>OZ020553.1:52350408-53698622 GCA_963971465.1 Lepidochitona cinerea
GGCCTTGTACCAACAGACCAATGGCTTAGTCCATGGAATGTAAGTATGATGGAGGGCCTTGTACCAACAGATCAATGGCTTAGTCCATGGAATGTAAGTATGAGAGAGGGCCTTGTACCAACAGACCAATGACTTAGTCCATGGAATGTAGGTATGAGGGAGGGCCTTGTACCAACAGACCAATGACTTAGTCCATGGAATGTAGGTATGAGGGAGGGCCTTGTAGCAACAGACCAATGACTTAGTCCATGGAATGTAAGTATGAGAGAGGGCCTTGTACCAACAGACCAATGGCTTAGTCCATGGAATGTAAGTATAAGAGAGGGCCTTGTACCAACAGACCAATGACTTAGTCCATGGAATGTAGGTATGAGAGAGGGCCTTGTACCAACAGACCAATGACTTAGTCCATGGAATGTAGGTATGAGGGAGGGCCTTGTACCAACAGACCAATGACTTAGTCCATGGAATGTAAGTATGAGAGAGGGCCTTGTACCAACAGACCAATGACTTAGTCCATGGAATGTAGGTATGAGGGAGGGCCTTGTACCAACAGACCAATGACTTAGTCCATGGAATGTAAGCATGAGAGAGGGCCATGTACCAACAGACCAATGGCTTAGTCCATGGAATGTAAGTATGAGAGAGGGCCTTGTACCAACAAACCAATGGCTTAGTCCATGGAATGTAAGTATGAGAGAGGACCTTGTACCAACAGACCAATGACTTAGTCCATGGAATGTAAGTATGAGGGAGGGCCTTGTACCAACAGACCAATGACTTAGTCCATGGAATGTAGGTATGAGAAAGGGCCTTGTACCAACAGACCAATGACTTAGTCCATGGAATGTAGTTATGAGAGAGGGCCTTGTACCAACAGACCAATGGCTTTGTCCATGGAATGTAAGTATGAGAGAGGGCCTTGTACCAACAGACCAATGACTTAGTCCATGGAATGTAGGTATGAGAGAGGGCCTTGTACCAACAGACCAATGACTTAGTCCATGGAATGTAGGTATGAGGGAGGGCCTTGTACCAACAGACCAATGACTTAGTCCATGGAATGTAAGTATGAGAGAGGGCCTTGTACCAACAGACCAATGACTTAGTCCATGGAATGTAGGTATGAGAGAGGGCCATGTACCGACAGACCAATGACTTAGTCCATGGAATGTAGGTATGAGAGAGGGCCTTGTACCAACTGACCAATGACTTAGTCCATGGAATGTAAGTATGAGAGAGGGTCTTGTACCAACAGACCAATGACTTAGTCCATGGAATGTAAGTATGAGAGAGGGCCTTGTACCAACAGACCAATGACTTAGTCCATGGAATGTAAGTATGAGAGAGGGCCTTGTACCAACAGACCAATGACTTAGTCCATGGAATGTAAGTATGAGAGAGGGCCTTGTACCAACAGACCAATGACTTAGTCCATGGAATGTAAGTATGAGAGAGGGCCTTGTACCAACAGACCAATGACTTAGTCCATGGAATGTAAGTATGAGAGAGGGCCTTGTACCAACAGACCAATGACTTAGTCCATGGAATGTAAGTATGAGAGAGGGCCTTGTACCAACAGACCAATGACTTAGTCCATGGAATGTAGGTATGAGAGAGGGCCTTGTACCAACAGACCAATGACTTAGTCCATGGAATGTAAGTATGAGAGAGGGCCTTGTACCAACAGACCAATGACTTAGTCCATGGAATGTAGGTATGAGAGAGGGCCTTGTACCAACAGACCAATGACTTAGTCCATGGAATGTAGGTATGAGAGAGGGCCTTACACCAACAGATCAATGGCTTAGTCCATGGAATGTAGGTATGAGAGAGGGCCTTGTACCAACAGACCAATGACTTAGTCCATGGAATGTAAGTATGAGAGAGGGCCTTGTACCAACAGACCAATGACTTAGTCCATGGAATGTAAGTGTATGAGGGAGGGCCTTGTACCAACAGACCAATGACTTAGTCCATGGAATGTAGGTATGAGAGAGGGCCTTGTACCAACAGACCAATGACTTAGTCCATGGAATGTAAGTATGAGAGAGGGCCTTGTACCAACAGACCAATGACTTAGTCCATGGAATGTAAGTATGAGAGAGGGCCTTGTACCAACAGACCAATGACTTAGTCCATGGAATGTAGGTATGAGGGAGGGCCTTGTACCAACAGACCAATGGCTTAGTCCATGGAATGTAGGTATGAGGGAGGGCCTTGTAGCAACAGACCAATGACTTAGTCCATGGAATGTAAGTATGAGAGAGGGCCTTGTACCAACAGACCAATGACTTAGTCCATGGAATGTAAGTATGAGGGAGGGCCTTGTACCAACAGACCAATGACTTAGTCCATGGAATGTAAGTATGAGGGAGGGCCTTGTACCAACAGACCAATGGCTTAGTCCATGGAATGTAAGTATGAGGGAGGGCCTTGTACCAACAGACCAATGGCTTTGTCCATAGAATGTAAGTATGAGAGAGGTCCTTGAACCAACAGACCAATGACTTAGTCCATGGAATGTAAGTATAAGGGAGGACCTTGTACCAACAGACCAATGACTTAGTCCATGGAATGTAGGTATGAGAGAGGGCCTTGTACCAACAGACCAATGGCTTTGTCCATAGAATGTAAGTATGAGAGAGGTCCTTGAACCAACAGACCAATGACTTAGTCCATGGAATGTAAGTATAAGGGAGGACCTTGTACCAACAGACCAATGACTTAGTCCATGGAATGTAAGTATGAGGGAGGGCCTTGTACCAACAGACCAATGGCTTTGTCCATAGAATGTAAGTATGAGAGAGGTCCTTGAACCAACAGACCAATGACTTAGTCCATGGAATGTAAGTATGAGGGAGGGCCTTGTACCAACAGACCAATGGCTTTGTCCATAGAATGTAAGTATGAGAGAGGTCCTTGAACCAACAGACCAATGACTTAGTCCATGGAATGTAAGTATAAGGGAGGACCTTGTACCAACAGACCAATGACTTAGTCCATGGAATGTAGGTATGAGGGAGGGCCTTGTAGCAACAGACCAATGACTTAGTCCATGGAATGTTAGTATGAGAGAGGGCCTTGTACCAACAGACCAATGACTTAGTCCATGGAATGTAAGTATGAGGGAGGGCCTTGTACCAACAGACCAATGACTTAGTCCATGGAATGTAGGTATGAGAGAGGGCCTTGTACCAACAGATCAATGACTTAGTCCGTGGAATGTAAGTATGAGGGAGGGCCTTGTACCAACAGACCAATGACTTAGTCCATGGAATGTAAGTGTATGAGGGAGGGCCTTGTACCAACAGACCAATGACTTAGTCCATGGAATGTAGGTATGAGAGAGGGCCTTGTACCAACAGACCAATGACTTAGTCCATGGAATGTAAGTATGAGGGAGGGCCTTGTACCAACAGACCAATGACTTAGTCCATGGAATGTAGGTATGAGGGAGGGCCTTGTAGCAACAGACCAATGACTTAGTCCATGGAATGTAAGTATGAGGGAGGGCCTTGTACCAACAGACCAATGACTTAGTCCATGGAATGTAAGTGTATGGGGGAGGGCCTTGTACCAACAGACCAATGACTTAGTCCATGGAATGTAGGTATGAGAGAGGG
This sequence comes from Lepidochitona cinerea, assembly GCA_963971465.1. NCBI lineage: Eukaryota > Metazoa > Mollusca > Polyplacophora > Chitonida > Tonicellidae > Lepidochitona > Lepidochitona cinerea. Next base: position 52,354,035 of record OZ020553.1, read on the forward strand.
CCTTCTACCGACAGATCAATGGCTTAGTCCATGGAATGTAAGTATGAGAGAGGGCCTTGTACCAACAGACCAATGACTTAGTCCATGGAATGTAGGTATGAGAGAGGGCCTTGTACCAACAGACCAATGACTTAGTCCATGGAATGTAGGTATGAGAGAGGGCCTTGTACCAACAGACCAATGACTTAGTCCATGGAATGTAAGTGTATGAGGGAGGGCCTTGTACCAACAGACCAATGACTTAGTCCATGGAATGTAGGTATGAGAGAGGGCCTTGTACCAACAGACCAATGACTTAGTCCATGGAATGTAGGTATGAGAGAGGGCCTTGTACCAACAGACCAATGACTTAGTCCATGGAATGTAAGTATGAGAGAGGGCCTTGTACCAACAGACCAATGACTTAGTCCATGGAATGTAGGTATGAGAGAGGGCCTTGTACCAACAGACCAATGACTTAGTCCATGGAATGTAGGTATGAGAGAGGGTCTTGTACCAACAGACCAATGACTTAGTCCATGGAATGTAAGTGTATGAGGGAGGGCCTTGTACCAACAGACCAATGACTTAGTCCATGGAATGTAGGTATGAGAGAGGGCCTTGTACCAACAGACCAATGGTTTAGTCCATGGAATGTAAGTATGAGAGAGGGCCTTGTACCAACAAAAGGCAAGAATCCTGTAAGTGGCATTCGGTTGAAAATCTAACGTATGACAAGGTCATTGTAAGGAGATTATGCTCAAACTCTTTATAAATATGACCTTACCTAATGAAGGGAAGACTATTAAATATTCTGTATTACACTGGGGGCAGCTAACTTTGGTCATTGTATTGCCTTTCTGTTTTTCATCAATCCATCTCTGTAAGCAGCACTGGTGTACCCACTTGGTTGTACCTCGACAACGACACGGTCGCACCCACTTGAGACTACGATCATCCTCTTCTGTCGCAAAACAAACCCAACATGATCGCCTGGAAATAAACAGTACTGGTACAGGAAATATCTGAAGATTGACAAATTGACCATTTATAATCTAGTGTCTGTAGATATAATCTGTCTGCATTAGAAAAAAACGATGAATAAGACACCCAAAATAAATGGTAATAATGATGGTGAATATGTATTTCAAAACAAGACATCAGTGAACTGATCTTGGCGACCACCATAGAACACTTTCAGAAAGTGAGGCTGCTTGTAAATGGATCGCAAACTTGATTTGTGAAAGTGATTTCTTCAGTTGTTGGCTGGCGGGACAAGGACAGAGTTTCTCTGGTAGAAAGTGGCAGTACTCCGAAAACTCCAAACCAACTTTCTTAAATGTTTGGTCAAGAGTTTGATTGATTGATTGATTGTTTAGTATTTTACGTCGCGCCCAAGATTATTTCACTTATATGAAAAATATATATATATATGTTGCCAGTTTTATTGTGAGAGGAAACTGGGCTCTTAGCCCGGAGTAAACCCACAACCTTTCGATAGTAACTGGCAACCATCTCACATAGGTCGTTCGAGTAGAAACCCAGTGAGAAAATGTTTGAATTTTTTTGTAGGGAACTGCGTGGGATTCGAACCTGCGACCAATTGGTGCAAAGCTGTTCTGATTGAGCTTCCAACACTGAGCCCCGGAAGCCCCGTCAAGAGTTTGAACGGCGACATCACTGAATGCCAAAATGTATTTGAGAAAGTAAGATCCTATAACGACAATTAATATAACTCAAAAAGATGTTCGATTTCAATTAAATAAGGATTAAAATGAAGAATGCTTCGATTTAATTTCTGATTTAGTATACAGGGGTTGACATGCGTACAAACATTTTACGAAGCTCCTTTCATTGCTTTATGAGAACAGTGACAAAAATAAGAAAAATAAAAATGGCCAGCCAAAAAGTGCATAGTGCACAGTGAGACCATAGGGTTAACCTGTGTACAAAATTTTACGAAGATTCTTTCATTATATAAGGAGAAAAGTGATAAAAAAAAGAAAAAGAAAATGGTTGACAACAGCCATTTTAACATGTAAATGAGCAAAGGAAATAGATGTTGCACAACTAGACCATAGGGAGAACGTGCGTGTGAAATTTAAAGAAGATCCGACCAGCAGTTCTCTTGGAATCGCGATCACAGGAGAGAAAAGTGATAAAAAGAAGGGGAAAAAAGGGTTGACTAGCGGCCATTTTAAATGATAAAACGACCCAAAAATAGATGTTGCACAACTAGACCATTGTGGGAAACAAACACAAAAAAAATTCATCAAGATCGGCATGCTGGTTTTCTAGATCCCGCGATCCCAAACTATGTAGGTAAAAATCGCAAAATGGCCACCAGCTGCCATTTTAATATGCAAATGAGCGAAAGCAATAAATGTTGCATAACTAGATCATAGGGGGAACCGGTCAGAAAAAATTGATGAAGATCTGCACACAATATTCATGAAGACTCTTTCATTACTTTGTCGAGACAGTGAAAGAAGAAAAACAAAATGGTCACCTAGCGGCCATTTTAATACACAAATGAGCAAAGAAGTGCACAGTGAGCGACGAGACCATACGGTTAACCTGCATACAAAATTTTACGAAGATCCTTGTATTAATTTAGGAGAAAAGTGATAAAAAAAAGAAAAACAAAACGGTTGCCAGTGGCCATTTTAATATGCAAATGGGCAAAGGAAAGAGATGTTGCACAACTAGTTCATAGGGGAAACCTGCATGTGAAATTTAAAGAAGACCTGACCAGTAGTTCTCTTGGAATCACGATCACAAGAGAGAAAAGTGATAAAAAGAAGAAAAACAAAATGGTTGCCTAGTGACCATCTTAAATGATAAAACGACCAAAAAATAGAAGTTGCACAACAAGACCATATGAGAAACAAACACAAAAACATGTCATCAAGATCGACCTGCTGGTTTTCTAGATCCCGCGATCACAAACTATTTAGATAAAAATCCAAAAATCACCGCCAAAAAAAAATATATGTTGCACAACTAGACTATAGGGGGAACCTGTCTGGGAAATTTTATGAAGATTCGACCAGCAGTTTTCTTGGAACAGCGATCACAAGAAAAGTTTACAGACGACAGACTACAGACGTAAAAGCAATTTGATAAACAAAGTTCTAAATGTTTACTTTATGAAAAAATAGACTTTTGGCAACTCTATCATGCCACTTGAAATAAGATGAAGGATTTTGTGAGCTAATCAATGAAATGATTATATTTATGAACACTAAAACACATGGGCACAGGGAAAATCTTCTTGTCTAAAATGCTGCTTCATATTTATGAACACTAAAACACACGGGCACAGGGAAAATCTTCTTGTCTAAAATGCTGCTTCATATTTATGAACACTAAAACACATGGGCACAGGGAAAATCTTCTTGTCTAAAATGCTGCTTCATATTTATGAACACTAAAACACATGGGCACAGGGAAAATCTTCTTGTCTAAAATAACCATGGAAACAGGTTTTTAATTGTGTTAAAAAGAGGTATATCATTTTGACCTTTGTACCCAATCATAAGTAGTTGTAATAAACTAAACCCATGATATTTCATTAGATTGACGACTGACCGGAGCTTATATGGTAATCTAATATAGATTGTAGTATTACTATTATGTAACCGAAGATGTCATAATTGGTTTATGACAAACCATCTAAACAAAAGGTATATGCTGTGAAAGAATTGTAAAGATTGGATGAAAACTCTTCAAGATAAAGAACAGACAGGAACGAAGATATGAAAAGAATGGTTAAGATCGGCACCCAGGACAGTTTGCCATGTGCAAGAAAAATTTATCTGAGCTGTGACGTCAAAATTTTAAGGCTGTTAGTGCAGAAAGGCTTGCTGTCATTTAAACAACCAGGATTTCAAGATATGATTTACAGAGTGATTAAAGTGATATAAATACCTATTATGGAATGGAACTTACTAAGAGAAATATACATCTTTGTTCAATTGAATCACAAAAGTCAATCGTGTCTCTGTACAATCAAATTAGTAAACTGCATGAAATAGGTTGAAATAAATGCCATGTGAACATTTAGTTTTATTGACAAGTTTGCTCTTCCATTCTCTGTAGTTGTGTTTAATGCTGTTGTTTTCTATATTGAAGGTAGATAGATAGATATGTATCCCAAGTTTGACTGTGGAGCATCAGTTTTGACATACTCCCCCTGTTATGTTCCTGTCTAGAAAGAGAGCTTTGCCACCTCACTTCAAGAGATTCGCATCATTAGCAGTCCCCTTCAGATCAGCTCTAAAGGTATCATTGTTAATGAGACCTTCTAATTGATAACTTAATAAGTATTTGACAGCCAACAGAGATGGACACTAATAGTGTAACCAATTTATCCCCATGTAGACCCTTCCTTTTAGCAGATGCTTGCCTGGTTTATAGTTAGTTTTTTTTTAGCGAGTCAGAGTGTTTACAACTAAAACTGATGATCAGACGGCTGATAGGTCAGCTCAGTGGGGGGGGTGGGGGGGGGGGGGGGGGGCTACTGGCCAAGGCTACATTAACCAAGCAGCCTACCTTCGGCAGGTCTTGGGATAAATTGGTAAAGGTTTCTTTAGCGCCCAAATTTATAGCCATGCAGATTGATATGTTCTTTTTGTACTGTTTGTTCTTTACAGTGCACAACCAAGATCTGATGTGAGTCAAACTTGACAAAGATCTGATTGGTAGTTTTCATTAAAGATCTGACTGGTAGTTTTCATTAAAGATCTGACTGGTAGTTTTCATTAAAGATCTGATTGGTAGTTTTCATTAAAGATCTGACTGGTAGTTTTCATTAAAGATCTGATTGGTAGTTTTCATTAAAGATCTGATTGGTAGTTTTCATTAAAGATCTGATTGGTAGTTTTCATTAAAGATCTGACTGGTAGTTTTCATTAAAGATCTGATTGGTAGTTTTCATTAAAGATCTGACTGGTAGTTTTCATTAAAGATCTGATTGGTAGTTTTCATTGAAGATCTGATTGGTAGTTTTCATTAAAGATCTGATTGGTAGTTTTCATTAAAGATCTGATTGGTAGTTTTCATTAAAGAGCAGCCAACATTCACACTTTTTTCATAATTTCTGATCGTCACAACAGTTAGAGGCTTTGAAGGCCATCGAAAAACTAAATGATTGGCATTGGAATGAGGAAAATCCATACAGTGTGTTGCCTATACAAACCGGAATAGTGTTTAAAAAGTAAACAAAATTAAAGTGGCACGAGCTGCCAAAATGTTGATATTTTGACGTTAAAACAGAATGTTGAAATTATTGGCTATTTTTCTCAAGACATATTATTGAAATTCAGAAGCTTTTTAGTGCTTTTAGTCTCGAAAATGTACGATAAAGTATTGTTTTGAACTAACTTTGGCTGAGAATGAATGAATAGAATCACTAAAAAGCTTCTGAATTATACGTCTTGAGAAAAATAGCCGATAATGTCAACATTCTGTTTTTACATCAAAATATGCCACTTTAATGTGTTGAAAATGTATGGAGCAACAAGACTATAGGGGTACAATGTGTCAAATCCAGAGTTTTCAGGAGCGCCTGAGTCCAGTGTGGATTTGAATCCCACTCAGTTCACATAAAAATTTCTGAACGCCTTATGTGGGTTGCCATCTTTTATTATTATTCATTTTTAAATGCCAAAATGTAATCTTATTAATGTAAAACCTACCTGCTTTCTTCATCTTGAGGTCTGCTCATTGCCATGGTGTAGGGATAATATAGACACCTTTTACAGCACCGACAACAATACGCTTTTTTCCACCATCAACAGTCAGATTGTAAACATACACTTAGATCTTGGAATCTCAGGTAATTTTCACCACTTAAAAAAAAAAATTAATGAAGTATGCTAGACAGATTAATAAGACGTCTTGACAGGGTATTTCTTATAAATATGTTATACAACCAAACCATAGGGGACTCGTTCAGAGCAGGTGTCCTTGGTGGTCCAGATGGTCTCAGTGGATTTTTCACTTGGTCGCCGAATGTGAAAGAGTTGCCAGGTACTCGCCAAAGGTCAGGACTTTCCTTCGGGCAATGAGTCCGGTTCCTCCCGCCAATGCCGTCATATAAGTGAAATAATCTTGAATGTGGCATAAAACATCAATCATTCAAAGCAAGTGAATGGAGGTACAAAAAAAATTACAATTGCAATCATCATGTTTGTGACCATATACATGTAAGTCTGTAGAATTTTATAAAGATATACACAATGATCAATCAAATTGGGGATCATTTTATTTGATACAATCAGTGCCATCTGATTGATTGATTGTTTTATGTCACACTCAAGATAATATGGTGGAGTTGCCAGGTTTAGTGGGGTGGAAACTCAATGAACTATATGCGTGGAATGGACACGTCTCATTGGCTGGTTTGGATCTGACTTTGTAAAATGTGCCGCCATTGACAGTTGATAAGCGTGTGCAGAACAAATCTGGATGGACGCTCCACTATCTCCTAGTAATGGCGGCATTCGAAGCATATCAAGCACCACGTGACCTCCATTCCACGCATATAGTTCATTGTGGAAACCAGTCTCTTTGTTCCAAAGAAACCATGACCTTCAGTGAGTACATGTAACTCTTCCACTTAAGGTAATCGAGGGAAACCCCCACAATTTTTCTACTAAAAAGGTCCACACATAAACAGTGTGTATGAAAGCAGGTTGGTATAGCCAGGCTACACTCCTACAGTCCATATAACCCCTTGTTAGCCTAAAGCTTTGAGCGTCGTCCTGAGATCTTAAAACACAACAAATAAAGTATCTATTGCAGAGCTAGACTAGAGAACAAAAAATGATTCCTTTTTTGTTCACATATTTTTCACCAAACACCTCTAACATTTGTGTGTAATGCGCTCTTTAAACCAGACAATTCAGAATTGTCGGGAAATAATTATGTAACTTGTAAAGCCTGCCGCAGACGAGAGCTATCAGCTGAGGTAAAAACCTCTCGAGGAAATTCCCTCAGCTGTTAGCTCGTTGTTTGCTGGGTGTTTTTTACTGAATTTCTCGCATCGCGAGGTCTTGAGGCAAATATCTGACGTGTTGGATATTTTACGTCTCTCGAGGGAAAAAAATCACTGTTTGCGGGGTGTTTGAGCTATCAGCTCAGCTAACTTTTGACAGTTGAATAAAAACTCACGAAAATATCACATGACAGTGGGTGGAAAATAGAAACGATTCTACTCCAATAGATTATACATAGACGGCTCTATATGATATCTTATTTGCAAATTAATATTAGAATAAACAAATATGAACGTAAATGAGCGTATTCAAGCTTATATTTGCTCAAGTTTACAAACCAATTTTATACAACGCAATACACAATACAATATCATGCATTCTGAATATTGTTTTAAAGAAGCTACCAAAATTAATGGGGACTTTTTTTTTCATACATTTCCATTGTCAATAGGCCTAGATTGACGTAAAAATAAAAACTACATGTCCGTACAAATCGAAGATGAGTTCTAATAACAGAATTTGCTAAATACTGACATATAAAACATGAGGAAAGCTTGAATTTCATACTGTTTCTTAAAAATTACAAACAATTAGCTCATTCGAGTTTCCACATATATTTGGCAGCTCATCCTCTCTGTAAATCACTAAACAAAATAATCTTCAAAATATACATGGATAGTCTGTTAAAAATGTATGTCTTCAGATAGTGTACCAGGTGACACGATCTCTCATTTTGATTGGCTGTCCTATCTTTTTCACTCTGAGCTGATAGCTCAGTCCCCCGCAGACAATCAGATTTTTACCTCGAGAGGTTTAAATTATCCAACATGATAGATATTTGTCTCAAGGCCTCGCGAGGCGAGAAATTCATTAAAAGCACCCCGCACACGACGAGCTAACAGCTGAGGAAATTTCCGCGAGAGGAATTAATCTCAGCTGATAGCTCTCGTCTGCGGCAGGCTTAAGAGCTTAAAACAACCAGGACTTCATCAATGATGTTACAACTGCTCCTCCACTGTCTCGACCATGGGCCAAAAAACACCACAACAGGGATCTAATGTTACGGGGGGAGTTGACTCAGAAGGTAGAAATAGCCATTCGCAACAAGCTTGGAACATGCACTGTTGTAGTAGAACTTGATAGTTCGGCGAAAACGTAAGTAAAGGCAGATAGACAGCAATTTTTTTTCTCCATTTTTGTCCAAACATTAGTGATTGCCCACTGATCGACGGGGTCTCTTCTCTCTTGCTTGGTGGTTTACCCACCGATCTGTAGACAACCCGCCCATCGGCGACTTTCCCTAGTTCAGTTTACCGAACTTATGGTGATATTACATATACCAACGTTCCGTATATGAATTTGAAATACAAGGCGTAAATGATGCTTAAATTACAAGCCATGAAAATATTATTATAACTCCTCGGTATGGACGATTCCTACCTCAGACTTCTTTTAAACTCATGAAAGATTATTCTTGTCCGCTTTTATTGTATGTAGCTATGCCAAAGGGCGTACACCAGGTCTTAAACAACAACAAACTGTCATTTCGTGGAGACTTTGCCGCCATTTTGCGTGACGTTCGAACTGGGCCAAACGGTGCAAGCCAAATAAATAAAAATAAATAAAAGAGGACAAGAATAATCTTTTATGAGTTCTAAAGAAGTCTGGAGTAGGAATTGTCCATACAGAGCAGTTACACTATTATTTTCATGGCTTGTAATTTCCGACAAAAGTGCGTCAGATTTTACCGACCAGTATTTCAAGATTCGTAGACTGAATGTTGGTATATGTAATATCACCATAAGTTCGGTAAATTGAACTAGACTTTCCCCAACCCGAATATCATTATCACTGACGTTACAACTTAAGTACAACAGTTCAGCGGACTAATAAAAAATGTTTTAAATTTAAGAAGATGATATTCTAATGTTACAGTAACAGACAGTGAATTAAATCTCGAATAAAACGTCAGACAAAATAAAGTATGAATCTTTACTGTTCGGAAGTAAGCCGAGTGACTTTATTTAGCCTGTCGGAGTTGATGTTGTTGTTGTATGATTTACGTCAGATTTTGTTTTTTATCTGTAGAGTTCGTTATTTAAACCAACATTGAGTCCTTTTGACGAAGACTTATTTAGGTTCAATTAGGTTGAACTTCATTCCATTGAAATATTTGTCAAAGTGAAGTATCCGACAAACAACTGAAATTATTGTTAACGTCTGTCAAATTACCTTGAAACCGGACAAGGAGCTCTCTAGAAATGAAGGGAGGTTTGTTACTTTAGTTCTCCGTGCTCTGGGACATAGCTTTGGAAAGAATCGAAAACGGGAGAAGGCTTTCTTTCCCTTTCAAAACTTTTATTTCTTAAAAGTTAAAATTATATATATTGATAATTTAGGAATCGCGATCACGTTTTTATTTCAGGTAAAACATTTTCCAGGTAACCTCGATCCTTAAAATTCAAACAGAACAATCAAACAGCTATTTGGGGATAATGCTTTTTTTTTACTTATTCTTATACTAGCCAAAATTGACATTTTTTCACAACTTCTGGGGGATTCGTCGAAATAAAATAAAAATCGAAAACAGGCTGTTACCTGCACAAACCCAAACAGTGTTTGAAATGAAAACAAAATTTTAAAGCTGCCGAATGAGCTGCCGAAATTCGAATTTTTTTTTCATGAATTCCAATTGAATTTGTGAAGTCCATTTTAGGGGTTATGTTGCTTTAGAAAACTACATTTTGGCGTATTTAATACTAAAAACCCCGTTCAGTAAATAATTAAACATGTTCTATTTAACTTTGCTCTAAGGTTTGAGGAAATTAGTCCGGGTTTCTGACTCCAAAATTACTATTTTTATATACTGACGCCCGTCAGAATAAAAAAAAAGTAATTTTGGTGTCAGAAACCCGGACTATGAGGAAATATGCGCATATTGATGAGTTACGGAGGCCTTGAAATCGGTGAAACGAATCCAAACATCCCGTTTCTTTGAATATAGTCCGTTATTGGCACACGTTGACATCTTCATATGGTACTAGACTTTACAGAACACAAATCGGTTAAATATATATATACACTAACTCGTTCTACTGTTTTCTATAACTTATAAGCATTAAGAAAATTTGTTCGCAATTTTTCTCTCGCGAAGAAGAATTTAGCATTCAACTGTGTACGCCAACCTTGTTATATGTTAAAAAAAATTTTGGCCTACTTCATGATATTTGTTTTGTTTGTTTTTTTTTATAACCAAATCAATCTCAGTTTTGTTTATTTCTAAGTGTTACTTTATGGTAATTTTTATAATTTACACCGGTAACAAAAATTTAAGCCACAAAAATTGGGCTATCTTCATTATAAGATGACTCATTACTTCATGCACTTTAAAGTCTTTTTTTGTTAACATTTTGTTGCAGTTTAAAACTATGCCCATACCATAGTTCAATATTGTTCCAAAATTCGGAAACATTGTAAAAGAGATGTTGAAAAGTGGTGACGTCATGTTTCTGTCTAACTGTCAATCTCTGGTCGGAAAAATGAAGTGTTCACGTGGGGGTGGGTTTTAAAATAAAAGAACTTGACAACAGATTAAAGGGGCATGAGCTGCCAAAATGTTGATATTTTGACGTTACAACATAATGTTGAAATTATTGGTTATTTTTCTCAAGATGTGTAATTCAGAAGCTTTTAAGTGTTTCTAGTCTCGAAAATGTACGATAAAGTATTGTTTTGAACTAACTTTGGCTTGGAATGAATGAATGGTCGTCCCGGTTATTTAAATTTTGTTTACCTTTCGAACACGTTTTCGGTTCGTACAGGCCACATACTGTATAGATTTTCCTAATTCCAACGCCAATCATTTAGTTTTTCGATGGCCTTCAAAGCCTTTTATTGTCATGACGATCAGAAATCATGAAAAAAATGTGAATTTTGGCAGCTCATGCCACTTTAAAGAGGCAAGAGCTGACAAAATTTGAACTTTTTAAAATGAAGTCCGATTGTCAAGCCACTACCGAACCGAACATATCCGGTAATAGCCAGGATGATTGAGTGAATTTTAGGGGTGTTGTTGTTTATGAAAATAGAAACGCCTTATTAAAAGGCAACGTCGTCTTAGAAAACTTACATTTTAAAAACGTTCTCAGTGCCGTATAAATATAATGGGAAAGTGTTGAGATGGTCATTGGCAACTGTTTTTTTTCTTTCTTTTATTTATTTCGTTTTCTCTTTAGTTTTGTTTATTATGGTTCTTTTACAAAATAGGCTTTGCTGTATCCCCCGAGAATGAATTCGGGGGAACAAAGCGATAGCCTCGGTCCGCTGAATAACTTGAGAACGCTTTTAAACTTGAGTATAGTATGTGGAGCTCACCAAACAGACGGATGGGATTATCCAGTTCAGGATTTTGTGAAATTTATGACGACTTCCACAGCCAATTTACCTTGATATATATATATCTTCAGATGTCTCTTGTTTAATTTCCCGTCCGCTGATATTTATATTTGAGGAAAATAATGTTTTGTCCAATTTATTTCTTTTCTATTTCGATCCATCAGGTAGAACAAAGTTTTACCGTTGTGTCACAGAAAAAAGTCGTAACGCTATTATATTCAAATTAACCTCAACGTAGACCGCGTCCATTTTCTGGATAAATGGATGTACATAAAAGGTATATGCGTATTCATTGTGCCAGTGTGTTTAAAATTAGATATTATATAGGCCTAACTACATGATTTCTATATATTTTTGCTCTCGTTTTTTGTTTTTGTTTTGTTTTTTTTTTTTTGTTTTTTTTTTTACTATACTGGGGTTTGGATAGGCTTTTATAGATTGGAATGGTATATAGTATGTAATATATATATTTTATATGTAATATATAATGTGTCATATACAGAGATCCCACAGCTGGACATGTATTAGACATGACTGTGTGTCATTAAAATATACCAGTCTGACCATTGACAGGGAGATTGTCGCGTGCTGGAAACATACACGTCTGAGATTTCACGCCATAGTCACACGAAATCAACTTATTTTTTGTACCTTTCGGGGGAAGCCAACTGTCATGACGACACGTGCAGTTGTAATTCACATTTGTACATTGCAGATAGAAGGGGCGTGGCCTGTTTCCCCTTGACTTCCCGGATGCGGCACGCGCTTGTAAGAACAGCTGGTCAGGGGGTACTTTTTAAGGTCAGTGAAAGGGATCATTACAACTGCCCAGAGGCTGCAGCAAGGACACGAAGGAACAGAACAAAAGAAATGAGTCATTTTCGCTGGACACTGAATGCAGTGGCGCATAGAGCCGTCAATGAATGCATCTCATGTTATTCAGCTTCCCATTCATTGATTGCGTGAGAAATACCCCCAGTTGAATGCCAGTGCATCGATCAGCCTCCACGCACGCATGCATGCCGGCCGGCTTATTTTTCTAACGACTCTTTCTGCCCGGCATACTGGCATGAAGTGTTATGCCCCAAACTGCAGCAAGCTAGTAAATATATGGCGTTCTGTTGCCAATTTGACCACCATGTCAAAGCAATGCGTGCATTATTTACACGCATTAGTCTATATTTACTTGAAATTATAAATAAATGTTGTATTCATTTTTAATGGCTGCGTAGGTGGTATGACATGGAAGTGGTACATGTAGGCCCCTATACATACTTATATAATTATAAAAAGTAAGAGGCTTCGGGCCATCGAAAAACTAAATGATTGGCGTTTGAGTGATGAAAATCCATACAGTATGTGACCTGTACGAACCGAAATAGTGTTCTAAAAGTAGACAAAATTTTTATAACCGGAACAACCATTCATTCATTCATTCTAAGCCAGTTCAAAACAATACTTTATCGTACATTCTCGAGACTAGAAGCACTAAAAAGCTTCTGATTTATATACGTCTTCTGTTCTAACGTCAAAATATCAACATTTTGGCAGCTCATGCCACTTTAAATAATAAAAAATGCATGAAGTTGATTTCCATTGGTAATTTACACGTTTGCAGTCGATTACATTTTATCCGACCTTTTGTTTTAACTCTGCTTTAACTTCAGCAAAATGTTGCAATTTTGTGAAATTTGGTATGGATAAATGAACTAATTATAAAACAAAGTGAAATCCTAGGGGCCCTATATGGTCAAAATCGGACCAAATACCAAGTTCTTGGAGATGCGTTGGCTTGGAAATTTATGCACAATACATGGATGGAGTTTTGAGAAATTATATTTTCGTATCGATGATTAGAAATTGCAAATGTATTTATAAAAAGGTAATCAAAAAGAGAAAGAGTAAAAAAAAAAAACATTTCAATAGGCAAGCAAAACTTGATAACTGTATCATTTAGAATGATATATGGGCCTATAGGAGATGTATTACAATATCGACCGGGCTGAATCGATTGTACATGACGTACCCGTAGAAAAAAAAATATAGGCATATTTATTTATTTATTTATATGTATTCATATTTTTTTAAGTGTAATAAGCCTCCTAGAGTTTGGCTGCTCAAATCACGCGAAATAGTAAAATCTAGGGCGTACAGGTCTGAGACTGTAGTGTATTATTGGATGTAGGCCTACAAGGACTGAATTTATAGAACAAACACATACGATCGCGGAGAAATCACCCATGCGTAGCGCCACCGCTATCTGACTTTATTATGTAACTAACATCACCTGGCACGCGACCAATGCTACTGATTGATTAACGGTTAAACTAACGGACAGTTCGCTTCACAAACAAGGCATAGGACCTAATTAGCGACTGCTGTTTGTAATCGGCTTTAGTACCACTGGATAACTGTATTACTATTAATTATTTGTATTTTAACTGTAGCGCGCACCTGTCAATAAAATCAATTTGACTTGCCAGTTGAACTTGATTAGGCCTATGTACTTTTATTTATTTCAGTCTATTTTCGTTTTTAACTTACTTTGACTGAAATAATTGTTACGTTAATATGCTTTATTAATTATCATGGGGAATGGAATATAAAATCCCTCTACCATCAGCCCAGGGATGGAAATAAAACTAATGTTAATATATAATATGTAGGCCCTACGCAGGTTAATAAAGCCAACCAATGCATGCAGGTTGCTTCATCGAACAACCCTATCGATCATATAATTTATACGATAAAAAGCTATTCAGATATTAACATGTTTTGAATGCTAGAAAATAATCGACGTGAATTATTGTTTAGCAGTAAAGAATACCTTGTCAAAATATTGTACTGTTAAGCTTTTTATCGTCCTGGGCGATTTGTCTTTTTCATCAATGGCATTTCATGAACATGCCCCAATGTTGTGCAAAGGGCCCGGGAACAAGCATTGTATTCGGCGGTTTCGCGAGACCCTGTTTGATTTGACAGGTAATGTAGAAACAGCTATAGTTGTTAATTTTTCTGGCTTAAAAAAAGCCGATATGATCTTTCTAAAATTTTCACACAGTTTTCATTCATTATCATTGATTTGAAGACTTCATTTTGTTCTTAGAAGCTGTCCGTTACAGAAACGTAAATCTATAAATGGGTCACGCGAGACCGCCGGCGATAACTAGGACAAAAGCATCTGGGCTCACGAGTACAGTTTGAACACGGCAGCTGTGTGATACAGACGTGGCAGTCCAGGTTATAATATAAACGTAAACAAGAACTGCTGCGTATTCTGATGGGGGATTACGGATTTGATGTTAACACGAACATACGAGCTCTCTCTCCGGTAGACTTTGATCAGTTGTCCAACAACCAGTCATTATTTTCCCCCGATTTAGATTCTCCTCGAACGATGCAAGATGAGGTATTGCTGGAGAAACCTGCTGCTGCGATCAAGCAGTCAGTGCAGCTGTCGCCGAACACATGTCCAACCAGCAATGGCTCTCATCCCGGTTTAATAGAGGATTCCGTTTCTAAGAGAGGTAAGATAAATAGTCCTAGTCCAGTTAATGACGAGAAAAAGTCAGATCTTAACTCGACGTCATCGTCATTAGGTTTGTCAGAAGCAAATACCTCCGTCATCACAGCTTCAGCTCCTGCCAATTTTTGGCCTTCTGCCACCCCGGCGGGACCTGATGATACATTCTTGCAAGGATTCCACGCACTTAACGGAACGGTTACCTTCCAACATTTCCCCCCAGCACCCAACACCGTTTTTAATGCGAATTTACCTCCACATATGGGAATGAACGTGGCCCAGCAACAACAGCCTCATCAACAAGCTCGACGAGCCATTACCGGCCATCATAATTTCCCGCAGAACCAGCGACAGCATCAACAGTCCAACATCATGTTGAATAACTCCAAATCATACTCAAGTTGGAGTAGTGCACCTCAACAAACACCAACATCATGGACTGGACAACACAATCAGGCGACTCTTTCTCCATGGGCTGGAATTCAACAACATCATAGAAGATCAGCACCAAATCTTCAAGCTAATCCTATGGCTTCTTTGAAAAAGAATTTCCCTCAGAATCTAAATCATCATCATTCATCTATCATTGCCCCGTCCAAATTTCGTCGGAGTACCTCATATCCTGGGCATGTCCAACAACCTCAACCTGGATCTAAACAATATGATATTGCAGCAATGGAAGAATTTCATAGAGATGGAGTACCCTCATTCCAGGTAACTATTTTTAATAAATATGATGATAATCATTATTATGTTGCATTTGGTTTGTTTGTTTTTTTAATGTATTTCATTTTTGTTAAATTTTCAGCTACGGCCGAAAATGTCAGTTTTTCGTGTCAATTTCTTTTGCTTCGTTGTACTATTATTACTATACTTCTAGTATTACTATTACTATATAATAATTAATATATTATTACTATATAGGCCTATCTGTCTGAAAATGTCTTACATCATCATCGCAGATATTTCGGACTATTATTACTATTACTATTAGGATTATAGTTTAGCCTTTAGGCCTATAGCTATGTGTTGTTGTTTATTCAAATTATGTTTTGGTTCGCTGCATTGCTTGATTTCGCAGTTATTTTTAATTCAAACTTATTTTCATTTACTAGTCGGCCATGTTGTCCATTATACATTACAGGTTAGACTCTCAATAGCTACATATTTTTGGTGCCTTTGACTTAAAGCTTTGATTGATCTGACATTAAAATTTGTGTAATTCATTTACAATTAGGCCTATAGTATTGTAGTATAGATAGAATTTTGATTCTGTACAAACCAGATTTTTTTCATAAAAAGTGAGTACATGTAGGAGGTTGAAAATATTCACGTTTATTTATTTCTCAATCGTTTTGATGAGAAGTAGGATGAGCTACAAAAATAATGATATTCCTTGAAACAGAATTTGGATAATATTAATATTATTATGATAAAGAAGATTTTCTCTGGTATCATTTATGATTATCAACATCAAAGATGAAATTACAATTTAAATCGAACTCAATTTTGCCTACTGGCCCTTTTTTTAGTTCAATATTAAACAACTCTATTAACGAAAATCTTAGTTGATATCCTTTCCAATCGTACACTATTTTTATGATTTTTACAAAGAGGACCACTTAATGACTCTGCAGTCTCTTGTTCGACGTTTAGACAATCAACACATGCATATTTCACCATTCACTGTACACCCTGACGCACAAGAGAAATCGCGAAACTCTGAAAGTGAAATGTTAATTTCACTGGTTTTGAGTTTTGGTTGCTTATACTAAAGTCATATTATAGTATTTACTATTATATTTATGTTAAATTATGCAGAATTCAAAGAATCAATGTTGTTGAACAGAATCCGTTTTTTTAATCCCGGATATTGAACAATTTCTTATAATGTTTGCTTTGTACCTGATATGATGCTGTTACAGTGACTGCTAGCCACTTTTTAGGTTTATGGTACCCACCATAGTATTGCAGTGAGGAGTGTCTCACAGTTGCTGGATGAAGCATTGGATGCTGTTTATTTTTAGAACATCAACATTCATTACATAGCTGCATTAGGTAGAAAGCATGCTGGCAACTACCAGCCTATACTCTGTTATATTGATGTAATGACAACAGACATTGTACACTATGGTTATATTTTCACAATATAAACTAGATTATGCTCAATATAATCCTCTCGTACATTTCAACTAATCCAAGAATGACCTAGAATTCATCAGTTTCCACATTAATTATTAGATTATATGCTTAAGCTTGTTTCTCCATCTCATTGAGCATTTATGTGTTTGGTATGAATGTTCTGGGTCATGTGATAATAACATGTGAGATTGGCTGAACAAAGGTCGTTGCAACAGATTATAACAGCCAGCAAATATATACATTTGTTTTTCACCAGGCACTATGTATCTACATGCTTGCCTGCCTATATTGATCGTATGAGTTAGCAGGGCTGTAACATAAGGAGGGTGGGAGTAAAATGGGGGAGTCAGTCAGTGGGTTGTTCCATAGCCAAGCTACATGTAGTAAATTCTATGGGAACCACCAGCTGTTTTAGGGACTAACTTTCGTATAATTATCATACTATCAAAAGTAGTAATTTCTCTCTCAAGACTCTAATATGACCAGCCTTTAGTATTTAAGTTAACTCCAAGGCTTAAGCTTGTAGTTAAAATGTTCCAAACCTCCAAGAATCGTAACCCTATAATAATTATGATTTGACGCTCAGTTCTGATATACAAGGTTAGGTACCGGTATATTCCTCATTGGAAGTCTGAACTCTTTCGTATTAATGCCAAAAATCACTAAATTACATATATATATTTATCGCTTTAAAGTAAACAGCCTAAGTGATTCAAGATTTTTTTGTACAAAACGTCACATTGATTAACTTCGCGACGGAGTACAGAAACTGGGATGTAAAACCAACGAGGAAAATAATGTTAAACAAATAGACACAATCAAGGTCGTTTAAAGTGATGAGCTCATTGGCACTGTCCATAGTACAATAAGGTGAAGAATTGTTGATACATGTATAGGTAAATTGCCTGTTCACCAATCCTTTTCAAGCTTTTTTTTTTAAAATAAATATTGTTTAAACCAAGGTGAAAATTATTTACATGTATGGATAACAACTTCTTGGTTTGGAAGTTGAAGTTGAAAGTGGTTATAAGTAATTTTTCAGCTTATTGTAACCTTTCAACTTCCAAATGTCATTGAAAGATCTGTCCATAGTAGTTTGGTTCGACACTTTCCAGGCTAAATAACATTAACACTTAACAAACCTCTCCTTTACCCTGTATATGAGGCCCTGGCAGTCAACTCCTGATTTAGTGACAGGTGACGCAACTAAGAATGTTCAGTTTTATAATGTTGCAATTTGATTTAACCTAATGATTTTGTTCCACAACCTCAAATTATCTATTAAAGCCCTCAGTGTCTGGTTTCATGTAGTAAATTAAATACGTGTACATGCTAAGTTAACGCACAGTTTTCACTGTTTTATGGTGTTAAATGGCGGCATTTTATTGATGTATTTCACCCGAACCAACCAGTTAATATGAATTCTCCTTTTGTGGCTCACTGCAGCGAATTTTGATGAAGCGAATCTGCTATACACTACAGGATCTACTATACTCTCTAATCACAGTCCGAAACTGAACTGTTTCATACTTTGTTGAGGATACATGTACTATATTATATGTTATAAATCAAGTGTTTTCGTATTGCCTTGGTATTGGCCTGAGGGTCAATGCAACCACCCGAAGCCATAAGAAAAGCTCGCTTCAAATTTGAGTAAACGCGATACACGGTCACGCTACTTTTATGTTTACTTTTTTAACGCTACCTAGTGGTCGACAATGTAGGCCATTACTAATCTGTGCTTGTTGAACGGCTCAGCCAACGCGCCCACTTCATATACTGACTGGTGTCTTCTTGATGACACTAAAAAAGTATCTTGATCTACCGCTGTGTGAGAAATCTACTATTTCAGGACTTGGGATTTCATGGTTAGGAGCAATACATCTACTTGTACTTGTAGCGTATGGTATCTTTACTGTTGGTCTAAAACCATGGATATGAAAAGATTTTAATCATCGCTACTTTTACAATTTGGGTGCAAAAACTTTAGGATAAATATTGAACTAATTCAATCCCTCAATCTATTACAGCTGTTCTTTGGATTTTTTTAGATATAGATATATATATTTTATAATATTTGTATACGACACTCTTCAGTTTATTTTTTGATACCGGTCAGGTTTGCGAAGGTACATGTACAGTCAATATTTACTAAATTGAATAATTATATAGATCCTGATGAGTATTGAAATGGAACCAGGGATGTTGTGAGACCCTTAATTTATAGTGACAGCTGATCTGGCAATAGGTCATGCAATATAGCAATTACCTATTTAGCTGTCTTTATTTTACTCCAGTATGTATGATGATGGTCCAGCTGTGCCCACATGGGAGAATGGACACCTGCTTTTACCCCCTACCCCCTCACACAACAGAAATATTGAACAACAAAGTCTGCTGTGAGAGTTGTGTTGTAGACAATAGATTTGGTGACAGCTGACCCTGAAAATGACTTTGTCTTTTAAACTGTTTTGTTAATTAGTGATTGAATAATAATTAATCCCACATTGTACCTGTATATGAATATAAGCTCTCAAAAGACTAAACCATTACAACCTAGACTTGTCTATAGTGCTGCTCAGCTGCTGTGAGTATTAACTTGGTCAGTATTTTATGAAAAGACAGCATTTTTACCTATTTTGAACTACTTTAGAAATCATTATCAATTTTAGTCTTAAATTGGGTATGATTTTTAGCAACTGTGAAAGTGATTGCCATTTCCAGGGTACTTAAATTATGAATTCATACCGGTAGTACAGCATGGATTTAAACAGGATGGACAATGTGTCATGTAACCCTTTGTTATTTTAGTGCAGAAATTATACTGTCAGTGTGTAAATTAAAAAATATCATTTTTTTTCTAACTATTTCGATCACGATAGACGCTAATGTTAAATGAACGGCTAGTCAGTGAAAGTTATACCCCTAAACTCATTTCTCGCCTGATCTCGCGGGGTTTTAGCCAAACTCGAAAGAGGCTTATTAGGCTGACTAAATTGCCCTTTTGAAATAACTTTCGCTCAAGAGAATGACTAAATATATTTTTTATATTAATTCCTTTAAATACTGCAAAAAGTCCTTCCTAATTGGTTGAATTGTTTAACTTTGCTAACCTCATGGTACTTGTTGTTCAACTGTTTGTGACTTTAGGATTATTTAAAAAAAATTCAGACCATCTTTCACAAGTTGATATGACAAATGTAAATTGTTTTTATAGGATCGAAGTGGAACATACGATACCATGAGATTTCCGTCATTAGAAAGCCATCTGTTGGATATCATGAGGTCAACGGGTGAAACAGCAGAGCACATTAAGGGTAAGATTAATACTCTTCCACAATCTTTCCAGTGGCTGGAAATTATCATTTTAGTTTATGTTATAATGTTATTACTTACATGTATACACATGCTTCACCAATTGGGCCAGTGTGATTATCCATTGACTTTTGTAACATCATGAAGATAAATTTAGCTGCTTGTCAAAGAGGATCAAAGACCTAACATATGAAACCTGACATTCAGTTCAATAACTGGTCAACAAGCATCTTCACTTAAAGGCACATGAGTTGCCAAAAATCTGAATCTTTTCATAAATTTTGATTCTTATTGAAAATTCACTGTTTGAAGTACATTGAAAAACTAAAGGATTGACGCTGAAATATTAATAAAGTATATTACTAAAGTGAGTAGCAGGTACGAACCGAATATGTGTGCAAATGGCGAAATAGACGGGAAGTTTTGCTACTTATAAAACTACCTTAACGCACATCTGCTTGATTGGTATCAACTCAACGGAACGCTCTTATTTTGTACTTGATAAAAATGACCAACAATAAGGTAATTCATGCCACTGTAAGTAGAGGTTAACTAACGAGAGCCTGTTTGTTAATACGATGAATATCACTCGAGTCTATTAATTGTTGTTATATATGTAAAACTATGAAAATCTGTTACCCATCATGAAAGCCAGTGTATATGGTATGATGTAGCATCGGTAACGGTTGGCTCAGGACTACAGCATTTCAATATACAGAACCGATTCAATCTTTCTGATTCGCAACGAAATTTTATGACCTGGTTTTATGATTAATTACAATTGAGAGTAATGGGGTCTTGTGAGAATTGCACAAATTTCCTGCCACTGGGGCTGCCACTGAGCATTTTCCCTTCACTAAATCTTGTAGGTTAAAGTTGGTATTTGTTTCTCTGCAACCATATGCAGTGTAATGTAAGGCTCACACAATCATTGAATCCTATATTATATTATTACATCAGTTTCTGGCAGTCCCGTTTATCCATTGAAAGATGACTTTTTCAACTGTTTTTTTATCGCATATACATCATTTGTACCAATGATGTGATGTACATCATTTTATGATATCTGTCTGGTCTGGACCATTGATGAATGTGATGTACATCATTTTATGTTATCTGTCTGGTCTTGACCATTGATGAATGTGGTGTACATCATTTTATGATATCTGTCTGGTCTGGACCATTGATGAATGTGATGTACATCATTTTATGATATCTGTCTAGTCTTGACCATTGATGAATGTGGTGTACATCATTTTATGATATCTGTTTGGTCTTGACCATTGATGAATGTGATGTACATCATTTTATGATATCTGTCTGGTCTTGACCATTGATGAATGTGATGTACATCATTTTATGATATCTGTCTGGTCTTGTTCAGGGTCCTTCCACATTTTCATCTCAGTTCTGTTTCTTATATGGCTACTTATTAATTAATTTACTTTTCAATAATCCATGTACTATTTGTAATATTTGTAAGTGATGTAGGAATATTTGATGGACACGCACAATTTCAAATATCTTGTTTATATATTAAGTGGCTGGAATTCTACTGGAAGCCTCAAAGATAACTGCATACAGTGTATATATGCCCTATGGATTTGAGTCGTCTGGTGGGATAGTAAACAAACATTTTGATGATCATTTTGGAATACTCTTTTCTGAATATAATAAGATGATAGGTGTGCTGCTTACAGATTGTTTATCTAGCTTTTTCTTTCTTTGCTTTTATCATATCTCAATGCAATCTATTGAACTAAGAGCTGTTATCATTTTGCTTTTACAAAGCAGCCCGCACAATTGGAAGAAGACCAGGTACTTTTTGGTTAAAAACCTTAAAGTTTTGTTCGGTTTTTGTTATTTTCTTATTTTTCATCTTGTTCGTTATTCAATTGATTGTTTCAATTCTTTAATTCTTTCTTATTGCATTTCAATATTTTCTAAGTTACATGTATTTTTATTTAAATTTTCATGACTTTTTAGCTATTTTAATAAGATAATTAACATAAGTATTAAATTGCCATTCAAAAGGACAAATCAGACTTCATATAGATATAGTTTACAGACATACTTCCCTTGTTTTTTTTTACATGCATATTCAAAGCATGTCTGTAAATTTGAGTAACAATTGCTGAAAGGACAGATTTGATGCATGTGATTGGTTTAATTCAGTCCCCTTTGTTTGCATTCTCTGATGCATTGATTAAGGAGAGATATTAAACTGTAAATGTCCAGAAGAAACTTAATGTTAATTTAAAGCAAAAGCATTTTGTTTACGAGAATAAAATACATTTATTCTCATACCTGACATATTACTTGTAGGATCTTGATGTATTAATACTAGTACCTGTCCATAAGTGTTTATGTTTAATCCAAACTCTTTTTAAAGATAACAAAAATGAGTCCAAAATAAAATGCAGTATGATATATTTTATCTAAAATGTTAACTTTGAATATGGTACGTATAAGAACTGTGGACATTACAGTCTTTATCAAGCTATATTGCAGACAGTATTTTGCCTTCTTTGGCATTGTTCTCAGTTCTGGGCATATATTTTGAGAAGCAATTATTGAGAGTGTTGCTATTTGCGATATCTTTAGACATTTTAGGTAGGGCTAGTTGGTTGCTGTAAGGGAGTGCTGGTCGGGCTGTTGTGTGGGTGATATTAACTATGGCAGTTTTAATATTGATGTTAATCCGAGGGCAGTCCATTCATTGATCTCAATCCAGCAAGTCTGTAGGCATGCAGCAGGCCATCTCTTGATGAGGTAGTGTAAACGTGTGCCGCGGCAGCCTGCCTTCCACAATCAATACCATAGCCTGGATGGAAACATTTCGCAGGGGACCAGATCAATATCCATCCCAGATTGCCTCAGAAAAATC
This sequence comes from Lepidochitona cinerea, assembly GCA_963971465.1. NCBI lineage: Eukaryota > Metazoa > Mollusca > Polyplacophora > Chitonida > Tonicellidae > Lepidochitona > Lepidochitona cinerea. The sequence continues at coordinate 52,377,277 of OZ020553.1, forward strand.
ACACACAACTCTCACAAGTGCTATAATGATATTATTATTTTATGAGCAGAAAACAGCTATGCTTTTTAAAACGGCTAGTAATGACTCTAGTTAGTGTTAATTATAATATTTTACTATTGCAGACAGAATGGCCTTGATATTTTACTCATATTTGTGCATGGATTTGTAATAATAATATTCTTAAAACAACCAATATCAGCATCATAAGACACTCAGATACTTTTTATTTTGAGAAAGCTGATAATGCTATCACTTTGAGTTTCATTATAAATGTGTGTTCAAGTATGGACATACAGTTACCATGATTTAAAATGTCTGATCAAACAGTAGTACAATTTATATGCATGTAGTAAGCTTTAAATGCATCACTTCAGAGGTACATGTTACTGTGTACAACGCTGTAAATGTAGACTCTGGGATTGAGTTTAATACATTCATACATACGGAAAATCTAAACCACACATTTTTTATTGTTTTTTTTTTTCACCAGGTACCTGCACTTAGCCACAGTCCACTTAACTCACATGACAAATGCAAATTTGTAAGAATTTGAAGATAAAACCTAAAACTGTTCTCTCATCACACTCCCAGCATGTGGTGATTATTGTATTATTGTCATCTCTCTTTATCCTTAATTTAAGACTTTTGAAAACGTGATGACTAAACATATGTTAAGGGACCAAGCTTCAATTTGAATAATTTATATACAATGTAATTATGATTGCATTAGATTGTGATAAAAGGAAAAATGCTTTATCACAGGCCATAGGTTTTCACGCTTATGACCAGTTCCGGTAGCCTGTTGTTTAGACTCTTTATACAAAAATTTGTTATTCATGAAAGCCAGTATATGGAATAATGTATAACGGAACTAGCGTCAGTACAGGCTGGTTCCTAGCATTTCAATATACAGAACCAATTCAATGTTTCTGACCAACTGAAACTATCTGGCCTGTATCATAGATTTTGGATGTTCACAAGTGGTTTGATAAATATGCTTCAGCCTCATGCTGCCAAAACTGGATTGCCACCTTATTAAATTGCATGCTATCCATTGGCTATCTAACATTTATACCATATTATAAATCACAGAGTGAAACAGATTTTCACTGATATCAGTTATCAGTATAAAGATGAATGTGAATTTTATCACTCTCCAAGTATGAAGCACTGTCAACACTGATGTCATTATTGCCATGATTCTTGGAAGCCATAGGCTGGGCTGGCTTTCAACATTTCATGGTTATCCCTTTAATGTTTATTTCTTGTATCATTTTCTCTTGCAATATTTGTATAACAGCAAGTGTACATGTGTAGGTTGAGAATACTGGGATCTTGGATTTAATATCCTATAGATTACCCCATTTATTGAGACTCACTAATTCATTAAGATAACCTTAGGACTGTATTGGACATAAAAATTAGCATGTTTGTTATATACATGTAGAGGTTATCCAACGGGAGCCAGTGTGTTACGATGAATATCATGTGAGTGTGAGAAAGCCTGTTCTTTAGCATTATTTCACTAATGAAGAAAGTTGAGTTCACAAGGTTGCCCAATTGAAATCTGACTACATGCAGATCTATGAAATTTGAGATATGCCTACACTGTACATTATACTCCTGATACAATCAATGGTACTTTAATTACAGAATTAAGAAAATACGAAAGAGTTTAACATAATTGGAAATAAAGTCTGCCAAAAAAAAAGTTGTACATGGACCATAATCAACATCCGAAGCAAATTATATTCCTGGACTTCATTTTACTATTGGACTGCTGTGATAGTCATGATAATGTTAAAAGTCGCATTATGCAAGTCAGAAGTGGTCTGTCAAAATGCTTCGCTCAAGATGGTCTTAACAACAGGTGTAAATTCAATCCTTATGTATCTGCTCAATGCAGCTTTCTATACTGTAGACTGTCCTTTATTTGCCCAGCCAACACATTTGTTTAATATAAATGATGATAATCTGTACAGCTTTTGTCTCTTTTTATGATAACCAAGATTTTGTGTCATAAAATTAATATTTTATCAACAATAACAGAAAGAGCACACATGTTAATGTGTGAAATTGAGTGTGTAAGCTTAGCTGAATTCCCCTACTTTCTCTGCTGCAGATGGTCCACTTACAATCTGGGTTATCAGATATCTAGGTCAGGCCAAAGCCTTTTTATTCCTCCATGCTTCAGCTTAGATTTCATTCCAGACCGCTTATACAGACTACATAATATGCCCATGTCCAACTCTTTGATTTTTTTTTAATAAAACAAAATCATATATTTCTATATTTATTCATTTCATTGACTCACTGACATAATATAAAAATAAAATATTACAATATCAAGAGGCACTTGTACTACATTATAGTTTAATTTTTGTCGGTAAATTATCACCAATATCATAGGTTATCTGCTTTTTTATATCCTTAAAAAGGTAAATTATCCTTCATTATCTTCATTTTGATTATTTTTCTGAAAGTTACTTTTCAAATCTAATGTGTAGAATATCTATGATTTAGTAATCTTATGGGGGCGGGTGGCCTGAATTTCACCAGCTAGTGCTTCTTCTTCAATCCATCATGGCTCACTCAGGAAGCAATCTTGTTTATGTAGCAAAGTAAACATGTTTATGGTATGGATGGTTATTGCTGTAAAGTGGGAATACATTGCTCATCCAGTATGGTTTTTATTATGATTGACCCAGTTCTGGTGGTTTATGGCAATGTAATAAAGAGCCTGCATAATCCAGATACCTTATTTCACCAGAACTCTTGTGCCTCTTATTCCCTGAATATTTATCCCATCACTGGCTTCACTATAATCAGGTCTCACACACTGAACAACCTGACAGAGCTAAATGTATACGAGTCAGGGAATTGATCTTGGTAATGACAACAGATGTTGTAAGCTTGTATTGGCAGTGATGTCTTAATTATTTCTCAATACAATTAAAACATGATATTAATTTATCAAAAACAACATTGACTGCAATATCCATATGCTACATAGAGGATATTACATGGATTGCAAATACAATAAGTTAAATATTCCATCATTTCAAATACATGTGTAAGCACAATTACACATATTGTTTCTATGAAATGTCAATACTGGCATTACAGTCTTTAATCAAGGTCTGTTGCTAAGGTGATATTTATTAACATTGTTATCTCTGCCATATTCTGCATGGCTATACTATAGTCGCTTGTGTCTTTCGATGCAATATCACACCAAAAGGGGTTTAATCATATGTTGCATAGCAACCAGAACTTGGAAGAATAACTAAAGACATTGACAAGCATAAATTGTGGCAATAGTCAGAATTGAAAGCATTAATAATTATATGTATACTTTTCAGCAATGGCATGCTTTTTCCAAGAAAAAAAAAGAATGTTTGCCCATGTTCTGTTAATTTTCTTAATCGTTTTTGTTTTATTTTCTTAGGTAAATTCCCCTTCATGTGTAACAATTTTCCTGATGAGAACAGCATTCTAGACGATGGGTGTCTGGATCAGACTGTTCCAAATCTGTCACCACGAGGATCTCCCAGCTCTCAACCGGGCATGGAAAGGATAGAGCGCTTTTCACGAAAAGTTTTTGTTGGTGGACTTCCACCAGACATTGATGAAGGTGGGTTTAAAACTGCTTTAAGTTCCTTATCACTTTACACAGAAAGACTGTAGGTTTTTGCAGCTTCCAAGTTGAACACTTTATACCCTAGTCGAGTAAAACTATTTCCCCCGTTATTCAAGTGCGGCAAGCATTTGTAAAATCAAAAGAAATTGAGAGTAAAAAAAATGATTTGCTCCAAGACACATAACAATTTTCTTAGGAGTGAGAAACCCATTGAAATGCATGGCAGACTCTTTGGTGACTGGCTATTCTAAAAACCGAACTGAAATGTATTTGAAATTGATGGAGAGGAACTTGGAACATCTATTAGATTTGCATATTTATTGAAGGGGGAGAGAGCCTTAGCTCATCAACACGCTAAGCTTGATTGATTTCTAATTTCAGAGGAAATCACCGCCGCTTTTAGACGATTTGGTCCTCTGGTAGTTGACTGGCCACACAAAGCTGAAAGCAAGTCCTATTTTCCTCCTAAAGGTAAGCTTTTATGGCAATCCAGACCTACTCAGCAACATTACTTCTGTTAAAGGTCGTTATATAGGGTTGAGTTGTTTCTGCTACTCCGGATGTGGAACAGCCTGAATATGTGGGTAAAACAGTTTGTATATTTATGTAAGCTATTTCTATCAATGCAGCCATGTCCAGATGGTCCAACATATGAAACTATGAAGGTTATTACATGTCAATAATGGACAACAGTAGAAGAAAAATGATCTACTTGCTGCCCTGTGAAACATTCTGGTTTGAACAATGAGGGTTGTTTTGATATTGATTTGAAAAGCTGAAAGGTGTGTCCACTTATCCATGATAGGAAATCTGCTTATCATATGTTCATTATTGATTACTACAGCCTTTACTGGCAATGAGTGATTGGTAAAACTTTGCATTATTGATCCGTGTTAGATTTAGCCCAGGTTTACTGTTAACTATGGGTGTATTTATAGAACAAGCTTCTGGCAGCCTATGCAAGCTTTCTGCATTTAGTCTTTGACATTTTACACATATTCTATTCGGCTAAGTAAAATTTCTGATTGAATAAATGATTGTAATTGTTTGTTGACAGGTTACTGTTTCCTGCTTTTCCAAGATGAAATGTCTGTTCAAGCCCTGATAGAGTCTTGTATAATAGATGATGATAAACTATATTGGTGTGTGTCAAGTCCAACTATGAAAGACAAACCAGTATGTTCTCACCTTACACAATGATTTTGCACGACTCATTTTTATCCCATCAGGAAGAATTAATTTGACAGAGTTTACGTCACATTTCATTTAAGCTAGTTTAGGTTGGAAGAACAATGTTTATAGGATGTTTATAGGTCAACTCCAAGCATGGATGGCTATGAAAGTTGTCTGACTCCATGTTGAATTTGTTTATCCTGGCTATTTACAAACTGGCCTCAAAATGGAGTACCCTAAATTCAAGACCTAGAAATAAGTAATGAACAATCTCATCCACTGTCATATATAACTACAGTTAGCATCTCCGTTGCCATGTTTAAATTTACCTTAACATAAGAGAGAATGTGACCAGTGGGGTACATGTAAAAACGGCCAACCCCATGTCAATGGTGACACAGTTAAGCTATAATTAAGGTGACACATCATACAATAGGTTGAAGGTCACTGGTTGTAACTAATGTTGACTGTTTTAGATATTGTAGGGGATGTGAGATTTTTCCATGGTAATTGTGCCATGGTTTTTAGGGAGGTTTATAACTAACATCCAACTTGAATATAATATACAGTGTGTATGTACAGGGTTCAGTCGATATTCTTGTCATAGCTGAACATGTGTAAGCATTGTCGATGTACATGTATCACAAAGTGTTGCAGAAAATTCTACTACGGCCAAGCTCCTGCCTGTCGTCAACCTAATGAAATATCATGGGCTTTTGTTTATTACAACAACTAAATGGTCTAAATGATATACCTCTTTTTAAAACAATTAAAAACCTGTCTCCATGCTTATTTTAGACAAGAAGGTTTTCCCTGTGCTCGTGTGTTTTAGTGTTCATAAATATATATTATATGTACAATGTATGTCTGTTAAGATAAAAACAGAGATGACCATCAGTCTGATTGTTGTCACTTACTAAATTGCTTCATTCCTTCAGCTCTTTTTATTTCTTTATTTGATTCTTATTTGTTGTTGTTTTTGTAGGTTCAGATCCGACCGTGGAGCCTCAGTGATTCTGATTTTGTGATGGATGGCTCCCAACCGTTAGATCCAAGAAAGACCATATTTGTTGGTGGAGTTCCAAGACCTCTTAGGGCTGGTAGGTTTCATTGATTCTCTTTAATGCGAGCAAAACAATTACCTACAAGCTCATGTGTGATCATCATATATATTCAATCCCAACATATGATTATTTCTCATAAAATATATGTGTGTTAAGTGTAGTTTTTTTTTGTTTTTGTGTAGTTGAGTTGGCGATGATAATGGATCGTTTATATGGAGGTGTTTGTTATGCGGGTATAGATACTGATCCTGAACTGAAGTACCCTAAAGGGGCTGGACGAGTAGCCTTCTCTAATCAACAGAGTTATATTGCTGCTATTAGTGCACGCTTTGTCCAGTTACAGCATGGTGATATTGATAAACGGGTAAGTCAAGAAACCAGTCTTATAACAACATGTACTTGTTTCTTACTCGGGAGTTCTCGTACCTTTCAAAACCTACTTCATCTTGTCAACTATCCCCTGACTAAAAAGATCCAAATTCTCAAATTGGATGAAATCTGTGACTGTTGATTTATTTTAAGCTTTTTTTATCCAACCTGTTTCCTTGTCACTAAAGTGTATTGAGCTAAACCACTTCCTGCTATTACAAAGCATGATGTGTAAAATGTTTCATTTACTTTGGACAAAAAGGAAAACTGAAAAAATTGACTATGCCATACTGTCCTGTTGTTTCCTATGAATAATGTGACGTGTGACTTAATGGGTACCCTCAATAAACAAGTCTACAATATAAATGATATAAACTGGAGTGTGCCATTAAGCCATTTTGTGTTTATTTTGTCAGGTTGAAGTAAAGCCTTATGTGTTGGATGATCAGATGTGTGATGAATGTCAGGGTGCTCGGTGTGGAGGGAAATTTGCACCATTTTTCTGTGCGAACGTTACTTGCCTGCAGTATTACTGTGAACACTGCTGGGCACAGATCCATTCTCGACCTGGACGCGAGTTTCACAAGCCTCTAGTCAAGGAAGGAGCCGATCGACCTCGCGCAGTTCCTTTTCGCTGGTGCTAGACATGTTTTTCTCCAGCCAGCTTCTCTCCTATTACTGGTGATTATTATTACATGTTTTTAACTAGTCTCCTTACCTCACAAGCCTGTTTTCACATACCAAAGCAAATACTACGGTGATTTTTTTAATGTGTATGTATGTTGATCCAGTCATTTCTCCCTTAATGTTTGTGCCAATCAGGTCCTTTCAAATCAGCTGTATTTTTATTGTTACTATTTATGAATCGTCAGAAATGAACATGATGAAATCCAACGACGGTGTAAAATTTCTGACCAACTTGCTTGCCTTGAGTTAATATTTGTTTTGGACTGATGGTATTTTTATTTCATTAACTTTGATCTCACTCTAACAAATCCTTTATGGTATTGGAGGCTTGCTGTAAGTTTCCCCCCAGCACTATTTTATCCATAGTTATTTTTCTCAGTTATATTTTTTTATGAAATCTAGTCTTTAAATTGAGATGAGCCCTATGCTGGAGTCTAAAAGAAATGAAATTTTCATCTCTTGTATTGTGCACAGCCATAAATATTTTTATTTGGCAATATGGTATTTGGTATTAATTTGAGTAAACAGCTCAAGAGTTTTCTTACTTTTACTCTACAAGAGTATTTATTAGAAAAATGTATAAGAAATATTTATTAGTATGTATATTATAATATATTAGACAATTCATATATTTTTGTTTCCTTTTTATCCAACGTATATTTATAGTAATATAATTTTTCTGTATTTCTGTTTGGTTTGTTTTTGGGTATGATTGTTAACTGTGGTAATATTTTTGTTGTGGATGAGTTATATTATCTAGTCAGGTTAATATCCCAGCAACATACCCTTGTTTTATATTGAAACAGTCCCTGTGTTAAATTGACTATTAATATGTGAACAGCTTTCTTATTCAGCTATGGTGTGTATATTCATTCAGTTGTAAGCTGCTTTCAAACAGCTTACACAGTTATTTATCAGAAATCAACAGATTCAATTAACTTATCAAAGCTCTAGTTTTTATTAATGTTACATATAAAAAAATCTTCCAGATTTTTTGGATCACATTGTTTATAACTCGTTTTTAATCTCATTAAAATACCTTTTCAATCTGTGTGAAAGAGTGGTGTACATTTGTGATGGTACGGTAGAAATAGTACACGGCTTTTGTGCTATCTCTTATGGGCTACTTTCAAACTTTCTATTCAACTCTTTCCAACTTGTGTATAGATAGATATAATAATATATATATATATAAATGGCCGTCTTAATTTTTAATATAATTTGATTCCTCTGACCTGTTTCTTTTGTTCCATGGTGATAGTGGATTATATTCCTACTGAGGCCCCTCATCAGTTTTATGTTACAGTTTGCTCAATGGTATATTTTTATTATCATATTTAGTGATAGATTGTTAGAGATATGACCATGGTATAAACAGTTGCCATGTATATTTATATACCTATTATTATTTCCTCGTGTCCCTCAGAAGCTGTACTTGTAGCCTATACATATCATCTATGTGATTGTGTGCCTGTGATGTTGTGTGTCTGTGTACATTCTGGTGATAGTCTGACGGGAATTTGATTATTTTAATAGTCACTGTATTATAATCATATTATCAGAGATTTTATTTCTTAAACTTATTTTTTTAGTTCATTGTTGTTCATCTTTGATATTTTTATTGTTCTAAGTTTGAATATTTCTTCAACAGTTTTATCAAGTAAAGGTTTTCCTAAACTGTTGTTAAAGTTACGTGCTTTCTGTAAAAATGTTCAATTTCTTATGTTTTGTTACATATGGTGTTAAATTAATATTGAATAAGTGTTTTATAACATTATAAAAAATAAATATATAAAAAAAATATAAAAATTTACACAAGAATGTACAAATGAAATTGAAAAAACTTTTTTAATGAATTAAAGCTTATTTTTGTTGAGCCTTGTTTTGAATACAACAAAACTGGTTCAAAACCAAATTTTTTCTAACTTTGATACCGATTTCAAGGTTTGTAATGTTCACAGTTTGTCATTTTTAAAGTTCCATTTTCAAGTTTTGTAATAATTCACAATTTTGTACTTCAGTGTTTTTAATTCCAAGTTAACACGATTTCCAAGTGTTGCGGTATTTGCCCAAGTTAGGGAAAAGACATTTGTAGCATTATTGATATATTAAATTTTTTGGTATATGGTGCTATTTTGTTTGTAAAGTTATAAAAAGAAAGAAAAACAAAACTGAAACAGCAGATTTGGTCCTTCAGTCCTCATAACAGTGTCTAGAAAAGTTATGTTGTACTCCTTTATTTTTGTACCAGTTGAATTACAACAACAACTTGAACATTTTGCCTATGCCATTTGATAATGTTACAAAAACCAAACTGTGATTACTGATGTCAAATGCTGTGTCATTCTCCACAGACCAGCTCCCCAAACACATCCCCTCGATACAAGCACAGTGGTATCCCCCCCCTCCCAAACACACTAGTCATAAGGTTACTAGGTAGAATAATGTTGCCAATAGTAAATGTAGCAGGATAATCTGAGTGATTGTGATGTATAAACTAGCCTGTGATTAAACACAGTAGCCTCCAATTCCATGTTGTACACTTCAAATATTCAACTCCCATCATTACTGTATACTTTCACTTTTATCTTAGGTAGAGTTTAGAATAATGTCTTTTCCAGATCTTTCCATTTCATAAAATAAATGTATCTACACTTGGGCTTTCAGGCCATTAGTTGATGTTGTAACAGTATTTCGGGGGTGAAAAATGCAAGAATGGATACTTTAGTCTTGTGATTTTTATTATTATCAATTAAGGAGAAGAAATACCCAGTTTTAAAAGTAAATTTTTATCTGAATATTGTTGGTGAGACAACTTTCCTACAAAGATTTGCCTGATATAGAGCGTTCCTTATTTATGCTGTAGGTAGTCTTTTTCAGGTTATATTTTTATTCCAAAATGAACGAAAAGGTAGCTTTCAAAATTCATTGCTTTACAAAAAAACAAACATTAATAAAATTTTAATGCCTGTCAAAATCGATATTTTTATTTATTCCCTGAAACCTTTTAAGTTCAATCTAAACAATTATGTCCTCCACAAATCATTATGGTTATAAATTCTGAAGTAAAAGGAAATCAATTATATTTTAGACCATCAGAATTTTAAATTTGCTGCCAAACAGAGTTTGTTAGTTGCAGAAAGGACCCTTGTATTCCAAGCCCTTATCCGGATTAAAGGAAAAATGCAAAACAAGTTCATTTAAATGCAGCCATATCAAACATTTGATATCTCTAATTTTAACACATTTCATTCCTTGTCTGAAACTGAATTGCTGAAAAAACTAATCCATTGTTTTTCCTTTAAACGTTGTAGTATTTCTAGATGGAATTTCTCCCATCAGAATTCTAGTCAATCTGCCGAAAACTTGTCAGTTCAAATAGTTTTAAAAAAGTTTGATTGACTTTTGAAGTGAAATTATTCTGATCAGCGCATATAATCATGATTATGAGAGCCTGTTAACCACATTGTCTATTCTATATTTCCTGTATTGAGCACCATTCATCCTTATAGAAATCAAACACTCACAAACAATCCAGTCTTGCAATGCTAATTTTTATAAAACCAAATTGCCCAGGACTTTTACCATTGCCTTTTTCAATTCATTGGTCTAAACATTTATACGGATATGCTGCCACTTTTTTCGCAGTGGTTGGTTCTTTCAAGTTCCAATTATTTTTGGTATTGACTGTAAATACATAGATTTGAACCCATTTCAATATTTTTGGTATACTTTTCATCAGTTATATTATTACTTGTTCTGGTAAGTGTTATGAATGGTAATTAAATCGAGACGTCAAAAGTTTTTGTGACGCTTTTGTCTCTCAACTTCATGCAGTGGAAGCTAACTTTTAAAGTTAAAGTTTTATACAGTATTAGTACTATTTTGTTATATTTTGTCAGCTAACTTTATTTTCTGTTCTATCCTGAATTATTTTTGGACTTACAATTTTTGTTTTGTGGATGGTAAAGCTAAGGTTTTCCTCTCAATGATTCGCATTTATATGGAGATTTTAGTGAAACTTTATCCTGACTATAGGGTTGGTCGACAGTGAATGTAATTCAATCATTGAACACAGGCATAACGCCGTGACCTTCACGCGCTTGTAGACTCTGATGACCAATTCTTATAGCAGTTTTTTTTGTATAAGAGAACTCCTTTAGTCATGTTTTGGTTTGGTACCGTTATGATATCATGAAGTTTCTATGTTTTTTAATATAATAAAATCAGTCATTATTTTGTAATGGGTATCTTCAGTGGTTTATTTTTGGATATTTTCATAATTTCTTTTCTACAATATTAAGTATTGCATGGTTTAACCATATTACTACACATGGTGATTTGATCGAGGATTCCACATTCTCCACATGCCATCTTATTTATACTTTGAATTAGTTTTAATATCTTTCTAACACTTACGTTTTGTGTACGAAATTCTTGGATTAATAAAAGTTTCATCTGCATTTGTGTGGTTCTAACATTACTAACATTGTAACTTGTAGGAAGCATGTATGTCCCTTGTAGGTGCATGGTGTGTTAGCTCCATTACTCACAGTCAGGGGGGGGTGCTCAGTTGCCAGGTACTCGCCAATTTCCTCCTCAACTGAACCTTGCAACGCCGCCATTCAATCAATCAATTTAATTCTGAGTATGGTAAGTTACTTGCATAGGAACACAAATATCAACTCAACCCTTCGCGTTGGAACTATTCTTTACTACCTGCCAAAATTAACTGGTGGAATGGTCAATATAAATAAAATATTGGCATTTAAAGCACACTGGTTGCATAACTCTAGAAAACTGTTTTCAATAAAATCACAGAAATTTTCTGTTTTTGCCAATTTTGGAAAGTTTTCGCATTGTTTTGTTTGGTATCCCTAATTGATATAAACTAACTCTTAGTCTGAGCATGCGCACAAGTGCCCTCATAATTTGAATCGTGTAGACTATTGTCTTGCACGGGCTGATCAGATAATGTTTATATCTAAACATGTATATTTTCTAAACCAGGTAACCTCTAAAATACTAAAATTCTTTCTCTATGTCAAAGTGGCATGAGCTGCCAAGTAGCTGATATTTCGTTGAAACAATTAGATAATTGTGGTTCACTTTTGGTCAAAATGGACAAAATAAAAGCTTTCCGTTGATATCAATCTTACCTGTGTACGTATAAGCAACAAACATCAAAAATTAACTCGTACATCCGGCTATTTGACAATCAAAATTTATGAAGACAAAGCAGCTCCCGTCAATTTTAAATGCAAAAAAAAAATAGAGGCAGCATAGATTTTAGCGGAGGAAAGAAATAGTTTGAAATACAAAAGGTGTCCACATTGGCAGAATGTTTTGTTTAAGAGAGCGTCTATGTTGTGCACTGTATAACAATATAATTCGTTTACCGCGATTTCACTGAAATGGCATCTGCTGATAAACAACAGCGGTTATACGGTACAGCTTGGTTGTTATATGTACTTGAGTTTTCTTGTTTTGATACTAATATTAATAGGCAAGTTTGGTTTAATGGCTTCGATTTGGGATATGGATTTATGCTTGGGTGGACATTCCAGATGTAGGACAGAAAGGTGAAATAGATAGTCGGTATACTCAGTATAACTTTTCATACAATTGTCTGAGATTGATTGTATTGCTGTATCTGTATGTTTGTGGAGTCAAAGCACGCATGAGAATCATTTTCAGGATCAGAAAGGTAGGCCATATTGATAAAACCAAACTTGATGGTCAAAATGCTAACCAAGAACCTCAAGGTCAGATCACACAACCGAACTTTGGGAACACGATATCTTGACTGGCTATTAGGGATCTGAGTTTTCACCGAGATCATTTCTTTGTCCAGAGGTAAAATCGGCCAAGGAATCTGTGAGAATAGCTCGAAATGCTCAAAAGGCACATCTATTTTACTATAAATCAAAACCGTTCCAATTGCATCCGTTTGGTGAAATAACTGTGGAATACATCAATTGGTGATCTAGATGGCCAAAAGATGGATTGATAAAATCGTACAACAACATGTTGCTAGAAACGGCATATATTGTCCTCGCCAAAAAAACTAAGTGCTAAAGTTACTTTCGGTTGACCTATAGGTATAGTGTTTCAGTATGATATGGCTTGGGTAGACCTATCTGAGTAGGATATAGGACTAGCATCTTCTGATTTGCATTTCGTTTATCGAGACTGAACAACTAACTTTATAAAGTCACGTGGTTGTCTGAAAAAAAAAACAGAATAAAATATGAGATATTATGATGTGTTTATAAACATGAACTGTATAATTACCACTACTAACACAGATACAAACATTCATGGTTTCTCCTTATCACTGGTACTATACCATACATATGTTTATGATCACTAAAACACACGGGCACTATGGCAAGCCGTTTCGGGAATTGAATTGCACATATGTGACCAACAATTACACAAACGATAATGATGTATATACCATTCCCTTAATACCCTAGACCAATACTTACACAAACAATAATGATGTACCATTCCCTTTATACCCTAGACCAACAATTACACAAACATTAATGATGTATATACCATTTCCTTTATACCCGAGACCAACAATTACACAAACAATAATGATATATATACCATTCCCTTTATACCCCAGACGAACAATTACACAAGCATTAATGATGTATATATCATTCCCTTTACACCCCAGACCAACAATTACACAAATATTAATGATGTGTATATCATTCCATTTATACCCCAGACCAACAATTACACAAATATTAATGATGTATATACCATTCCCTTTGTACCCCAGACCAACAATTACACAAACATTAATGATGTATATACCATTCCCTTTGTACCCCAGACCAACAATTACACAATCATTAATGATTTATATATATCATTCCCTTTGTACCCCAGACCAACAATTACACAAATATTAATGATGTGTATATCATTCCATTTATACCCCAGACCAACAATTACACAAATATTAATGATGTATATACCATTCCCTTTGTACCCCAGACCAACAATTACACAAACATTAATGATGTATATACCATTCCCTTTGTACCCCAGACCAACAATTACACAATCATTAATGATTTATATATATCATTCCCTTTGTACCCCAGACCAACAATTACACAAATATTAATGATGTATATACCATTCCCTTTGTACCCCAGACCAACAATTACACAATCATTAATGATGTGTATATCATTCCATTTATACCCCAGACCAACAATTACACAAATATTAATGATGTATATACCATTCCCTTTGTACCCCAGACCAACAATTACACAAATATTAATGATTTATATATATCATTCCCTTTATACCCCAGACCAACAATTACACAAACATTAATGATGTATATACCATTCCCTTTGTACCCCAGACCAACAATTACACAAACATTAATGATGTATATACCATTCCCTTTATACCCCAGACCAACAATTACACAAACATTAATGATGTATATACCATTCCCTTTATACCCCAGACCAACAATTACACAAATATTAATGATGTATATACCATTCCCTTTGTACCCCAGACCAACAATTACACAAATATTAATGATTTATATATATCATTCCCTTTATACCCCAGACCAACAGTTACACAAACATTAATGATGTATATATAATTCCCTTTATACCCCAGACCAACAATTACACAAACATTAATGATATATATTCCATTTCCTAGGGAATCCCCAAAAAACAATGCAATACAATTTGTCAATACATGATTTTGGTTGAAGAAAGTCTCACACTTGTGATGAGCTCATTGGATTTCCATGGTTTTGTTTCCAAGGATTTAACTTGATTGCAGCTGTTGTCAGATGCCTTCAGCAAGCGATATTGAAAGTCTGTCACTGTTTTGATCCAGGAATAATTAAATAGTCACAGATTAGTCATTAACATTCTAGATTGATTTATTGGTTGATGCTTTTCGCCGCACTCAAGATTAAGTTACTTACATCGCAGTGTTACCAGGTTGTGTGTTGTGGAGAGTGGGAGGGGGGGCTATTTGTCCGAAAGAATTGAACCCCGACCGTCGGTGTGAAGTTTCCACAAACGGCCATCCAATTTGGATTATTTCAATTTTGTTTGATCCGAGTAGCATTCGAACCCACGACGCATCGATGGCCGGCCTGTGTGGGACTTGTGGATTGCAATAGTTCAGTGGAGAATCTTTTGTTTTAATCAAAGCAACATATGGCGCTAAACACTGCCAATTTGATCATTTTCTTTTTAGCCGAGCCGAAAGGGATTCGATGGTATTTCCCTTATAGAGAAGGTTCCGTATCTTAGAACAGAATGGTAGAATGATTTCATGATGCGGTTTCTTTAGTATTGGGATCTTCTGTGTGCCACGAATTCAATGGCTGTATTCATTTTCCAACCATGTTAGTCTTTCCCTGGACTAGTTATAGATTCAATTTGACGGCTTCAAGGGTGTGATTATCGCCTTCAATCTACCATCAGACCAATGGATAGACAAGGGAAATCTCGTCTAAGAACCACGTATATCAGGAAATCCGGACATTGATTAACTCGCGTTTATCCTCCTCTGTTCGTTAGCCACACACGGACATGTAGCAGTTAATAACAAGCTGCTGTATGTAGACTCTAATGGAATATGACGGGACGGAGTACCGGACTATTCCACGGAACTGTCGATGAATGGATAATGGTTTAACATGTATAGAAACCTATATATATGATAAGAAACTTGTCTCCGTGGTTATTTTAGACAAGAAGATTTTCCCTGTGCCCGTGTGTTATAGTGTTCAAAAATATATAAACATATATCGTTATAAAACCTGCTGATAAATGAGTGACAATACTTATTGCATTTATGTCTAGACACGATTATGATTGAGGAGCTGAACAACCCTTTATTACCAAAGAGTTGATAAGGAAATAAGGCCTGAAAATGTTGGAAATTGCAATAGAATTCTTCGTTCCCTTTAAGAAAAAGGCTATATTAATAAAACGCAGTATTGCTCTTTGGGATCTGGCCTTCATTCTAAATACAGGGTATACTCTATATTTAGAAAATACACAAACCCATTGAAAAAATGACCCAAGCCTCCAATGCCCACAGGGCGTCCTATTATCTCGGATTTAGGTAGTGAACGTTAAAGAATATCACAGCTAATTGATTACTGTCTAAAACCTATAGCAAATCGGCGTGTTAGCGTTACCAAAAATACTGATGATTTGTTGCCAAATTATCTCTTCCAGAAAAAGCCTACTGACTAAGGCCAAACTCATAGGTTAAGTATCGTAGGTTTTGTTTATTACAACAACTTATGATGGGGTATTACAAATGTCTAAATGATATGCCCCTTTTTAACACAATTAGAAACTGGTCTCCATGGTGATTTTAGACAAGATTTTCCCTGTGTCCGTGTGTTCATAAATAAATATATATATACCAATGGATTTGTCCTCTCTGTGGACAATTGTCAGAATTACAACTTTTTGCACACATTAATTCCGTTTAATCATTTTACCATGAATCGGGAAGGTTAATATAATTCAATGTGTCTACAGTCATCTTCTATATATTTATAGACAATACATGGGCACAGGGAAAATACATACATAGCAAAACACTGCTCAATCGCATGCTTTTGAATGGTACTATATTGCAGAAAGAGTTTAAATGAAACAGGATGAATATTTGAACCAGGCGCCCGGGAATACCAAGACAACAGTTCATTGGCTGTAACATGAACATACCAAGAGAAATACCAAGACAACAGTTCATTGGCTGTAACATGAACGTACCAAGAGAAATACCAAGACAACAGTTCAGTGGCTGTAACATGAACGTACCAAGAGGAATACCAAGACAACAGTTCATTGGCTGTAACATGAACGTACCAAGAGGAATACCAAGACAACAGTTCATTGGCTGTAACATGAACGTACCAAGAGGAATACCAAGACAACAGTTCATTGGCTGTAACATGAACGTACCAAGAGGAATACCAAGACAACAGTTCATTGGCTGTAACATGAACGTACCAAGAGGAATACCAAGACAACAGTTCAGTGGCTGTAACATGAACGTACCAAGAGGAATACCAAGACAACAGTTCATTGGCTGTAACATGAACGTACCAAGAGGAATACCAAGACAACAGTTCATTGGCTGTAACATGAACGTACCAAGAGGAATACCAAGACAACAGTTCATTGGCTGTAACATGAACGTACCAAGAGGAATACCAAGACAACAGTTCATTGGCTGCAACATGAACGTACCAAGAGGAATACCAAGACAACAGTTCATTGGCTGTAACATGAACGTACCAAGAGGAATACCAAGGACTTGTCGCATGTTAGCAAATTGCGCTGAACCTTTGCATGAAAAAATAGAGAGCTAAAGTAGGGTGAAATTCAAGTAGGGTGAAATCTCAAAATTTAAAGGAGGAGAAAACAAAAAAACAACATGCAATCGTATCGAACGGGCTCCCATAGACCATCGTATTCATGTGTGTGAGTCTTGCACGTGGTTTACGGTGTGAAAATACAATGAAAATGAATCTGCCCGACAAGCTCGTGCTCGATCGTCAGTGAAGCGCGCCATTGACGGTTTGAAATTGACCGGAAAAAGTATTAGTAGATTACTTCCCTTGCGAGCTTATCATATATTGTATGGTTATAACCTGCAATGTCAGCGGTAAGCCTACCGTTTTTGAAAATTCTACAACGATCCCCACAAGTCGCGTAGACAACATAGCAGCCTGTCACGTCTTCCCAAAAGGTTGATTTACTAGCCAGTGTACATTTCAGAGCTGTTAGAATGTTTATCTTCTCTTATTAGCGCGTCGAAATGATCAAAATTAACCTAGGTTTAAATGGGAGACTTTCAGAGTGGACCAATTTCTCTTACGCTAGTGAGTGACAGGTGGCCAGGCGCATGCTGATTGGCCGATCGAGACACACAGCTAAGCTCTGCTGTGAAGATGGCTGCCGAGTCAGTTTAGACGTTCTCTGATAACGATTGTTAACTTTCTTATAGCATAGTTGGGCGAGGAAAAATCATAGAAATATAGTTTTGGTACGGTTAGAAAGGAAAATGTGTCGCGCCTGTACTGTATTTACTTAGTTTTTTCCTTTTCTTCTCCTTTAATTTTGATTGATTGATGTTTTACGCTGCGCTCAAGATTATTTCTCTTATAAGACCACGTTGCCAGGTTTAGTGGGGGAGGAAATCAGGCTCATTGCTCGGAGGAAACTCCCGACCTTCGAACTCTTCCACATACGGCGACCGAGTGAAAAATCCACTAAGAAATTTTTGCAATTTGTATTTGGTCTGAGTGTGATTGGAACCCGCACAGCATAGATAGCAGGCCTGAAGCACGATCACTCTAACCCACAGGACCACCGAGGCGCCTTTAATTTTGACGGAACTTCCACCGAACACTAGAATCGCAGCTTAACATACCCCTCACAAGACGTCTGAATTGTCCAATTGTTTCATGCAATGTTGCGTAAACTTTGTGGAGGAGAATCCTGGGCCCCAAAATGTCCCACACATGTTTTAGGGGGTCCAGATGTTGGCCAGGAGATGTTCTGGATAGTTTTGTTCTGGATAAATTGGGTCACATCTCTTGAACGATGGGATCGATCATCTGTGAAAGGTGGTCCGGTGGTTAATGGATGATTATCAAAATGTGGAACAACTGGATAGATCTCTTCCTGGATGCAACCAGTTAGATTAGCCTGTTTGGATAATAGTAGAAGGTCAATGAAAACGGTTAAAGAAGAATAAAACCTTGATATTTTTTTATTCAATTTTGGTAATGTGAAAGTTCAAAAATTTAATTGTCAAAGATTATGTTATCTATATTTAAGATGAACGGAATTACATTTTGCAAATCGACGAAAGTCTTATCATTCCCTAAAGGCAATTTCATTTGTACGAAATCGAAGTTTACGCGCTCCGGACAGGTCGTTATTTGGAAATTGCAACATTCACTCATGACTTTCGCGGTGCCTAATTTTAATAAAGAATTCAACGTAATTAGATAAATATTGATTATTTCGCTTCTCACTTCTATTTGGCTGTCAATTTCTATTGAGTTTTCCCAAGGAATTCTCTTAATAAGACCAGATGCCACAGAGATTGTCTTATTTTCCAAACATTTGACTCCTCTTCGTCTCCTTTCAAATTAATTCTTTTTTTCTGAAATTTTCTTCAGAGATTTTTAGTTTTGATTCATACCGCTGTACGAACGGCATCTCCTTATTGGGCAATTCCGGAGCATCCTTGGCTCAGCCGGCGAGAACACAGTCCCTCAGTACGACACAGACCTTCCTTGCATGGGTTGTAGGTTCGAATGACACTCAGTCCAACCAATCCCCCTATGTGAGAAAAAGTTTCCCCTGCATGGGTAATGGGCCCGGTTTAACCTGGCAACGTGGTCATATAGGTAAAATAATCCATGTAATTGCAAAATTATTCAAGCAAAAATGTAATCTTCGTTTTATGTCAACAATACTAATTGATACTTTTTTGTCTCCTGAAATTTTGATTTGAAATTGAACTAACCGTTATTGTTTCCTCTCGTGTAAATATTCCTTTTTCTCAATAAACTGTATTCGTGGGCTTGGCTGTTCTCATTATGAGTGTTCTTCGTGTACAACCACATGAGCGGAGCGATACTAAATATGGGTCAAAAGCTCCCCGCTGTATCGCTCAGGTTCGTTCTGAGATACTTTAGAATAACCATTGCAATTAAAATGTCTTTTAAAAAGCAGTTGCATTTTCCTGGATTTATTGACAAATTTTCGTTTTATTTTGGGGACATTTTTTTTTCTTTGTTTCCTTCCAATGGCAGCGAACAACACTTAAGGCAATATTCCTTTTTCAGCTGTTATTCGGCTACTCATTGATGCAATAACGAACAACAGAAGATAAAGTCAGAGGTTAATTTTGTCTTAATTCCCTTTATATAGTAATCATATCTTAGGAGTTTAAACTGTATAAGACTTATAATTACGACACAAGTAGGTGACTGTATGTTATGCACTATATCCATTAGGCTTCAAACCATAGTACTGTATATAGATACGTGATTTTGGTGCCTTGTTAGAACCATCCTTACCTTAGCTTGCTGCTTTAATCTTCGTCTTTTTGTATATCCAAATATTTTACTTCAGCTTTATCAATTATAAATATCATACATTTTGAAAATTTAAGTGGTGCTAATTAAATTGCCGATTTCAAATGACTGAATGATAATTGTTTATTATATGTACAGGAGTGGTGGGGGGGGGGGGCATCATTGGCTCAGCTCGGTGGTCCAGTGGATTAGAGTGATGCGGGGCGCGGGTTCGAATCATACTCAGACCAAATAAAAATTGAGTGGATTTTCCACTCGGTCGTCGTATGTTGAAGAGTTGCCAGGTACTCGCCGAACATTGGGGGTTTCCTCCTGGCAATTTCCTTCCCCACTAAACCTGGCAACGCCGCCATATAAGTGAAATAATGTTGAGTGCGGCGTAAAAACATCAATCATAGAAAAATCACAACCGTAAGCATATATGAAAGAAATATTTGACATCCCAAGCTCATCTCTAAATGAATTAAATTTGTGGATGCAATGTGAGTGAGTGTCGTAAGTGCATTGCTGAAAACATATAGACATCTTAATAAAAACATTGTTTCTTCTGATTCCGTATCCTAACCCTAACCCTGACCTTGCAAGATTACAACTCTGTTCTTGCTGATATCCTCTGTTTCCTCCGTGCAATGAACCCGGTTTCCTCCTCCACGAAATCTGGTAACGCAGCTAAATAAGTGAAATAATCTTGAGTGCGGCATAACTCCTCAATCAATCAATCTTCTGAACAAAAAGTCCTTGCAATTTTCTAACTCCAGTAAAAACCAGCAATGTCACCATATATGAGTGAGGCCTTGGAGGACATGGCGTATCTGCACGTAGGGGTATGAATATGGCGTGATCGACTGTATATCAATTGGGCCGCTAGACAGTTCAACATCTATTACTAAACCTGGGGATTACAGCAGCACATTTTGTTAAAAGATGAAAGATTCTGGCTGTTCAAACTAGCCACACTGATGGCTGTTTGCCAAATCACTTGGTACGATTTAAGATTTACGTGACTATAGTCGATGTACACAAAGTTCCTGTTAGTTCTGCTATTGAAAAAAATCTGTACAGTTTTGGCACTCATCAACTCCCAATTTCTAAATTAGCTATATACTTGTTTATTACCACTTTTTACTTTAGTTTTATTAATTGGTTGCTTTGTGTTAGGTTAATTTAATTAGTGTTTTTTAATTTGTGTTTTTTAATTAGTGCATTTTAGAAAATCAGTACTACAGTATTCTATTTATTTTTCGGAATTATACTTTCTTGAAAAATAGAAGAATTTCTGCCATTTTTCAAGAAGGTGTAATCTAAAGAAACTAACGAGAGTAAAGCTGTTAGGTTTTCCCCATCTTGCAAATACTAGGACAGGGGTTATGAGTAAATACAAACCATTAACAGCTTCATCCTATTGCGATTGTTCCATGTTTCAGTTGAGCGCGGCGTTAAACTCTAATCAATCAATCAATCCATGTTTCAGTAGAGACGTCGCGGGTTCGAACTCCTTGCTAAATTAACTCACATTAATAACCAAACTTAAACAACATCTCACTAGTTTTAAAGACAGGGCCAAACAAACCTTGTTGAGCTTAAAAACCTGTTTACGTCCTTCTGTAATCGACTTTGATTTACATAGCATGCATGTAATATACTATATTAACGCTTTTGTCTTGATCATTTTCAGTTCTTTGGTTAAATATTGGTCGCAGTTTCCTCGCTGGTTGAGTTAATACGCGACCGATGGGAGATACCGAGCTGCAATCCCCATAGCAACCGCACACTTCGTTGTAGGCGGTATTCCATAAGTTGATGGTTTTATTATATTTCTCTGTCTAGTCTCTGGACAGTTCTTCACATGTATGTTCACAATCGCTGGTGATTATAGCACAATTCACTAACTTCACCATAGAGGAACTAGTCAAACTGAAAACCAATTAGATTTTAAGGCCAGCCAATATTGTCTGCTCACTTGTTTTGGCTCAGATCTTACAGAAGCTTATTGGGGCCAGGTGATAAACAATAGTTTATAATTCGGAGTTAGTGTCTCCTAATTCGGAGTTTTCAACTTCTTGAAAATTCTTTATTTTTTTATTTTTACCCGTTTCCATGGAAACATAACTTAGAAATTTCGTTTACGGAGCAAAACTGGAAAACTATTAGACCTAACTCAATGAAACGTGGCGTGTAGAACAATTATCAAGTGTGGATGTGCCTTTTGAGGTTTTCAACTTCTTAAATTTTTTATAATTTTGAATCGTTTCCATGTAAACATAACTTAGAAATTTAGATTCCGGAGAAGAACTCGAAAACTATTGTGTATGTTCTCAAGTAAGAAACTTGTCTTATTCAATCCGTTATGGTACTTGGGACGGGTGAAATGCTATAATCTGAAGGAGAATCAGATTAAATGTATGTCCAATAAAGATTGCTAAAAGCTGGGTACTGGGTAGGTTGATTTTTCATAAAGGTTATCGTAGTCACCGTTCTTCAAGTATTCTTCAATTTTTTTCCTAAGACCGGGGATATAGTCAACTGTGTCTGCTTGTTGGGATTCCAATATAAATTGTTTTACCCATAGGCTGGTTTTACTATCTTAAATCCATACAGAGAACGCAAATACATTGTAATCATTTGAGACACTTTCTTGTAAACTGAAAAAAACTTTAACAACGACGATAAACATAAACTACCGCGAGCTGAAACTTGAATCCCATTATTAGATTTGTGTTGTCGTCTAAATATATATACATATATAATTTTTTTTTCGCCTCATAAACCCTCTTATAGATTCATCCAAATGTATTCATTTCTTTGTCACGCTATCGTCATTATTCGCTAACTCAATACTAAAATAATATGGAAGTATTCTAAAACCAGTCGAACGAATCCTCCAGGAAGATTCAAATCTCTTTCTGGAAATTCTTCCCAACTAGGTTAATGTACGTATGTTTGGTAATGGGACAATAATTCGGCATGATCATTCTGTGTCATAATTGGACTAAATTGATTCCAGCAAAAAAATCATTGTTCAAATTACAGTGGAAGTAAACGTCCGTCCATTTTTTCTCATCGTTGCCTAACCATCTTTAATTGGTCAATCTACAACCAAGGTCAAATCAATTTATCTAAGTGGACAGCTTGAACTTCATTTCCCAAACCATTTTTTTTTTCGTCTCTTTCTAGATAGTTTCTTTTCCTTTTTTCCCTCAATACCAAGACAACAGTTCATTGGCTGTAACATGAACGTACAAAGAGGAATACCAAGGCAAAATTCCATTGGCTGTAACATGGACGTACAAAGAGGAATACCAAGACAACAGTTCATTGGCTGCAACATGAACGTACCAAGAGGAATACCAAGACAACAGTTCATTGGCTGTAATATGAACGTACAAGAGAAATACCAAGGACATTTGCATGAACAAATAGAGAGCTCAATAAGTAGGGTGAAATCTCAAAATTTAATTTTGATTGATTGATGTTTTACGCTGCACTCAATATTATTTCACTTATATGACCACGTTGCCAGGTTTAGTGGGGGAGGAAACCGGGCTCTTTGCTCGGAGGAAACTCCCGACCTTCGGCGAGTATCTGGCAACTCTTCCACATACGGCGACCGAGTGAGAAATCCACTCAGAAATGTTTGCAATTTTTATTTGGTCTGAGTGTGATTGGAAGCCGCGCAGCATAGATGGTAGGTCTGAAGCACGATCACTCTAACCCACAGGACCACATAGGCGCCTTTAATTTTGACGGAACTTCCACCGAACACTAGAATCGCAGTTTAACATACCCCTCGCAAGACGTCAGAATTGTCCAATTGTTTCATGCAATGTTGCGTAAACTTTGTGGAGGAGAATCCTGGGCCCCAAAATGTCCCACACATGTTTTAGGGGGTCCAGATGTTGGCCAGGATATGTTCTCGATAGTTTTGTTCTGGATAAATTGGGTTACATCTCTTGAACGATGGGATCAATCATCTGTGAACGGTGGTCCGGTGGCTAATGGCTGATTATCAAAATGTGGAACAACTGGATCGAGCTCTCCCTGGATGCAGCCAGTTAGATTAGCCGGTTTGGCTATGTATATAAACAAAGTAGAAGGTCAATGAAAACGGTAAAAGAAGAATAAAACCTTCTTTTATTCAATTTTGGTAATGTGAAAGTTTAAAAATTTAATTGTCAAAGTTTATGTTATATATATTTAAGATGAACGGAATTACATTTTGCAAATCGACGAAAGTTTTATAATTCCCTAAGGGCAATTTCATTTGTAGGAAATCCAGTTTACGCGCTCCGGACAGGTCGTTATTTGGAAATTGCAACATTCACTCATGACTTTTGCGGTGCTTAATTTTAATAAAGAATTCAACGTAATTAGATAAATATTGATTATTTCACTTCTCGCTTCTATTTGGCTGTCAATGTCTATTGAGTTTTCCCCAGGAATTCTCTCAATAAGACCAGATGCCACAGAGATTGTCTTATTTTCCGAACATTTGACTCCTCCTCGTCTCCTTTTAAATTAATTCTTTTTTTCTAAAATTTCCTTCAGAGATTTTTAGTTCTGATTCGTACCGCTGCACGAACGGCATCTCCTTATCGGGCAATTCCGGAGCAGCCTTGGCTTAGCCGGCGAGAGCATAGTCCCTCAGTACGACACAGACCTTCCTTGTATGGGTTGTAGGTTCGAGTGCCACTCAGTCCAACCAATCCCCCTATGTGAGATAGAGTTTCCCCTGCATAGGTAATGGGCCCGGTTTTCTCATCCATTTAACCTGGCAACGTGGTCATATAGGTAAAATAATCATGTACATGTAAATGCAAAATTATTCAATCAAAAATGTAATCTTCGTTTTCTGTCAACAATACTAATCGATACTTTTTTGTCTTCTGAAATTTTGATTTGAAATTTAACTCTTGATGGAACGTTTGTAAGGATTTCAAATCTCTAATACCCATACTCCGGGCAAAAGGAGACATCAATATTTGAAATCCTGAAGACTGAAATGGACTCGTGTAATTGGATGAAATTTGCCCAATCTGAATAAGATATCTTGCCAATTATTTTTATAAGATTAAAATCATAAAAATGTATATACGTTGACCCATTCGGCTTGACCAAAAGCATGAACATACCGTTATTGTTTCCTCTCGTGTAAATATTGCTTTTTCTCAATAAACTGTATTCGTGGGCTTGGCTGTTCTCATTATGGGTGTTCTTCGTGTACAGCCACATGAGCGGAGCGGTGCTAAATACAGGCACTACGTCAAAAGCTGAACGCTGTATCGCTCAGGTTCGTTCCGAGATACTTTAGAATAACCGTTGCAATTTAAATGTCTTTTAGAAAGCAGTTGCATTTTCCTCGATTTATTGACAAATTTTTGTTTTATTTTGGGGACATTTTTTTTCTTTGTGTCCTGTCAAGCTCTTTCTTGTACAGAAGGATTAGATGGACGGACCATCAATGGAAAAAACCTGGTCACGTGATATGAACATTGAAACAACTGCTTATACAAACAGACAAGTGTAAAAACGTAAATTTCTTAGCTTCATAAATTCTGATAAACTGATGTTCTTCTGTTTGTTCATTTATAATACAATCAACGTTTCTAATTCAGTAATCAGGAGGCCAATTTGTGGTAGAATCTGCACGACCAAGTTGCATTACTCAAAACTTAAAAAGACGAAAAGGTCTTCCAAGAACATCAAGGAAAAAGGTCTTCTCAAAAAACACATGAAATATTTAATGAAAATCTACCATTTCTTCTGTGAACTCCTCTTGGTGAACAATCTGCTTTAACCAAGTTATTTATTATTGACATTGGCCTCATCGCCTAATCTTTTTTCATATCCTAGTTAACTGGGTTATTCTAGGTTTCATGTCCAGTTCCTTTTGTGCACTCAATGATATATTAGAATATGACTTTTTTTATCCTGATGTAAAATTTAAATTTTTGTTAGCCAAATTCATTCAAGACTTACATTGTAAATAAAGTTGTTGAATTAAATATCTTGAAAAATTGCTCAATGCGAGTTTTATTCCATTTAAAATAAACCCTTATTAATTTAAAGATAAGTTTTACACTTAATAACTTTTGCTTTTTCTCGGGGGTAGACCTAATTTTTGTTTATCTCAAGCTTAAAACATGGCTGCTTTCAATTGCTTAATGTTAACAACTCGCTGCAAAAATTATGTACTAACTATGAAGTGACCGGATTACTTACATCCAATCCGGCAGTCCTGATTTATTTGTATCTTAATTGAGGTAAAACAGGGATGTCGAGAGTATAAGAGAATTGTACTACAGACTACAAATCTAACAGGCTGAAACTACTTTTTGGGAACAGCGAGTTTCGGTGCGTTGATGGGTACCGATGAAGTGTGGTTGATATCCTCTGGATAGAGTGAGCCCCTCGGTTCGACATAGCTGATAGAGTGAGCCCCTCGGTTCGACACAGCTGATAGAGTGAGCCCCTAGGTTCGACACAGCTGATAGAGTGAGCCCCTCGGTTCGACACAGCTGATAGAGTGAGCCCCTCGGTTCGACACAGCTGATAGAGTGAGCCCCTCGGTTCGACACAGCTGATAGAGTGAGCCCCTCGGTTCGACACAGCTGATAGAGTGAGCCCCTCGGTTCGACACAGCTGATAGAGTGAGCCCCTAGGTTCGACACAGCTGATAGAGTGAGCCCCTCGGTTCGACACAGCTGATAGAGTGAGCACCTCGGTTCGACACAGCTGATAGAGTGAGCCCCTCGGTTCGACACAGCTGATAGAGTGAGCCTCTCGGTTCGACACAGCTATCTATGCGACGCGGGAACGAATCCTACTCGACCGCAATAATTGATACATTTTTCAGTGGACTTTTTCACTCTATCAAATTATGTGGAAGAGTTGTCTGGTACTCGCCAAAAGATCGGGCGTTTCCTCCGGGCAATGAACCCGGTTTCCTCCCCCATGAAATCTGGTAACGCCGCTAAATAAGTGAAATAATCTTGAGTGCGTCATAACACCTCAATCAATCGATCTTCAGAACAAAAAGTCCTTGCAATTTTCTAACCCCAGTAAAAACCAGCAATGCCACCATATATCAGTGAGGCATTTGAGGACATTGCGTATCTGCACGTAGGGGTATGACTGTGGCGTGATCGACTGTGTATCAACTGGGCCGTTAGACAGTTCAACATCTATTACTAAACCTGGGGATTACAGTAGGACATTTTGTTAAAAGATGAGAGATTCTGGCTGTTAAAACTAGCCACACTGATGGCTGTTTGCCAAATCACTTGGTACGATTTAAGATTTACGTGACTATAGTCGATGTACAGAAAGTTCCTGTTTGTTCGGCTATTGGAAAAAATCTGTAGGCCTACTGTTTTGGCACTCCTCAACTGCCAATTTCTAAATTAGCTATATACTTGTTTATTACCACTTTTTACTTTAGTTTTATTAATTGGTTGCTTTGTGATAGGTTAATTAGTGCATTTTAGAAAATCAGTACTACAGTATTCTTTTTATTTTTCGGAATTATACTTTCTTGAAAAATAGAAGAATTTGTGCCATTTTTCAAGAAGGTGAAATCTAAAGAAACTAACGAGAATACAGCTGTTAGCTTTTCCCCATCTTGTAAATACTATGACACAGGGGTTATGAGTAAATACAAACCATTAACCGCTTCATCTTATTGCGATTGTTCCATGTGCCAGTAGATACGTCGCGGGTTCGAATCCTTGCTAAATTAACTCACGTTAATAACCAAACCTAAACAACATCTCAATAGTTTTAAAGGCAGGGCCAAACAAACCTTGTTGACCTTTAAAACCTGTTTACGTCCTTCTGTAATCGACTTTGATTTACATAGCATGCATGTAGTATACTATATTATCGCTTTTGTGTTGACCATTTTCAGTTCTTTGGTTATTGGTCGCAGTTTCCTCGCTGGTTGAGTTAATACGCGACCGATGGGAGATACCCAGATGCAATCCCCATAGCAACCGCACACTTCCTTGTAGGCGGTATTACCATAAGTTGATGGTTTTATTATATTTCTCTGTCTTACGGAGTTTCTGGACATGTCGTTCTTCACATGTATGTTCATAATCGCTGGCGATTATCGCACAATTCACTAACTTCACCATAGAGGAACTAGTCAAACTAAAAACCAATTAGATTTTAAGGCCAGCCAATATTGTCTGCTCACTTCTTTTGGTTCAGATCTTAGGAAGCTTATTGGGGCCAGGTGAAAAACAATTGTTTATAATTCGGAGTTAGTGTCTCCTAATTCGGAGATAGTATGAATCCCAATTATTAACATTTTTTTTTCACTGATGTTTTTTTTGTTCTCTCATAAATAAACAAGTTTTATATCAGTTGAATCTGATGGCTATTGGAAATAGTGTTTTCCTTATTTTGTGATCATAATTTTCATCCCCTGCCATGAAATTTTCAAATTCTTGAAAATTTTTTTATTTTTTTATTTTTACCCGTTACCATGGAAACATAACTTAGAAATTTCGTTTCCGGGGCAGAACTGGAAAACTATTAGACCTAACTCAATGAAACTCGGTGTGTGTAACGACCATGTGTAGATGTGCCTTTTGAGGTTTTCAACTTCTTGAATTTTTTTTCATTTTTAATCATTTCCATGTAAACATAACTTAGAAATTTAGATTCCGGAGAAGAACTCGAAAACTATTGTGTATGTTCTCAAGTAAGAAACTTGTCTTATTCAATCCGTTATGGTACTTGGGACGGGTGAAATGCTATAATCTGAAGGAGAATCAGATTAAATGTATGTCCAATAAAGATTGCTAAAAGCTGGGTACTGTGTAGGTTGATTTTTCATAAAGGTTATCGTAGTCACCGTTCTTCAAGTATTCTTCAATTTTTTTCCTAAGACCGGGGATATAGTCAACTGTGTCTGCTTGTTGGGATTCCAATATAAATTGTTTTACCCATAGGCTGGTTTTACTATCTTAAATCCATACAGAGAACGCAAATACATTGTAATCATTTGAGACACTTTCTTGTAAACTGAAAAAAACTTTAACAACGACGATAAACATAAACTACCGCGAGCTGAAACTTGAATCCCATTATTAGATTTGTGTTGTCGTCTAAATATATATACATATATACTTTTTTTTTCGCCTCATAAACCCTCTTATAGATTCATCCAAATGTATTCATTTCTTTGTCACGCTATCGTCATTATTCGCTAACTCAATACTAAAATAATATGGAAGTATTCTAAAACCAGTCGAACGAATCCTCCAGGAAGATTCAAATCTCTTTCTGGAAATTCTTCCCAACTAGGTTAATGTACGTATGTTTGGTAATGGGACAATAATTCGGCATGATCATTCTGTGTCATAATTGGACTAAATTGATTCCAGCAAAAAAATCATTGTTCAAATTACAGTGGAAGTAAACGTCCGTCCATTTTTTCTCATCGTTGCCTAACCATCTTTAATTGGTCAATCTACAACCAAGGTCAAATCAATTTATCTAAGTGGACAGCTTGAACTTCATTTCCCAAACCATTTTTTTTTCGTCTCTTTCTAGATAGTTTCTTTTCCTTTTTTCCCTCAATACCAAGACAACAGTTCATTGGCTGTAACATGAACGTACAAAGAGGAATACCAAGGCAAAATTCCATTGGCTGTAACATGGACGTACAAAGAGGAATACCAAGACAACAGTTCATTGGCTGCAACATGAACGTACCAAGAGGAATACCAAGACAACAGTTCATTGGCTGTAATATGAACGTACAAGAGAAATACCAAGGACATTTGCATGAACAAATAGAGAGCTCAATAAGTAGGGTGAAATCTCAAAATTTAATTTTGATTGATTGATGTTTTACGCTGCACTCAATATTATTTCACTTATATGACCACGTTGCCAGGTTTAGTGGGGGAGGAAACCGGGCTCTTTGCTCGGAGGAAACTCCCGACCTTCGGCGAGTATCTGGCAACTCTTCCACATACGGCGACCGAGTGAGAAATCCACTCAGAAATGTTTGCAATTTTTATTTGGTCTGAGTGTGATTGGAAGCCGCGCAGCATAGATGGTAGGTCTGAAGCACGATCACTCTAACCCACAGGACCACATAGGCGCCTTTAATTTTGACGGAACTTCCACCGAACACTAGAATCGCAGTTTAACATACCCCTCGCAAGACGTCAGAATTGTCCAATTGTTTCATGCAATGTTGCGTAAACTTTGTGGAGGAGAATCCTGGGCCCCAAAATGTCCCACACATGTTTTAGGGGGTCCAGATGTTGGCCAGGATATGTTCTCGATAGTTTTGTTCTGGATAAATTGGGTTACATCTCTTGAACGATGGGATCAATCATCTGTGAACGGTGGTCCGGTGGCTAATGGCTGATTATCAAAATGTGGAACAACTGGATCGAGCTCTCCCTGGATGCAGCCAGTTAGATTAGCCGGTTTGGCTATGTATATAAACAAAGTAGAAGGTCAATGAAAACGGTAAAAGAAGAATAAAACCTTCTTTTATTCAATTTTGGTAATGTGAAAGTTTAAAAATTTAATTGTCAAAGTTTATGTTATATATATTTAAGATGAACGGAATTACATTTTGCAAATCGACGAAAGTTTTATAATTCCCTAAGGGCAATTTCATTTGTAGGAAATCCAGTTTACGCGCTCCGGACAGGTCGTTATTTGGAAATTGCAACATTCACTCATGACTTTTGCGGTGCTTAATTTTAATAAAGAATTCAACGTAATTAGATAAATATTGATTATTTCACTTCTCGCTTCTATTTGGCTGTCAATGTCTATTGAGTTTTCCCCAGGAATTCTCTCAATAAGACCAGATGCCACAGAGATTGTCTTATTTTCCGAACATTTGACTCCTCCTCGTCTCCTTTTAAATTAATTCTTTTTTTCTAAAATTTCCTTCAGAGATTTTTAGTTCTGATTCGTACCGCTGCACGAACGGCATCTCCTTATCGGGCAATTCCGGAGCAGCCTTGGCTTAGCCGGCGAGAGCATAGTCCCTCAGTACGACACAGACCTTCCTTGTATGGGTTGTAGGTTCGAGTGCCACTCAGTCCAACCAATCCCCCTATGTGAGATAGAGTTTCCCCTGCATAGGTAATGGGCCCGGTTTTCTCATCCATTTAACCTGGCAACGTGGTCATATAGGTAAAATAATCATGTACATGTAAATGCAAAATTATTCAATCAAAAATGTAATCTTCGTTTTCTGTCAACAATACTAATCGATACTTTTTTGTCTTCTGAAATTTTGATTTGAAATTTAACTCTTGATGGAACGTTTGTAAGGATTTCAAATCTCTAATACCCATACTCCGGGCAAAAGGAGACATCAATATTTGAAATCCTGAAGACTGAAATGGACTCGTGTAATTGGATGAAATTTGCCCAATCTGAATAAGATATCTTGCCAATTATTTTTATAAGATTAAAATCATAAAAATGTATATACGTTGACCCATTCGGCTTGACCAAAAGCATGAACATACCGTTATTGTTTCCTCTCGTGTAAATATTGCTTTTTCTCAATAAACTGTATTCGTGGGCTTGGCTGTTCTCATTATGGGTGTTCTTCGTGTACAGCCACATGAGCGGAGCGGTGCTAAATACAGGCACTACGTCAAAAGCTGAACGCTGTATCGCTCAGGTTCGTTCCGAGATACTTTAGAATAACCGTTGCAATTTAAATGTCTTTTAGAAAGCAGTTGCATTTTCCTCGATTTATTGACAAATTTTTGTTTTATTTTGGGGACATTTTTTTTCTTTGTGTCCTGTCAAGCTCTTTCTTGTACAGAAGGATTAGATGGACGGACCATCAATGGAAAAAACCTGGTCACGTGATATGAACATTGAAACAACTGCTTATACAAACAGACAAGTGTAAAGACGTAAATTTCTTAGCTTCATAAATTCTGATAAACTGATGTTCTTCTGTTTGTTCATTTATAATACAATCAACGTTTCTAATTCAGTAATCAGGAGGCCAATTTGTGGTAGAATCTGCACGACCAAGTTGCATTACTCAGACGAAAAGGTCTTCCAAGAACATCAAGGAAAAAGGTCTTCTCAAAAAACACAAGAAATATTTAATGAAAATCTACCATTTCTTCTGTGAACTCCTCTTGGTGAACAATCTGCTTTAACCAAGTTATTTATTATTGACATTGGCCTCATCGCCTAATCTTTTTTCATATCCTAGTTAACTGGGTTATTCTAGGTTTCATGTCCAGTTCCTTTTGTGCACTCAATGATATATTAGAATATGACTTTTTTTATCCTGATGTAAAATTTAAATTTTTGTTAGCCAAATTCATTCAAGACTTACATTGTAAATAAAGTTGTTGAATTAAATATCTTGAAAAATTGCTCAATGCGAGTTTTATTCCATTTAAAATAAACCCTTATTAATTTAAAGATAAGTTTTACACTTAATAACTTTTGCTTTTTCTCGGGGGTAGACCTAATTTTTGTTTATCTCAAGCTTAAAACATGGCTGCTTTCAATTGCTTAATGTTAACAACTCGCTGCAAAAATTATGTACTAACTATGAAGTGACCGGATTACTTACATCCAATCCGGCAGTCCTGATTTATTTGTATCTTAATTGAGGTAAAACAGGGATGTCGAGAGTATAAGAGAATTGTACTACAGACTACAAATCTAACAGGCTGAAACTACTTTTTGGGAACAGCGAGTTTCGGTGCGTTGATGGGTACCGATGAAGTGTGGTTGATATCCTCTGGATAGAGTGAGCCCCTCGGTTCGACATAGCTGATAGAGTGAGCCCCTCGGTTCGACATAGCTGATAGAGTGAGCCCCTCGGTTCGACATAGCTGATAGAGTGAGCCCCTCGGTTCGACACAGCTGATAGAGTGAGCCCCTAGGTTCGACACAGCTGATAGAGTGAGCCCCTCGGTTCGACACAGCTGATAGAGTGAGCCCCTCGGTTCGACACAGCTGATAGAGTGAGCCCCTCGGTTCGACACAGCTGATAGAGTGAGCCCCTAGGTTCGACACAGCTGATAGAGTGAGCCCCTCGGTTCGACACAGCTGATAGAGTGAGCACCTCGGTTCGACACAGCTGATAGAGTGAGCCCCTCGGTTCGACACAGCTGATAGAGTGAGCCTCTCGGTTCGACACAGCTATCTATGCGACGCGGGAACGAATCCTACTCGACCGCAATAATTGATACATTTTTCAGTGGACTTTTTCACTCTATCAAATTATGTGGAAGAGTTGTCTGGTACTCGCCAAAAGATCGGGCGTTTCCTCCGGGCAATGAACCCGGTTTCCTCCCCCATGAAATCTGGTAACGCCGCTAAATAAGTGAAATAATCTTGAGTGCGTCATAACACCTCAATCAATCGATCTTCAGAACAAAAAGTCCTTGCAATTTTCTAACCCCAGTAAAAACCAGCAATGCCACCATATATCAGTGAGGCATTTGAGGACATTGCGTATCTGCACGTAGGGGTATGACTGTGGCGTGATCGACTGTGTATCAACTGGGCCGTTAGACAGTTCAACATCTATTACTAAACCTGGGGATTACAGTAGGACATTTTGTTAAAAGATGAGAGATTCTGGCTGTTAAAACTAGCCACACTGATGGCTGTTTGCCAAATCACTTGGTACGATTTAAGATTTACGTGACTATAGTCGATGTACAGAAAGTTCCTGTTTGTTCGGCTATTGGAAAAAATCTGTAGGCCTACTGTTTTGGCACTCCTCAACTGCCAATTTCTAAATTAGCTATATACTTGTTTATTACCACTTTTTACTTTAGTTTTATTAATTGGTTGCTTTGTGATAGGTTAATTAGTGCATTTTAGAAAATCAGTACTACAGTATTCTTTTTATTTTTCGGAATTATACTTTCTTGAAAAATAGAAGAATTTGTGCCATTTTTCAAGAAGGTGAAATCTAAAGAAACTAACGAGAATACAGCTGTTAGCTTTTCCCCATCTTGTAAATACTATGACACAGGGGTTATGAGTAAATACAAACCATTAACCGCTTCATCTTATTGCGATTGTTCCATGTGCCAGTAGATACGTCGCGGGTTCGAATCCTTGCTAAATTAACTCACGTTAATAACCAAACCTAAACAACATCTCAATAGTTTTAAAGGCAGGGCCAAACAAACCTTGTTGACCTTTAAAACCTGTTTACGTCCTTCTGTAATCGACTTTGATTTACATAGCATGCATGTAGTATACTATATTATCGCTTTTGTGTTGACCATTTTCAGTTCTTTGGTTATTGGTCGCAGTTTCCTCGCTGGTTGAGTTAATACGCGACCGATGGGAGATACCCAGATGCAATCCCCATAGCAACCGCACACTTCCTTGTAGGCGGTATTACCATAAGTTGATGGTTTTATTATATTTCTCTGTCTTACGGAGTTTCTGGACATGTCGTTCTTCACATGTATGTTCATAATCGCTGGCGATTATCGCACAATTCACTAACTTCACCATAGAGGAACTAGTCAAACTAAAAACCAATTAGATTTTAAGGCCAGCCAATATTGTCTGCTCACTTCTTTTGGTTCAGATCTTAGGAAGCTTATTGGGGCCAGGTGAAAAACAATTGTTTATAATTCGGAGTTAGTGTCTCCTAATTCGGAGATAGTATGAATCCCAATTATTAACATTTTTTTTTCACTGATGTTTTTTTTGTTCTCTCATAAATAAACAAGTTTTATATCAGTTGAATCTGATGGCTATTGGAAATAGTGTTTTCCTTATTTTGTGATCATAATTTTCATCCCCTGCCATGAAATTTTCAAATTCTTGAAAATTTTTTTATTTTTTTATTTTTACCCGTTACCATGGAAACATAACTTAGAAATTTCGTTTCCGGGGCAGAACTGGAAAACTATTAGACCTAACTCAATGAAACTCGGTGTGTGTAACGACCATGTGTAGATGTGCCTTTTGAGGTTTTCAACTTCTTGAATTTTTTTTCATTTTTAATCATTTCCATGTAAACATAACTTAGAAATTTAGATTCCGGAGAAGAACTCGAAAACTATTGTGTATGTTCTCAAGTAAGAAACTTGTCTTATTCAATCCGTTATGGTACTTGGGACGGGTGAAATGCTATAATCTGAAGGAGAATCAGATTAAATGTATGTCCAATAAAGATTGCTAAAAGGTGGGTACTGTGTAGGTTGATTTTTCATAAAGGTTATCGTAGTCACCGTTCTTCAAGTATTCTTCAATTTTTTTCCTAAGACCGGGGATATAGTCAACTGTGTCTGCTTGTTGGGATTCCAATATAAATTGTTTTACCCATAGGCTGGTTTTACTATCTTAAATCCATACAGAGAACGCAAATACATTGTAATCATTTGAGACACTTTCTTGTAAACTGAAAAAAACTTTAACAACGACGATAAACATAAACTACCGCGAGCTGAAACTTGAATCCCATTATTAGATTTGTGTTGTCGTCTAAATATATATACATATATACTTTTTTTTTCGCCTCATAAACCCTCTTATAGATTCATCCAAATGTATTCATTTCTTTGTCACGCTATCGTCATTATTCGCTAACTCAATACTAAAATATAGTGGAAGTATTCTAAAACCAGTCGAACGAATCCTCCAGGAAGATTCAAATCTCTTTCTGGAAATTCTTCCCAACTAGGTTAATGTACGTATGTTTGGTAATGGGACAATAATTCGGCATGATCATTCTGTGTCATAATTGGACTAAATTGATTCCAGCAAAAAAATCATTGTTCAAATTACAGTGGAAGTAAACGTCCGTCCATTTTTTCTCATCGTTGCCTAACCATCTTTAATTGGTCAATCTACAACCAAGGTCAAATCAATTTATCTAAGTGGACAGCTTGAACTTCATTTCCCAAACCATTTTTTTTTTCGTCTCTTTCTAGATAGTTTCTTTTCCTTTTTTCCCTCAATACCAAGACAACAGTTCATTGGCTGTAACATGAACGTACAAAGAGGAATACCAAGGCAAAATTCCATTGGCTGTAACATGGACGTACAAAGAGGAATACCAAGACAACAGTTCATTGGCTGCAACATGAACGTACCAAGAGGAATACCAAGACAACAGTTCATTGGCTGTAATATGAACGTACAAGAGAAATACCAAGGACATTTGCATGAACAAATAGAGAGCTCAATAAGTAGGGTGAAATCTCAAAATTTAATTTTGATTGATTGATGTTTTACGCTGCACTCAATATTATTTCACTTATATGACCACGTTGCCAGGTTTAGTGGGGGAGGAAACCGGGCTCTTTGCTCGGAGGAAACTCCCGACCTTCGGCGAGTATCTGGCAACTCTTCCACATACGGCGACCGAGTGAGAAATCCACTCGGAAATGTTTGCAATTTTTATTTGGTCTGAGTGTGATTGGAAGCCGCGCAGCATAGATGGTAGGTCTGAAGCACGATCACTCTAACCCACAGGACCACATAGGCGCCTTTAATTTTGACGGAACTTCCACCGAACACTAGAATCGCAGTTTAACATACCCCTCGCAAGACGTCAGAATTGTCCAATTGTTTCATGCAATGTTGCGTAAACTTTGTGGAGGACTATCCCGACATTGAATCCTGGGCCCCAAAATGTCCCACACATGTTTTAGGGGGTCCAGATGTTGGCCAGGATATGTTCTCGATAGTTTTGTTCTGGATAAATTGGGTCACATCTCTTGAACGATGGAATCGATCATCTGTGAACGGTGGTCCGGTGGCTAATGGCTGATTATCAAAATGTGGAACAACAACAACTTGATCGAGCTCTCCCTGGATGCAGCCAGTCAGATTAGCCGGTTTGGCTATGTATATAAACAAAGTAGAAGGGCAATGAAAACGATAAAAGAAGAATAAAACCTTGATACTGTTTATTCAATTTTGGTAATGTGAAAGTTCAAAAATTTAATTGTCAAAGATTATGTTATCTATATTTAAGATGAACGGAATTACATTTTGCAAATCGACGAAAGTTTTATCATTCCCTAAAGGCAATTTCAATTGTAGGAAATCAAGTTCACGCGCTCAAGACAGGTCGTTATTTGGAAATTGCAACATTCACTCATGACTTTCGCGGTGCTTAATTTTAATAAAGAATTCAACGTAATTAGATAAATATTGATTATTTCGCTTCTCACTTCTATTTGGCTGTCAATTTCTATTGAGTTTTCCCAAGGCATTCTCTTAATAAGACCAGATGCCACAGAGATTGTCTTATTTTCCAAACATTTGACTCCTCTTCGTCTCCTTTCAAATTAATTCTTTTTTTCTGAAATTTTCTTCAGAGATTTTTAGTTTTGATTCATACCGCTGTACGAACGGCATCTCCTTATTGGGCAATTCCGGAGCATCCTTGGCTCAGCCGGCGAGAACATAGTCCCTCAGTACGACACAGACCTTCCTTGCATGGGTTGTAGGTTCGAATGACACTCAGTCCAACCAATCCCCCTATGTGAGAAAAAGTTTCCCCTGCATGGGTAATGGGCCCGGTTTAACCTGGCAACGTGGTCATATAGGTAAAATAATCCATGTAATTGCAAAATTATTCAAGCAAAAATGTAATCTTCGTTTTATGTCAACAATACTAATTGATACTGTTTTGTCTCCTGAAATTTTGATTTGAAATTGAACTAACCGTTATTGTTTCCTCTCGTGTAAATATTGCTTTTTCTCAATAAACTGTATTCGTGGGCTTGGCTGTTCTCATTATGAGTGTTCTTCGTGTACAACCACATAAGCGGAGCGATACTAAATATGGGTCAAAAGCTCCCCGCTGTATCGCTCAGGTTCGTTCTGAGATACTTTAGAATAACCATTGCAATTAAAATGTCTTTTAAAAAGCAGTTGCATTTTCCTGGATTTATTGACAAATTTTCGTTTTATTTTGGGGACATTTTTTTTTCTTTGTTTCCTTCCAATGGCAGCGAACAACACTTAAGGCAATATTCCTTTTTCAGCTGTTATTCGGCTACTCATTGATGCAATAACGAACAACAGAAGATAAAGTCAGAGGTTAATTTTGTCTTAATTCCCTTTATATAGTAATCATATCTTAGGAGTTTAAACTGTATAAGACTTATAATTACGACACAAGTAGGTGACTGTATGTTATGCACTATATCCATTAGGCTTCAAACCATAGTACTGTATATAGATACGTGATTTTGGTGCCTTGTTAGAACCATCCTTAGCTTGCTGCTTTAATCTTCGTCTTTTTGTATATCCAAATATTTTACTTCAGCTTTATCAATTATAAATATCATACATTTTGAAAATTTAATTGATGCTAATTAAATTGCCGATTTCAAATGACTGAATGATAATTGTTTATTATATGTACAGGAGTGGTGGGGGGGGGGGGAGGGGGCATCATTTTTGTGGTGGGGGGGGGGGGGGGGGAGGGGGCATCATTGGCTCAGCTCGGTGGTCCAGTGGATTAGAGTGATGCGGGGCGCGGGTTCGAATCATACTCAGACCAAATAAAAATTGAGTGGATTTTCCACTCGGTCGTCGTATGTTGAAGAGTTGCCAGGTACTCGCCGAACATTGGGGGTTTCCTCCTGGCAATTTCCTTCCCCACTAAACCTGGCAACGCCGCCATATAAGTGAAATAATGTTGAGTGCGGCGTAAAAACATCAATCATAGAAAAATCACAACCGTAAGCATATATGAAAGAAATATTTGACATCCCAAGCTCATCTCTAAATGAATTAAATTTGTGGATGCAATGTGAGTGAGTGTCGTAAGTGCATTGCTGAAAACATATAGACATCTTAATAAAAACATTGTTTCTTCTGATTCCGTATCCTAACCCTAACCCTGACCTTGCAAGATTACAACTCTGTTCTTACTGATATCCTCTGTTTCCTCCGTGCAATGAACCCGGTTTCCTCCTCCACGAAATCTGGTAACGCAGCTAAATAAGTGAAATAATCTTGAGTGCGGCATAACTCCTCAATCAATCAATCTTCTGAACAAAAAGTCCTTGCAATTTTCTAACTCCAGTAAAAACCAGCAATGTCACCATATATGAGTGAGGCCTTGGAGGACATGGCGTATCTGCACGTAGGGGTATGAATATGGCGTGATCGACTGTATATCAATTGGGCCGCTAGACAGTTCAACATCTATTACTAAACCTGGGGATTACAGCAGCACATTTTGTTAAAAGATGAAAGATTCTGGCTGTTCAAACTAGCCACACTGATGGCTGTTTGCCAAATCACTTGGTACGATTTAAGATTTACGTGACTATAGTCGATGTACACAAAGTTCCTGTTAGTTCTGCTATTGAAAAAAATCTGTACAGTTTTGGCACTCATCAACTCCCAATTTCTAAATTAGCTATATACTTGTTTATTACCACTTTTTACTTTAGTTTTATTAATTGGTTGCTTTGTGTTAGGTTAATTTAATTAGTGTTTTTTAATTTGTGTTTTTTAATTAGTGCATTTTAGAAAATCAGTACTACAGTATTCTATTTATTTTTCGGAATTATACTTTCTTGAAAAATAGAAGAATTTCTGCCATTTTTCAAGAAGGTGTAATCTAAAGAAACTAACGAGAGTAAAGCTGTTAGGTTTTCCCCATCTTGCAAATACTAGGACAGGGGTTATGAGTAAATACAAACCATTAACAGCTTCATCCTATTGCGATTGTTCCATGTTTCAGTTGAGCGCGGCGTTAAACTCTAATCAATCAATCAATCCATGTTTCAGTAAAGACGTCGCGGGTTCGAACTCCTTGCTAAATTAACTCACATTAATAACCAAACTTAAACAACATCTCACTAGTTTTAAAGACAGGGCCAAACAAACCTTGTTGAGCTTAAAAACCTGTTTACGTCCTTCTGTAATCGACTTTGATTTACATAGCATGCATGTAATATACTATATTAACGCTTTTGTCTTGATCATTTTCAGTTCTTTGGTTAAATATTGGTCGCAGTTTCCTCGCTGGTTGAGTTAATACGCGACCGATGGGAGATACCGAGCTGCAATCCCCATAGCAACCGCACACTTCGTTGTAGGCGGTATTCCATAAGTTGATGGTTTTATTATATTTCTCTGTCTAGTCTCTGGACAGTTCTTCACATGTATGTTCACAATCGCTGGTGATTATAGCACAATTCACTAACTTCACCATAGAGGAACTAGTCAAACTGAAAACCAATTAGATTTTAAGGCCAGCCAATATTGTCTGCTCACTTGTTTTGGCTCAGATCTTACAGAAGCTTATTGGGGCCAGGTGATAAACAATAGTTTATAATTCGGAGTTAGTGTCTCCTAATTCGGAGTTTTCAACTTCTTGAAAATTCTTTATTTTTTTATTTTTACCCGTTTCCATGGAAACATAACTTAGATATTTCGTTTACGGAGCAAAACTGGAAAACTATTAGACCTAACTCAATGAAACGTGGCGTGTAGAACAATTATCAAGTGTGGATGTGCCTTTTGAGGTTTTCAACTTCTTAAATTTTTTTTTAATTTTGAATCGTTTCCATGTAAACATAACTTAGAAATTTAGATTCCGGAGAAGAACTCGAAAACCATTGACAATTGTGTATGTTCTCAAGTAAGAAACTTGTCTTATTCAATCCGTTATGGTACTTGGGACGGGTGAAATGCTATAATCTGAAGGAGAATCAGATTAAATGTATGTCCAATAAAGATTGCTAAAAGCTGGGTACTGGGTAGGTTGATTTTTCATAAAGGTTATCGTTGTTACCGTTCTTCAAGTATTCTTCAATTTTTTCCTAAGGGATATAATCGACTGTGTCTGCTTGTTGGGATTCCAACATAAATTGTTTTACCCATACGCTTACTATCTTATATCCATACAAATAAAGCAAATACATTGTAATTATTTGAGACACTTTCTTGTAAACTGAAAAACAACTTTAACAACGATAAACATAAACTACCGCGAGCTGAAACTTGAATCCTATTATTATATTTGTGTTCTCGTTTAAATATATATATTTATGATCACTAAAACACACGGGCACAGGGAAAATCTTCTTGTCTAAAATTACCATGGAGACAAGTTTCTAATTGTGTTAAAAAGAGGTATATCATTTAGACCTTTATACCCCATAAATTGTTGTAACAAACCAAACCTATGGTATTTCATTAGGTTGGCGACTGACAAGAGCTTAGCCTTGGTCAGTAGAATTTCTGGAATCCTTTTGTAACACATTGACAATGGTTACGGATCTTAACTATGGCAAGAACATCGGTGGACTGAGATTGAACCCCATAAATTTTGCTTTCTCCACCCCCCCCCCCCCGGGACAGACAAAACTATGTAACCAACAACGAACAAAAAACCATAAACTCCATCTCACAATTAGCAAACTACATCTCATAACCTACTTCTAGCAAACAACAAGGCTATGAACTCCTATATATATTTATATTGTTTCGCCACATATACCCTCTTATAGATTCATCCAAATATCCAAATGTATTCATTTCTTCATTTCTTTGTCACGCTATCGTCATTATTCGTTAACTCAATAGGTTATCGTATACTAAAATAATAGGGAAGTATTCGAAAATCAGTCGAACGAATCCTCCAGGAAGATTCAAATCTCTTTCATAAACTAGGTTAATGTACGTATGTTTGATAATGGGACAATAATTTGGCATGGTCATTCTGTGTCATAATTGGACTAAATTGATTCCAGCAAAAAATCATTGTTCAAATTAAAGTGGAAGTAAACGTCCGTCCATTTTTTCTCATCGTTGCCTAACCATCTTTAATTGGTCAATCTACAACCAAGGTCAAATCAATTTATCTAAGTAGACAGCTTGAACTTCATTTCCCAAACCATTTTTGTTCGTCTCTTTCTAGATAGTTTCTCTTTCTTTTTTCCCTCACTGGTTGTCCGCCTTTATCTGCATACTTTCAATGCGTGTAATGTATTTCTCCATGCCCGGTTAAGGGCGAAAAGAATATAACCGACCTTGAAACCTTGAATCTTGATGTTTTACGCCACACTAAAGATTATTTCACTTATATGATGGCGTTGAGTGACATTCTTCACAAATGTCACAAACAACCTTTTATTTACCTTCGGTATCTGGGTGACATTTTTATCATTTGGCAGCACACGCTGGTAGAACTTCATATTTTCATTGATACTCTTAATTTTCGCGACTCTTTTCCTATGACCCTATAATATATAGTCTGACGATATTCTTACCATAGCTTAACATGCGTAAGCATTGTTAATGTAATGCAAAGTGTTCCAGAAAATTCTACGGACTAAGGCCAACCTCCTGTCAGTCGTCAACCTAATGAAATCCCATAGGTTTACTTTATTACAACAATTTATGATGGGGTATAAAGGTCTAAATGATATACCTCTTTTTAACACAATTAGAAAGTTTTCTCCATAGTTATTTTAGACAAGCAATTTTTTCCCTGTGCAAGCAGTTGTGCAGTGTCACTTTTAATTATTTTTCGGGGGTTTTATCTGGGCAGTTATTGTCCATAGTTTCGGCAAATCGTCAAATTCTGTCCATATCTTTTGTCTGGGAAATGTCTGTTTATATTTTGAGGATTGGTTTCAAACTTGGCTAGTATAAACTCAATGCTACATGTATGTAGTTGTGCAGCGTAGCTTTGTTGTTGATACTTTCCCATTTCTGTATGAACCGAAGATGTGTGCACATACGGGATACAATTTCAAAAAGTTTGTACTTTATGATAGCAATGACTATCACTTAGCGAATTCGGTTTCAACAAAATGTCACCTATATTTGGCAGCTCGTGTCACTTGAAGATTTTTTTACACGCATTGTGGAATGGCGTCTTTTCATCACATATAACGTCCACATTTAAGGTTAAAAGTTTGGTACCGGTATAGAAATGTTAGCATACATAGTGTCAATCTGACTAAAGTCGAGATGCTCATTGCTATTTTCAATGAGCATCTCGACTTTAGTCAGATTGACATAGTGTATATCCTATTAAATATCGGCGCGATTAGACAACTGCATTCAGAGGACGTTTGGCGTATTTTATACAACTTCAATTGATTTATGTAGAGAATGTTCAGCCCATTTCCTCCCGTGCTCTATAGTGGTGAATTTATTAATAACCAACATGGCTCCAGTTTTTCCACCCAATGAACTAGATGCGTGGAATGGACACGTCTTATTGGCTGGTTTGGATCTTA
The DNA here is from genome assembly GCA_963971465.1 of Lepidochitona cinerea. Taxonomy (NCBI): domain Eukaryota; kingdom Metazoa; phylum Mollusca; class Polyplacophora; order Chitonida; family Tonicellidae; genus Lepidochitona; species Lepidochitona cinerea. The sequence goes on from OZ020553.1 coordinate 52,420,594, forward strand.
CTTTGTAAAATGTGCCGCCATTGATAGTTGAAGCGCGCGTGAATAACCAATCTGAGTCGATATTACACCATCTCCTACTAATGGCGGCATCAAACTCATATCAAATACCGTGTGACCTCCATTCCACGCATTTAGTTCATTGTTTCCACCTCTCTGTAGACCTGTCTGATTTAGTGGAAATCCATATTTGTTCTCGTCTTGATTAACAAGTAGTAATGGAACTATTCCATATTGTTTGTTGACATTCAACTTTCTCACTGGTCTGTAAAACGTGTGTAGGCGAAGTCATCCAATCTCACGACTTATTGTTTGGGTTTACCCGTTTACTGTGTATCGGCAATCTCGAAATTCGAAAGAGCTTTGCTCTACAAAGCATATAACTTTACACCTGGTATAGGCCTTCTCAACGGTGTAGTCTTTCATTCAGTGAATGAGGCATTAAAAGTAAGAAAGCTCGTGCAAAAATAGTTCTCTAAATTCTTGTACTTACATAAAAATTATGCATCTTTAAAGAACAAATATTTCCATCTATATAAATCTAAAGCTAGTGGACAAAGCGTGTTGGATGTAGACAATCCATATTGTAAAATACACGCATGCTAAGTAGGCCTAAATCAAGACAGATTGTCTTCCATCTTAAGTTTTGGAAGGATGTAATAGAAATGATATATGATTAATGTGAGTAGAGTGGGAAGAAAATTACTTATTGTAACTAAGCTGTTTTTGATGGATGTTACAATTGGGGCATCCAGGGCTTCTCGGAATGGTAAAGAGCATATAAATTGCTATGACTCTTCTACGAAGAAAATAAAAGACTCAATAACCATGTATCATTTCTTGTTGGTAAATTTTCTTTGATGGTTTAAACAAAAAATATAGTCCTGTAAGATTATCATTTAGAACTGCTGAAAAGGAGACCAGTGGAAGAGTTGTCTGGTACACGCCACAGTTTGGGGGTTTCATTCAGGCAAAGATATCGGTCTCTCCTTCATTAAACATGGGACGCGGCCCTATAAGTGAAATAATCTTGAGTGCGGTATAAAACAATAATCAATCAAATCCATATATTCGGCTGGCTTTGTTGGTTGCGTGGATGTTGTTAAATCAGTTCCTTAAAATATTTGTTCATATTTATTTTACTATATATAAGCACAGCTTAAAAGTGCATAAAATCATAAATATTGGCTCTTGCTGCAATATTACTGTATTATTTAACTATATATCCAGGGCCTAGTTTCACAAAGCGATCTTAGCTAAGTGTGATCTTAACTACCATGGCAACCAATGCTAAAGGTATACGTTGCCATTGGTAATTAAGATCACCTTAAGCTAAGATCGCTTTGTGAAACTGGGCCCAGGGCCTTATAGTTTTGTAGTTAAATGTTCAACGTTTTGAATGGTCAAATCTGCGCTCCACAAAATGATTAACATTTACAAACACATATGCTCCTTTTTTACAAGATTTCTCCCACCGTGTATGTTTGCTGGAAGGCAAAAGCTCACTTTGAGGTTCCCTTCGTATTTCATGGAGTTTTTCTCCAGTTATGGATATTCATGAATGTTTAAAGCTACTGGCAATAGTGCTCACAGTGTATTTTATATGATCAAGAGCTTCCCTACAATCTATCACCTTAATTGAATGGAGCAACTGACATGCGTGTCTCTGCACCCGGAAACTGTATCAAGTTATTAACACCCTCCCGGGTATTGACCAATGAGAATTGAATCCGGTTAAATATGTAGATGTTGTCAATGGTGATAGAATCTCTATTGTAAGGATCCGTCAAATGACTTGGTTGTCTGACATCACTGACATCTGACAGCCACTAACACAATATCCACTCCAAATTACACCAAATTACTGATCCGCGGATCTCTAAAAATGAGCCAATGTGCATAAAATATATTTACAAACACTAAAACACTCGCAAAATCGTGACTACAATAGCCAATATTTGGTTGCTAGGTATAGAAGACATAGACAAGGGAGTTTAGCCCAGACTAGTATATCTTTCAAACTCTTGTTCTTTTTATAAGCAATGACTGGCCTTTGGTTCAGAGGTCGAGCCATTTACTTTGAAGCAATTTTTCATGTATGGTACATCTCGTATTATAAGCGGATACGGTTTTTAATGTATACTCCATCTCGTATTATAAGCGGATACGGTTTTTAATGTATACTCCATCCCGTATTATAAGCGGGCATGTTTTTCCTGTATAATTAATATCGTATTATAAGCGGGCATGGTTTTTCCTGTATACTCCATCCCGTATTATAAGCGGGCACGGTTTTTCCTGTATACTCCATCCCGTATTATAAGCGGGCACGGTTTTTCATGATTACTCTATCCCGTATTATAAGCGGGCACGGTTTTTCCTGTATACTCCATCCCGTATTATAAGCGGGCATGCTTTTTCCTGTATACTCCATCCCGTATTATAAGCGGGCACGGTTTTTCCTGTATACTCCATCCCGTATTATAAGCGGGCACGGTTTTTCCTGTATGCTCCATCCCGTATTATAAGCGGGCACATTTTTTCATGTATACGCCATCCCGTATTATAAACGGGCATGGTTTTCCCTGTATACTCCATACCTTATTATAAGCGGGCACGGTTTTTCCTGTATACTCCATACCTTATTATAAGCGGGCATGGTTTTAAATGTATACTCCATCCCGTATTATAAGCGGGCACGGTTTTTCCTGTATACTCCATCCCGTATTATAAGCGGGCACGGCTTTTAATGTATACTCCATCCCGTATTATAAGCGGGCATGGTTTTCCCTGTATACTCCATACCTTATTATAAGCGAGCACGGTTTTTCCTGTATACTCCATCCCGTATCATAAGCGGGCATGGTTTTTCCTGTATACTCCATCTCGTATTATAAGCGAGAACGGTTTTTATTGTATACTCCATCCCGTATTATAAGCGGGTACGGTTTTTCCTGTATACTCCATCCCGTATTATAAGCGGGCACGGTTTTTCCTGTATGCTCCATCCCGTATTATAAGCGGGCACCGTTTTTCCTGTATAATTAATATCGTATTATAAGCGGGCACGCTTTTTCCTGTATACTCCATCCCGTATTATAAGCGGGCACGGTTTTTCCTGTATACTCCATCCCGTATTATAAGCGGGCACGGTTTTTCCTGTATGCTCCATCCCGTATTATAAGCGGGCACATTTTTTCATGTATACGCCATCCCGTATTATAAACGGGCATGGTTTTCCCTGTATACTCCATACCTTATTATAAGCGGGCACGGTTTTTCCTGTATACTCCATACCTTATTATAAGCGGGCACGGTTTTAAATGTATACTCCATCCCGTATTATAAGCGGGCACGGTTTTTCCTGTATACTCCATCCAGTATTATAAGCGGGCACGGCTTTTAATGTATACTCCATCCCGTATTATAAGCGGGCACGGCTTTTAATGTATACTCCATCCCGTATTATAAGCGGGCATGGTTTTCCCTGTATACTCCATACCTTATTATAAGCGAGCACGGTTTTTCCTGTATACTCCATCCCGTATCATAAGCGGGCATGGTTTTTCCTGTATACTCCATCTCGTATTATAAGCGAGAACGGTTTTTATTGTATACTCCATCCCGTATTATAAGCGGGTACGGTTTTTCCTGTATACTCCATCCCGTATTATAAGCGGGCACGGTTTTTCCTGTATGCTCCATCCCGTATTATAAGCGGGCACCGTTTTTCCTGTATAATTAATATCGTATTATAAGCGGGCATGTTTTTTCCTGTTTACTCCATTCCGTATTATAAGCGGGCACGGTTTTTCCTGTATACTCCATACCTTATTATAAGCGGGCACGGTTTTTCCTGTATACTCCATCCCGTATTATAAACGGGCATGGTTTTTCCTGTATACTCCATACCTTATTATAAGCGGGCACGGTTTTTCCTGTATACTCCATCCCATATTATAAGCGGGCATGGTTTTTCCTGTATACTCCATCCCGTATTATAAGCGGGCACGGTTTTTCATGTATGTTCCATCCCGTATTATAAGCGGGCACGGTTTTTCCTGTATACTTTATCTCGTATTATAAGCGGGCACGGTTTTTCCTGTATACTCCATCCCGTATTATAAGCGGGCACGGTTTTTGATCTGCTTAATCGATCAAAGAATGAATTTATTTGGAAAGAGATTGGTTAAATAAAGACATCATTGAAGCCCCAAGCTTAGTATCATTTAATACCATTAATTGTTCCAAAACTTTCGTTTAAACTAAAGAAATTGCCAGCAGCGTAATACCACTCTGAAGGTTATTACCATCAGGTCTGACAGGCCCGTGGGGTACATACTTGATGGCATGCGTGTTGGCCACATATTTTAACACCAATAACATCAGTAACTAAGAGAAATAAATGTATTCCAGTAATGGAAATGTTAGTAGCAATCTGAATTGACCAATGGCTGGAAACGCCCTCTTTGCATGACTGGAGTGACCACTCTGTATTAGCCTAGGCTGTAGACAGAAAGCCTTGGCCAGTCAGATGTGTGAGATACCACTTTGTCTTAAAATTCATCTGTCCTCGACGGACATGCATAGTTTGTAATATTGCAGCAGAATTAAGAGTAGAGAGAAGTCAGAATGAGAGATGTCAATTAGTGGTCAGTTTCCAAGACGGATGGACACTAGTGCTCCCGGGGTCCCCTCGGGGTCCCCTCGGGGTATGCCATTTGAAGAGAGAGGTAATGATAGTGTCACATCTTAATGTCTCAATAGTTACAAAGACAATTTTATGAATTCCAATCTGGCTGCACAGCTTGTCGTCATCAACGAAGGGACGAACAATCCGTTTAACGGGAACAAGAAATGAATTGAAAGACCGGTTTTATATATTAGCGATATTACACCAAAACAGCCGGTTTTATATATAAACTATATTAGACCAAAATAAGCAACACTGAGCAGTGGAATTTAATAAGATTGAGTAACTGGAGAAATAATTCCATTGACAATTGACTTTTATGAAATAGTTGCCTTTACCATCGATTTCTATTGTGCACAATAAATTAAATTCCGCTTTCTCTTCTATACGTTAAAAACGTTAATCTATCCATCATTCAACAATAGTCAATATGTTTGGATTTTCCTTTTTTAGAAGACCCAATAAAAATTGAACAATGTCCGAGTGGAGTTTTTCTCGATTGGCGTATGAGGAGGAGTGGGCAGATACTCGCCGAAAGTCGGGGATTTGCTCTAGACAATATAAGTGAAATAATCTTGAGTGCGGCGTAAAACATCAATCAATCCTTTCTTAAAATTGAATATAATTTTATTTGGCACTGAAGTTGTTATCCAAAGTATAGATATTTTCAAGAATTTGTCTGACAGCTGTCAATGTGATAACAGGGGTACGATACAATAAGCTGTTAACATTTTTCTCTCTGTTCAAATCTTTCCATATTGTACTGATTGATGTTTTACGTCTCATTCAAGATTATTTCACTTAGATGGCGGCGTTGCCAGGCTCAGTAGGGGAGCAAAACGGGCTCATTGCCCGTAGAAAACCCCCGCCCTCCGTCGAGTACCTGGCAACTCTTCCACATATTGTACTGAGTGGCGGAGTTAACAAACCTGACCATATGGTGCTCGGGTGATTGGCTGTGTGCAATCCTCCTTCACAAATTATAGAAAGCCAATATATGGAAATATATCTCTCTCATAAAAACGAAACCATGCTGGGCACTAGGTTCTTTTAGCTTCTCACTGCAACTAAATTGACACCATGCGGATAAACTACATAGCTGAAAAAGGTAAAGTGCCATCATTAAACGTTCACGAAAAGAATAAGTGTCAAAAAGCCGATAGTTAATAACAAAGACTGGACAGCCGAACCAAGTGACATTTTCCATACGGTAAAAGTGGAATTTATGAACAAGTTAGCATCCGATAAATCACACGCAGGACCGTTAAACCGCTTGTTTTCTGGTTTGCACATCTTTTGATGAAATTTAGCTCGATGTCTGGCAGTATTTTATTGTTTGTGGATATATTTTAGATTGAGTTCCATAATAATGCTTTCTGAAAAAAAAAGAGGCTATCAAGACCTTATATTCGAGTGAATAGAGCATACATGTATTTAGATTTGGGGGTCTTATTTACACCTCTTTTTACCGTCAAGACCGATTTTAACGATGAGCTGCAATCCGCCGCCTGTGTGAAGTATGTCGGGGGTTCATGGATTTTCGAGCTCGTCAAATACCTGATAGGTGCAATTAACTAGCTTTCTACATGTAAGCTGTTCTCATTAATTGAAATGCATGTTTTATTGACAAAGCTTCAGACAGCCAGTGTCGAGGTTGTGAGGGCTATACAGACCTGAGTTAAAATCAGTTATTAATACACTTTGGAAACCAGTGGAATGGCGAGAGTATTAATATCGACAAGGGAACTAACCCATCAGTATGTTATCATTTTTCACAGCGTCTTGCACATCTTGCAATTTTCTCCCTCTCATTATCCACTTATATACATTTATGCCATGTACGTACGTCTTATGCGGCTTTCTCACGGCTAGTTTTTTTCATTCCTATCATTATTGTTAAAGCTGCACTTTTCGGACGCTCAAAAGTGATCAATCATTGCTTGGTTCTCTTTTGTATAAACTGAAATCTTTCTCCATTTTTCTCCATTATACGTAACGCATAAATGTTAATCCAGAATAAATTAATTGTATCAGTCCAGTTTTCTGTTATGACTTAAATTTTGCCGTTAACCTACAAGTGAACTAATTTCCAAACTACACAAATCGAAGACCTATGACTCAACCAATATAACCGAAATTGCCGGTCCAAAGTGTTCCATGTGGTTGCTGTAGTCTTGGCTTTGGTTGCATTGCAGAATTTTCCTTCCATGTAATTAGACACAAAAGCCGAAGCTCTTGTTTTATTGCCAATATTCTCTCTCAGTCCTGATTGGATCGACTTTTTGACAAGGGTATTATAATTACTAATATACTGCGATCCATTCTAGTCGGATTTAACTGCCCGTATTGAACATGCATTGTTAAACAGTTGTAGGTTCTGTCGTAGTCAGGGTTTCTGACTCCAAAATGAATATTTTTTATACTAACTGTGGAAGAGTTACCACTAAACATTGGGGGTAATCTTGAGTGTGCCGTAAAATACAGCCGTCAGTATAAAAAAATAGTAATTTTGGAGTTAGAAACCCGAACTGGTTCTGTCGATGGTGTGCATCCAATGCAAGTTTTAGCTTTATTGGTAATGTTATTGATCCCACCATCCGCCCACTCATCGGACTCGCTATGAATCTGTGTCTACGCTGCATGCCTTGACTCGGTGTTCGTTCCCGACACGCAATTATGTGCCGTAAAGATGCAGACTGCCGTTATAGATGCATCCAAGCGCAGCAGATTGTAACTCCATATCCATCGGCCTTCAGGGATGCAAAAAAGTTGCGGCACAGCTAAAAAACGAATAACCTAAATGAAATTTTCATGTGAAGGGACGGAGATCTTTCCTATAGAAAAAAGTGGTTTTCCGTATGGCGAAGTCACGGTTGATTTAACACGTTACATGCGTTTGTCTGACAATATTGATCGCTATTTAGTGCAAATTATTTCTTGACATCTGCTATAGAGAGTCTGAATACAAATTTATGTTGTGTTGTTGATCACATGGTCACAAAACACGGCTTTTTGAAGGGCGTAAGTTGGTGGTAGTGGCTAATTGGGCGTGAGGTTGGTGAAGTAATTCTTTATAGGCCTACGTGAATGGATTTTGGTTTCACGTGTATGGATTTTGATTATACGTGTATGCATTGGTTTTGATTTCATCTCCCATATTCTTGACAGTGTTAACGTATGTTCGATTTCATCGTTTGATAACACCACGCTCTACACGATATTCAGTTAGTTAAATTTAAATAAAACTAATGAGAAATGGCTGCGGCCTTGTGAATAACCCATGGAGCTTATTCTCTATTATAACGACACTCACAAATTTCAGTTATTCGCTGACGAGGTGATAGAACATACATTGGACATTTGTTTTAAGCTACATCTCTTTTTCATTTATTAAAATGTTCTTTTCCTTTAATGGAACAAGAAGAGTTACTGTTGTTTTTAACACGGTTTTATGCTTTACAGATGGCAATGGCTTACGATTCTTCTGTAATTTCTATAAGTTGAGATTCAGTAAACGCATTCAGTAAAAAACCCTGATTAGTGTATCTTTGAACGTATTCATCAGCTGTTTCATTTCAAGTACAATTGTTCTTTTTATCAAGATACGATATCTTTATTCTGTATTTTGCTTCACATGTTTTTGTATTCATGTTCTGTGTTGACCACATACTTGATCACCAATAATATCAGCAACTCAAAGCAGTAAACGTATTCCTGTCATGAAAATAGAATTGGTCAATGTCTGGAAGCGCCCCCTGTGTAGGAATGACTGTTGGTCCGAGTGACCACTCTGGATTAAATCTCTCCTGTTGACAGACAGCCGTAGCTAGTCAGATGTCAAAAAAACTTTTTTTGTTTTAAAACTCCTCTTTTATCATCGACAGACGGTCAAAGCTTGTCATAGTGCAGCAGAATTCAGAATGACAGATCTATTAGTGGTCAGTTTGCAAAACGGAAGGACATTGGGTGCCCTCGGGGTAGAACATTTGTAGACCTATCTCGTCTTGTCCAGAGATAGTGCTGTTGCAGATTTTACTACTGCTTGCATCTTAATGCCGAATTAAAGTTACAAAGGCTTTTTATAGCTGTGAATCTGGCTGGAGAGAGAATAATAAATAAAGCAATGAACGGGCCGCAATGGGGACAAGAATGGAAAGCTTTGTTCTTGACCTCTATAAAACCAATATTGAAACAAAATGGCTAACTAGGGCACTGGGAAATGGTCTCTTTGTTTTTTTCTAAATTGACATTCGACCAAAATATGTAAAAATGCATTTAGTGGAATTCAATACTAATGAATTACTTTTTACAGTTACTAAAATGACTTCCAATTGACTTGCGTAAAATACGTACCGTTCAGCTCCATAAAGACGGAATTTTCTCTGGACATTAAGTCCAGTTTCCTCCCCATATAAACATGTTCACGGTGATAGCAGATTTTGTCCTCTCTGCTCATGCTCTGTAATAATTATATAGCTGACCATATGGTGTTCGGACCATTACCTTTGTGTCAAATAGCCAGTGATGACCACTATAAATATGGAAAAATAAGTGTCATTAAACGGAAACCGTCCGCACAATCAGGGTTTAGTTTTCCACTTATGAACATTTAAAGATCATAGTGCGAACATCTGTCAGTTAACCTCGGGGGTTGGGTCTTACTATTGAAAATAGCCTGACGACGTCTCTTTGTAACGGAAATAATCTGGATTGTGATAAAAAAAACCAATCAATGAATTGTAAAATCTTCCTGTTACTAAATCGATAGAAGAAAGATGTCCTAGAGCTGACGTAACATAAGCAGGTTTAAACAAAGACGAAAAAGACATTTGTGTCCAATAGCTGATGGTTGAGCAGAAAGGATGAAGAGCTGGACATTTTCCGTACTGTTTATGATAAAGGTTTGTGTATAATGTTACATCTATACATTATTTCCCCGTGAATACAGCATATTTTATGTGATATCTTATTTACCACCTTTTTTAGCCGATAATATTGGAATGGCCTACCTGTGTGAACTATAGGTCAGGTGTGAATTGATTGCTGAGCTCGTCAAATACCCGACAGGTACCATTAAAGCAGTTAAGCTGTTCTCATTAACTGGTTAGCATGTTTTATTTATAAATATCTCCACTGTTGCAATTGTTCGGGCTAAACAGGAGTTAAATCCATTATTAACACAATTTGGAAAAATAGGGGAAGTAACCCATCAATATGTTAGTTCGACCTCCCATAACCTTTGAATACATATGCCTACTTATACTGTTTTCTCTTAGCTGGTTTTCCCTTATCATTTTTGTTATCAAATTGACTTTTCATAATGTGCTGAATCTTTTTTGGTTTCTCGTTTCTATAGATTTAGTTGTTATTAAATATTATTATTAAGTTTTATTCGAAAATAAATGAAGTTTATTGTTCTATTCTCTTCAGTCCAACTTCCTGTTGAAATCTGTCTAAATTTGATTAACTTGTAGGCTCACGGCAAAACATTTTCCGAAATGTATTTAGATAATTTATTTGTTTCTCACAAAATAGAGGCCGTTGATTATTCAATAAAACCAAAATTGCACTTCCAACTGATTGCTCTAGACCTGGCTTTGATTGTATGGCAGAATTTCCTTCAATCAGGTACACAAGGTTGTGCAGCTGTTTTTTTATGTCACTATTCTAATTAAGTTACCTGGCTCTTAGTCCTGATTGGATCCACTTTTTGGCTAAAGGGTAATGTAATCACACACATACTGCGGTTTATTCTGGTCGGATTTTACTCTACCCTGTTATTGAACATGCATTCTTAAACAGCTGCAGGCGCTGTCCATGGTGTGCATCCCATGCAAATTGTAGGTTTATTGGGAATTTTATCGATCCCTCTATCCGCCCACTCATCGAACTCTGAATCAATGTTTATCTACACTGCATGCCTTGACTCAGTGTTCGTTTCCTATACACATCCGTAAAGATACAGACTGCCGTTACAGATGCATGCAAGCGCAGTAGATTGTAACTCAATAGCATCGGTCCACATGGATGCAAAACAGTTGTGGCACAACTAAATTCGTATAACCCAAATGAAATTTTCATGTGAATCGACTTTTTGAAAAAGTGGTTTTCCGTATGGCGAAGTCACGGTTGATTTAACACGTTACAGATTCTGGCTTTTGTCTGACATTATTGATCGCTATTAAGCGCACATTATTTCTTGATATCTGCTGTAGAGAGTCTGAATATAATTTTATGGTGTGCTGATCATTGCTGTCACATGGTTATAAATACTTGGTTTGATTTGTGGGTGTTTAATTTGTGGTAGCGGCTAATTGGGAGTGAAGTTGGTAAAGTTATTCTTTATACGTGTATGGATTTTCATTTCATCTCTAATATTCAGTGTCTATATATCTGTTATAATAAAATCTCTATATCGTTGATCAGATATTGGTTGATTGAGTTTTACGTGGTACTCACGAGTGTTCCATTTGTTCCGTGACGTCACCAAATCCATCGCTTGAAAACACTAAGCTCTACACATGGGGTTCTGTTAGTTAATTTCACAACTATCTCATAAAGATAGATTCTATCGATGTGGCACGGGTTCAAATCTCAGACTGAATAAAAAAATGAAAATTTCCAAGTGCATTTTTCATTCATTCGCTTTATTTGGAAGTGTTGCTAGGTACTTGCCAAATGTCGTTGATTTCCTCCGGACAAAGAACCATATACGTGTAAGTGAAATAATATTTAATAGGGCGTTAAACATCAATCAATCAATCATAAAGGTATGAAGTACTGATTTCTGGTTGCCAAGATTCAGGTAGAAATAAATTCATCATGTACAAATCAATTTTATGTTTGGTTCGATGACCACAACTGGAAATGGAAAGTAATGTTGACATATTTAACAATTTCCTGAAGGAAAATGTTTTTAGCTCAAATAAGTCGTACCAGTATAAAATGTGAAAGAACTCGTATGATTCCCTTTGAGAGGCGTTGTTAATATAAGGACACTTCTGTTGGGTCTCCGTGGTTTGACCAGTCACATGTTAAGATTCCCGAGGTAAATCTGGACTCTCACTCAATCTGACATTAACCAAAATCTATAGCCCTGATAATTCCTTAATTAGAGAAGCCGTGGAAACTCCAGACTGACATTTGGGATTGTTCTGCTTTATAAACTGACCACAAAGCACCGTCAACTACCAGGCCTACTCTGTTCAGGACAAACAATGCTCAGGCCAAACAAGTTCTATTTCTCCTATAGAACTTGGGTATACGGTTTACGGGGGGGGGGGGGGCATATGATTTAGTTTCCATCCCATAAGCCTTATTACCCTCCTCACAATATTAGTACAATATTATTGATTGTAAAATTGATTTCATAAGACGAATTATCAATAAACCTAATTCTAATCATTCACTGTTGGAAAAATGAGTTAAAGAACTTAATTTGCATTGTTTGTGGAAAACAAATACTTATTTATTAATTAATTATTAATACTTATTTTAATATACACAAAGAAAAAAGTTAAGCACCCCCTTCAAAAGATCCGACGTCTCACTGGAGGGATGAAACGCAGGTTGGAGGCTAATGGAGGCTACACGCGCTATTGGCCTTTGTTCTCGGGATGTGTTCTACACAAGTGGCATTTTTACTTCAATATGTTCGCCCTGTGAAGCCAGATGGACTTTTCTTTCATACTTACAAGCATCTTTTTATTTTGTTAAAATACATTTTTGATTTGGCTAACGATATCCTGAATAAATGAAAAATCCACTCAAAGATTCATGTGTCAGAATGATTCATTTTTTATTTGGTCAGGGTGGGATTCGATCCCGCGCTGCATCGATGGAAGGCTTGTATAGACTGAGGGACTATCACTCTAACGGAGTGAGCCAGCTCTTTAATTTGATTGATTTATTGATCATTTACGTTTACTAATGTTGAAACGGCTTCAATAAGAAGGAACCCAGGTGTTAATCCTCCCTTGAGTACCTCACTAATTGTTCACCTTTGTCTGATGCATATTGCTGTATTATAAATGTTAATCAGTGGAGATTTATTTGCACACATTTTAGTGGATGTGTTTTGTGATTGGGTCTAATATTGACTAACCTCTTCAAGGTTTCCATCGCTCTCACACACATATGGAATATTGAAAAAAATCGATTATAAATTTCCTTTTACTTTCAACTCTCTCTCTTGACAGATGTGTTGATATATACCGGCGAATCTTCATTACCCGTAAGGCGGACATCCATGATTCATAATGAGCTTGAAGGAATCCGGAATGAAGTCCAAGGAGAATGCAAACTCTTGGGATGTACACACGCCAATTTCCTGTTAAGAATTCTAAACGACCCAGAGATGAGACACAATTGAATAGGGTTCGAACAAGGTGGGATCAAGGTGACATGCTGCAATGTCTGTGCACCAGTCATGGGATTAGTTATACAAGTCCTCAAAGAACACCCCCATTTCCGTGACCTTTGCTGTTTCCTTGGTCTGTGACAAGGGTTATAGATAGCTGGAGATGGCGCGTTAGCCGTCCAGTTAACACTGCAATGACGCTGCGAAAGGACCACAATGGCGGGTGCCTTTCGAAAATTCCGTAGAGCACAACTTTCAAGATGAAGGCACCATTTGTTTGCGTCCCTTTTCCTCATAATCTGAGTGATGTCAACATATTAAAGTCCAGTCAACTTTTAGATCCTTGTCCATCTAACCAACTCTAAGTTCTAATCTAAAATCGATTCCTTTATAAACGGCCAATAATGATTGCAGGAGGGAACCAATAACGAATAAATAAATTAATGAACTAAACGATTATTCGACGAGAGTCGTCTTGGCCTATGCAATAAAATCATCATTTGTTTCTAGACTCACAACATATTTGTGACGTCACGCCATCCCTGGTCTGTATCAAAAAGTTTTTGATATATGAGATCCCACGGTCAGAGTCTCAGAGACCATCTCACATACTTAAATTAAATACAAGACTCACATTAACTCACACTAGTCAAAAGTGCTCGTTTTGTGCCATTCATTCTCGCTGCGAAAACTCGAAATAATTCTAAATCTCGCCGCGAGAACAAGATAATAAACTTACTTTCGTTTTCTTATTCTCGTCGAGAAAACGAAAGTTGAGAGAGCGGAAGTAATCTGCAGGCATGCGCATTGTGTCAATAATATAATGAGCCGTTTTACTTTCCATCACTGACAACTAGGAGCCGTCATATCACTCAGATGAATGAACTAAATCAAAACTCATTGCAGCTTATTTCACGACTCTCTGTAGTTTTTCCCATGCCTTGGGTGTATAGTGATTTACATTTTCTTACATTATAGAGGTCAAACAACTGTATCTATTATCAGAGTTGTCAGTGGACATATTTTCTTATATAAGAAAGCCAACTATGTTGCATAATACATTGTTTCAAAAAAACAATGTAACGGTCACCTTCTATTTTTAGGCTGTTAGCATGGCGACATTTGTATACCTAATTTGACAGTGGTATGCACAGATTTGGTGAATGTTCCATTTATCGGCCACTCAACCCAAACCCGCACTTTAAACCAACGGAAATTTTATATTTCTTCAAATATTAGTCATAGAGCAACAAAAACAGTCCATAAAAGTACCAGATTTGTTCATATCTATATCAACGTTTGCTTTAAATCAATAATTAAGAATTTTTTGGTAATATGTATAAAAATAGCAAATGTTTTAGATATCGGCCATTAGATTTTTATTTTCGGCCATTAGACGTCCATCTACCGGCCATACGGCCGATAAATGAAATGGTCATACTTTGATTCGGCCAGTCCAATTAAGAGGAATTAAATAGATGTAATCGACGTTAGATAAGTTTGATATCGTCGACTAAACAACTCGATTATTCATGAATGTTGATTTATTGACGACATATAGGCCTACGAGGAATTCGTGGCTTAGTCGATTGAGAAGTGAATTGGATTTTTTTTATCTGTTGATTCTGGTGACGATCCCACTGATCAGGGCTTCCCAAAAATCTCGATCAATAAATTTCAGTATCTTTACCAGGATTCAATAACGCCACCTCCTAACTAGGCTTACTTCTGTTGGGTTAAAGAACTGTGCGACCTCCTATAGTATTCCCCCCCCCACCCCTCCCCGCTGTTTTAATGAGACAGACTGTAAACATAGTTGAAATAATCTTTCACAAATTGTCGTTCGAAAGCAGCAATGAACGAATTAACCAATACAAACATAGGTAATGAACCAAAACGTTTTATTTCCATTGTTAAATGTTTTGGCAATACCCTTCTTTTAAATACCTCTGTATATCTATAATGTCCTTTGTGTCTCATTTTCAAGACATGACACTTAAGTCAATAGATTCTGTAAACAATTCAATAAACACAGTGTTGAACGTGGTTTACGTTTAAGAACTATATATAGCATATTAATTTAATGAAAATAAAATTAGTATCAACACCAGTTGAAGTGTTCACATTTCTTCGTTTTCATCTGGAAGGCAATATACATCAATAAACACTACAGAAATGCTACAAACACAAACATCAACTGCAGCTTAGTGATAAAGGTGGAAACCGAAAAGGTAAATGAATCGTTAGTAATTCATCCCTAAAGTGATACCGTAAAGGCTATTTGTTGCTGCAAAAATCACAAATAAACAAGCCGTTTTCAGGATCGCCAGAACACCCTTCATGGCCCCAGTCTGCACACATTGAGCACTGAATCCAACTCTCTCCTGGTTTCGAATGACTAAAGAGCCCCCCACAAAACAAACATGGTACATCTGTATCATTAGCATTTAATTTGACCTTTTTGACTTGGGTTTGCTCTTGGACCAATGTATGACGCTTCAGTTGATCATGTCCGGACGACTCTGGTAGAGTATAAGAGGACTCTGAAGTGTTTGGTGTAAATGTTTTCTTTCTTTCAGCATTTCGCCTAGTTTTTGAAGTTTTCTTTTCTGTCGCCAGTAATCGCTTCTGTTCTCGTTCTTCTTTTCGTTTCTGTTTCTCCTCTTCTTGGTTTTTCTTCTCCCGGTCCTTTTCCTCGTACATTTTTTTCCATTCATCTGAAGTCACTGCGTACGGCATCTTCTTCTTTCTCTTTGTCTCGCCTGACAGTTTATTCTCGGGCCAGTATAATGTTTGGCAAACGCAGGGGAGACATTCTCAGGGATTGGTGTAAAAGTTGTTGGCTTCTCTAGTGAGGGAGATTGTGTATTATCAGGTTGTATCTGATTGGATACACGTTCTAAAAATATTTCGACGTCTGTCCTGTGAATGTTACCAGCTACCGGACTCAATAGTGATGGCGGAGAGGCTGTATCTAATGCAAATTCTGCAAGTTGGTCTGTACTCAAAATGTCTTCTGATGAGTTCTCGATAGACTCTGGAGACGGGATTAAATGAAGCTGTTCTTTAATTAAAGTGTTGATCGCCATCTCCGTCGAACTATCATTTATAGGTACAGATTCTTCGTCACCAGATTCCCCAACAGTTATTTCTAAGCCTATATCTTCTGTAACGGTTTCATTTAGGATAGGAATTGCCTCTGCACCAGCAGTAGTAGTGCCATTCTGTACTGGGATATGCGTGGAGTAGTTCAGTTTGGCCTTCAATTCGCCAATGAGACCCTCAACAGTATTGGCTTGGCCTTGTCCACGTAGCTGATGAATAACAGAAAGAGCTATTTCGTAATGTGTATGGTTTAACAATTGGTCATCTGGTAAAGTGCTGTTATTAGCATTTTTGTCTTTTGCAGAACACTGAATCATACATTTGGAAAAGTCAACAGCGTCCGGGTTGAATGGAAACATACCACAGGCTCTAAAGCCATTTTGTATAACAGATCTGGAAATGCTACGGAACGCCTCGTCCAGTAAAGGCGCAAAACTGTTTCTAGACAAAGCTTTGCCTACATTATCCAACTGCCATTGTCTGACACACTTTTTCCATTGAACTTTAAGAGGCCTGAAAACAGAAACATCCGCTGGTTGTAAGATATGCGTGGCGTTTGGCAAAAGGCAATAGAGTAATATCCCGTTCTTGGAGCAAAAATCGCTGAGTTGGTATGTCAGATGGGTTTTATGTCCATCCACCACAAACAGGACCGGGAATTTCACGGAATGTTCTAGTAGCCAAGGGTGCAATACATTTGCTACATACTCGAAAAACGTTTCTGACCGCATCCACCCGCTCTCCGATAAACCAATCGCCCAACTAGGTGGCACAGATCGAACAATATCCTTAGGCGGCCTCTGATATGGATACACTATCATACCTTTAACAATTTCGCCTTCTCCGTTGAATGTCCCAAGAACAGTTAGGGTTTCCTTTTCCTTCCCTGGAACCACCTCATATACGTTTTTCCAACCTTTGGGCCCAAGAACTTTACCACTTTTCGGGCAAAGCTGAAAATTGCTCTCATCAGCATTAAGAATTCGGTTTCCCTCCAAAAGAATATCTAAGCAGCCTTGGCTCTCCAAGAACGCCTCTAAATCATGGAACCACTTTCTGATCGAAGCCTCCGTTACGCATGCCCTTGCTTTATTAATTGTCTCACTAGTGCGAGAGACGATTTGGGGATGTCGGCGGAGGAAGCTCCTGTACCATGTTTCCCCTGGGCGGTTGTCTTTAAAAGGCGTTTCCCTTTGATCTTCGGAAATAATTTTTTCAACTGTGTTGATAAGGTCGGCTTTCTTACGCGGAAATCCCGATTTGGAGAGCCCTAAAATCCAGGTTTCTAATGCTAGCTCCTCTTCATAAGTTAAGATGGTGCTGCGTCCAATACATCTTCCCTCCGGCACACGTCCGGCCAGTTTGTCCTGGAGTGTTCCCCGAGGGACGGCAAATTTTGCACTCGCAGCCCTTTGACTCATACCATTACGAACAGCTTGGATAGCTTTGTGCATATCGTCTACTGTGTACTGAAATCTTTTTTCCATATCGATCTGGAACAACAAAATTTTAAATAAAAAAATTAGAGGTGATTCTTAGCATTAAAGTTTCCAAAAAAGTCTGTATTAGACACATGCCTACATTAGGCCTACTTTTTTGTATTTACAAATCTTCAGTTTCAGTCCCATTTTCGATTTGCAGATTACTTTCCGACCCAAAATAGGGGTCTTCTAAATTTTCACCATAATCGCACCAGGTTTTAAAACTTAGTAAACATTTCAGATTTAACAAGATATTAAGCGAAAGGCAAAAAAACTAAACTAAGGCTAAGCGGCCGATAACTGAAATCCTGGGTGGCGTAAAGAGGTCATTGAGTGTTCAGTTATCGGCCACCCCGGCCGGTGACTAAAATACTGTCATGCCGAATGATTTCCGGTAGAAATATATTAAAGATAGATAAAATATTATGCGAAAGGCAAGTGCGGATCAATATTACGTTAAGGAGAAAATTTTCAATTATCGGCCATATATGCCGATAAATAAATTCTTAATGAAATCTCATTTCAATCACCGGCCGTCTCGGTTGATAAAAAACAACTGGTCCCGAAAGACCAAAAACTTATGAAATGTGAACTTTTGATGTAGCTATTTACAACAAATGTGCTTTCATACTTTTTGACATAAAATACTGGAATGAACACCTTAGGTAAATATGTGAAGTACTTACGTAATAGATGACGTTTATCAGGCAAACGGAAGTTGTTTTAACACTGCGATTTTTAGCCTTTAACCGCCAACACGTGCGTCGTCTGCACAGTCTCGAAATTCAAACCGAGGCTGGGGGAGCATCCAATGTCCATTTCCTTTCTCTTATATTTCCCATTTACCGTTATTGTTTCAAATAGTTAAAGCTAGCGTTTAGAATGGCCGATAATCAGGCAGTGGCCGATAAATAATAATAAAACCCGACGTTCAAAAACCGGTGGGATAGAATGATCAGAGAGAGGGGAGGGGGCTAATAAAAATATTTCCACACATATATCGTCAGTTTGGCAATGGGAGAGTGTTTAACTTTTACTCATAAGAATCATCATGACTTTCTGAAGTTATTCTGTAATTCGAAATCGAAAGCAGACCGTTCAGGCGGAAGTGTAGACAGTATGCGCGCAAGCCTGCAAGCCACTTTCAAGTTACTTCCGTTTTCTTGTTTTCGAGTTTTCGCGTTCTCGCGGCTAGATAATAGTGGCACAAAAAGGCGTTCTCGCGGCGAAAACTCGAAAACAAGAAATGGCAAAAATAAAACTAAAGCATTTTTTTCGAGAGCATTTCGAAGAAATAAGGCGTGTTAAAACCATTTGTTATACATTCTTCACAAAAATTAACCTACATGTATGGTGTACGATTTAGGTTTTATTTTATCGAGACTGATAGTTTTTGCCCAGTGTTTCGGAGTTCTGTTTATCCCCAAAATGCTTCTTCTTATACATCATGACTTTGGTACGAAGGCCGAAAGAAGACAATTATAATGTACTGAAACCAAATTATTTGGCAAAAGTTCCCTTAGTCCTTCCCTCAATAAACAATCATATAACCAAACATAGCTCAGCCACACACTATAATTATCATGGTTAAAAACGATAGCATTTGGCTTCTGTCTTCAAACACATAGCTTCAAATACTGAAAAACAAAAAACAAAATAACATGTACTTTTCTGTCTTTGAAGAAGACGGCCCAAGGCAGCTTTGTAGGTTATTCCTGTACAAACTAACCGCTAATGGTTTATCAATCTGACTACACACATCCAATGTCGGGGATTGTATATCAAAAGGAGGGACAGTTGCCGCAAGGTATTCCTTACAGAGTAATAAGTCATGAACCACTTCTTGTGGCTAAACATCTTGCAGAATATTTCATTGGGATAATTGCAGACTGAAGTAAATTTATGTATTCATCTCAAGGTAATCAAGAATTTAACTTGACTTTCGGGTTAGAGAAAAAAAATCAATGAGCCGTCAGAAGTTAAAAATAGTGAGACGAACCATTGATTGGTAAGATCATGTATACAAGTGGCATTCCAAAATGTGGGTACCACTATCTATTGAACTGATTGAGCATGACAGAAGCGTTTTATTGGCCCATTGGAAAAGAAATGTATCTTCGAAACATCCGGGACAAAATGTTTTATTGGCGTTGGGTTTCTTTGGCTGTTCGAAATCGTCTGTTTTCCTTCCGCAGGACCTAATGAACCTGGAATGTTATAGAAATCTGCATTTTTATTTCCAGTAAAAGGCATTATAAGGTTCACAATATCCCAAATGTAAAGCTATACGACTTGGATAATGGACAATGAATGGCACGTAAACAAACAATCTAAAGCAGTGCTTTACATGTGTGTCCGGAAAAGGGACCTTTACATATATGTCCAGAAAAGAGACCTAACACAGTTACCATTAAGTAACATATTGGCTGATTGGTTGGTTAACTCAAGTAACGTATTGTCTGACTGGTTGGTTACCATGAAGTGCCGAGATTGGTGTTTTTGCGCCACACTCAAGGAATGTCAAATATAGCTTTATCATAACAAAATAATTGTCTATGAACCTGCAGTTTTCCCACGACTTACAACGTTAAGAGCTTGCTTTTTGGATCAGCCCAAATTCACGTTAGAGAGATGTTACGGTTATTGCAGTTGCAGATAGTTTAAAGTGGCATGAGCTGCCAAAATGTTGATATTTTGGCGTTCAAACAGAATGTTGAAATTATTGACTATTTTTCTCAAGACGTATAATTCAGAAGCTTTTTAGTGCTTCTAGTCTCGAAAATGTACGATAAAGTATTGTTTTGAACTAACTTAGTCTTAGAATGAATTAATGGTCGTCCCGGTTATTTCAATTTGGTTTACTTTTGGAACACGTTTTCGGTTCGTACAGACCACATACTGTATGAATTTTCGTCATTCCAACGCCAATCCTTTAGTTTTTCGATGGCCTTCAAAGCCTCTCACTTTCGTGACGATCAGAAATTATGAAAAAAAGTGTGAATTTTGGCAGCTCATGCCACTTTAAATAAAAAAGTACCATAAAATTTTCATTCTAATAGAATTTGATTAAGTTTTTTAATTCCACTTTAGAACCACAAAAACTTTATCGGGAATTTATCCATATTTCATTACGACATCTTTGGTACTTATTTTGACTTAATTGCTATTTATAGTTCTGTGCTTTATCCGTTTCAATTAACCAGCAAAAGTATGACAGAAAAATATCACTGAGCTACTAAATACCATAAATGTGCGAGTGTGTTTTTTTTTTTTTTAAATCTTTGAGCTTGGTTTTCACTCTATCGACAATTTCATTATGTTTTTTACTTGGAGAGACAGTCTTTGTTCTTATTGCAAATTAACTTATGGCACAGATATTTGACTAAGAAAAAAAACCCTGTGTACATCTACTTGCCAAATTCACATCTTTTTATGGTAGCAAATAGTACTTCAAGGGAGTTTGATCGAAATGCTATTTGGCGTGTACCCTAACGGCTCATGACTTAATATATTCAAGCTTAAACGATACAAAGAAAAAAAAAGCACTGGGGGCGATTGAACCCAATTCTTTTATCTGACATTTAAATCGGAAAATTGCTTTTTGCAAAAGTTAATTGATGAAAATCATTTTTATCACCCAACAAACGCACGTTCGGAAAGACCATCAAGTTTACAGGTTCCCGACTATTCTATGTAAATGACAACATTTACTAGAGGCTCTCTTCACGTTCCATTTTAATTAGATATTTATTGATGGAGTTCTCTTTAATAAGATATTGATCGATTCTTACATGACCAGTTTGTTCTTTGACTGCCAATAATCATATATGTGGATTTTCTAAGAGAATTTTCTCAGTAACGATATAAAGCAGTTCGCTTCGGAGTCAAATGTTGCTTTCATCACGTACTGAATTCCTGTACGACTGTTTTCAATTTTACACTGATCGGTCTTCCAAGCTGCATATATAGGGTATGCTATATAGGGTATTAGAAAGCCACTTTTCTGGCCTACGCGATTTCTTATTTCGTGAAGACCACATCACCTGATCTGCTGAATTAATTTTACCTTAGATGACGACTTGTTAACTACAACTCGGACATTAGAACAAACACTTTAATTGTCCAGTATTGTTTAAACACCATCAAAATACAATTCAGCAGACCGAATATTTTGCATTATCTAGATCCAAACACATTTATGCTGTCAACAAAACGACCAGTAGATGAATGGGTCTTCTTTAAAAGGGATGTATTTATCTAGTAAAATTAGATACATTTCAATCAATCGTGTTAAAAACAGTGTTTTATTTCCAGCGTAGTGTATCACCTATATCTTTTTATATTTATTTGCTATATTTATATAGGAAATTAAGGAAATGTTGTAGTTTCTTTTACATTCTCAGACAATGTAGATGTGCCAATGACATTATTGTAACTAGAGATTCTCTCTACTTTATTACGTATGCATCTTTCTGGACTAGACCAGTCATAAGGAAACCCATTGGGAAGTCAACTTTCACAATGCGATTGTTGTCCGGGCGCTCTTCAATAAACAGAAAGGTCTTAATTCAGATTATCATAATAATAATTTGAGCATTTTTAAGATGAGAGATGTTGCATTTTAATTAGACAAATTAAACCGTCAGAAAGCTAACGTCGCATACATATACGCATTAAGAATTTGGCTCTTTGCCAAATTCCAGTTGAAAACCAACATGACTATATAGACAAAGTTACGTGAGACTTGCAGTAAATTTCCCTCCAGATCACCAGTCTGATTGGCACCTGATGTAATAAAACTGGCCCTCCCTGAATAGATGGCCTTCTTCTTATTGTTATTATCTGCCCACTCAACTCACGCATGTCTTGACTACGTCAGAATGTTTCCCCAGTTGGTTTGAGACAAACAAGAATACAGTTTATGGAAAGGCCTAAACATATAATTAGAACTTTGTGTTGTTTGTCTAACAGAGCTTTCTCTTGGATTCAGTTTTACAGTGAGTTGAATACTTGTGTGAACCGTTTACTTAGTGGTCCACTGATAAGCTGAGCATAATGCAAACGTTACTGTGAATAAATATATAAACAAAAGTACTTTTTTCTGAATATTACAAATATACCTTTGTCCGAATATTAAGATTTTCAATATATATTATGTCTAGAATTTATTCGGAATTACGTGGTGCGAACCCCTGAATCCCGTGAAAATCTTTCAGCCAAGTAAGAGGGCAAGAATCGACAGAGTCTGATTTGTTTTGTTAGGATTTCAACGATGAGGAAAAATTCAATTTTTTGCCCAAATATAATTTAAAAAATGTGTGGGATGCAGCAAGGTCAAACCAATTGACCTAAGTCAGGGTTTTATATAATCAAACGGATGACTGACAATACTTCTACGCTTTAATTATTGATGTAGTTAAGACCTATCAGTGGCCATGGCGTTAGAATGGTTGTTTACGCACTGATTAACGTATGTTTGTAGTCTGTGAAATTTCCCTCTGTATTTAAAAGCCAACTTACCAATTACTTGATTGATGATTTCACGTATATGGCGGCTTGCAAAGTTTAGCGGTTGCTTTGCCAGGTGGAAACTCCCGACTTTCGGCGGAGGCAAAATCTTGCACAATTCTTTCCCCCCCTTTGTAAATTGACAGACAACCAATATAGTCCAACTGTTTAGTTTCTCTAATATTTGTCAGATCTATTGCATGGCTAAATCTGATTTACACATTCTTAATCAATCAATCAATCAATGATTGGCGATTGATGTTTAACTCTTTCGTCTTGGGTTATGAATATTTTTCTGAAATACAAAGTGATGAGTTTTGCAGCAGATAACATCTTGTGGAAACGGGACACATTAGTTTTGGAATGATGACGTCATATAAGAGCAACAATCTTAAATGCCGCCCGAAACGACAATAGATCTATCTGCTTAAATGTGTTCTATTTAAATAAGAACAGGTGTGGACCGACACGTTATTGTATAGTTCATTTTTGAACATGAGATCCAAGATAAAATACAGTGGGTGCTATGAACCTCGGATATTTATTATTACCATCAAAGTTATGAACTGATGGTTGACTTGTGGGTTTATGTACATGTACATTAAATATCTACGGTTTACATTGGAGACAAGGAAACACAAGAACTTCTCGAACACCCAAATATACCTAAGTGGAGGACACTCAAACACCCAAATATACCAAAGTGGAGGACACTCGAACACCCAAATATACCTAAGTGGAGGACACTCGAACACCCAAATACACCTAAGTGGGGGACACTCGAACACCCAAATATACCTAAGTGGAGGACACTTGAACACCCAAATATACCTAAGTGGAGGACAATCGAACACCCAAATATACCTAAGTGGAGGACACTCGAACACCCAAATATACCTAAGTGGAGGACACTCGAACACCCAAATATACCTAAGTGGGGGACACTCGAACACCCAAATATACCTAAGTGGGGGACACTCGAACACCCAAATATACCTAAATGATTATTCAACGGGGTAAAACCTATCCGTAGATTCAGACGGCTTAAAAGGCTCACATGATTAACCGTACTGGATTTCATCTTTCGCTCTTAATTAATTAAATATGCGATTTATTTGTAAGAATTTGTTTGGGGGCCTGGCATTTCTATGCTGACAATATTTTAATCAATTAAGATGAGTTTATTTGGAAGGAATGGAGTTAAATATAAATACCCTCGGAGGCTACAGCGGGGTCAAAAAGTTTAGCAAGAGCTTTCATTTTACATTACAAGAATTACGCAAGCATATTATATTCCTGAAGAAGTTGTCCGCACCCGATATGACAGGCCCTTTGGGTGCATACTTCATGACAGGCGCGTGGGGTCCATACATTCAACATCAGAGTCAATAGTAACTAAGAGAAATTAATTGAAGTCCAGTCTTGAAAATTTTAGCATAGAAAATTGGTCACTGTCTAAAATCTCCCCGGAGTCCCTGTATGCATGACTGGACGATGGAGTGACCACTATAATAGGTTGTCATTTCCTGACGAGAAAAGGCCTTGGCTGGTCAGATGTCCAACATACAACTTTGTCTTAAAACGCTTCTTCCGGCATCCACTGTTAGTCGCATCTAGCTAGATTGCAGCTGAATTAAGAGTAGAGAGAATTCCGAACCTAATAAGAGGAGAGGTGTCAATTAGTGGTCAGTTTGCAAGACGGATGGACACTGGGTGCCCTCGGGGTAAGGTATTTAAACCATTCACCACCAGAATCCCCCAATATCTCCCAGGCGGATCCCCTTTGATTTGCATCTCAAAACCCCTTGGAAGTTAAAAAGGCTTTTCAAGGCTTTCAATCAAGCTGGACAGAGTGATGCCATCAATGAGGAGAAGAACAGTCCCCTGAACGATGAATAGAACTGAATTCCTCTGGAGGCTTGACCTTTTCTTCTCTATAGTTTCTAGCAAAGAAAATGGCCAATTGCGTTATTTGAAAAAAGAATAATATAGTTTTGAAAATAAAGTCACACTGACCAACGGACATGGACAATGAATGAAACTTGTTATCTATACACGATAAAAACAACAAAAATACCACAGATCCGAATTCCACGTTATTGAAAAACGAAATCGAAAGATTTTTTGGACTGAGGGTTATTCCATCGACTTGGGTAAGAATGCTGTCAATTGACACTGTAAGGATGGTTTCTGACATCCCCAAGTGCGCCATTAAAGTGAGATTAAAAATTTCACTTCTTAAGAAAAACAGGCGATAATTTCTTTATTCTCTTTTACCGAGAAATGTCAAAGATTGTTCAGATCCATTTAAACCTCAATAAATTAATAGTAAATATAGTTAATATTCCATTAGTTTACGAAGTGACGTGAGTTGCCAAAATGTGGATATTTTCCCGTTAAATAAAGTACAAATTCGAAGCTTCTATGGTCTGGAGATTATTCGTTAAAGTTATCTTTTGAACTAAATCTGGTCTAGAATAAATTAACGGCTGTCTTATTTAAATTTACTTTACATTAAGATCCCTATTTCGGTTCGCACAGGTCACAGATTGTGCGCACCTTTCTTATTCCAATGTCTATCATTTAGTTTTAAGATAAACTTCAATGTCTCTTATTGACTTCACATTCTGAATTTAGGAAAAAAATTAGGAAAACATTTTTTGACCGCTCATGTAACTTTCTCCCCCCTAATTCCCTTTCAGTGCGATAATTACATCCACTACGATTACAGCTACCTTTTTCGTTTAGTCCTCTCTTCTCTACAAAAACCCTTCATAATGCTCCAAGAAATGGTAATATAGCAGGTTGTCAGATGGTGTTTGAGCCATTACTTTTGTGAATAACTGAAGGCCTGTGCTTCATAAATCACTGACGGTCTTCTTGAAATACAGAAATGTCCGACATTATTTTCCCATAAAAAGGAAACCATTTTCTCCTGCCCCATATTATGACGTTAATGGCATCCATGTATACCGCTGTTCAAGTTTGGATGTCGGTTAACTGCCCAAATACAATACTTTAACACTATAACACTATAAATTGAGATAGTGTCCGTAAGATAATTTCTTATTTTGTTTTAAAACAGATCAAATGATTGATGGGCGAGAAGATTGTCAAGATACATAAAAAGACAAACGATTAACGACAAAATAAAAACATGTTTATTGAGCCGTTGACCTGTAGATCGCAGTTGACCGAAAAGTAAAACCTAACTTAACCTGGACGATCTTCTTAACGACCTAAGCACACGTTTAGGAAACAGGCGTAACTGAAAGGCATTTGCTGAAAAAAATATCAAAGTGGCATGAGCTGCCAAAATGTTGATATTGTGAGGTTGAAACAGAATGTTGAAACTATTGGCTATTTTTCGCAAGACGCATAATTCAGAAGATTTTTAGTACTTCTAATCTCGAAAATGTACGATAAAGTATTGTTTTGAACTAACTTTGGCTTAGAATGAATGAATGGTCGTCCCGGTTATTTAAATTTTGTTTACTTTTCGAACACGTTTTCGGTTTGTACAAGCCCACATACTGTATGGATTTTCCTCACTCCAACGCAAATCGTTTAGTTTTTCGACGGCCTTCAAAGCCTCCTACTGTTGTGACGATCAGAAATTATGAAAAAAGTGTGAATTTTGGCAGCTCATGCCACTTCAACATTACGGTAGGTGATATATAGCACTGTTCTTGTGTGGACATAACAGGATTCACAGATTTACCCATATCTTATGCTCAAGTAAACAATTTGTTTTGTTTTTGTTTTATTTACATCAAATCCAACAGGTCTAATGGACCCAATTACAGGACCAAAAGGTACCAAAATATATAGGACTAATTTAGTGATCTTAAAGAAATGATCTGGTATACTAACATCTCATATACGATCTGACCATACGGTTCTAGTGGTTTTAACATGGGCAATCCCAACGTAATGGATTTTCACGGATAATGACATTTGTTATGCCAAGAAAATTTCATCGAACGGCGATATAAGTAAATAATCAAAGCTTAAAATGATTCCTTTTTTAAGATAGTGATTTCATGTAATCTTCTTGGAATCACACATTCTTTTTCGAAAAATAAAAAACAAATGACTATCCACTGAGATATGAATAAACGTTATGGCTTCCTATTTATATGGAATGGTGGTATACCAGATCATCCCTTTAAAGATACGATCTGTAATGACCTGGTTCTTTTTTAAAGGGATGATCTGTAATGACCTGGTTCTTCTTGAAAGGTATGATCTGTAATGACCTGGTTCTTCTTGAAAGGTATGATCTGTAATGACCTGGTTCTTCTTGAAAGGTATGATCTGTAATGAACTGGTTCTTCTTGAAAGGTATGATCTGTAATGACCTGGTTCTTTTTGAAAGGTATGATCTGTAATGACCTGGTTCTTCTTGAAAGGTATGATCTGTAATGACCTGGTTCTTCTTGAAAGGTATGATCTGTAATGACCTGGTTCTTCTTGAAAGGTATGATCTGTAATGACCTGGTTCTTCTTGAAAGGTATGATCTGTAATGACCTGGTTCTTCTCGAAAGGTACGATCTGTAATGACCTGGTTCTTCTTGAAAGGTATGATCTGTAATGAACTGGTTCTTCTTGAAAGGTATGATCTGTAATGACCTGGTTCTTCTTGAAAGGTATGATCTGTAATGACCTGGTTCTTCTTGAAAGGTATGATCTGTAATGAACTGGTTCTTCTTGAAAGGTATGATCTGTAATGAACTGGTTCTTCTTGAAAGGTATGATCTGTAATGACCTGGTTCTTCTTGAAAGGTATGATCTGTAATGACCTGGTTCTTCTTGAAAGGTATGATCTGTAATGACCTGGTTCTTCTTGAAAGGTATGATCTGTAATGACCTGGTTCTTCTCGAAAGGTACGATCTGTAATGACCTGGTTCTTCTTGAAAGGTATGATCTGTAATGAACTGGTTCTTCTCGAAAGGTATGATCTGTAATGACCTGGTTCTTCTTGAAAGGTATGATCTGTAATGACCTGGTTCTTCTTGAAAGGTATGATCTGTAATGACCTGGTTCTTCTTGAAAGGGATGATCTGTAATGACCTGGTTCTTCTTGAAAGGTATGATCTGTAATGACCTGGTTCTTCTCGAAAGGTACGATCTGTAATGAACTGGTTCTTCTCGAAAGGTACGATCTGTAATGAACTGGTTCTTCTTGAAACGGATGATCTGTAATGACCTGGTTCTTTTTGAAACGGATGATCTGTAATGACCTGGTCCTTCTCGAAAGGTATGATCTGTAATGACCTGGTTCTTCTTGAAACGGATGATCTGTAATGACCTTGTTCTTCTTGAAAGGTATGATCTGTAATGACCTGGTTCTTCTTGAAAGGTATGATCTGTAATGACCTGGTTCTTCTTGAAAGGTATGATCTGTAATGACCTGGTTCTTCTTGAAAGGTATGATCTGTAATGACCTGGTTCTTCTTGAAAGGTATGATCTGTAATGACCTGGTTCTTCTTGAAAGGTACCATCTGTAATGACCTGGTTCTTTTTGAAAGGTATGATCTGTAATGACCTGGTTCTTCTTGAAAGGTATGATCTGTAATGATCTGGTTCTTCTTTAAAGATATGATCTGTAATGACCTGGTTCTTCTTGAAAGGTATGATCTGTAATGACCTGGTTCTTCTTGAAACGGATGATCTGTAATGACCTGGTTCTTCTTGAAAGGTATGATCTGTAATGACCAGGTTCTTCTTGAAACGGATGATCTGTAATGACCTGGTTCTTCTTGAAAGGTATGATCTGTAATGACCTGGTTCTTTTTGAAAGGTATGATCTGTAATGACCTGGTTCTTCTTGAAACGGATGATCTGTAATGACCTGGTTCTTCTTGAAAGGGATGATCTGTAATGACCTGGTTCTTCTTGAAAGGTATGATCTGTAATGACCTGGTTCTTCTCGAAAGGTACGATCTGTAATGAACTGGTTCTTCTCGAAAGGTACGATCTGTAATGAACTGGTTCTTCTTGAAACGGATGATCTGTAATGACCTGGTTCTTTTTAACATGGATGATCTGTAATGCCCTGGTCCTTCTCGAAAGGTATGATCTGTAATGACCTTGTTCTTCTTGAAACGGATGATCTGTAATGACCTTGTTCTTCTTGAAAGGTATGATCTGTAATGACCTGGTTCTTCTTGAAAGGTATGATCTGTAATGACCTGGTTCTTCTTGAAAGGTATGATCTGTAATGACCTGGTTCTTCTTGAAAGGTATGATCTGTAATGACCTGGTTCTTCTTGAAAGGTATGATCTGTAATGACCTGGTTCTTCTTGAAAGGTACCATCTGTAATGACCTGGTTCTTTTTGAAAGGTATGATCTGTAATGACCTGGTTCTTCTTGAAAGGTATGATCTGTAATGACCTGGTTCTTCTTTAAATATATGATCTGTAATGACCTGGTTCTTCTTGAAAGGTATGATCTGTAATGACCTGGTTCTTCTTGAAACGGATGATCTGTAATGACCTGGTTCTTCTTGAAAGGTATGATCTGTAATGACCAGGTTCTTCTTGAAACGGATGATCTGTAATGACCTGGTTCTTCTTGAAAGGTATGATCTGTAATGACCTGGTTCTTTTTGAAAGGTATGATCTGTAATGACCTGGTTCTTCTTGAAACGGATGATCTGTAATGACCTGGTTCTTCTTGAAAGGTATGATCTGTAATGACCTGGTTCTTCTTGAAACGGATGATCTGTAATGACCTGGTTCTTCGTGAAAGGTATGATCTGTAATGACCTGGTTCTTCTTGAAAGGTATGATCTGTAATGAACTTGTTCTTCTTGAAAGGTATGATCTGTAATGACCTGGTTCTTCTTGAAAGGGATGATCTGTAATGAACTGGTTCTTCTCGAAAGGTATGATCTGTAATGACCTGGTTCTTCTCGAAAGGTATGATCTGTAATGACCTGGTTCTTCTTGAAACGGATGATCTGTAATGACCTGGTTCTTCTTGAAAGAGATGATCTGTAATGAACTGGTTCTTCTTGAAAGGTATGATCTGTAATGACCTGGTTCCTCTTGAAAGAGATGATCTGTAATGACCTGGTTCTTTTTGAAAGGTATGATCTGTAATGACCTGGTTCTTCTTTAAAGGGATGATCTGAGTGGTATGGTACTTCTTTCCTATATTCTCATTGTTATGACAGATTAAATAATTGACGTCGTGATGAGGAAAACCCATAGCTTGTGTCTCGTACGAACCGAAATAGTGGTGGAAAAATTTAAATATTAACCCTTACTAACGTTCATTTGTTCTAAGCACACGATCAAAACACTACTTTAGCGTACATTCTCGAGACTAGAAGCATTAAAAAAAACTCTGAATTATTAATCGTGAGAAAAATAACCGATAATTTCAACATTCTGTTTTAACGGCAATATCCGTTTATTAAGTTTTATTACTATGGGACGTCTGTAATCATTCTTTCTGTTAACATCATGACGGGTGAAGTTTGAATTGAGTTAACTGTGGAACTTATGTCTGGATATTCTGTGCAAATATTTTTACACTTCTTCGTTATTTAATACAAATCAGAAATAGCTAGACATGCCAATTTGGTTGTGTCTTAGCTGTGTTTCAAGTGTGAACTCTAGACCTGTCTATGGTTATATTGCTAAGCTTTCTTCTCGGTTAATTCAATGGAAGAGGTTGTTAAGCTGTTTTTATTGGCAATACTCTAATTGGGTTACCTGTTTCCCAGCCCTGATTGGAACGACTTTATGGCTAGGTTAATACAATTACTGAAGCCAATCGCCATCTATTCTGGTCGGAGTTAACCACCCTGATATTGAACATACATTCCTAAACAGTTGCAGACGCAGACAATGTTCCAGTCAGTGTAGAGGCTCAGAGCTGCAATGTTTTCGTCCGCCCATTCTTCTTAATCCATATTAATGTTGTTTACACCGACAAAATATATTATACATTCTCCGCGTTATACACGGAAGCCGGTTGTCGGTATAGATGCACCCGAACGCAGTAGATTCAGACGGTCTCCAGTGATGCTCAAATCGAACCGCCTCAAATGAAATGTATATGTGATGGGCGGAGATCGTCCCTAAACAAAGTCTCTGGTCTTTGTCTTCTGATATAGGTTGTCTTTTATACAGTGTATTACTTATTGATGCCTTCCCAAGAAATTTTCAGATAAAAAAATTCTAAGTGAAACCATACCCTTACAAAAGCTGGATTTTGTTTGTGGGTTTAGCATTTATTGATGTTATTTTGAATACATGTGAGGGGCTTCACCAATGTCAGACGAGGAAACTCAATTTAGATTTCAAAATGATAAGGTTACGGGAGTATTTCGTTTGATGGCGTTGTTAGGAAAAACACTAACCACGCATCCTCATTGTGTTAGATAATTTGACAAACCATTTGATAAAGAATTTGTTCAAACATGTTAAAAAAGGGCAATAAAACTCGATTAAAAACAAATTCATGCGATGAACCATTAACAGGTACAAACTGAACTACGTTTGATTCGATCACAGATTCCTGATTCCCGGAAAACATGGGAACTAACAACTTCAATTCAGTGCTTCATAAGGAAATCGCCTAGTGATATGGCAATCTCACTGGCCAATTTTACGTCTTATTATTATTTATAAACATTATAACTCACAGGGAAATGGTCTTGACTAAAATAATCATGGAGACAAGCTTCTAATTATGTTACAAAGATGGGATATGTCATTTAGACCGTTATACGCCATCAGAAGTTGTAATAAACCCAAACCCATGATATTCCATTTGGTTAAAGACAGGAGTTTGGCTTTAGTCGGTAAATTTTCTACTTTGTAATATATTGACTAAGTTGTACAGATCTTCAGCTATTTCAAGCAGTCTATATAGTAAACTAAAATCCAACAACATATGATAATGGGAAAAGAAAAAAGCCCTGACTGGTAGATCATATCAATACATGTAGTGCACGAGTTCTGTAACTTAACGTTTCCTCTCGAGAGAAAAACGTTATTTAGCTGGAATAATCAAAGAGGTACAAGTAGAAAATGTGAAAGACTCCCTTTGTTAAGCGTTGTTAATATACGGACGTTTCTTTAGCGTTACCATCGTTTGACCATCGGCCTGTTATGATTCCCGAGGCGATTCTCCATCCAGTCGGACATTATTCTGAATTTATGGTCCTCGTTTCTCCTTAATTAGAGAAGCCTTTCAAACTCTCCGCTGATATTTGTGATTTTTCTGCTTTATAAAGGTACCTGAAATCATTATACCATTCATGATACCCTGGGTATACAATGGGTTTGTTTCTCATTGAGACGGGGTCACACAATCTGCAGAGTGACTGCCTCTCCGTCTCACAGAGATCTACCATCGGTGGATCGCCGGTTCGAATCCCACATAGTCCAAAGCAAAATATTTTTCACTCCATCACCGTATGAGGAGAGTTACCAGGTACTCGGCGAAAGTCTCTTTTTCCTCAGGGCAAAGAGCTCGCTTTCCTCCCTTGCTAAACCTGCCAACGCCCCCACAGAAGTGAATTAATCTTGAGTAAGGCGTAAAACATCAAACATCAAGTTGTTTTAACTTCTTGACTTAACTTCTTTAGGCTGTATTTTGACACCTATTTAAGGTGTTCGTTGTGCACCCTTGGTTTTTCCTTTTAGGGGATGTAATTGTTGAATGAGTTGGACACAGAGAGTGACTGGGCACTTTTTGAACGCGGTATATAACAGAGAATAGTCGGGTATTAATGGGTGATACAGCCTAACGTCATTCGCTTATAAAGAACGTCCTTTGTAACAATGATTCTAATCATACACCGGTACTCCAGCAAATATATGTGTCAAGAAGTTATTGTTCATGAAAACCTGTAGATCCATGTGAGTATATTTAGTTTCTTGGTGACTTCATAACTAATGTGATCTTTCGTACCCTATGCCAGAACGTAACGATTGTTGTCTCGGTCATATCGTTTTCACAAACTGGAATAGAGACATAGGCCTTGTGAATATTAAACAAAGACAAAATATCACCACGTTTGCCTTTTTGAAGCGAAGAACGAAAAGAAACATTTGCCATTTGTTTAACGTCCTTATTTTTCTCCAATAGCATTAATATGCTTTTGTGTACTTCTGTTTCCAGTTTTTGTTATCTTATTTTGCACAGTGGGACAGGTGATTTTTCTTTCTATATTAAGATGTGAACCTTGAAGTATAATTGCTCCATGCAGATATGTAGTTTGTCAGTTTATTAACACAACTCAAAACAACAGGTGTCCACTTAGATGGAATCTCTCACACCTGCTTCTAAAAATACGCCATAGGAAAACAAAGCTTATTAAATACGATAGCTCTTGTCTGAATGGCAAAAAAAACAACAACTAGAAATTGCAAGAAAACAGTTCATCGAGCTATGAAGTAAAACTCAGACAAAATAAAAATTGAAAAATTCTGAGTGGATTTTTCACTCGATCGCCGTATGTGGGAGATTTGCCAGGTACTCGCCGAAGGTCGAGGTTTCCTCCACCACTAAACCTGCCAAGACCGCTATATAAGTGAAATAATCTTGAGTGCGGCGTAAAACATCAATCGACCAATCAATTAATCCCTGATAACAATATACTGTGGCTGATATACACATGTATCAAGTGATTGAAACACATTAATACGTTTATTTCAAATGAGAGGTAAAGTAAAATTTGCTTACTATTTCACAATTTCTTGTCGCTGTGGGCATGACTCTTTCTAATATAAAATAATTTGTTTTTGGTTTCTGTCGATAAGTATAAAGATTTACCATTTTAATCAAACCTGGGAATATATTCAATACGAATTGGTTCAGATTGTTACGCTGGGATTTGTTCTGGTGGTAATTGGTATATAACCAGTGAGGTTCTACTGTTTACTGAATCAGCAAAATACTGCCCGTCTCTGTAGAATCTGTTTGGAAATATTCCAAAATTGCTTTTATATGCTTTACGGTAATTCAATGTTATTATAGAGGGCTTTGAAAGAACGGGAAGATCTGAGAGATGTATCTCTGACAAGACTCTTGTCACTGGAATCACTATGGTATAATATATAGATAGGCACTTTTATCTTTCTACTTTAAAGAAAAGCTGCCTTACTCCAACAAAGGCAAAATCAATTTCAATTTTGTTTTCAGCCAGAACAGTTATATCTATTAACGAACGGCTTCCATCTGCGACAGATCCCCAGCCTTGGCGTATCTTGGTCCATATAGTTTTATGGAGTAAGGTAACGGGTATTATTAAGTCGCATTGGAAAGCCACTTAACACCTATCAGAATAGTCTTCTCCTAAACTTAAAAAAGTGAACACCCGTGTCAGGTTTTCAGCCCATTTGGAAAAAGAACCAGATAAGTGAAACCCATTTTACCCCCTCATTGACAATCTACATGTAAGTAATGGACTAATGGTGATGTTTTTTGTCTGAAGTACCAACAGCTCTCAATACATGTCTACCCAATGGAGGAGGCGCTTAATAAAAACATATGGCTCACAATTAGGAAATAAAGTTGGATTCGGACCCGCAGCACATTGATGGATCAATGGTCTACCACATGAAGAGACCACTTTGAAAATACAAATATGGAAATCAATTTAACGCATCCTATGTACTTTTATGTTGTTTTCAAACCCGTTTACTGGACGTGCAATGTGGGTTCACAGGAAGTAGGACCCTCTTGCACGGTGCGCTACATCTTCTCTAGCGAAGATAAAATCTGCATGTCCCCATTCCGTGTTTTACCTTGGCGGATTACTCTACTCCAACCCGTAAATCGAACAGCGCCCGCTGGTGAGAATGTAAGAGTTGTCTTTCCTAGACTTACAGGGTCTTGGCCAATCAGCACTCGTTAAACAAAAGTTCAAGGTATACACAGCCGCCATTATGTTATTTTCAGTGTAAGCGCCCAAGGATTTGATTAGCTGCGATAAGTTTTACTCGCATCCAATCAAAACGAGCTGTTCGATTTACGGGTTCAAGTAGAGTAATCCGCCAAGGTAAAACACGGAATGGGGACATGAAGATTTTAACTTGGCTTGCGAAGATGGGAGCGCTATTAACTTAACATGTATGTTGGTCTTTATTGCATGGGACATATGCACGTGCTCTCTTCAGACCGAGGTCTTGAGTTAAAATACTTCGGTTTCAGGTCTTCATGTGCTATCATGACGGGATTTGTCAACCAGTGTCACCATCCTTGCCCTGGGTTAATGCCAAACAAACCCTTACAATATTACCTATGTTATCGAACCGGCTGTCACTAAATATTTCTGATATGGACTTCTTTTATCAAGAATAAGCCGATGATTTCCGAATTTTGTTATATCCAAAATCTGAAGAAATAAGAATTGTCTATGCTTTTCAATTTCAGCCTGCTACAAAGGTGTATTTAGGTCTAAAATACAAACCATGTCTTTTAACAAAACGCATTTGGCCCAAAGGCTAGTAATTGCTGCACATTCTAACTGCTGATGCTTTGCCGATCTCGGATTCAAACAGCCATCCAAGAGGATTTTATATCAAAAGAAGAAACATTTGCAGTAAGGTATTCCTAACTATGTCACGAAAGTCATAACCTGCTTTTTAAGCTAAAATATTCCATTAGGGTAATTCCATACAAAGCAACAAACATGTAGGCCAATGTCCGAGAGTATACGAGATAGAAATCCAACCTTTGAGGTCTAATTTAGTTTCGTAGATGGTTTTTTCATCGAATAGATCCAATAAATGCTCCCTCTCGCGGTGTGTTCATATGCTGTTGATAATGATAAAAAATGAAGACATCACCACGTCGTCAGTTGTTTTTGAACCTGTGCCGGTGCCTTTTTTATCATAAGTATGGAACCCACGTTTTAAGAGAGTTTCAAACATTTCTTATGCTGTTGATGTAACAAACCGTTCAGTTTTGTAATGTAAGGAGGAAAGCCCGGATGGGAATAACAGTCCAGACTGTCAAGGCTGTGCAGGAAGCTTATGTGTTCAGTTCACAGTAAAATATAAAATTTCACGGAAGTTACAATAATTGCAGGCGGAAACACCAGTGTTTAAATAAAAAACTCCCACAGTACCGAAAGATGTTTTTCGATTTAGTGCTAAAAGTTTGGCTAACTGTTTAAAGTGGTATGAGTTGCCAAAATGTTGATATTTTGACGTTGAAACAGAATGTTGAAATTATCGACTATTTTTCCCAAGACGTATAATTCAGAAGCTTTTTAGTGCTTCTAGTCTCGATAATGTACGATAAAATTTTGTTTTGAACTAACTTTGGCTTAGAATGAATGAATGGTCATTTATTAAAATTTTGTTTACTTTTCGAACACTATTCTAGTTCGTATATGCCACATACTGTATGGATTTTCCTCATTCCAACGCCAATCATTTAGTTTTTCGATGGCCTTCAAAGCCTCTTACAATCTAAAATAGAGATTGATCCTACTGCCATTCGTTGAGATATCAACTCTAAAACGATTGAGTGACATGTTGCTTCAACACAAAGGGAGACCACTGCTGTCCACGTCCTTAAAATTGTAAACAACGACACGTGACACTGATAGTTGACTCGGTTGTGTAGAGAGATATTCGATATAATTCTGGTAGGTAACGTTTAAGCCGCCGACAACCTGTTTTGTTACATTGATTGCTACTCTCCTAATACATATAATATACCTTGAAATACCTTGAAGTCCATATCATATTTTGCCTTGGCATCCATGGGCGCTGCCATCTTGTTTTAGAATGTATTTAAGAGCTGATGTAGTGCCGATTATATTTTTGATTTTTAACAAGTATTTCTGCCCTAAGAACATGCAATGCAGCATATTATGATAGGGTTACATGTTTGCGAACAGAATAGAACAGAGAAATAAATAGTATATAGATTAAAAATTCTCAGTAGATTTCTTGCAGTAATCTATGCGCAAAATGGAGTGCGACGGCTCTCGAGCCATGTCTCGAGTTGAAGATCTCGTAGAATGGTACGAGATCTCGATTGAGCCTCTTACTGTCGTTACGATCAGAAAGTATGAAAAAAGTGCGAAAAAGTGCGAATTTCGGCAGCTCATGCCACTTTAATGAAACCTGCCCCACTTTAATATGTGTGACAGTTTTGGATATTTAACAATAGTTTCTCACCAAAAAACAAAAATCATCAACTTTCTTTAAATCCCCTTCAAATTGAACGGATTTAAAGAAAAAAGGCGTGATAACTTGTTCGGAAGAGGTAAAAAAGTTTACGGAACCTCCTCAAAGGGTATTGTTTGTTGCGATATGTTTTCCTCCCCCCAAGGGCTGATTATAATTTAGTTAAGTTGACCTAGATTTCATCCCTGTTGTTACTGAAGTTGAGAAATGTTCATGTAGCTTAAATATGTCAGGTTTCTATAGCTATGCAAATCTATGTTAATGCGCAGTAGTCGGATTGTTCTGGAATTTCTGAAAA
This sequence comes from Lepidochitona cinerea, assembly GCA_963971465.1. Lineage (NCBI taxonomy): Eukaryota > Metazoa > Mollusca > Polyplacophora > Chitonida > Tonicellidae > Lepidochitona > Lepidochitona cinerea. The sequence goes on from OZ020553.1 coordinate 52,458,208, forward strand.
TCTATAGAAAGACGCTTTATTTGTATTTTAGTCAGTAAATTTTCGACTGCTCAGTGATGCTATGATATTTGGATGCGATATGGAATGTTATACTCGGCTTTCTATAACTTTTGTCAGTGATACACCCATTTATTAGATCTGTGAGTTCCATTTTTGCAGTGTGATCCAAGGATAGTATTCTGTGGATTTATTCTGTGATCATCGGATCTATACTGCTATATTAGTGAACTTAGTGAGTTCTCGGATAGCAGTTTTCTTTCCCGGGACTCAGTTCTTAGTTTGTAAAAGTAAAATGATGTAAAAGTAAGTGTTTTCACTCCACTGTTTGTATAATGTTTTCTTGTAAATACGTTTTAATATAAATCAAAATGTTACTTCTTTTATTACTTTGCTTCGTAGCAGCTGTCTAAAATAAATGGTCGACAAATGGTTTGGTCTAAAATAATACCCCGACAAATGGTTTGGTCAAAATAATTAGGAACACCCGACCAACTCTATTAGTCATCAAAATTATATATCCTTCCTAGGTACACCTAATGCACGGTGTTAAAGCGTGCATTATTGTCGATGATTTAGTGTTTAGCGTAGTACAGATACCAGAAGAACATAGGCGAACACAGTTCATTGTAAAGAACATCATATTCATTATTGTGACGTGTGATTCGGTCAACAACAATTTATCGAGTTTTGTATTTTTCCTCTCCTGGCATTTGACTTCGATAAGTCGTTCTAGAACGCGTTTATTATTATAGCCATATGATTCAGCTGCAATTTAAAATTCTACCAAAGCACATAAAAATAACCTGTGGAAATGCAATCAGTGCACTCTGAGCATAATCTTCTCTCCGAAGATGATTGCATCCTGTGCGAAGCATAACGCATGGATGCCAATCCGAGCTTTGACACACTCACATGCCATGGCAAATGTATAGACACGTAAAATGGATTTTTTTTATGAAAAACAGGTTGTTTGCTACTGACAAAGAGTCAGTCCCTGATCCCTCCCCGTTTGTCTGATATTGTATAAACGAGACGTTCCTACATCCGGGTTCAACAATCTTACACCATGAAAGAAGTTTTAATTGGTCTATTGGCAAAGAAATGTATCTCCGCAACATCCGGAATATTTTTCTTTCCTTACAAAAGTGTCGGGTTACTTTAACAGCTAGCACGCAATCGTCTATTTTTCTTCCGACGATGTTCGTTAGAGATGTATATTTTTTTTGAATTTTGGAAAATGGTTTGGTCGAGTTTGTAAGCTGATTGGCATGGAAGGCCAAGTATTAAAACGGCTTTGCAGGGGACTTCTAGGGCACAACCGTCATGAAGTGTATATGGTAGATTCTTAGCACCATAGAGACCGATTTGTCGAGCGACTGGAAAACCTCTTCAGACCGTCACCAAAATTTTAATTTTCATGAAAACATGACTGCCGGAGACATTTGTTTTCTTTTTTCAAATAAAACGTTTATAATCATACGTTCTAGAAAACTACTTGCAACAGCTTCAAATAACTCTGAATGCTAATTGCTTTTACTGTGAAAAATATTGTTTTTGATTTGCTTACACACACGACAACTGTCTGATACCTACGATTAAAACTCACACTCACGACAACTGTCTGATACCCACGATTAAAATTTACACTCACGACAAAGGGCCATTACCCACGATTAAAATTTACACTCACGAAAAAGGGCCATTACCCACGATTAAAACTCACACTCACGACAACTGTCCGATACCCACGATTAAAACTCACACTCACGACAACTGTCTGATACCCACGATTAAAACTCAGACTCATGACAACTGTCTGATACCCACGATTAAAACTCACACTCACGACAACTGTCTGATACCCACGATTAAAACTCACACTCACGACAACTGTCTGATACCCACGATTAAGACTCACACTCACGACAACTGTCCGATACCCACGATTAAAACTCACGCTCACGACAACTGTCTGATACCCACGATTAAAACTTACACTCACGACAACTGTCTGATACCCACGATTAAAACTCACACTCACGACAACTGTCTGATACCCACGATTAAAATTTACACTCACGACAACTGTCTGATACCCACGATTAAAATTTACACTCACGACAACTGTCTGATACCCACGATTAAAATTTACACTCACGACAACTGTCTGATATCCACAATTAAAACTTACACTTACGACAACTGTCTGATACCCACGATTAAAATTTACACTCACGACAACTGTATGATACCCACGATTAAAACTTACACTCACGACAACTGTCTGATATCCATAATTAACACTTACACTCACGACAACTGTCTGATATCCACAATTAAAACTTACACTCACGACAACTGTCTGATATCCACAATTACAACTTACACTCACGACAACTGTCTGATACCCACGATTAAAACTCACACTCACGACAACTGTCTGATATCCACAATTAAAACTTACACTCACGACAACTGTCTGATATCCACAATTACAACTTACACTCACGACAACTGTCTGATATCCACAATTACAACTTACACTCACGACAACTGTCTGATACCCACGATTAAAACTTACACTCACGACAACTGTCTGATATCCACAATTAAAACTTACACTCACGACAACTGTCTGATATCCACAATTACAACTTACACTCACGACAACTGTCTGATACCCACGATTAACACTTACACTCACGACAACTGTCTGATATCCACAATTAAAACTTACACTCACGACAACTGTCTGATATCCACAATTACAACTTACACTCACGACAACTGTCTGATACCCACGATTAAAACTTACACTCACGACAACTGTCTGATACCCACGATTAACACTTACACTCACGACAACTGTCTGATATCCATAATTAACACTTACACTCACGACAACTGTCTGATATCCACAATTAAAACTTACACTCACGACAACTGTCTGATATCCACAATTACAACTTACACTCACGACAACTGTCTGATACCCACGATTAACACTTACACTCACGACAACTGTCTGATATCCATAATTAACACTTACACTCACGACAACTGTCTGATATCCACAATTAAAACTTACACTCACGACAACTGTCTGATATCCACAATTACAACTTACACTCACGACAACTGTCTGATACCCACGATTAAAACTTACACTCACGACAACTGTCTGATATCCACAATTACAACTTACACTCACGACAACTGTCTGATACCCACGATTAAAACTTACACTCACGACAACTGTCTGATACCCACGATTAACACTTACACTCACGACAACTGTCTGATATCCATAATTAACACTTACACTCACGACAACTGTCTGATATCCACAATTAAAACTTACACTCACGACAACTGTCTGATATCCACAATTACAACTTACAATCACGACAACTGTCTGATACCCACGATTAACACTTACACTCACGACAACTGTCTGATATCCATAATTAACACTTACACTCACGACAACTGTCTGATATCCACAATTAAAACTTACACTCACGACAACTGTCTGATATCCACAATTACAACTTACACTCACGACAACTGTCTGATACCCACGATTAAAACTTACACTCACGACAACTGTCTGATATCCACAATTAAAACTTACACTCACGACAACTGTCTGATATCCATAATTAACACTTACACTCACGACAACTGTCTGATATCCACAATTAAAACTTACACTCACGACAACTGTCTGATATCCACAATTACAACTTACACTCACGACAACTGTCTGATACCCACGATTAAAACTTACACTCACGACAACTGTCTGATATCCACAATTAAAACTTACACTCACGACAACTGTCTGATATCCATAATTAACACTTACACTCACGACAACTGTCTGATATCCATAATTAACACTTACACTCACGACAATTGCTTCACAAAAAATTTATCTTGTCACCCGGACTTGACAGTCTCATTCCGTTTGTATCGGGTTGGACGTTTACGAAATTTGCTAGCTAAACCTAATTGTTCCCTACGAAAGATCAAGAAGTGAAAATATCGATAAATGAACGAGACAAACGTTTAAGGTCTGGTACATTTTCCTTACGAAGATGCCATATATTTCTGACACCATCTTGAAAGGAACGCCACATTTCGCTGACAGGCCCTTAATATGTCTCAAAGCGTGTAAGGTTTCCTTGTCAGTTTTAATTCGATAATCTCTTCCAATGCCAGAATAGTGTGTCTACAGACATTATGGATATGACAGGAAAGTTAATTGCTGGTAAACAGTTTCCACATTTCAGTTATGTTTCCAAGTTGGAACCTTAGTATTAAACAAATGGAAAAAACTGGTGGTTAGTTTGAATTCTATTGAAACAGATCGGCAGCTCATAGTTTCAAGAAAAACACATATTAGTCTTCACTGGTGGAAAAAGAGTCATAAAACTTGAATTTAATTTTACTTGGATTTGCCAGGGACTCGCTGAATTTGGGCGTTTCGGAAAAGAGCCCGTGAAAATAATTTTGAGTGCGGCGTAAAACATCAATCAAATCAATCAATGGCGCCCGGAAGTTCCAAACGTTCCACTGCATATGATTGTTAACTTTGATTATTCACAGTTTCTGACGTGTATATACTGATGTGTTTGGACCTTATATGATATGATCAATTTCCACTATATTTAGAGAGATGGTCTTTATTTATAGCTCGATTACATCATAGGTAAATACCTCAACGACATTTCAGGCACTTATGTATGTTGTCGCTTAAAGCAAAACCGTTTGTTTCGTCGTATACGCACTAGATTTTTAAACAGCTTTTTGAATCAGAGGGGAGGTTTTCGGTACGTCCAAGATGACATTTCGTTAAAATGAAATCGGCAAATCACTATCCGTTGTACTCAAATAAGTTTCCGTAAAGACTGATTGATTGAAGGAGATGAAAACAAAAAATACTTTATGGTTCAGAAGAAGCGCGCTTATTTTCCTTTCCAATGGTACTAAACACATATTTTTGCTATTTTTTTAATTGGACATGATGCAGTTTATAAAATACCGTATTATGTTACATACACAAAAGAAATTGGTCAACTTTCAAAATCTCCCATTTAAACCCAAGTTAATTTCAAAGCATTCCTATCTCCAGAAAATTGTTTTCAGTTTCTCAAAACTTACATTAAATTATAAAGGAAGCTTTGAGGAATATGTGGCTAGCACAAAAATGGTATGCGTGGCATATCGGAGAGTTACGAAGACCTTGAAGAGGATGCATTTAACCTAGGCTTAAATGGCAGATTTTGAAAGTTGTTTTGCTTATTGTGATCTTTTATTAACTTCACTGTCAGGTGTAAAAAAATCGCAAAAATATGTATTTGGTACCGTTGGAAAGGAAACATTAGCGCGCTTCTTCAGAACTCTAAAGTGATTTTTCGTTTTCTCCCCCTTTAATGTTTTACGTCGCACTCGAGATCATATGATTTAAATTGTTAAATCGATCTCCGTTGGATACCTGATGGGTTATCAGTTAAAAACAATATACGGACGTTTTCATACGACGTTATATACAACCTCACGAGGACATATCTAAAGCCGTTAGTTGCCATTCAGAGTTTTAGCAAATTGGAAGAAGCCGTATGAATATATCAAATATTCCAAGAAAAAATATTTCAATTTGAAGCAAACCATATAACTGCCACAGCTTACAGCGTTAATGGGAAAATTCCCGGTACAAGTCTTTAGATATTGACAATCAGCTAACAGGGGAATGTACAATAAAACATAACTATCTTATTTAGGAGAACTTTTGAAATTGAACGTCAGGAAAATCGTGAGTGAATGCTGTAATTCTCAAATAATGGCCTGTCCTGAGCATGTAAAATTGATGACTTAGCTAAAATAAAATTGCTTTAGAAAAAGAATACGTCTCTAAGGAATACTAAAATATTTCTTTTGAGGTTTTTTTTCATGGATATTTTTTATCAAATGTATTGTTGGATAGTTCACCATGTTGTTAGATAGAAAGTCGTATTGGTGCCTGCAGTTCATTCACTTCCCCTCGGCAACAAATGAAAATGTATTAAATCTGTTCCATTTTTCGTGGTTTTCCTCTTAGTTTTTTAACATGTAAAAGAACAGCGGAGAGAACGCGTGACAATGATTGTTAATACAGCCTATTATACACATCAGGAGAAAATGATGTATTGTTGCAATTCTCTCCAATTTATTTAATGTCTTCTCGTTTCTTGATTCGATTCGATAACTGTGTGTTGTGTATTGAAAACAAATTGGCTTTTTCGTAACAAATCTAGGAAGAACAGTTGTCCATCGTTAAGGAATCGATGGTCGTTATTGTCTTGTTTGAAAGAAATCTTTAATCACTTTACCGGTTTTTGTTGCGCTTTCAGCTCTGAAGTTAATGTAGCCCACACTTGATAAGGCATCGCCGATTGTTTAAGCAATCCAAGGAATTGATAAGAGCTAGCATTGGAGTAACCATGGATATCCATCACCATTAAAGATAATTACCAATACCGCGGGATAAAATTACTGGAATTTCAAAGAAAAAAACATGATATTTTCAAAGATCTATTATATTTTATTTCACATTTTCATGCAACGTCGGAAAATCTAATTTTATATGTGGTTTCTACTTGGGTATATTATAGATACTTAGATGTTGTCCGTAGTACTATACAGACATCGATCTGAAACTGTAAACCTTGTTTTAAAACAGCCTGCTCTGACAATCCAATTTTTTTTTTGTCAAAGTGAATTAATGTTTCTATTTTTAATATTTCAAATAATTTGCAAAATTTAGATGAAAGGTGGTAGGACTAAAATGTACAAGCAATTAGAGCGAATTCCGGGTATTATTTATTCTCTGCCGGACAGTTGGCAGGCGGGTGTAAGCAGAGGTCGTATACATATGTGAACCCTATAATGTAATGAGCTTAAGTAATATGTATCTCTCTAACTGTGAAGTGTCGATTTTCTTTAGTTGATTCACGTTGTAGAACCAGAACAAAAAAACTCAAAAGGTGACGAACGACTGGCCAGGCTGTAATAAGCGCCCAACCTCTATTAGAAAACCCTGTCTAGATATAACTAGAAGTACACGTAAACAAACCAGCTGCAAAGGAATTTTGAGCTGCAAAGGAATTCAAATTCGTTTAAAACTAACCATTAAATGGTCTATCAGGGGGGGAAACTTTACCGGTAATCATCCGAACACCTTCCCATCGTGGTTTTTTTTCTGTAATTTGTTTCAGACTCAGAACGCCTTTTTAAACACAATTGCCCAATTATTTGTCATTTGTTCTCACCACCATTATAGTGATCTGACTTTGAGACGTGAAAACCTCGCCAACTTGCACTGATGTCATGGAGTTGCATTGTGGGTAATATATAGGCCATTTTGACTGTCACCCAAATCCTCACGTTCATTGCCTGCGTCGTTTATGTGTATGGTTGTGGTAATTCACCCTCAAAATGGCAGGCTGTGGCCAGAAGGGACGTCATGTGCAAGTGGTCTTTAGAAAATACAACTTAGAAATAATCTTTAGTAAATACAACTTAAAACTAGAAATTGCTGAAGCAATTGCGATTCAAAGTGTGAAGTCCAATAGATAAGCATTTCATATACTCCTTGAATTTTTTTCCGAAAAGTAATTTATGAGCCAAAAACATTACATGACAAGACAAAGCGCGGACGTGAAAGAAAACTTTCTTTAAATTTAAAAGATTCAATTCACGGAGGACGTTGGCTGAAAAACGGTTATCTAGTGTATCTTCGCTATGAAATTTCGAAATCATTTGGCTAAACAGTTTTTAAGTTATTACGTTTTGATTTCATATAATCAACAAACAAAAAAGAACGGACGTGAAAGAAAACATTTAAATTAAATTTTATAAAAATCTAATTTACGGAAGACGTTGACTGATAAACAGTTTTTAGTACATCTTAGCTGTGAAATTTCGATTCTTTTGGCTAAACAGTTTTAAAATTATAAGGCTTTTAAAAATGTATGACGTCATCAAATCTAAATATTAGTTTATTACTTATAGATCCAATGTTTTCAATTTGTTGATCGATGAAACTAGTTTTATTTATGCATATTATACTTTTCCAATAAATGACATTTTTTAACAAAAACTTTAAAATACTTTAGGCAATCATAGAAAGCCTTTAGGAGTATATTTTTCTTTGTCTTTCAACGGCCTTTCAGATGATTGATATTAAAAGTAATAAAATCAATTTTAAAAAAATTCAAATATTGACGACGTCATCAGTTTTAAATACCAAATATCTCCTAAACTTTATATATGATAAACTTCAAACTTGCATCCACAATAAATTATGTTATGACTATCTGATGTTACAAAATGAAAGCAAATATTTCAAGTTTTTGGAACCCGAGCCAACATGGCGGCCAAAAAATGGTTGACACTACTTGATAAACAGATTTTCTTGTCTTTCCAAATTTGAAATCGGTTCGTCTGTATTATTAGCAAAGTTAGCATTTTGACACATTTTAAAAATTCAAAATGACTTCATAGTCACGTGACTTTGATTTGGATTTTACAACTTTGGGATATTAGTAAGATTGATGCAAACTATATGTGTATGAGGTTTTGTTGTTATAAGTTAAACAGTTTTTTTAGTTATTTACATTTGGAAATTTGAGTGATGACGTCAAAATCAACTGAGGTACTTGGAAAACACAATAAAAGTGCGCTTGAGTAAGTCCTACCTATGTTTTAAATTTGAAGTAAATCCATTGATTAGTTTTGGAGAAGACCTTTGAAGGTTTAGTGCGGTACAAGATGGCCGCCAACATAGCCCTAGAGAAACAATAAAAATAGGCGCATTCATAATCTATTGAAATTTTGTCGATGAATCCGAAGTTTAAAAGCGTTGCGAATTGAAGTTTTTGAGAAATAAACTTTCGACTTCGACGCAATAAGAAAAATAATAACAAACACAACGAAAACGTTAAATTTTCGCTCTTTGACTCACTCGTTCATTATCTATAAAATTGAAAACTAATAGTTTTTCGTGACGCTACCGTTGGTAATATAATTATGTATTAAAGTTATTCCTTGATAGATTCATTATTGCGGGCATTTTTTTTTTGCTATGTTTATTCGGGACAAAATCGCAAGCTATGTGGGATTGATTGATTGATGTTTTACGCCGCACTCAAGATTATTTCACTTGTATGGCGGCGTTGCCAGGTTTAGTGGGGAGGAAACCGGGCTCTTTGACAGGAGGAAACCTCCGACCTTCGGCAAGTACCTAGCAACTTTTCTACATACGGTGACAGTGAAAAATCCACTCAGAAATTTTTCACATTTTTTTTTATTTGGTGTAAGGTTTCGATCCCGCGTCGCGTGGATGGAAGGAGTCGCGCCGAGGGACTGTCGCTGTAACCGACTGAGCCACCGCGGCCCCATGCCGAGAAGAACACTCTCTCTTAATACAGCACTATACTAAAGATGATTTAGATCAAGTAACATTAGTGGAAGTCAGCGTCCGCTTTTGAAGATGATAAACATCTCGACATTTAGGATTATTTATCTCCATACATTTAGATTGTTTTCTTATTCAGAGCTGAATAATTCTAACCACGTTAAATTGCCAAACTACCACATAGAGTACCCATCACATATTGAAAAATGGGAACGGACACGTGACGATGAAGCGCAAAAAATGAAATTACACCCGATTAGCCAACATGTCGTGGTAAAATGGTGTTTGAATCGACTTTTTCCCTTTTATGTTTATGTGGGCAATTGTTTAAAAAAACGACTGAAATTACATTTTGATAAAGTGCAAATGACAATTTTACGGCACTTTTTTAAGCAGCAGATGCAATAACCGTAAAATTTTCTCCAACGTGAAATTGTTCGGAAAATTTCAATTTCCATTCTAAGTTCTTCTTTATGACACGTAATGGGAGAAGCTAGAAAAGGTGCTCAATAGATTCTGCCCTGTTGAAACAGTATCGTATAAATCCGGGGTTTCCTCAACTGCGGCAAGAAGTCTAAAGTAATTTTCTTAACAAAAAGGTCATGTAGGCTTATATTTCTCTCAGTTTTTGTCTCTACTGTTATGTAAGAACTTGTTGTTCTATTTTGAAAAATAAAACCGATGGAATCAGGAGTTATTTTATAATTGGGCGAGGATTCCACGAGCCTTGTCTGGTGAACATTTTATCAAGGTTATATTAGATAAGTTGTCGTGAGGTATTATACACCACAGATGTCGATTCTCTATTTACAGACAAATAAATGACTGCTCTCTTTGTTATTACCCACGATGCAAACAAAGGCCAGGGTCGTTTACATTCGAGCTGGGGAACGTATTTATTTCACCTCGTGTATATCTGTCATGAGAATCTGAACAGGGCGTACAACTACATTTAGATATTACTATTTTATGATCTACAACCAAGTTGGCGAAAAGGATGGGGGTTCGAGTACCCTTTATTGCATACAGCGAACGGAGTCGCGTTGAGTGGCCACGCTCATGTGTCACTTTCCTGTTTTACTTATGCCTCGGTCAGGAAGAACGCCTTGAGCTAGCTTGAAGGAGCTCCATTAAGACTTCTAATGATATTAAAGCCCTACCTTTTCGATCATGCTGTATTTGCAGATTACCTGCAAATAGGCAGACCATTGTAACCAAACCAAAGAGCCGTCTGCCAATCCGCCCCGGGTTCAATTCACTCTTAGTCAAACGAAATTGAGGACAGAAAAAACGGTTAAAAGAGGTTGATACATGACAGACAGTTGTGAATATTTCCAATTATTTACATTGACGATGCGAACGTATGTAAACCTTGGATCAGACATTGTCCAATATGATAAAGCTGAACAGCGTCGGTACAGTAATTCTCAGCGCCCTTGACCCACAGATCAGGGGCCGGGATTATAAAACTTGCTTTAGCACGACTCTGTGCTCAAGAGCCGTTTCTGTGCTCAACTCCAAACTCACACTTCAAAAGTCGGGATTATAAAACTTTTGAGTTCGTTTCTGTGCTAAGCTGAGTACAAAATTCTGAGCAAGCTAAAACAAAGAAGAGAAGAGAAGAAAAAAAGAAAGGGAGAGGAGAGGTAAGGAATTAACACAGAATCAAAACGTACCATTATATACTGAACCGCAAAAGAAACGTCACCCTGTTCAAATGTTGCTAAATGCATATATTATTATAATTTTCTATAATTGTTCTCTTTTGATATCCTTGCTAGACCTGCTTTGAAGCCAGTGGTCAAGAAAGTTTGGTTTCTGATCATGTTACTAATATGCAAAACAAGTCGTCAAAGCACAGTTACTAAAGTAATGATGGGGTGCTTTTTCGATTCGTTTTGCCTGAAGGTCACAATGCACGTGTGTTGCGAGGTGTCATCCCTATAAAAAAAGCCACCGAGCAGGCACCGAATCATTCACAGTTTGACAGTAGTGACATGCCTCGACTGTCACGGGAACAGAGAGGCCAATGCTTGGGAAGACTTCATGCTGGCCAGATTGCAAGACCTATAGCAAACTACTTCAATGTTCATGTTCGAACAATTTACTGCCTGCAGCAACGGGTTCAAGCCACTGGAAGCACAGCAGACCGTCCTCGTAGTGAAAGACCGCCTGTAACAACGTTGAGGCAAGATCGACAGATTGTCCGTCAACACCTGCAAAACCGTTTCGCTACAGCTGCGGAAACTGCAAGGACAACCATTGGCAATCACCAGAGACCAATCAGCGACGACACGGTGCGCAGGCGTTTGAGACAGGTAAATGTCAGATGTCACAGGCCTTACAGGGGTCCGATCCTCACTTGTGGGACGAGATTCAGAGGAGGCTCAATCTCGTGCGGCCAAGGCCGACAACTGCAGATGAAGTCATTCAGACGTATCACAGAGTTTGGACCCAAGTTCCTATCATCTTTATCAACCGTCTCATCCACTCAATGTTCAGACGATGCAACGCTGTAATCAACGCCCATAGTGGCCATACACATTATTGGCTTCCAGATCGCACTGTGGCTCCACCTGTCCTCGCTTTCAATTGGAATTCTCTAACATTTGTCTGCCAATGATGATGATCAATCATGTCAAATTTGGAATCATTCCGTTGATTAGTGTGTTGTTTACATCTATTTGAAATACACTGATTATCAATATCCAAAATGGAATGACGTTTGTTTTTGCGGTTCAGTACAATCTAATGCAAGGCAGTTTCATGTCATCTTAAGTTTTACGGTAACCACGGTAACTATGGTGATATGTTTCTTTTTTTTTATATTTTGCACATCATAGTCCGTGTTGCAATGTTAAGCGTTCCATGGCTCTAACATTGAACAAGCTGAAAAATGCTATTTCTCGGTGTGAAGAATCACACAAGATTCAGTGATCATCTCGTCCCACAAACGAATCTCATACCTGATAAACCTATATTCGATTATAAACACTGAAATGATTGACCTTGGCTGGAGCAATATAAATGAGCCTCAGCTGAAACATTTATCTGACAGGAATCCGAATATGGAACTCAAAAAAAAAGAGAACAAAACTATACACACCGTTTAGTTAAGACATGCTTAGACATATCTTCGGTCACGAAGAGCCTTGGAGCTTCATCAAATTTGGCGGATTGTCGATGATTTATATATCTATCTCTGAGAAAGCGTCTTCGATCAGTACTGCAACTTTCAAGAAAGAATATCGAAAGCCATGGGCAGTTTTTTGTAGGATGATTTTAAGAGCCTAGATGGCCGTGCACCTACGCCTACTGGGTTTGGGTAGTCTGCCACCTTCCCAGTTTCAATAAAGAAAACTATCCACGGACCCTTTTATGTAGCACAAGAATGTAGTTTTCCCATATAATTGCCCAAATCAGTATAAAACAAACCGTGGGCTCTTTTCTTGCTGGTCATATTTTGTCAATTTCAAGAATTAGGGAAAGCAAAATCCGGAAGTTATTAGAATTTTTACTTGCTTCTCAGCCAATCTAGAACCCCTGAACTTCTTGGGCCTAGGCGGCCCCTGGTCCCCCGCTTAATGTGTTTGGATAGTTATTAAAACTTGGGAACATAACAATTTTACTGTTATCTTTTAAGAATTTGAGAAAAGCAAAATCTGGTAATTATTAGCAACAGAACAGCCTCAGAACGCTTCTCGGGGAATCAAGAACCCCAGAGCTTCCGGGGCCTAGGCGTTGGACCCTTGGACACTCGCCTATAGCCCTCGTTACAGGCCTCTTTTAAATTTGTTGTGTTTCTGTAAAAAGCTGGATCCTCCCCTGCGTATTGGAAGAAATTCCACGTTGTAGGTCTTCGAGTGCGATTCTGGAAACGATGTAAAGCGATTAAATGACATCTTGTCGCCTGGAGAGGTTTAACGGACTCAAGTCGACTGCGATTAACGTTAAACTCGCCCCTTCAACCAAAATGACAGAAACACAATTGGCTTTACCCACCAAAGGCACGAGTTTCTATATATGTTATTTCGAGATAAACATAAATCCGGAGAGGATTAAAAAAAGCTTTGCTGTCCACACTTTTTAAGCAGACCCTGAAAAAGGTGCTTATATGTTTTGTAAGGTTTTATCCGCCGCCGCCGCGTTTTGTTTTTGTAATAGCTCAGTTACTTGAAGGAACCGGATTACCATATTTCGCATGTGGGACATATAGGCCTAGAAATTTTATTTCGCGCATGTGTTAATGAGGCCAAAGGTCAAGGTCACACATGGGCCAAAAAGCTTGTTACCACGTTTCTCAGAAAACGGTTGCTTTAAATTATCTGAAACTTGGGATATGTGATCGCTATACTAAGGTTGCGAACTGAATGACTTTTGACGAACATCGGCCCAAAGGTCAAGGTCACATAGGAGCTCAAATTTTGGACCAAAAACTATATTACCATGTTTGACATAATCGGTTTTTCAAATTTCATGAAACTTGGGATATATCATGACATCGCTATACAGTATACTAAGGTTTCAATCTGAACAAAATTTGAAGAAGATCGGTAGAAGGGTCAAGGTCATTGAGAGATCACACATAGGATAAAAGGCTTGTATACCCCGTTTTTCAGAAAACCGTTGTTTGAAATTCCGTGAAACTATAGTAAGGTAACTAGATAATTGGCTTATGACGACCATTGGTTTAAGGGTCAAGGTCATCAAAAGATCACAAATGAGCTAAAAAGCTTGTTTTCACGATTCAGAAGAAACCGTTGTTTTAGATTTTTAAATTAAGGACTTTGGACGAACATCGGCCCAAAGGTCAAGGTCACACAGGGAGTTCAAAAAACTTTTTACCGTGTATAACAGGACAGTTGTTTAAAAAATCATGAAACTTGGGATATATCATCGCTACACTGAGATTTCAATCTGAACAAAATTTGACGCATCAGTCCAAGAGTCAAGGTCACCGAGAGGTCAAATCTGATTTCAAAACCTTTCTTAGAAAAATGCATTTTCAAATTTCTAGAAAATTTGGATATAGCATTGCGATATACTTAGGTTGCGAGCTGATTGGTTTATGACGCACATTGGTTTAACGGTCAAGGTCACCAAGAGACACACAGGAGATAAAAAGCTTGTCACGACGTTTCTCAGGAACCCGTTGTTTTAAATTTCTGGTTGTGTTGGGAACAGCTAGCTTGTCACATTATTTTATACATGCAGAGCTTAAACATGTATTAAATAATGACCTTATTAAACCATCCCTTAAACAAGTATGCCTGTGTTGACAACATTAGGGCTAATGCTTAACATTATTTTAGACCGAAAAGTGTCATTAAAATCGTTAGCTTTATTGCATACTGATGGTCAAATGATGGAGAGGGTAGTTTTATGCTTCAAAAAGAGAGAGGGCTGCTTTCGTGTTTGTCAAAATAAACACAATTTCTAGTATTGGACTGATTTTGGTATTGTAGTGGATTTAAGGATATAAATGAAGCAGCTAAAAAATCCGCAACATGTTCAAAATACTTTTAAAATGAACACCGTGTGTACAATTAAAACACGTTATTGTAGACAAGATCTTGTCCAATGTGTACTCCCACGCAACTGTCTCCACATGCCCACGCGATTGAAGTGTGGAAACCAATATCAAATGTTTCCAACAACATAAAACTACATTTGCCGGCATTGCTTCCGGCGTTTGAATTCTAGAAGGATATTTCTCCAATCTCTTGTAGTTATTAGACATTGTTATCCCTGATCCCTTTCTGTTTCTTTCAGTTTTAATACTTCCAAGGTTCAGTCAACCTCAAACTGTAACAATAACTAGTCAATCCATCCATCCAGCAAACTCGCCGTGAATACCCACTAAATGTCTACTTCAATGAGAAGACAATTTTCTGTATTTCTGAAGTATAAGAAGTCAGAAACTTTCCATTTGTTAGATGCCCCATATGTCAACAAACGCCGCCCACAAGTACCCTTATGATTTCTCTCCTTCCAATGACCAGAGTAAGAAGCGTAATTCAACAGAAAAGTTACGCGGTTACACATCGATCGGCCTTTAGGCCACCTTCTAGACAGTTTAAACAGTGACTCCCTTCACTAAACCTGGCAATGCCTCCATCAGTCTGAAACAAACACGCCCAAGTTTGTTCCGACTGTGCCGCCATATCTTGAATGCGGCGTAAGAATTCAATCAATCAAACAATTTATTAATCTGGTGTAACTTCCCTTTTTCTCAAATGACAAAAAAGGTTTCGGCGACTTCTGTAATATCAACTTCAATCTTTGTCTTATGCGATTTGGAAACAGTTTTACAAACCTGTTGCCTTTTTTCATTCTCTTTCTCTAAACGACGCAGTTTATTTTCACGAATCCTCGTGGACATTATGTGTTCAAGTGTCATTTTCAAAACTTATTTAACTCATAGATTGTACACAGTATAAAGTGCTCCATAAATTTAGATTGCCTGTCGCGACACTCCAACATTGTGCATATTTAGACGGAAGTTGCTAAATGTCAAAGCAATTTCATGTGGATTGTAAACCGAAGCAAGGTATTTGTCGAAGAAAATGTCAATAGCACTCAAGGGATTGATCTATTATCAGACTTCTCGACACGCTGACAAAGAATTCTGTTAATGTTCCAACAAGTGACATCAACCTTAACTTCCCAGATTAAACTCCAATGGGGGGTAATTTTAAAACAATTGATCTGTCTACATGTACGTCGTCTGGCCGGAGATAGCAATCCACCTCCATATAAAAAACTCTTTTCTTTTGGTCAGTGGCCTTCGTTACATTTGTCCAACAAACCTTCAGAAAACCCTAAAGCTTACATGAGACTTTGGTGATACTAAACTTGTCCAACGTTGCATATATTGAAAATCTACGAAAGATCCGAGACAAGTTCAACTTTGCAAGATTAACTTGGAGTTATCAAGCATCCAAGCAATGGTCTGAAGCAACGGTCATTTCAATAGTAAACGTAGAGGTACTTTGAAGGGGAACAAAATTCCTATTTGGGGAAGATAACAGCTTCTAGTCTTCGGAGTTACCAGGCAGCTTTTGTCCGATAACTAAGTGACTCGTACATCGAAATATTTCGGGATATATATGCACCGATAGATCGGGGTTTATTTTGAAAGTGATCGACTTGCCGGTTGAATGCTCCCTCCCATATGGCAAGCCGTTTCGGCCTATTTAACATATCTTGAATTCATTTCCCGATATGTACATATCGGGAATTGAATTCCACATACGTGAAATTCATTTGCATACATGTGCAATTCATTTGTACATACCAGAAAATCATTTTAAGATATCTGGAAATAATCCTGTGCTGCACATGTCAAAACTTGACATTTCAGATATGTAGAATTCAACTCCAGATATGTGGAAACGAATTTTACCATACTTATTGAGTTTTTGTGCAATTTTCTTGCGTTCAGCACAAGCTGCTACGGCAGACAGCACAAACACAGAACCTTTCTGACAAGTCAATGTCAACAGAAGACACCTGGCAGACAGCACAAACACAGAACCTTTCTGACAAGTCAATGTCAACAGAAGACACCAGGCAGACAGCACAAACACAGAACCTTTCTGACAAGTCAATGTCAACAGAAGACACCTGGCAGACAGCACAAACACAGAACCTTTCTGACGAGTCAATGTCGACAGGAGACACCTGGCAGACAACACAAACACAGAACCTTTCTGACAAGTCAATGTCAACAGAAGACACCTGGCAGACAGCACAAACACAGAACCTTTCTGACAAGTCAATGTCAACAGGAGACACCTGGCAGACAGCACAAACACAGAACCTTTCTGACGAGTCAATGTCGACAGGAGACACCTGGCAGACAACACAAACACAGAACCTTTCTGACAAGTCAATGTCAACAGGAGACACCTGGCAGACAGCACAAACACAGAACCTTTCTGACAAGTCAATGTCAACAGGAGACACCTGGCAGACAGCACAAACACAGAACCTTTCTGACAAGTCAATGTCAACAGGAGACACCTGGCAGACAGCACAAACACAGAACCTTTCTGACAAGTCAATGTCAACAGGAGACACCTGGCAGACAGCACAAACACAGAACCTTTCTGACAAGTCAATGTCAACAGAAGACACCTGGCAGACAGCACAAACACAGAACCTTTCTGACAAGTCAATGTCAACAGGAGACACCTGGCAGACAGCACAAACACAGAACCTTTCTGACGAGTCAATGTCGACAGGAGACACCTGGCAGACAACACAAACACAGAACCTTTCTGACAAGTCAATGTCAACAGGAGACACCTGGCAGACAGCACAAACACAGAACCTTTCTGACAAGTCAATGTCAACAGGAGACACCTGGCAGACAGCACAAACACAGAACCTTTCTGACAAGTCAATGTCAACAGAAGACACCAGGCAGACAGCACAAACACAGAACCTTTCTGACAAGTCAATGTCAACAGAAGACACCTGGCAGACAGCATAAACACAGAACCTTTCTGACGAGTCAATGTCGACAGGAGACACCTGGCAGACAGCACAAACACAGAACCTTTCTGACAAGTCAATGTCAACTGGAGACACCTGGCAGATAGCACAAACACAGAACCTTTCTGACAAGTCAATGTCAACAGAAGACACCTGGCAGACAGCACAAACACAGAACCTTTCTGACAGGTCAATGTCGACAGGAGACACCTGGCAGATAGCACAAACACAGAACCTTTCTGACAAGTCAATGTCAACAGAAGACACCCGGCAGACAGCACAAACACAGAACCTTTCTGACAGGTCAATGTCGACAGGAGACACCTGGCAGACAGCACAAACACAGAACCTTTCTGACAAGTCAATGTCAACAGAAGACACCTGGCAGACAGCACAAACACAGAACCTTTCTGACAAGTCAATGTCAACAGAAGACACCTGGCAGACAGCACAAACACAGAACCTTTCTGACAAGTCAATGTCAACAGAAGACACCAGGCAGACAGCACAAACACAGAACCTTTCTGACAAGTCAATGTCAACAGAAGACACCTGGCAGACAACACAAACACAGAACCTTTCTGACAAGTCAATGTCAACAGGAGACACCAGGCAGACAGCACAAACACAGAACCTTTCTGACAAGTCAATGTCAACAGAAGACACCTGGCAGACAGCATAAACACAGAACCTTTCTGACGAGTCAATGTCGACAGGAGACACCTGGCAGACAGCACAAACACAGAACCTTTCTGACAAGTCAATGTCAACTGGAGACACCTGGCAGATAGCACAAACACAGAACCTTTCTGACAAGTCAATGTCGACAGGAGACACCTGGCAGACAGCACAAACACAGAACCTTTCTGACAAGTCAATGTCAACAGGAGACACCTGGCAGACAACACAAACACAGAACCTTTCTGACAAGTCAATGTCGACAGGAGACACCTGGCAGACAGCACAAACACAGAACCTTTCTGACAAGTCAATGTCAACAGGAGACACCTGGCAGACAGCACAAACACAGAACCTTTCTGACAAGTCAATGTCAACAGAAGACACCTGGCAGACAGCACAAACACAGAACCTTTCTGACAAGTCAATGTCAACAGAAGACACCTGGCAGACAGCACAAACACAGAACCTTTCTGACAAGTCAATGTCAACAGAAGACACCTGGCAGACAGCACAAACACAGAAGCTTTCTGACAAGTCAATGTCAACAGGAGACACCTGGCAGACAGCACAAACACAGAACTTTTCTGACAAGTCAATGTCAACAGGAGACACCAGGCAGACAGCACAAACACAGAACCTTTCTGACAAGTCAATGTCAACAGAAGACACCTGGCAGACAACACAAACACAGAACCTTTCTGACAAGTCAATGTCAACAGAAGACACCTGGCAGACAGCACAAACACAGAACCTTTCTGACAAGTCAATGTCAACAGAAGACACCTGGCAGACAGCACAAACACAGAACCTTTCTGACAAGTCAATGTCAACAGAAGACACCTGGCAGACAGCACAAACACAGAACCTTTCTGACAAGTCAATGTCAACAGGAGACACCAGGCAGACAGCACAAACACAGAACCTTTCTGACAAGTCAATGTCAACAGGAGACACCTGGCAGACAGCACAAACACAGAACCTTTCTGACAAGTCAATGTCAACAGAAGACACCTGGCAGACAGCACAAACACAGAACCTTTCTGACAAGTCCATGTTGACAGAAGACACCTGGCAGACAACACAAACACAGAACCTTTCTGACAAGTCAATGTCAACAGGAGACACCTGGCAGACAACACAAACACAGAACCTTTCTGACAAGTCAATGTCAACAGAAGACACCTGGCAGACAGCACAAACACAGAACCTTTCTGACAAGTCAATGTCAACAGAAGACACCTGGCAGACAACACAAACACAGAACCTTTCTGACAAGTCAATGTCAACAGGAGACACCTGGCAGACAACACAAACACAGAACCTTTCTGACAAGTCAATGTCAACAGGAGACACCTGGCAGACAGCATAAAGACAGATCCTTCCCAATATACCCTAGAGATGTGCACAAGACAGGATTTTATTAAAAAAATTATTCATTTATAAATTAACTTTTCATACATGCATACACGTTTTCAATTTTCATACAAAATATTTTTTTTTAATTACAAGTAAAAATATTCAACACTGAAAAACAGTGGATGTTAATCATGGAAAATAAATCAAATCAATCTATCTTACTAAAAATATTTGTGAATCAAGTGATTAATGTCTAAGGCTTATAACTTCTTTCATCAGCATGGGTTAAGCTTCCAAAATTCAAAGATTTAAAGGTTGGTATTTTATGCCACAATGTATATATCACAGTTATTCCAGTATTGGGAGAACACTGAGCCTTAGTTATCTTGGGGAAATTAACAGATTGGAAACGTTTAAATTCTGTTAGTATCCTGCAGATTGGTAACTGTTTGCAACCATCTCTCCAGAAAAGAGCTGTAAGGTTTGATATTCAGGTCATAGATTAGGAAACATTGCAACTGTGACCACAAATCCCATGAACAAAGTTATCAAAATAACTGGGGTAAAAATTCTCCAGACAGGCCATAATCCTATCATCATCCTGAAAAGAAACAACAACAACACATAAGTCATTTCCGGGATACCGGTAAATACAGTTCCAGAAACAAGCTCTTTATGAATATCAACATGACAATAAATCGTTGATTGAGTGAGACTAAAATTAAAAGATAATGACCATGCAGATGGATAAATCAAACACACTTATGTCTTCTACATACGTTTTTCTGGGGGGGGGGGGGAGGGGGGAACAAACATTTTCACTTTCTTTTCCTATGACCCTATGGGGTTCAATCTCAGTCTACCGATATTCTTGCCATAGCTGATGATAAGCAAGCATTGTCAATGTATTACAAAGTGTTCCAGAAAATTCTACTGACTACGGTCAAGCTCCTCCTGCCAGCCATCAACCTAATGAAATATTATGGGTTTAGTTTATTACGACAACTACTGATGGGGTATAAAGGTCTAAATGATTTACCACTTTTTAACACAATTTGAAACTTGTCTCCATGGTTATTTTAGACAAGAAGATTTTCCTTGTACCCGTGTGTTATAGTGTTGATAAATATCGTACAACATACATGTAGCATGAGTTTTGAACACAATCATGCCATCACAATCATGGAGATGAATATCTTGAAATGTAACAGGAAGAAGAGTCATATTGCGCATCTGATGTAACGAAATGGTTGGCTCAGTAGTTCAATATTCAAGATAACTTTCTCAGGTTTGGGACCTTGATATTTTTTAATTAGAGTCCGAAAGGAATTGAAATTGGCACCAGGAAAACATTCTACCTGCATATCAGGGTGGGGGTCAAGGTTAATTCTAGACAGATTAGAATCCCCAAGTAATAGTACTTTCTTATCTACATTAGGAATGTGCCAGTTAGAGGAGGTGTGGCGAAATTTCCAAAATTTAGAATTAGCTAAGTTATTCCGAGGGTTGCGCTGACCCCTAGGAGGGGATATCACTGTATCAGAATATCTCATAGGGGAATAGGCTCTGAGGGGGGGAGAAAAGAAGAGGCAGATGTATTAGGTCTAGGGGAGGGAGGCCCAGTCGGAAACGGTGAAGGGGAAACAGAGGATCGAGTTATAAGCCTAGGAATCCGTGACTGCAAGGGTGGGGACGAGATACAGATGTCAACGGACAGACCGTAGAACTAACCTGAGTAGTGACAGCAGAGGCAGCAGAATTAGTGAGGTAAAGAGAAGAATAAAATTTCTGAATGGTTGAAAGTTGTAATTTACCTTTATAAATCAGTTTGCCCCATTTTAATGCATTATTGAAAGCACTGTCAAAGTTTAGACCATTGAATGACCTGGCTGAAGTCACCTGTGCTTTTAATCTATTCAAACAAGCCTCATAATGGGAAACCATCTCATGTATGAGCTTAAGGGCCCAATTTTTGTGTACACGATCAAACGCAATGTCAACTTCCTGATTGCGTTGAGCGGGTTTTAGAAAAGAATATAGCTCTTTAACTTTATTATTTAAGGAATTTGGGAGGGTTTGGTCACGTAAATGTCCCTCAAGGATGCCAATGTGGTGAAGACATTGTAAAATTTTGAAAAAGGGCTTTCACCAGAGCCGAGAATTCAGAATATAGAATATATTCAGACTTTTAGATTTAGAATTTGCATGCCTATTGCTTACAGAAGATTGCCTGCTTCTGTTACCACGTCCTTGATTTGCCATTCTAACTAAATGGTAATATACCTAATTGGGCTAACTAGATAAAAAGGGAAAGTGGAGTGGGGAAATAAGGTAAAGATAAAATAAGACTAGAGATTTAGTGATTGCACGCAATCACTGGAGATGGCTCTGCGAAGTAAGGGAACTGATTGACAAGGGTATTAGAACCGGCAGCGTGGTTTGAGAGGTGACATAAAGAAGAAATGAAACAATAAAGATGATGTATGATATTCTTGGCATTAATTATTTTAAAAGATGGCTGCCATCTTTAAAAATCAAGATGGCTGAAAACTTATAACAAATAATGCCTTATCACAAGTTTACTCCCGATAAAATATTGCTCATAATCTAATATGCTTCATGGCAGCCATGATATTGTATTGGGCACATGGCTGAAAATTGATCCCAATCGCCCTTTCCTCAATGTCAAGGCACACCCAAGGTTTGATATTGGATTGCGCAGATTGCTGAAAATCGATCCCAACCGTCCTCTCAATAATGTCAAGGCACACCCTAAGTTTAAAGTTGATCAGATCAATCATGCACAAGTTATTGCCCGGACAAGAAAATCATGCTCATAATCCAATATGATGGATAGCGGCCATATTAGATTGCGCACATTGCTGAAAATCAATCCCAACCGTCCTCTCACCGATGTCAAGGCACACCCCAAGTTTGAAGTTGATTGGATGAATCATCCACAAGTTATTGCCGGACAAGAAAATCATGCTCATAATCCAATATGACGGATAGCGGCCATATTGGATTGCGCACATTGCTGAAAAGCAATCCCAACCAACCTCTGCCTGATGTCAAGGCACACCCCAAGTTTGAAGTTGATCGGATGAATCATTCATGAGTTATTGTACGGACAAGGATGGAAAGACGAACGGACGGAAAACTCGAAAACATAATGGCTCCGCTTTCGCTTTGCGAAGTCATAAAAATATGCCTGGAGAAAAGGAATTGGATAAGATAAAGGTAAATGAGCCTAATAGAACTTATTGACTGAAAGAACAAAACAGGGGGGGGGGGGGCTAGAATAGGAAAATAGGGGTTCTAAAAAGGCTGTGATAAAAATAAAATGTGTCGACAGACAAAAGGAAGAAAGATATATTAAAAGAAATGAAAATTAAATATTCCGGGAAGGAAATATCTAATAAGGCAGTAAAGTAGGCTAAAATTAATGTACATTTAAAGCAGGAAAAAGTAATTATAAAAATCCTACAAAAAGAGCAGATTTGAAAGAAAAATATACAGTGGCTGTAAATGAAAAAATAATGTTAAATCATTAATAAAAGCACAAAACCAGAAAAAACAGAAACCCAAAAGTTAGTAAACAATATAAAATTAAAGAAAATAATATATACAACGTTTTACAGTAATCAATCAATACTTAATAGAAAACAGGATCGCACACGGTTTGCTAGAAACTTTTCGGATAGTTTTCCTTTGTCAATAGATTCAGAAACAAGTCTTAAGTATGTTGAATTTCAGATGCTTATATATCAGGAAGATAGGAAATAAAATGGGCTTGAGTAATTAAAGAGTATTGTTTATCTAAAGGACACTAGTGTGGTCAAGGGAAGATTAAGCTATTTAAACATTTAACTTAAGCATTGGGATCTGAGAGAGTAGTTAGGTTTAAACTATTGAATGGTTGGTTAAGCCCAGACCTAAAAGAACATATGGTTAGAGAGAGCTTGGGTTTAAATATCCTGTGGATTATAAATGCAGGAGCTTAAATCAAAAGGAAATGACATGTAAATGTGTCTCCATGGTTATTTTAGACAAGAAGATTTTCCCTGTGCCCATGTGTTTTAGTGTTCATAAATATGCATCTATGTAAACATTCCTATGTGCATGTATATAAAGCATGGACTTATTCTAAATCTTATCACTTATTCTAAATCCCAAGTGGTCAACACTAAAGCTAGCTTACCCAGCCTAAGGCCGAGGCCACACCACGAGCCGCGCTTTGGAGAAGCTTTGGCCAAGCTGTAGCCGAGCTACGAGCGACAAGCTTTGGGTGGCCACACCACGAGCTGTAACAATAAGCTGTCAGCTAGCGGTCAGCTAGCTAAAAGCTCCTAAAACCTGGTATGGCCACATTGTAAGCGGTTATAGCTTGATAGGCTGCTAGCGTACAGCTAGCTCGAACATGTATCTCATATCCTATTCATACAGATAAGTTTAAATAAGATGTAAAACTAATTACATGACGATATCATGGTTACTTGAACGGGTGCCACATTATCTTTGAAAGATTGTCAATTTTTGTGTGTTTAATGATGTTGTAAACCGACAGATACTTCTGATCAACATATTTGCATGGAAGAATGGTCCTAGCGGTGCAATTTTTTGCCTATGTCTGTTCTACTATTTAAATTTGTAGCAAAGCTAATTAAGATTGACATTGAAAGAAAAACAGTGGTAAAGTCAGTAGCCGGTGCGAACCAAAGACGTGTGTACAAAACTCAAATAGTCGGGATGATTTAAAGTGGTATGAGCTGCCCAATTTCTGACTTTTTGTCATAAATTCCGATTTCCAAGAGAATTCCGACATTTATTGAACCTTGAAAAACTAAAGGATTGACGTTGACATGAACAATATTGGTAAAGTCAGTAACACGAACGAACCGAATCCGATGAAGAGTGCAAATGACTGAAAAAATTAAAACAGCCGGGGTGTATGGGCACATTTTGGTATTTGTCGTTCCTTATAAAACTACCTAAACATACATCTGCAAAATTGGCATCAACGGATTGCCTCTATTTTGCACTTTTTGATAAAAATAACGAAATAACGAATAAATCTGTTTCTACGAAATTTTCTCCATAGCTCATGCCTCGATAAATATATTATTCTTCATAGTAAAATTGTATATTTGGAATAATTGTGTCGCCTTTGACAACCAAAGGATTGTCCCTTCTTGCTATTCAATCCCAGACCTTTATACTTTTTCTTAATGGAGACTGGTTGAATTTAAAACTGCATGAATACTATTTAGGAAGTATAATAAGGCAAGGTTAGGTGCAGGGTGCAGGGTGGAAAGCGTGAGTTGATCGATGTTTTAGGTCCCCCCGATCTTCCGATGGCAACGATTTCATGAAGGGCTAGCAAATGAAAATCGAATCAGAATTTATTTATTGGATTGAACGACATTTGAACCGATTTACCGATCGATGTAAGGCATCATAAAATGTCACCCCAAACAACTAAATGCAGGAAGCCACGAAATATAATTGAAGACAATAGAATAATTCAATGTCGATCCGAACTTGTACCTGTCTACATATATAACATATATACAAGCTGCAATTTGCAGGAACAAGAAAGTTATTGTATCATGAATAATTCTAGTGCTTTGATTAATAAATTAATAACATTTCACCCCAAAATACGATAATTAAAACATTTCTTGAAGCCGATCGTAGCAATCCAAACCTCCCACCCACCTATGGTCTTTCTAATTAAAGAAAGGCACCTTGGTTCGTTCGCAAATATTCGTGAATTATCGTTGCTTTCCGCCAGATTTCTAAAAATAACCTTTAAAAGTACGGCTCGAGCTTTGAGCGGCGATAAACATAGAGAAGTAAAGCGCCGCTCAATGCTCGCTTGTGGCTAGCACCCACTGCTGGGCCACTGCTTATAGTGTGGCCGGTTCATACTGAAACACATGTAATGTTTATCACAGCGCAGCTGCAGCGCGGCTACAGCGCGGCTCAAAGCTCATAGTGTGGCCTCGGCCTAATGCTATAGGACCCTTCGTGACAATACAACCCGAGAGCAATGTGTGAAAATGGTTATCCTTACACACAACTCCATGTCTCTGTTTTTGTCTGACTCCATGGAAAAATTCGGCCATTCTAATGGCTGAATCTTTAGAAGAAATACAATTCTGGCCATACACACAATTGGCTTAAATGATTTCACCCCCAGTTATTGTTGTCTAAGGGAGCTAATAGTAAACCTGAGAGACAAAAACCTGTCGATAAGTTTGATTAATTGATGTTTATGTGCGCTAAGATTATGTTATTTTAACATATGCTGACATAAACAGGTTTAGTGGGGGAGGAAAGCAAGCTATGTCCAGATGAAACCCCTGACCTTTATCGACACAAGGGGATCAAGTAAAAATCGACTGAGAAATTTGTAAATTGATTGATTGGTGTTTTACGCCGCGCTCACGATTATTTCACGTATATGGCGGCATTGCCATTGGGAGGAAACCGGGCTCTATGCTCGAAGGAAACCCACAACCTTCCAGTGGTAACTGGCAGGTCGTTCGAGTGAAAACCCAGTTAGAACATTTTCCACTTTTTTGTGTGGACTGAGTGAGATTCTTTTGAAGAGAGTGGGGTTTGAACCCTGGATGGTATGTCAGACTGAGAGACTATCACTCTATCAACAGAGCCTCTCAGGACTCAATGCCAATAAAATTGAAATAGTTAATAAGTGATAAAAACAAAGCACCTGAAATGAATGTAATCTAACATTAAGGTACTGTTGTTCTTCTACATCCATGTTCAGACATGTTAAAGATATCAGAACATATTTAATGTGCCCCAAGTTTTAGTTTTAGTGATTTAATGTGCCCCATGTTTTAGTGATTTAATGTGCCCCAAGTTTTAGTTTTAGTGATTTAATGTGTCCCATGTTTTAGTGATTTAATGTGCCCCATGTTTTAGTGATTTAATGTGCCCCATGTTTTAGTGATTTAATGTGCCCCATGTTTCAGTGATTTAATGTGCCCCATGTTTAGTTTTAGTGATTTTATTAGCTTGTGAGGGTTGGTTGAAGGGCTAACAGTACTTTTTTTTGTTATTTTGTTCCAATACATTGTCATGGTGACTAAATTAGCATATTTAAGGTTTTTCCTTGGTTAGCTGACACACGTCTTTGTATCAAAGACACGATTCCCTCTGGGGCTAGAAGAAGCAGATTTCTAGGATTAAATGTATAGCACCTTTGAGGAAAGCTAAGAGTTTCTTTATCATGTTACCTCATGGCCACTGACACATCTGACAAAGCTGCCTTTGTTGTTTATGACAAAGTGATAATTGAATACCCTTATGAGAAAATAATCAATCTTACTGAATTCTTTGAAGTGAATCCCATGTGATTTTGAATTCCTTTATTTTATTTAGCAAAACAAGCTAAGACACCAAGGAATATGTTATGTTAAGGAAAGAATCCTCGGCAGTCAGAGAAACTATTTAGGTAGCTTTTATAAATTTGTGATCTTTATTTAAAAAACATATCATGAGACGGAATATGACCGGTCACATACGAGACAACCATGACAAACGAGCCTCAGTGGCTCCCTTCAGTAGAGTAACAGTCTCATGGTCGCACACAGTCTTCCATCAATGTGGCGCAGGTTCAAATCCTACTCCAAGTCAAATTAAATCTGAGTCGGTTTTTCACTTGATGTATTTGCAAAGCTCCCTTAACCAAAATGATTCGGAGGCTAACATGAGTGGACAGACATAAAATCTGATTGGTTGGTATGTAAGGCTTCATGAAGATGATTTCCCATAACACAAATGTTCGTATTACAAGTGTATTTTGGGAGAAAACCTAACTTTATCCCCTCTTGAAACTCAGCGTTGGTTGTGTAAACTTTCCTGCAAGCAACCAGCCTTGGTTGTTTAAACTTCCCTGCACGCAACCAGCCTTGGTTGTATAAACTTCCCTGCACGCAACCAGCCTTGGTTGTATAAACTTCCCTGCAAGCAACCAGCCTTGGTTGTATAAACTTCCCTGCAAGCAGCCAGCCGTTGTTGTATAAACTTCCCTGCAAGCAACCAGCTTTGGTTGTATAAACTTCCCTACAAGCAACCAGCCGTTGTTGTATAAACTTCCCTGCACGCAACCAGCGTTGGTTGTATAAACTTCCCTGCAAGCAACCAGCCTTGGTTGTTTAAACTTCCCTGCAAGCAACCAGCCTTCGTTGAATAAAGTTATCTGCAAGCAACCAGCCTTGGTTGTATAAACTTCCCTGCACGCAACCAGCCTTGGTTGTATAAACTTCCCTGCACGCAACCAGCCTTGGCTGTTTAAACTTCCCTACAAGCAACCAGCCTTGGTTGTATAAACTTCCCTGCACGCAACTAGCGTTGGTTGTATAAACTTCCCTGCAAGCAACGAGCCTTGGCTGTATAAACTTCCCTGCAAGCAACCAGCCTTGGTTGTATAAACTTCCCTGCACGCAACCAGCGTTGGTTGTATAAACTTCCCTGCAAGCAACCAGCCTTGGTTGTATAAACTTCCCTGCAAGCAACCAGCCTTGGTTGAATAAACTTCCCTACAAGCAACCAGCCGTTGTTGTATAAACTTCCCTGCACGCAACCAGCGTTGGTTGTATAAACTTCCCTGCAAGCAACCAGTCTTGGTTGTTTAAACTTCCCTGCACGCAACCAGCCTTGGTTGAATAAACTTATCTTCAAGCAACCAGCCTTGGTTGAATAAATTTATCTGCAACCAGCCAGCCTTGGTTGTTTAAACTTCCCTGCACGCAACCAGCCTTGGTTGTATAAACTTCCCTGCAAGCAACCAGCCTTGGTTGTATAAACTTCCCTGCACGCAACCAGCGTTGGTTGTATAAACTTCCCTGCAAGCAACCAGCCTTGGTTGTATAAACTTCCCTGCAAGCAACCAGCCTTGGTTGAATAAATTTATCTGCAAGCAGCCAGCCGTTGTTGTATAAACTTCCCTGCACACAACCAGCGTTGGTTGTATAAACTTCCCTGCAAGCAACCAGCCTTGGTTGAATAAATTTATCTGCAAGCAGCCAGCCGTTGTTGTATAAACTTCCCTGCAAGCAACCAACCTTGGTTGTATAAACTTCCCTGCAAGCAACCAGCCTTGGTTGAATAAATTTATCTGCAAGCAGCCAGCCGTTGTTGTATAAACTTCCCTGCAAGCAACCAGCCTTGGTTGTATAAACTTCCCTGCACGCAACCAGCCTTGGTTGTATAAACTTCCCTGCAAGCAACCAGCCTTGGTTGTATAAACTTCCCTGCAAGCAACCAGCCTTGGTTGTATAAACTTCCCTGCAAGCAACCAGCCTTGGTTGTATAAACTTCCCTGCACGCAACCAGCCTTGGTTGTATAAACTTCCCTGCAAGCAACCAGCCTTGGTTGTATAAACTTCCCTGCAAGCAACCAGCCTTGGTTGTATAAACTTCCCTGCACGCAACCAGCCTTGGTTGTATAAACTTCCCTACAAGGAACCAGCTTTGGTTGTATAAACTTCCCTACAAGCAACCAGCCTTGGTTGTATGAACTTCCCTGCAAGCAACCAGCCTTGGTTGTATAAACTTCCCTGCACGCAACCAGTGTTGGTTGTATAAACTTCCCTGCAAGTAACCAGCCTTGGTTGAATAAATTTATCTGCAAGCAGCCAGCCGTTGTTGTATAAACTTCCCTACAAGCAACCAGCTTTGGTTGTATAAACTTCCCTACAAGCAACCAGCCTTGGTTGTATGAACTTCCCTGCAAGCAACCAGCCTTGGTTGTATAAACTTCCCTGCAAGCAACCAGCCTTGGTTGTATAAACTTCCCTGCACGCAACCAGCCTTGGTTGTATAAACTTCCCTGCAAGCAGCCAGCCGTTGTTGTATAAACTTCCCTGCACGCAACCAGCGTTGGTTGTATAAACTTCCCTGTACGCAACCAACGTTGGTTGTATAAACTTCCCTGCAAGCAACCAGCCTTGGTTGTATAAACTTCCCTACAAGCAACCAGCCTTGGTTGTATAAACTTCCCTACAAGCAACCAGCTTTGGTTGTATAAACTTCCCTACAAGCAACCAGCCTTGGTTGAATAAACTTCCCTGCATGCAACCAGCGTTGGTTGAATAAACTTCCCTGCAAGCAACCAGCCTTGGTTGAATAAACTTCCCTGCACGCAACCAGCCTTGGTTGTATAAACTTCCCTGCACGCAACCAGCGTTGGTTGTATAAACTTCCCTACAAGCAACCAGCTTTGGTTGTATAAACTTCCCTACAAGCAACCAGCCTTGGTTGTATGAACTTCCCTGCAAGCAACCAGCCTTGGTTGAATAAATTTATCTGCAAGCAACCAGCCTTGGTTGTATAAACTTCCCTACAAGCAACCAGCCTTGGTTGTATAAACTTCCCTGTAAGCAACCAGCCTTGGTTGTATAAACTTCCCTGCAAGCAACCAGCTTGGGTTGGCCATATGAAAAACAACTTAGGACATTTCTGCACTTTTAAGCAGGGAAATGAATATTAGTTTTGAGACCAGCTTTTGAGACAAAAGACAAAAACGGTTGTCAATGCTGTTCACCTGTGAAACAAATCTGCATAAGAGCAGAGAAAAATTGACAGACTCAAAATTCAAACATCAATTTCAATTTCTTTCTACATTTACGGGGGACGGATAGATTGATATTTTATTAATACCTGTCATTTTGACTATTAATGTTAATTTACATAAGATATTATATAACATATTCAAAAGCTAAATTCATCAAGTTTGTTTTGCTTTCTTTATATTCTGGGTTATTTGCCAAAGCAGACAAATTCTAAGACACAGATGATTCCAGTCACCTGTTGTTTTGACAAACTACATGCAAATATCTGGATGGCTCAGTAACAGTTTGGTCGGTTCCTTAAAATAGAAAGGAATAACATAACTCCCTGGTAGTAAAACTGACTGGGCAATAGGAAATAATACCACCAGGTTAACAAATTAAACATCCTACCTAATTCTTAAATTATTTTGCCATCAAACTAGGTGTACAACCCTTACCTTTTTGGAAGATAACGAATTGGTTTGATAAAAAGTACAAAATTTCAGGAAATAAACAATGAAAACAAGAGTAGGCTTTTACAGTAGAAAGAAACCAAAATAATACAATGACCTTACAAATACACAAAAACACCTTACTGTCATTTGCATTTAGACTAGGCAAAAGGGGTTTTGACAATATAAAAAGTCTTTTAAAGACATAGTTTTGGTGTGAAATTCTAAAACAAATTGTGTTGTGTCTTAAAGCTCTTAAAGGATAAATGTCAAGTTCTTTTTGAACACTTATCAATGATTTGTTATGGTAAATGGACTAAATCTGTATCTAAAAGCATAATGTTGAAACAAAACGAACTTCCCATAAGGTCCCAGTGTGTCAAAGAAACAGTGATTGAAAATATACATATCTTTCGTCACCAATCAGAAATATCTTCTCATTTGACATTTGACATTTGAAAGCTTTCGGCGTCATTTCAACCAACCATAAAGACGCCCTGGCTCAACCTCATTTGTGTATGGCGTCCCAACAATAGTATTAATGTATTAATGAGAACAAATTGAAGACATCGGTAAATAAGAAGACACCGGTATAGGTCTCGAAAGCTTGTGTTGTTCACAAACAAGTAGCTTCGTGGTGTTGCCTTGATTTTTATACCCCCCGCAACGAAGTTAGGGGGGGTATACTGGAATCGGCTTGTCCGTCCGTCCGTCCGTCTGTCCGTCTGTCTGTCTGTAGACACAATTTTGTCCGGACTACTCCTCCTAAGATTTTGCTTTGATTTCGATGAAATTTCACAAATATGTTACCAATGGTATGTAGATGTGCATGCCCAACTTACAGGATGATATTTTCTTTTTTCACATTTTTATGACGTTTTTGACTTATAGGACTTTGCCATTTTTGTTTGTCCGGACTACTCCTCCTAAGATTTTGCTTTGATTTCAATGAAATTTCACAAATATGTTACCAATGGTATGTAGATGTGCATGCCCAACTTACAGGATGATATTTCCTTTTTTCACATTTTTATGACGTTTTTGACTTATAGGACTTTGCCATTTTTGGGGTCTCATTCCATATGAAGACAGGGTTATCGTGTTATCGCCCCTCCCTCCTCCCTACCTTCCCCCCTCCCCCCCCCCTTCTACTGCCATGAAGTGTGTATGTACGCTCATACATCCGTCCAATCGTTGTTCCCTCTGTCCGTCCGTCCATAGACACAGTTTTGTCCAAAATACTCCTCCAATGGGTCTCATTCCATATGAAGACAGGGTTATCATGTTATCGCCCCTCCCTCCCTCCTCCCAACCCCCCCCCCCCCCCCCCCTTCTGCTGGCATAAAGTTTGTATGTACACACATACATCTGTCTGATCGTTGTGCCCTCCGTCCGTCCGTAGACGCAATTTTGTCCAAAATACTCCTCCCAGATGTTGGTTCTTTTTGAATGAAACTTGACAAATGTTACCAATGATATGAAGTTGTCCATGTCCTACTTGCAAGGAGATATTTTTACATATTTATGACATTTTGGACTCCTTTTGACATTTGTCTGTTCTGCCATTTGTCTGTTCATACATTTGTTTGTAGACACAATTTTGTCCCATTGTACAGTTGTACGGTAGTTGCTGTGCTTGTCATATAAGCCTGCATGTTTCATTATTGTGCTTGTGGCACTCTTGATAGCCAACTCCCTCGTAGTGAGTGCTGGTAACATGATCAGCAAGCAGCTTCATAGTCTACTTTCTTGTTGTCGATGCTAACTAAATATGACCAGCAAGGAGTATTTTGCATGATATTTTGATTTACTCCATCATTTGTCACAGACGTAGCATTAAATCATGCCCAATTCATGTGTCTCCTCCTCTTGGTGCTGTTTCTCCATCTTTATCATACATGTGCATATACATATCATCCTATGTGCATATTGTTGTACTCTATAAAGCTGGATTATCATGGCTAAGGGGCTATCCTTTCCCGCTTCTCCGTCTTGCTTACAGTTGCAGTTACAAAAAGATGACCATGCAGAGTTCGTAAATTTGCTATGCTGTTCAGTCATTCTCCTAGACTTACATTAACATAGTTTTTTACCCCTCGGGCAAATTTTGCCCGAAGGGTATTGTCGTTGCCTCCGTCGTCCGTCTGTCCATTGGTCCTTGTAAACACATTATCTAAAAAAGTCTTTAACTTACAACTTTGACACTTCACATATTTGTTTAATACAGCAAGTACAAGAAGCCTATTGAAAATCAACGCGCTCGGATGATTTTTTCAAGAGTTATGCCCCTTACATTGCCGACTTTTCTTGCAGAGCGGGGGGTATCTCAGTTATGTCTAGTTTCTCATTAGTATGTAACCCACGTTTCAAACATTTCTTATCCATTTCCATATCTAGGTTGTAGAGAGAAATGCCTTGAATTTTGGAGGTTTTGCCCTGAAATCTCATTTTGCTTTTGGCTGAGTTTGTAGGTCTACACTGTGCATGTTTTTAAACAAATTGATTACCAAATAGGGGGTATTGACTTAAACTTGTCATTTATCTTTTAAACACATTTTATGTTCAACTGCTTCGATAACGAGGACAATTGAAATTTGAACGTTCAGCTTCATTCAGGTGACATGAGCTGCCCAAAATTCAAACCTTTTTTGATAATTTTGTTATTGCCAAGACAATAAGAGGAAAGAAGCTCATGCAAAAAAAACTACATGACTCTCCCACATCAAGTGAAAACCCCATTTTTCAACTTTTCTTTGGACTGACTGAAATTCAATTCTGTATTGGACTGACTGAAATTCAATTCTGTATTAGACTGACGGAAATTAAATTCTGTATTGGACTGACTGAAATTCAATTCTGTATTGGACTGACAGAAATTCAATTCTGTATTGGACTGACGGAAATTCAATTCTGTATTGGACTGACGGAAATTCAATTCTGTATTAGACTGACTGAAATTCAATTCTGTATTGGACTGACAGAAATTCAATTCTGTATTGGACTGACTGAAATTCAATTCTGTATTGGATTGACTGAAATTCAATTCTGTATTGGATTGACTGAAATTCAATTCTGTATTGGACTGACGGAAATTAAATTCTGTATTGGACTGACTAAAATTAAATTCTGTATTGGACTGACTGAAATTCAATTCTGTATTGGACTGACTGAAATTCGATTCTGTACTGGACTGACTGAAATTCAATTCTGTATTGGACTGAGTGGTATTCAATTCTGTATTAGACTGAGTGGTATTCAATTCTGTATTGGACTGACTGAAATTCAACTCTGTATTGGACTAATGGAAATTCCATTCTGTACTGGACTGACTGAAATTCAATTCTGTATGCAACTGAGTGGCATTCAATTCTGTATTCGACTGAGTGGCATTCAATTCTGTATTGGACTGACTGAAATTCAATTCTGTATTGGACTGACGGAAATTCAATTCTGTATTGGACTGACTGAAATTTCATTATGTATAGGACTGAGTGGCATTCAATTTTGTATTGGACTGAGTGGCATTCAATTCTGTATTGGAGTGAGTGGCATTCAATTCTGTATTGGACTGAGTGGCATTCAATTCTGTATTGGACTGAGTGGCATTCAATTCTGTATTGGACTGAGTGACATTCAATTCTGTATTGGACTGAGAGACCAACTGAGCCAGTGAGACCCTGGAAGCGATAATGAAAAACACAGTTAAAAGATACATGCAGCTTTTTCTCCCGAGATTGTGCTCCAAATATGGGCATAGTAGCGGAGAAATAAAACTTATATGACCTTGACATTGCACACTGACCTCTACGGTCAGGTAACTCAGTTTATAAAGCAGAACAATCCCAAATGTCAGTCTGGAGTTTCCACGGCTTCTCTTATTAAGGAATTATCAGGGCTATAGATTTTGGTTAATGTCAGACTGCGTGAGAGTCCAGATTTACCTTGAGAATCTTAACATGTGACTGGTCAAACCACGGAGACCCAACAGAAAGGCCTGTATGTTAACAACTCTATACAGAAGAGTTCTTTCATATCTTACATTTCAAGCCATATAACTTATTTCATCTTCCAAATGTCTCTATATAGATGTAACCACTGAAACCCACCCCAAAAAGGGTCCCTTTATTTAGACTGAGGGTTTTAATCCTAAAGTAAACCTGCCCCCTCCTTACCCCAAGCAAGGTCTCATTTCTTAATTGCTATTTTAGTTTTCAAAACAATTTCTCTTAAAGTGGGATATGCTGCCAAAAATTGCTTCGGTTTTTTTTTTGGAAAACTTCCAATTGTCTAGAAAAGTTTATTCTTTGAAGAACCTTGAAAAAACTACTAGCAGACCTACACGTAAGTAAATATATAGGAGAAGTGAGATGTACTCCCAGCTAATGGTGTTCCATACTGGCAGACAAAAACTGATTGTTAGATCAACCAAGACTTCCCCCAAACAGAAATCTATACTTTGTGTCACAAAGATCTCTATCCCAACACATTTCCAACTGGTTTATTTGATTTTAACTTCTCTGGGCATCCATTGGGACTGTTGGATGTGCTGCTGCAATATGTTGTGCAAGTATGCACCTGATTCTCAGACTGCACCATTATCCCACATGGCTGCACACGGAGGACAAAACATAATCAATGCAGTGTAGACAAACATTAATACAGATTCCGATGAGTGGGCGGACGGAGGGATCAATAACATTTCCAGTAAACCCATTAAAGGCTGCACTAGATGCATGCCACGGACAGCGCCTGCAGCTGTTTAAGAATGCATGTTCAATAACAGGGTATAGTAATAAAATCTGACCAGAATAGACTGCAGTATGTTGGTGATTACATTACCCAATCAGGGATAAGAGCCAGGTAATTCAATTGAAAACCTTTTGTATCTAATTAAGGGAAACTCTGCTATACAATGAAGAATCAATGTTAAGTGCAAAACTGTATAATAACCCTGTGGTGTTTGTATTGATGAAACAGCATCCCTTAAGTCGGAAACCACACCTTAACCCTGCAAGTGTGTCTTCAAATTGCATTAATACCTGCTTTATATCAAGTACAATCAAACATATCAGTTAATGAGAACAGCTTGTCTATAGAAAACTAGTTAATTGCACCTGTCAGGTATTTGACGAGCTCAGAAATCAATTAACACCTGACATATATTTCACACAGGTAGACAGCTATTGTTATTGGTCTTTGACAGGTAAAACAGGGATTTATAAGATTCTACACACAATATACTCTGCTTATATGGATCACACACTAGAAATTAGGCCTTCAGTAGACACAGGCACTTATTCACACAACAAAGAAAAACACAAATAAATCATAATGCCCCAAAACATAATTAGGGCAAAGAGACATATGAGAACCTGAATGGTTAACTAGTAAGCAAATAAAAAATCTAGATGTTAAACTTTGGAATCTACATTAATTCATTTGAATATTTTCTTCAAATTTATATAAATATTTTTAAAATTAGAAAATAAATTGCCATAAAGTTTTCAGCCAAGTCACGTGTTTGAAAATGGTGAACAATCTATGACAGTGATTCTGCAGGGTTATTTATTGAATAGTGGGTGCAGGGTACATGCATAGGATGTTTCCATCTCATCTCCAAATGTCGAGTGACCGGCACTCCCCAAGCATGGTGGGTGCAGGGGACACGCATGTCAAACGCAGGGATGTTTCCCTCTCATCTCCAAATGTCGAGTGACCGGCACTCCCTAAGCATGGTGGGTGCAGGGGACACGCATGTCAAACGCAGGGATGTTTCCCTCTCATCTCCAAATGTGGTGTGACCGGCACTCCCCAACCATGGTGGGTGCAGGGGACACGCATGTCAAACGCAGGGATGTTTCCCTCTCATCTCCAAATGTGGTGTGACCGGCACTCCCCAACCATGGTGGGTGCAGGGGACACGCATGTCAAACGCAGGGATGTTTCCCTCTCATCTCCAAATGTGGTGTGACCGGCACTCCCCAACCATGGTGGGTGCAGGGGACACGCATGTCAAACGCAGGGATGTTTCCCTCTCATCTCCAAATGTGGTGTGACTGGCACTCCCCAACCATGGTGGGTGCAGGGGACACGCATGTCAAACGCAGGGATGTTTCCCTCTCATCTCCAAATGTGGTGTGACCGGCACTCCCCAACCATGGTGGGTGCAGGGGACACGCATGTCAAACGCAGGGATGTTTCCCTCTCATCTCCAAATGTGGTGTGACCGGCACTCCCCAACCATGGTGGGTGCAGGGGACACGCATGTCAAACGCAGGGATGTTTCCCTCTCATCTCCAAATGTGGTGTGACCGGCACTCCCCAACCATGGTGGGTGCAGGGGACACGCATGTCAAACGCAGGGATGTTTCCCTCTCATCTCCAAATGTGGTGTGACTGGCACTCCCCAACCATGGTGGGTGCAGGGGACACGCATGTCAAACGCAGGGATGTTTCCCTCTCATCTCCAAATGTGGTGTGACTGGCACTCCCCACGCGTGTCCACTAGTGGTGATTTTTGTTGTTGTACTGTATCTCCTCTTAGTAATGAAACAGGGACTATGTATTTATCTGTTAGCAAGGCGTTGAATTTATGGCTGTGAAGTAATGGCACCCACACATTCCACCTAACAATTTTTTTGAAGAAGATGAAACTAGAGCGGCCAAAAAGTTTTCCGTGATAGCATGGGGGTGAGATAAATTTTGTTTTAGGAAATTTTCAGAGTTGACTATATTTTCGACCTATATTCCTGTAGCCTATAAGCTAACATTACACTCAAAAGCTTATTAAGTGACTACGTAAGTTCTTTAAGTTGCATGAAGTGATTTTTTCTATATAGACCTAAGGATATAATTGCTGGAAAGTTTATTTATTTCTCCATTGTCCATTCAGATATGCAACATTTGGGGCAATAGTGGGGGTCTTTTTCGCCAAAACATCACCAGACAGCTTCTCTGGACATTTTACATGCCCACTATATTCAGTATTTCACTCCTTAGCATATTAAACTATTATCAAATTCTGTGAGAACAGGGGCTCGTTTCACAAAACAGTTGCCAATGGACACAATTGGATGAATTTTCTTTTACAGGAGATTATAACATGTGACCATTTTCTTGGGTTGTGAGCATATAATCTCCAGATGAATTTAGTTGTATTTGCCATTAAGCCTATTGTCCTTGCTTGATGACATCAGTCTGTCCAGCCAGATGGAGAACCTTTTTAACTTTCAGTTGGTTTGAGATGTATGCAAATGACAGGGCGACCTGTTGAAATGTTATCTCTAGATTATGTTGGTGGGCGGAGCAAATGTGTCACCCCAAGGGCACCAGTGTCCATCCGTCTTGCAAACTGACCACTAATTGACATCTCTCCTCTTATTAGGTTCTGATTTCTCCCCAGTCTTAATTCTGCTGCAATCTGACCAGATAAGGGCCAGGCATGTTAGGCTTTCTGTCAACAGGAGATTTAATACAGCGTTTAAAGATAGCACCGTTTTTCGCACATCTGACTGGTCAAGGCTTTCTGTGGACATCAGATTAGATTTAACACAGAGTGGTCACTCAGTCGTCCAGTCTTGCATACACACTGGGCGCTTCCAGTCCCTGAACAATTCTGATTCATACTAACATATTCATGACTGGAATACATTTATTTCTGTTAGGCGCTGATGTTATTAGGGTTAAAAGAATGTGCCCCTACGGCCAGTTATAAAGTTTGCACCCCACTGGCCTGCCATTACATGTATTTGGTATGACCAGCCTCCTGAGTGATATTATATCCTCAAGTAATTCTTGTAAAAAATGAAAGCTTTTGTAATATTGCTAATTCAGAGAGCATCTATATTTAACGTCATCCCTTCCAAATGATCTCATCTTACCTAATTCAGATATTGAATATCATAACAATATCAGGCAATTGCTAGAGGAAACATTCCAAACATGTTTTCCAGGAATACGTGATGTACTATTGCGTACTTCATGTATATTTGTGTACATAGTGGCATAAAAAGAAAGTCGCCATAAATGCTGCACATAAACTGGCATGTGCGTTTAAAAGACTAGAACTCCTCCCCCCCTCCCCCTGCAAAATTCACACTGCTCACATTGCAGTTCAGGTAGTTCTATGCTCACATTGCAGTTCAGGTAGTTCTATGCTCACATTGCTGTTCAGGTAGTTCTATGCTCACATTGCAGTTCAGGTAGTTCTATGCTCACATTGCAGTTCAGGTAGTTCTATGCTCACATTACTGTTCAGGTAGTTCTATGCTCACATTACTGTTCAGGTAGTTCTATGCTCACATTACTGTTCAGGTAGTTCTATGCTCACATTACTGTTCAGGTAGTTCTATGCTCACATTACTGTTCAGGTAGTTCTATGCTCACATTACTGTTCAGGTAGTTCTATGCTCACATTGCTGTTCAGGTAGTTCTATGCTCACATTGCTGTTCAGGTAGTTCTATGCTCACATTGCAGTTCAGGTAGTTCTATGCTCACATTGCTGTTCAGGTAGTTCTATGCTCACATTACTGTTCAGGTAGTTCTATGCTCACATTACTGTTCAGGTAGTTCTATGCTCACATTGCTGTTCAGGTAGTTCTATGCTCACATTGCAGTTCAGGTAGTTCTATGCTCACATTACAGTTCAAGTAGTTCTATGCTCGCATTGCAGTTCAGCTAGTTCTATGCTCACATTGCAGTTCAGGTAGTTCTATGAAAGCTGACGAAGGGACTGGATGTAAGTTATTTTTAACTCAATGAACAATGTACTCAATCCACTCAAGAATTTTTCAATTTTTATTTGGTCTGAGTGTGATTTGAACCTGTGTCGCATCAATGGAAGGTCTGTGTGTGACTGAGGGACGATCACTTATACCCACTGGACCACAGCATTCGTTGAGCAGTCAATAATTAAGTCTTTAGTTCATTTTTCATCTTTAGGCCATTTTTTCAAGAAGAGTAATTTGGTGCAATTTGGAGTGGATATTGTTTATCTGTGTTAGTGGCGAGTGACATCAGAACATCAAGTCGCGATGATATCCCTTGACGGATTGACACAATAGAGATTCTATCACCATTGACAACATCTACATATTTAACCAGATTCAATTCTCATTGGTCAATACCCGGGAGGGCGTTAATAACTTGATACAGTTTCCGGTTGCAGACACACGCATGTCAGTTGCTCCATTCAATTAAGGTGATAGATTGTAGGGAAGCTTTTGACCATTTATAATATTGAATGCATGGAGAAAGAACAGGCCTTTGGATATGGTTACCATATAGTCAGTATAAATAAACAGTCATAAATACTTATCTTCATAGAACATTAACAAAGAAACAACATATATAATAACAACTAGGACATAATAGAATTCTACTTGATCCATTCTTGCCAGCATGGAAGTAAACAAAAATTGTGAATTGACAGAAAATATACAGGTACCTGTGTAAGGTTTATAGAGGTTGGGAACTGGGTCTTACACAAGCAGGAATATCTCCCCTACCCTCTCCCATCAACAGGTGTGTTTTCCCTGGGTCTGTGTGTTTTCCCTGGGTATGTGTGTTTTCCCTATGTTGGTGTGTTTTCCCTATGTTGGTGTGTTTTCTCTGGGTCTGTGTGTTTTCCCTGAGTGTGTGTTTTCCGTGAGTCTGTGTGTTTTCCCTGAGTCAGTGTGTATCCCCTGTGACAGTGTGTATTCCCTGTGTCAGTGTGTATTCCCTGTATCAGTGTGTATTCCCTGTGTCAGTGTGTATTCCCTGAGTCAGTGTGTATCCCCTGTGACAGTGTGTATTCCCTGTGTCTGTGTGTATTCCCTGTATCAGTGTGTATCCCCTGTGACAGTGTGTATTCCCTGTGTCAGTGTGTATTCCCTGTGACAGTGTGTATTCCCTGTGTCAGTGTGTATTCCCTGTGCCAGTGTGTATTCCCTGTGTCAGTGTGTATTTCATGTGCCAGTGTGTATTCCCTGTGCCGGTGTGTATTCCCTGTTTCAGTGTGTATTCTCTGTGCCCGTTTGTATTCCCTGTGTCAGTGTGTATTCCCTGTGTCAGTGTGTATTCTCTGTGTCAGTGTGTATTCCCTGTGTCAGTGTGTATGCCCTGTGTCAGTGTGTATTCCCTGTGTCAGTGTGTATTCCCTATGCCAGTGTGTATTCCCTGTGTCAGTGTGTATTCCCTGTGTCTGTGTGTATTCCCTGTGTCAGTGTGTATTCCCTGTGCCATTGTGTATTCCCTGTGTCAGTGTGTATTCCCTGTGTCAGTGTGTATTCCCTGTGTCAGTGTGTATTCCCTGTGTCAGTGTGTATTCCCTGTTTCAGTGTGCATTCCCTGTGCCAATGTGTATTCCCTGTGTCAGTGTGTATTCCCTGTGTCAGTTGGTATCCCCTGTATCAGTGTGTATTCCCTGTGTCAGTGTGTATTCCCTGTGCCAGTGTGTATTCTGTGTTTCCGTATGTATTCCATGTGCCAGTGTGTATTCCCTGTGCCAGTGTGTATTCCATGTGTCAGTGTGTATTCCCTGTGTCAGTGTGTATTCCCTGTGTCAGTGTGTATTCCCTGTTTCAGGGTGTATTCCCTGTGCCAGTTTGTATTCCCTGTTTCAGTTTGTATTCCCTGTATCAGTGTGTATTCCCTATGTCAGTTTTTATTCCGTATGTCAGTGTGTATTCCCTGTGCCAGTGTGTATTCCCTGTTTCAGTTTTTATTCCGTATGTCAGTGTGTATTCCCTGTGCCAGTGTGTATTCCCTGTTTCAGTTTATATTCCCTGTGTGTCACACTGTCAATTTTGGCAGAGTTTAAACTATTCCGATATATTTATTTACTACCCTGTCGGGAGTTTGGCTGCATGGCAAAACCTGTCCGGTTACAATCCGACTGTGGTCACATCGCTGACGACAGCGACGATTTCTATTGTTAGACAAATTGCATGCACCTGATATTCTAATGAGCATTGCAAGGGATGATGGGAACTTCAGTATTTAAGCTGCCTGGTTCTGGGAACAGGCATCACTTTATTTTTGTGCCGTGGTCTGAATACGCCGCTGGCCCGCCTAAGATCGGTTGACGGGCGGCCTCTAACAAGGCGCATTCAATTCCCAGGTAATATCTTAATATTTTGCTAGAATGTGAGTTTGACACTTGTCATGATTGGCGATTAGTGCCACATTGAGATATAATTTGTTTATTGTTAGATTCATGTTTAACGCCACGTTCAACTAAATGTGATTTATGTATTTTGCGATTATCAAATGGTATCTGAACTATTTGAGTTATATTTTACACCATGTTACAAATTATTGATAGAACTCTGACAAGTGTGTTTAATTCCCAGACATTCCATCCAGTCTAGTCCGATGAGTGTGTAAAGCTTGGGAGATTCCTTGATGTTTGTGGACCCCTGTGACGGACGTCTCTCCATTGTGTGGACTGCTTGTGCCGAGAAAACCTCTGGAGTATCTCGCATCTTCTGCGGAGTCTGTAGTTGTGTGGTCGGATGTCTGTGCTAGAAATCCTCCTGTACAGTGGACAATTTGACTTTCGCCCAGGACAATAAACTGAACTGTTTTTTTTTTCTCCGATACATTTTTTTTTAATATATATTTTTGTATAAGGTGGTTATGGGCCCTAACATCCTATTGATGTGTAAGACTTGTTTCATTAAATAGTTTTCTTTAACTTACAGAAAGTGAATGCTTTCGTGTTTTTTTCCTTTCTCCTAGCAGAGTTCGACTGGTGACCCGAGTTTATATAATTTTTATTTTCGTACGCGTCATAATAGGCGTGACACTGTGCCAGTGTGTATTCTCTGTGTCAGTGTGTATTCCCTGTGCCAGTGTGTATTCCCTGTGCCAGTGTGTATTCTCTGTGTCAGTGTGTATTCCCTGTGTCAGTGTGTTTTCCCTTTACCAGTTTGTATTCCCTGTGTCAGTGTGTATTCCCTGTGTCAGTGTGTATTCCCTGTGTCAGTGTGTATTCCCTGTGCCAGTGTGTATTCCCTGTGTCCCTGTGCTTTAAATCAAAAAGTATATTTATGAATCAGATGAAACATTGTTCAAAAGACAGCTAACGGTCACGTAAAGCCTCCTCTCCAGAGAAGGGATCTCATTTATTTCTAGTTCAATCTACCCATAGGAAATGATACATGGTTCTAGGTCTTTTCTTTCCTCCCTCATTGGTCAATTTGTCTGAAGTCCTGTACCGTTGAGAGAAGCCTAGTCGTCCCAATTGTAACATCCATCAAAAACAGCTTAGATACAAGAAGTAATTTTCTTCCCACTCTACCCACATTAATCATATATCATTTCTATTACATCCTTCCAAAACTTCCAAGTCCATGAACAATCCATCTTTATTTACTTGGCATAACTTTCCCTTTGATACCCTGCATGGTTACATTCAAATCTAAAATAAATGAGTCTACTGACAATATATTTCAGAAGAAGCGTGCTTGTTCTGCCACTTTCAGATTTAACCGGCAAATAATTTCATATACCTGCTAGATCCTGATAATCAGACAGAACGTAATCCCTGTCCCAAGGAGCTTCCTCCCATTTTCCTGGTAAAAAGACCACCTAATTATATGCAACATATATTGTGGCGTTGTTAGGTTTAGTGGGGGAAGGAAACCGGGCTCTTTGCCTCGAGAAAATCTCGACTAAATACCGGCTGCCTTATCCATTCAGCCAGCCGGCATGTTCTGTCAGAATGGATATAACAGCCAGCATTTAGTACTGGAAATAGGTGCCATACTCTGAGACCAGGGTTCAATCTGCGTTTCGGGCATCATCCAAAATCGGTAGATGAATTTCTGCCGTTTTTCAAGAAAGTGTTATAAAAATAACGCGAATACTGTTATAGTTATTTTCTAAATGACACTAACTAATTAACTAAAAGCAAGTAAGTCTGTCTTTTTCAGT
Organism: Lepidochitona cinerea; assembly: GCA_963971465.1. Taxonomy (NCBI): domain Eukaryota; kingdom Metazoa; phylum Mollusca; class Polyplacophora; order Chitonida; family Tonicellidae; genus Lepidochitona; species Lepidochitona cinerea. Next base: position 52,502,158 of record OZ020553.1, read on the forward strand.
TTAGTCGTTAAGAAACAATACCATATATCATCTTGTCAGCCACGTTTGTGTTTGACTACCCATTTCAATAGTTAATCTCTTTGCCCAGATGAAAACCCTGATCCTCAGCGAGTACAATGTACCTGGCAATTTTTCAACATAGAATGCTAAAGTGAAAATCCATCTCATAAATTTCTGTATTTGAACTTAGTTGGATTTGAATCCGCAACCCGCCGATGTCAATGGAAGTTGGGAACCCATCTCTGATTTGGTATATCTATGTGACAATACAAGAAATGGAAAAGTTGGCACCATGTTTGTTGTTGTGAAATTCTTCACTGTGGAGTAGAGGGGAACTGGATTCACAGAAATCAATGTCAACGCCAAACTAACTCCAGATCGACTAAATCCAGATTTATTTTAGCGCCAGATATAATTCTGGTATTGGGAACCTTTACCCTAACATCCACACCTAAGGCTGTAGCGTCCTTTAAACTGCCTGTCCAGTATACAAATCTCTGAAATGTACACAACTGCTGCCAGGATTGTCAAAAAATACAAAAAAACTAAATGTAGCTTGCTTAAACATTGACAAAAACCAAAAAAAGCAAAGATAAACAAGAGATCAGTGAACTGATCTTGGCGACCACCATAGAACACTATCAGAAAGTGAGGCTGCTTGTAAACGGAGCGCAAACTAGATATGTGAAATTGATTTCTTCAGTTGGTGGCTGGCTGGACAAGAACAAAGTTTCTTTGGTAGAAAGTGGCTGTAATCTGAAAACTCCAAACCAAATTTCCTAAAATGATTGGTCAATGCCAAAATGCAAAAATGGATTTGAGAAAGTAAGATCCTATAACGACAAATAATGTAACTGAAGAGGATGTTCGATTTCAATTTACTAAGATTGAAACGAAGCTCAAACTCCTGATAAAGTGACTGTGTACATCTTCCTTCGAAATACATTTGTCCAACATTAAAATCGCTACAACCTTGACCGCATCAACGCATTAGTTTTCATAAAGCAAGGAACAATTGTATTGTGTAACTGTAATATCATACGTCAAAACAAAGCATAAATTTTACACAATTACAAGAAGCATTGTCGGCTCACACTCGGCAGGTTCTATAAGATCATCTGTAATATTGAAGCTAGTCCTAAATTGAAAATAGCATTGCAGCTAATATATACAGACGTAAAAAACGCCGATTGGATTCGGCAATGTGTGCAATGGTCGATTGAAACTGGAATCTGTCATGAAGATGCATGCGAACAATGATTTCTCAAGAAACCGTACGGGTATCCGATCAGTTATCGTACAGAACCAATTATCGTACACCCAACACTTATGCGTCTTTAACCTAAGCGATCAGGTTTTCCCGTCGATGACAGTCAGCTTACTCATCAAGGCATCTTCTTGCAAAATTTCAACCTACAAATATTAATAGAACTTTTGATGAAGTTACATTTGTCAGTTGATGCAAGAATAGTCGCATTTCGCCGTGTCGGGGAATTTTCGAACACGAAAGATGACGTCACAACAGCTTTCACGTTGGGTGTACGATAACTGATCCCTTCACGCTACAAAAACATGCAGACGAGCGGGTGAATGTCAGGTCCCTAAAAATTTATTTCAGAGTATTGGGAGAAATTAAACTATTATAACAAAAGCCGGCTGAGCCCAGCTTCACTTCTGTGAAATTTCTTGTCAATGCAAACACTGATGTAAATTTTAGCATTGAAAAACCGGCAAAAGTGTACGATAACTGATCGAATACCCGTAGTGTTTATTATTTTACTTCCAACATCAAATTTGACGCTAATAATCTGAAGAATTGGAAGAATTATTCTCATATTCCTCCAACATATACCTACCTGTACAAAACACTTGCCTTTTGACCCTAGGAGAAAGAACAATCTGCATTTTACACAATAAAATCAAAAAATCTTGCCCTAACATCCTGTAACCTAAGCTAATGCCCTGTACTGGCTATCCGTTTGTACATACCGCGCATGCGCGAACCTTCCCTTCCGGTCTACCTCTTCCAACGCTTGCAGGCGTAATAGTGAGGGGAGGATGAGCTGGGTTTAACTGTTTGTACAGGTAGGTATATCTTGGAGGAATATGAGAATTATTCTTCCAATTCTTCAGATTCCCACAGATAGTACCTACAACTGTACAAAACACTTGCCTCGCATGCCACAGTCCGGAGGAGGGACTAATACGCCGTACAGAGCATTAACCAAGTTTTTTTGATTCCCGCGTAAAGAATGATAGCCTCGGTATTACTCACCTCGACCTCTCCTGGATCCGTCCTCAGGTGTCCAGTGGGTCAGGATGAATTAGATCTTTCTCTGAACGCTCTTCGGGCCGCTACCAACGGACCCAGCAAATACAACCCACCATGTACTAAAGTCATGTCGCGGAGATAATAGTCCGCGAACGTCGTCGGTGACTTCCAAGACAGATAGATTGATAGGTTGTTTGGTGTTTCTCAACACACTTACGCCAGTCGCAACTTTGCATCTGGTTGAAGCATAATGTTGAAGGTATATGTTGTCATGACAATTGGTTGATTGATTGATTGGTGTTTAACGCTGCGCTCAAGATTATTTCACTTATATGGCGGCGTCGCCAGTTTTATTGTGGGAGGAAAACGGGCTGTGTCCCTGGAGGAAAACCACGACCCTCCACTGGTAACTGGCAACCATCCCACATAGGTCGTTGAGTGAAAACCCAGTCAGAAAATTTTCCAAATTTAGGACTGAGTGGGATTCGAACCCGCGACCCATTGGCGGAAGGCTGTTTGGATTGAGCGTCTAACGCTATACCTACTGAGTCACGGACCCCAGCCTTCCAAGAAATAAGCCCTCATAATCCGACGACATCGTGTAGGGACATCATCGTTTATCAAGCGGCTTGGTAAACGAAGATTGCACAGGAAATATATTCTCTATTAGAGAAATGTGTTTTATTTTACTTATTTATTTATTTCTTGGAAATAAACTTCACTCGGAAAGGAATAAACAACATTCCTGAGTCCTCTTCGAAGACAGATGGAAGACCGATGGTCTTCGCAAAGGTCCGCGCTCAAATCTGCAGACTTTCTGCGTCTTGACAAGCAAAGTCAGCACCCAGGCTCAAGTGGCCGTATATACTAGGGATAACGGCTGTTCGTGTATTTCTTACTACGGTAATATACGCAAGTACTGTCGGCTTCGGCGTTCACATCCCGTCGACCCGTAATGGCGAAAGGGTGTAACAGTCGACTATCCAACAGGCCTATCAGCCGAGTCGTTACTGATTAGCCAATCACAGCTCCTTTCTTTCCCCAGCATGGGAAATCATGAAGATGGCAGAAAGAGGATAATTCCAGCAATTGACGGGAGAAAAACATCTCTAGTATGGGTTATGTTTGAACTTAAGATCTGTAGTCAGAACAGGTACGGTACTTTTTCCTTTTGCTCGTTTTGGAAAAAAGGAATTTACTTGAAAACCAGTTGGCAAGAAGTTCGTCTAAGATTAGAAGGTAACGACATTCTAATGAACTAGGAGCTCGGTCTTGTACTTAGATTGATGATTGGTCTTCGCGCCGCACTGAAGTTATTTAACCTATAAGGTGGCGTAGCCAGATTGTGGGGGAAGGACCCGGGCCCGGAGGAAACCCCTGACCTTCGGCATGGCAACTCCTCTGCATACGGCAACCGCCATAATGTAGGAGTTGTCATTTTGCAACGGTAACTGCGAGAGGAAAAGGTCAGGCTAATAATTTAAAGTGGCCTGTACGAACCGAAAACGTGTTCGAAAGTAAACAAAATTTAAATAACCGGGACGACCATTTATTCATTCTAAGCCGAAGTTGGTTCAAACAATACTTTATCGTACATTTGCGAGACCAGAAGCATTAAAAAGCTTCTGAATTATACGCCTTGAGAGAAATAGCAAATAATTTCAACATTCTGTTGTGACGTCAAAATATCAACATTTTGCAGCTGTCATGACGCAATGCCACAAGAAAATAACAAACAGCGCACCATTTTAAACTACGAACGGGCTGTTATTAATTTACAACCGTGCAGTAGTGATATCATTTATTAGTCAGCCTTGAAATCTGCGAGCAGGCCGAGTGAGCAGTCCAACCTGACGATTGATTGATCGATGAATTACGCTGCACGCAAAAGCTATTCCGTTTATATGGTGGCGTAGCCAGGTTTAGTGGGGGAGGAAGACCGGGCTTATCCTCCGGAGTAAACCCTGAATTTCAGTAAGTACCTTGGGAGTCTTCCACATACCCATCTTGACGAAGGCTGTGCCAACGCACGTGTGCCCGACGAGTGCAACCTCGCCCTGCACTAGTGTCAAGTCTCATATGTAGTATGCTGTGAAGGTTGTAGGGGACCCCCCAAGACCAAAGCTCCTAAAGCCCGATCCCATAAATTATGGATGAGGGCTCACAATACTGCCAAGAGGCTGAATCGAAGAAGATTAGTCCTCGCCAAGGTTGCTCGTTGACGAGGGAAAATTTTTGCATGAAAACAAGCTGAGGGGTTCCTAGATATTACCAGTCGTCATGATCACTAATAGTCTTCTGTTTACGTACCCCCCCCCCACCCCCAACCCTCATGTCCTATGACACAACTTGCCGGTCGTCCTGCAGGTCCAAGGAGGGGAAATCTGATTAATGTATTAATCGCTAATTTTTTGCCGCAATCCATGTTATTTCACTAACCGGGCAACTTGCCAGGTTTAGTGGGGGAGGGAATCCCCGATCCTCAGGGGAAAGGGTTGCATGGTTAATGCTTTACGCTGCATTTCGGCTTATTCCACTTATACTGCAGTTTTGCAAGGATAAGTTGGGGAGGAAACCGGGCTCATCGTCTGGAGGAAGCCCCCAACCTTCAGTGAGAACCTGGTAACCCCTCTACATACGGCGACTGAGTGACGAGTCCTCTCAGAAATGTATTTGTTCTGAGTAAGATTCGAACCCGCGCCGCATGACTTGTGTAAGTAGGCCCCGGACTGACATGCACCCCAGGCCTGTGTACTGGCTGAAAGGCCTTGGTTTTGAGCTAGGTTTTAAAAAAAATCAAAGGCAACCAGGTGGGGTCCAGGGCCTAGGCCTTTCCCGCTGTCGACCGGTCACCCCAGTGGCCCGCTCTAAATTGAGCAGCAGCTGGTAGATATAGTCCAGGAGTTCAGAGAAAGTCAAATATTGATCGTCCGTCTCCTGTTGGTTAGACAGTTGGGATGATAACAGCCGGCGGTTCGACTCATGAACCCGTGGGTAGTGTCGTGATTGAAGGCGCCGTAATTTGAGGCTCCCCGGTGGACTGACAAATCCAGAGCTTGGGATGACGCCAGTATTACAATCAGCCCACTTTAGTTGTCAGGTGGCCGACTCGTGTACCTGGACGTACAGTCAGGGTCGAGGCCGCCGTATGCTAAGCCCCCAGGTGGATCGACAATTCCAGAGCTGGGGTGACGCCTGTAGGCCCACAAAGCCACTCCGGTTGTCAGGCGGATCGACTCAAGGTGCATGGGCGTACAGTCGTGGTCGTCGTATGTTGAGGCTTCCCGTCGGCTGTCAGGCGGGTCGAGTCGTGGACCTGGGCGTACAACCCTAGTCGAGGCTGCCGAATGTTTAAGCATCCTGTTGGCACAACAGATCCAGACTTGGGGTAACGCCCGCAGGACTCGCCACAGTCGTGGTCGCAGAAGCCTGTTTAGATCGTGAAGATCTGGGCCCCTCGATTGCCGAGCCTCGAGTTGTCTTATTTACTTGAGCAGCTTGGCAATTGAGAATTTAACGCCCTCTAACATTTGTTCCATGGCACACAAACGTTCTGCGTCTGACCTCTGCGAGGGTTCCGGCTGACTGGGTGTTGGGTCGTCCGACAAACGCACCACTGGCCCGTCGATAGGATAGGCATGGAAGGCCAGACGCTAATGGATGGGGGACTTCGTATGGGTAGGTGTAACTGACGTTCGGTCGCTGGCTTGCGACAAACTGTCGAAGATAAGCAAAAAGAACAGAACATATGTTGAGAGCTAATCCCAACAAAGCATCAACGACAGCCAAATCAGAAGAGATAATTAACAAGAGACTCGTTATTAATTACTCATTCGTGTTATATTATATATCGTTTTTTTATTTTTATTACAATAAATAATAGTTATTGATAAAGGACTTGCCTGGACCGTTTAACCTCGTCCGCTGAGTCTGGGGAGATCGCGTGATCGCCCCCCCCCCCCCTCCCTTCGAGGACCTCCTCGCTTTCGAAGAATTGCCCGCCGGACCAGGAAGAACTGCGGGACCTGCTACTCTTCCTCTGAGGCTTCGCCGCTTATGATATTCTTGGCAGGCATTCGTGGGGTAAGTGCCTCCACAGGCACTAGACACCATTTTCCATCACAAATTTTTAATCTAACAATAAAAACGAAAAAGATTTAAAATTTAGTAATGGAACGTAATTTATTTAAACAGGGACGCACCCCGCCTTAAAAAATCGCCTATGAAAATATGTAATAGTGTTTGTATGGGAGGGTTGTGAGCAACAACAACCCGACCACGTGGTGACGAATTTTGGACCCACGACAGCATATATGTGGGTTGAGATGGGTTGAGTCCGAAAACTCTCCAAAAACAAAAAAATACAGAACATTTTTTGGTCAGAAACCCTCTAGTAATCTAGGGGAGGGTATCTAACCGCTAGGGACAGTAAAATTTCCTACCAAAAACGATTCAGAGAGAAGAATTAGTAAGAAAAGTATACTTAGTAAAATTTGCAGTGTTGATCTCTTCTCTGCAGAGTTGAAAGAAGTAGACCAGAAGGGAAGGTTCGCGCATGCGCGGTATGTACAAACGGATAGCCAGTACAGGGCATTAGCTTAGGTTACTATACAGGATGTTAGGGCAAGATTTTTTGATTTTATTGTGTAAAATGCAGATTGTTCTTTCTCCTAGGGTCAAAAGGCAAGTGTTTTGTACAGTTGTAGGTACTATCTATGGGAATATAAATAAATTATAAATATTAGATAGAGGTGTAGGGGAGAGCACCCTGTGTGCCAGTGTCTCAACCATTTACCTTTTGAAACAATTTTGAGGAGCATAAAAAAACTGTGTCTGAAATTGTCTGTGCTTTGGTAAAATTAGAAATTCTCAATCCAATCAATAAGTATGACCTCAGTTTCAAATTGGCCAATTTATCTTAGCAAGAAAATTATGATAAAAATTCTCTTGTCAGCCCTGTTTCTTGAAAAAAATTCAAGCTTTCAATCCCAAACTCAAGTAAAGGAAAATTTTGCCACCACCGCCTTCGCCCGTTTGGGCATCCGACACCCTGATGCTCACGAGACATTTGAATGGATTGATTTATCAAAGATGTGTTTATTGATTGACTAATTACTGTAGATGATTAAGTTGCTCTTCTGAGGATATGAGAGATGAAGACAGACAAATAGAGACAAACCATCTACTTACAAAATCCCACCCAGAACGAAGCATGCCGTTGCTATGGGGATTGCAGCTGGGTATCTTTTCTCCCATTGGTCAGATGATAATTTCTTCACGTAACTTAACCAAACGATGAGGAAAACTGCGATGGATATTGTGACCCCAATTAGGATTAAACCAATATTTAACCACAATCTGAAAATAATCAAAGCAAAACCAATTTGTAAACAAAATGTATAAATCAAATTGGATTATAAGTGCACGTATGTACATGTAAGCCAAACAGATTTTCCAAGCCAGCAAAACGTTGAAAAAGAGAGAAAGTAGGAAAACATCTCACATTACAATATTACTATGAAGAAAGAAGCTTTATATGGAGCTACATGTACGACCAGATTTAAATTTTTCGCCTCATTGGTACGGGCAGTGCCTACAATGTATGTGTGTTGTATATTTAAACAAGAGATCCCTTAAAGGGATCTTAACGCCCGCGTTCATCTATTCATATTCATAAAGATTGTTAATAACTGGATATAGGAATTGGGGCCTACATAAAAAATCTTATTCCAGGGAGATAACTATTGTTGAGGAAAATTAAATTGTGAATTACAAAGTAAGCTCCCCTTGAAACTTTGGTTGAAAACAACATTGCCACCTGGTAGCCATCTTCAATATGCTAATGAAACGATAATGTACGGTGCACAGCTAGAACTTAGAGGGATGATGTGTGTCATGTTTGGTTAAGATTAGGTCAGTAGTTTTCTTGGAATAATGATAATAAGTTTCATTTTCAAATTTGGTTAAAAAACAACATTGCTTCCTAGCGGCCATATTTAATAAGCAAATGAGATGAAAATGTAGGGTGCACAACTAGATAATAGGGAGATAATGTGGGCCAATTTTGGTCAAAATCAGACCAGTAGTTTTCTTGGAATAAAAATAACAAAAAAACAATATCGTCCTCCTGCAGCCATATTGAATATGCAAATGAGATGAAAATGAACAGTGCATAACTAATCCATAGGGTGATAATGTATGTTGAGTTTGATTAATGTCAGGTAATTTTCTTGGAATAAAGATAAAGAAAAACAACATCGCCCCCTGGCGGCCAAATTGAATATGCAAATGAGATGAAAATGTACAGTACACTACAGGGCTATAGGGAGATAATGTGAGCCAAGTTTGGTGAAAATCAGACTGGTAGTTTTCTTGGAATAAAGGTAACAAAAAATTATATCGCCCCTGGCAGCCATATTGAATATGCAAATGAGATGAAAATGTACGATGCACAACTAGACTATATGGAGATAATGTGAGCCAAGTTTGGTGAAAATCAGACTGGTAGTTTTCTTGGAATAAAGGTAACAAAAAAAAAAAAACAATATCGCCCCCTGGTGGCCATATTGAATATGCAAATGAGATGAAAATGTAGGGTGCACAACTAGACCATAGGGTGATGATGTATGTTGAGTTTGATTAAGATTAGCCTGATAGTTTTCTTGCAATAAGCGTAACAAAAAAACACAACATTGCCCCCTGGCTGCCATATTGAATATGCAAATGAGATGAAAATATACGGTGCACAACTAGACCATCGGGTGAGATGATGTATGCTAAGTTTGATTAAGATTGGACAGGTAGTTTTCTTGGAATGAAAGGTAACAAAGAAAAACAACATCGCCCCCTGGCGGCCATATTGAATATGCAAATGAGATGAAAATGTACGATGCACAACTAGACTATATGGAGATAATGTGAGCCAAGTTTGGTGAAAATCGGACTGGTAGTTTTCTTGGAATAAAGGCAACAAAAAAAAACAATATCGCCACCTGGTGGCCATATTGAATATGTAAATGAGATGAAAATGTACAGTGCGCAACTAGACCATAGGGTGATGATGTATGTTAAGTTTGATTAAGATTGGACGGGTAGTTTTCTTGGAATAAAGGTAACAAAGAAAAACAACATTGCCCCCTGTCGGCCATATTTTATATGCAAATGAGATGAAAATGTACGGTGTACACATAAACCATAGGGTGATGATGTATGTTAAGTTTGATTAAGATTGGACAGGTAGTTTTCTTGGAATAAAGGTAACAAAGAAAAACAACATCGCCCCCTGGTGGCCATATTGAATATGCAAATGAGATGAAAATGTATGATGCACAACTAGACTATATGGAGATAATGTGAGCCAAGTTTGGTGAAAATCGGACAAGTAGTTTCCTTGCAATAAAGGTAACAAAAAAAAACAATATCGCCCCCTGGTGGCCATATTGAATATGCAAATGAGATGAAAATGTACGGTGCACAACTAGACCGTAGGGTGATGATGTATGTTGAGTTTGAATAAGATTGGACTGATAGTCTGCTTGGAATAAAGGTAACAGCGAAAGTTTTCTTGCAATTAACGTAACAAAGAAAAACAACATCTCCCCCTGGCGGCCATATTGATTATGCAAATGAGATGAAAATGTACGGTGCACAACTAGACCATAGGGTGATGATGTATGTTAAGTTTGATTAAGATTGGACAGGTAGTTTTCTTGGAATAAAGGTAACAAAGAAAAACAACATCGCCCCCTGGCGGCCATATTGAATATGCAAATGAGATGAAAATGTACGATGCACAACTAGACTATATGGAGATAATGTAAGCCAAGTTTGGTGGAAATTGGACTAGTAGTTTTCTTGGAATAAAGGTAACAAAAAAAAACAATATCGCCCCCTGGTGGCCACATTGAATATGCAAATGAGATGAAAACGTACGGTGCACAACTAGACCATAGTGTGATGATGTATGTCAAGTTTGATTAAGATTGGACTGGTAGTTTTCTTGGAATAAAGGTAACAAGCCAAAAGTTAACGGACGGACGGACGACTGACGACGGACAACGGACCACGGAAAAGCGATTTGAATAGCCCTCCATCAGAATGATGGCGGGCTAAAAACCGGGTTCTTGGAGAAGTGTTAAGGAGAGTAGTGCGGGGAGCTGAGCGATATGGACTGGTAGCCTTTTCAGGAGAGGGACGGAGAGTGACTGCCATGCCCCCTGCCCCTGCCTTCTTCGCTAAGGCAAACTCAAAATATATTTTCTGTGGTTTCATCAAAAGAGAAATCGCAAATTTTTTGTGGCTTCGACGCAAATCGTATTTATTTACATTAATGTAAAAATCTACTGTACCTGGGGGACATTTGGCCCAAGGATAATCGGACACACACCAAAAAATGTGTGATAAGGACTTAACTGAAACGTCTGATGAAATGTTTGGTTTCGTACATGCACTTATTGAACCCGATTGAAAGAACATGCACTTTGGTCACTTCACACTATGCAGTTAAACTGACCAACCTTACATCAACTGATCCGCTGGCTCAATGGAAGAGGAATTTTTGGCTGCAAAACTATTGCACTAAAATTATTAAATTAGCACAAGGGGACTTTCAAAATTTACCTTCTACATTTTTTAATTCGGCTTGAGTATTGTTCATATTCAATATCATTAATTTAATTTCTAATATTATATCATATACTATAATTATAAAATTAATATTTAGCGTATGTTTTAGTTATTAATAGCATGCTGTTGCTGTACAATATTAGTCGTAGAGAAAAAGGAAAACCAATTTGTTTATCCTCGTAATATCACAATTTAAGTCCACTGTTCGCTTGTTATCATAGTTATCAATGCGTCATCACTAAAAAATCAATTTAGTGGGATCATTAACGGGCTATATTTATGAAGATGTACTCTAAACAATAATGTCTAGTTTTACATGCCGAAATGGCTTAGAACGCATCTCCGGCGATCTAGGATCCCAGAGCTTTCAGGGCCTAGGCGGCCCCTGGACACACGCCTGATTGTGCTGTGATAGTTGGCCCCCCTTCACAAGACTCATGACTACGCTACTGCATGTAAGTTGTGTCTTCATTCGTTCAATTGGTGAAGTTATTTCATAGTCTACCTTCAGTTTCCATATAGATGTCTCTTATCATCAGAAACTGGGAGGTTTCCTTTGGCTACATTTGGGATATCCTATCATTACCATGACAACAAGGACCAGCCCTGCCAGTTTAACTATCCATTTTCTGTGCACAACTCCGTAAGAGCGCAGCATACTACACCATTAGGAATTATGGTAGGGTCTCACAAAGTGAAATCCGTGCAAATTAATTTGATTTACCCGTGACTATATTTTCGATTGCACTCTCAACAACCCCCCCCCCCTCCCAATTCTCAAACCACCTCCAGACACACTTGAAAATACTGACTGTTAGAATCCCCCCCTTTCACAAAATCCTGTATCCGCCCCTGCCAACTGAGGTTTAATATATATTAATTACTTTGAAGATCTCTTCTTGACAAGCCTTAGGAAATGTTGATTTATTTCATTTTTCCAATATCTTATAAAACAAAAGTTATTGTTCCTCTTCCAATAAAAACATGCTTGGTACAAGGTGCTGGTGTAAATAATTCAGTAGAGAATCTGCCTATGAAGATCAGTTGTGTCATTTTAATGGTATTGGCAAGGATTGCCACTCACATACCATGTAGCCCGGATTATCGGTCTTACAACGACTGGTATTATAGGGCTGCTTATGTGTCTTGTCGCCTTAGCCCGAATCACTAGGGTAAAATAATATCGATATAACTGTTATATAGCTATTTTGGACACTTCTGTGGAGAATGTAAAACACAGCTATTTTGGTCACTTCTGTGGAGAATGTGGAACACAGCTATTTTGGACACCCACTTCTGTGGAGAATGTGGAAAACAGCTATTTTGGACACTTCTGTGGGGAATGTGGAAAACAGCTATTTTGGACACTTCTGTGGAGAATGTGGAAAACAGCTATTTTGGAAAATCACTTGGGTGGATAATGTGGAAAACAGCTATTTTGGACACTTCTGTGGAGAATGTGGAAAACAGCTATTTTGGACACCCACTTCTGAAGAGAATGTGCAAAACAGCTATTTTGGACCCCCACTTCTGTAGAGAATGTGGAAAACAGCTATTTTGGACACTTCTGTGGAGAATGTGGAAAACAGCTATTTTGGACACTTGTGTGGAGAATGTGGAAAACAGCTGTTTTGGAAAATCACTTTGGTGGATAATGTGGAAAACAGCTATTTTCAATAAACTGACTGGGAAGCAAAGGTTGGCAATGGTCAAGATTCATCTTATTTGGACACCCAGCAATTCAACATGGTCAAGATACAAACCTAGGTCATTTTGAACACCCACTTCTGTGGAGAACATGACAAATACCTATTTGGACACTTCTGTGGAGAATGTGGAACACAGTTATTTTTGACACTTTTGTGGAGAATGTGGAAAACAGCTATTTTGGACACTTCTATGGAGAATGTGGAACACAGCTATTTTTGACACTTTTGTGGAGAATGGGGAAAACAGCTATTTTGGACACTTCTGTGGAGAATGTGGAAAACAGCTATTTTGGACACTTCTATGGAGAAAGTGGAAAACAGCTATTTTGGACACTTCTATGGAGAATGTGGAAAACAGCTATTTTGGACACTTCTATGGAGAATGTGGAACACAGCTATTTTTGACACTTCTGTGGAGAATGTGGAAAACAGCTATTTTGGATACCCACTTCTATGGAGAATGTGGAAAACAGCTATTTTGGACACTTCTGTGGAGAATGTGGAAAACAGCTATTTTGGACACTTCTATGGAGAAAGTGGAAAACAGCTATTTTGGACACTTCTATGGAGAATGTGGAAAACAGCTATTTTGGACACTTCTATGGAGAATGTGGAACACAGCTATTTTTGACACTTCTGTGGAGAATGTGGAAAACAGCTATTTTGGATACCCACTTCTGTGGAGAATGTGGAAAACAGCTATTTTGGATACCCACTTCTATGGAGAAAGTGGAAAACAGCTATTTTGGACACTTCTATGGAGAATGTGGAAAACAGCTATTTTGGACACTTCTATGGAGAATGTGGAACACAGCTATTTTTGACACTTCTGTGGAGAATGTGGAAAACAGCTATTTTGGATACCCACTTCTGTGGAGAATGTGGAAAACAGCTATTTTGGACACTTCTATGGAGAATGTGGAACACAGCTATTTTGGACACTTCTGTGGAGAATGTGGAAAACAGCTATTTTGGACACTTCTATGGAGAATGTGGAACACAGCTATTTTGGACACTTCTATGGAGAATGGGGAAAACAGCTATTTCGGACACTTTTGTGGAGAATGTGGAAAACAGCTATTTTGGACACTTCTATGGAGAATGGGGAAAACAGCTATTTCGGACATTTCTGTGGAGAATGTGGAACACAGCTATTTTGGACACTTCTATGGAGAAAGTGGAAAACAGCTATTTTGGACACTTCTATGGAGAATGTGGAACACAGCTATTTTGGACACTTCTATGGAGAATGTGGAACACAGCTATTTTGGACACTTTTGTGGAGAATGTAAAACACAGCTATTTTGGACACTTCTATGGAGAATGTGGAAAACAGCTATTTTGGACACTTTTGTGGAGAATGTGGAAAACAGCTATTTTGGACACTTCTATGGAGAATGGGGAAAACAGCTATTTTGGACACTTCTATGGAGAATGTGGAACACAGCTATTTTGGACACTTTTGTGGAGAATGTGGAAAACAGCTATTTTGGACACTTCTATGGAGAATGTGGAACACAGCTATTTTGGACACTTTTGTGGAGAATGTAAAACACAGCTATTTTGGACACTTCTATGGAGAATGTGGAACACAGCTATTTTGGACACTTTTGTGGAGAATGTAAAACACAGCTATTTTGGACACTTCTATGGAGAATGTAAAACACAGCTATTTTGGACACTTCTATGGAGAATGTGGAACACAGCTATTTTGGACACTTTTGTGGAGAATGTGGAAAACAGCTATTTTGGACACTTCTATGGAGAATGGGGAAAACAGCTATTTCGGACATTTCTGTGGAGAATGTGGAACACAGCTATTTTGGACACTTCTATGGAGAAAGTGGAAAACAGCTATTTTGGACACTTCTATGGAGAATGTGGAACACAGCTATTTTTGACACTTTTGTGGAGAATGGGGAAAACAGCTATTTCGGACATTTCTGTGGAGAATGTGGAACACAGCTATTTTTGACACTTTTGTGGAGAATGTGGAAAACAGCTATTTCGGACATTTCTGTGGAGAAAGTGGAAAACAGCTGTTTTGGACACTTCTGTGGAGAATGTGGAAAACAGTTATTTTTGACACTTTTGTGGAGAATGTGGAAAACAGCTATTTTGGACACTTCTGTGGAGAATGTGGAAAACAGCTATTTTGGACACTTTTGTGGAGAATGTGGAAAACAGTTATTTTGGACACTTCTGTGGAGAATGTGGAAAACAGCTATTTTTGACACTTTTGTGGAGAATGTGGAAAACAGCTATTTTGGACATTTCTGTGGAGAATGTGGAAAACAGCTATTTTGGACACTTCTGTGGAGAATGTGGAAAACAGCTATTTTGAACACTTCTGTGGAAAATGTGGAAAACAGCTATTTCGGACATTTCTGTGGAGAATGTTGAAAACAGCTATTTTGGACACTTCTGTGGAGAATGTGGAAAACAGCTATTTTGAACACTTCTGTGGAAAATGTGGAAAACAGCTATTTTGGATACCCACTTCTGTGGGGAATGTGTAAAACAGCTATTTTGGACACCCACTTCTGTGGAGGATGTTGAAAACAGCTATTTTGGACACTTCTGTGTAGAATGTGGAAAACAGCTATTTTGGATACCCACTTCTGTGTAGAATGTGTAAAACAGCTATTTTGGACACTTCTGTGGAGAATGTGGAAAACAGCTATTTTGGACACTTCTGTGGAGAATGTGGAAAACAGCTATTTTGGATACCCACTTCTGTGTAGAATGTGGAAAACAGCTATTTTGGACACTTCTATGGAGAATGTGGAAAACAGCTATTTTGGACACACACTTCTGTGGAGGATGTTGAAAACAGCTATTTTGGACACTTCTGTGGAGAATGTGGAAAACAGCTATTTTGGATACCCACTTCTGTGTAGAATGTGTAAAACAGCTATTTTGGACACTTCTGTGGAGAATGTGGAAAACAGCTATTTTGGATACCCACTTCTGTGGGGAATGTGTAAAACAGCTATTTTGGATACCCACTTCTGTGTAGAATGTGGAAAACAGCTATTTTGGACACTTCTGTGGAGAATGTGAAAAACAGCTATTTTGGATACCCACTTCTGTGGGGAATGTGGAAAACAGCTATTTTGGACACCTCTGTGTAGAATGTGGAAAACAGCTATTTTGGACACTTTTGTGGAGAATGTGAAAAACAGCTATTTTGGATACCCACTTCTGTGTAGAATGTGGAAAACAGCTATTTTGGACACTTTTGTGGAGAATGTGGAAAACAGCTATTTTGGACACTTCTGTGGAGAATGTGGAAAACAGCTGTTTTGGATACCCACTTCTGTGGAGAACGTGGAAAACAGCTATTTTGGATACCCACTCCTGTGTTGATTGTGGAAAACAGCTATTTTGGATACCCACTTCTGTGTAGATTGTGGAAAACAGCTATTTTGGACACTTCTGTGGAGAATGTGGAAAACAGCTATTTTGGACACTTCTGTGGAGAATGAGGAAAACAGCTATTTTGGACACTTCAGTGGAGAATGAGGAAAACAGCTATTTTGGACACTTCAGTGGAGAATGTGGAAAACAGCTATTTTGGACATTTCTGTGGAGAAAGTGGAAAACAGCTATTTTGGACACTTCTGTAGAGAATGTGGAAAACAGCTATTTTGGACACTTCTGTTGAGAATGTGGAAACCAGCCATTTTGGAAAATCACTTTGGTGGATAATGTGGAAAACAGCTGTTTTGGACACTTCTGTGGAGAATGTGGAAAACAGCTGTTTTGGAAAATCACTTTGGTGGATAATGTGGAAAACAGCTGTTTTGGACACTTCTGTGGAGAATGTGGAAAACAGCTATTTTGGAAAATCACGTTGGTGGATAATGTGGAAAACAGCTGTTTTGGACACTTCTGTGGAGAATGTGGAAAACAGCTATTTTGGACACTTCTGTGGATAATGTGGAAAACAGCTGTTTTGGAAAATCACTTTGGTGGATAATGTGGAAAACAGCTGTTTTGGACACTTCTGTGGAGAATGTGGAAAACAGCTATTTTGGACACTTCTGTGGATAATGTGGAAAACAGCTGTTTTGGAAAAGGTTGGCAATGATCAAGATTCATCTTATTTGGACACCTAGCAATTTAACATGGTCAAGATACAAACCTAGGTCATTTTGAACACCCACTTCTGTGGAGAACATGACAAATACCTATTTGGACACTTCTGTGGAGAATGTGGAAAACAGCTATTTTGGACACTTCTGTGGAGAATGTGGAAAACAGCTATTTTTGACACTTCTGTGGAGAATGTGTAAAACAGCTATTTTGGACATTTCAGTGGAGAATGTGGAAAACAGCTATTTTGGACACTTCTGTGGAGAATGTGGAAAACAGCTATTTTTGACACTTCTGTGGAGAATGTGGAAAACAGCTATTTTGGACATTTCAGTGGAGAATGTGGAAAACAGCTATTTTGGATAGCCGCTTCTGTGGGGAATGTGGAAAACAGCTATTTTGGATACCCACTTCTGTGTAGAATGTGAAAAACAGCTATTTTGAACACTTCTATGGGGAATGTGGAAACAGCTATTTTGGACACTTCTGTGGATAATGTGGAAAACAGCTATTTTGGACACTTCTGTGGATAATGTGGAAAACAGCTATTTTGGATACCCACTTCTGTGGGGAACGTGGAAAACAGATACTTTGGATACCCACTTCTGTGTAGAATGTGGAAAACAGCTATTTTGGATACCCACTTCTGGGTAGATTGTGGAAAACAGCTTTTTTTGATACCCACTTCTGTGTAGAATGTGGAAAACAGCTATTTTGGACACTTCTGTGGAGAATGTGGAAAACAGCTATTTTGGACACTTCTGTGGAGAATGTGGAAAACAGCTATTTTGGACACTTCTGTGGAGAAAGTGGAAAACAGCTATTTTGGACACTTCTGTAGAGAATGTGGAAAACAACTATTTTGGACACTTCTGTAGAGAATGTGGAACACGGCTATTTTGGACACTTCTGTGGAAAAAGTGGAAAACAGCTATTTTTGACACTTCTGTGGAGAATGTGGAAAACCGCTATTTTGGATACCCACTTCTGGGTAGATTGTGGAAAACAGCTATTTTGGACACTTCTGTGGAGAAAGTGGAAAACAGCTATTTTGGACACCTCTGTGTAGAATGTGGAAAACAGCTATTTTGGACACTTCTGTGGAGAATGTGGAAAACAGCTATTTTGGAAAATCCCTTTGGTGGATAAAGTGGAAAACAGCTATTTTGGACACCCACTTCTGTAGAGAACGTGGAAAACAGCTATTTTGGAAAATCACTTTGGTGGATAATGTGGAAAACAGCTATTTTGGACACCCACTTCTGTAGAGAATGTGGAAAACAGCTATTTTGGAAAATCACTTTGGTGGATAATGTGGAAAACAGCTATTTTGGACACCCACTTCTGTAGAGAATGTGGAAAACAGCTATTTTGGACACCCACTTGTGTGGATAATGTGGAAATCAGCTATTTTGGACACCCACTTTTATAGAGAATGTGGAAAACGGCTATTTCGGGCACCCACTTCTGTAGAGAACGTGGAAAACAGCTATTTTGGACAACCTCATTTGAGAACTTGAATGAATGTCAAGTATGCTGAAAAGGGCATTTACAGTCACATACAAAAATAGTCAGTATTATCAGTGAATTTCAACATTCATGTATATCAACCATATGCCTTACATATATGGGCTCAGACAATCTAATTTATTTCAACGTCCATCTAAAATATCTTAGACATATTGCAGAAATCCTAAAAGAACACAAGGCAATTCATCTGCACAGTGATGTGTGTCACAACAAAGCTGTCACTTCAAACAAAATCACTTTTCGATCATTTAATTTCCAAAAGCCGTCATAAGGCTTTGGGTATACATGTTTTATCCATAAAAACAGATTTCAAAAGTATTCACTCCCATAATGAAGTGCCTATAAAGGAGAAGGAGAGGAAAAGTAAATACAGTACAAGCGAGGTACATTTTCATTTCCAATGGTACCAACCCTATTCTCTATAATGATGATATGAAGCGTTATCAGGGAACGACTGACTGAGTGCAAGGCTTGACTGCACTTGCACAAGAAAAATTGCTCAACTGTGAAAATCTGCCAATTAAAACTACATGTACATGTGTAGGTTCATTTTGATCATTTCGCATGCTGATGACTATCAAAGGCAACTACTGTACATGTAATTACTCTGAAATATATATTTATGAACACTAAAACACACGGGCACAGGGAAAATCTTCATGTCTAAAATAAAGTTATTTTGAGCCCTATACATGTATACTGGCTTGTTAATGGAAAAATGTGACAGCCTGCATTTGGTGTATAAGTTGTAGAATTTTCAGAAAAGGTAGTTGTGCCACTGATATTGCAGGTTGTACATGTACATTTGTACATGTAGTCAACCAAGATATGATAAGCTCCCAAGGGAAGCAATTCACTAATACTTCTTCCTGTCAATTTCTACATGTAAATGGTGCCCTCCACTGACGATCAATAAGAGTTTATCTGACAGACTCATTTTCAATGTATTTTCACACCGTAAACCACATGCAAGATTCACACACAAGCACATATGATGCTCTATGGGAGTCTGTTCGATACAATTGCATGTTGGTTTTGTTTTCTCACCCAATAATATTTTGTACAACACCATTTTGCTTGAAGCCCCAGGCCTCTGACAGCGTTTTGGGGGAATTACAGCTCAATCCTCATGGGCAATTGCCTCCATCTAGGCAATGTTCTTGGGTCTGTGTGCGGAAATAGTTTTATAAAGATCCCACCACATACATGTATTCTCCACTGAGTTTCAGCCTGGAGATTGTGTTGGCCACCCAAGAATATTCCTGCCTTTCTCTGCAAACCAGGCCATTGTGGATTTAGATATGTGCTTGGGGTCATTGTCTTGCTGGAACCAAGACACGTTTGAGTGATAAAAGGATAGATAGAAACAATTAATATGGTAAGGAGAAAATGATCCGTTCAGGGAGGGCCAGGTTTATTACATCAGTTCTGTGGTGCCAATCAGACTGGCGATCTGGAGGGAAATTTATTGTCTCACGTAACTTTCTGTTTGTCAGTTTGTTTTCAACTGAGTTGGCAGATAGCCAAATACCTAGTACATATAATCTGGATCAAATAGCCAAATACCTAGTACATGTACATATAATCTGGATATAAAATAATTGTTCACTGATACAGTATGTGCAGGATAAAAATATGGCGGATAACGAACCTCTAAGTAAGATGGAAATTAGTCTGATTTGATTCTCCTGGAATTTCAGTCTGTTTGTCCAATAAAAATATTTCCTAAACTTAGTAGCAGATACAAGATTCGTACCGAACATTCGGACCCTACAAATGGATATTTCTGGACAATAAAAAGGGGAAGTTTTATGGCATTTTATAGTGTAAACTTGAAACCATTTTCAATATATATTTATTTAATGTTGGCAGTCTAAGTATTATGTAATATCTACTTTCTAAACAATTCCACATTTTCCCTTTTTTTCATTCTCCTCCTTGAGAATCTCCTTCCAACGATGATGCATTAACTGTATGTCAAATTTTTATTATTATTAGGCCTATATTTCAAGCTGCCTTTTTCTAGCACATGCAGGCCTCGAAAATTCAAAAATTTGCTTAACCCATAACCCATTTTTCTTTTAATAAAACTGATTTGCTTAACCTATGGGTTACGTAGAAAAGGGTGATGTAGAAAACGGTTAACACAAGAGGTTAGGAAAAGGGTTGCACAAAATTTGTTCACTTTAAAAACTTTAAACGCCAGGCCTAACCAACACCGATATTAGCAATAGCATTTACCGGGTCAGTCAAATCACCAAAAGATCGATTGGCAAGGAACTCACTCGACAGACCGGCATGGAGTTGAACTGAAGTGAAGTTGAATATCATACCTGGATATCATCGTTAGGCCTCACAAGCTATGTCAGCAAGGTACTGAAGCCGATTTCATCGAACTCCTATCACCTTTGACTTTCACTTTATTAAACAAATTCTCTCTTAACTGGCAGATTTTTGATGTTCTCTAAACAAATATGAGATGTTAAATCGGTCGCCATGTTTGTAGCATGTGTTATCAATGTTTACCTTGTTCTCATAACCCGTCGTTCATCGTACTGCCTTTACGCTGAACTAGGCATTCTTGCTCACTATATGAAACTACACATGGGAATACGGTGAATTATTGCCTTTGAATTCATAAACAAGGCATCGTAGACGATACTAATACCCTCGCATCCCCATGTTGTATAAGTAATCATAACGAGGGTATATAAGGATCCCCCCTACGTATGTACGGATAAGAATAGCAGCATGTAGAGCGATGACGTCAAGATTCTGGCTAAGTTCTATTAATAGTAACAGTGACCTAGTTTTTGAACGCAGGAAGTTGAAATGCGAACTTAAACAAGGGGTGATAGTTATGAATATATGTATAAAGTTTCATGACAATCGGATAAGAATTGGAGCCTGTAGAGCGATGACGTCAAGATTCTGGCTAAGTTCTATTTATAGTAACAGTGATCTAGTTTTTGAACGCAGGAAGTTGAAACGCGAACTTGAACAAGAGGTGATGGTTGCGAACATATGTATGAAGTTTCGTGACAATCGGATAAGAATTGCAGCCTGTAGAGCGATGACGTCAAGATTCTAGCTAAGTTCTATTTATAGTAACAGTGACCTAGTTTTTGACCGCAGGAAGTTGAAATGCGAACTTGTACAAGGGGTTATGGTTATGAATATATGTATAAAGTTTCGTGATAATCGGATAAGAATTGCAGCCTGTAGAGTGATGACGTCAAGATTCTGGCCAATTTCTATTAATAGTAACAGTGACCTAGTTTTTGACCGCAGGAATTTGAAACCCGAACTTGTACAAGGGGTGATGGTTATGAATATATGTATAAAGTTTCGTGACAATCGGATAAGAATTGCAGCCTGTAGAGCGATGACGTCAAGATTCTGGCTAAGTTCTATTTATAGTAACAGTGACCTAGTTTTTGACCGCAGGAAGTTGAAACGCGAACTTGTACAAGGGGTGATGGTTGTGAACAAATGTATGAAGTTTCGTGACAATCGGATAAGAATTGTGGTCTGTAGAGAGATGACGCCGTTTGGGATACGTACATCCGTACATACTGTATGTACATCCATACATATGTACGGGCAGATCCCTATATACGACTTTTGTCGCGAGGGTATAATAACCGACTTATAAAGCGTACCTCCGGAAGGAGTCACATGTAGTCAATAAAAGTTAGGAAATTAACGTTTTTGTTGGGTTACGCTAAGTCGTCCGTGCGATTGAAAAAAAGTTCATGCGATTTTGATTAACCTTTGCACGAAATTTTGAGGCCTGCGCATGTAAAACAATTAAACATGAGTTACTATGTAAATAAACCCTTTGTGATAATCAGCCACACAACTTCATGAAAATGTGTGCAGTTCAACCAAACCTTTAGGTCTTGCACATATCTCCTTTAATATTGATGCAAGGGAAATAACTCTACATTGCCACAAATCTCTTAATGAATGAAGAGTTACCTCCCCTGGATCACATGAAAATCCATGTCTACCACCCTAATGTTTTCATAAATCATCAACAGAAATTCAGCGTTTGAAGAACCTTGAAAAACTAAAGTACTAAAATTGAAATAAAAAATAATAGTTGGTTTTGCCTGGGATAAATATGAAAGGGATATGAAACGCCTTTTGTGTTATAGTCAATCTACTAGCAGCCTGTTTGGCTCGCTATTGTTTGTCCCAGACACCCTGTGACGGCATTCCGATCCGCCCAAGAATAGCCGAAACCCCTTGTTGTGTATTCCCATTCATTCCGAACCTTACCGCTCTCGTGGATATATGGACTGCGCATGCCTATTTGTAAGCTAGCAACAAAAAACAATCGCCATTTTGAATATTTTGACACTTTGATCAATTATCACCGGCCCATATATCCACGACATCGATAAGGTTCGGAATAAATCGGAATACACAACATAGGTTTTGGCTATTCTCAGGGCGGATCGGAATGCCGTCACGAGGTGTCTGGGACAAACAATAGCGAGACAAACAGGCTGCTAGTAGATTGACTGTAACACAAAGGCGTTTCATATCCCTTTCATATTCATCCCAGGTTTTACCAAACAATAAACAAAAATTTACTTAGCCAGGCTGTAGTATTTTATTTGTGTGTGCGTATATGTTTGTGTGGTGGGAGCTACATAAAACGGCAGCTCAGGCAACCTAGTTACGATGTTGACATTAATAAAATAAAAACTAAAATTGATTTACCTGTTAACTCTGTGATCAAATCTGAGAACCAGATAAAAGTCAGTGTAATAGAACAGGGCCATAGAGCCAATCAGCCAACAAACATTTTGGATGGTGTACGGTGAATTCGATACTGCTCTCTTATACTTTCCATATTTATCCTCAAACTGCTGCCTAGTTTCAGAGTCCATTGGTAGTTTAGTAGCATTTTCATAATCTGAAATCATGAAAAGAAAAACCCATTAAACATTAATATTGCATTTGTCTACTGCAGCAACTGTATGTTTGATTATGAGCATTTAAAGAAACAGTTCAATGTACATCGATATCTACGATTTCAATAGCACAGTTCATTCAGTTAAAGATCATGCCCATTAAAAAAAATACTCTTCTCACTTCGGCTGCAAATCAATATCAAACACAAAAGTTCAGATTGGATTCAAACGTTACTAACTTCAAACCTTTGGGTTTGAACCTGGATCTGAGAAGGTGTTGTGAAAAAAGTATTATACCATTTGTGTTTCAGTATAATAAGACCAGCATGAACATGGCCCGCATTATAATAGAAGAATACAAACTGCTTTAAAGTAAAATGACTCGACCTCAAGAGCAAATGGCCAGTCATTGCTTAAAACAAGAAAAAGAGTTAGGAATTAACTCCCTTTTCTGTCTTTACCAGGGAACAAAATTACATTTTTTCTCCATTATCATATTTTGTTCTTGCCATAGCTGAAGATCTGTACAACTTAGTCAATAGATTTCAGAAAAATCTGACTAAAGTCAAACTTCGGTCTTTATTCAACCAAATGATATATCATGGCCTAGCTTTTTACTACAACCTATGATTGAGTATAAAGGTCTATATGACCCCCCCCCCCCCCCTCCCCCCCTTCATAATAAAAAAGATTGGCCATCGCAACATAAATTTCTAGATATTCCCTGACTCCTATATGCAATCTTTATCATACATTTGTCTTTTTTTGCTTGTTAAATACTTAGATCTACACACAATGGCCTTAAAAATAAACGAACACAAGTTGACCTCTGAGCCTCGCTTTCAGATTTTCTTGATGAACATAGTTGTTTAATCTGAAAGCAAGGCTCAAAGGTCAACTTGTGTTCGTACATTTCCCAAATTAATTTTGCAGGAAACGAGGAAGCTAGCGGGCAGCAGCTTTCACTCATATGACTCTGAAGTTGAAATGAAAGCAGATCGTTCAGGTGGAAGTGTAGATAGTATGCGCACAAGCGTGTAAGCCACTTGCAAGTTACTTTCGTTTTCTTGTTTTCGAGTTCTCGCGGCGAGATTATAGTGGCACAAAAAAAGCAGTGGCACAAAAAAAGCGCTATTGGCTTACTTCTTGTTTTCGCATTCTCGCGGCGAGATTTTAATTTATTTCTTGTTTTTGTGTTCTCGCGGCAAGATTTAAAAAATGATTTCGCGTTCTCGCATTCTCGATGCACTTAAAGCACTTTGGGCTAATCTTTGAGTTTTCGCATTCTCGCGGCGAGATTATATTTTTTCTCGTGTTTTCGCATTCTCACGGCGATATTTTAGTTTTATTTCGCGTTCTCCCATTCTCGCGGCGAGATTTTAGTTTTATTTCGTATCCTCGCGTTTTCGCCTCTTAATTCTCGCAGCGAAAACGCGAAATGGCACAAATCAGCCACCATAGAAAGGTGTGTCAAAACAACACTATTTCATTGGTTAATTTTTTGACAACAACAACCGAATAACCCTTCATAAAGCACAATGTCAAGGTTAAGCTAGGTAAACAAATGTGAACTGAATACCTTCATAGCTTTTAAGTTGCACTTTTCGCGCACATGCATTAAAGTGTTGACATGTTGCCGAGGGTTGTTGTTGTTGTTGTTGAGTGACATTTTCGGAATAAGAATTCGCTGACAGGTTTGTCCGCTTTTCCGTAACTTTTACCGGGACAATTTTATGTAACCTACGATTTCATATCTAGCTTATAGTTACCCTGTTCCATTGTTTTTAAAAACTGTCCAGCAATTTTGTGTTGGACACGCCGATGAAGTTCATTTTCATAATTTCCGCTGTCACTCGTCGCCATCTTCAAACTTTGTTTTACTGTCACGAATTTATTTTTAACCAATCAGAAAGTCTCAAAGCAAACTTCTCCTCTGACAGACACTTCACTGCACGTTGTACGCACGGTAAGTTTTGTACTACACATCGCAAGCATTTTATGTGATAGACTTTTACAATTACAAAGATAGTCTTGTTTTTCTTTTAGAGTAGGCTGCCATCGAACATTCAAAATTGTCCCGTTTTGTCGGCTTATTTTCGAGGTGGCATCAATGTGACTGTCACTGTCAGTGTCAGTGTCACCAGTGTCTAGTTGGACTCTCCAACTCCAAGCCCGCGCGTATCAGAAATTATCCTTCAATCCACTCAACATATTGCGGACTAATTGATGATGCAACCCATCATCAATATACTTTGGTCACAGAGTTTGGAGATCTCCAACTAACCACTGTCAAGGCAAAAGTTAATGTTACATTTTTCGATACATGTATGTACAGTTGTACTGATGTAGTACTACTACTGTACCAGTGCTGTGTTTACAAGTTACTGCAGTGCATGTATCAACTATCATGCCGTAGACGGAAGAGTACTGTACTGTGTACAGTGTACTTATCTTTAATAATAATTAATAGCCATTTGATTTGACTGTGTCAATGCATGGTCTGAAATTTAATTTAATCCTCCTGTCATCTGACTAAAATAGCCGCTTACTTGCCGGTCAGGTTGAGGAAGAAACTGACTAAGTCTTAAGTAAGGTAACAAAATAACTTTAAGTTTAATCCACTCAATATATCTTGAGGATGAAGGTGACCTAATAATGAAAACACTGTACATTTCTGGATCTACATCCTAATTTGTGGCATTGATCGTTTGTTTTTGAAGTTGATTTTGCTCTCATATATATCATTTTAGACAATATTCTGGTTAAAATATTCTAATCGAACTTAACTGTTAAAAGTGTGTTTTACTTGCTGGTCAAGTTAGCTTTTTGACATGCATTGTTTGACCCAGTTCGAACGTCACGCAAAATGGCGGCAAAGTCTCCAATAAATGACAGTTGTTGTAGTTTTAGACCAGATATACACGCTTTGGAATACATGTAGCTACATGTAATAAAAGAGGACAAGAATAATCTTTTATGAGTTTTAATGAAGCCTAAGGTAGGAATCGTACATGTACAAGTACCAAGTAGTTACAATAATATTTTCATGGCTTGTAATTTAAGCATCATTTCCGGACTTTACCACCTTGCATTTTAAATTCGTATACCGAACGTTGGTATATGTAATATAACCATAAGTTTGGTAAAATTGAGCTAGAGGCTTTTGCTTTAGCCATGTTTGCTGACCTAGAAAGGTGGGACATCAAGTATGCCAAATACATTAGCCTTCCTGATGTTCTATGGATCTTCTCGTTGGTTGATGAATATATGGCCATATGAATTGAGCAGTTTGAATTGAGGAACATCTGTTTCATTGCATTTACACATAGTGAAGCTTTTAGGCTCATTTTGTGAGTTTAAAAAATCCCATTTTCAATCTAATGTATTTGTAACATGTGGGCTTAATAAATTGTTGCTTTGAAACTACATTAAAAAACATTAAGGTTAATCTCATACACCGTATTAGCACTACGACTCATGACATGGGGCACAAATAATTCTATTTATGGTACAAGTTATAAAATACCTCTGTCCTTTATATAATAAATGATAATGCTAGATTAGGGATATGAAAAGCCTGTGGCAGGTTGTATTGTGTCCTGGATTGATTATCAATACTTATTATAAAATAACTAAACCACTGCTTTCAACAGGCACATGGAATTAAAAGAAAAACAATATATGAATCTGCAGAATTAAAACAAATGAAAGGTTTGTGTAAAAGTTACAAGTAAAAGCCTTCTATATAATAGGAGTCAAAATAAAAAAAAATACAAATAAATAAACATACTTTGTGGCCTTAATTCTCTCTTATTACATGAAATATATCTTACAAAGTGTTACACTGTAGTATCTTGTTTATGTTATGTCTAATTCTAAGACAGTATTATACTTAAACTATCCAAGCCTGTCTGCCTGGTGGATGAATTGAAAACCAAATAAGCAGCATAAGGTTTATTTTGATAACCTAATATAAACTTCATGGTGTTTGATTTCATTCCACATGATGCAATGCTATATCATTATGATCATTGTGTGTTCACCAGTATATATACACTAAACAGGGCACGTCTACAGAATGGCTGTTTTAAAACACAATAAGAAATTTGTCCCCATCGTTATTTTAGTCAAGAATATATTCCCTGTCGCCTTCGTGTTTTTCAATGTACAAAATGGCTGAAGCTAAACTTTCTTAGAATAGATGCTTATGAGTTGTATATATCGTTGTAAATATACCGCTAATTGTATATATCGTTCTAAATATACCGCTAATTGTATATATCGTTGTAAATATACCGCTAATAAATGCTTACACCTAAGAAATTTCTACAATGTATGTATAATATATTCAATGACTTAAAAACCTTTTACATGTTATTGTATATTATTTCATCGTATTATAAATATGC
The DNA here is from genome assembly GCA_963971465.1 of Lepidochitona cinerea. Taxonomy (NCBI): domain Eukaryota; kingdom Metazoa; phylum Mollusca; class Polyplacophora; order Chitonida; family Tonicellidae; genus Lepidochitona; species Lepidochitona cinerea. The sequence goes on from OZ020553.1 coordinate 52,529,726, forward strand.
TCAGAATAGATGTACATAAAAACATGAGGAAGGTTTGTAGATATAAGTGAGGTGGTTTCCAGGGGTCAAGTGAAGGTCAATCATACAATGATGGAGGGGTTTCCTTTAGCACCCTCTATAAAAATGTCACCAGCGCTAATTGTGAAATGATGATCTCAACCAGCAAAAAATAGTAGAGTGTGTGATTTGGGTTTTACGTCCTGCTCAACAGTATTTCAGTTATATGAAGACGTCTCCTTGTTGCAGGGCGGATTTCCACCGCTCTTTTAGGTGTTGCCTCACCGAATCGACTGGCCGAATACAACCAGCAAGCCCCCTCACCCAGTCACAGTATACTGACACCCGGCCAACCAGTCGCTGCTCAAACTCCTATCTCCTATTGCTGAGCACCAAGCGAAGCAGCAGCAGCTACCACTGTTAAAGTCTTTGGTCTGACTCGACCCAGGCTTAATCCCGGATCTCCCAGGCCTGAAGCGGACGCTCTACCGACTGAGCTATCGGGGCTGGTCAAAAAATAGTAGAATAGTCCTGTCTACAATCTAAGTTAAGTGTTTCCAGTGGAAAAAGTAAGATCTTTTAATTATTTGGCATCTCTCACAATATCAAACATTATTAGCAAACAAGGCTGCTAATATATTGAACCAAATCAATTTATTTGTTTTAGGAGATATTGAAGATGTCGAGTTCACGGATCAATCTGGATGAGCCTCGTTATGATCAGGGCACATTCGAAGGACGAGCAAAACATTTCTTCATCACAACAAACCCACTCAATCTGTTTGTTACGGGGAAGTCGTTGGATCATGCCAAGGAAGTTGTTGAGAAATACAGGTAGATTGGCTGACAAATTTATTGTCCTTGAAGAGATATGCACGTTTATTGTACAAGTTTGAACTTCATCTGATAAAAACTGTTCACGATATCACATTCACAAGATGCCTGAACGACAAAGGGAAAGAAGGACGATGCCCCTCTCCACTTCATTACAATATATTGGCCAAATATCTTAAGTTGAGATACTCAAGCAACTAACCAGTGTTACAAGAATTAATTTTTTGCCTCCACGGGTAAATTGTAACTGTTTTCAATATTTAGCGCGAGGAGAGTTACATGTCATAGAATTATACATGTAGGGAGCTGCCACAGGTGCTGCCATTGTGCTGAGTTCATTCTAACATTACATGGCAATTCCGAGTATGTCAAATGGAATTGTAACATCATTTAATTGTTCTTGATAACACCTGACACCAAATACTAAGTTTAAAAAAAATTCACATATAACTGAGAGGCCCTATACAACTGGGAGGTCCTATACAACTGGGAGGCCCTATACAACTGGGAGGCCCTATACAACTGGGAGGCCCTATACAACTGGGAGGCCCTGTATAACTGGGAGGCCCTGTACAGCTGGGGGGCCCTATACAACTAGGAGGCCCTATAACTGGGAGGCCCTATATAACTGGAAGGCCCTATGCAATGGGGAGGCCCTATACAACTGGAAGGCCCTATACAACTGGGAGGCCCTATATCACTGGGAGGCCCTATACAACTGGGAGGCCCTATACAACTGGGAGGCCCTATACAACTGGGAGGCCCTATTCAACTTGGAGACCCTTTATAACTGGGAGGCCCTATTAAACTGGGAGGCCCTATACAACTGGGAGACCCTATATAACTGGGAGGCCCTATACAACTTGAAGACCCAATGCAACTGGAAGGCCCTATTCAACTAGGAGGCCCTATAACGGGGAGGCCCTGTACAACTGAGAGGCCCTATATAACTGGGAGGCCCTATACAACTAGGAGGCCCTAAAACTGGGAGGCCCTATATAACTGGAAGGCCCTATGTAATGGGGAGGCCCTATACAACTGGAAGGCCCTATACAACTGGGAGGCCCTATACAACTTGAAGGCCCAATGCAACTGGAAGGCCCTATTCAACTGGGAGGCCCTATATAACTGGGAGGCCCTATATAACTTAAAGGCCCAATGCAACTGGAAGGCCCTATACAACTGGGAGGCCCTATATAACTGGGGGGCACTATATAACTGGGAGGCCCTATTCAACTGGGAGGCCCTATACAACTGGGAGGCCCTATACAACTGGGAGGCCCTATACAACTGGGAGGCCCTATACAACTGGGAGACCCTATTCAACTAGAAGGCCCTATATAACTGGGAGGCCCTATATAACTGGGGGGGTCCTATTCAAATGGCAGGCCCTATATAACTGGGAGGCCCTATACAACTAGGAGGCCCTATAACTGGAAGGCCCTATGTAATGGGGAGGCCCTATACAACTGGAAGACCTTTACAACTGGGTGGCCCTATACAACTTGAAGGCCCAATGCAACTGGAAGGCCCTATTCAACTGGGAGGCCCTATATAACTGGGAGGCCCTATATAACTGGGGGGCACTATATAACTGGGAGGCCCTATTCAACTGGGAGGCCCTATATAACTGGGAGGCCCTATATAACTAGGAGGCCCTTTACAACTGGGAGGCCCTATACAACTGGGAGACCCTATTCAACTAGAAGGCCCTATATAACTGGGAGGCCCTATATAACTGGGAGGCCCTATATAACTGGGGGGCCCTATTCAAATGGCAGGCCCTATATAACTGGGAGGCCCTATATAACTGGGAGGCCCTATACAACTGGAGGCCCTATACAACTGGGAGGCCCTATTCAACTGGGAGGCCCTATATAACTGGGAGGCCCTATTCAACTGGGAGGCCCTATATAACTGGGAGGCCCTATATAACTAAGAGGCCCTTTACAACTGAGAGGCCCTATACAACTGGGAGGCCCTATATAACTGGGGGGCACTATATAACTGGGAGGCCCTATATAACTGGGAGGCGCTATTTAACTGGGAGGCCCTGTACAACTGGGAGGCCCTATACACCTGGGAGGCCCTGTACAACTGAGAGGCCCTATACAACTTGGAGGCCCTATTAAACTGGGCGGCCCTATTAAACTGGGAGGCCCTATATAACTAGGATGCCCTTTACAACTGAAAGGCCCTATACAACTGGGAGACCCTATACAACTGGGAGGCCCTATACAACTGGGAGGCCCTATTCAACTGGGAGGCCCTATATAACTGGGAGGCCATATATAACTGGGAGGCCCTATACAACTGGGAGGCCCTATACAACTGGGGGCCCTATTCAAATGGCAGGCCCTATATAACTGGGAGGCCCTATATAACTGGGAGGCCCTATAGAACTGGAGGCCCTATACAACTGGGAGGCCCTATTCAACTGGGAGGCCCTATATAACTGGGAGGCCCTATATAACTGGGAGGCCCTATATAACTGGGAGGCCCTATACAACTGGGAGGCCCTATACAGCTGGAAGGCCCTATACAACTGGGAGGCCCTATATAACTAGGATGCCCTTTACAACTGGGAGGCCCTATACAACTGGGAGACCCTATACAACTGGGAGGCCCTATACAACTGGGAGGCCCTATTCAACTGGGAGGCCCTATATAACTGGGAGGCCATATATAACTGGGAGGCCCTATACAACTGGGAGGCCCTACACAACTGGGGGCCCTATTCAAATGGCAGGCCCTATATAACTGGGAGGCCCTATATAACTGGGAGGCCCTATAGAACTGGAGGCCCTATACAACTGGGAGGCCCTATACAACTGGGAGGCCCTATATAACTGGGAGGCCCTATACAACTGGGAGGCCCTATACAGCTGGAAGGCCCTATACAACTGGGAGGCCCTATTCAAATGGCAGGCCCTATTCAAATGGCAGGCCCTATACAACTGGGAGGCCCTATTCAACTGGGAGGCCCTATATAACTGGGAGGCCCTATATAACTGGGAGGCCCTCTACAACTGGGAGGCCCTATACAACTGGGAGGCCCTATGCTTCATAGCATGGTGAAGATGGATGATTTTTACCAGCATCTCACTGTTTCTGCTTCCTCTGTATCTTGATTGACAGGCTTCATGTAGCTGTATTTCTTTGCCTTTTAGTATTATATTGTTAATGACCTATACATTTGTAAATCAATCTGTCAATCAGGTATATCCTCTTCAAATAATTCTTGTCCCCAGATCAGGTGAGCCGATGACACACTTAACTGATGATGAAATATGGAGAGCCAAACACCTTTATGACTCTGCCTTCCACCCAGACACCAAAGAGAAAATGTTTCTGATTGGTCGAATGTCTGCACAAGTACCAATGAATATGACCATTACAGGCTGTATGATGACATTTTACAAGTATGCCGTTTTTTTCCATACATAGGATGCTGTATTTTTTGTTCAGGACTTTCATTTCTAAGGCCAATGTTCAATATTGCCTTGTATGTGCAAGAGTTGCCAGGCTTGCCGATTCCACTAAACCTATAGGTGAAATAATCTTGAGTATGGCGTAAAACATCAATCAATATTGCCTTACAGGTTGTCCTGATTATGGCTTTCAACTAAAACTGACTTCCCATATATTAGAATCAGGAATTGAACACTTGAGGGCAATCATTGTTAAAAATAATTAAGTATTTTTATATATAATTCTGAAACATTTTACTATAAGTGTTCAAAGATAAAATGTCCTGCAAACAAACTGGCTCTCAGATTCAAATTGTTTAATTTCTAGAACGCCAGTGTCCATTTGACTTTAATGCCCACCTTCTTAGCCTTAGTGGGGCTTCAGTGGCTAAGTCGGTTAGAGTTATAGTCTTTTTGGTCTGACTTAGGCCTTCCATCGCACTCAAATAAAAATTCAAACATTTCTGGATGAAAATTTCTGAAAAATGTATTGGCATATGTGGAATAGTTGCCAGATACTCGCCATAAATCAGGGGTTTCCCCACTGACTAAGCTCCTTGTTTCCTCACCCATTAAAACCTTCATGTCTCATTGTTTTGTTAATTTCTCTAATTTAAAGAACCTTAAAATTTGGTACCATAAATTTTCAGAAATTCTAGGACTACATTGTATTGAAACTGACCACTGATTTCCTCACAATTTCAGGACGACACCTCAGGTTGTATTCTGGCAGTGGATTAACCAGTCGTTTAACGCCATTGTGAATTATACAAATCGTAGTGGGGATCATCCTATACCAGTCAAGTAAGTCAGATTGTAAACATACTCTCAAACCAGTATATCACAGGCACATCAAAAAAACTGTTTTATGTGTTTAAAGATGTCCTTTAAAAAATTTATATTGTCACACACAGAGTGGCAGACACACTCACTGTGGGTTACATTTCTTTTGATATCGAGGGGGCCTCGGAGGTTAGACTGATTGTCCCTCAGTCCCACACTGGGGCCTCGGTGGTTCAATGTGTTAGACTGATTGTCCCTCAGTCCCACACGGGGACCTCGGTGGTCCAGTAGGTTAGACTGATTGTCCGTCAGTCCCACACGGGGACCTCAGTGGTCCAGTAGGTCAGACGGATTGTCCCTCAGTCCCACACGGGGACCTCGGTGGTCCAGTAGGTTAGACTGATCGGCCCTCAGTCCCACACAGGGACCTCGGTGGTCCAGTAGGTTAGAGTGATTGTCCCTCAGTCCCACACAGGGACCTCGATGGTCCAGTAGGTTAGAGTGATTGTCCCTCAGTCCCACACAGGGACCTCGGTGGTCCAGTAGGTTAGACTGATCGGCCCTCAGTCCCACACAGGGACCTCGATGGTCCAGTAGGTTAGACTGATCGTCCCTCAGTCCCACACAGGGACCTCGGTGGTCCAGTAGGTTAGACTGATCGTCCCTCAGTCCCACACAGGGACATCGGTGGTCCAGTAGGTTAGACTGATTGTCCCTCAGTCCCACACTGGGGCCTCGGTGGTTCAATGTGTTAGACTGATTGTCCCTCAGTCCCACACGGGGACCTCGGTGGTCCAGTAGGTTAGACTGATTGTCCGTCAGTCCCACACGGGGACCTCGGTGGTCCAGTAGGTCAGACGGATTGTCCCTCAGTCCCACACGGGGACCTCGGTGGTCCAGTAGGTTAGACTGATCGGCCCTCAGTCCCACACAGGGACCTCGGTGGTCCAGTAGGTTAGACTGATTGTCCCTCAGTCCCACACAGGGACCTCGGTGCTCCAGTAGGTTAGACTGATTGTCCCTCAGTCCTACACATGGACCTCGGTTGTCCAGTGGGTTAGACTGATTGTCCCTCAGTCCCACACGGGGACCTCGGTGGTCCAGTGGGTTAGACTGATTGTCCCTCAGTCCCACACGGGGACCTCGGTGCTCCAGTAGGTTAGACTGATTGTCCATCAGTCCCACACATGGACCTCGGTGGTCCAGTGGGTTAGACTGATTGTCCCTCAGTCCCACTTGGGGACCTCGGTGGTCCAGTGGGTTAGAATGATTTTCCCTCAGTCCCACACATGGACCTCGGTGCTCCAATGGGTTAGACTGATTGTCCCTCAGTCTCACACAGGGACCTCGGTGCTCCAGTGGGTTAGACTGATCGTCCCTCAGTCCCACACATGGACCTCGGTGCTCCAATGGGTTAGACTGATCGTCCCTCAGTCCCACACGGGGACCTCGGTGCTCCAGTAGGTTAGACTGATTGTCCGTCAGTCCCACGTGGGGACCTTCCTTTCAGACTGGGTTTCTCTCATTGTACATGTTAGACTGGCAAAACTTGCCAAATGGCTCACTTGAACATGATGTAATTTCTGCCTGTTGTGATCATTCTACCTGCTGTCATTTATCAAAATAAAATTCTGTCTGTGTTATGTAACCAGATTGATTTGGTATGGATTGACTGGGTGCTTATGTAACAATCCTCCAGTATAACGGTCATGTCAGAATCACACAGATGTCTCTAACATTCTATATTTAACAATCTGTTAGAGCCTGAACTGTCAAGTGGAAAAGCTACTGAAGTCATGAGAAAACATGAGAAAGAGAAAAAAGAAGCAATAGGTTGACAGGAATTGTTGAATAGCCTTGACAACAGTGATAGGCTATAATATTAAAATTTCCCTCGTTTGGCCACCAAAATTTAACAAAAATTACCAAGAATGTAAAGTTATGATGCCAATGCAAGTCCCTTATTATTATTGATTCTTTCCTTTCATTAAAACAATCTTAGACTTTCAATTAAAATCTTTCCTCTTCGTTTGCTAGTGTTTTCTAAATTTGTATACGCCCGACTTAAAAAAAGTCGGTCGTATTATGGTATCACCAGCGCCGTCTGTCCGTCCGTCCCGAATTCCCTTCCGCTCCATAACTTGAAGAGTTTTGATCTAATCTTTACAATTCTTTCACAACATATACCTTGTGGGTAGAAGGTGTGTCATGAACCATTTATGACATCGTCGATTGCATAATGTGGCTTCTACATTGGATTATGTAGTATTCTGTCTTAGTCTATATCTTAATTCCCTTCCGCTCCATAACTTGAAGGGTTTTGATCCGATCTTTACAATTTTTTTACAACGTATAGTTTAGGGGTAGAAAGTGTGTCATGAACCATTAAGAACATTGTCCATTGCATATTATGGCTTCTACATTGGATTATGTAATAGTCTGTCTTAGTCTATATCTTAGTTCCCTTCCGCTCCATAACTTGAAGGGTTTTGATCCGATCTTTACAATTTTTTTACAACGTATAGTTTAGGGGTAGAAAGTGTGTCATGAACCATTAAGAACATTGTCCATTGCATATTATGGCTTCTACATAGGATTATGTAATATTCTGGCATAGTCTATATCTTCGTTCCCTTCCGCTCCATAACTTGAAGAGTTTTGATCCAATCTTGACAATTCTTTCAGAGTATATACCTTATGGGCAGACGGTGTGTCATGTACCATTTCTGACTTCACCCGTTGCAAAATATGGCAGCCATATAAGATTATGCAATATTCTCTTCCGCTCCATAACTTCTAAAGTTTTGATCCGATCTTGACGATTTATTTCAGAGTATATACCTTATGGGCAGACGATGTTTCACGTACCATTCCTGACATCACCTGTTGCATAATATGGCAGCCCTATTTGATTATGTAATATTCCCTTTCGGCTCCAGAACTTCTTTCGTTTTGATATAATCTCTCCAATTCTTCTAGAGTATATATACCTTATAGGTAGATGATGTGTCGCATACCAAATTTGATTTGGGTCCACATATTTTTTATCTGTTTTCAAAAGTTTTTTTTTTATCGTAAATGTGTACCTGATGTTTAATATATATATATAAATATATACATATAGCAATGCTTTTTTGAGTACACTTGGTCCAGAGTAATACTGGAAGCCAATTAATTTATACATTCTGAGACTGTTTTCTTGGATAGTTTAATGTGCACTATATTAACAAAAAAAGACCATTTTCCCACTTTATTACCCATCTGGTATTTATCAGAGTGGCTGTTTAAATAGAGATAAGGGGACAATGACATCCACAAGGTTTGTATATTTACGCACCATCATATCTGTGGTCAGCCTGGAGATTGTTTGCTTTGTACTAAAACTATTTCAGCCAAGTCCAATAGAATAGTGTCCCAGTCAAAACTGTTAAAATTCAAGAATTGTAAGGAACATAACAGCAATGTCAAAACAGCCACAATATTTCAGTTTTTGCAATTAAAATGTAATTGAAATTACCTGAACAGATAATATATGTGTACTATAACGTACTGGCATTTAGTTGCAGCTTCATCAAATTCAGAAAAGAAAAACTTCTAATGTGAACAAGAAATTCAACTTGATGAAATTAAAACAAATGTTATATTAAATGTAAAGTTCTTAATCGTAGCGGTTCGACTTTGCCACGGCGGGCGTATGTTGAGTTTACTAAAACTCTTGTTTAAATTTGTGTTTTGTTTTCTCCCCAATTCATATTAGCAAAAAAACTGAAATACAAAATTTACTATGTAACATTACATCCATGCTACTTAGGATTGTTATATATTTATCAAGCTTAATAACAATAGTAGGTACTATATCTTAAGATATTGAAATGTGTTTGTCCAGAAACCATTAGAATTTTTGCTATTCTATATATATTAATGTAAACTGGAGTGATTGTTTGTATAGGACAATGTGGGACTGAACAGCTGGCTTCTCTAATCACTTATCTTCTATTTTTTTAAAACATGTGTACTCAATGTTAAAGGAGATATGTTTCAAGTCCTTTAAACTCAAATATATCTCTGAATACAGGGATTATTTTACCGTCTGAAATTTGACAAATACAAACGTAACTCTCAACCACAAAATCAAACCACTTTTCCCTGAAGTGAAATAGACATCCTATTTGTCGCCTTTTTTTTGCGTATAAATATACTTCCCTCTTGGCTTGACATCAAAACATACTTTTTGAGACACAATTAAAAACTTGTCTTCAAAGATTTTCCCTTGTGCCCATGTCTTTCAGTGTTCATATATACCCGATATATATATATAAGAAATAAACAAAGACGTTATTGTCAATACTAAGTTGTCTTAATATCTGTTTAATGTTCATTTTTGATTGATAGATTCATGGATGTTTTGTTTTATTCACTTGTACATGGTAGACAGATTCAGTGGAATGAGGAAGGTACCAGAGTAAAACCCTGTTCATTCGCTGGCACCCCACAGTGGTGAGATAGTCTGGCACCCCACAGTGGAGTGATAGTCTGGCACCCCTCAGTGGAGTGATAGTCTGGCACCAGCCTTCCATCAAATGGTTGCGGGTTCAAATTATTACTCTGTCCAAAAACAAAATTGTTCAGTTTATGAGTGGGTTTATTATTTGATTGCCCTATGGGACAGAGTTGCCTGGAGCCTCTTTCACAAAGCGGCGTAGCGTAAGTTTTCACGTAACTGCCATAGCAACCCATACTGTAGAGATACGTTAGTTAGAAAGTTACGCAAAAAATACATCGGCGCCGCTTTGTGAAACAGGCTCCAGGTACTGGCCGTAGGTCAGTGACTCAAAGGTTTTACTCAAATTTTGTGTTTTTTTCAGGCAGTTAGGAATGTCGTATGCATTAGCAACAGGTGGTGCTGTAGGTACAGCTTTAGGAATTAACAGTTTAATCAAGGTAAATCACCATAGATAAAGTACAATAGTTTATTACAACAACTTATGATGGTATAAAGGTCTAAATTTTTAACAATTAGAAACTTGTTTCTATGGTAATTTTAGACAAGAATATTTTCCGTGTGTTTTAGTGTTCATAAATAAATAACAATAATAAATTTAGACATTAATCTCACGATTGTCGGGAAAGACGAGAGTACCTTAAAAATCTCTCGCATTATACAATCTATTCAAAACCCAATATAAAATTTAACCGTTTGTGATTTTAACCTCCTACACATCAGAGTACATTTATCCCTCTATCCACGGAGGCCCCTTATATCCCTCTATCCACGGAGGCCCCTTATATCCCTCTATCCACGGAGGCCCCTTATATCCCTCTATCCACGGAGGCCCCTTATATCCCTCTATCCACGGAGGCCCCTTATATCCCTCTATCCACGGAGGCCCCTTATATCCCTCTATCCACGGAGGCCCCTTATATCCCTCTATCCACGGAGGCCCCTTATATCCCTCTATCCACGGAGGCCCCTTATATCCCTCTATCCACGGAGGCCCCTTATATCCCTCTATCCACGGAGGCCCCTCACTAGTGAGGTCAAATCTAAGGTTTTTATTTAAATTTTTATCGAAAGATTTTTAGGGCAATCTGTTCATTATTAAATACTTACATGTATGTATCAACAATTTCTTTATGTTTCGTATTCTTATATATCTGAATTATGATTTATGTTGTCAGAGATTTCCGCCCATATTGGCTAGGTTTGTTCCCTTTACTGCTGTGGCTGCTGCTAACTGTATCAATATACCATTTATGAGGAGTAGGTAGGTCAAGGTCATTTTATGTAAGTGTTTCGATAAACGCTATATGGTTTGAACCGTAAGGGAATATGCTTAAGTTTTTATACTGTCATTCTAAAATATCCGTAGAGTAAGCCAAGGCATTTCCCCGAGCTGGGGGGCCTCAGTCTGTTATTGTGATAGTCCCTCCCTCCTCAATGCGGCAACGGTTCGGATCCAACGCAAACCAAATAAAAATGTGAAAATTTATAAGTTGATTTTTCAGTTGATTGCCGTATTTTGGAAGAGATACCAAGCACTTACCAAAGGTCAGGGGTTTCCTCCAGGCAGTGAGCCCGGTTTCTTCCTTCATTGTCTTGGATTCTTTATTACAAAATCGTTTGTTTTATCCAATTTTTTTTCTGATGCCATGATATATCTGAAGCTATCAAATGAGGTTTTTGATGGCTGATAGTCAATAAGTATATTTATGTCGCAGATCTATGCTTTGCTCTTGTCAAACACCAGTAGGAAAAACACAACTTCGCTGTCTTATTTTTGTGCTAGAAATAATATTATTCTTGTCGACAAAAAAGGTATCTTATGCCTTTGTATATATCTTGATACGTCTCAGAAAATTCACATTATTGTGTATGTGGTGAGTGACATTCAGTGAATCATTCTATGGTATTCTCTCACGCTTTCAGAGAAATGACCTCAGGGATACCGATATTTGATGAAAGTGGAAACAGATTAGGCGATTCAACACACGCAGCTAAAAAAGCTATCGGTCAGGTTGTATTTTCACGGATTGCTATGGCAACACCAGGCATGAGTAAGTTTGTCGTTAAAATGAAATTAGCGATTTTCAAATCAGTTACCTAAATGTATAACGAAATTATCTAACAAGATTTTATTGCAATCTCTGGATGAAGAATATTGGACAGGTTCATGACGACAGTTTTCCCACTACAATATCACAGAAGTAGTGGCACAGAAATATGCTCCCACAAGTTTACCTTTCAATGAATGTTCAGTTTAAAATAATTCAATTTGACCCCTTAGTCAAAACAGTTGTTCAGTCAACTACTATAAGCTGCTATATTGTGTGTTTATAGCGATAATAATATTGTTTTCCTTTTCTTCCAGTGATCCCTCCCATTATTATGCAGTATTTGGAAAAGAAACCATTTTTAACGGTAAAGGGATTTTTTTTTCATTAATATTATTCTTATTTCTAACAATGTATCTAATGTATTGTTTCCTCTCTGTAAAACAGTTGATTTATCGTACGGGAACTTCATTTTGGGTTGTCCCATGACAATTGTTTCACAAGCTGTACATGATCTGTTTCTTTTCTCTGTAACACCAAAGAAAATCACCTTATACGTAATACAATTAGACACTTGTCTCCATCGTTATTTTAATCAAGAAGACATATTCTGTGCTTGTGTGTTTTAATGTTGGTGGATTTCTGCTGGATTATTTCATGTATAATGCCAACCTTGTCAAGGTCACTGGGCTCTTTAGGCTGAGGATGCCCCTGATGTTCTGCTAGTACCTATGATATCACTGGGCTCTTTAGGCTATGGATGCCCCTGATGTTCTGCTAGTACCTATGATATCACTGGGCTCTTTAGGCTATGGATGCCCCTGATGTTCTGCTAGTACCTATGATATCACTGGGCTCTTTAGACTGAGGATGCCCCTGATGTTCTGCTAGTACCTATGATATCACTGGGCTCTTTAGGCTATGGTTGCCCCTGATGTTCTGCTAGTACCTATGATATCACTGGGCTCTTTAGGCTGAGGATGCCCCTGATGTTCTGCTAGTACCTATGATATCACTGGGCTCTTTAGGCTATGGATGCCCCTGATGTTCTGCTAGTACCTATGATATCACTGGGCTCTTTAGGCTATGGATGCCCCTGATGTTCTGCTAGTACCTATGATATCACTGGGCTCTTTAGACTGAGGATGCCCCTGATGTTCTGCTAGTACCTATGATATCACTGGGCTCTTTAGGCTATGGTTGCCCCTGATGTTCTGCTAGTACCTATGATATCACTGGGCTCTTTAGGCTGAGGATGCCCCTGATGTTCTGCTAGTACCTATGATATCACTGGGCTCTTTAGGCTATGGATGCCCCTGATGTTCTGCTAGTACTTATGATATCACTGGGCTCTTTAGACTATGGATGCCCCTGATGTTCTGCTAGTACCTATGATATCACTGGGCTCTTTAGCTGAGGATGCCCCTGATGTTCTGCTAGTACCTATGATATCACTGGGATCTTTAGGCTGAGGATGCCCCTGATGTTCTGCTAGTACCTATGATATCACTGGGCTCTTTAGACTGAGGATGCCCCTGATGTTCTGCTAGTACCTATGATATCACTGGGCTCTTTAGGCTATGGTTGCCCCTGATGTTCTGCTAGTACCTATGATATCACTGGGCTCTTTAGGCTAAGGATGCCCCTGATGTTCTGCTAGTACCTATGATATCACTGGGCTCTTTAGGCTATGGATGCCCCTGATGTTCTGCTAGTACCTATGATATCACTGGGCTCTTTAGACTATGGATGCCCCTGATGTTCTGCTAGTACCTATGATATCACTGGGCTCTTTAGCTGAGGATGCCCCTGATGTTCTGCTAGTACCTATGATATCACTGGGATCTTTAGGATGAGGATGCCCCTGATGTTCTGCTAGTACCTATGATATCACTGGGCTCTTTAGGCTGAGGATGCCCCTGATGTTCTGCTAGTACCTATGATGTCACTGGACTCTTTAGGCTGAGGATGCCCCTGATGTTCTGCTAGTACCTATGATATCACTGGGCTCTTTAGACTGAGGATGCCCCTGATGTTCTGCTAGTACCTATGATATCACTGGGCTCTTTAGACTGAGGATGCCCCTGATGTTCTGCTAGTACCTATGATATCACTGGGCTCTTTAGGCTATGGATGCCCCTGATGTTCTGCTAGTACCTATGATATCACTGGGCACTTTAGGCTATGGTTGCCCCTGATGTTCTGCTAGTACCTATGATATCACTGGGCTCTTTAGGATATGGATGCCCCTGATGTTCTGCTAGTACCTATGATATCACTGGGCTCTTTAGACTGAGGATGCCCCTGATGTTCTGCTAGTACCTATGATATCACTGGGCTCTTTAGGCTGAGGATGCCCCTGATGTTCTGCTAGTACCTATGGTATCACTGGGCTCTTTAGGCTGAGGATGCCCCTGATGTTCTGCTAGTACCTATGATATCACTGGGCTCTTTAGGCTATGGATGCCCCTGGTGTTCTGCTAGTACCTATGATATCACTGGGCTCTTTAGACTGAGGATGCCCCTGATGTTCTGCTAGTACCTATGATATCACTGGGCTCTTTAGGCTAAGGATGCCCCTGATGTTCTGCTAGTACCTATGATATCACTGGGCTCTTCAGACTGAGGATGCCCCTGATGTTCTGCTAGTACCTATGATACCACTGGGCTCTTTAGGCTAAGGATGCCCCTGATGTTCTGCTAGTACCTATGATATCACTGGGCTCTTTAGGCTATGGATGCCCCTGATGGTCTGCTAGTACCTATGATATCACTGGGCTCTTTAGACTGAGGATGCCCCTGATGTTCTGCTAGTACCTATGATATCACTGGGCTCTTTAGGCTATGGATGCCCCTGATGTTCTGCTAGTACCTATGATATCACTGGGCACTTTAGGCTATGGTTGCCCCTGATGTTCTGCTAGTACCTATGATATCACTGGGCTCTTTAGGATATGGATGCCCCTGATGTTCTGCTAGTACCTATGATATCACTGGGCTCTTTAGACTGAGGATGCCCCTGATGTTCTGCTAGTACCTATGATATCACTGGGCTCTTTAGGCTGAGGATGCCCCTGATGTTCTGCTAGTACCTATGGTATCACTGGGCTCTTTAGGCTGAGGATGCCCCTGATGTTCTGCTAGTACCTATGATATCACTGGGCTCTTTAGGCTATGGATGCCCCTGGTGTTCTGCTAGTACCTATGATATCACTGGGCTCTTTAGACTGAGGATGCCCCTGATGTTCTGCTAGTACCTATGATATCACTGGGCTCTTTAGGCTAAGGATGCCCCTGATGTTCTGCTAGTACCTATGATATCACTGGGCTCTTCAGACTGAGGATGCCCCTGATGTTCTGCTAGTACCTATGATACCACTGGGCTCTTTAGGCTAAGGATGCCCCTGATGTTCTGCTAGTACCTATGATATCACTGGGCTCTTTAGGCTATGGATGCCCCTGATGGTCTGCTAGTACCTATGATATCACTGGGCTCTTTAGGCTGAGGATGCCCCTGGTGTTCTGCTAATACCTATGATATCACTGGGCTCTTTAGACTGAGGATGCCCCTGATGTTCTGCTAGTACCTATGATATAACTGGGCTCTTTAGGCTATGGTTGCCCCTGATGTTCTGCTAGTACCTATGATATAACTGGGCTCTTTAGGCTTAGGATGCCCCTGATGTTCTGCTAGTACCTATGATATCACTGGGCTCTTTAGGTTGAGGATGCCCCTGATGTTCTGCTAGTACCTATGATATCACTGGGCTCTTTAGACTGAGGATGCCCCTGATGTTCTGCTAGTACCTATGATATCACTGGGCTCTTTAGGCTATGGTTGCCCCTGATGTTCTGCTAGTACCTATGATATCACTGGGCTCTTTAGGCTAAGTATGCCCCTGATGTTCTGCTAGTACCTATGATATCACTGGGCTCTTTAGGCTATGGATGCCCCTGATGTTCTGCTAGTACCTATGATATCACTGGGCTCTTTAGACTATGGATGCCCCTGATGTTCTGCTAGTACCTATGATATCACTGGGCTCTTTAGCTGAGGATGCCCCTGATGTTCTGCTAGTACCTATGATATCACTGGGATCTTTAGGATGAGGATGCCCCTGATGTTCTGCTAGTACCTATGATATCACTGGGCTCTTTAGGCTGAGGATGCCCCTGATGTTCTGCTAGTACCTATGATGTCACTGGACTCTTTAGGCTGAGGATGCCCCTGATGTTCTGCTAGTACCTATGATATCACTGGGCTCTTTAGACTGAGGATGCCCCTGATGTTCTGCTAGTACCTATGATATCACTGGGCTCTTTAGACTGAGGATGCCCCTGATGTTCTGCTAGTACCTATGATATCACTGGGCTCTTTAGGCTATGGATGCCCCTGATGTTCTGCTAGTACCTATGATATCACTGGGCACTTTAGGCTATGGTTGCCCCTGATGTTCTGCTAGTACCTATGATATCACTGGGCTCTTTAGGATATGGATGCCCCTGATGTTCTGCTAGTACCTATGATATCACTGGGCTCTTTAGACTGAGGATGCCCCTGATGTTCTGCTAGTACCTATGATATCACTGGGCTCTTTAGGCTGAGGATGCCCCTGATGTTCTGCTAGTACCTATGGTATCACTGGGCTCTTTAGGCTGAGGATGCCCCTGATGTTCTGCTAGTACCTATGATATCACTGGGCTCTTTAGGCTATGGATGCCCCTGGTGTTCTGCTAGTACCTATGATATCACTGGGCTCTTTAGACTGAGGATGCCCCTGATGTTCTGCTAGTACCTATGATATCACTGGGCTCTTTAGGCTAAGGATGCCCCTGATGTTCTGCTAGTACCTATGATATCACTGGGCTCTTCAGACTGAGGATGCCCCTGATGTTCTGCTAGTACCTATGATACCACTGGGCTCTTTAGGCTAAGGATGCCCCTGATGTTCTGCTAGTACCTATGATATCACTGGGCTCTTTAGGCTATGGATGCCCCTGATGGTCTGCTAGTACCTATGATATCACTGGGCTCTTTAGGCTGAGGATGCCCCTGGTGTTCTGCTAATACCTATGATATCACTGGGCTCTTTAGACTGAGGATGCCCCTGATGTTCTGCTAGTACCTATGATATAACTGGGCTCTTTAGGCTATGGTTGCCCCTGATGTTCTGCTAGTACCTATGATATAACTGGGCTCTTTAGGCTTAGGATGCCCCTGATGTTCTGCTAGTACCTATGATATCACTGGGCTCTTTAGGTTGAGGATGCCCCTGATGTTCTGCTAGTACCTATGATATCACTGGGCTCTTTAGGCTATGGATGCCCCTGATGTTCTGCTAGTACCTATGATATCACTGGGCTCTTTAGACTGAGGATGCCCCTGATGTTCTGCTAGTACCTATGATATCACTGGGCTCTTTAGGCTGAGGATGCCCCTGATGTTCTGCTAGTACCTATGATATCACTGGGCTCTTTAGGCTATGGATGCCCCTGGTGTTCTGCTAGTACCTATGATATCACTGGGCTCTTTAGACTGAGGATGCCCCTGATGTTCTGCTAGTACCTATGATATCACTGGGCTCTTTAGGCTAAGGATGCCCCTGATGTTCTGCTAGTACCTATGATATCACTGGGCTCTTTAGGCTATGGATGCCCCTGATGTTCTGCTAGTACCTATGATATCACTGGGCTCTTTAGACTATGGATGCCCCTGATGTTCTGCTAGTACCTATGATATCACTGGGCTCTTTAGACTGAGGATGCCCCTGATGTTCTGCTAGTACCTATGATATCACTGGGATATTTAGGCTGAGGATGCCCCTGATGTTCTGCTAGTACCTATGATATCACTTGGCTCTTTAGGCTGAGGATGCCCCTGATGTTCTGCTAGTACCTATGATATCACTGGGCTCTTTAGGCTGAGGATGCCCCTGATGTTCTGCTAGTACCTATGATATCACTGGGCTCTTTAGACTGAGGATGCCCCTGATGTTCTGCTAGTACCTATGATATCACTGGGCTCTTTAGACTGAGGATGCCCCTGATGTTCTGCTAGTACCTATGATATCACTGGGCTCTTTAGGCTATGGATGCCCCTGATGTTCTGCTAGTACCTATGATATCACTGGGCACTTTAGGCTATGGTTGCCCCTGATGTTCTCCTAGTACCTATGATATCACTGGGCTCTTTAGGCTATGGATGCCCCTGATGTTCTGCTAGTACCTATGATATCACTGGGCTCTTTAGACTGAGGATGCCCCTGATGTTCTGCTAGTACCTATGATATCACTGGGCTCTTTAGGCTGAGGATGCCCCTGATTTTCTGCTAGTACCTATGGTATCACTGGGCTCTTTAGGCTGAGGATGCCCCTGATGTTCTGCTAGTACCTATGATATCACTGGGCTCTTTAGGCTATGGATGCCCCTGGTGTTCTGCTAGTACCTATGATATCACTGGGCTCTTTAGACTGAGGATGCCCCTGATGTTCTGCTAGTACCTATGATATCACTGGGCTCTTTAGGCTAAGGATGCCCCTGATGTTCTGCTAGTACCTATGATATCACTGGGCTCTTTAGGCTATGGATGCCCCTGATGTTCTGCTAGTACCTATGATATCACTGGGCTCTTTAGACTGAGGATGCCCCTGATGTTCTGCTAGTACCTATGATATCACTGGGCTCTTTAGGCTATGGTTGCCCCTGATGTTCTGCTAGTACCTATGATATCACTGGGCTCTTTAGGCTGAGGATGCCCCTGATGTTCTGCTAGTACCTATGATATCACTTGACTCTTTAGGCTATGGATGCCCCTGATGTTCTGCTAGTACCTATGATATCACTGGGCTCTTTAGACTATGGATGCCCCTGATGTTCTGCTAGTACCTATGATATCACTGGGCTCTTTAGCTGAGGATGCCCCTGATGTTCTGCTAGTACCTATGATATCACTGGGATCTTTAGGCTGAGGATGCCCCTGATGTTCTGCTAGTACCTATGATATCACTGGGCTCTTTAGGCTGAGGATGCCCCTGATGTTCTGCTAGTACCTATGATATCACTGGGCTCTTTAGGCTGAGGATGCCCCTGATGTTCTGCTAGTACCTATGATATCACTGGGCTCTTTAGACTGAGGATGCCCCTGATGTTCTGCTAGTACCTATGATATCACTGGGCTCTTTAGACTGAGGATGCCCCTGATGTTCTGCTAGTACCTATGATATCACTGGGCTCTTTAGGCTATGGATGCCCCTGATGTTCTGCTAGTACCTATGATATCACTGGGCACTTTAGGCTATGTTGCCCCTGATGTTCTGCTAGTACCTATGATATCACTGGGCTCTTTAGGCTATGGATGCCCCTGATGTTCTGCTAGTACCTATGATATCACTGGGCTCTTTAGACTGAGGATGCCCCTGATGTTCTGCAAGTACCTATGATATCACTGGGCTCTTTAGGCTGAGGATGCCCCTGATGTTCTGCTAGTACCTATGGTATCACTTGGCTCTTTAGGCTGAGGATGCCCCTGATGTTCTGCTAGTACCTATGATATCACTGGGCTCTTTAGGCTATGGATGCCCCTGCTGTTCTGCTAGTACCTATGATATCACTGGGCTCTTTAGACTGAGGATGCCCCTGATGTTCTGCTAGTACCTATGATATCACTGGGCTCTTTAGGCTAAGGATGCCCCTGATGTTCTGCTAGTACCTATGATATCACTGGGCTCTTCAGACTGAGGATGCCCCTGATGTTCTGCTAGTACCTATGATATCACTGGGCTCTTTAGGCTAAGGATGCCCCTGATGTTCTGCTAGTACCTATGATATCACTGGGCTCTTTAGGCTATGGATGCCCCTGATGGTCTGCTAGTACCTATGATATCACTGGGCTCTTTAGGCTGAGGATGCCCCTGGTGTTCTGCTAATACCTATGATATCACTGGGCTTTTTAGACTGAGGATGCCCCTGGTGTTCTGCTAGTACCTATGATATAACTGGGCTCTTTAGGCTATGGTTGCCCCTGATGTTCTGCTAGTACCTATGATATAACTGGGCTCTTTAGGCTTAGGATGCCCCTGATGTTCTGCTAGTACCTATGATATCACTGGGCTCTTTAGGTTGAGGATGCCCCTGATGTTCTGCTAGTACCTATGATATCACTGGGCTCATTAGGCTATGGATGCCCCTGATGTTCTGCTAGTACCTATGATATCACTGGGCTCTTTAGACTGAGGATGCCCCTGATGTTCTGCTAGTACCTATGATATCACTGGGCTCTTTAGGCTGAGGATGCCCCTGATGTTCTGCTAGTACCTATGGTATCACTGGGCTCTTTAGGCTGAGGATGCCCCTGATGTTCTGCTAGTACCTATGATATCACTGGGCTCTTTAGGCTATGGATGCCCCTGGTGTTCTGCTAGTACCTATGATATCACTGGGCTCTTTAGCTGAGGATGCCCCTGATGTTCTGCTAGTACCTATGATATCACTGGGATATTTAGGCTGAGGATGCCCCTGATGTTCTGCTAGTACCTATGATATCACTGGGCTCTTTAGGCTGAGGATGCCCCTGATGTTCTGCTAGTACCTATGATATCACTGGGCTCTTTAGGCTGAGGATGCCCCTGATGTTCTGCTAGTACCTATGATATCACTGGGCTCTTTAGACTGAGGATGCCCCTGATGTTCTGCTAGTACCTATGATATCACTGGGCTCTTTAGACTGAGGATGCCCCTGATGTTCTGCTAGTACCTATGATATCACTGGGCTCTTTAGGCTATGGATGCCCCTGATGTTCTGCTAGTACCTATGATATCACTGGGCACTTTAGGCTATGGTTGCCCCTGATGTTCTGCTAGTACCTATGATATCACTGGGCTCTTTAGGCTATGGATGCCCCTGATGTTCTGCTAGTACCTATGATATCACTGGGCTCTTTAGACTGAGGATGCCCCTGATGTTCTGCTAGTACCTATGATATCACTGGGCTCTTTAGGCTGAGGATGCCCCTGATGTTCTGCTAGTACCTATGGTATCACTGGGCTCTTTAGGCTGAGGATGCCCCTGATGTTCCGCTAGTACCTATGATATCATTGGGGTCTTTAGGCTATGGATGCCCCTGATGTTCTGCTAGTACCTATGATATCACTGGGCTCTTTAGGCTTAGGATGCCCCTGATGTTCTGCTAGTACCTATGATATCACTGGGCTCTTTAGGATATGGATGCCCCTGATGTTCTGCTGGTACCTATGATATCACTGGGCTCTTTAGACTGAGGATGCCCCTGATGTTCTGCTAGTACCTATGATATCACTGGGCTCTTTAGGCTGAGGATGCCCCTGATGTTCTGCTAGTACCTATGGTATCACTGGGCTCTTTAGGCTGAGGATGCCCCTGATGTTCTGCTAGTACCTATGATATCACTGGGCTCTTTAGGCTATGGATGCCCCTGGTGTTCTGCTAGTACCTATGATATCACTGGGCTCTTTAGACTGAGGATGCCCCTGATGTTCTGCTAGTACCTATGATATCACTGGGCTCTTTAGGCTAAGGATGCCCCTGATGTTCTGCTAGTACCTATGATATCACTGGGCTCTTCAGACTGAGGATGCCCCTGATGTTCTGCTAGTACCTATGATATCACTGGGCTCTTTAGGCTAAGGATGCCCCTGATGTTCTGTTAGTACCTATGATATCACTGGGCTCTTTAGGCTATGGATGCCCCTGATGGTCTGCTAGTACCTATGATATCACTGGGCTCTTTAGGCTGAGGATGCCCCTGGTGTTCTGCTAATACCTATGATATCACTGGGCTCTTTAGACTGAGGATGCCCCTGATGTTCTGCTAGTACCTATGATATAACTGGGCTCTTTAGGCTATGGTTGCCCCTGATGTTCTGCTAGTACCTATGATATAACTGGGCTCTTTAGGCTTAGGATGCCCCTGATGTTCTGCTAGTACCTATGATATCACTGGGCTCTTTAGGTTGAGGATGCCCCTGATGTTCTGCTAGTACCTATGATATCACTGGGCTCTTTAGGCTATGGATGCCCCTGATGTTCTGCTAGTACCTATGATATCACTGGGCTCTTTAGACTGAGGATGCCCCTGATGTTCTGCTAGTACCTATGATATCACTGGGCTCTTTAGGCTGAGGATGCCCCTGATGTTCTGCTAGTACCTATGGTATCACTGGGCTCTTTAGGCTGAGGATGCCCCTGATGTTCTGCTAGTACCTATGATATCACTGGGCTCTTTAGGCTATGGATGCCCCTGGTGTTCTGCTAGTACCTATGATATCACTGGGCTCTTTAGACTGAGGATGCCCCTGATGTTCTGCTAGTACCTATGATATCACTGGGCTCTTTAGGCTAAGGATGCCCCTGATGTTCTGCTAGTACCTATGATATCACTGGGCTCTTTAGGCTATGGATGCCCCTGATGTTCTGCTAGTACCTATGATATCACTGGGCTCTTTAGACTATGGATGCCCCTGATGTTCTGCTAGTACCTATGATATCACTGGGCTCTTTAGACTGAGGATGCCCCTGATGTTCTGCTAGTACCTATGATATCACTGGGATATTTAGGCTGAGGATGCCCCTGATGTTCTGCTAGTACCTATGATATCACTTGGCTCTTTAGGCTGAGGATGCCCCTGATGTTCTGCTAGTACCTATGATATCACTGGGCTCTTTAGGCTGAGGATGCCCCTGATGTTCTGCTAGTACCTATGATATCACTGGGCTCTTTAGACTGAGGATGCCCCTGATGTTCTGCTAGTACCTATGATATCACTGGGCTCTTTAGACTGAGGATGCCCCTGATGTTCTGCTAGTACCTATGATATCACTGGGCTCTTTAGGCTATGGATGCCCCTGATGTTCTGCTAGTACCTATGATATCACTGGGCACTTTAGGCTATGGTTGCCCCTGATGTTCTCCTAGTACCTATGATATCACTGGGCTCTTTAGGCTATGGATGCCCCTGATGTTCTGCTAGTACCTATGATATCACTGGGCTCTTTAGACTGAGGATGCCCCTGATGTTCTGCTAGTACCTATGATATCACTGGGCTCTTTAGGCTGAGGATGCCCCTGATTTTCTGCTAGTACCTATGGTATCACTGGGCTCTTTAGGCTGAGGATGCCCCTGATGTTCTGCTAGTACCTATGATATCACTGGGCTCTTTAGGCTATGGATGCCCCTGGTGTTCTGCTAGTACCTATGATATCACTGGGCTCTTTAGACTGAGGATGCCCCTGATGTTCTGCTAGTACCTATGATATCACTGGGCTCTTTAGGCTATGGATGCCCCTGATGTTCTGCTAGTACCTATGATATCACTGGGCTCTTTAGACTGAGGATGCCCCTGATGTTCTGCTAGTACCTATGATATCACTGGGCTCTTTAGGCTATGGTTGCCCCTGATGTTCTGCTAGTACCTATGATATCACTTGGCTCTTTAGGCTGAGGATGCCCCTGATGTTCTGCTAGTACCTATGATATCACTTGGCTCTTTAGGCTATGGATGCCCCTGATGTTCTGCTAGTACCTATGATATCACTGGGCTCTTTAGACTATGGATGCCCCTGATGTTCTGCTAGTACCTATGATATCACTGGGCTCTTTAGCTGAGAATGCCCCTGATGTTCTATTAGTACCTATGATATCACTGGGATCTTTAGGCTGAGGATGCCCCTGATGTTCTGCTAGTACCTATGATATCACTGGGCTCTTTAGGCTGAGGATGCCCCTGATGTTCTGCTAGTACCTATGATATCACTGGGCTCTTTAGGCTGAGGATGCCCCTGATGTTCTGCTAGTACCTATGATATCACTGGGCTCTTTAGACTGAGGATGCCCCTGATGTTCTGCTAGTACCTATGATATCACTGGGCTCTTTAGACTGAGGATGCCCCTGATGTTCTGCTAGTACCTATGATATCACTGGGCTCTTTAGGCTATGGATGCCCCTGATGTTCTGCTAGTACCTATGATATCACTGGGCACTTTAGGCTATGGTTGCCCCTGATGTTCTGCTAGTACCTATGATATCACTGGGCTCTTTAGGCTATGGATGCCCCTGATGTTCTGCTAGTACCTATGATATCACTGGGCTCTTTAGACTGAGGATGCCCCTGATGTTCTGCTAGTACCTATGATATCACTGGGCTCTTTAGGCTGAGGATGCCCCTGATGTTCTGCTAGTACCTATGGTATCACTTGGCTCTTTAGGCTGAGGATGCCCCTGATGTTCTGTTAGTACCTATGATATCACTGGGCTCTTTAGGCTATGGATGCCCCTGATGGTCTGCTAGTACCTATGATATCACTGGGCTCTTTAGGCTTAGGATGCCCCTGGTGTTCTGCTAATACCTATGATATCACTGGGCTTTTTAGACTGAGGATGCCCCTGATGTTCTGCTAGTACCTATGATATAACTGGGCTCTTTAGGCTATGGTTGCCCCTGATGTTCTGCTAGTACCTATGATATAACTGGGCTCTTTAGGCTTAGGATGCCCCTGATGTTCTGCTAGTACCTATGATATCACTGGGCTCTTTAGGTTGAGGATGCCCCTGATGTTCTGCTAGTACCTATGATATCACTGGGCTCATTAGGCTATGGATGCCCCTGATGTTCTGCTAGTACCTATGATATCACTGGGCTCTTTAGACTGAGGATGCCCCTGATGTTCTGCTAGTACCTATGATATCACTGGGCTCTTTAGGCTGAGGATGCCCCTGATGTTCTGCTAGTACCTATGGTATCACTGGGCTCTTTAGGCTGAGGATGCCCCTGATGTTCTGCTAGTACCTATGATATCACTGGGCTCTTTAGGCTATGGATGCCCCTGGTGTTCTGCTAGTACCTATGATATCACTGGGCTCTTTAGACTGAGGATGCCCCTGATGTTCTGCTAGTACCTATGATATCACTGGGCTGTTTAGACTATGGATGCCCCTGATGTTCTGCTAGTACCTATGATATCACTGGGCTCTTTAGCTGAGGATGCCCCTGATGTTCTGCTAGTACCTATGATATCACTGGGATATTTAGGCTGAGGATGCCCCTGATGTTCTGCTAGTACCTATGATATCACTGGGCTCTTTAGGCTGAGGATGCCCCTGATGTTCTGCTAGTACCTATGATATCACTGGGCTCTTTAGGCTGAGGATGCCCCTGATGTTCTGCTAGTACCTATGATATCACTGGGCTCTTTAGACTGAGGATGCCCCTGATGTTCTGCTAGTACCTATGATATCACTGGGCTCTTTAGACTGAGGATGCCCCTGATGTTCTGCTAGTACCTATGATATCACTGGGCTCTTTAGGCTATGGATGCCCCTGATGTTCTGCTAGTACCTATGATATCACTGGGCACTTTAGGCTATGGTTGCCCCTGATGTTCTGCTAGTACCTATGATATCACTGGGCTCTTTAGGCTATGGATGCCCCTGATGTTCTGCTAGTACCTATGATATCACTGGGCTCTTTAGACTGAGGATGCCCCTGATGTTCTGCTAGTACCTATGATATCACTGGGCTCTTTAGGCTGAGGATGCCCCTGATGTTCTGCTAGTACCTATGGTATCACTGGGCTCTCTAGGCTGAGGATGCCCCTGATGTTCCGCTAGTACCTATGATATCACTGGGCTCTTTAGGCTATGGATGCCCCTGGTGTTCTGCTAGTACCTATGATATCACTGGGCTCTTTAGACTGAGGATGCCCCTGATGTTCTGCTAGTACCTATGATATCACTGGGCTCTTTAGGCTAAGGATGCCCCTGATGTTCTGCTAGTACCTATGATATCACTGGGCTCTTCAGACTGAGGATGCCCCTGATGTTCTGCTAGTACCTATGATATCACTGGGCTCTTTAGGCTAAGGATGCCCCTGATGTTCTGCTAGTACCTATGATATCACTGGGCTCTTTAGGCTATGGATGCCCCTGATGTTCTGCTAGTACCTATGATATCACTGGGCTCTAGGCTGAGGATGCCCCTGGTGTTCTGCTAATACCTATGATATCACTGGGGTCTTTCGACTGAGGATGCCCCTGATGTTCTGCTAGTACCTATGATATAACTGGGCTCTTTAGGCTATGGTTGCCCCTGATGTTCTGCTAGTACCTATGATATAACTGGGCTCTTTAGGCTTAGGATGCCCCTGATGTTCTGCTAGTACCTATGATATCACTGGGCTCTTTAGGTTGAGGATGCCCCTGGTGTTCTGCTAGTATCTATGATATCACTGGGCTCTTTAGGCTATGGATGCCCCTGATGTTCTGCTAGTACCTATGATATCACTGGGCTCTTTAGACTGAGGATGCCCCTGATGTTCTGCTAGTACCTATGATATCACTGGGCTCTTTAGGCTGAGGATGCCCCTGATGTTCTGCTAGTACCTATGGTATCACTGGGCTCTTTAGGCTGAGGATGCCCCTGATGTTCTGCTAGTACCTATGATATCACTGGGCTCTTTAGACTGAGGATGCCCCTGATGTTCTGCTAGTACCTATGATATCACTGGGCTCTTTAGGCTAAGGATGCCCCTGATGTTCTGCTAGTACCTATGATATCACTGGGCTCTTCAGACTGAGGATGCCCCTGATGTTCTGCTAGTACCTATGATATCACTGGGCTCTTTAGGCTAAGGATGCCCCTGATGTTCTGCTAGTACCTGTGATATCACTGGGCTCTTTAGGCTGATGATGCCCCTGATGTTCTGCTAGTACCTATGATATCACTGGGCTCTTTAGGTTGAGGATGCCCCTGATGTTCTGCTAGTACCTATGATATCACTGGGCTCTTTAGACTGAGGATGCCCCTGATGTTCTGCTAGTACCTATGATATCACTGGGCTCTTTAGGCTGAGGATGCCCCTGATGTTCTGCTAGTACCTATGATATCACTGGGCCCTTTAGGCTGAGAATGCCCCTGATGTTCTGCTAGTACCTATGATATCACTGGGCTCTTTAGACTATGGATGCCCCTGATGTTCTGCTAGTACCTATGATATCACTTGGCTCTTTAGACTATGGATGCCCCTGATGTTCTGCTAGTACCTATGATATCACTGGGATCTTTAGGCTGAGGATGCCCCTGATGTTCTGCTAGTACCTATGATATCACTGGGCTCTTTAGACTGAGGATGCCCCTGATGTTCTGCTAGTACCTATGATATCACTGGGCTCTTTAGGCTATGGTTGCCCCTGATGTTCTGTTAGTACCTATGATATCACTGGGCTCTTTAGGCTAAGGATGCCCCTGATGTTCTGCTAGTACCTATGATATCACTGGGCTCTTTAGGCTATGGATGCCCCTGATGTTCTGCTAGTACCTATGATATCACTGGGCTCTTTAGACTATGGATGCCCCTGATGTTCTGCTAGTACCTATGATATCACTGGGCTCTTTAGCTGAGGATGCCCCTGATGTTCTGCTAGTACCTATGATATCACTGGGATCTTTAGGATGAGGATGCCCCTGATGTTCTGCTAGTACCTATGATATCACTGGGCTCTTTAGGCTGAGGATGCCCCTGATGTTCTGCTAGTACCTATGATGTCACTGGGCTCTTTAGGCTGAGGATGCCCCTGATGTTCTGCTAGTACCTATGATATCACTGGGCTCTTTAGACTGAGGATGCCCCTGATGTTCTGCTAGTACCTATGATATCACTGGGCTCTTTAGACTGAGGATGCCCCTGATGTTCTGCTAGTACCTATGATATCACTGGGCTCTTTAGGCTATGGATGCCCCTGATGTTCTGCTAGTACCTATGATATCACTGGGCACTTTAGGCTATGGTTGCCCCTGATGTTCTGCTAGTACCTATGATATCACTGGGCTCTTTAGGATATGGATGCCCCTGATGTTCTGCTAGTACCTATGATATCACTGGGCTCTTTAGACTGAGGATGCCCCTGATGTTCTGCTAGTACCTATGATATCACTGGGCTCTTTAGGCTGAGGATGCCCCTGATGTTCTGCTAGTACCTATGGTATCACTGGGCTCTTTAGGCTGAGGATGCCCCTGATGTTCTGCTAGTACCTATGATATCACTGGGCTCTTTAGGCTATGGATGCCCCTGGTGTTCTGCTAGTACCTATGATATCACTGGTCTCTTTAGACTGAGGATGCCCCTGATGTTCTGCTAGTACCTATGATATCACTGGGCTCTTTAGGCTAAGGATGCCCCTGATGTTCTGCTAGTACCTATGATATCACTGGGCTCTTCAGACTGAGGATGCCCCTGATGTTCTGCTAGTACCTATGATATCACTGGGCTCTTTAGGCTGAGGATGCCCCTGGTGTTCTGCTAATACCTATGATATCACTGGGCTCTTTAGACTGAGTATGCCCCTGATGTTCTGCTAGTACCTATGATATAACTGGGCTCTTTAGGCTATGGTTGCCCCTGATGTTCTGCTAGTACCTATGATATAACTGGGCTCTTTAGGCTTAGGATGCCCCTGATGTTCTGCTAGTACCTATGATATCACTGGGCTCTTTAGGTTGAGGATGCCCCTGATGTTCTGCTAGTACCTATGATATCACTGGGCTCTTTAGGCTATGGATGCCCCTGATGTTCTGCTAGTACCTATGATATCACTGGGCTCTTTAGACTGAGGATGCCCTTGATGTTCTGCTAGTACCTATGATATCACTGGGCTCTTTAGGCTGAGGATGCCCCTGATGTTCTGCTAGTACCTATGGTATCACTGGGCTCTTTAGGCTGAGGATGCCCCTGATGTTCTGCTAGTACCTATGATATCACTGGGCTCTTTAGGCTATGGATGCCCCTGGTGTTCTGCTAGTACCTATGATATCACTGGGCTCTTTAGACTGAGGATGCCCCTGATGTTCTGCTAGTACCTATGATATCACTGGGCTCTTTAGGCTAAGGATGCCCCTGATGTTCTGCTAGTACCTATGATATCACTGGGCTCTTTAGGCTATGGATGCCCCTGATGTTCTGCTAGTACCTATGATATCACTGGGCTCTTTAGACTATGGATGCCCCTGATGTTCTGCTAGTACCTATGATATCACTGGGCTCTTTAGACTGAGGATGCCCCTGATGTACTGCTAGTACCTATGATATCACTGGGATATTTAGGCTGAGGATGCCCCTGATGTTCTGCTAGTACCTATGATATCACTTGGCTCTTTAGGCTGAGGATGCCCCTGATGTTCTGCTAGTACCTATGATATCACTGGGCTCTTTAGGCTGAGGATGCCCCTGATGTTCTGCTAGTACCTATGATATCACTGGGCTCTTTAGACTGAGGATGCCCCTGATGTTCTGCTAGTACCTATGATATCACTGGGCACTTTAGGCTATGGTTGCCCCTGATGTTCTCCTAGTACCTATGATATCACTGGGCTCTTTAGGCTATGGATGCCCCTGATGTTCTGCTAGTACCTATGATATCACTGGGCTCTTTAGACTGAGGATGCCCCTGATGTTCTGCTAGTACCTATGATATCACTGGGCTCTTTAGGCTGAGGATGCCCCTGATTTTCTGCTAGTACCTATGGTATCACTGGGCTCTTTAGTCTGAGGATGCCCCTGATGTTCTGCTAGTACCTATGATATCACTGGGCTCTTTAGGCTATGGATGCCCCTGGTGTTCTGCTAGTACCTATGATATCACTGGGCTCTTTAGACTGAGGATGCCCCTGATGTTCTGCTAGTACCTATGATATCACTGGGCTCTTTAGGCTGAGGATGCCCCTGGTGTTCTGCTAATACCTATGATATCACTGGGGTCTTTAGACTGAGGATGCCCCTGATGTTCTGCTAGTACCTATGATATAACTGGGCTCTTTAGGCTATGGTTGCCCCTGATGTTCTGTTAGTACCTATGATATAACTGGGCTCTTTAGGCTTAGGATGCCCCTGATGTTCTGCTAGTACCTATGATATCACTGGGCTCTTTAGGTTGAGGATGCCCCTGGTGTTCTGCTAGTATCTATGATATCACTGGGCTCTTTAGGCTATGGATGCCCCTGATGTTCTGCTAGTACCTATGATATCACTGGGCTCTTTAGACTGAGGATGCCCCTGATGTTCTGCTAGTACCTATGATATCACTGGGCTCTTTAGGCTGAGGATGCCCCTGATGTTCTGCTAGTACCTATGGTATCACTGGGCTCTTTAGGCTGAGGATGCCCCTGATGTTCTGCTAGTACCTATGATATCACTGGGCTCTTTAGACTGAGGATGCCCCTGATGTTCTGCTAGTACCTATGATATCACTGGGCTCTTTAGGCTGAGGATGCCCCTGATGTTCTGCTAGTACCTATGATATCACTGGGCTCTTTAGGCTATGGATGCCCCTGATGTTCTGCTAGTACCTATGATATCACTGGGCTCTTTAGACTATGGATGCCCCTGATGTTCTGCTAGTACCTATGATATCACTGGGCTCTTTAGCTGAGGATGCCCCTGATGTTCTGCTAGTACCTATGATATCACTGGGATCTTTAGGCTGAGGATGCCCCTGATGTTCTGCTAGTACCTATGATATCACTGGGCTCTTTAGGCTGAGGATGCCCCTGATGTTCTGCTAGTACCTATGATATCACTGGGCTCTTTAGACTGAGGATGCCCCTGATGTTCTGCTAGTACCTATGATATCACTGGGCTCTTTAGGCTATGGATGACCCTGATGTTCTGCTAGTACCTATGATATCACTGGGCACTTTAGGCTATGGTTGCCCCTGATGTTCTGCTAGTACCTATGATATCACTGGGCTCTTTAGGCTATGGATGCCCCTGATGTTCTGCTAGTACCTATGATATCACTGGGCTCTTTAGACTGAGGATGCCCCTGATGTTCTGCTAGTACCTATGATATCACTGGGCTCTTTAGGCTGAGGATGCCCCTGATGTTCTGCTAGTACCTATGGTATCACTTGGCTCTTTAGGCTGAGGATGCCCCTGATGTTCTGCTAGTACCTATGATATCACTGGGCTCTTTAGGCTATGGATGCCCCTGGTGTTCTGCTAGTACCTATGATATCACTGGGCTCTTTAGACTGAGGATGCCCCTGATGTTCTGCTAGTACCTATGATATCACTGGGCTCTTTAGGCTAAGGATGCCCCTGATGTTCTGCTAGTACCTATGATATCACTGGGCTCTTCAGACTGAGGATGCCCCTGATGTTCTGCTAGTACCTATGATATCACTGGGCTCTTTAGGCTAAGGATGCCCCTGATGTTCTGCTAGTACCTATGATATCACTGGGCTCTTTAGGCTATGGATGCCCCTGATGGTCTGCTAGTACCTATGATATCACTGGGCACTTTAGGCTGAGGATGCCCCTGGTGTTCTGCTAATACCTATGATATCACTGGGCTTTTTAGACTGAGGATGCCCCTGATGTTCTGCTAGTACCTATGATATAACTGGGCTCTTTAGGCTATGGTTGCCCCTGATGTTCTGCTAGTACCTATGATATAACTGGGCTCTTTAGGCTTAGGATGCCCCTGATGTTCTGCTAGTACCTATGATATCACTGGGCTCTTTAGGTTGAGGATGCCCCTGATGTTCTGCTAGTACCTATGATATCACTGGGCTCTTTAGGCTATGGATGCCCCTGATGTTCTGCTAGTACCTATGATATCACTGGGCTCTTTAGACTGAGGATGCCCCTGATGTTCTGCTAGTACCTATGATATCACTGGGCTCTTTAGGCTGAGGATGCCCCTGATGTTCTGCTAGTACCTATGGTATCACTGGGCTCTTTAGGCTGAGGATGCCCCTGATGTTCTGCTAGTACCTATGATATCACTGGGCTCTTAAGGCTATGGATGCCCCTGGTGTTCTGCTAGTACCTATGATATCACTGGGCTCTTTAGACTGAGGATGCCCCTGATGTTCTGCTAGTACCTATGATATCACTGGGCTGTTTAGACTATGGATGCCCCTGATGTTCTGCTAGTACCTATGATATCACTGGGCTCTTTAGCTGAGGATGCCCCTGATGTTCTGCTAGTACCTATGATATCACTGGGATATTTAGGCTGAGGATGCCCCTGATGTTCTGCTAGTACCTATGATATCACTGGGCTCTTTAGGCTGAGGATGCCCCTGATGTTCTGCTAGTACCTATGATATCACTGGGCTCTTTAGGCTGAGGATGCCCCTGATGTTCTGCTATTACCTATGATATCACTGGGCTCTTTAGACTGAGGATGCCCCTGATGTTCTGCTAGTACCTATGATATCACTGGGCTCTTTAGACTGAGGATGCCCCTGATGTTCTGCTAGTACCTATGATATCACTGGGCTCTTTAGGCTATGGATGCCCCTGATGTTCTGCTAGTACCTATGATATCACTGGGCACTTTAGGCTATGGTTGCCCCTGATGTTCTGCTAGTACCTATGATATCACTGGGCTCTTTAGGCTATGGATGCCCCTGATGTTCTGCTAGTACCTATGATATCACTGGGCTCTTTAGACTGAGGATGCCCCTGATGTTCTGCTAGTACCTATGATATCACTGGGCTCTTTAGGCTGAGGATGCCCCTGATGTTCTGCTAGTACCTATGGTATCACTGGGCTCTTTAGGCTGAGGATGCCCCTGATGTTCCGCTAGTACCTATGATATCACTGGGCTCTTTAGGCTGTGGATGCCCCTGGTGTTCTGCTAGTACCTATGATATCACTGGGCTCTTTAGACTGAGGATGCCCCTGATGTTCTGCTAGTACCTATGATATCACTGGGCTCTTTAGGCTAAGGATGCCCCTGATGTTCTGCTAGTACCTATGATATCACTGGGCTCTTCAGACTGAGGATGCCCCTGATGTTCTGCTAGTACCTATGATATCACTGGGCTCTTTAGGCTAAGGATGCCCCTGATGTTCTGCTAGTATCTATGATATCACTGGGCTCTTTAGGCTATGGATGCCCCTGATGTTCTGCTAGTACCTATGATATCACTGGGCTCTTTAGGCTGAGGATGCCCCTGGTGTTCTGCTAATACCTATGATATCACTGGGGTCTTTAGACTGAGGATGCCCCTGATGTTCTGCTAGTACCTATGATATAACTGGGCTCTTTAGGCTATGGTTGCCCCTGATGTTCTGCTAGTACCTATGATATAACTGGGCTCTTTAGGCTTAGGATGCCCCTGATGTTCTGCTAGTACCTATGATATCACTGGGCTCTTTAGGTTGAGGATGCCCCTGGTGTTCTGCTAGTATCTATGATATCACTGGGCTCTTTAGGCTATGGATGCCCCTGATGTTCTGCTAGTACCTATGATATCACTGGGCTCTTTAGACTGAGGATGCCCCTGATGTTCTGCTAGTACCTATGATATCACTGGGCTCTTTAGGCTGAGGATGCCCCTGATGTTCTGCTAGTACCTATGGTATCACTGGGCTCTTTAGGCTGAGGATGCCCCTGATGTTCTGCTAGTACCTATGATATCACTGGGCTCTTTAGACTGAGGATGCCCCTGATGTTCTGCTAGTACCTATGATATCACTGGGCTCTTTAGGCTAAGGATGCCCCTGATGTTCTGCTAGTACCTATGATATCACTGGGCTCTTCAGACTGAGGATGCCCCTGATGTTCTGCTAGTACAAATGATATCACTGGGCTCTTTAGGCTAAGGATGCCCCTGATGTTCTGCTAGTACCTGTGATATCACTGGGCTCTTTAGGCTGATGATGCCCCTGATGTTCTGCTAGTACCTATGATATCACTGGGCTTTTTAGGTTGAGGATGCCCCTGATGTTCTGCTAGTACCTATGATATCACTGGGCTCTTTAGACTGAGGATGCCCCTGATGTTCTGCTAGTACCTATGATATCACTGGGCTCTTTAGGCTGAGGATGCCCCTGATGTTCTGCTAGTACCTATGATATCACTGGGCCCTTTAGGCTGAGAATGCCCCTGATGTTCTGCTAGTACCTATGATATCACTGGGCTCTTTAGACTATGGATGCCCCTGATGTTCTGCTAGTACCTATGATATCACTTGGCTCTTTAGACTATGGATGCCCCTGATGTTCTGCTAGTACCTATGATATCACTGGGCCCTTTAGACTATGGATGCCCCTGATGTTCTGCTAGTACCTATGATATCACTGGGCTCTTTAGGCTGAGGATGCCCCTGATGTTCTGCTAGTACCTATGATATCACTGGGCCCTTTAGACTATGGATGCCCCTGATGTTCTGCTAGTACCTATGATATCACTTGGCTCTTTAGACTATGGATGCCCCTGATGTTCTGCTAGTACCTATGATATCACTGGGCCCTTTAGACTATGGATGCCCCTGATGTTCTGCTAGTACCTATGATATCACTGGGCTCTTTAGGCTGAGGATGCCCCTCATGTTCTGCTAGTACCTATGATATCACTGGGCTCTTTAGGCTGAGGATGCCCCTGAGGTTCTGCTATCTGGCAACCATCACACAAAAGGCGACCAAGTGAAAGTTTTGTTTAGAAAATTACTATTTTTATGAAATGACC
Organism: Lepidochitona cinerea; assembly: GCA_963971465.1. Lineage (NCBI taxonomy): Eukaryota > Metazoa > Mollusca > Polyplacophora > Chitonida > Tonicellidae > Lepidochitona > Lepidochitona cinerea. Next base: position 52,563,872 of record OZ020553.1, read on the forward strand.
CATATTTCAAACAGTCAATTCACTACGATAGACTAAATGTATTAATGTCAAAGTTATATTGTGATTGATTGAACACTCTCGAAATGAGTGTTGTGGGTTTGAATCTCGTTCAGTCCAGGGCATCCTAGGTTTATTCTTCTGCATGGACAATCCTATTTACTCATGTGCTATGTAGAACATTAAAGATTGATTATTTCACTTACATTGTGGCGTTGCCAGGTTAAGTGTGGGAGGAAACGGAGCTCATTGCCCGGAGGAAATCCCTGACCGTCGGCGAGTACCTGACAACTCTTCCACAAAAATCCACTCCACTTTTTCAATTTTTATTTGGTCTGACATCAAAGAAATGAAGCAAAAATATGGAGGAATAGTTTGAAAATTATTGACAATATATGTATCTTTTGCAGAGGTACCCCTTTATGAATGCCCCTATACAAGTTGGCCTTGTTGGAATGTTGTAAGTATTTCAAGAAGATTTTTTTTTTAAACTTGTATTTTAAATCTGAAAATTTCAAATTTATTGAACTTTTGTTTATAATTGATTTTTGGTTGAAACTCAAGCGATCAAATTTAGACAAAAAAATAACACCAGTTAAAGATTTTACTTATTGTTGCAATTTGTTCTTTTTTACAGCCTAGTTTTTGCCACACCTCTCTGCTGTGCATTATTTCCACAGAAAAGGTTTGTGATATTACAGCATTCTTATAGACATTCATTTAACTAATGATAAAAAATTAAGACATCACCACGTAGTTAGTTGCTTGTGAACAACACAAGCTTTCGACACCTACATGTATACCGGTGTCTTCGTCAAGTGTAACTAAATTTAAATGATGATTAAATTTAGTTACACTCGACGAAGACACTGGTATAGGTGTCGAAAGCTCATGTTGTTCACAAACAACTAACTACGTGAAGATGTCTTAATTTTTTATCATTAGTATGGAACCTACGTTTAAAGAGAGTTTCAAACATTTCTTACATTCTTTTAACTGTCCGGACAATGAGGAAAATGTTGAAAGGTTGAGTTTTTTTTGGTGCATTCAGGAATTTCAAAACCACAGTTGATACATACTAGAGTGACACAACTTCGAATTCCACTCAGGTTTTGACAAGCAAAATTTATGAAAAAATGTTACAATTTAGGCACCCCATGATACTGAAATACATGTACTTTTATCAAAAAGATTTTTTTATTTTAAAGATTGTTGCCTCCTTAATGGTTCCTAAAAAATATCAATGTGGGTTTTTCACTTGATCACTGAATGTGGAAGAGTTGCCAAGATACCTCCGGGCAAAGATCCCAGTTTCCTCCCCAATCTAACCCTGGCAACTCTACCATGTAATTGAAATAATCTTGAGTGTGGCGTTAAACATCAATCTATCCATCTATACGTCACAGGGGTTTTAATCCCTCTCATTCCAAAGATAAGAAATTAACAATTTTCTGCTGGAACGCTGCCATTTTAGTGAAATAATTGTAAGTGCGTTGTAAAACACCAATCAATGCAGGTATATAGAATGCAGTTTTTTCTCCAATATATCTGGCAACATAGTTAAATAAACATGTAATTTGTCTGTTCCTGAATTGAGATATTGTCTTTAACACATTTTCTTTATTCTTTTCAGCTCTATGAATGTTTCTAGTCTAGAAAAAGAACTTCAAGATAAGATCCAATCCTTACCAAGTCCACCACAAGTTGTTTATTTTAACAAAGGATTATAAACATTAACAATTATAGATCTACAGAATTTTAGCATAAAGACAATAATTTACGATCGTGTTACAAAGGTTGTGGTTTTATAGGAAATTTGTAACATAATAATAAATGACCTGTACATCTCTAAAACAAACAATTACAATTTTGTTGTAGAGATGCATTTACGAGTTATCTTACAGTTGCCATGGCAATATGCGTTAGCCTTGGGACAGATTTGGATCAAAGTCGCAGTTTTTGTTAACAGAATCTGTTCACTTGTTTTTAACTTGCCTAGTGGAGCTATGCAATTACTTTTTGGGGATAAGAATTCCACTTGCCAAATTAGGATATCTTATGTTGAGAAAGAAAAGTTTATTATTGTAGCTGTTCCTTCACCAATGGCCTGATGTGTTCTGAGAGACCTGGGGGTTATTTGATAAAAACATTTTAGAATTTATTTCATAAAATTTAGCAGTCTAATCCATTAAACCCGAAAAGTGACAATGTGAAAGCATTGGACTAGCCAGCTAAGGCCAGCTTGTCACCTTTAGGGTCAATGATGTTAAAGCATTGGACTAGCCAGCTAAGGTCAGCTTGTCACCTTTAGGGTCAATGATGTTATAGCATTGGACTAGCCAGCTTAGGCCAGCTTGTCACCTTCAGGGTCAATGATGTTAAAGCATTGGACTAGCCAGCTAAGGTCAGCTTGTCACCTTTAGGGTCAATGATGTTATAGCATTGGACTAGCCAGCTAAGGCCAGCTTGTCACCTTTAGGGTCAATGATGTTAAAGCATTGGACTAGCCAGCTAAGGTCAGCTTGTCACCTTCAGGGTCAATGATGTTATAGCATTGGACTAGCCAGCTAAGGTCAGCTTGTCACCTTCAGGGTCAATGATGTTATAGCATTGGACTAGCCAGCTAAGGCCAGCTTGTCACCTTTAGGGTCAATGATGTTAAAGCATTGGACTAGCCAGCTAAGGCCAGCTTGTCACCTTTAGGGTCAATGATGTTAAAGCATTGGACTAGCTAGCTAAGGCCAGCTTGTCACCTTCAGGGTCAATGATGTTAAAGCATTGGACTAGCCAGCTTAGGCCAGCTTGTCACCTTCAGGGTCAATGATGTTAAAGCATTGGACTAGCCAGCTAAGGTCAGCTTGTCACCTTTAGGGTCAATGATGTTAAAGCATTGGACTAGCCAGCTAAGGCCAGCTTGTCACCTTTAGGGTCAATGATGTTAAAGCGTTGGACTAGCCAGCTAAGGCCAGCTTGTCACCTTTAGGGTCAATGATGTTATAGCATTGGACTAGCCAGCTAAGGTCAGCTTGTCACCTTTAGGGTCAATGATGTTAAAGCATTGGACTAGCTAGCTAAGGTCAGCTTGTCACCTTTAGGGTCAATGATGTTAAAGCATTGGACTAGCCAGCTAAGGCCAGCTTGTCACCTTTAGGGTCAATGATGTTAAAGCATTGGACTAGCCAGCTAAGGCCAGCTTGTCACCTTTAGGGTCAATGATGTTAAAGCGTTGGACTAGCCAGCTAAGGCCAGCTTGTCACCTTTAGGGTCAATGATGTTAAAGCATTGGACTAGCTAGCTAAGGTCAGCTTGTCACCTTTAGGGTCAATGATGTTAAAGCATTGGACTAGCTAGCTAAGGTCAGCTTGTCACCTTTAGGGTCAATGATGTTAAAGCATTGGACTAGCTAGCTAAGGTCAGCTTGTCACCTTCAGGGTCAATGATGTTAAAGCATTGGACTAGCCAGCTAAGGCCAGCTTGTCACCTTTAGGGTCAATGATGTTATAGCATTGGACTAGCCAGCTAAGGCCAGCTTGTCACCTTTAGGGTCAATGATGTTAAAGCATTGGACTAGCTAGCTAAGGTCAGCTTGTCACCCTCAGGGTCAATGATGTTAAAGCATTGGACTAGCCAGCTTAGGTCAGCTTGTCACCTTTAGGGTCAATGATGTTATAGCATTGGACTAGCCAGCTAAGGTCAGCTTGTCACCTTTAGGGTCAATGATGTTAAAGCATTGGACTAGCTAGCTAAGGTCAGCTTGTCACCTTCAGGGTCAATGATGTTAAAGCATTGGACTAGCCAGCTAAGGTCAGCTTGTCACCCTCAGGGTCAATGATGTTAAAGCATTGGACTAGCCAGCTAAGGCCAGCTTGTCACCTTTAGGGTCAATGATGTTAAAGCATTGGACTAGCTAGCTAAGGTCAGCTTGTCACCTTTAGGGTCAATGATGTTAAAGCATTGGACTAGCCAGCTAAGGTCAGCTTGTCACCTTTAGGGTCAATGATGTTAAAGCGTTGGACTAGCCAGCTAAGGCCAGCTTGTCACCTTTAGGGTCAATGATGTTAAAGCATTGGACTAGCCAGCTAAGGTCAGCTTGTCACCTTTAGGGTCAATGATGTTAAAGCATTGGACCAGCCAGCTAAGGCCAGCTTGTCACCTTTAGGGTCAATGATGTTAAAGCATTGGACTAGCCAGCTAAGGTCAGCTTGTCACCTTTAGGGTCAATGATGTTAAAGCATTGGACTAGCCAGCTAAGGTCAGCTTGTCACCTTTAGGGTCAATGATGTTAAAGCGTTGGACTAGCCAGCTAAGGCCAGCTTGTCACCTTTAGGGTCAATGGTGTTAAAGCATTGGACTAGCCAGCTAAGGTCAGCTTGTCACCCTCAGGGTCAATGATGTTAAAGCATTGGACTAGCCAGCTAAGGCCAGCTTGTCACCTTTAGGGTCAATGATGTTAAAGCATTGGACTAGCCAGCTAAGGTCAGCTTGTCACCTTTAGGGTCAATGATGTTAAAGCATTGGACTAGCTAGCTAAGGTCAGCTTGTCACCTTTAGGGTCAATGATGTTAAAGCATTGGACTAGCCAGCTAAGGTCAGCTTGTCACCTTTAGGGTCAATGATGTTAAAGCATTGGACTAGCCAGCTAAGGCCAGCTTGTCACCTTTAGGGTCAATGATGTTAAAGCATTGGACTAGCCAGCTAAGGTCAGCTTGTCACCCTCAGGGTCAATGATGTTAAAGCATTGGACTAGCTAGCTAAGGTCAGCTTGTCACCCTCAGGGTCAATGATGTTAAAGCATTGGACTAGCCAGCTAAGGTCAGCTTGTCACCTTTAGGGTCAATGATGTTAAAGCATTGGACTAGCCAGCTAAGGTCAGCTTGTCACCTTTAGGGTCAATGATGTTAAAGCATTGGACTAGCCAGCTAAGGTCAGCTTGTCACCCTCAGGGTCAATGATGTTAAAGCATTGGACTAGCCAGCTAAGGCCAGCTTGTCACCTTTAGGGTCAATGATGTTAAAGCATTGGACTAGCCAGCTAAGGCCAGCTTGTCACCCTCAGGGTCAATGATGTTAAAGCATTGGACTAGCTAGCTAAGGTCAGCTTGTCACCTTTAGGGTCAATGATGTTAAAGCATTGGACTAGCCAGCTAAGGCCAGCTTGTCACCCTCAGGGTCAATGATGTTAAAGCATTGGACTAGCCAGCTAAGGTCAGCTTGTCACCTTTAGGGTCAATGATGTTAAAGCATTGGACTAGCCAGCTAAGGTCAGCTTGTCACCCTCAGGGTCAATGATGTTAAAGCATTGGACTAGCCAGCTAAGGTCAGCTTGTCACCTTTAGGGTCAATGATGTTATAGCATTGGACTAGCCAGCTAAGGCCAGCTTGTCACCTTTAGGGTCAATGATGTTAAAGCATTGGACTAGCCAGCTAAGGCCAGCTTGTCACCTTTAGGGTCAATGATGTTAAAGCATTGGACTAGCCAGCTAAGGCCAGCTTGTCACCCTCAGGGTCAATGATGTTAAAGCATTGGACTAGCCAGCTAAGGTCAGCTTGTCACCTTTAGGGTCAATGATGTTAAAGCATTGGACTAGCCAGCTAAGGTCAGCTTGTCACCCTCAGGGTCAATGATGTTAAAGCATTGGACTAGCCAGCTAAGGTCAGCTTGTCACCTTTAGGGTCAATGATGTTATAGCATTGGACTAGCCAGCTAAGGCCAGCTTGTCACCCTCAGGGTCAATGATGTTAAAGCATTGGACTAGCCAGCTAAGGCCAGCTTGTCACCTTTAGGGTCAATGATGTTAAAGCATTGGACTAGCTAGCTAAGGTCAGCTTGTCACCTTTAGGGTCAATGATGTTAAAGCATTGGACTAGCTAGCTAAGGTCAGCTTGTCACCTTTAGGGTCAATGATGTTAAAGCATTGGACTAGCTAGCTAAGGTCAGCTTGTCACCTTTAGGGTCAATGATGTTAAAGCATTGGACTAGCTAGCTAAGGTCAGCTTGTCACCTTTAGGGTCAATGATGTTAAAGCATTGGACTAGCCAGCTAAGGTCAGCTTGTCACCTTTAGGGTCAATGATGTTATAGCATTGGACTAGCCAGCTAAGGCCAGCTTGTCACCTTTAGGGTCAATGATGTTAAAGCATTGGACTAGCTAGCTAAGGTCAGCTTGTCACCTTTAGGGTCAATGATGTTAAAGCATTGGACTAGCTAGCTAAGGTTAGCTTGTCACCTTTAGGGTCAATGATGTCATAGCATTGGACTAGCCAGCTAAGGTCAGCTTGTCACCTTTAGGGTCAATGATGTTAAAGCATTGGACTAGCCAGCTAAGGTCAGCTTGTCACCCTCAGGGTCAATGATGTTAAAGCATTGGACTAGCCAGCTAAGGTCAGCTTGTCACCTTTAGGGTCAATGATGTTATAGCATTGGACTAGCCAGCTAAGGCCAGCTTGTCACCTTTAGGGTCAATGATGTTAAAGCATTGGACTAGCCAGCTAAGGCCAGCTTGTCACCTTTAGGGTCAATGATGTTAAAGCATTGGACTAGCCAGCTAAGGCCAGCTTGTCACCCTCAGGGTCAATGATGTTAAAGCATTGGACTAGCCAGCTAAGGTCAGCTTGTCACCTTTAGGGTCAATGATGTTAAAGCATTGGACTAGCCAGCTAAGGTCAGCTTGTCACCCTCAGGGTCAATGATGTTAAAGCATTGGACTAGCCAGCTAAGGTCAGCTTGTCACCTTTAGGGTCAATGATGTTATAGCATTGGACTAGCCAGCTAAGGCCAGCTTGTCACCTTTAGGGTCAATGATGTTAAAGCATTGGACTAGCTAGCTAAGGTCAGCTTGTCACCTTTAGGGTCAATGATGTTAAAGCATTGGACTAGCTAGCTAAGGTCAGCTTGTCACCTTTAGGGTCAATGATGTCATAGCATTGGACTAGCCAGCTAAGGTCAGCTTGTCACCTTTAGGGTCAATGATGTTAAAGCATTGGACTAGCCAGCTAAGGTCAGCTTGTCACCTTTAGGGTCAATGATGTTAAAGCATTGGACTAGCCAGCTAAGGCCAGCTTGTCACCTTTAGGGTCAATGATGTTAAAGCATTGGACTAGCTAGCTAAGGCCAGCTTGTCACCTTTAGGGTCAATGATGTTAAAGCATTGGACTAGCCAGCTTAGGTCAGCTTGTCACCTTTAGGGTCAATGATGTTAAAGCATTGGACTAGGCAGCTAAGGTCAGCTTGGCAACCTCAGGGTCAATGATGTTAAAGCATTGGACTAGCCAGCTAAGGTCAGCTTGTCACCTTTAGGGTCAATGATGTTAAAGCATTGGACTAGCCAGCTAAGGCCAGCTTGTCACCTTTAGGGTCAATGATGTTAAAGCATTGGACTAGCCAGCTAAGGCCAGCTTGTCACCTTCAGGGTCAATGATGTTAAAGCATTGGACTAGCCAGCTAAGGCCAGCTTGTCACCTTTAGGGTCAATGATGTTAAAGCATTGGACTAGCCAGCTAAGGTCAGCTTGTCACCCTCAGGGTCAATGATGTTAAAGCATTGGACTAGCCAGCTAAGGTCAGCTTGTCACCTTTAGGGTCAATGATGTTAAAGCATTGGACTAGCCAGCTAAGGTCAGCTTGTCACCCTCAGGGTCAATGATGTTAAAGCATTGGACTAGCCAGCTAAGGTCAGCTTGTCACCTTTAGGGTCAATGATGTTAAAGCATTGGACTAGCCAGCTAAGGCCAGCTTGTCACCTTTAGGGTCAATGATGTTAAAGCATTGGACTAGCCAGCTAAGGTCAGCTTGTCACCTTCAGGGTCAATGATGTTATAGCATTGGACTAGCCAGCTAAGGCCAGCTTGTCACCTTTAGGGTCAATGATGTTAAAGCATTGGACTAGCCAGCTAAGGTCAGCTTGTCACCCTCAGGGTCAATGATGTTAAAGCATTGGACTAGCCAGCTAAGGTCAGCTTGTCACCCTCAGGGTCAATGATGTTAAAGCATTGGACTAGCCAGCTAAGGCCAGCTTGTCACCTTTAGGGTCAATGATGTTAAAGCATTGGACTAGCCAGCTAAGGCCAGCTTGTCACCTTTAGGGTCAATGATGTTAAAGCATTGGACTAGCTAGCTTAGGCCAGCTTGTCACCCTCAGGGTCAATGATGTTAAAGCATTGGACTAGCCAGCTAAGGCCAGCTTGTCACCTTTAGGGTCAATGATGTTAAAGCATTGGACTAGCCAGCTAAGGTCAGCTTGTCACCTTTAGGGTCAATGATGTTAAAGCATTGGACTAGCCAGCTAAGGTCAGCTTGTCACCTTTAGGGTCAATGATGTTAAAGCATTGGACTAGCCAGCTAAGGCCAGCTTGTCACCTTTAGGGTCAATGATGTTAAAGCATTGGACTAGCCAGCTTAGGTCAGCTTGTCACCTTTAGGGTCAATGATGTTAAAGCATTGGACTAGCCAGCTAAGGTCAGCTTGTCACCCTCAGGGTCAATGATGTTAAAGCATTGGACTAGCCAGCTAAGGCCAGCTTGTCACCTTTAGGGTCAATGATGTTATAGCATTGGACTAGCCAGCTTAGGCCAGCTTGTCACCTTTAGGGTCAATGATGTTATAGCATTGGACTAGCCAGCTTAGGCCAGCTTGTCACCTTCAGGGTCAATGATGTTAAAGCATTGGACTAGCCAGCTAAGGCCAGCTTGTCACCTTTAGGGTCAATGATGTTAAAGCGTTGGACTAGCTAGCTAAGGTCAGCTTGTCACCTTTAGGGTCAATGATGTTAAAGCATTGGACTAGCCAGCTTAGGTCAGCTTGTCACCTTTAGGGTCAATGATGTTAAAGCATTGGACTAGCCAGCTTAGGTCAGCTTGTCACCTTTAGGGTCAATGATGTTATAGCATTGGACTAGCCAGCTTAGGCCAGCTTGTCACCTTCAGGGTCAATGATGTTAAAGCATTGGACTAGCCAGCTAAGGCCAGCTTGTCACCTTTAGGGTCAATGATGTTAAAGCGTTGGACTAGCTAGCTAAGGTCAGCTTGTCACCTTCAGGGTCAATGATGTTAAAGCATTGGACTAGCCAGCTAAGGCCAGCTTGTCACCTTCAGGGTCAATGATGTTAAAGCATTGGACTAGCCAGCTAAGGTCAGCTTGTCACCTTCAGGGTCAATGATGTTAAAGCGTTGGACTAGCTAGCTAAGGCCAGCTTGTCACCTTTAGGGTCAATGATGTTAAAGCATTGGACTAGCCAGCTAAGGCCAGCTTGTCACCTTTAGGGTCAATGATGTTAAAGCATTGGACTAGCCAGCTAAGGCCAGCTTGTCACCTTTAGGGTCAATGATGTTAAAGCATTGGACTAGCCAGCTAAGGCCAGCTTGTCACCTTTAGGGTCAATGATGTTAAAGCGTTGGACTAGCCAGCTAAGGCCAGCTTGTCACCTTTAGGGTCAATGATGTTAAAGCATTGGACTAGCTAGCTAAGGCCAGCTTGTCACCTTTAGGGTCAATGATGTTAAAGCGTTGGACTAGCCAGCTAAGGCCAGCTTGTCACCTTTAGGGTCAATGATGTTAAAGCATTGGACTAGCTAGCTAAGGTCAGCTTGTCACCTTTAGGGTCAATGATGTTAAAGCATTGGACTAGCTAGCTAAGGTCAGCTTGTCCCCTTTAGGGTCAATGATGTTAAAGCATTGGACTAGCCAGCTAAGGCCAGCTTGTCACCTTTAGGGTCAATGATGTTAAAGCGTTGGACTAGCCAGCTAAGGTCAGCTTGTCACCTTTAGGGTCAATGATGTTAAAGCATTGGACTAGCCAGCTAAGGTCAGCTTGTCACCTTTAGGGTCAATGATGTTAAAGCATTGGACTAGCCAGCTAAGGTCAGCTTGTCACCTTTAGGGTCAATGATGTTAAAGCATTGGACTAGCTAGCTAAGGTCAGCTTGTCACCTTCAGGGTCAATGATGTTAAAGCATTGGACTAGCCAGCTAAGGTCAGCTTGTCACCTTCAGGGTCAATGATGTTAAAGCATTGGACTAGCCAGCTAAGGTCAGCTTGTCACCTTTAGGGTCAATGATGTTAAAGCATTGGACTAGCCAGCTAAGGTCAGCTTGTCACCTTTAGGGTCAATGATGTTAAAGCATTGGACTAGCCAGCTAAGGTCAGCTTGTCACCTTTAGGGTCAATGATGTTAAAGCATTGGACTAGCTAGCTAAGGTCAGCTTGTCACCTTTAGGGTCAATGATGTTAAAGCATTGGACTAGCCAGCTAAGGCCAGCTTGTCACCTTTAGGGTCAATGATGTTAAAGCATTGGACTAGCCAGCTAAGGCCAGCTTGTCACCTTTAGGGTCAATGATGTTAAAGCATTGGACTAGCCAGCTAAGGTCAGCTTGTCACCTTCAGGGTCAATGATGTTAAAGCATTGGACTAGCGAGCTAAGGTCAGCTTGTCACCTTTAGGGTCAATGATGTTAAAGCATTGGACTAGCCAGCTAAGGTCAGCTTGTCACCTTCAGGGTCAATGATGTTAAAGCATTGGACTAGCCAGCTAAGGTCAGCTTGTCACCTTTAGGGTCAATGATGTTAAAGCATTGGACTAGCCAGCTAAGGTCAGCTTGTCACCTTTAGGGTCAATGATGTTATAGCATTGGACTAGCCAGCTTAGGCCAGCTTGTCACCTTTAGGGTCAATGATGTTAAAGCATTGGACTAGCTAGCTAAGGTCAGCTTGTCACCTTTAGGGTCAATGATGTTAAAGCATTGGACTAGCCAGCTAAGGCCAGCTTGTCACCTTTAGGGTCAATGATGTTAAAGCATTGGACTAGCCAGCTAAGGCCAGCTTGTCACCTTTAGGGTCAATGATGTTAAAGCATTGGACTAGCCAGCTAAGGCCAGCTTGTCACCTTTAGGGTCAATGATGTTAAAGCATTGGACTAGCCAGCTAAGGCCAGCTTGTCACCTTTAGGGTCAATGATGTTAAAGCATTGGACTAGCCAGCTAAGGTCAGCTTGTCACCTTTAGGGTCAATGATGTTAAAGCATTGGACTAGCTAGCTAAGGTCAGCTTGTCACCTTTAGGGTCAATGATGTTAAAGCATTGGACTAGCCAGCTAAGGCCAGCTTGTCACCTTTAGGGTCAATGATGTTAAAGCGTTGGACTAGCCAGCTAAGGTCAGCTTGTCACCTTTAGGGTCAATGATGTTAAAGCATTGGACTAGCCAGCTAAGGTCAGCTTGTCACCTTTAGGGTCAATGATGTTAAAGCATTGGACTAGCCAGCTAAGGTCAGCTTGTCACCTTTAGGGTTAATGATGTTAAAGCATTGGACTAGCTAGCTAAGGTCAGCTTGTCACCTTCAGGGTCAATGATGTTAAAGCATTGGACTAGCCAGCTTAGGCCAGCTTGTCACCCTCAGGGTCAATGATGTTAAAGCATTGGACTAGCCAGCTAAGGCCAGCTTGTCACCTTTAGGGTCAATGATGTTAAAGCATTGGACTAGCCAGCTAAGGTCAGCTTGTCACCTTTAGGGTCAATGATGTTAAAGCATTGGACTAGCCAGCTAAGGTCAGCTTGTCACCTTTAGGGTCAATGATGTTAAAGCATTGGACTAGCCAGCTAAGGTCAGCTTGTCACCTTTAGGGTCAATGATGTTAAAGCATTGGACTAGCCAGCTAAGGCCAGCTTGTCACCTTTAGGGTCAATGATGTTAAAGCATTGGACTAGCCAGCTAAGGCCAGCTTGTCACCTTTAGGGTCAATGATGTTAAAGCATTGGACTAGCCAGCTAAGGTCAGCTTGTCACCTTCAGGGTCAATGATGTTAAAGCATTGGACTAGCCAGCTAAGGTCAGCTTGTCACCTTTAGGGTCAATGATGTTAAAGCATTGGACTAGCCAGCTAAGGTCAGCTTGTCACCTTTAGGGTCAATGATGTTAAAGCATTGGACTAGCCAGCTAAGGCCAGCTTGTCACCTTTAGGGTCAATGATGTTAAAGCATTGGACTAGCTAGCTAAGGTCAGCTTGTCACCTTTAGGGTCAATGATGTTAAAGCATTGGACTAGCCAGCTAAGGCCAGCTTGTCACCTTTAGGGTCAATGATGTTAAAGCATTGGACTAGCCAGCTAAGGCCAGCTTGTCACCTTTAGGGTCAATGATGTTAAAGCATTGGACTAGCCAGCTAAGGCCAGCTTGTCACCTTTAGGGTCAATGATGTTAAAGCATTGGACTAGCCAGCTAAGGCCAGCTTGTCACCTTTAGGGTCAATGATGTTAAAGCATTGGACTAGCCAGCTAAGGTCAGCTTGTCACCTTTAGGGTCAATGATGTTAAAGCATTGGACTAGCCAGCTAAGGCCAGCTTGTCACCTTTAGGGTCAATGATGTTAAAGCGTTGGACTAGCCAGCTAAGGCCAGCTTGTCACCTTTAGGGTCAATGATGTTAAAGCATTGGACTAGCTAGCTAAGGCCAGCTTGTCACCTTTAGGGTCAATGATGTTAAAGCGTTGGACTAGCCAGCTAAGGCCAGCTTGTCACCTTTAGGGTCAATGATGTTAAAGCATTGGACTAGCTAGCTAAGGTCAGCTTGTCACCTTTAGGGTCAATGATGTTAAAGCATTGGACTAGCTAGCTAAGGTCAGCTTGTCACCTTTAGGGTCAATGATGTTAAAGCATTGGACTAGCCAGCTAAGGCCAGCTTGTCACCTTTAGGGTCAATGATGTTAAAGCATTGGACTAGCCAGCTAAGGTCAGCTTGTCACCTTTAGGGTCAATGATGTTAAAGCATTGGACTAGCCAGCTAAGGCCAGCTTGTCACCTTTAGGGTCAATGATGTTAAAGCATTGGACTAGCCAGCTAAGGTCAGCTTGTCACCTTTAGGGTCAATGATGTTAAAGCATTGGACTAGCCAGCTAAGGCCAGCTTGTCACCTTTAGGGTCAATGATGTTAAAGCATTGGACTAGCCAGCTAAGGCCAGCTTGTCACCTTTAGGGTCAATGATGTTAAAGCATTGGACTAGCCAGCTAAGGCCAGCTTGTCACCTTTAGGGTCAATGATGTTAAAGCATTGGACTAGCTAGCTAAGGTCAGCTTGTCACCTTTAGGGTCAATGATGTTAAAGCATTGGACTAGCCAGCTAAGGTCAGCTTGTCACCTTTAGGGTCAATGACGTTAAAGCATTGGACTAGCCAGCTTAGGCCAGCTTGTCACCTTTAGGGTCAATGATGTTATAGCATTGGACTAGCCAGCTAAGGTCAGCTTGTCACCTTTAGGGTCAATGATGTTAAAGCGTTGGACTAGCCAGCTAAGGCCAGCTTGTCACCTTTAGGGTCAATGATGTTAAAGCATTGGACTAGCTAGCTAAGGTCAGCTTGTCACCTTTAGGGTCAATGATGTTAAAGCATTGGACTAGCTAGCTAAGGTCAGCTTGTCACCTTTAGGGTCAATGATGTTAAAGCATTGGACTAGCCAGCTAAGGTCAGCTTGTCACCCTCAGGGTCAATGATGTTAAAGCATTGGACTAGCTAGCTAAGGCCAGCTTGTCACCTTTAGGGTCAATGATGTTAAAGCATTGGACTAGTTAGCTAAGGTCAGCTTGTCACCTTTAGGGTCAATGATGTTAAAGCATTGGACTAGCCAGCTAAGGCCAGCTTGTCACCTTTAGGGTCAATGATGTTAAAGCATTGGACTAGCCAGCTAAGGTCAGCTTGTCACCTTTAGGGTCAATGATGTTAAAGCATTGGACTAGCCAGCTAAGGTCAGCTTGTCACCTTCAGGGTCAATGATGTTAAAGCATTGGACTAGCCAGCTAAGGTCAGCTTGTCACCTTCAGGGTCAATGATGTTAAAGCATTGGACTAGCCAGCTAAGGTCAGCTTGTCACCTTTAGGGTCAATGATGTTAAAGCATTGGACTAGCCAGCTAAGGTCAGCTTGTCACCTTTAGGGTCAATGATGTTAAAGCATTGGACTAGCCAGCTAAGGTCAGCTTGTCACCTTTAGGGTCAATGATGTTAAAGCATTGGACTAGCCAGCTAAGGTCAGCTTGTCACCTTTAGGGTCAATGATGTTATAGCATTGGACTAGCCAGCTAAGGCCAGCTTGTCACCTTCAGGGTCAATGATGTTATAGCATTGGACTAGCCAGCTAAGGTCAGCTTGTCACCTTCAGGGTCAATGATGTTATAGCATTGGACTAGCCAGCTAAGGTCAGCTTGTCACCTTTAGGGTCAATGATGTTAAAGCATTGGACTAGCCAGCTAAGGTCAGCTTGTCACCTTTAGGGTCAATGATGTTAAAGCATTGGACTAGCCAGCTTAGGCCAGCTTGTCACCTTTAGGGTCAATGATGTTAAAGCATTGGACTAGCCAGCTAAGGCCAGCTTGTCACCTTTAGGGTCAATGATGTTAAAGCATTGGACTAGCCAGCTAAGGCCAGCTTGTCACCTTTAGGGTCAATGATGTTAAAGCATTGGACTAGCTAGCTAAGGCCAGCTTGTCACCTTTAGGGTCAATGATGTTAAAGCATTGGACTAGCCAGCTTAGGCCAGCTTGTCACCTTTAGGGTCAATGATGTTAAAGCATTGGACTAGCCAGCTTAGGCCAGCTTGTCACCTTTAGGGTCAATGATGTTAAAGCATTGGACTAGCCAGCTAAGGCCAGATTCCCATAGATAGTACCTACAAACTGTACAAACACTTGCCTTTTGACCCTAGGAGAAAGAACAATCTGCATTTTACACAATAAAATCAAAAAATCTTGCCCTAACATCCTGTATAGTAATCTAGGCTAATGCCCTGTACTGGCTATCCGTTTGTACATACCGCGCATGCGCGAACCTTCCCTTCCGGTCTACCTCTTTCAACTCTGCAGAGAAGAGATCAACACTGCAAATTATACTAAGTATACCTTTCTTACTAATCCTTCTCTCTGAATCGTTTTTGGTAGGAAATTTTACTGTCCCTAGCGGTTAGATACCCTCCCCTAGATTACTAGAGGGTTTCTGACCAAAAAATGTCCTGTATTTTTTTGTTTTTGGAGAGTTTTCGGACTCAACCCATCTCAACCCACATATATGCTGTCGTGGGTCCAAAATTCGTCACCACGCGGTCGGGTTGTTGTGGCTCACCCCCCTCCCATACAAACACTATTACATATTTTCATAGGCGATTTTTTTAAAGCGGGGTGCGTCCCTGTTTAAATAAATTACGTTCCATTTCTAAATTTTAAATCTTTTTCGTTGTTATTTTTAGATTAAAAATTTGTGATGGAAAATGGTGTCTAGTGCCTGTGGAGGCACTTACCCCACGAATACCTGCCAAGAATATCATCAGCAGCGAAGCCTCAGAGGAAGAGTAGCAGGTCCCGAAGTTCTTCCTGGTCCAGTAAGGAGGGCAATTCTTCGAAACCGAGGAGGTCCTCGAAGAGGGGGGGGGCGATCACGCGATCTCCCCAGACTCAGCGGACGAGGTTAAACGGTCCAGGCAAGTCCTAAATCAATAACTATTATTTATTGTAATAAAAAGAAAAAAACGATATATAATATAACAGGAATGAGTAATTAATAACGAGTTAGTAAAAAAAAAAAAAAAATGTTTTTTTCTGTGTTCTCTTGTTGATTATCTCTTCTGATTTGGCTGTCGTTGATGCTTTGTTGGGATTAGCTCTCAACATATGTTCTGTTCATTTTGCTTATCTTCGACAGTTTGTCTCAAGCCAGCGACCGAACGTCAGTTACACCTTCCCATACGAAGTCTGCGTGTCGGAACACCCGCCAGCCGGAACCCACGCAGAGGTCAGACGCAGAACGTTTGTGTGCCATGGAACAAACGTTAGAGGGCGTTAAATTCTCAATTGCCAAGCTCGAGTAAATAAACAACTCAGGCGCGGCAATCGAGGGGCCCAGATCTTCACGATCTAAACAGGCTTCTGCGACCACGACTGTGCACCCAAGCACACGAGTCGAGTTGCCTGACGTCCAGGGCGGGTTGATCAGGCAACGACCGGCAACCTTGTCCCTGGATCAGTCGAACCGCCAGGAGGCGCTCCCTGAGACCAGGAGATGGGCGGACCAGTTCTTAGAGGGCGACTACCAGACTAAAACTTGGTCAGGGAACTACCTCCAGCCGAACGTCCAGTATCCCGAACCGGAGCCCACTGGAGAGGAGTCTCCGACGGATTCGGCGGAAGATACGGATGATCAGGGTTTCTCAACTACTGAACAAGGCGGTTCGACCACGTCTGTACGCCCAGGTACACGAGTCGAGCTGCCGGACATTTGAAGTGGTTTGAGCCTTCGGCGTCATCCCAACTTCTCGATCTGTCGAACCGCCAGGAGGCTTAAACATACAGCGGATGTACGCCCATGTACACAAGTCGATCCGCCTAGCAACTAGAGTGGGCGAGTCCTGCGGGCGTTACCCCAAGTCTGGATCTGTTGAGCCACCAGGATGCTTAAACATTCGACAGCCTCGACTAGGGTTGTACGCCCAGGCCCACGACTCGACCCGCCTGACATCCGGAGTGGGTTGGTTACCGTACGGGCCTCACCCCAACTCTGGATCTGTCGAGCCGACGGGAAGCCTCAACATACAACGGCCTCGACCACGACTGTACGCCCATGCACACGAGTCGATCCGCCTGACAACCGGAGTGGCTTTGTGGGCCTACGGGCGTCACCCCAGCTCTGGTATTGTCGATCCACCTGGGGGCTTAGCATACGGCGGCCTCGACCCTGACTGTACGTCCAGGTACACGAGTCGGCCACCTGACAACTAAAGTGGGCTGATTGTAATACTGGCGTCATCCCAAACTCTGGATTTGTCAGTCCACAGGGGAGCCTCAAATTACGGCGCCTTCGATTACGACACTACCCACGGGTTCATGAGTCGATCGGCCTGACAACTAGAGTGGGGGGAAAGGCTAACAGCCCTAACCCAGGTTCTGGGTTTGTCAAAACGCCAAGAGGTGTTCCAAGAGGCCTAAACCTACCATGTTTCGGCCATGGATGTACGCCCAGGTGCGAGTCGAACCGCCGGCGGTTATCATCCCAACTGTCAAACCAACAGGAGACGGACGATCAATATTTGACTTTCTCTGAACTCCTGGACTATATCTACCAGCTGCTGCTCAATTTAGAGCGGGCCACTGGGGTGACCGGTCGACAGCGGGAAATCGCCCAAGCGTGGGAGTCTCCCCATCCGATAAGCTAGGCCCTGGACCCCGCCTGGTTGCCTTTGATTTTTTTTTAAATGTCAGCCCGGGGCCTACTTACACAAATCATGCGGCGCGGGTTCGAATCTTACTCAGAACAAATACATTTCTGAGAGGACTCGTCACTCAGTCGCCGTATGGAAAGGGGTTACCATGTTCTCACTGAAGGTTGGGGGCTTCCTCCAGACGATGAGCCCGGTTTTCCTCCCCAACTTATCCTTGCAAAACTGCAGTATAAGTGGAATAAGCCGAAATGTAGCGTAAAGCATTAACCATGCAACCCTTTCCCCTGAGGATCGGGGATTCCCTCCCCCACTAAACCTGACAAGTTGCCCGGTTAGTGAAATAACATGGATTGCGGCAAAAAATCAGCGATTAATACATTAATCAGATTTTCCTCCCCTTGGACCGGCAGGACGACCTGCAAGTTGTGTCATAGGACATGAGGGGGGGGGGAGGTACGTAAACAGAAGACTATTAGCCGATCATGACGACTGGTAATATCTAGGAACCCCTGAGCCTGTTTTCATGCAAAAATTTTCCCTCGTCAACGAGCAACCTTGGCGAGGACTAATCTTCTTTGATTCAGGCTCTTGGCAGTATTGTGAGCCCTCATCCATAATTTATGGGATCAGGCTTTAGGAGGTTTGGTCTTGGGGGGTCCCCTACGACCTTCACAGTATACTACATATGAGACTTGACACTAGTGCAGGGCGAGGTTGCACTCGTCGGGCACACGTGCGTTGGCACAGCCTTCGTCAAGATGGGTATGTGGAAGACTCCCAAGGTACTTGCCGGAGTTCGGGGTTTACTCCGGACGGTAAGCCCGGTCTTCCTCCCCCACTAAACCTGGCTACGCCACCGTATAAACGGAATAGCTTTTGCGTGCAGCGTAATTCTTCGATCAATCAATCGTCAGGTTGGACTGCTCACCCGGCCTGCTCGCAGATTTCAAGGCTGACCAATAAATGATATCACTACTGTGCGGTTGTAATTAATAACAGCCCGTTCGTAGTTTAAAATGGTGCGCTGTTTGTTATTTTCTTGTGGCATTGCGTCATGACAGCTTACTATTAAAGGGGTATGAGCTGCCAAAATGTTGATATTTTGACGTCACAACAGAATGTTGAAATTATGCTATTTCTCTCAAGGCGTATAATTCAGAATCTTTTTAATGCTTCTGGGCTCGAAAATGTACGATAAAGTATTGTTTGAAGCAACTTCGGCTTAGAATGAATGAATGGTCGTCCCGGTTATTTAAATTTTGCTTACTTTCGAACACGTTTTCGGTTCGTACAGGCCACTTTAAATTATTACCCTGACAGTTTCCTCTCGCAGTTACCGTTGCAAAATGACAACTTTTACATTATGGCGGTTGCCGTATGCGGAGGAGTTGCCATGCCGAAGGCCGTGGGTTTCCTCCGGGCCCAGGTCCTTCCCCCACAATCTGGCTACGCCACCTTATAGGTTAAATAACTTCAGTGCGGCGCGAAGACCAATCATCAATCTAAGTACAAGACCGAGCTCCTAGTTCATTAGAATGTCATTATCTTCTAATCTTAGACGGACTTCTGGCCAACTGGTTTTCAAGTAAATTCCTTTTTTTCCAAAATGAGCAAAAGGAAAAAGTACCGTACCTGTTCTGACTACAGATCTTAGGTTCAAACATAAACCATACTAGAGATGTTTTTCTCCCGTCAATTGCTGGAATTGTCCTCTTTCCGCCATCTTCATGATTTCCCATGCCGGGGAAAGAAAGGAGCTGTGATTGGCTAATCAGCAACGACTCCGCTGATAGGCCTGTTGGATAGTCGACTGTTACACCCTTTCGCCATTACGGGTCGACGGGATGTGAACGCAAGCCGACAGTACTTGTGTATATTACCGTAGTAAGAAATACACGAACAGTCGTTATTCCTAGTATGTACGGCCACTTGAGCCTGGGTGCTCACTTTGCTTGTCAAGACGCAGAAAGTCTGCAGATTTGAGCGCGGACCTTTGCGAAGACCATATGTCTTCCGTCGGTCTTCGTAGCCGACACAGGAATGTTGCTTATTCCTTTCCGAGTGAAGTTTATTTCCAAGAAATAAATAAATCAGTAAAATAAAAGACATTTCTCTAATAGAGAATATATTCCCTGTGCAATCTTCGTTTACCAAGCCCCTTGATAAACGATGATGTCCCTACACGATGTCCTCGGATTATGAGGGCTTATTTCTTGGAAGGCTGGGGTCCGTGACTCAGTATGTATAGCGTTAGACGCTCAATCCAAACAGCCTTCCGCCAATGGGTCACGGGTTCGAATCCCACTCAGCCCCAAAAAAAAAAAAAAAAAAAAAAAAAAATTTTTTTTTTTGACTGGGTTTTCACTCGAACGACCTATGTGGGATGGTTGCCAGTTTCCAGCGGAGGGTCGTGATTTTCCTCCAGGCACACAGCCTGTTTTCCTCCCACAATAAAACTGGCGACGCCGCAATATAAGTGAAATAATCTTGATCGCAGCGTAAAACACCAAACAACCTATCAATCTATCTGTCTTGGAAGTCACCGAGGACTTTCGCGGACTATTGTCTCCGCGACATGACTTTAGTACGCGGTGGGTTGTATTCACTCGGTCCGTTGGTAGCGGCCCACACAGCGTTCAGGGAAAGATCTAATTCATCCTGGCCCACTGGACACCTGAGGACGGATCCAGGAGAGTTCGAGGTGAGTAATACCAAGGTTACCATTCTTTACGCGGGAATCAAAAAAACTTGGTTAATGCTCTGTACGGCGTATTAGTCCCTCCTCCGGACTGTGGCATGCGAGGCAAGTGTTTGTACAGTTTGTAGGTACTATCTATGGGAATCTGAAGAATTGGAAGAATAATTCTCATATTCCTCCAAGATATACCTACCTGTACAAACAGTTAAACCCAGCCCATCCTCCCCTCACTATTACGCCTGCAAGCGTTGAAAGAGGTAGACCGGAAGGGAAGGTTCGCGCATGCGCGGTATGTACAAACGGATAGCCAGTACAGGGCATTAGCCTAGATTACTATACAGGATGTTAGGGCAAGATTTTTTGATTTTATTGTGTAAAATGCAGATTGTTCTTTCTCCTAGGGTCAAAAGGCAAGTGTTTGTACAGGTAGGTATATCTTGGAGGAATATGAGAATTATTCTTCCAATTCTTCAGCTTGTCACCTTCAGGGTCAATGATGTTAAAGCATTGGACTAGCCAGCTAAGGTCAGCTTGTCACCTTTAGGGTCAATGATGTTAAAGCATTGGACTAGCCAGCTAAGGCCAGCTTGTCACCTTTAGGGTCAATGATGTTAAAGCATTGGACTAGCCAGCTAAGGTCAGCTTGTCACCTTTAGGGTCAATGATGTTAAAGCATTGGACTAGCCAGCTAAGGTCAGCTTGTCACCTTTAGGGTCAATGATGTTAAAGCATTGGACTAGCCAGCTAAGGTCAGCTTGTCACCTTTAGGGTCAATGATGTTAAAGCATTGGACTAGCCAGCTAAGGTCAGCTTGTCACCCTCAGGGTCAATGATGTTAAAGCATTGGACTAGCCAGCTAAGGCCAGCTTGTCACCTTTAGGGTCAATGATGTTAAAGCATTGGACTAGCCAGCTAAGGTCAGCTTGTCACCTTTAGGGTCAATGATGTTATAGCATTGGACTAGCCAGCTAAGGTCAGCTTGTCACCTTTAGGGTCAATGATGTTAAAGCATTGGACTAGCCAGCTAAGGTCAGCTTGTCACCTTTAGGGTCAATGATGTTAAAGCATTGGACTAGCTAGCTTAGGCCAGCTTGTCACCTTTAGGGTCAATGATGTTAAAGCATTGGACTAGCTAGCTAAGGCCAGCTTGTCACCTTTAGGGTCAATGATGTTAAAGCATTGGACTAGCTAGCTAAGGTCAGCTTGTCACCTTTAGGGTCAATGATGTTAAAGCATTGGACTAGCTAGCTAAGGTCAGCTTGTCACCTTTAGGGTCAATGATGTTAAAGCATTGGACTAGCCAGCTAAGGTCAGCTTGTCACCTTTAGGGTCAATGATGTTAAAGCATTGGACTAGCCAGCTAAGGTCAGCTTGTCACCCTCAGGGTCAATGATGTTAAAGCATTGGACTAGCCAGCTAAGGCCAGCTTGTCACCTTTAGGGTCAATGATGTTAAAGCATTGGACTAGCCAGCTAAGGTCAGCTTGTCACCTTTAGGGTCAATGATGTTATAGCATTGGACTAGCCAGCTAAGGTCAGCTTGTCACCTTTAGGGTCAATGATGTTAAAGCATTGGACTAGCTAGCTTAGGCCAGCTTGTCACCTTTAGGGTCAATGATGTTAAAGCATTGGACTAGCCAGCTAAGGTCAGCTTGTCACCCTCAGGGTCAATGATGTTAAAACATTGGACTAGCCAGCTAAGGCCAGCTTGTCACCTTTAGGGTCAATGATGTTAAAGCATTGGACTAGCTAGCTAAGGCCAGCTTGTCACCTTTAGGGTCAATGATGTTAAAGCATTGGACTAGCTAGCTAAGGTCAGCTTGTCACCTTTAGGGTCAATGATGTTAAAGCATTGGACTAGCTAGCTAAGGCCAGCTTGTCACCTTTAGGGTCAATGATGTTAAAGCATTGGACTAGCCAGCTAAGGTCAGCTTGTCACCTTTAGGGTCAATGATGTTAAAGCATTGGACTAGCCAGCTAAGGCCAGCTTGTCACCTTTAGGGTCAATGATGTTATAGCATTGGACTAGCCAGCTAAGGCCAGCTTGTCACCTTTAGGGTCAATGATGTTAAAGCATTGGACTAGCCAGCTAAGGTCAGCTTGTCACCTTTAGGGTCAATGATGTTAAAGCATTGGACTAGCCAGCTAAGGCCAGCTTGTCACCTTTAGGGTCAATGATGTTAAAGCATTGGACTAGCCAGCTAAGGTCAGCTTGTCACCTTTTGGGTCAATGATGTTAAAGCATTGGACTAGCCAGCTAAGGCCAGCTTGTCACCTTTAGGGTCAATGATGTTAAAGCATTGGACTAGCCAGCTAAGGCCAGCTTGTCACCTTCAGGGTCAATGATGTTATAGCATTGGACTAGCCAGCTAAGGTCAGCTTGTCACCTTTTGGGTCAATGATGTTAAAGCATTGGACTAGCCAGCTAAGGTCAGCTTGTCACCTTTAGGGTCAATGATGTTAAAGCATTGGACTAGCCAGCTAAGGTCAGCTTGTCACCTTCAGGGTCAATGATGTTAAAGCATTGGACTAGCTAGCTAAGGCCAGCTTGTCACCTTTAGGGTCAATGATGTTAAAGCATTGGACTAGCCAGCTAAGGTCAGCTTGTCACCTTTAGGGTCAATGATGTTAAAGCATTGGACTAGCCAGCTAAGGTCAGCTTGTCACCTTTAGGGTCAATGATGTTAAAGCATTGGACTAGCTAGCTAAGGTCAGCTTGTCACCTTTAGGGTCAATGATGTTATAGCATTGGACTAGCCAGCTAAGGTCAGCTTGTCACCTTTAGGGTCAATGATGTTATAGCATTGGACTAGCCAGCTAAGGTCAGCTTGTCACCTTTAGGGTCAATGATGTTATAGCATTGGACTAGCCAGCTAAGGTCAGCTTGTCACCTTTAGGGTCAATGATGTTATAGCATTGGACTAGCCAGCTAAGGTCAGCTTGTCACCTTTAGGGTCAATGATGTTAAAGCATTGGACTAGCCAGCTAAGGTCAGCTTGTCACCTTCAGGGTCAATGATGTCATAGCATTGGACTAGCCAGCTAAGGTCAGCTTGTCACCTTCAGGGTCAATGATGTTATAGCATTGGACTAGCCAGCTACGGTCAGCTTGTCACCTTTAGGGTCAATGATGTTATAGCATTGGACTAGCCAGCTAAGGTCAGCTTGTCACCTTTAGGGTCAATGATGTTAAAGCATTGGACTAGCCAGCTAAGGCCAGCTTGTCACCTTTAGGGTCAATGATGTTAAAGCATTGGACTAGCCAGCTAAGGTCAGCTTGTCACCCTCAGGGTCAATGATGTTAAAGCATTGGACTAGCTAGCTAAGGTCAGCTTGTCACCTTTAGGGTCAATGATGTTAAAGCATTGGACTAGCCAGCTAAGGCCAGCTTGTCACCTTTAGGGTCAATGATGTTAAAGCATTGGACTAGCCAGCTAAGGCCAGCTTGTCACCTTTAGGGTCAATGATGTTATAGCATTGGACTAGCCAGCTAAGGTCAGCTTGTCACCTTCAGGGTCAATGATGTTATAGCATTGGACTAGCCAGCTAAGGTCAGCTTGTCACCTTTAGGGTCAATGATGTTAAAGCATTGGACTAGCCAGCTAAGGCCAGCTTGTCACCTTTAGGGTCAATGATGATGTGCCATTCTACAGGGCTTTCTGTCAGAGATATCTCGTAGAAGGATAAATCACTATGTCAGGTTTTCTCAGGCTGAGGGCATTTTGACTAACATCTTGTGGCAAGAGGAACAATAAGTATGCCTTCTTCAAGTTCTATGGTAGGATGTCAAAATCCATATGGGGGTGGGTAGCTGGGGTTTAAGGGCATTTCTCGGCCATGTGACCTGTGCACAATCAATCAGTTTTATTCTTTAGGCAATAAGTGTCCCACTTTGTGGAGCGACACAAGTCTCCCCGCTCCAGGGTGTGGGTTGCATGTTCAAATCCCACTCAGTCCAAGAAAACATTTCTGAGTGGGTTTTGAGGAGAAGGTGCAAAGTCACCAGAAAAATGCGTGGATTAGAACATGTTTTCCCAAAAAATGACGTCTTGCCAAGCACTGTTAAACACAATGGTGAACTGAGGACATCATTCGGCTCGGCGGTAATTCCTCTATATGGGAGAGTTACTCAGGTACTTGCCAAAGGACAAAGGGACCCTGTGGGTAAAAATCCCACCCATATACATTCTCAGCTATATAAGGACTTCTATTCAGAAACAATGAATTTAATATCTGAGTTTTTGTATTCATGAAATTTTTTAGCCATTTTTTTGTGAAACGTTATGAAATCCAGTCATAAAAACGTTTTTATGTTTTATTACCTTTTGGAGAAGTTTTGAAAAGAAACATTCAAAGATTTAATAAATGTTGACCTGAGAGTGTTAATTTATTTACTCTATTATGATAGAATGTTTGTTTTGTTAAGAATTTGAGATTATATTCTAGGGCTGATAAAAACCAAATAGGTTTGCTTTTTATTATTATTATGAAGTAATGCACTGAGACTATGAATGGAACAGAATAACCTCGAATAAATAGACAATTTTGTTGATAAAAAAAGTATTTTGTTGTGTTACTTTTAGACTTCTTTACAACATTAGTTATTTCACATCCATTCAAAAATATTCTTCATTCATAAATTGATTTTATCACAAATATTGATTATCAGGATAAAAGGAGGATATGAAGTTCCTTGAATAACCTGAAGAACTGAGGGAGAAATAAAAGTATACCCAATGAACCAATGATATGTGCTGATAACAGACAAAATTCAAACAGCTGGGATCTTTGAGTACATATCAAAACAGTGTCCCAGAAAGTTCTACTGACGAAGGCCAAACTCCTGTCAATCGTCAACCTAATGAAATATCATGGGTTTAGTTTATTACAACAACTTATAATACGGTGTAACGGTCTAAATGATATACCCCGTTTTAACACAATTACTTAGCAACTTGTCTCCATGGTTATATTAGACAAGAACATTTTCTCTGTGACCATGTGTTTTAGTCTTCTCAAATATACTGAACCGCAAAAGAAACGTCACCCTATTCAAATGTTACTAAGTGCATATATTATCATAATTTTCAATAATTTTTCTCTTTTGATATCCTTGCTAGACCTAGTTTGAAGTTGGTGGTTAGGAGAATTTGGTTTCTGATCATGTTACTAATATGCAAAACTTTAAACATGTCGTCAAAGCACAGTTACTAAAGTAATGGGCAGGTGCTTTTTCACTTTGTTTTGCCTGAAGGTCACAATGCACGTTTGTTGCAAAGTGTCATCCCAATGAAAAAAGCCACCGAGCATGCACCGAATCATTCACAGTTTGACAGTAGTGACATGCCACGACTGTCACGGGAGCAGAGAAGCCTTGGGAAGACTTCATGCTGACCAGACTGCAAGACCTGTGGCAAACCACTTCAATGTTCATGTCTGAACAATATACCGCCTGCAGCAACGGGTTCAAGCCACTGGAAGCACAGCAGACCGTCCTCGTAATGGAAGACCCCGTTAAAAACGTGGAGGTAAGATTGGCAGATTGTCCGTCAACACCTGTAAAACCTCTTAACATCTGTGGAAACTGCAAGGGCAACCATTGGCAATCACCAGAGGCCAATCAGCGACGACACGGTGCGCAGGCGTTTGAGGCAGGCAAATGTCAGATGTCACAGACGTTATCAGGGTCTGATCCTCACTGCCCGACATCGCCACGTTCGTCTGCAATGGGTTACACAGCATCGAAATTGCCGTCCTTGGGAGTGGAGAACTGTAGTGTTCTCCGATGAAAGCCGGTATTGCATCTCAACAGTTGATGGGCGAATGAGAGTGTGGCGTAGACGAGGGGAGCGTTTTGCATATGAGTGTGTTCTGGAAAGAGGTGGCGGAGGTCCCACCATTATGGTATGGAGTGCTATAGCACTGAATCAAAAACTAGGCCCTATGGTGTTCCAGAATGTTGGTCCTGGTAGAGGAAATGGTGTAACAGCTGCCCGCTACATCGATCAGGCGCTTAGACCTTCATCATGCCCCATTTTGCTCTTCATGGAAATCATGTTTTCCAGCAGGATAATGCATGAGCCCATTACTGCCAGAGCAACGAGATACTTTCTCCGTCAAAACAACATACAGACTCTTCAATGGCCTGCTCTCAGTCCAGACTTAAATCCAATAGAACACTTGTGGGACGAGATTCAGAGGAGGCTCAATCTCGTGCGGTCAAGGGCGACAACTGCAGCTGAACTCACTGAGGCGTATCACAGAGTTTGGGCCCAAGTTCCTATCATATTTATCAACCGTCTCATCCACTCAATGTTCAGACAAGGCAACGCTGTAATCAACGCCCATAGTGGCCATACACATTGACTCTAACATTTGTCTGCCAATGATGATGATCAATCATGTCAAATTTGGAATCATTCCGTTAGATAAGTGTGTTGTTTACATCTATTTGAAATACATTGATTATCAAGTAACGAAGAACTCACTGTTGATGAAATATCTCTAGTCTATAGAGGAGTTTCATTTGTGCCATGTCCTAAATCATTATCTGATAGAGACTTTTCTATAACTAAATTAGTCTATGTTATGGACTAACTAAAAGAAGATTTTCCCTGTGCCTGTGTGTTTTAGTGTTTATAAATATATATATATGCGAATGTTCATTTTCGGAATACAAATGTAATCCAATCAAATCAAGACAGCAAAATTCCATTTGAGTTACAAAAATAGTTTATATTTCATAATAATATATTTACACAGTGAAAGGAATACGTTCAATGAATTACGGGACTTTGTTAGTAAGAGAATAAATAAAACAGTTATTGTATAGTTACAGATGAAACTATGTCTACCCCATTATAGTGCAGATATAAACATAGTAAGTTAACTCAACATACCAACTGGTAATGCTTAACAACAAATAAGATTGATACACGGTTTAACATCATCAGTGTGACTATGCCGATTTGGCTTGAGACAAAGATTGTCATTTTACATTAAACAGCAAACTGCCAAAGATCTGTCACACCATATAGCATGCTATTACAAATACCCAGATATGGTCTACATAAATAAACAAGTTCTACTAATTGATTACACTTTATATTTCGCATGAATAATTAATTGGATTTTTGCAATATAAATTAGCAATATACACTGTATATCAACAAATATGTTATCACAGATTCTGATGGGTGTTTTATGCTCCTATGAAAAACATTTGGCTGAATGTTCTGCTGGTAACATTGCATAATAATCTATCCGTCTACAATATACATATATATCTTGGAAAATAACTCAGGGAAATTTGAAATGCGGACTGCTGTGATAACTATAACACCCCCCCCCCCCCCCCCCCACCTATGCCGACAAACCCATTCTCATATTTCAGCACAAGCCCTATATACATTTCTATCTAACGTTTCCTTCGTACAGTTGAGAAGGACGTGTTACAGGAGTTAAATGAATCTTAGTCTATCCAATCTGATATGAGAGGTTCACTAAATGGATACTGATGGTAGAAATGTACAGGCTTTTATCCAAGAGTACATGATGTATATCATTGACTACTCTCTAAACAAACAGCAATAGATTGTGTATGCTGTTTGTGTAAAGAAATACTTTTTTCTGTATTGAATATACACATCTTACTTTTTTTCATATTTTACAAGCGAAAATAAAATTGTAATATGAAAGAAACAAGATTTTAAAAAATTCAAATACAGTAAGAGACCTTTTCAAAATTATACTTGGATATTTATAGTCAGGTATAAAAGAAGGGAATTGTAGCAAGAACAAAAAAAAGACTTCTATAACAAGAAATCTGGTCAGTTTGAAGATAAGGAAAGATAATTAACTTTCCATTTATTGTGACATTTGGAATATAGATAAATGCATAGACAATACAGGATTTTTTCATTTGTAATATATTATAATAATTTTCAATATTAGATTTTTCAATGGCATGTTTGAAAAAAATATAACATTTTAATAGTCATTTGATAAGATGATGACTGGCATTTAAATCACTGACTAACCTATCAGTATTGTCTGTGTGTCCGTCAGATCAAATACACTCACATCATGTTTTTACTAGTTTATGAGTACATATTATGAAAGAATAAAATAAATAAAAAAATATTGTCAAACCTCCAATGACAGAGCACTAATATGGGAGTCATCTGTTAACATAAATAGCAGAACACCCAAAGGCAGATCCAGGGGCTCGTTTCACAAAGCAGTCACGTTGCAAACGATGCCTAGTTGCCAATGGATACCATATTGGAGAGATACGACGTCATGGCAACTGTGACGGCTTCGTAAAACGGCCCCCAGTCTTTCAAACACTCCCTCATCATAAACCAATATGATTAACTAGCAAGTTGAGATTTATTCTGCTTGCCCTACTGGAGGTTTTCTATCAAAATAATAATTATTAGTATCTGTATTAAGGCACAGGAATGCAAAAACTGTTTCTCAGCACAATAATTTCAAAGCTTTCAGAAACAGACTTGAACTGAAGACCTTGGAGACCTTTGGATCCTCACTTTGGATCCTCACCACTTTTAGGTATACCATGGGGAAGGTTTGCCAAGAACCTTTCTTTGTACTTTCTGAAAATTCAATAAGAAACATCAGTTAGATTTCATTAGATTGCTTGATAAGACGTATGCTAGAATCCGGTGTCCACATGCGTGTCCCCCGGTGTCCACCAGGGAACTGTTTCTCAATACATTTATGCCCGACGTAAGTCGAATGGAATGCCCAATTGTCCTGACAACATATACCTTCAACATTATGCTTAAACCAGGTGAAAAGTTGCGACTGGCGTAAGTGTGTTGAGAAACAGCACCCCCCTCCCTGGTGACCCATTGTGAGTGTGTTGAGAAACAGCCCCCCCTGGTGACCCACACATAAATCTATTTACCTTATTAAATATTTTGGCTCGAATACGGTTCACTTTATACTCAGATTTTCTCTTCTCCTCCACTTTCTTCTGCACAACCTCCGGTAGATTGTGATACAATCTGTGGTCAGGAAATAAAGTCAAATATAGCATTGGGAAATCTCAACTTTGGATTCCATCAATTCACTGATGATTAATTTGTTTTACATGATTACCCCATTCAAAACCATATCAGAAGCTGGTTTTTAGGACTATTTCAAATTACTATAGCATTAAAAGTTTGGAAATAAAATAACTTACTTTGCTGTTAATTCCCTCATCTCTTGTTTAGACATTGATCGTTTCTTGGGTCTGAATAAATTTTCTGTGGAAATGGAAACAAAGATAAAAGTTGGCTCTCAATTGGTATGACATGTAAATGGCCCTTAAGTGACTGTAAAATTGAGATTGCTAATTAGTGCTTCAAACTGTACTCCTTTTTACAGAACTGATTTGCCCACGTTACCAGGATGCCATCATCTATACACATATTAGACATCTTGAGGTTCTTTCTCAACACATTTACGCCCGACCTAACTTTGCACCTAGTCATAACATAGTGATGAAAGTATATGTTGCCATGACAGTTAAGCCTTGCACTGGACTTAACTCGGCGTAAATGTTTTGAGAAACAGCCCCCTGACATACACATCCCAGCGCCATGTTTCGTGGGGATTCAAATCTAGACCCCATGTCACCTATTCCATATACAGTGAGAAATGGGGAAAAACAGTCAGAATCTGTAACATCATCAGTATTCTTAGATTCAAATTTGTGACCAACACCAGTATCTTTAACTTGGACGGCGTACGTGGAAGAGTTGCCAGGTACTTGCCGAAAGGTGGGGCCTGGTTTCCTCCCTCACTAAACCTGGCAACGCCGCCATATAAGTGAAATAATCTTGAGTGAAGCGTAAAACATCAACCAATCAAACTTCCCCAAGCCCCTTATCTCGTAAAGCTCCGGAAATAAAAACATAAAAAAGTACATACGACTAAGCGGGTGATACTCTGGAACAGTTTCATCATATCGGTGATCCAAAAACAGTCGTGCTCGCTCTGCACCAAGTAACTCTTGCAGCTCACGTTCTTTACTTGCCAAAGCGATTCTCTTCTGACGTTCTCGAGACTTTGACACCACATCTGACTTATATCTTAAAAAGGCCTCCTGGAACGCAGAATAACAATTGTTTATTGTGTACATTACAGGATTTTTTATACCTCATTAATATTCATCAGGCTTTACTCCCATTCCATTGGTCCATACGCACCACTGCATCCGATAGTTCGGCGAAGCGACAACTAATGACTCTGATGCGAGTTAATAAGTGTATAATCTTTCGTGAAACTTGGACAAAATACATGACTGTCTCTACCGTGTATACGGACAGAGCCTTGCCCTAAATATATTCTGTATTTTAATTGAATTAGTTTGGGGATTCAAGTTGTACTCACTCTATACTATTTGATTTAGAAAGCATGGGTGCTTGGTTAAATATAAGATTTCCCTGAATTTCACTAAGGTTAATCAATAACATGTTCTGACTGAGTGGGATCAAACCCATGGCATACTGGTGACTGGGTATATCGAGTGGGCCATGGGGGATCTCACTTCAAAGCTTGGGGCTTTGATGGCTCAGTCAGAGTAATAGTCCGTCAGTCTGACACAGCCCTTCTATCAATGCGGTGCGGGTTTGAATCCCACTCAGACCAAATATAAATGGACAAATTTCTAAGGATTTTTCACTTGATCGCCGCATGTGGAAGAGTTTCAAGGTACTCTGCAAAGGTCAGGGGTTTCCTCCCCCACTAAACCTGGCAAAAGAAATAATCTTGAGTGCAGCGTAAAACATGAATCAATCAATCATTAATTCTCCTATTTCATCTCTTTAAAACCAATGATCATAATCAATGAGCATCAACTAAGGAAAGTCTTAAGTCAGACTCCTGATGCTTTTTCCTTTC
This sequence comes from Lepidochitona cinerea, assembly GCA_963971465.1. Classification (NCBI taxonomy): domain Eukaryota; kingdom Metazoa; phylum Mollusca; class Polyplacophora; order Chitonida; family Tonicellidae; genus Lepidochitona; species Lepidochitona cinerea. The sequence goes on from OZ020553.1 coordinate 52,594,648, forward strand.
CTACATTTTACATATTACAAAAATGGCCTTTAAAAGAGCCACAATATTGTGAAATTCGCAGACACCAACCTGTAGAGTCATTTGTGGCAATGGTTTAGTCTTCTCTTCTAGGATGTCTTTTTCTTTAGCTGTATCCTGTTTAGACTTTGTAAGGTACATTTCCATAAAACTTTCAACATCGGACATCATGTCGCCTTCGATGAGGGGAACTTTCTGTTGACGCTGGAACATTGTCTCTGCATGTGACATCCAGTCCGGAATGGGTTCCGATTTGGTTTGGCGTAGTTCTGGGTGCCTTGACATGGCATACGCTTGGCGTTCTTTCAGTGGTTTCCTCCATGGTCGTGGATCCTCCATGGGTACAAACCACGAAATTCCAGGTGCTCGATCTGGGGAAAATGAATTAAATCATATTTTTAAATTCCCATTAAAATATAGCATAAATCTCTACTTCATGTATATGGTACATGGACATATAACAACACGTGTGTATCAAAAACAAAAAAGACTTTGTGTTTCAAATTGGGGGGTATTAAAAGGGCTCAATGTATCGATAACAGCGGGCCTCCACTTAAATTGACATACCTAAATCCACATCATTCAAACTGCGACGATTTTTCTTCGGAGGTTTATTTTCAGCACTTTTAGACAGGCGTGGTTTGGGAGATGCGCTTCGATGACGTAGTTTTCTATCTTCTTTTCTTTCCTTGCTTGGGTGGCGCGGGTTACTTTTTGTCGAATGACGGGTTTTGGAAGGTGATGGTGACCTTGATATTGACCTTGAAAGTCGTGGTGTAGTTTGCACAGCCTCGGACACCATTTTTGGAGCTTTGGGTTTCTTCTTGGTGGGTGATTTTTTCGGAGAGGGGTGCATGACAGACGCATCTCGAGTCACTCGTTTGTCCTGAGACTTTTTCTCTGTATTTTTATTACTCGTCTTTTCTGATTTTGGTGAAGAAAGATCTCGATTATATTGAACCTTCTGTGTGGCAAATGGTGGATCGTCCACACTCTTTTTCCTTCTTTGTGGCGATGATCTTTCATTGCTAATTTCTCTTCTCAATCTCTCTGGTTTTAATGGACTTGTGCTTTTATCCTTGCGGCAACGTTTTTGTTCTTGGTTGTATAAATATTGTCTGTCTGGTAAATCAGATTTATTCTTCCGATTGTCAGTTTTCAGCTTTGAAGGTGATGATGAAATCCAATCCATGTCGACTAGTGTACTGTCTTCAGATGTACTTCTTGGCGTTATAGTTCCTGATTGTTCCGTGCTACGTTCTGTAGACAATGGCGTAAAATCTACAGTACTATCCTCATTGGTTCGCATTGTTGACAAAGATGTTTCTGTCGACGCTGTGGTCGTCTCCGTGCTGGATGATAAGTTTGCTACCTCTTTCTCGAACACTCTGTTTGAAATTCGTCCAGATTTTTTAGCTGCCAAAAGTTGTTCAAGGCGTTGAATTTTAGCCAATCGTTGAGCTTCTTTCCTTTTCTGTTTCTCATATTTCAACCTCTGTTTGGAGATTTTTGTTTTTAATTTCTCCATATTGGGATCTATGATATGCCTTTGTCTACGAGCAGGTCTGGTGTTGGGTTGGGGTGGAGCGTCAGATGAAGTGGATAAAGAACTACCTAAATCTATAGATGGGTCTTCTGGAATGGAATACAGAGTATCAACAGCAGAGCTGTCGTAAGAAAGCTCTCGTTGGTAAGGTTTCAAGGATGAAAGGTCAACTTTACGCATCCCTCGTTCGTCCCGACTTCGTTCAGATGAATACGCATTACTCTCTTCTAAAGTTTCAGAATAACTTCCATCCACAATTTTCAGACGTTTTGCCAAAAGCATTTCTTTCTTCCTTTCCTTGTCATCTCTTCTTCTTTCCTCTCGTTCTTTTTCAACCCAGGCTTCTCTTCGCTTTCGTTCCAGTTGTCTATCGCTGATGTACTTATTGACAATATGTTTGCTGGGATTACGCATCAAGTCTGCTAAAGCATTGAGTCGTTCCGTATCCATGCTACTGTCACTGTCTGACTGCATTTGTTGAAACCGCTTCCAGTATTTATCAATGTCAGAGGGAATCCCCGCATTCATCTCCGTGTTCCTTTGTAAGGAATCTTGTAGTAGACTGGCCACTCTGCTGATGGGAGCACGGTCAAAATCTGCCAGCTCATTCTCACCCATCGCCATAACACTGGAAAGATAAAACAGACTACATGAAATATTTCATTCAGATGAACACATCTAACAAATGCCTTGATTTTTATTCTGTACTCAAGATTATCAGAAAAAGATGTGGCTTATAAAATACTATTCAGAGAGCTAATTAGGCCCTAGGGTCAAATGTGTTGGGGAATTTCGTAACTTTCATCTGTTCAAAGCCGCCACCAATAACATAAACAGATAAGAATGTTTGCTAGGAAATGCTAAAAAAAAACAAGTACATTATATTCATGCACACCACAGACATTTGGTTTCAACAAAAGTGTTATATGTTCTAAATAATAAACTCTTGTAACAAATATACTGATGACAAAACAGGTCTCCAATACAGGTCTTTAGTTGGAATATGTTTGTACGCCCAAAACCTTAGATAAGAAAACTACAAAGGGATATCTACTTTGGTATTGAATATATAGATTATACCAACAAATACATTGATGACCTGGGCATTGTTTGGCATAAATAACGCACATGTTAGTTCGATATAAAATATTCCCATTTGCAGATCTAAACATATTTGTTAAATTCAAAGCCAACTGTTACTTCATCTACTTTCAATGCAAGTGCCATGAGCTGCCAAAATTCAGATTTTTTTTCTTCTTCAGAAATCATGATTGTCAAGTAAACTAAAAAAATATTGGTAACACCAGTTACCCAAACAAACCGAAGGTATGAGGCAATAACAGACAGATTTAAAAAAGCTGGGATGTATGAGCAAATTGGGTAGGGGGAGGGGCTGCTTAAAAAACTACCTACGGTAAGAATTCCGCTAATTCAAGGACGAGCAATGTGAAGATAACAAATTATTAGACTGCTTTCTGCCATGTTTGGTCTAAAACAACAACAATAGTGATTGCTCGATAGGATTATCGGTCGCTCCATGCAGGAGGTAAGACACCCAAGGAAAAGTCTCAAACTTTTAGAGTCCTTTTCGTAATGTTTTGAGTACTTGAATTAGCGGAATTCTTACCGTATACATAGGCATGCGAGATTGGTATTGTCTGAAAGCTCTTTGATTATAATTACCAACAATTAGTGAATTTTGTTCCCATGAGATTTTCCCCATCTGTGGCAGCTCATGCCACTTTCAATCTAACGTTTACATTCCATACTAGATAGTGTTAAGTTTGTGACTTTTATTATCCATCATTCAACCTTCATCTAAATCTAACATTACATCATGCAATTTAATACCTGTTGCTGAACTGTACTCTCCTACAATTTATAGAAAACAATTCTAGTGATAACTAAAAGAGAAGATTATTGTTACAGAATGATTGGTTAATTGACACACCAACCAAATTATTTCATTTATATAAGTCACTGTTTCTTGGGGTATAATGACCTTGACCTCCCCCCCCCCCCAAAAAAAAACAAAACAAAAACAACCAGCAAACAAACAAAAAAAACCCTAAACTGATACCTTGCTACTGTTCATATGTACAGTGTAGATGTAATTTAATGTGTAATAAACAGTTGACATACCGTTCGTCTCTTGGAACATGACCTTCATATTGTCTCTCTCTGTCAGGTTGTGACATTCTCCCCCCAGCCTCTCTATAAACAGGCAAATTAACATATATCTATAAGGTGTTCTGGTGTATTAAATCAGTCCCACAAAGCTCCAGTGGTCCATACTTCACCAAACCACTCAGACCAAATGAAAAATGTCCCTTTGTTATGAGGAAGAGTTGCCAGGACGATGGATTACTTTCCAGCCAAAGAGCATGTTTCCTTCCCCGCTAAACATTGCAATGTCATATCAATGAAATAATCTTCAGCACAGCATTAAACGTCAACCTGTGACCTTTTGCAGATACCTTGCAAATCTTCTATATAGGACAATTGTGTAAAAAAAACTCTAAAATTGTCTTTGGTGGTCTGAGTGGGATTAGAACCCACAACCCTTTGATGGAAGGCCTGTATGAAACTAGGAGACAATTGTTCTACCAATTGAGTCACCGATCCACCCCACAGCCGGGTTTGGATTTGCGATGTAATATCACTGACTCAGTTCCATTGTATAACTGCTATTTGCTGCGGATATTTCTACTACAATCTCAATGTCAAACTATCTCTAAAAATCCTAACTATAGCTTAGATATCTCGGGGTTTCCACACAATTATAGAGAATATTGAACCATTTATCTTACCTTCTTCTAGGCTCAGCTATATCATAATCCTGGAAAATATACAAAATATTAATTATTTTGAACTTTGAACAATTCTCTAAATTTTTGAGCATATAATCAAATGTGTAGCAAAGCCCCCAAATGATAAAACAAAATGTCTTGGGGAATATTATGTCCATAAAATATTTCACTAGCTACATGTATCTACCATTTGTTTTACCAATGAACTTTATACTGAAAAGACAACAAAATGCAGCAGTGTAGTGTATTTCACCTGTGGTCTTTGGTTGTTGCTGGATGGGCCATAGTCCATTTCATCATATTCTACAGGAAGGGGAGAGTACTCCAGCAGCCTTTGTCTCATTGATGCGCTCATGTAATCTAAATGTAAAAAAACAATTACACGATGAATCAATGACAGCGATTTTTTGTTTATACTGCACTCAGATAACATACCTCTTTATCAGGACGAGTGGGGAAGGGAGAGAGGCTCCTTTCACCCCAATGATGAATTTGGCTTAGAATATGTTTTTCATGCTGTTGTTCAAATTGTATGACACTGACATCATTTCTCTGTATCACACATGTACATATGAATTGGATAACAAGAGAAATGTCCTACCTGGCTCATGCTGTCTCATATTCCTATTTATTTCATCTTTCTGTGTGTAAGCACACGGTGTGTTGGACGCTGAGTGTTGGGACAGAATCGGAGAACGATACAAAGATGGTGGAGAGATAGCATGGGAGGCCAAGGAGGAGGAGCCAGGTCCCCCTACTGTGGAGGAGAAGGACAACTCATCGTGGGACTTTGATAGAACCCTAGAACCCCCATGGCTTCTGGGGAAAACTGGTTCTGATACAGACCCATCTGGAGACAAATGGGCCCTCACCCCAGCTGAAAGACCAAGAACATCCTCAGAATGAGAAACCCTTTTGAGGATTTCTGAAGCAGGTCTCATTTTGTTTCCATCTCGTCTTTTATATCCTGTCCCATTCATACCTTCGGAGAAGGTTTCCCTTACTGCATTATGAACAGCCTCTCTTTGATAACGGAGTTGTTCTCGTTGATTTTCGTAACATTCCCTTTGTCTGTTAAAGTTACCTCTGGGGTAATCTGATTGGGCGACAGGGTTCTGTAAAATACCCCTCTCACCTGGTCTAGTGTCTCTTTCAGGGTTCTGTAAAATACCCCTCTCACCTGGTCTAGTGTCTCTTTCAGGGTTCTGTAAAATACCCCTCTCACCTGGTCTAGTGTCTCTTTCAGGGTTCTGTAAAATACCCCTCTCACCTGGTCTAGTGTCTATTTCAGCTCGTTCTCCTTGCCTTGCATATCGATATTGGTTAACCATTGATATTTCACCAGCATTATCAGGACATACAAATCTTCTACGATTGTCATTCTCGCTTTTATGTTTTCTGGAATTATCAACATTGTCCCCATTGGATTCCACAGAAGCTGTAGCCAAATCTTTCTGTGAGTTTTTCTGAAGTCTTTCATCAACTCTTTCCAAGATAGCCTGTGTTCTAGGAGAAGGCTCATCAGCTGGTTGACCTTGACCTACTTTCTGTGAGGGTTCGTCGTGTTTAGGATCCCCTGACCTGCTGTTTGATACAGCCTGATCAGCAGCTATTACACTCTCCATAGAAACTGACCTCTCTTTCTCATCCTTAAATCAAATTTATTACAGAAGAAATTGAGTTAAAACGAGAAACATACGAAAATATACAAACTTTGTTTTTCAAGGAAACATGGCTGGAATATCAGGAAACCAGCCAATCAAATTACGTTTCTGCCTGGAGCGTACCACAGACATTTAATCATCCCACATGTGTGGACGAAATCAAAGCTAGACCAGAAAATGTTGTCAATTATTGTGGAACAATTTGAGACTTTTACTCTCAACATGTGAATGGAAGGTTTGTTGAGTGAACCACCCTCAGAGAAGATTGCTTGATTTGCTGACTGCTGCTTTATCATCATGCCAACTAGTACGGTAAGAATTCTGCTAATTCAAGGACGAGCAATGTGAAGATAACAAATTATTAGACTGCTTTCTGCCATGTTTGGTCTAAAACAACAACAATAGCGATTGCTCGATAGGATTATTAGTCGCTGCATGCAGGAGGTAAGACACCCAACGAAAAGTCTCAAACTTTTAGAGTGCTTTGCGTAATGTTTTGAGTACTTGAATTAGCGAAATTCTTACCGTAGTCACATTTACAGGCTCATTGATGAGAGATACACTGATCTGGGGAAAACCCCTTACAGAACAGAATGAACTTACAGTTTGTGATTTTTCCTCTATGGTTGAAAGAGATAAGGCTGGCTGTGGTTGATCTCTACGACTACCATAAACTCCTGCAGTCTTAGGCAGGTCTTGTCGACTACCCATGGCATGGAGAGGGAAGTCTGGGGCCCGGCCATCATCTGAACCTAAATGGACCAAATATTATGTAATTAAAATTATCTGTAAAATAACTAATTACACTATCTTGATTCTTTTAGTGAAGCGTAAGATTGAGTTGGTCGGCACAAAAACTGAAACATTTATTTGTTTCATTTTTATAACCCAAGCAAGGCAATTTATTTTTCTAATTTTTTAAAAAAATCTTTTTAAACACAATTATCGGTTTGTTTTTTTTCTTTGGTTTTAAAAAGAGCAATTGACGAAGGCTGATTGATTTATTGATGTTGAATGCCTCACTGAAGTTCATTTGATCTTGATTGGGTGGTTGTTTACTAATGGTAAGCCATTCACAACCATTGATTGCAGTTAACCTCAGCCTGTGGCTCAACCAGGGCTAGTTTAATATAAACCTAGATGAAAGATGCAGTCCTTCTTTTTGCTTTGGTAGCTTGTTGAAGAACTTCCCAAAAATACAGTTTTAACTTTGACTATTTCCAACTGTTTATTCTGATTACAAAGGTACATAACCATGCAACCCTCGCAATTCACTGTGGCAATCAGCAATGCCGCAGAGATTACCGCTGTAAAACTGCTTTTCCACAGCAATCAAAAATGTCGCAGACAAAAAAAAATATTCATCTTGGGAAAATAGAATATTTATACTAGAATACTTTATATGTATGGAGATTTTTACAAGTAATAGTTTTACGTTGTTCAAGGTGTATTTAATATAGAAATCACTCTGGCCATAATCTGGCCACAATAAAGCCAAAGACTCTGCACATGTAGCTCTATACAGTGAAGTGACAATTCCCACACAACTTAGATACAAAGTTCAACTCTGCAGGTGGCTGACGTCTCCAACTGTCAGCTATGTCTCATTGGGTAAACCTTATTCAAGTTTGATAGGGGTGTTACCCTCATGTACATGTTTACTGTTGTTCAAGAAATAGAATTTTAATTTTCATTAAAAAAAAACGATTTAAAGAGGTTCTAATTTTTATTTAAACAAAAAATGATTTAAAGAGTTTTTACAAAATAATAAATATATTTCTTGGCAATCATACTTGTAAATAAAAACATTCAAAACTTTCACCCCACAGAGAGGTTAGAGATGGACTCAACCAGGCTTTGTTGATCAACTGTGCTCAACTGTTGATCAACTGTCTGTATGGATTTTAACTAAGCAGTATTACACAAACGGTTGATATAACCTTTACTTTAGGTTAGGTTATAGAGATTGATTTGAAAAAGAAATGCTTTGCCGAGTGAAGTGACTTATCACCAGGAATATACATTTAACAACAAATTATTTCATGTGGATTTTATGAGGAAAGAACTACGGCCTTTCAGAGTCAGATGTAAGACAAAGTTAGCATTTTCTCTATGCTGGTTTCTATGATAAATTCAAAGAAGAAATTACAAAAAACCTTTGTACAGTGTTTGACATTTCTTCTTTTGTCAATGCACCTTTTAGATGTCAGTTTTTGCTATTTGCTGCTTTAAATACCGTTAAAAGAGCAGTGAGAATTGTTTGGATAAAAATTCCTGGTGAAATCACTTAACATATGTCATTCACTTATAGACCCTTTCGGCTTAAGGATTGACGCTTGCATAGAAGCCTTGCTATATGACAAAATGACGCTACATTAAGTTTTTGGATCAATCTGACGTCAGAATCTATGACACAATGCAAAAGAGGTGTGCCACAGCGACTGCAACAGGGAAATGATGTAAATGCCATACAATTCGAACAACATCATAAAAACGTCATTCTAAGTCAAAAGAGTATATTGAATAAAAAGCAACATATTTCAGATATGTTAATAACAAAACAGGTCTGATTAAAATAAGCACTGACCTGGATGTGTACTCTCTACAGTAGTAATACTGTCTGTAGCTGACATCTTATCGTCAGTTTCACTCTCAGTGTAATAAACGTCAGAACATCCAGCAGGCCTGACAAAACAAACATCACTATTTTATTGGGTTTTATCCACAATTTTTTCCAAAAACAATGTTGACATTTTCCAATTTATTTCTAACAGGCTCTTAAGAGATTAAAGCTCCCATGCAAGCAAAGAAACATGAAACACATATAAAATGAGACTTTTTCGACATTGATTATTTTATTGATAAATATTTTAAGCCTCGCTCAAACTTATTTCACTTATATGGCACTGGTTTATTAAGTGGGGAAGGAAACCAAGCTCTTTGCCCCTAGGGAACCCAGAATTTAAGCTGATATCAGCCAAATCTTCTAGGCCTACCTAGGCCAAATAACACCCACTTAGAATGTTTTCATTTTTTCTTGGCTGGATTTGAATTTGGGGCCCATCAACAAAAGATTTGGCTACAGCTCTATTGACCGAGTCATTGAGCCACGCTTTTATACAGTAAATTATTTGCCTGAAGTTAATTATCATGTATAAAAAAAACATGACAAAGTCAACCAATAAAAATTGACAACAAAAATTTTAAATCTTCAATAAAACATTGTCAACTGATTAGATAGTTTCACAAAATCGCAACGAGGCATTACCTGTAAGGCCTGAGTGGCTTGCCCTTTGATCTCCTGACAGAGGTGTAGTCGGAATCTGAGGGGGAAGCACTGCTGAAGGAACTCGGGCTACTTGTAGGATCACTGTTAGCAGGAGAACCTTTCAAATCTGAAAATATACCACACAACAATACAGGGAATTTTGTCATGAAGTTTGTACCCGAATCAAGGACAGAGCTCCTTAACAAGTAACAAGACAAATGTATAACACAACAACAGGATTTCAAAAAGACTTCAGTAGGACTAGTTTTTTAAAGGCCCACTTGCCTCCGTATCCTGTTGAACATTTGACACATAAAACATGTCCAGTTAGGTTTAGAATGTTGAAATGGGGGTGAGAAACAAACGAAGAATCGAAGCATGATTACAACAACAGCGGCCAGTGTCGGTTAACTTAGTGGTTGGATTACCCTTATTTCAGGCCTTTTTATCTGTGGTTTATACTAAAAAAAAATATCGGCAGGCTTTTCGAGTCTCTCTTACCAGATCGTCAGTCTGTATTTCTCAGATAAAGTACGTAAAATTATACTGTGTCGTTAGATCACTCACACGACTCAAAACATTAGAGTTCTTGTGTGCATGTTCAGATTCGTGGTTTGTTTACATTGCGGGTACTTGATAAATCTCATTTTCAATTTCAAATTAAAAATACTAAATGGTCTGTCTGGGAAAAATACAGGAAACAACCTACTGTTTTTTTAAGTCTTCTGGATTTTTGCGGCATGTGTGCCTTTACTGAGTGGCGTAGCCTGTCCCATTTGTCACAGGACTTTCCTTACTGTGTCCATAGTGGCAGAAATTGGCATACATGTAATATGGTTGTTGACAATTTCTATTGATAGTACACTGATGAGAAAAATGCTTTTCTGCCTTCAACACTTAACATTTGTGGATAATCACAGACACAAGATTTATCAAAGATTACAGATAGTCCTTTTCTAATCTTATATTACATATGGGTCTGATTAAAAAGATTAAGTTAAAGTTGTATTTCTCACCAGTATAGACTCTGCCAAGAGGCGTGTTAGGAGAACAGAACTCGGCTGCTTGTGTAAGATTCCCGCGTCTGGAAACAAACATGGAAAAATGATTGCCCTTGAAATGCTCCCTTATGAGTAGAGGATAAAGTCTATCACTATAGAGAAATAGGCCAATCTGTTAGCAAGTCACTCATAAATTTAGACTTATTTTAATTGAACAGGAATTGACCTCTCTGCAAGCATCACTGAGCCAGGCCAAATGTTCAAACAGGCCCAATAAAAGATTTCACAATCCAACATGGCCACCTTTGTTACATTACAGTTGTCTGCGTCAAAAAGCTGAATGTGTCAAACATTTTTAAATGTTTGGCCGGCCCTTGTAGCGCTGAGTTGCTAGGTACTTGTCAAAAGTCTGGATTTCTTTCAGGCAACGAGCTTGGTTTCTTCCTAAAGTAAACCTAGCAATGTTGGCATATAAGTCCAATAATCTTGAGTGTGGCGAAAAACCTTAATCAATCTGAATATAAGAATAGGAAGACCTGGAAGACTTACAAAATTCTGGAATCAGCCATAGCTTTATGAGCACTTGTAACTGCTGGATGTGAATTAACACTTGAAGATCCAGTTGGTTTAGGTCGGGCTGTTTCTTTATGGGGGGCACCCACTGGAACTTCATCTGACACAGAACCGTTACTGTAACAATAATAACACATACGAAGATGTATTGCTGTTCTGTGCACAGTAGACATTATGTAACCATGTGATAGTACATGTTAAAGCCTTATAGGGAAGATGATCTCAGTAAAACAGGGGAGTTCAATAATTAACAAAGCCATGAAACTTTGTTCAATAATTAACAAAGCCATGAAACTTTGATGTGGCTGTTGATTACAGAAGCATTCCGAGCAATAAACTGTCAGTAAATCACACATGAGATAACAAAGCATGAAGGTGAATATGTGAGGCTAAAAGTGAAACCTGACATGAAGTAACTTGTAACTTGAATACATTTAAGAGAAAATCTAAAACACATTGAAAGTTGGTATATATTTTTGAACACTAAAACACTTACATCTAAATACAAAATCAGAGCTAAACCCATTTTCATGTACCCAATTTGTAGTTTTTGTATTTGTACAAGTAGGCTTTATTGTATATAGATTTCTGTGACACTATGCTAGTTTAATATTTGATTACAGTCAATTGAACCTCTGTCTACAGACTTTGAAGATTTAGATAAAATAGATTGATTGATTAATGTTAAACGCCACACTCACAAGCATTTCATTTTTTTCGTTGCCATGTTTCATGGGGGAGGAAACCCCAGACCTTCGGCAAGTACCTGGTAACTCTTCCACATACAACGATCAAGCAAAAAATCAGCTCGGAATTGTTCCAATTTTTATTTGGTCTGGGTGGGATTCGAACATGGGCCATATTGATGGACAGAGAGACTATCCCATTAATCGACTTAGCCACCAAGGCCCCCCAGAGAAAATAGAAGCAAGGTAGAAACAATGACAGTATTTTCTCTTTTTTGTCTGGGACCTTAAGTGTCTAGTTTGTAGTATTAAAGATGGATGATTGATCTTATTGGGCTTCAGCCAACCTGTTAAATTTTGTTTACAGGAATGAATTGCAACATGCAGCATAATTCAAACTCCTTACCTGCTTTGAGTATCATCTTTAGGTTGATTATCTCCCTTTCTTTCAACAGAATCCTTATCGGCCCTGACAAGATCATCTTCAGCAGCTTTATTTGTTGCAGAGTCTGTCTTCTTGTCATCATTTTCATCAGTCGTTTGGAAAACAGGGTAACAATTGATAGCTTGTCGAACAGGAGTCCTTAGCTCAATGCTGTGATCAAAATTCCGAGAAGACATTTTTTCAACCTGGCCAGAAAGGAGACTTCGAGCATTGCTTAGAGCAGAAGTACGTGGTAAAGGCTCATAAAACCCTGTATGTTTTGGAGAACCATAAACATTGCGACTCAAATCATCAAGTGATGAGCTTTTGTTTAGAATCCTCTGGAGGGTAGGAGAGTTCATGTAGTTTTCCAGGGGGGCAGTTTTGTGCATTCTGGGGCTTATTTCAATGCCTTTTCGAGGGGATATTTTCGGGGTTGTATTTGAGCTTGTGTCAGACTCATTGCCAGTGTAACTGTTCCTTATGTCTGTCATGTTCCTTAAGAAATGTTTCTCTTCAGCAGATATGTCGCGTAAAATATCACCAGCCTGTTTTTTGGGGTCTTCCTTTTGAAGAAGTTGGTTGACCCTATTGGCAAGACCATCAGGATCCATTGGTCTCCCCTCTGACAGGTATCTTTGTTGGCTTATAAGCTGAAGGTCTTTTCTGGCATTGTACTGATCTAAAGATGAATATTGTCCTATTTCTACGCCACCATCACTTAAAGTTTCATCTGGATCAATAAAGCTTTGTGTAATTTCATCAGAAACATGACTCTCCTCATGACCTGTTAGAGTCTGGCTTGTTCTGTTGTGCTCATATTTAGGGGATGCAGTTCTTGATGAATGAGCTGAGGACATCTGTCTGCTCTGTGGTCTGGAACAGCTTCCATCTTCTGTTCCAGTTAAGTCTTTGATATTACCAATAAATCTCCCATGACCATCTTCATAGCCTATGTCAGCACCATAATCCCAAAGAAATTTTCGGCGTGACGTATCTAAGTCTGACAAAGAAGTTGGGCTTCCGGTTCCACATGCACTTCTGAAAGTGGATTTGGGTGGAGTACTATCCAAGGTATTGTTTGCGAGATCAATACTGGGAACAGGTGTGCCTAAAGTGCCTTGTATTTCATCCAGGTCTCTATGCAAAGAAGCGTAATCTAAGTCTCTTGCTGAGTCAGAATTCTCCAGGACACTTCCTTCCCTATCCCCATTGGGAGCCTGAGCTGCAAGGTGAGCTGTATTACTCAACAGATGTTCTACTTTTTTCGACAGGTCATCAGAGCTTCTACAGTCCTCATCTGAATTGGAGACTGCCGACTCATCAGGTTTAGTCCATCTACTTCTACTCAGGGTTACATTGCTTTCAGCAAAGGAATCAATGGTTTTTGAAGGATCAGAAACTGTCAGAGAAGGTCCAGTTGTAGCTGGCAAAGCCTTTTGTTCAGTAGATCTGATAATGTTATCGTTAACTGTCAGCTGTATGGCTGCTGGTTCTGAGGACGGCAGCTTTATGGGCTTCCAATTCATCTGACGTTCATACTGGTCATGAATAGCTGACAGCTCCATTTGTGAGGAAGAAGAACCTTTGGCATCCAAGTCCATAGCAGGAACAAAGCTTTCTAGGTCAGGAGGTTGCCAAGATTCAACTGTTGGTGTACTGGACCTTCCAATATTGTTTGGAGAAATACTATCTTGTTCTAAGGTACTTAATCCTGAAGACAATTGAGTTGGCATTTTGTCACAAACTAGGACCTGCGTTGCCTTTGATGCTGCTTGGTCCAAGTTCACAGCAAAAGATGGTCTCTGACTGTCATCTGACAGTCCAGTAAAAGAGGTAGCTGGATCATCAATAATAACATCTCTACGTTTTTGATTCATAGCAGCTGTAGAAAGGGGAGGTCCCGATTGAGAAGCTTCCTGGGTTGAGCTCAAACAATCTGATAATTGCCCACTGGGCTGTTTCACTTGTGAGTTTTGTGAAATGGATATCGAGGAACCAGCATCTGTCGATGTGGAAGAGGCAAATTCCCTTTGACAAGACAATTGGGGTGGACTGAAAAATGATGAATTGTCAGTAAGGTCCAGTGCTAAAAGATTTTCCTTTGGTGAGAGATTGTGTACATCAATACTATTTCCATTTTCTGGTGCAGTATTATGAAGTGAAGCTGGGATTTGGGGATCACTATCACTGTGGTTTTCTTTGACACTTTCTGAGGTTAAAGCAATATTTGGGCTGAGCTGAGCTGTAGACTGTGTTTGTTCACTAATTGTACCCATCGATAAATCTGAGGCAAATGTCTTGTTCATGACGTTAAACATTTCAGAAGTTGACCTTTCATCTTTTAGGGATGAAGTGACATGGCCTGGTATTGATAAATTGCGATGACTTAATAACTGTTCTCTTTCCTCAGCTGATATATACTCAGATGTGTACCCCATCAACTTGCTAGTGTTTTTAGGGGACACATCAGATACAGGTTCTAGTTCACACTGTTTAAGACGGTCCTTAAGCTCAGCATCAGTAAAGGATTTTCCTTCATTACTGAAAATATCTGAGACATTGGAGTTTTCACGGGAAAACTCTGAATAGAAGCTCATTTCATCGTTCTTAGTTATATTATAATCTTCTGAGAGGCTAGCAGACTTTGAACCACTACCTCTTCCAGATTCAGAGCTTGTTGAGTCATTTTGATCAACTCTGGTTTCCAAGATGTCCTGGTCCAGTAAATCAGCACTTTCATGGTCGTCTCTCATGCTCACAGCTGAACCTTGGCCCTCCTGTTGCTCACTTGTGTCTTTGGTAGTCTGCACATCACAAACACCAACAACAACTTCACATGGAACAAGAATTTCTTTACCAGGAGGCAAAGGTATATCCCCTACATTTGTAGAGGGTTGTGTATTTTCCCGACTCGGTGAGGGCGGAGTTACAATCTCATCTGTGGGCTGCCCATCCCCAGCTGCAAGAACCTCAGAGCCAGCTTCTCTATAGCTTGGGTCAATGCTTTTTAATTCTTCAAGAAGGCTTGGGCCTGGATGGGAATAAGGTGCCATGTCAACATTAGCCAGGGATGACGTTGTTAATGAATGATTATCCAACCCTTCAGCAGAGCTATTAGCAGAATACATTGCATCAGGGTTGTTATTCACGGAAGCTGATGAAATGCCTTGTGAAGAGTTGCCACCAATGGGGGCTTCACGATCTCCTGAACTAGCAATAGAACGTGGAGTAATGTTATTGTCGGATTCATTTGAAGTGTAAACATTCCATTCAACATCAGAAAATCCTCCATAGGTTTCTGGGTACAGGCCAGACACTGATCCACAAAACTCCTGTTCAATCCCGCCATCGTCCTTATCTGTGGAGACATTAGAACTGTCCCCAGACCTTTCACCATCCAGCGACAAATTACCAGAAACAAAATCATTTGAGATTTCTGAGACCAATGTGCTGACTGCTTGATCCTGGAGGACCTCTGACAATGCTGCGTGAACAGCTTCATGGGATACGCCAATAGTGCCCTCAGAATGGGGCGGCTGTGCAGGACTACAGGGGCCAACTGCCAAGGTAAACAGACAGGTAATACAGGTTACATGTGGTTTACACTTAGATATTGAATTGGCAAAAAAAGGCTTTTTATAGAAATTATTATAGACAAATTGTCTATATAAAAGTAAAAATAATCTAATTTGAAGTCAAATATAGCTGAAATATAACCTCAACGCATGTATAATATTACGCATGGTGTATAATATTATGTATGATGTAGAATATCACGAATGATGCATAATATTACGAATGATGTATAATATTATGCATGATGTATAATATTACGCATGATGTATAATATTATACATGATGTATAATATAACGCATGATGTATAATATTATGTATGATGTATAATATTACGCATGATGTATAATATTATGTATGATGAATAATATTACGCATGATGTATAATATTACGCATGATGTATAATATTACGCATGATGTATAATATTACGCATGATGTATAATATTACGCATGATGTATAATATTACGCATGATGTATAATATAATGTATGATGAATAATATTACGCATGATGTATAATATTACGCATGATGTATAATATTACGCATGATGTATAATATAATGTATGATGAATAATATTACGCATGATGTATAATATAATGTATGATGTATAATATTACACATGATATGATATATAATGATGATTAAACATGATTTTAATGTCTTTTTTAAATGACACAGTTTGTTTTACCAAAGTAAAATAATAATACAAAGAGAAATAAAGATTAATATATCAATCTCATTTTCTTTTTCAATATTCAGAACAATATATTTGTAGACCCGGTTTACAGCCCAGGGGTCAGGTACCTGGGGCTCGTTGCACAAAGGGGTATTAACCTTAAGTCTGACTTATCCTTTGTGACGCAACATATTTAAGCCTCACTTAAGCTTAATGCAACTGGCCTCTGAACACCCAGCCTGGCAGAGACAGCTTGATAATCAACCATTCAGGCAGTCTTTTACAATTTTTTGGGATAGAGTGAGGCCATTTCATAACTGTACAGGTTAAAACTAAATTCTTTAACAGGCATTTAGAAGTTGAGGTAACAATATTAACTCAAGAGATTTATGGATGGCAACTTCTGTTTATTTGTAAAGCGACGTTTCGGTCCAGATTCTAGTACTGTTATCAAGCATAATGATGCTTGATAACGGTACTAGAATCTGGATCGAAACTCTTACCCTGGCCCGGAATTGTTTCCGGGTCAATCAGTGTCGGTTATTTACTAATAACTGTACATGTTCAATAAACCTAATTAAATAAGGTAGAATGGATGTAGATTAATGTATTCCAAGAGTGTAATATATCAAATATAACCAGCATGCTAGACTTCAAAAGGTGACAGCTGTGTGAAGTCTGAATAGAAATCAATAGATTTATGTAAGTGTAAAACAGACAGGGTATACGACACACAAAGATAAATCTTGATGACTTACAATCTACTTCTGATATTGTACCATCTGTTTCTGATCTCCAGTCATCATCTGAGGAGGTATACCTCTGGGTACCTCGAGGTGAAGACAGAGGTAGAGAGGTACTCTCACGGCTGCTGTCATGTACCCATATATTGGGAACCTAAACAAATTCACAAATTAGAAAATACATTTAACATCTGATTATGAAATAACACTTAATGAGAATTTCATGATGATTAAATTAATAACATGTATCGGTATGTATCTTCTGGTACATATCCCCTGCAGCAGTTCATTTTAATTAAGAAAATATCGTTAATTAATACAAATTGAAATAATTCATTTATATTTGTAGCAACCTCAATGGCTCATTTGATAGATTCCTAGTCTCTCAGACTTCCATCGATGGGTCGGGGTTTCAGATCCCGCTAAGTCTAGTCTCTCAGACTTCCATCGATGGGTCTGGGTTTCAGATCCCGCTAAGTCTAGTCTCTCAGACTTCCATCGATGGGTCTGGGTTTCAGATCCCGCTAAGTCTAGTCTCTCAGACTTCCATCGATGGGTCTGGGTTTCAGATCCCGCTAAGTCTAGTCTCTCAGACTTCCATCGATGGGTCTGGGTTTCAGATCCCGCTAAGTCTAGTCTCTCAGACTTCCATCGATGGGTCTGGGTTTCAGATCCCGCTAAGTCTAGTCTCTCAGACTTCCATCCATGGGTCGGGGTTTCAGATCCCGCTAAGTCTAACAATTTTTAAAAAAATTCTGATTCGATTTGAAACTTGATCACATGATGTGGAAAAGTTGCCAGTAAAAAGGGAGACCTATGTAAGACACATTAACTGTATCCCAAGCTTCCAAAAACACAGAAAAAAACATTATGTTTTGTGTTTGGTTTATTGTTATACACAGCAGTTAAAGTATGGATGTACTCTGAGAGAATCTCTTTAAGTGGCATTTAGGAGTTGATCATGATATTAAGAAATGAACAAAGTTTTTTATGGGTTGCAACTCCTGGATTTTATTGTACACAACGTTTCGATGTAGTTCACTTGATAACGATGTTAGTTTCTACATTGAAACGTTGTGTACAATAAAATCCAGGAGTTGCAACCCATAAAAAACTTTGTTCATTTCTTAATACTCTGAGAGAGTCAATATACAGCTTGATTACTTGAAGAACTCTATAACAACCCGACTCAAAGGGCCCTCTTGACCATGACAAATAGAAATGACACATACCTGATCGGCTGATTCCTTTCTGTCATCCATTTCTGGTGAATTCATGCTGGTACTATCCTGTATGCTTCCCTGGCTAGAGCATGTCTGCTCGTCTGGCCTGATGTTGACAGCTGTTTGATTGGAGTCTAATGTTACAGATACTGTTTGATTTGATGATGTTAGCGATGATGTTTGATATGATGATGTTACAAATACTGTTGGATTTGATGATTTTTCTGATACAGGTAATTTAATTTCCGTATTTTCACAAAAACCTTCAGGGGCTCGTCTATGTGATGACCTTGACAGCTCACTCCTATGGCTATCACTTGAAGAATCAAGTCTTTCAACTCCTGATAAACTCTGCTCTTTTGTGACCGTGGTCGACGTTGTTGTTGTATCGTTTTTTATTGCTGAAAGACCCGCTGCTTCGCCCGGTTTCTTTTTACAATGGCAGTTGTTTTGTGGTTTGACAAATTCAGTACTACCGGAGACTATTGTTTGTCGGAATAATGAATCTGTGTTAGTAGAAAGACCCTCTTGAGAATCAGTTTCCTGTATGGTCTTTAGCACTGGCTGGAGACTTTCCCTGGGTTTGGTCTTCGTGGGTCGAGTTTGGGTAACGGACGGCGTGCTTGTCAACTTCAGATCTTCTGACCTCAGGGAACTTTGTTCCGAAGATAAGGAATGTTGCTTTGTAACTGAGAAACCGCCTTGACGAGATATAAAACCTGAGGAGTCAGAATTATCAGAATTTGCCTTTGAAGTTTTAAGAAATGGTTCAACTACACTCGCATTTGTGATTTCCCCTACAGTCTTTGGATGAGTTTGGGTAACAAATTTGAGCTCCTGAGATAAACTTGATGAAGACGCAATAGAGCAGCTACTGGAGCCCTTGGACGAAGATGATTTTTGTGGGGTACAAAACTCAACAGATTCAGAGCTATTTCCACAAACAGATTTATCTCCCTTTCGGCTACTATCTGATGCCACATATGAAATCAAAGCTTGTTGGAATTTGTCTCTTTTCGAATCAGAATTTTGGGCTGTAGAAACCGTATTGATTGTACTAGAGTCGTAACTACAGGATGACAGAGACTGCAGCAATTTGGAATGAAAGTTTTGTTTTTGAGAATTAATATCAGATAGGGTAAATTCTTGTATAACGTCACCTTGCTGAGAATAGCTAGCTGGGTGTTGAGTCAAGTTTTTATCGTCTAAAGTCTCCAACAAAGAATGAGCTGGGTACTGTTTTAATTTGGGGTTGTTTTTCAAAGCAGGGCCTCCCAGTGGTGTGAGCCGTATGGATGAACCAGTTGAGTATCTCCCTTGTACACAATGTTCACTAAGGTCTTTAACAAACGTGGAATCGGCAGTGTGCTGGGTTAACTCTTCCCCTGATTCTGTTGAAAACCTTGTCTCAAATTCATTACATGAGTCTTCGAATAACCCAAACCATGTAGTTCTCTGCAGAGATTGAAATACAAACAATGTTATTTAGGTAGTTAATGAATATCAAAATCCAATCACAGTTTTTTTGTTCCAGAGCTTTACTAGACAACAAAGGAATGTAAAAAGCACCAGTAACAAATGCTGGAAGCACAGAGGCAAGCTGACATTCTGTTATAAAGATAAGCTTTCATTAATTAGATATAATGTTATATTGATATTAAGGTACTCTTTAAGCGCATATCGCTTTCTAGTTATAACTTTGATTTGATGGAATAATGAATGTGTGTATGCTAAACTCAAGATTATTTCACTTAGTTGTAAAGTTTAGCCAGGCAATAAACCAAGTTGTTAGCAGGGAGGAAACCCCAATCTTTGGCTGTCGAGTGAAAAATTCGCTCAAAAATTTTGAATTTTTCTTTGGTTTGAGTGGGATTCGAAGCCCCAATCGGTCAAGTTATGTCCTGTGCCAGAGAGAGACATGTATCAATCTGCTGACTGAGTCAGAGGGAGACAACATGTATCAATCTGCTGACTGAGCCAGAGAGAGACAACATGTATCAATTTGCTGACTGAGCCAGAGAGACAACATGTATCAATCTGCTGACTGAGCCAGAGAGAGACAACATGTATCAATCTGCTGACTGAATCAGAGGGAGACAAAATGTATCAATCTGCTGACTGAGCCAGAGAGAGACAACATGTATCAATTTGCTGACTGAGCCAGAGAGAGACAACATGTATCAATCTGCTGACTGAGCCAGAGAGAGACAACATGTATCAATCTGCTGACTGAGCCAGAAAGAGACAACATGTATCAATCTGCTGACTGAGCCAGAGAGAGACAACATGTATCAATCTGCTGACTGAGCCAGAGAGAGACAGCATGTATCAATCTGCTGACTGAACCAGAGAGAGACAACATTTATCAATCTGCTGACGAGCCAGAGAGAGACAACATGTATCAATCTGCTGACTGAGCCAGAGAGAGACAACATGTATCAATCTGCTGACTGAGCCAGGGAGAGACAACATGTATCAATCTACTAACTGAGCCAGAAAGAGACAACATGTATCAATCTGCTGACTGAGCCAGAGAGAGACAACATGTATCAATCTGCAGACTGAGCCAGAGAGAGACAACATGTATCAATCTGCTGACTGAGCCAGAGAGAGACAACATGTATCAATCTGCTGACTGAGCCAGAGAGAGACATGTATCAATCTGCTGACTAAGCCAGAGAGAGACAACATGTATCAATCCGCTGACTGAGCCACAGAGAGAGACATGTATCAATCTGCTGACTGAGCCAGAGAGACAATATGTATCAATCCGCTGACTGAGCCACAGAGAGACAACATGTATCAATCTGCTGACTGAGCCAGAGAGACAAAAGGTATCAATCTGCTGACTGAGCCACCAAGTCTCTAGTAGAGTTTTATATGTAGATTTATATAGCAGATATACCTGTGAGGGTGTTGTAATCAGTGAGTCCTGTGAGAACTGTGATGAGAGGGGACTTGGTGTTGATCGTCTCAAATGACAGTCTGAAATGGTGGACCTGGACTTGGAGTGATCTGTATCCGAATGTGGTAATCTCAAATCTGTTAATCCTAATTCAGAGTGAGATTCCACCAACGCTAATCTACAAGAGGGTCTTTGCGTGAAGGTTTTCTTTTGATCTGAGACAAGTTCAACAGAGCTATGAGCCCCAAACAGGCGTCTGGAAAAGGGGGATGATGTGTCTGTATCAGGAAGTATGAGATCTGTACTGCACTGCTGGTTTGTAGATCGTAATGTTATGTTACGAGAGTCTGAGGCTAGATCAGCAATGCTAGTGTCTTGGTCTGTTTTTGATGAGTTTGAAGATGATGGAAGAAAAGGGCTATCCTCGCCAGAGTCAGAGTCTTCTGGTAAACGATACCAAATTTTCTACAATATTAATAAATCTTGTTTCAGTGGCATTTAGAAGTTGAGTTGATAATAACATAAGGCATCTTTATGGATTGCAACTGTGTTTATTGTTTTTACAATAAAGAAGTTGCAATCCATAAAAGAAGCCTTATGTTAATATTAATAAAGTTAAAAAAATATGATTGAATAAAGGTATGCACACTGACAGTATAAGCAAAGCATTAGCAATAAACTCTAATAGTTACCAACTTCTTGGCCAAATAACCCAGTTTAGAATACATGTGAAATCCTTCTGTAAACACATGTTATATTTGTCAGCTTGATATGAAATTCATACTTTTTCAATATGATTAAATGATGATCATGACATGGACAAAATTATTTGGAATTTCGAGGCAAGTGAGGCTGGTTATATGTATTTGTTTGTGATGAGTAAATTTGGGTTAGAAAATATTCAAAGTGTACTGTAAAAGGTACATAGTTGCTGAAGCAAATCTCATTTAGAAATAATTAGGAACTACTCAATGTCCTGATTTTGGAGAGGTTGTCACGCCTTGCAACTTAGCCTTTTGTTAAAAAAAACACAATATTAGTGCTGAAACGAATCTCCGAATATTCGCGAACGAATACTAAATCGGTAATATTCGAATACTGATTTACTATTCGAATATTCGTCAACTCATTTGAATGCTTACAAATTCCAACAAACTTGATGTAATTAAACTTACTTACTAGTATTTTAGGAATGATGAAAATTTAGTGTAGCTCATTGATATTCCTTGTAAAGGTCTTGTTTTTTCAACTCCTTTTCACTTCGCTAACTTAATTTTATCGACCGCCATGTTTGACATCGATGAGAATGAAATTCAAAAGTTTTGACTGCTTCATTTTCAAGATCTGTACGCTTTTAATGGATATCGCCCCGCTTCAAATAGTTTAACAACTAATAACGTAAGGAAGTATTTGGCAAGGATGCGTATATTGCGTAGATTAATTTATCAGCTAATTTGAGACACAGCCTGTCAAACGGGACATGTGCTTAGAGTTCAGGGGGACGTAACTCTTATCTGACATAAATACAAAGAATATTATCCAATCATTGGAATGATGCATTCCATTTTCTTGCTTTCTGCAAAGTGATTTCTCGCAGCCAGAGTTCACGTATTGAATGTTATTAAACATTATTAACTGAAGTTATGAATTTTCGAGTTTTCTAATAAATTTGTGGATTGTTGGATTTGCAGTGTGAAGCAAATTTGTCAATCATGTGTGACGATTATTTTATTTCAAGGCATGGTAGGCGGCTATACCGACAGCGGTATAACTTGATCGGATCTCATGTCATTTGGCTGTCAATACTATTTATAAGCGAATACTATTCGAATAGCAGAACCGAATATTCAAATACCAAAATCAACTATTCGTTTCAGCACTATACAATATGAAATACAATTTAGCTATTTGTTTTAAAGATGTCTTGATTTAGGATGAGTGCCAGTGTAGTGATATTGACAGTAAAACAAATGCAAATAAACAGCAGGAATGACATAGATTAACATTATGCCTGGTGTCAGATTTGATAATATTGTGTTAATAATGTTATACCACAAATATACGCCCCCTAGGCACTAATTCCCCCCAGATTCAGTAACTGTTCCCCAGTTGGGTTTAACTTACTTTTAGGGTACAAATAAAATATCACATCCTGAACTCAGCATGATTATTTCCAAAATAAGTTCTTCATTTCTAATAGCAATGTCCAGAGGAAGGAGTGTCAAGCTAAATAATTAAGCCCCGTCTCCACACAAAAGTAAAACCATGAACAGTATCGAATGACAGACATAAATGGCGACAGTACACGGAAAATCATAGGGGTACCCTTGATATGCAAGAACATGTTTGATCACGTCGAAGTGAGGTCCCGGGGATTGTTATGTTGTTGTTGTTGTTTTTGACAGTTGCGATTTCTCAAACAGCAATGTTGGCTTGTCACTTGCGAAGCATTTTTATTTGTATCAGTTTTTATTTATCGTCTAATGACTCAATCGTATATTACCTGTCCCTCCATATTGCTGTATTTTTAATAACTTGGCATCAAACGAACAATAGAATCATGTTGTAACAAGTTTACCGCTTTGTTTTCAAATGTCGCCATCTTTAAATTTGTTCTAAACATTGAAAACTGCAACTTGTTCTATAACAGACACACGCGAAAACGGACTTATTGTTTTATAACCTCTGTTTTGGGTTTAATTGGCCAGACTAAATATTCGAGTGTTAAAGTTCTTTGAAAAACTAAATAATTCACGTTAAGGTGAATACTATTCATTTAATCATTGAGCTGTGCGAAGTGAAAAAGTAGTTAAACAAAACGTCATTACTTTGTATTTAAACCAGTACCGTGTGGTACATGGCTTCCAATTTTTACATTCCTTCTGAATAGAAAAGCATAACTGTTTATCATTTGAATAAATTGTTTATTGTTTAGTAATGAGTTATTGAATTTCCAAAATTTTGGCTTTCTGTTGGGCTTTACATCTTTTAAAGCTACAGTTATTACTTTGTGGTCGGCCTTATACAGGGTAAGACTTCTGATTCGTACAATTGGCTAATAAAAGAATTGGAGATAAGCCATTAGTCAATTCTGGATTGTGTGTTGTTATTTTTACGCCAGGCGTACGACTCTTTGAGAGGATACAAATGCCTAAAGGCATCTTATAGTCCAAAACTTCCCAGCAAATCACGTAATTCGCCCATAGATTGAGTGCGATTTATATTAGGCCTACTCGATATCGACTTTCTATCTAGGATAGGGTTAAGCGTCGTATTGAAGTCAATCGTATTGGAAAAGCTGAATTTGGAGCTGCTCAAAAAATTCTTTTCTCTCGTCAATATTATTTGAGGCATAAATGTTGCTAAATGTAAAAGCATTTCGGTAAGCTTCGACTTCTAGTATAATGAGCCTTCCGTTGCTATATATCAGTAGCAGTTCTCTTAATTGTAAATTCTTTGTTAGTTATGATAATTGCCACTCCACGTGCTATATTTGTACCATGAGAAAACTTTATAACTGAATTGGGACCCCATTCGTTGGACCAAAATCGTTCCTCTTCTGGAACACTGTGGGTCTCTTGCAAGAAAATTATGTCATATTTGAACCTCTTTAAAGTGGCATGAGCTGCCAAAATTCACACTTTTTTCATAATTTCTGATCGTCACGACAGCAAGATGCTTTGAAGGCCATCGAAAAACTTAATGATTGGCTCTGGAATGAGGAAAATCCATACAGCATGTGGCCTATACGAAACGGAATAGTGTTCGAAAAGTAAACAAAATTTAAATAACCCGGACGAACTTTCATTCATTCTAAGCCAAAGTTAGTTCAAAACAATACTTAATCGTACATTCTCGAGGCTAGAAGCACTAAAAAGCTTCTGAATTATATGTCTTGTGAAAAATAGCCGATAATTTCAACATTCTGTGTTTAGGTCAAAATATCAATATTTTGGCAGCTCATGCCGATTTAAGTAAATACAAATTTGCCTCCGTTTGTTCCTGTCCCTTAGGCTTATATTAATAGAGAGTAATTTCATATAACTTAATGTGTCAATTCCCTTTTGTCACCCCTTACCCCCAAATCACAACAATAATGTTTAGAGATGGTCCAAGATTTTAATTTGATTTAGTTCTGCATTAACTCCGAATCATGAAGAAACAGTTTAAAAATATGTAGCCTACATATATTATATATATTATTTTTTTTGGTCTGAGTGTGATTCGAACCCATGCCACATCGATGGCAGGTCTGTGTGGGATTGAGGGACTATCGCTCTAACCCACTGGACCACCGAGGTCTGTGTGGGATTGAGGGACGATCGCTCTAACCCACTGGACCACCGAGGTCTGTGTGGGATTGAGGGACGATCACGCAAACCCACTGGACCACCGAGGTCTGTGTGGGATTGAGGGACGATCGCTCTAACCCACTGGACCACCGAGGTCTGTGTGGGACGGAGGGACGATCACGCAAACCCACTGGACCACGAGATCTGTGTGGGATTGAGGGACGATCACTCTAACCCACTGGACCACCGAGGTCTGTGTGGGACGGAGGGACGGTCACTCTAACCCACTGGACCACCGAGGTCTGTGTGGGACTGAGGGACGATCGCTCTGAGCACCAAGTTCTGTGTGGGATTGAGGGACGATCGCTCTAACCCACCGAGGTCTGTGTGGGACGGAGGGACGATCAATCTAACCCACTGGACCACCGAGGTCTGTGTGGGATTGAGGGATTATCAGTCTAACGCACTGGACCACTGAGGTCTGTGTGGGATTGAGGGACCATCACTCTAACCCACTAGACCACCGAGGTCTGTGTGGGATTGAGGGACCATCACTCTAATCCACTGTACCACCGAGGTCTGTGTGGGATTGAGGGACCATCGCTCTAACCCACTGGACCACGAGATCTGTGTGGGATTGAGGGACGATCACTCTAACCCACTGGACCACCGAGGTCTGTGTGGGATTGAGGGACCATCACTCTAACCCACTGGACCACGAGATCTGTGTGGGATTGAGGGACCATCACTCTAACCCACTGGACCACCAAGGTCTGTGTGGGATTGAGGGACCATCACTCTAACCCACTGGATCACGAGATCTGTGTGGGATTGAGGGACCATCGCTCTAACCCACTGGACCACCGAGATCTGTGTGGGATTGATGGACGATCGATCTATCCCACTGGACCACTGAGATCTGTGTGGGATTGATGGACGATCGATCTATCCCACTGGACCACCGAGTCTGTGTGGGATTGAGGGACCATCGCTCTTACCCACTGGACCACGAGGTATGTGTGGGATTGAGGGACCATCGCTCTAACCCACTGGACCACGAGATCTGTGTGGGATTGAGGGACCATCGCTCTAACCCACTGGACCACGAGATCTGTGTGGGATTGATGGACTATTGCTCTATCCCACTGGACCACCGAGGCCCCCGAAAGTTAAAGATGGTCATTTTTGAGTGATAGCACAAAAGAAATAAACTCGTATTTTAATGACAAACTGTTCATTTGAGATTCAACAAAACACATGGTTTCCTCTAAAACGGTTTATTTCGGAAGTAAACAATATCACAAAGACTAAAATTTAAAAAAAAACTCACATTTTGATTGGTTGATCATTGTTTTACTTCACAATCAAAATCTTTTTTAACCACTAGATAACACTCATTTGCGATAAAGCTAATCTCATGATAAGCTAGAGCTAGACAATAGTTTCTTGTTTATTTATTAATTTGTGCGATTATTACATTTACACGCTCAACACACAATGTACATATATATGATTCCAATAAAAACTTATAAGATAAAAAAATGAGCCCATATAATCTTAAATTGCATAGTAAACATTTTGCGTCGTTTGGCTTTGGATGTCTTCGGATAGTGATGTTTCTGAAATGCAAAGAAAACGCATGGCTGTTTAAAATGTATGTTGGTTTTTAATAATTAAAACAATAATCAAAGCTATTCTAAAACAAACGTTACACCAGATGCTAGGCTGCTTAGCCAGAGATCCTTAATGTAAATCAAAAACTATGTTCTGTCTGTTTCAAAGCGTATATTTGCTAATCGGATGAAACAACTAGCTAAACGACTGGGGTTAAGTTTGGATATTTTTATGACCTCTTAATCCTGTGAATCGAGCAGGTTCTTAAAACGCATGTGCTACAGTATTATATCTTCTGGTACACAGTTGATATCCACTACTTTGTTCTTTGGTGTGTAAAAGCGTCCCTCAATGCAACACAATTTTCGTTAAAACCTATTTGCAGAAAAGTGCCGGTCAATACATTTTATTAAAATGTATGGGCTCTGCATGTGCTCGAAAGTAGAAATTATAGGAATACCGCGAGATTCTAAAAAATATTGGTGCTTTACTTTTCATTGTAATTGATTTGGATTGTAAATAACAAAGGGACCTGGTTACTTACCACAAAGACTACTTCTGAGAAATGACATTAAGGAAGGATATGTGCGATTGAAACTGAAATAGAAATGTTTAGTTATCAAATAGTTGTCCTGCGATTGAAACTGGAATAAAAATGTTTAGTTATCAAATAGTTGTCCAAGATTGGAACTGAAATAGAAATGTTTAGTTATCAAATAGTTGTCCAAGATTGGTCAACGAAGAATAAGAACAGACCAAAACTAAAATATATAGAAATAGATGGAATATAAAAGAGCTCAGCCGATGTTTCTATGAGAAAGTTTGGACAGTCAAACTGGCTTAGTCAGCTAATATTACACTTCTTTTATAAGCCCCAAAAGTAAGAAATCATGTTTTAGTTGGTTAGGTATGTTTTATAAGCTTACTAGCTCAGTTAGGTTTACAGTAAGTTATAATAGGGAACGTCGTCCGCTGAGAAATACAAACCTTTGCAAGTTCTTTTGATAAGATTATATACGAAACTGAAAAGTCCGTCCAGAGTCTTAACACTGTAACCGTAAAGTTCAGCTGGCTCACTGGAAAGAGCATTGGCTTCGTTCTTTCGGATCCACTTGGATGCTGTCAGACGGAAAGTTGTGATTCCGCTTTCGTGGACAAGTTTGGCTGCCTTCACTGTGTCCATTGTTCTTCTTGAATTTCCGTTATTAATAATGATGGCGATCTTCGTGGCGTCTGGGCGTCCTCCGTTTTCCACACTGAACGCCTGTGTTCTTAAAAGATCCAATGCCACCCATGTTTTACGGACATACTTCGGTTTATCAAGTGATTCCAATGCATTCTTGAGTGCTGCCATGCTTACTCCGTCTTTGAGTTTGAGTTCAATGGTTGCCTGTCGATTATAGGCGATAATTCCCACACGGACGCGATCGTTGCCCAGTTTGTAGCCATTGGCAATTAACGTAACCAATAGGTTGATTTTTACCACCTGGTTCTTTAGGGATCTTGACATATCCAAAACGAACACAATGTCCAATTTGGAATCACATTCTGTAAACAAAATGGATAATCTAATATCAGTGACAACTCATAAATAAACTTGTAAGTTAAACATGATAGTAAATATTCAAGCATCTTATTTTCCAAAAGAACCATCCGCTTCACTCCACAGTCGGGTATACGCAAATACTTATTATCATTCAAGAAATAATTTCATTCTACCAACTCTTAAATATTATTCGTAAAAGATGTTTGTTCTAGTTGTTCTAATTTGTTTTATACCAGTAAATGTTCTTAGTTACAAATTGATCCCAGAAAAACGGTTATTGAGGCCGACAGATCTGGTAACAAAGCTGTAACAATGTCTTGGTTAGATTATTCAATAAGTACCATACTTACCCAAGGTAGCCAAATCTTGTACAGGGGCTGGATCAATACAAAAAAGAACAGAAACATTTTAATTTGACTAACTAAAAGCACGAACATTTGCAATCGTCATGTGCCTTTTTTGGACAATGCATAATTTTCACACAAAAAAATCTTTATTTTATTATTTAAAATATCCGCCTACACGTTATGGGTATTTTTCCAGTTTTCTATTTTTCTTACAATAAGTGAGAGAAGGTTAATGTTTTAGTTTAGTGTCATGTTTAAATTATGTTATGGTTAGAACTATCAGCATTGTTTCTTAAAATTAAACATACATGCAGCCTGAAGATCTACGATAAAGTAGTGTTTTGAACTAACTTACTCCTAAAGTGAATTAACATTCGTACCAATTATTTAATTGTTTTTATTTTTCAAACACTATTTCCTCAGTCCAAAAAAAATTAGAAAATTTTCTGACTGGGTTTTCACTCGAACGACCTATTTGTGATGGTTGCCAGTTACCAGCGGAAGGTCGAGGGTTTCCTCCGGGCATAGAGCCCGGTTTCCTCCCACAATAAAACTGACAACGCCGCCATATAAGTGAAATAATCTTGAGCGCGGCGTAAAACACCAAACAATCAATCAATCAAACACTATTTCGTGTCATAATGTGTGGATTTAAGGTCCATGCCACTTTAATATTTCAATGTTGGCTTATGACTTAAATGGAGGCTCTGTCTTAACAAAACCAGCATACCTTCACAACTTTCTTTAACCAATTGACTGCCGATCGTCTTCAACTGAGCAAAATCTTCCACTCCAGAGTAAAGTTTCTTGTCGGTCTTTTTATCGATGCTTGCAATAGTTTCCAGCTCTGCGATCTTCTTACGACCGACCCCGACAGTGATGAGGGTAGCACCGAACTCTTTGATCATATCAGCTTCCTTCAACGTGAGTTTCGGTACTCGTGAATTTCCGTCACTGACGAGGATAACTACATTCGGGGCTTCCGGACGATCACCACGGATTATGTTGAAGATCTCTGATCTTGCCTCTGCCAGAGCACGGTGAGTCATTGTACCAGTGCTGACCTGTTTCAATGCCCTGACAGCTCGAGCGACATTTGCTGACGTATCGTATGTGTCCAGGTAGAAAGAGATCCGCGGCAGGTAATCAAAGGTCATCATGGCCACTCGGGTGAAATCTTTCGAGACGACGAAACTTTGCAGGAGCTGAACCACAAACTCCTTAGCTTGTGTGAAAGATTCGTCGGTAATGCTGGAAGAGGCGTCCAAAAGAAATAAGATGTCGGCCTTCCCGCTGCAAGCTATAAGAATAAGAAATATTGTTGGTTCCACACTAATGAGAAATGATTAAGGCATCACCACGATGTCAATTGGTTGGACTCACCCCTTGATAAAGACACAGGAATAGGTGTCGAAATCCGGGTTTCTTCGTGGTGATTGCCTTAATTATTTCCCAACGCAAATAAGTCAATAAAGAATAAACCAGTTTAGTTTACTAACAAAACAATTAAAACTGATAAATAATAAGAAAATCTGTAGAATAAGTGTGTAAAGATCTTGATTAGAGTAATAAATAAAATGTACAATTTGTAACTATCTTTGAACCATGGTATAAGTCAAAACATACCCGTGAGTTGTGGTGGTAGATTCTTCAAAACTACAAAATAGAGACAAGTTATAAAACATTCTGCCTACTATCCTTGTCATTAGGTAGGAAAAATAAATATTACTTGTTTGAAATATTTTACTGTGCGCACGTTTTTAATATGCACCTTTCCCTACACATATGGCTCCATCTCTACCTGAGTAAATTGCTCACCGGCAAGAGCGTCAAAAGCTCGAGTTATTCGCAAAAAAAACTGACTTCGTGTTGATGCCTTAAATGCACACTTGCCGACGTAGCTATTGTGATATTTGTGAAGTTAGTGAATTGATACTTTCCGCCAGTAAAACCACCAAAAACTTCTTCCAACTGAGAAAAATACACAAAGCGGTTTTCCTTTTTTATGTTAACTGTTTTCTGTTTTTCTCGGGAGAGTGTGTTATTTCGCTTCATAAGTAATACCCAGCTGCTAGCTGAGTCACAATACAAATGACAAATAATAAAAAGCCAAATGTAAATCTGTAGAGATTGAGATTTGAATAAGAATTAAACTTTATATCAGCATGGCCAGCTGAGCTAACTTGCTTTTTATTTTCTCTTGCTATAACATTCCTAGGTCTCAATTAACTTTTTATATTCTCTTGCTATAACATTCCTAGGTCTCAATTAACTTTTTATATTCTCTTCCTATAACATTCCTAGGTCTCAATTAACTTTTTATATTCTCTTGCTATAACATTCCTAGGTCTCAATTAACTTTTTATATTCTCTTGCTATAACATTCCTAGGTCTCAATTAACTTTTTATGATTTGACGACTGAATTAGCGGCCATCTGCTGCGCTTTGTAGAAACCTTTGTCAAAAGATGGAAAATTCTAGGTATCGGGAAAATATCACGAAACTTATCAACTGATCGACAACAATCAGAAACAGCTGAAACCCAGTATAGGGACTTCGTCTTTATGTACACCTTAATCATCGACGAACGAGTTAACAAACATACCTTCACAAGTTGTGGATGCCAGTTTGGGCAAGACACTCTCCAATTCCATGAAGCTCTTGCTTTTAAAGTGAAACTCTTCTACCGGTTTCGATACTAAAGCTTGCGCTTGTTCGTCAGACTTCCAGAACCCCACAGATATAGAAAATATCAAGGCTCCAGATTCCCTTAAAAGGCTGGCTTCTTTTGCAAGTTTTACCGCATTGGATGCTCTCCCATCCGCAATAACGATGACGATGTTCTGAACGTCGGGTCTGTCGCCGTTTTCTTCTGTAAACATGACTTCTCTGGCCTCCTTCAAAGCCTTATGGGCAAGAGTTCCTAAAGCTAATTGCGGAGCGTTGTCAACGAGGTTTGACAGGCTCGTTAAGGAAAGGTTCTCTTTGGTGATTTGATTTAGTTGAAATATAACCTTAGTGTAACGATTGAAAAAGGCAAGACCAACGCGAATTCCGTTAGGGCTCACTTTAAATCCGGAGATCAGTTTTATAATGAATGCTTTACTCAAATCATAATCAGATAAGGACAGGCTACTTGAAGCATCCACCAGTAAAACAACGTCCGCAGGTTGTTCACAGCCTGAAAAAGAATAGCATCTAATTTTACAGTCTGAATAAGGAATATTTGCCGAGCTGCACAAATGTTTATATTTTTCAGTTAAAACAGAATCTTAAGATTGTCGGCTTATC
This sequence comes from Lepidochitona cinerea, assembly GCA_963971465.1. NCBI lineage: Eukaryota > Metazoa > Mollusca > Polyplacophora > Chitonida > Tonicellidae > Lepidochitona > Lepidochitona cinerea. The sequence continues at coordinate 52,626,856 of OZ020553.1, forward strand.
TTCTCGGAACATGCTATATAAAGGCTTTAAGTGCTATTGGTCTCGATAATGTACAATGATATAGCTTTTTGAACTACTTTGGACTTAGAATGAATGAACGTTCGTGCTGGTTATTTAAATTTTGTTTACTGTTTGGATTTGTCTCATTCCAACGTCTCCCATTTAGTGTTTTCATTACTTCCCAGGCCTCCTTGACGTCAATGGGACTCATTTGGTGATGAGATAGGTAAATGTATTGATGTACACCGGATTAAAGATTATTTCACTTATTTGGCGACGTTGTCATATTGTAGGGGTTTGGCTCTTTACCCAAAGAATAACCGATGGTTGGTTTGCATCGAGGCGAAATACTATCTATCGCTCGATCGACCAAGTCAGAGAGTTACCCAAAATACGGTTAAAGCCAACCCGCCAAGCCTTCCTCAAATAAGTTGCTGGTCCGAGACATTCCTGTGCAGTTAAGAAAAACATATTATCTAACTTGTATCAGAGCCAATTGACTTATGTGTCTTTTTAAAAAGCTGAACTTGCAGTACTGAAATGTCCTTACCGACAGACGACAGAATATCTTCAAGGCCCATAAGGACATCATTTCCCTTGTCTGCCACGTCGCTTACGACTGATTCAACGTTTACAGCATTGACATTTTCAACGATGTTCCCTGTAGCTTCATTTATGTTCGAGACCACATCTCCCAGACCAACACCTTCAACAACATTTGAAACTACATCTTCTACTTTGTTTAGGACTTGCTCGGCTTTTTCGGCGGCTTCTGAAACTGTGTTTTCTAAGTCATCTAGCTTGTTTGTCGCGTCGTTTACAACTGATTCAACGTTTGAGACCACATCTCCCGGAGCAACACCTTCAGCAACATTTGAAACTGTATCCTCTACATTGTTTAGGACTTGCTCGGCTTTTTCAACGGCTCCTGAAACCGTGTTTTCTAAGTCATCTAGCTTGTTTGTCGCGTCGTTTACGACTGATTCAACGTTTGAGACCACATCTCCCGGAGCAACACCTTCAACAACATTTGAAACTGTATCCTCTACATTGTTTAGGACTTGCTCGGCTTTTTCAACGGCTTCTGAAACCGTGTTTTCTAAGTCCTCTAGCTTGTTTGTCGCGTCGTTTACAACTGATTCAACGTTTGGGACCACATCTCCCGGAGCAACACCTTCAGCAACATTTGAAACTATATCCTCTACTTTGTTTAAGACTTGCTCGGCTTTGTCCGCGGCTTCTGAAACTGTGTTTTCTAAGTCCTCTAGCTTGTTTGTCGCGTCGTTTACAACTGATTCAACGTTTGAGACCACACCTCCCGGAGCAACACCTTCAACAACATTTGAAACTGTATCCTCTACATTGTTTAGGACTTGCTCGGCTTTTTCAACGGCTTCTGAAACCGTGTTTTCTAAGTCCTCTAGCTTGTTTGTCGCGTCGTTTACAACTGATTCAACGTTTGAGATCACATCTCCCGGAGCAACACCTTCAGCAACATTTGAAACTACATCCTCTACTTTGTTTAAGACTTGCTCGGCTTTGTCCGCGGCTTCTGAAACTGTGTTTTCTAAGTCCTCTAGCTTGTTTGTCGCGTCGTTTACAACTGATTCAACGTTTGAGACGACATCTCCCGGAGCAACACCTTCAGCAACATTTGAAACTACATCCTCTACTTTGTTTAGGACTTGCTCGGCTTTGTCCGCGGCTTCTGAAACCGTGTTTTCTAAGTCCTCTAGCTTGTTTGTCGCGTCGTTTACGACTGATTCAACGTTTGAGACTACATCTCCCGGAGCAACACCTTCAGCAACATTTGAAACTGTATCCTCTACATTGTTTAGGACTTGCTCGGCTTTTTCAACGGCTTCTGAAACCGTATTTTCTAAGTCCTCTAGCTTGTTTGTCGCGTCGTTTATGACTGATTCCACGTTTGCAACCTTGACATATTCAAGGATGTTTCCTGTAGCATCATTTATGTTTGAGACCACATCTCCGGGAGCAACATCTTCAACAGCATTTGAAACCACATCCTCTACTTTGTTTAGGACTTGCCCGGCCTTTTCAGCGGCTTCTGAAACTGTGTTGTCTAAATCTACAAGACAAAGGAAGCATTTCAGAGAGGATCCCTACGGTACAGAATGAATACAATTTTTATTTAAAGCATTTAAACAAAAATGTCTTCAAATACCAGAAATTTGAAACACTTTGCCATTTGTTTGCCAAAATGTCTCACATGTAAATGTATTTGAACGTCTCTACTCACATCATTGAGATTACAAAGTAACGGGCAAAACAAACTAATATTTTAAATGAACGAGACATTTCAGTTCAGTTCTCGAGGATTGCCAGTGTTAATGTTAACGCTGTACATGATGTTTCGAGGTGGGTTGGGGGGGGGGGGGGAGATGTAATTTGATTGATTGATTTCTGTTAAAGGCAGCTCGCGTGATTATTTTACTTTTATGCGGCTTTGTCAGTTTAGTGCTGGAGGAAACCGGGCTCTTTGCCCGGAAGAAACCCCCGATTTTCGGTGAGTACCTGGCAACCCTTTCCCATACTGCGTCATTCGTCGCCAGTCATTAATAACAAATGAACCATACCTTGAAGCAGTCTTAATTCACGAAGCAAGCTACAATTTACCGTTCCAAGGAGGAAATAAAGACATGAAAATGTAACCGAAAACCTCATTTTGCCTGAAATGAAAAAAAACAAGGTTAGAACAAATTTACGAAAATAGTGTTTTATTCCCACACTGTATTTGTTTATTTGTTAGGCAACGATGTTAATTGCATCTTATAAAGTCGCTTAATTTTGATATTTGACATTTTTCAAGTATCAATTCTGCTCAATCTGACCTGGTTGAAAGTTCTTTTTTGGCCACACAACTTACAACGTCTTTACTAAGTATATTCTCTCAAACGATTCTCTTTATAAATTGTTTGATACTTATTTTTGTAAATATTTTACGAGATTTAAAATATTTGTGTATTTCTTTCCCATAATGATTCAGCCACTGTTATATGAATGACGTTTCAATACCGAGCAATTTACAGTTATTCACTTAATTCAATGGTAATTAACAAAATGTTATAAATCTGCATTAAACTTTTGATTTTTACTTTTTTATAAATCGTGAATTCATGAGTGGATTTTTTTCGTCATCGCCTTTGTGATAACAAATATGCTTCTTGGTCAAGGGAATGGATTTTAAAGTTTTGATTTGTTCACTAAAACTATATAGTATCGAGGAAAAAATAAACACTTACCTTAAGTTCCAATCCACTAAGACGTTACGCTTGTTTCTCGTCCCAAAATGTTTCTGTAAAAACGACGTCGCTCAACAGCTCTTATAAGTAAACTTTTGGTCGCTTGCCAAGCAATATTTAAGCTCGCCTTTGAATACTCTCAAAACAAGACGTAACTGAGATCAGAGTTTACGTAGATTCTTAAACGTAATCTGCCTTTTCTACATCGTTAATCCAAAGTTGTTATTTGATCTTCAGGGTTTAAACAAAATATTTATGTAGAGACGTAATCTGGTCCTTGACAAAATACCGATGTAAAAACGGCTTTTGATGCTGAATAGCCATTAGCTTATTCACAATACCAATATTCTGATGTAATATAAAATGAAACACCTGCATTTTGTATAAAGGTATTATTCCAATAGCAAACACCTTTACAACTATAGGCCTACATGCACTTGAGCAAAACACCTTTATGTAACTGAAAGGTCTTGTAAATACATGCGGGATACATTTACTTGGAGAAAGGGAATAGATCTATTTGTCCCATCTCGTGGAATGTTTGGGTTTCCAAAAGATAATTTTCAACTTGATAAAAGCATCGGTAAAAGTGTGTGAAGCTCGTGCTGTTTACTTTGTGGCAATGTCTTAACTATTTCCCATCAGAAGTTTGAAGTTGTTACGCATACACGTACATGTAGCTTATTTCGCTTTAAAGGGGCAAGAGCTGCCAAAAATTGGACAAAAAAGTTGTTGAGACAGAAATAGCTGAATGTTGAAGATATTTATCAAAAGTACAAAATAACAGCTTTCCGTTGATACTAATCTTTAAGAATTACGTGAAGGTAGTTTTATCAGCAGCAAAACTCTCAAAACCAAACTCATACATCCCGGCTATTTGAATTTTGTTTGTTTTTAGCACACGTCTTCGGTTTGTACAGGGTAGATTCTCAAAGTACTTCAAACGTTGAACTACTCTAGACAATCAGAATTCATGAATAACTAGGCATGTTGGCATCTGAGGAGCCGCTTACCGCTACAATCCTTTTTTTACTTACTTTTTAAAAGTATTGATGTACAGTGTACCTAAGTTTTCATCTCATTGCGCCTCTGAGTAGATGCCCTTTAAATTTATGCTATGACGTCCCAATATCAACTTGGAAATTGGCAATGGCGACAGTTATCATATGATATGCAGAATGCCAGAATAGGCCAAAGTTGTCGATTGATTTTACAAGTGACCTGGTATAGGTTAGCATGTTTAAGAAATACATTTCTTTTACTTTAATTTGAATTTCCAAAATTCTTTATTTATAAAGATGTATAATTTCACGTCACATCCCTATCAGAGGACACACACAAATTACCTCAAGCGACATTGGTAGTTGAGATCGGTAGCATTATCACTATTGGTTTTAGATTTGTATTCAGGTAATTATCATATATTTTGGGGAAGTACAAATAATAAAATCATACATATTATAATATATTACCAGATTTGTCTTGATACAGTCGAGTACTGTCAATGTCAACACCACATGATTTTGAAAGTAGCCCCCCCCCCCCCCCCCCTACACACATCAACAGTAAATGACTTTGCTTGGACAACGCAAGATGGCATTCAACACATTTAGAACAAATTGTCTTCAATAAACATACAGGCTATTTCCCCCCTTAAAACTACAGCTAATTTTTTACGAATGAACTATAACAAAATCATCGCTTGCATCTGTTTGTTGCTTTGTTTAATTTGGCAATGAAAGTGATTGGAATTCCTAATATTCACAGCTTCGGACATTCCTATATATTTCTCTTGTCGTCAATCAACTGACAGTGAATTAGATATTTAAATTTCTATTTTTAAAGACCTTTAAAAAGTACTAATATCGGGTGAGGACATTAGCTCCTGGGAGTAAGTTACCGCTCTCATTCACGCGGCCCCTGCATCTGCATTTGAATAGGCGTCTCAGGCATGACCCACTTAAAGACATGCATGTTCTCAATCGTATTCTCACGAGATCTCCTTTAGACGTGGCTAAGATAGACCTCGCACGACTTTACCGGACATAGCGCAGGGATTTTCGCGTGTGATCTAGGATAACATTTTTAAAAGCTATCAGATAAATATTAAAACCCTGACATCACGCTGTACGTGAATATTTATTTTGAATTTAAGAAAACGTTAAACTAGTAACGAAAACGTAGAATCAATTTCACGAAATAGTCTCATTTTGACGAAAAATGGCGACGTTCGCTGTCGGTCCGATTCACTTTGAACTGGCCACTGTGATAGGTTCCACTGGGCGTTTCCAATAGCTGCTAGCGTGCGATGTAACTAACAATAGCTCTAGCTAAGTGTAAGAGAATAATAGAAAAGCACGTAGATGCGAGCAAATGCCAGGTAAAATTCCATGGTGTTGTTGTTTTGTTGAAAACTTAAGTCCCATGATCAATTGACCTCCTATGTGAACTCTCAAACCCCATTCCAATGGATATTTCTGATAAAAATGTCGCCCATTGGCCTTACAGGTTAAATCTGGCCTTTAGGACTAGGGTAACTTCTAAGTTTAGATTGGCATGTTCTTTCAGAGCTTATTCAGTGTTTCTGGAGAAGTGAAAAAAGACAAACCGGCTTATATATGGCGGCGTACATCACACATTTAAATCTGGATCGTTGCCCAGAGGAAACCCCCGACCTAATCTCGGCTAGTACCTGGCAACATAGGGCGATCGAGTAAAAACTATATATTTTGAAATATAGTTGGAAAATGTCCTGGCTGGTATAGGCTAACATCAACCTAATTTGGCCATGATATAGAGGTTGGTTATTGCTTCCAACTCTTGGGAAAATCCCACTCAGATCATGATGGGAGAATCGTTAGATATGGGCAGGAAGTTGATTCAGCGCAACCCTTGGAATAACTTAGCTAATTCTAAATTTTGGCAATTTCGGCACACCTCCTCTAAATGACACATTCCTAATGTACATGTAAATAAGAAAGCACTATTACTTGAGGATTCTAATTTGTCTAGATTCGAATAATAACATCATCAAAACAAAAATATGACCCTCTGAGCCACTTTTTTCAACTACTTCAAATCGTAAAAATTGTCGCATTTAGATTCTTCAAGTGATCCATGAGTTTATCCATCACAGAAAACTATTACCGAAAAAAAAAGGCCGAAAATCCTTCTATATACCGGTACAGTTCAATTTAATGTCAGCATATACATAACATCAAAATGTCAGTACATATATTTATGAACACTAAAACACACGGGCACAGGGAAAATCTTCTTGTCTAAAATAACCACGGAGACATATACATAACAGCAAAATGTCAGAATATACATAACAGCAAAATGTCAGTATATACATAACAGTAAAATGTCAATATATACATAACAGCAAAATGTCAGTATATACATAACAGCTAAATGTCAGTATATACACTACAGCCACATGTCAGTATATACATAACAGCAAATGTCAGTATATACATAACAGCAAATGTCAGTATATACATAACAGCAAAATGTCAGTATATACATAACAGCAAATGTCAGTATATACATAATAGCAAAATGTCAGTATATACACAACAGCAAAATGTCAGTATATACATAATAGCAAAATGTCAGTATATACATAACAGCAAATGTCAGTATATACATAACAGCAAATGTCAGTATATACATAACAGCAAAATGTCAGTATACACATAACAGCAAAATGCCAGTATACATATAACAGCAAAATGCCAGTATACACATAACAGCAAAATGTCAGTATATACATAACAGCAAAATGTCAGTATACACATAACAGCAAAATGTCAGTATACACATAACAGCAAAATGTCAGTATATACATAACAGCAAAATGTCAGTATACACATAACAGCAAAATGCCAGTATACACATAACAGCAAAATGTCAGTATATACATAACAGCAAAATGTCAGTATACACATAACAGCAAAATGTCAGTATACACATAACAGCAAAATGTCAGTATATACATAACAGCAAAATGTCAGTATATACACAACAGCAAAATGTCAGTATATACACAACAGCAAAATGTCAGTATATACATAACAGCAAAATGTCAGTATATACATAACAGCTAAATGTCAGTATATATATAACAGCAAAATGTCAGTATATACATAACAGCAAATGTCAGTATATACATAACAGCAAAATGTCAGTATACACATAACAGCAAAATGTCAGTATATACATAACAGCAAAATGTCAGTATATACACAACAGCAAAATGTCAGTATATACATAACAGCAAAATGTCAGTATATACATAACAGCTAAATGTCAGTATATACATAACAGCAAAATGTCAGTATATACATAACAGCAAAATGTCAGTATATACATAACAGCAAATGTCAGTATAAACATAACAGCTAAATGTCAGTATATACATAACAGCAAAATACAGATCAATTTATGTTCTCGTTCTATAAAAGTGTTTGGCCCACGAGAGTGGAATAATCGGCCAAACCAAATCCAAAACATTGCCAGCATTTATCTTATCAATTGCATTATTACATTGCTTGCTGTGGCATTTCGATGCTTTCATTTTTTTTAGATAGAACGAGTTCAAGGCAGTTTATTTCCGCCATTTCAATCAACCATTTTTGCGACGAATAGATTACAGCCATAATAAAGACAAACAATTTATCAATACATCTTTCAAACAGATAAAAATGAAATAAAACCGACAACTATAATAATGATTACATTCCGTATTTATTTGTAGTATTTATAGTTTTAATTATGAAGGAGTTCAGATAAATCAGATAAATCAGTTCAGATAAATCCGTTCAACTGTGTAAACGCGTAATAGGTGTATGTATACATTAACAGGAGGTGAGATAGATGGAAATATTCAATCTCTGTGGCCATATATGTGTATATATATATATGAACACTAAACACACTGGTACAGAGAAAATCTTCTTCGCTAAAACAACGAAAGAGACAAGTTTCTAATTGTGCTAAGACGGGGGAAGGGGGAGGTATGACGTTCAGACCGTTATACCCAATCTTAAGTTATTATTATTTCACTGTTTAAATCTGGCCGCAAACTGCCCTCTTAGACTGACTATTGTCGTCCGTACAACATCGCCATGGCTAGCTAGAAACAGGTGCTCTAAATGCTCAGAGTTAATCGTCTAAATTTAATAAATAAAATTGCTCACAATACCGACTAAAATTATCGACATTATCAGACAAGCTAAAGTTGACCATATGTTACTTAATATCAATTTATTGATCTGATAAACAATGGTACAGCTAAGAGAATATTTCTCTAGACGTCTTCACGACTGTTCATTCCTTCATCTGTAACATTAGGACAAGCGGGTTACTTGGACAACAGAAGTCAGTATGTCGTTGTCAGGTGTGATTCATTGCGCCGTAATAATATTGGTTACCCTGTCAGGATACATCGGGGCAGACCCCCCAGAACCATGTGTTGATGTACCCCTTCTGGAATTTTCTTTAGAGTCGGAAGATGTTTCGGAAACCTGTGGGCAAATATTGGTAGCAGAAAGCATCTCCTCTGTCCCGAAATATTTGAGATTTGATCAAGCGAAACCTGTGAGTTAAATTTAATAACGTATTCTCGAGTGGCCAAGGTTAGCCCTTTTAATAAATTGCGATTGGCGAGATAATTCATTGAAAAACCAAATAATACTCTGAAAATGTCTCTTTTTTGTCTCAGACCTAAACAGAAGTTATATTCTAACCAAATATGGAGGCCTCCGTGGTTCAGTAGGTAGAGCGTTCGACGCTCAATCCGAACAGCCTTCCACCAATGGGTCGCGGGTTCGAATCCCACTCAGTCCAAAAAAAAAAATTGGAAAATTTTCTGACTGGGTTTTCACTCGAACGACCTATGTGGGATGGTTAAGGGTTTAATACCGCCGTAGCGGTGTTTGTTGCGTAACCCGATACCGCTGAACGTTGGTTCGTACCGAGTCAAACCACGAGAATGCGCAGCATTCGAGGGGTTTGACGAGGTGCGAACCAACGTCCAGCGGTATCGGGTTACGCAATAAACACCAAGACGAAGGTATTAAAGTCGATTCTACCCCGATAATTGAGAAAAATGAGGAAAAAGTGACGGACAGATTGGGAACTTTTAACCAATCAACGATAAGCTTTGGTCACGTGCAACGGTGATGCACTACAGACTTGATGTCGTTTGAAAAGTCATCTCTACTTAACATGTATATTTGCACACGACACGCACATGCAGGAGGGGTAGAATTGCCAGTTACCAACGGAAGATCGTGGATTTCCTCCGGGCCTAGAGCCCGGTTTGTTCCCACAATAAAACTGGCAACGCCGCCAGATAAGTGAAATAATCTTGAGCGCGGCGTAAAACACCAATCAATCAATCAATCTAACGAAATAAAATTTTGAATAACCGGTACGAACGTTCGATTATTTTAGATCCTAGACATCTTTTGTGTACATTCTCGAAACTTTGTTTCAGTAAAAAGCTTTCAATTTGCATCATTAATCTCTTATAGTAAAGCATGAGCTGCAGAAATTCGGATTTTTTAAAGAAATTCTAATTGTCAAGAAAAGTTGAGCCTCTGAAGTGCCTTGACAAATTAAACGATTATATGGCCTGTACGAACCAAAAACGTGTTCGAAAAGTAAACAAAATTTAAATAACCGGGACGACCATTCATTCATTCTAAGCCAAAGTTAGTTTAAAACAATACTTTATCGTACATTTTCGAGACTAGAAGCACTAAAAAGCTTTTGAATTATACGTCTTGAGAAAAATAGCCAATAATTTCAACATTCTTTTTTAACGTCAAAATATCAACATTTTGGCAGCTCATGCCACTTTAAAACAGAATGTTTAAATTATTGGCTATTTTTCTCAAGAAGTATAATTCAGAATAAATACGATAAAGTATTGTTTTGAACTAATTTTGGCTTAGAATGAATGAATGGTCGTCCCGGTTATTTAAATTTTGTTTACTTTTCGAACACGTTTTCGGTTCGTACAGGCCACATACTATATGGATTTTCCTCATTCCAACGCCAATCATTTAGTTTTTTTTTGGTGGCCTTTAAAGCCTCTCACTGTTGTGACGACCAGAAATTATGAAAAAAAGTGTGAATTTTGGCAGCTCATGCCACTTTAAAGGTTTTAAACAATCATCGAGTGTAGGGATATTGTAAATAGCCGCCATTGTATTTCACAATACACGCACCTGGTTAAGATTGTTTAATGACGTCATTGGGCTGTACTGAGCGATCAACAATGGTAGTCTGTATTAATGGAAGCTTTCTTCGCAGACCGTCAACAAAAATGTCTGCAACAGAGGAGAATCAAGTTGTTATCGTTGGTGCGGACAACTGTCCAAATTAAACACCAATGTACTTGTCGCAATAGCTATGTTATGAAGGGTTTGTTTGCAATGCGGGTAGGCCAACATAACAAATCAAATTTTCAAGTTCAAATAAAAAATATAAAATGCTGTTAAAAACAAGCATCTGTCTCTTGCTTTAGCGAAATTAACCATACACAGTTTATTGAAGTTTTGGTTAGTGCACTGGAAAACAACGAATATCATTCGAGATCATTTTGTATTTTACAAGAAACTAGAACTAGTGATGGTCTTTTCTCCTTCCTATAATAACACGAAAAGATAAGCGAGTAAAGGCCATAAAGATGTACTGTTTACATTATATGTTTATACAAGAAATGCTCTTTTGTTACACAGCTTCTTCGTGCCTCCTGTTGATAGGAAATTCTTAAAACTTTTTTTGCAGAATTTGAACAACGATATGCGGATATCGGATTCGCATTAAGGCCAACCAACTATATGAACAATATAGCGAGCCTAAGTCTGCTCTCATTTTTGTATTTCTTACATTGATTTAGAATAAAAGTTTCGTGGCGTATTAAATGATCGTGATGCTATTGGCTGTTTCGTCATTCGCTCTGTACATGTCTACACATCTGTGCTTTACGACTTATTGCATATCCGATACAAGATCAACAGATTTATAAGTCTTAAAAATCCTATCGATTTTTTCTGTCACACTCTGGAATATTTTTAATTCACCCAGAGTTTATTACATCTTGAAAATCGGGTTCGGATTATAAATATGTATTTACTATAGTCAGTTTCAGTTAATTAGATTGGAAGCTGATTAAACATTTCTTAAAGTGAAATATAATTTTCCTTTAATTATGCTTGCGCCCCTCGTTCAAAAATAAAACACATTATGTAACATTATTACCTAAATAAAGCTCATGCCACGAACAGCGTAACTCCACAAGATCTGTCGGCTTACAAAATTATTTTCTTTTTTTCAGTAAAGATATTTATCTTTAGAACGCATCTCCACAAATCAGTTTCGGAGCTTCTGTGGCCTGTTTGGGGATCGTCAACTCGCTCACCCATGCACTTGCAAAATTTTAACATGGCTTCTAGGGTATACTGTAAAGCAAGTACTCGTAACATGTACCCTTTTTTGTCGACCTACAAGATCAGTTCGAGCAAATGGTATTTAGTGAGTTAGTTTGGATCATAGAAAAGACTTTTATTGGTAGGACTACTTAGTTGTTGTTTTTTTTTCTCAATTCAAATTAAAAGTCTTCTTATATGGTTATATTTGTGCAGGGAAAACGGTACATCGTACTTTTGGTGGACCCCTTGGTGCCAGCCGATAATGTGGATAATACCACAAGCAAATATTTTTTACATTGGCTGCTAACAGATGTAGAGGTAAGGTTTCTCGCGAGATCTGATGGTAATCAACGGTATCTGGTCTACTTACCCGACAGACATTCTTTTTTTCTCTCATGCGTACGATTTTACTACTAAATAATCTACAGATTTTAAGGGATACACTAATCTTTTCGTGGTCAAGAATGACAGTGGTTGACCACTCGGTTGACCATGTACTGTACCATCTCTTTTCTCACAACCGTTTCTCTCACTTATACTTTATTTACTGGCGGATTAGGGCCGTCGATATATAGAAAGATATTTTGGAGTCAGAAACCCGGACAACACTCTCCGTCGCAGCTTAAGTTAATTATCCTCGTTCAAACGACCTAATTGACCAACGAAAAGGAAAGGAATTCCGCAAAAATGTTTGGAAAAGGCGTGCAATATACAGACGTCGAATATGATGACAATTACTATAGCCGACCGCCCATATCTGCGTTAAATAAGCGTCGTGTATAAGTACCCTGGCGTGGTGTGCGGATGACCCGGAATTGGTAAAGTATACTCTCCCAAAAAAGAAACGCAACATCCAATTTTTGTTCTTCAAAATATGAATTTTCAACATCATTTTTAATACAGAAATAAGCATCACATTACACTGAAATTTGGCAGACTGGTTGTTCAGACTTTAAAGTTCTCTCACATGTAAAAATTTATCACATTAAAGTTCATGGCGCTCAGATGACGTCACTGCAACGTCAATATCTGTTGTGCCCACCATTAACTTGTAACACAGCACGGACCTGTCTCGGCATAGAAACAATCAATCGACGAATACGGTTTTGCGGAATTCTCCTCCATTCTTGCTCAAGAGCCTGCTGCAGTTCTTGCAGAGTTTGCGGCGCTGGATGACGACTGCGCACGCGTCTATCCAAATCATCCCACAAATGTTCTATTGGGTTCATATCTGGTGATTTGGACGGCCAGGGGAGCATTGTTGCGTTCTGGTTGGCTAGAAATTCAACAGTAGCACGAGCTGTGTCTCATTCCGGCGTCTGTAAACTCGTGTACGACCATCTCCTCTCTGCAGCTGGAATCTTGATTCATCGCTGAACCAGACTCGCCTCCAGTTTCGCAGATTCCAGTCCCTTAACCTGTTGCACCATCGGACCCTTGCAAGTCGATGCTGGCGTCTCAGTACTACGCCAAAGTAAGGACGTCTGGCGCGTAAGCCGTTTTGTTGGAGACGGTTTCTGACTGTCTGTGCCGATATTCGACGGAGACCTGGGATATTTTATGCTGTTTCTGTTGCTGTTTTGGTCCGGTTTCGCAGGTGAAATAACCGGATGTAGCGATCTTGGGCTGCTGATGTGATCCTAGGTCGGCCAGAACGTTGACGATCAGCTGTTGAACCGGATTACTGGTGCCGTTGCAACAGTCTGGAAATCGTGCTCCGGTGAACATTATAAAGTCTAGCGACTGCATTCTGTGATTCGCCGGCCAGAAGACGACCAATGACGACGTTCCGGCTAGCTGCGCCTAGTCTTGGCATATTGTAGCAGCTTCGAGAAACAATTTAACGACTGAATTCAATTGAACGGTTGTGTGTCTTTTATACCCATTAAACCCGCATAAAGATAAGACGTGATTCGCACGTGCAACTGCCCTACGTTTTTCCCTACGCCTTCCTCGTGTAGCGTTACACAAAGGCTGACCCGAAAGTCACGTGTGATCATCAGGGGCCACCAGGGGCTTAAATTCAATTATCGGACATTTACATTATAACATGATCCTGTTGTTATGTGTCAATCGCGCACATTTTTGGAAAAATTCATGTTTGAAAAAAAAAATTGGATGTTGCGTGTTTTTTTTTTTGAGAGTATATATGGTTAGAGAAATATCAATCTGAAATCTCAAAGAAGGTCTGTATAGCTCCATAATTTACCCCGGCGCGAATTGTCAATCTTGTTAACTAGTTTTAACTAGAAGACATCATCAATTTATCATCGAAGACGGACTTTCAGCAACAGAAGAGTAGGTCATGCAACTAACGCAGAAAATATGTTTGCAGGATAACTGTGGCGACTGCCCATTTCCGTCCTTGAATTTAGGTCCGCTGTATGACGTTTACTCCACCATGCAAACCAAAATTAGACGTCATGTAGACGCCATTGTTACTGCTTTTAAATGTATGTTCAGTAGGTCCATGAGTGGCGTCTGTGCATGATTGAATAAAAAATGATATTTTCAGCTATATGACATACATTTTATTCCGGTTGTTTTGAGCCACACATACAGGAATTTTAATGCATACTGTGGGTACAATTGAGGTCTTAAGAAATGTTTGAAACTCTCTTTAAACGTGGGTTCCATACTAAAAATCAAGGCATCACCACGTGGCTAGTCCTTTGTGAGCTTTCAATACCTATACCGGTGTCTTCGTTAAGTGTTAATAAATTTAATAAATGTTTAAATTAATTTGTAAATTGGAATGTTTTGTTGTATTGATGAAATTTATGACTGTTTTCAGGGCTCTATGTTTAAAACAGGAAGATTTAACAGTAGCGACGAATCAACTAAAACTAACAAGGGTTATGCTGAGAAAATGCGTAAGTATATACCAGTTTTGTTCCATAGAATGTTCGTCAGATTAAAATAGATAGTCTGACTTTTTTAACAGACCGCCTACCAAACAAATAAGACATTTCCTGACCAGCCGCTCGCCCCAAAAATCAAAGCTTAAAGATGAGTTAGGTGAAAAAATACCTTCTGTTTTGTTTTTGTTTTTTTTGCTGTTCCTCTCAGTTGAAAATATGTATCTAAGTTGTAATTTATTTTCTCTTCCTAGCTTACTACCCACCCAATCCCCCACAGGGTTCTGGACTTCACCATTACCAATTGTTCGTTTATGAACAAACGTCGGACGATGTGAAAGGAATTCCCCAGGTGGCCAGGGCAGGATTCAGTGTGGATACCTTTGTGGGCAAGAACAAACTGGGGGACCCTCAAGCTGCTTTCGAGTTCTTATCTTAGATTATTGGAGACGATCCCTTCAAAAGAACGGACGAAGAGCGATTAAACGACAAGTTTTAGTGGTCAAGGTTAAGTGGTCAAGTTTAAGAGCTACAATTTTTCTCTTTCAATGGTACCTATCTAATGAATATTTTTTCGAATTTACATCCCCACAATAATATTTACTAAATAACCAGCTCCATTTCTTAACAAAATCACTAGAAAAGACGAATTTACTATTAAAAGATGTTCAACTTGAAAACACATGTTGTAAATTACCGAACTGTTGATTTCATAAATTATCTTCATAAAATCGTTTTACATATACGGGGAAATGTAGCCTATAACATGCTGTTATTATTAAACCAATTATAATCATTGTTATTCCTGGTCAAATAATAATTTTATAATAAGTTGTGATTACCTTTGAAAGTCTAAAGTTATTGGCTAATAAATGAAACACCAACTTAATCCAGATTTTAGTTTATCCCTGTCTATGGTGGTTGGTGACATCCCTTTAAAATTGCATGAGCTGTCAAATAGAAACAGAATCTTGTCCATATCTAATTGTTCGTGATTTTTACCAAGAGATACAAAATAAAAAAGCTTTCTACTGATACCAATTTTGATTGATTGATTGACGTTTACGCCGCGCTTGAGCGAAATCATGGACTTTTAAACTACGTTTTCGGCTTATCCTCAATTTAATAAAATCGAAAGTTATTTAGAAATGTCACGGTAAAAGGAAGCATAGAGACGCGCGGTTTACAACTCCATAACACGAGAAGAGAGATTAACCCCAACCTCGACACTTCTACCTTTCGTTTTCTATAAATATCAGAAGTTTATGGAATACCAATGGCAGCTCGAAAGAGAGCGGTTCCAACCATTTCGAGTTTTCCGCCGTCCATATTATCTATATAGAAGATGAAACTTGTACAAACTCCCGTGGCCAATAAATTACAGGTATAGAAATATGTCGAGATCGAAATTTTGCGAATAATCTCGACGCTCTTCCGCCTCGTGCTTTCGAATTGTCAATCAAGTGGTTCTGAGTTTTTGCAGTGACGCTTAGGGGCCTATACCTTTCAAGATTTTAAATGGCGGATAACCCTAAAGTGATGTTTATTTTGAAAAGCTATTTAAGTCTAAAGTTAAAAGGACGCTATCGGCCACTGTATGAATGTGCCACCACTATAAAACTCTGGTCAACAAAAGTATACCATTATTTATCTCCCACGTGTTTCATCAACAGGTTTGTCCAGTTGACAGTCTAAATTCATAAAAGGAATGTAAAGTTTTTTAGAAGTTTTAAAACCCATGCCATCTATATGGTTGTGTGGTTAGACTTATTATTCTATACTTCGACGGAACGCAAGGACCTGTCTTACAAATCAGGTGTAAACATGCACGCAAATGTCTTACTCTACAACATAGACCAGTTGCACTGATGCAGCAAGGGCATCGGACATAATCCTGTGTTCCAACTCTAAGAACTTAACGCCAACTTTCCTGGACGGGGTCACGACATTTCATGATCAGCCGGCCGATAAGAGTCCCATCTATTGGTCGGGTCACAGAGGCCCTTCAGGAATGAGCAGTGCAAAACTTGGCCAAGAGGATTGAAGACGCACTAAGTCAATCGGGCTCTAAGTTTATGGGCTTTAAAAACACAAAGAAACTGTCAGATTAAATAAACACATTTTTTTAATATAGAAAGAAACTCAACTCTTTTACAAACCTATAGGGTCTCGGTGGTCCAGTCGGTTAGAGTAATTGTCCCTCAGTCCGACACAGGCCTTCCATTGATGCGGCGCCTGGATTTTTCACTTCATATGTGGAAGAGTTGCCAGGTACTCGTCGGTGGGGATTTCCTCCAGGCAATAACCCCCCCCCCCCCCCCCCCCACTAAACCTGTCAACCTGACAAAAAATCAGTTTTATGTTGATTTTGTACAGTGAGCCCGATCTTGATATGATAACATAACATAATAACATAATGTTGCGCAAAAAAGTGTACACGCACTTTTGTGGCTCTAGAACTGAGCTGACATTGTATGCTAGGCCAGTACTCGATAAATAAAATCGCCAAAGAACAAATGTGTTTGGTCCACCAAGAATTTCGCTAATTTCCCCCCCTGCAAATGACACTCTGTTTGGACCAGAATAAGCTCTTTTTAGCCCTGGAAATCGTTAACACGGCCTCTGGTTTCAAAACTCCAATGACCTTGGCTAAATGCTGAACAGTCGTGGAGGTGACCCGGAGAACAAACAATAGCCTTCGAGAAACATCTCTAGAACTTTTACGAAACTTTTATGTAACACGAAAGATGACAAAAAGATGAGAAAAAACTACAGATAGTTAAGAAATGAACACGGTTTTTTATGGGTTGCAACTCCTGGATTTATTGTACACAACGTTTCGATGTAGAAACTGACATCGTTATCAAGTGAATGTGAAAAAACAGACGAGGACAAACATTTAAATACTAAATAATTCATTAAAGGGTTTAAAAGGAGGGGGATCAACACACAATGGCTCTAATGGCTAGTCTTGTGCTTGTTAACTTTGGTGGAAAATGTAGTCATATGCATAGGGGATCATAAAGCGATTTCACAAAGCGATCTTAGCTAAGGGTGATCTTAACTACCATGGCAACCAATGCTAAAGGTATACGTTGCCATTGGTAATTAGGATCACCTTCAGTGAGATCGCTTTGTGAAACTGGGCCCTGATCTCTATTCATTGCTGGATTGTTTTTCTTAAAATGTACAGCTTCTAGCAACTTTCCTTTCTTTCCAATTTGTTTTGTTAATTTCGAGGGCTTTAATTTCTTGCCATTTAATTCTGTGGTTGGGGTGGGCTGCTATGTGGTCAGAGATGGCTGATTTTTACTGATGCCATATGTTCTTTAACTCTGATATTTAGGGTCTGCCTGTTTCACCAATATGTTTCGTTGCAACTGCACTGGATTTGATAAATTGTCCCTTTTGGCTCTACATGACTGGATGGCTGCTTTTTCCCGTTAGCTTTCAGAAGGGTTTTCAGTTTAGTTTTTGTGCTAAATATCGTGTCTATATTTAGTTGTGATTTAAGTAACCTGGCTATATGATGATTTGTTTTGCCGATATAAGGTATGGTGACTCTGATGCCTGGTCCATCTTGTGTAGCAGGTTTGTCACTTCTTGTGGTGCTCTGTCTTGATAAGTGCCTTTTCACCATTCCTTTAGCGTAGTCGTTATTTTATGTGAAGACTTTTTCTAGGTGGTCTTTTTCGCTTTGAAGGCCGGATGTGCATCTAAAATAACAATGGCTTTACCTTTATCGGCTGTAGTCACATTCACTTGATAACGATGTTAGTTTCTACATCAAAACGTTGTAGCCTACATGTATATACAAGAAATCCAGGAGTTGCAACCCATAAAAACCCGTGTTTATTTCTTAAATATCATGACCAACTCCTAAATGCAACTTGAAGAAACTCCAGATAAGTCAATAAACTTAATACACGTAATAATAACTAGTCCTATATTGTCAAATAAAAGTATGTTTTACACGAAAAGTAGCCTACGTTACATGACGATTCCATAACGACACAAACGAAGAGATTTCTGGATAACAACTTCTTATTTATTTATGTTGGTACGTTTCGGTATAGATACTAATACCGTTTTCAACCAAATGTGACTAATCAACAAAATAGCAGAGAATTTATATGGATATTATTGAAGGGTTTGGCTTGTTAAACATACAGGTGAGCCGTTTGAACAGGTGATGCCCATTGGGGGGGGGGGGGGGGGGGCATTGTTTCCACCGCTGTGAGAATATTTCCACCGCGGAGAAAAGGTTCTCATCCACGAGAAAACTTTTCTCTGCATTGTAGTATTTCCACCGCGGTGTGAACAGCTCCACCTTGGTGAGAACCTTTCCAATTGAAAATTAAATTATTTCTAGACATCACGTGATTTATCACCGCAAGGGGGGGGGGGGGGGGCATTTCCACCGCTGTTGAAACGTTTTCACCGCAGTGGAAATATTTAGGTACACCAGTGAGAACCTTTCTCCGCGGTGGAAATGTTTCCCAGGTTGCGATTTGACAGTTCACATGCGTTTTTCGACTTCCTCTGCAAATCGTTTTACTTAAAGGAATCATTCTTATGATAGGCTACACGCTTGATTTTCTTCGACATACACAATCCATGTTTCCACTTGTGCAAAATGCTGTTTAAGACGGAAAATACTGGATATGTCAAAATTCCACCCATGGCACCAATAGGGCTCCGTTCTAGAAATAATTTGAATTTCAACCGCGGGGTGGGGGGGGAGCCTTTCCATCGCGGTTGAAACATTTTCCCGCAGTTATAGTCCGCCATTTTGCTAGGTGACGGACTATTGTGCCGTTTTTTTACTGCGTAGCGAATAGCCAATCAAGTTATTATAAGCTATCTATGGATAAAGCCAGTCAAGGGGACATAATAATCGCCGTCGAGCCTAGAGTTGCTCCCCTTAGACCGTTGGGTGCCTCAATAACGGATTTTGCACACAATCAACAAATTACATTTAGAGTAGGCCTACCCCCTGTAAAACAAAATAAGTGGAATCCTCACATTCTCACCTAGGTGGAAATATTACACAGCGGAGAAAACACTCGAAATTCTTCAAGGCTATGGAAGCCGAATACGGACATTTTATTCTCTAGCTTCGCGACCCCGCCAGACCCGCCAAAGCAATTGATTCGCGACTTTCTCTACCCCGCCAAACTCGCCAACCACGCTAATCAACTTAGTAAAAAAATAGTATTTTTTTTTAACATTTCATTTGCGTCCTTCGCTACCTTGGCGAGGCTGGCGGGGGCGAGAAGGTCGCGATTCTATATCATTTGCGACTTTCTCGACCTTGGCGGGGTCGCCAAACACGCCAGGGGCGCGAAACACGCTAATAAAAAGATAGCATTTTTTTTGCAATCCCGAATCGCGACCTTCTCGACCTTCGCGTGCTTGGCGGGGTCGAGAAGGGCGCGAAGGTCGCGAGGGTCGCGAAGGTCGAGAAGGTCGCGATTCGAAGCTATACATCAAGTCCACTCAACAATTCACTAGTTGGCGACCTTCGCGTGGTTGGCACGCGAACTAAAATGTCAGTATTCGGCTTCCATATCAAGGCACTGATAGGCCTCCGTAAAAATCTGCTTTGAGAGATCGACAGTTATTTGTAATGAATGTTGAAAAATTCTTGAGTGTAAACCATGTGCAGACAAAAGGGTTGAAATGGAGGTAACCCAATACTGGAGCTAGCTGTTGTTGTAATCAGGCTTCGTATGCTCTACACGCCATGTGGCTATTTTATCTAACTGGGTATATATATGTATACATGTATATATCCTATGTCCTTCAGTGTTTTAACTTATAGTACGTAACCGCGTGTAAATTGGCTTTCTAAACAAATATAAAAAACGCTGTACATCGGCGAGTGCACTGCCTTTAAAGCTGCCAAATTTTGTTCAAATAGAATTAGCTCATTTTTGCTCAATTTTATAAGTAAAGAAGGAGCAATTTCCGTCAATACCAATCCTAGAGATGAACATTGTGCGGTGGCTTGAATAGGACATTGCAGGAGTCTTTTTCGTTTTACATTTTTTTTTAAGTTATAATTTTTTTTTTAAGTTATGAATTTCTTTTTGAGCTATGACATTTTTTTTTTAGGTTTTCACCCAGGTGGAAAATCACATGACTATTCACCTAGGTGATAAATCATGTGACCAACAACAAGATGCCTGCCAGCTCTCTGCAAGCCGCTTTCTGGTAGCACACGTCAACGGTGTGAAACAGCTTTGAAAATTGTATATATATATATATATTGTATATATGCGTGAACCGATTTCTATATTTAAATACAAAAAAGAAAACCAAAACGCCCCTTACGTCCCTGGGCCCTGTCTTACTAAGCGGCGTAGCGTAAGTGTTTACGTAAATGCCTTAGCAACCCATACTGGAGCGATACGTTAGTATGAAAGTTACGCAAAAAATACATACACCGCTTTGTGAAACAGGACGCTGATCTTTATAGCAGCACACACCTCACAGCAGGCAGTCATCTAAATGAACTATTTGGAAGGACTTTGGCTTTCAGATTTAAACCAAGTTTCAAATATCTATTAATCCTACCTGCCTTTTTGATTTTACCATAAACACACATTTAAAGCATTATTTTTTTCATTTTACTCATTAATTTGTCCGAATTTCAGTGTAAATCTACCAATTCCTCTTCATAGGAAGAAAACCTTATAATTGGCCTGACAGAGTTCAAACTCTCCTCATACAATGACAACCTGTCACATGGCCCGCAGTATGTCCGAGAATTTCCTGGACAATTTGCAATCTGAAAGTTACCCTAGTCCTAAAGGCCAGATTTCTTAGCCACGTCTAAAGGAGATCTCGCGAGAATACGATTGGACAATTTGATGACAACCTAACTCTCGATCGCATCACATGATTGCGGGGTTTTGAAAAGTCTGTTGACAGAGAATAGTTATCCCACCCTTTTAATGGTGGTTTAATGTGTGGTTCTTCCTGATCGACAAGTAAGTAACACAGGGAAGAGACACATGAGTGCGGATAGCAGCCATCGTGTTACTATTGTCGGTCACATGACTTATCACCTGGGTGGAAAGTCACGTAACTTATCACCTTGGTGGATAGTCATGTGACTTTTTCGCCTGGGTGAAAACCTCAACAACAAAAATTAAAAACTGAAAAAAAAAATTGGAAACTAAAAATAAAATAAAAAAAAAAGTTTTAAACGAAAAAAAAAAAGTTTTAAACTAAAAGGATTCCAAAGCGGCTTTAAATGTGTGTTCAAGCCACAGTAACATTGAGGGAGTTTTTACAAGCAACAAAGTCGTAAACTGAACTCATATATATAGGCCTACATGTACATCCCGACAATAGGCCTACATATACATCCCGACTATAGGCCTACATGTACATCCCGACTATAGGCCTACATGTACATCCCGACTATATAGGCCTACATGTACATCCCGACTATATAGGCCTACATGTACATCCCGACTATATAGGCCTACATGTACATCCCGACTATAGGCCTACATGTACATACCGACTATATAGGCCTACATGTACATCCCGACTATATAGGCCTACATGTACATCCCGACAATAGGCCTACATGTACATCCCGACTATAGGCCTACATGTACATCCCGACTATAGGCCTACATGTACATCCCGACTATATAGGCCTACATGTACATCCCGACTATAGGCCTACATGTACATCCCGACAATAGGCCTACATGTACATCCCGACAATAGGCCTACATATACATCCCGACTATAGGCCTACATGTACATCCCGACTATAGGCCTACATGTACATCCCGACAATAGGCCTACATGTACATCCCGACAATAGGCCTACATGTACATCCCGACAATAGGCCTACATATACATCCCGACTATAGGCCTACATGTACATCCCGACTATAGGCCTACATGTACATCCCGACTATAGGCCTACATGTACATCCCGACTATAGGCCTACATGTACATCCCGACAATAGGCCTACATGTACATCCCGACAATAGGCCTACATGTACATCCCGACAATAGGCCTACATATACATCCCGACTATAGGCCTACATGTACATCCCGACTATAGGCCTACATGTACATCCCGACAATAGGCCTACATGTACATCCCGACTATATAGGCCTACATGTACATCCCGACAATAGGCCTACATGTACATCCCGACTATATAGGCCTACATATACATCCCGACTATAGGCCTACATGTACATCCCGACTATAGGCCTACATGTACATCCCGACTATAGGCCTACATGTACATCCCGACTATATAGGCCTACATGTACATCCCGACTATAGGCCTACATGTACATCCCGACAATAGGCCTACATGTACATCCCGACAATAGGCCTACATATACATCCCGACTATAGGCCTACATGTACATCCCGACTATAGGCCTACATGTACATCCCGACAATAGGCCTACATGTACATCCCGACTATAGGCCTACATGTACATCCCGACTATATAGGCCTACATGTACATCCCGACTATAGGCCTACATGTACATCCCGACTATATAGGCCTACATGTACACCCCAACTATATAGGCCTACATGTACATCCCGACAATAGGCCTACATGTACATCCCGACAATAGGCCTACATATACATCCCGACTATAGGCCTACATGTACATCCCGACTATAGGCCTACATGTACATCCCGACAATAGGCCTACATGTACATCCCGACTATAGGCCTACATGTACATCCCGACTATATAGGCCTACATGTACATCCCGACTATAGGCCTACATGTACATCCCGACCATAGGCCTACATGTACATCCCGACTATATAGGCCTACATGTACACCCCGACTATATAGGCCTACATGTACATCCCAACTATATAGGCCTACATGTACATCCCAACTATATAGGCCTACATGTACACCCCGACTATATAGGCCTACATGTACACCCCAACTATATAGGCCTACATGTACACCCCGACTATAGGCCTACATGTACATCCCGACTATAGGCCTACATATACATCCCGACTATATAGGCCTACATGTACACCCCGACTATATAGGCCTACATGTACATCCCAACTATATAGGCCTACATGTACATCCCAACTATATAGGCCTACATGTACACCCCGACTATATAGGCCTACATGTACACCCCAACTATATAGGCCTACATGTACACCCCGACTATAGGCCTACATATACATCCCGACTATATAGGCCTACATGTACACCCCGACTATATAGGCCTACATGTACACCCCGACTATAGGCCTACATATACATCCCGACTATATAGGCCTACATGTACACCCCGACTATAGGCCTACATATACATCCCGACTATAGGCCTACATGTACATCCCGACTATAGGCCTACATGAACATCCCGACTATAGGCCTACATATACATCCCGACTATAGGCCTACATGTACACCCCGACTATAGGCCTACATGTACACCCCGACTATATAGGCCTACATATACATCACGACTAAATAGGCCTACATGTACATACCGACTATAGGCCTACATATACATCCCGACTATAGGCCTACATATACATCACGACTATAGGCCTACATGTACATCCCGACTATAGGCCTACATGTACACCCTGACTATAGGCCTACATGTACATCACGACTATAGGCCTACATATACATCCCGACTATAGGCCTACATATACATCACGACTATAGACCTACATGTACATCCCGACTATAGGCCTACATGTACATCACGACCATAGGCCTACATCTACATCACGACTATAGGCCTACATATACATCACAACTATATAGGCCTACATGTACATCCCGACTATAGGCCTACATATACATCACGACTATATAGGCCTACATGTACATCCCAACTATAGGCCTACATGTACATCACGACTATAGGCCTACATGTACATCACGACTATATAGGCCTACATGTACATCCCGACTATATAGGCCTACATGTACATCCCGACTATAGGCCTACATGTACATCCCGACCATAGGCCTACATGTACATCCCGACTATATAGGCCTACATGTACACCCCGACTATATAGGCCTACATGTACATCCCAACTATATAGGCCTACATGTACATCCCAACTATATAGGCCTACATGTACACCCCGACTATATAGGCCTACATGTACACCCCAACTATATAGGCCTACATGTACACCCCGACTATAGGCCTACATGTACATCCCGACTATAGGCCTACATATACATCCCGACTATATAGGCCTACATGTACACCCCGACTATATAGGCCTACATGTACATCCCAACTATATAGGCCTACATGTACATCCCAACTATATAGGCCTACATGTACACCCCGACTATATAGGCCTACATGTACACCCCAACTATATAGGCCTACATGTACATCCCGACTATAGGCCTACATATACATCCCGACTATATAGGCCTACATGTACACCCCGACTATATAGGCCTACATGTACACCCCGACTATAGGCCTACATATACATCCCGACTATATAGGCCTACATGTACACCCCGACTATAGGCCTACATATACATCCCGACTATAGGCCTACATGTACATCCCGACTATAGGCCTACATGAACATCCCGACTATAGGCCTACATATACATCCCGACTATAGGCCTACATGTACACCCCGACTATAGGCCTACATGTACACCCCGACTATATAGGCCTACATATACATCACGACTAAATAGGCCTACATGTACATACCGACTATAGGCCTACATATACATCCCGACTATAGGCCTACATATACATCACGACTATAGGCCTACATGTACATCCCGACTATAGGCCTACATGTACACCCTGACTATAGGCCTACATGTACATCACGACTATAGGCCTACATATACATCCCGACTATAGGCCTACATATACATCACGACTATAGACCTACATGTACATCCTGACTATAGGCCTACATGTACATCACGACCATAGGCCTACATCTACATCACGACTATAGGCCTACATATACATCACAACTATATAGGCCTACATGTACATCCCGACTATAGGCCTACATATACATCACGACTATAGGCCTACATATACATCCCGACTATATAGGCCTACATATACATCCCGACTATAGGCCTACATGTACATCCCGACTATAGGCCTACATGTACATCCCAACTATAGGCCTACATGTACATCACGACTATAGGCCTACATGTACATCACGACTATATAGGCCTACATATACATCACGACTATAGGCCTACATGTACATCACGACTATATAGGCCTACATGTACATCCCGACTATAGGCCTACATGTACATCACGACTATAGGCCTACATGTACATCACGACTATATAGGCCTACATATACATCACGACTATAGGCCTACATGTACATCACGACTATATAGGCCTACATGTACATCCCGACTATAGGCCTACATATACATCCCGACTATATAGGCCTACATATACATCCCGACTATAGGCCTACATGTACATCCCGACTATAGGCCTACATGTACATCCCGACTATATAGGCCTACATGTACATCCCGACTATAGGCCTACATGTACATCACGACTATATAGGCCTACATGTACATCCCGACTATACGCCTACATGTACACCCCGACTATACGCCTACATGTACACCCCGACTATATAGGCCTACATGTACACCCCGACTATAGGCCTACATGTACATCACGACTATATAGATGTTCATGTATATCCCTACATGTACATCCCGACTATAGGCCTACATGTACACCCCGACTATAGGCCTACATGTACACCCCGACTATAGGCCTACATGTACATCACGACTATATAGGCCTACATGTACATCCTGACTATATAGGCCTACATGTACATCCCGACTATATAGGCCTACATGTACATCCCGACTATATAGGCCTACATGTACACCCCGACTATAGGCCTACATATACATCCCGACTATAGGCCTACATGTACACCCCGACTATAGGCCTACATGTACACCCCGACTAGTGGCCTACATGTACATCCCGACTATATAGGCCTACATGTACATCCCGACTATATAGGCCTACATGTACACCCCGACTATAGGCCTACATATATATCCCGACTATATAGGCCTACATGTACATCCCGACTATATAGGCCTACATGTACATCACGACTATATAGGCTTACATGTACATCCCGACTATATAGGCCTACATGTACATCCCGACTATAGGCCTACATATACATCCCGACTATAGGCCTACATATACATCCCGACTATAGGCCTACATGTACATCCCGACTATAGGCCTACATGTACACCCCGACTATAGGCCTACATGTACATCCCGACTATAGGCCTACATATACATCCCGACTATATAGGCCTACATGTACATCCCGACTATATAGGCCTACATGTACATCCCGACTATAGGCCTACATATACATCACGACTATATAGGCCTACATGTACACCCCGACTTAGCCGAGAAATCTTGGCTCTGCCGAATTTTTTTATTTCCGTGTTCGTCATAGCCAAGATCACTTCCATAGTAAACAAGAGTTTCGGGAAACCCAAAATACGCCCGGAAAGGCACAGTAACTGCAGCCATACCAAAACAAATCCTTCCATATTTATTTGAATTTAATTTTCAAAATTCAGAGGGAAGAGGTTGAAGCTTGGTAAATGATTGATTGATTAATTGTTTGGTGTTTTACGCTGCGCTCAAGATTATTTCACTTACATGTATATGGCGGCGTTGCCAGTTTTATTATGTGAAGCTTGGTAAAAGGTGATGTTATGTCAACAAAATGAAATTTTACCACTAAAACCTTTAAAATCCATCTGTATCAAATTTAAAATGGGCTATTTGGATCAACAATTATTAACAAGATTTGTACACGGTACAAGTCATCAATTCTCGCTGCTGTTAAAACACGATGTTAAACATTGTTTGTTGTCAATAAAGGTTGCACTAAAATGTTTCAATTTTTTAGAAAAGCAGTTTATAATTTACTAATCATACTTAAATAAATGTAATTAATTGGTAATTTCGCAGCTCACACCAATTCAAGTAGATTTGACAATTTTTCTCATAATATTTTTCATCTACATTATTTGGCCATAGACATCTTGACAATATTCTAAATCTCCCCATATACCTACAGGTTATTACTTCTAATTTTATCATAGACCAATTGTTTAGAATAGATTTGGCTATGGGTTCATTGCTAATGTCACCCACTGTTTTATGGGGCCATGTGGTACACAAAGCCTGGTTTAGCCATATATCACTGTAAGTTGACAAGGTAGATAGACCAAAGCTGGGATACTTATCTCTTGGTCTGTAGATAAAACTTAAATCCTTATATGTATTTTTCATTTGATTAAAACGTTATATATTGATTTAAGAATAGTCTTTATCAATTTAGAAACATTATTGCAATTTGAAAAAATCCTTTTTTGATGAGAATCGGAAAAGTAGAAGCCATTTTATAATTTAAAGGTTGTTTTCATGAAAATGAAAGTAAGAATAAAAGGGAATGTACATAATCCAATAATTTGCAATAGTTGATATCATAAACAATTTTTTTACACACTGTCTGTTAATATGGTATGTAACATGAAAGAATTGAAAACATCGGATCATATTTGTTAAAGTTATGGAGAGAAAAAGTAAATATTACATAACCCAATATGGCTGCCATATTACGCAATGTATGATGTCAAAAATAGTTCGCGACACACCTTCCACCCATAAGGTATATACTCAGAAAAAATTGTGCAGATGGAATCAAAACATTGGAAGTTATGGAGCGGAAGGGAATATTACATAATCCAATATAACTCCCATATTATGTAACCAGTGATGTTAAAAATAGTTTGCGACACACCTTCTACCCATAAGGTATATACTTAGAAAAAATTGTGCAGATGGAATCAAAACTTTAGAAGTTATGGAGCGGAAGGGAAAGCGGACGCCGGACAGCCGGACTGCCGGACTTCCGGACTGCCGTCCTGCCGGACGGACAGAGATGATACCATAATACAGCCCGCTTTTCAAGCCGGGCGTATAAAAAGGGATATAAGTTAAGGAGACTCGCCGAAAATATCGGCGGCGCAAATTTCACAACAAATAAGCAAAGAATAAAATATTTACCACTGCATTCCGATAGCTTAGACCATGAAGAAGGAGTTTGTCAAACTTAGGCCGCTGTAAAGTGACTAAAGATATATGATTGAAGTATTTCTACGACGCCCCGCATAGTTTAACTGGCCGTTTAAATGTTTCACTATGGCGGTTACGTCAGGTTGAAAGCCAGTGGACTTCGAAACAAATATTGACTGCATAAGGGAAAGTTTACCACTTTACATCGGCGTAAGTTTGACAAACTCCTTCGTCGTGGTCTATACTATCGGATTGCAGTGATAAATGTTTTATTCTTTGCTTTTTTTTGTTATGAAATTTGCTCCGCCGTTTATTTCGGCGGCACTGCTTCAAAAATATCGTTTATTTAACATGGAAGTGATCTCGGCTATGACGAAGACAGAAAAAAAAAAAAAAATTCGGCAGAGCCCAGATTTCTCGGCTAACCCCGACTATATAGGCCTACATGTACACCCCAACTATATAGGCCTACATGTACACCCCGACTATAGGCCTACATATACATCCCGACTATATAGGCCTACATGTACACCCCAACTATATAGGCCTACATGTACATCACGACTATATAGGCCTACATATACATCACGACTATAGGCCTACATGTACATCACGACTATATAGGCCTACATGTACATCCCGACTATAGGCCTACATATACATCCCGACTATATAGGCCTACATATACATCCCGACTATAGGCCTACATGTACATCCCGACTATAGGCCTACATGTACATCACGACCATAGGCCTACATGTACATCACGACTATAGGCCTACATATACATCACGACTATATAGGCCTATATGTACATCCCGACTATAGGCCTACATATACATCACGACTATATAGGCCTACATGTACATCCCGACTATAGGCCTACATGTACATCACGACTATAGGCCTACATGTACATCACGACTATATAGGCCTACATATACATCCCGACTATAGGCCTACATGTACATCACGACTATATAGGCCTACATGTACATCCGGACTATAGGCCTATATATACATCCCGACTATATAGGCCTACATATACATCCCGACTATAGGCCTACATATACATCCCGACTATAGGCCTACATGTACATCCCGACTATATAGGCCTACATGTACATCCCGACTATACGCCTACATGTACATCACGACTATATAGGCCTACATGTACATCCCGACTATACGCCTACATGTACACCCCGACTATAGGCCTACATGTACACCCCGACTATATAGGCCTACATGTACACCCCGACTATAGGCCTACATGTACATCACGACTATATAGGCCTACATGTACATCCCGACTATAGGCCTACATGTACAACCCGACTATAGGCCTACATGTACACCCCGACTATAGGCCTACATGTACATCACGACTATATAGGCCTACATGTACATCCTGACTATATAGGCCTACATGTACATCCCGACTATATAGGCCTACATGTACACCCCGACTATAGGCCTACATATACATCCCGACTATATAGGCCTACATGTACACCCCGACTATAGGCCTACATAAACATCCCGACTATAGGCCTACATGTACATCCCGACTATATAGGCCTACATGTACACCCCGACTATAGGCCTACATGTACATCCCGACTATATAGGCCTACATGTACATCCCGACTATATAGGCCTACATGTACACCCCGACTATAGGCCTACATATACATCCCGAGTATATAGGCCTACATATACATCCCGACTATATAGGCCTACATGTACATCACGACTATATAGGCCTACATGTACATCCCGACTATATAGGCCTACATGTACATCCCGACTATATAGGCCTACATGTACATCCCGACTATAGGCCTACATATACATCCCGACTATAGGCCTACATATACATCCCGACTATAGGCCTACATGTACATCCCGACTATAGGCCTACATGTACACCCCGACTATAGGCCTACATATACATCCCGACTATATAGGCCTACATGTACATCCCGACTATATAGGCCTACATGTACATCACGACTATATAGGCCTACATGTACATCCCGACTATATAGGCCTACATGTACATCCCGACTATAGGCCTACATATACATCCCGACTATAGGCCTACATGTACATCCCGACTATAGGCCTACATGTACACCCCGACTATAGGCCTACATGTACATCCCGACTATAGGCCTACATATACATCCCGACTATATAGGCCTACATGTACATCCCGACTATATAGGCCTACATGTACATCCTGACTATAGGCCTACATATACATCACGACTATATAGGCCTACATGTACACCCCGAGTATATAGGCCTACATGTACACCCCAACTATATAGGCCTACATGTACACCCCGACTATAGGCCTACATATACATCCCGACTATATAGGCCTACATGTACACCCCAACTATATAGGCCTACATGTACATCACGACTATATAGGCCTAAATATACATCACGACTATAGGCCTACATGTACATCCCGACTATATAGGCCTATATATACATCACGACTATAGGCCTACATGTACATCACGACTATATAGGCCTACATGTACATCCCGACTATAGGCCTACATATACATCCCTACTATATAGGCCTACATATACATCCCGACTATAGGCATACATGTACATCCCGACTATAGGCCTACATGTACATCCCGACTATATAGGCCTACATGTACACCCCGACTATATAGGCCTACATGTACATCCCGACTATAGGCCTACATGTACACCCCGACTATAGGCCTACATGTACATCACGACTATATAGGCCTACATGTACACCCCGACTATAGGCCTACATGTACACCCCGACTATAGGCCTACATGTACACCCCGACTATAGGCCTACATGTACATCACGACTATATAGGCCTACATGTACATCCCGACTATATAGGCCTACATGTACATCCCGACTATAGGCCTACATATACATCCCAACTATATAGGCCTACATGTACACCCCGACTATAGACCTACATGTACATCCCGACTATAGGCCTACATGTACATCCCGACTATAGGCCTACATGTACACCCCGACTATAGGCCTACATGTACACCCCGACTATAGGCCTACATGTACATCTCGACTATATAGGCCTACATGTACACCCCGACTATAGGCCTACATGTACATCCCGACTATATAGGCCTACATGTACATCCCGACTATATAGGCCTACATGTACATCCCGACTTTAGGCCTACATGTACACCCCGTCTATAGGCCTACATGTACATCACGACTATATAGGCCTACATGTACACCCCGACTATAGGCCTACATGTACACCCCGACTATAGGCCTACATGTACACCCCGACTATAGGCCTACATGTACATCACGACTATATAGGCCTACATGTACATCCCGACTATATAGGCCTACATGTACATCCCGACTATAGGCCTACATATACATCCCGACTATATAGGCCTACATGTACACCCCGACTATAGACCTACATGTACATCACGACTATATAGGCCTACATATACATTCCGACCATAGGCCTACATACATATACATCACGACTATAGGCCTACATGTACATCCCGACCATAGGCCTACATATACATCACGACTATAGGCCTACATGTACATCACGACTATAGGCCTACATATACATTCCGACCATAGGCCTACATGTACATCCCGACTATAGGCCTACATATACATCACGACTATAGGCCTACATATACATCACGACTATATAGGCCTACATATACATCCCGACTATAGGCATACATGTACATCCCGACTATATAGGCCTACATGTACATCCCGACTATATAGGCCTACATGTACACCCCGACTATAGGCCTACATGTACACCCCGACCATAGGCCTACATGTACACCCCGACTATAGGCCTACATATACATCCCGACTATAGGCCTACATATACATCCCGACTATAGGCCTACATGTACATCCCGACTATAGGCCTACATATACATCACGACTATATAGGCCTACATATACATCCCGACTATAGGCATACATGTACATCACGACTATATAGGCCTACATATACATTCCGACCATATGGCCTACATACATATACATCACGACTATAGGCCTACATGTACATCCCGACTATATAGGCCTACATGTACACCCCGACTATAGGCCTACATATACATCCCGACTATATAGGCCTACATGTACATCCCGACTATATAGGCCTACATGTACACCCCGACTATAGGCCTACATGTACACCCCGACCATAGGCCTACATGTACACCCCGACTATAGGCCTACATATACATCACGACTATATAGGCCTACATGTACATCCCGACTATAGGCCTACATATACATCCCGACTATAGGCCTACATGTACATCCCGACTATAGGCCTACATGTACACCCCGACTATAGGCCTACATGTACATCCCGACTATAGGCCTACATATACATCCCGACTATATAGGCCTACATGTACATCCCGACTATATAGGCCTACATGTACATCCCGACTATAGGCCTACATATACATCACGACTATATAGGCCTACATGTACACCCCGACTTAGCCGAGAAATCTTGGCTCTGCCGAATTTTTTTATTTCCGTGTTCGTCATAGCCAAGATCACTTCCATAGTAAACAAGAGTTTCGGGAAACCCAAAATACGCCCGGAAAGGCACAGTAACTGCAGCCATACCAAAACAAATCCTTCCATATTTATTTGAATTTAATTTTCAAAATTCAGAGGGAAGAGGTTGAAGCTTGGTAAATGATTGATTGATTAATTGTTTGGTGTTTTACGCTGCGCTCAAGATTATTTCACTTACATGTATATGGCGGCGTTGCCAGTTTTATTATGTGAAGCTTGGTAAAAGGTGATGTTATGTCAACAAAATGAAATTTTACCACTAAAACCTTTAAAATCCATCTGTATCAAATTTAAAATGGGCTATTTGGATCAACAATTATTAACAAGATTTGTACACGGTACAAGTCATCAATTCTCGCTGCTGTTAAAACACGATGTTAAACATTGTTTGTTGTCAATAAAGGTTGCACTAAAATGTTTCAATTTTTTAGAAAAGCAGTTTATAATTTACTAATCATACTTAAATAAATGTAATTAATTGGTAATTTCGCAGCTCACACCAATTCAAGTAGATTTGACAATTTTTCTCATAATATTTTTCATCTACATTATTTGGCCATAGACATCTTGACAATATTCTAAATCTCCCCATATACCTACAGGTTATTACTTCTAATTTTATCATAGACCAATTGTTTAGAATAGATTTGGCTATGGGTTCATTGCTAATGTCACCCACTGTTTTATGGGGCCATGTGGTACACAAAGCCTGGTTTAGCCATATATCACTGTAAGTTGACAAGGTAGATAGACCAAAGCTGGGATACTTATCTCTTGGTCTGTAGATAAAACTTAAATCCTTATATGTATTTTTCATTTGATTAAAACGTTATATATTGATTTAAGAATAGTCTTTATCAATTTAGAAACATTATTGCAATTTGAAAAAATCCTTTTTTGATGAGAATCGGAAAAGTAGAAGCCATTTTATAATTTAAAGGTTGTTTTCATGAAAATGAAAGTAAGAATAAAAGGGAATGTACATAATCCAATAATTTGCAATAGTTGATATCATAAACAATTTTTTTACACACTGTCTGTTAATATGGTATGTAACATGAAAGAATTGAAAACATCGGATCATATTTGTTAAAGTTATGGAGAGAAAAAGTAAATATTACATAACCCAATATGGCTGCCATATTACGCAATGTATGATGTCAAAAATAGTTCGCGACACACCTTCCACCCATAAGGTATATACTCAGAAAAAATTGTGCAGATGGAATCAAAACATTGGAAGTTATGGAGCGGAAGGGAATATTACATAATCCAATATAACTCCCATATTATGTAACCAGTGATGTTAAAAATAGTTTGCGACACACCTTCTACCCATAAGGTATATACTTAGAAAAAATTGTGCAGATGGAATCAAAACTTTAGAAGTTATGGAGCGGAAGGGAAAGCGGACGCCGGACAGCCGGACTGCCGGACTGCCGGACTTCCGGACTGCCGTCCTGCCGGACGGACAGAGATGATACCATAATACAGCCCGCTTTTCAAGCCGGGCGTATAAAAAGGGATATAAGTTAAGGAGACTCGCCGAAAATATCGGCGGCGCAAATTTCACAACAAATAAGCAAAGAATAAAATATTTACCACTGCATTCCGATAGCTTAGACCATGAAGAAGGAGTTTGTCAAACTTAGGCCGCTGTAAAGTGACTAAAGATATATGATTGAAGTATTTCTACGACGCCCCGCATAGTTTAACTGGCCGTTTAAATGTTTCACTATGGCGGTTACGTCAGGTTGAAAGCCAGTGGACTTCGAAACAAATATTGACTGCATAAGGGAAAGTTTACCACTTTACATCGGCGTAAGTTTGACAAACTCCTTCGTCGTGGTCTATACTATCGGATTGCAGTGATAAATGTTTTATTCTTTGCTTTTTTTGTTATGAAATTTGCTCCGCCGTTTATTTCGGCGGCACTGCTTCAAAAATATCGTTTATTTAACATGGAAGTGATCTCGGCTATGACGAAGACAGAAAAAAAAAAAAAAATTCGGCAGAGCCCAGATTTCTCGGCTAACCCCGACTATATAGGCCTACATGTACACCCCAACTATATAGGCCTACATGTACACCCCGACTATAGGCCTACATATACATCCCGACTATATAGGCCTACATGTACACCCCAACTATATAGGCCTACATGTACATCACGACTATATAGGCCTACATATACATCACGACTATAGGCCTACATGTACATCACGACTATATAGGCCTACATGTACATCCCGACTATAGGCCTACATATACATCCCGACTATATAGGCCTACATATACATCCCGACTATAGGCCTACATGTACATCCCGACTATAGGCCTACATGTACATCACGACCATAGGCCTACATGTACATCACGACTATAGGCCTACATATACATCACGACTATATAGGCCTATATGTACATCCCGACTATAGGCCTACATATACATCACGACTATATAGGCCTACATGTACATCCCGACTATAGGCCTACATGTACATCACGACTATAGGCCTACATGTACATCACGACTATATAGGCCTACATATACATCCCGACTATAGGCCTACATGTACATCACGACTATATAGGCCTACATGTACATCCGGACTATAGGCCTATATATACATCCCGACTATATAGGCCTACATATACATCCCGACTATAGGCCTACATATACATCCCGACTATAGGCCTACATGTACATCCCGACTATATAGGCCTACATGTACATCCCGACTATACGCCTACATGTACATCACGACTATATAGGCCTACATGTACATCCCGACTATACGCCTACATGTACACCCCGACTATAGGCCTACATGTACACCCCGACTATATAGGCCTACATGTACACCCCGACTATAGGCCTACATGTACATCACGACTATATAGGCCTACATGTACATCCCGACTATAGGCCTACATGTACAACCCGACTATAGGCCTACATGTACACCCCGACTATAGGCCTACATGTACATCACGACTATATAGGCCTACATGTACATCCTGACTATATAGGCCTACATGTACATCCCGACTATATAGGCCTACATGTACACCCCGACTATAGGCCTACATATACATCCCGACTATATAGGCCTACATGTACACCCCGACTATAGGCCTACATAAACATCCCGACTATAGGCCTACATGTACATCCCGACTATATAGGCCTACATGTACACCCCGACTATAGGCCTACATGTACATCCCGACTATATAGGCCTACATGTACATCCCGACTATATAGGCCTACATGTACACCCCGACTATAGGCCTACATATACATCCCGAGTATATAGGCCTACATATACATCCCGACTATATAGGCCTACATGTACATCACGACTATATAGGCCTACATGTACATCCCGACTATATAGGCCTACATGTACATCCCGACTATATAGGCCTACATGTACATCCCGACTATAGGCCTACATATACATCCCGACTATAGGCCTACATATACATCCCGACTATAGGCCTACATGTACATCCCGACTATAGGCCTACATGTACACCCCGACTATAGGCCTACATATACATCCCGACTATATAGGCCTACATGTACATCCCGACTATATAGGCCTACATGTACATCACGACTATATAGGCCTACATGTACATCCCGACTATATAGGCCTACATGTACATCCCGACTATAGGCCTACATATACATCCCGACTATAGGCCTACATGTACATCCCGACTATAGGCCTACATGTACACCCCGACTATAGGCCTACATGTACATCCCGACTATAGGCCTACATATACATCCCGACTATATAGGCCTACATGTACATCCCGACTATATAGGCCTACATGTACATCCTGACTATAGGCCTACATATACATCACGACTATATAGGCCTACATGTACACCCCGAGTATATAGGCCTACATGTACACCCCAACTATATAGGCCTACATGTACACCCCGACTATAGGCCTACATATACATCCCGACTATATAGGCCTACATGTACACCCCAACTATATAGGCCTACATGTACATCACGACTATATAGGCCTAAATATACATCACGACTATAGGCCTACATGTACATCCCGACTATATAGGCCTATATATACATCACGACTATAGGCCTACATGTACATCACGACTATATAGGCCTACATGTACATCCCGACTATAGGCCTACATATACATCCCTACTATATAGGCCTACATATACATCCCGACTATAGGCATACATGTACATCCCGACTATAGGCCTACATGTACATCCCGACTATATAGGCCTACATGTACACCCCGACTATATAGGCCTACATGTACATCCCGACTATAGGCCTACATGTACACCCCGACTATAGGCCTACATGTACATCACGACTATATAGGCCTACATGTACACCCCGACTATAGGCCTACATGTACACCCCGACTATAGGCCTACATGTACACCCCGACTATAGGCCTACATGTACATCACGACTATATAGGCCTACATGTACATCCCGACTATATAGGCCTACATGTACATCCCGACTATAGGCCTACATATACATCCCAACTATATAGGCCTACATGTACACCCCGACTATAGACCTACATGTACATCCCGACTATAGGCCTACATGTACATCCCGACTATAGGCCTACATGTACACCCCGACTATAGGCCTACATGTACACCCCGACTATAGGCCTACATGTACATCTCGACTATATAGGCCTACATGTACACCCCGACTATAGGCCTACATGTACATCCCGACTATATAGGCCTACATGTACATCCCGACTATATAGGCCTACATGTACATCCCGACTTTAGGCCTACATGTACACCCCGTCTATAGGCCTACATGTACATCACGACTATATAGGCCTACATGTACACCCCGACTATAGGCCTACATGTACACCCCGACTATAGGCCTACATGTACACCCCGACTATAGGCCTACATGTACATCACGACTATATAGGCCTACATGTACATCCCGACTATATAGGCCTACATGTACATCCCGACTATAGGCCTACATATACATCCCGACTATATAGGCCTACATGTACACCCCGACTATAGACCTACATGTACATCACGACTATATAGGCCTACATATACATTCCGACCATAGGCCTACATACATATACATCACGACTATAGGCCTACATGT
Organism: Lepidochitona cinerea; assembly: GCA_963971465.1. Classification (NCBI taxonomy): domain Eukaryota; kingdom Metazoa; phylum Mollusca; class Polyplacophora; order Chitonida; family Tonicellidae; genus Lepidochitona; species Lepidochitona cinerea. Next base: position 52,665,422 of record OZ020553.1, read on the forward strand.
ACATCCCGACCATAGGCCTACATATACATCACGACTATAGGCCTACATGTACATCACGACTATAGGCCTACATATACATTCCGACCATAGGCCTACATGTACATCCCGACTATAGGCCTACATATACATCACGACTATAGGCCTACATATACATCACGACTATATAGGCCTACATATACATCCCGACTATAGGCATACATGTACATCCCGACTATATAGGCCTACATGTACATCCCGACTATATAGGCCTACATGTACACCCCGACTATAGGCCTACATGTACACCCCGACCATAGGCCTACATGTACACCCCGACTATAGGCCTACATATACATCCCGACTATAGGCCTACATATACATCCCGACTATAGGCCTACATGTACATCCCGACTATAGGCCTACATATACATCACGACTATATAGGCCTACATATACATCCCGACTATAGGCATACATGTACATCACGACTATATAGGCCTACATATACATTCCGACCATATGGCCTACATACATATACATCACGACTATAGGCCTACATGTACATCCCGACTATATAGGCCTACATGTACACCCCGACTATAGGCCTACATATACATCCCGACTATATAGGCCTACATGTACATCCCGACTATATAGGCCTACATGTACACCCCGACTATAGGCCTACATGTACACCCCGACCATAGGCCTACATGTACACCCCGACTATAGGCCTACATATACATCACGACTATATAGGCCTACATGTACATCCCGACTATAGGCCTACATATACATCACGACTATATAGGCCTACATATACATCACGACTATAGGCATACATGTACATCACGACTATATAGGCCTACATATACATTCCGACCATAGGCCTACATACATATACATCACCACTATAGGCCTACATGTACATCCCGACTATATAGGCCTACATGTACACCCCGACTATAGGCCTACATATACATCCCGACTATATAGGCCTACATGTACATCCCGACTATATAGGCCTACATGTACACCCCGACTATAGGCCTACATGTACACCCCGACTATAGGCCTACATATACATCACGACTATATAGGCCTACATGTACATCACGACTATAGGCCTACATGTACATCACGACCATAGGCCTACATGTACATCCCGACTATAGGCCTACATGTACATCCGACTATAGGCCTACATATACATTCCGACCATAGGCCTACATGTACATCACGACTATATGCCTACATGTACATCACGACTATAGGCCTACATGTACATCCCGACTATATAGGCCTACATGTACATCCCGACTATACGCCTACATGTACATCACGACTATATAGGCCTACATGTACATCCCGACTATACGCCTACATGTACACCCCGACTATAGGCCTACATGTACACCCCGACTATATAGGCCTACATGTACATCACGACTATATAGGCCTACATGTACATCCCGACTATAGGCCTACATGTACACCCCGACTATAGGCCTACATGTACACCCCGACTATAGGCCTACATGTACATCACGACTATATAGGCCTACATGTACATCCTGACTATATAGGCTTAAATTAACACTAAACTAATTATACTAGGCGACTTAAATGACGACCTTACGACTGGTAACTCTCGTTTTGTTGACGACATTTTATTGCGATATAATCTGTATAATGTCATTACTAAGCCCACACGAATAACCGGCCATTCATCAACGATACTAGATCCAATCATTGTCAGTTCGTCTATAAATGTTGTTGACAGTGATGTAACACCTGTAGACAAAACAGTCAGTGACCACTGCTCTACATATATTGATATTGATATCAAATGTTCTTTCAAGCAAGCATTTTCACGTGACATTTGGATATATAAATCAGCAGATTTTGATAGGCTGAATACGTTAATTCATAATGAAGACTGGCACAACCTTTTCAGCTCCGGTGACGTTGACGAAGCGACAAATTCCTTTACTAACAAAATTAAAAATTTTGCTGAACAGTGCATTCCGCATAAAACAATAATTGTTAGACCTACTGACAAGCCATGGTACGATTCAAAATTAAGAAGCCAAATGAGAAAACGTGATAGACTTAGGAAGCATGCCAAACAAACAGGAAGACCCAGTGACTGGGCAAAATTTAAACACTGTCGCAACACCGTAAATAATATGAAAAAGTACGCCCAAAAAAATTATGTTGATACTTTGGAGTGCAACTTAGAATCACTCAAAAACAATCCAAAATCATACTGGAAAATACTAAAACAGATAATCAGCGAAAACTCGAAATCCAACACAATACCGCCCCTACACTGTCCTAATAATATTAACAAGCTCTATTTTACTGATTCAGCTAAGGCAGAAATTCTCAATGATTACTTTGTATCTGTGGCGTCTGTAAACGATTCATCTACCACTCTTCCACCCTTTGTTCTCAAAACTCAGGAACTTTTAGAACCTTTTGTTATAAGTGAAGAGGATGTTGAAGATGTTATCAAAATTCTTGACTCTGAGAAAGCTGTTGGACCAGACTTCATTAGCCACCGGTTGTTGAAAGGTGTAATTAAATCAATCGGCAAACCACTTTCATTACTTTTCAATTTATCGTTGCAGACCAAAAAAGTTCCCCAACTCTGGAAAATAGCAACCGTAATTCCAATATTTAAAAAAAATGACAAGCATTCTGCATTAAATTACAGACCAATTGCCCTAATTAGTTGTGTTGGAAAGATTCTCGAACGAATTATATTTAAGCATATATACAACCATTTCAACTCTTATAGTCTTTTTTACAAATATCAAGCTGGTTTTCTTCCTGGGCACTCAACAACCCACCAATTAATAGAACTATATGACAGTCTTTGTAAGCATTTTGACCAGGGTGATTTTTCCTGCGTGGTTTTTTTGGACATATCAAAGGCATTTGATACAGTTTGGCACCGTGGGCTTCTTTTCAAGCTAAAACAATACGGCATTGACGAAAACACACTGGAGTGGATTTCAAGTTACTTGTATGGCCGTCATCAAAAGGTTGTAGTTGGACAATCGTTTTCCGAACTTAAAACGGTCACTGCTGGAGTACCACAAGGGTCCGTGCTAGGACCGCTCCTGTTTTTGATATACATTAATGATCTCCCCGAAAACATAATAAGTGTGATTAGACTATTCGCAGACGACTCCTCCACGCAGTACTCCTCTCCCAATGTTCTCGAAACCGAACTTATTCTAAACTACGACCTACAACGTTTAGTAGACTGGTCCAAACAATGGCTGTTAAATTTCAATACACTAAAAACTACCGTATTATATTTTACCTACCTTAATCAAACTCACTTGCCCGAACTTGTTTTTGACGATATCCAGCTTCAATATTCAAACAACCATAAACATCTGGGGGTGACGTTTCAAACTAACTTTAAATGGGACATACATATAGATAATATTATTAAACTTGCAAGCAGAAGGATTGGTATACTCAGAAAATTAAAATATCAACTTAATAGAACATCATTGTCACAAATTTATCTCAGTTTCGTCAGGCCCATTTTAGAATATTCAAGCATTGTCTGGGATGGTTGCACCAAAGAGCAATCTGATAAACTTGAAAAACTCCAGCTGTCTGCAGCTAGAATTGTAACGGGTTTACCAATATACGTTTCTTCTGACAAATTATATATTGAAACAGGTTGGGAGAAATTGTCTGCAAGACGTCAGTATGCCAAAACTAAGCTACTCTTTCAAATAATAAGTGGCAATGCCCCAGAATTTTTGCTGAGGCTACTACCGCCATTAGTTGGGCAAACTACTCAATATCTTCTCAGGGATGGGCAGAATTATACCATTCCACCATCCAGAACTCGAGTCCTTGAACAATCGTTTTTCCCATCCGTCCTAAAATCATGGAATAATATTGATATAACAATTAGAAACGAAATCTCATTCAATCAACTGAAAAAACAATTTTTCTCTAACTTTTTACCACCAAAGTATCTAAATATTGGCAAACGCGTTTATAATATTATTCTAACTCAAATGAGATACTGCTGTAGTCCTCTAAATGATGATAGATATCGAGTAAACCTCTCATTAACTAGATCGTGTGCCTGTGGTCATCCTCTCGAGGATGCGTTTCATTTCTTCTTTGTCTGCCCAAAATATACACATCTTAGACCAGCACTAATACTGAATCTTCCCCCTGATATAAGTATACACGAATTATTGAACGGTTACCAATCAAAATCAGTCCAATACAACAGCATTATACTTGGGGATGCAATAAGTTTATTGAAGCCACGAAGAGGTTCTGAGTAAAACATCTGTAATCTTGGGTTTTGTGCCATCCACATCTGTATTTTTGTTTCTACTCCTCTCGGTGTTTATTGTAAATGCTATTATATGCCTTAATTTACTATGGATACAAAATTATACAACTATGTTATTGAACGTTTAATTTTCTGTTCTAGGGAAAGGGACTTTGTAAGTTTACGGAACTTGTTCCCAATCCCCTTGCTTTACTTATGCAATAAAATATGTTCAATTCACTATATAGGCCTACATGTACATCCCGACTATATAGGCCTACATGTACATCACGACTATAGGCCTACATATACATTCCGACCTTAGGCCTACATATACATCACGACTATAGGCCTACATGTACATCCCGACTATAGGCCTACATGTACATCCGACTATATAGGCCTACATGTACATCCCGACTATAAGCCTACATGTACATCCGACTATATAGGCCTACATATACATCCCGACTATAGGCCTACATATACATCACGACTATAGGCCTACATGTACATCCCGACTATAGGCCTACATATACATCCCGACTATATAGGCCTACATATACATCACGACTATAGGCCTACATGTACATCACGACTATAGGCCTACATATACATTCCGACCATAGGCCTACATATACATCACGACTATAGGCATACATGTACATCACGACTATATAGGCCTACATATACATTCCGACCATAGGCCTACATACATATACATCACGACTATAGGCCTACATGTACATCCCGACTATATAGGCCTACATGTACATCCCGACTATATAGGCCTACATATACATCCCGACCATAGGCCTACATATACATCACGACTATAGGCATACATGTACATCACGACTATATAGGCCTACATATACATTCCGACCATAGGCCTACATACATATACATCACGACTATAGGCCTACATGTACATCACGACTATATAGGCCTACATGTACATCACGACTATATAGGCCTACATATACATCCCGACTATATAGGCCTACATATACATCACGACTATATAGGCCTACATGTACATCACGAATATATAGGCCTACATGTACATCACGACTATATAGGCCTACATATACATCCCGACTATATAGGCCTACATATACATCCCGACTATATAGGCCTACATGTACATCACGACTATATAGGCCTACATGTACATCACGACTATATAGGCCTACATATACATCCCGACCATAGGCCTACATATACATCACGACTATAGGCCTACATGTACATCACGACTATAGGCCTACATGTACATCACGACTATAGGCCTACATATACATTCCGACCGTAGGCCTACATGTACACCCCGACTATAGGCCTACATGTACATCACGACTATAGGCCTACATATACATTCCGACCATAGGCCTACATGTACACCCCGACTATAGGCCTACATGTACACCCCGACTATAGGCCTACATGTACACCCCGACTATATAGGCCTATTTGCATTTTGTCCGTTATAATTTGCACACGGTTGTAGGCCCTAGGCCTAAAAATACCGACTACTAGCTTTACCAATATATATTTTTTTCATCAACCAGTCGCCAATCCTTTAGTTTTACAAGATAACTCAAATCTCAACTTCTCACAGCGATCGGAATTAATGAGTTTATCACCTTGTTTAATGGAAAAACATCTTGGCAGCCACTGTCACTTTTATACCTTGGCTTTTCCCTCTATCTATATGTATTGTAGGCCTAAATGGCAAGTCAATATCTGGGATTACATTTTTTTTTTGAATATATGCATATTCTTTTTCTGTGTGTTCCTGGCTGAATGCAAACAATTATAAGTCTAAAACAAAAGTCTAAATCAAGCTATAGTATTAATCACATGTAATTATTCTACCTTTTGCACCAATTTTTACATCGACGAGAGCTAAAGCCAAGAAATATGCAATGTTCATCCTCATTGGTTAGCTGGAAAGTTATAAAGCCATTAGCCATTGGTTATCATAATTCGTGGAATGAAATCCTAATTCGTGATGCGAGCAATTTATCATTCCTTGACCTGAAACTGAAAGTGTGACAGAGACAATGGTTTGTAACTTAACGCGCATGCGCAGCCTCAAATGAGGCCATATTGTTTGGAGATCGGACGAACGTCAACGTTTACCGTTTCGCTTTTATAGGAAAATAGCTTTTTATTGTTTATTTTACAACTGTTCTTTATGGATTAGCTGAAAGGAGACGAAATGAGCCGAATTTTAAATTCTAGTCAGCTTAAAAGGCTAAATGAACACAAATACAGCTCTGAAGGTTCCTCCGTATTGGAGCCGTCGATGCAAGTGTTTTGGCGATGGTTAGTTGAACAAATTCCGCGAACATGGGCACCGAATACCATAACAATTGTAGGTCTTGCCATCAACGTAATAACAACTTTGATTCTCGTGTTGTATTGCCCCCAAGCGACACAAGAGGTAAGCTCTTTTGACACATTTCATATTTATTAACTCGAGCATTAAAAAGTCGGTCAGCTGATTATTATTCTGGGGCAAGGGAGATAATTTGTAGAAAATTAGGTTAACAGAATTTACTGTAAATGACCAAATACTAGGCTACTGCAACCTTATGTTACTTCGGTGCAAATATAGAATAGGTCAGTCGTTTTTAACTTGTCTTCAAATTCGTCTTTTAGATGTTATTTTTTTTAGCTTTTAGCAGGGATAGTTTAGTTTTAAGCATGTAATAATAAATTAGTCATTAGTCATAAGTTCTAGAAGAAATGAATAAAACGAGGGGTTGCAGGGGGGCTTGCCCCCCTGAGGATTATAGCGGTTTGAGACTGACGGACCAATTCTATAGTCTGTCCGTTACTTCACTCAAGCAAAGGTCTTCCTTCGTAATTTAATGATTTTTGACATTTATTGATCGTCGCCACGGTATATCAACTGCTGTGAGCAGGACTTCCGAGCACTATCGTATAAGTAACTTAGTAAGTATCATGTGAAAAGAGGACCGCCAATCGAACCGCGGTTGGCATAGCCACACTCATGTGTCTTTTTCCTGGGTTACTTACTTGCCAGTCAGGAAGATAAGGTTGACACTGACTGATATCCCCTCAAACCAATGCGTTATATGTCCATCAAGGAAAAGTTACTCCCCTTGCTGTGCTCTCTATGGAAAGGAGGAAGCATTTCTTCACTCTCGCGAGATTTCTGAGACTGGCCTTGTGTTAAATGAATAGTGAATTGTTCAGAAAACTGTTGACAGGTTATAAGATCAAAATATTTCTTTGACTTTTACCTCAGATTGTGAAAATATATAAAGATATAAATAATTCATTAAAACCTAACGAAATGACTGGTAATAGAACTCTTTCATTGTTTTTATTGTTTTGCATTATAACGAGAAGGAGGCTGTCCCACTCATACTACCAAATGCACCTCCATTTTGAAGAGTTCTACTAATGGAAATAGAATGTATTGGAGCGTTTTTGTGTAGTATGCCATAAGTGGTCTGAAAGACATGTATCATACTTTAATTTGAAACATACATTAGTCTAGCATGATGCTATAACTAATGCATTTCTGATGTCTTTGCCGCTGTCAGTGTTGAAAAATGCAAAAAATTTCTGTAGGCCTAAAATAATGCATAGATCGACTTACTACGACTGAAATCTATATATTTGTCAAATTAATAATTGCCATAGTATTTTCAGATACGTGTATCTATAAGCTCACAAAAAGTTGAATTATTTACTAGAGATAAAAGTCCGGAATTCTAAATCATCCTCCCTTATGCCCTCTTCTATGAGTAAGGTCTGTTTTGTTGAGATCGCGGCACTTAGGTCTTTCAGCAAACAGCAAAACCAAACAGAAACTAGGGGGTGTTGAAGTTGCAGCGGGGCAACTTCGAGGTTCGGGATCCACAGTTAAGTTTTTATCAGTCTGTTGTTCGGTATCATAATTATTCACCACGTTCAAACAGAAATCTTCGGAATAAAACCTAAATCTGCAAAATTAAAGATTTATTTGCTTATATTTTTCAATCATAATTTGCATTAAACATTTTTCGTACTGACGTAGGGGCCTACTATGTATTATTTATATAATGTTACATTAATTATACAAGATTAGGTCTGTCTGCTTGGACATAGCAGTTATGGCTCTGGTCACTAAATCAATGTCACTCTTTGTGTAAAAACCCTAGTTGGTGTCAGTCGCTAAGTTTACTTACAGTTTGCTTGCTAGCGCCAGATCACAATGAATTTATCACTATGTCTGTTGTGGTTTTGTGGACCAATTATTCTCTGTACGGGAATAATTGTGCAAAAATTATGTTACCCTAACCTTTATGCGTCATTTCTTTTCCTAAAATATTGGGCGTATTTGTATCCTCTATGGTGAAAATATCTGTCTATCATGTTACTTAACAAGATTCTATCAATAAAATGCACATCTTTCATTAACATCCTAGGTTTTTGTCCTTTACTTAAGGGTTTTTGTCTGTGTGGTCGAAGATCTTTCTTATATATATTTGAACATAGTTTAATTAACATCATTTTTTTAAAGAGTCCTACTTTATTAAATATTAAATGAAACTGGTTGATTTTCACACAAGACATAGACCTTGATCAACACTATTGGTATGTTAAATTTAAAGTTTATACCTTGAAGCAATTTTGAAAAACTTAAGTTTTTAATTTTTAAATAAAATCCAATATGGCGGCGAAACCGTTGATCCAATCTAAATTTACCAAGCAGTTCAAAGATGAAAAAAGATATTATCTATCTAAATTTTAAAAGCCGATTGCTTTATTAGAAAAATTAGCTGAGATATCACTCCTTAAAGTTTTCAAAAATTTAAAATGGCGTCCAGGTCACGTGACTTGTTGTACATTCATAAGACTTTGGAATTCCATAGATCTATTATAGGTCTACAAGAATGAGAATTTTCGTTTAGTTCCAATAAATGGTTTTCTAGATATTGCATTTTTTTAAAAACATAGCTTTGACGAATACAAGTCTGTTATGAAATTTCTCGGAGATTCTTGATTGGAACAGCTTAGTAATCCCCCGACTTTTACAAAGTGAAATTTGAGCTAAATCGAATGAATGGTTTCGGAGAAGAAAATTTTTGGTCAAATACGCTTTTTTCCAAATGGCGGACAAACGGTGTAGCGTAGCGACAATTCAGAAAAAATGGACCTAGATAATGTGTTTAAGAATATGTATGTGAAAGATGAGTCATGCATAGAAAACTGTTTGAGTTATATCACCTACAAAAACTGTGGAAAACAAATAATAACTAGAAATTGCTGAAGCAATTGCGATTCAAAGTGTGAAGTCAAATGATTCAGCATTACATATAATACTCATTGACTTCTTTATGAAAAGTAATTTAAGCGTGGAAAAGATGTACATGGCCCATCACTCAAGATTATGAATAAATATATTACATTGATCGTCAACTACTATACCTTTGGCTTACATTGTTTAGTACTGATGTTTTATTCTTTCGTACTGTATTTCACTTTTTCATTATTTTTGCTGTGTACCCTACCCATAATTGAGAAAGGATGGGAATCTTGTAGCGTAAAGTCATCCTCTATGTTCTTCTGCATTTTTCATTTCCTTTGTACCTATTACAGTTTTGCTTGTGTATGTTTGGTTCATTTTGGGTTAGTATGGGTAATTAGACTGATCCATTAAAATCTATTTTGGGTATCCTATTTTCTTCTTTGAAGACCAGAGCAAAAAGGAAGCAACCATAATAAATTATATAATTTACATGTACTATAATCATTACAGTAAACACACAGCTGGAATTTCTTAGGTTATGGCTTCTTCTGCCTACACATTGAACCTATTTAGGCAATGCTGTGTTGATTGCCTCAGAAACAGATCTGATTTTCACAGAAAATGTGCGAGAGCTGCTTTCCCTTTACTTACAAGTGTAATGTAAATGAAAGGTACATGTTATATCCAATAATAATAATTTCATACTCCTGCCACATGTACATTGTAACCTTTCCTCCAATAATATTATAAGGTTAGTGTGTCAAGATACATGTGGTCCTTATTCAGTGAGTCAATCCACAGTTACAGTAGTTATTTACCTTTTGTATATAGCAGTATATGTAAGTTATTTATAAGGAAAAATAACTGCCCTTTTGGCTGAAATATATTCTTAAAGTGGCACTTTAAAAACTAGTTAAAGGAGGAGAAAACAAAAAAACAACATGAAATTGTAACGAACAATCACCCTTAGAGTATCAATTTTTAAGCTGTAAATCTTACCTGCGTTTTATGGTGATGCAGAAAATTGCACATGTTTAAATTGGGTCACAAAAACGATGGGGACCGCCATTTGTAAAGCGAGAAATTGACCGGAAACAGATGTGCCTAGCAATTAACCTAGGCTTAAACGGCAGACTAAGAAAGTTGACCAATTTGACTCGCACGTGCGCTTTGAATTGCTGGGTATGCGTCTACTGATTGGCCGAAGGAGACACACCCCTAAGCACTGTTGTGATGATGGCGGCCAAGTAAGCAAGTCGGTCTCAGTCGAAATCCAACGGTTTTATATAACTTCACTTTAGGACTGTGCGGTGGGGAAAAATCGTAAAAATATGTCTATGGTACCATTGGAAAGGGAAATTCGCCGTCCGTTTAGTGTATATGCCTGTTTTATTTGTTTTCTCCTCCTTTAAAATCATAATAGACATTCACTTTACTGTCCATACTGGGCCTAGAAAAACGAAACGTCTTTTAACTTAAAAACAGGACTTTTCCAGAATCCTCATATTGGGCATGGATATAAAAATCTGAAATCAGTAGGCCTACTTATCTTGTGCTATTGTTATTGTCAAACAACCAGTTCCATTGATGAATCACACGTTGGAATTCAAATCACACAAAAAAAATTTCGATATTTTTTTTTCTATTTGGTTGACATGTGGAGGAGTTGCCTGGTACATGTACTCGCCGAAGGCTGGGGATTTCCTCTGGGCAACAACATGTAGCAGTGTTTCTCATAATGTTGGATGCAGCCTAAAATATTAATCAATCTATTAAACCAGGGATCAGGTTGCTGTTTTCTGTACAGGGATGTCGTAGGTTGCTGTTTTCTGTACAGGGATGTCGTAGGTTGCTGTTTTCTGTACAGGGATGTCGTAGGTTGCTGTTTTCTGTACAGGGATGTCGTAGGTTGCTGTTTTCTGTACAGGGATGTCGTAGGTTGCTGTTTTCTGTACAGGGATGTTGTAGGTTGCTGTTTTCTGTACAGGGATGTCGTAGGTTGCTGTTTTCTATACAGGGATCAGGTTGCGGTTTTCTGTACAGGGATGAGGTTGCTGTTTTCTATACAGGGATCAGGTTGCGGTTTTCTGTACAGGGATCAGGTTGCGGTTTTCTGTACAGGGCTGAGGCTGCTATTTTCTATACAGGGATCAGGTTGCTGTTTTCTGTACAGGGATGCTGGAGGTTGCTGTTTTCTGTACAGGGATGCTGGAGGTTGCTGTTTTCGGTTCAGGGATGTTGGAGGTTGCTGTTTTCTGTACAGGGATGCTGGAGGTTGCTGTTTTCTATACAGGGTTGAGGTTGCTGTTTTCGGTTCAGGGATGTTGTACATGTAGGTTGCTGTTTTCTATACAGGGATCAGGTTGTTGTTTTCTGCAAAGGGCTGAGGTTGCTGTTTTCTGTACAAGGATCAGGTTGCTGTTTTCTGTACAGGGATGAGGTTGCTGTTTTCTATACAGGGATGTTGGAGGTTGCTGTTTTCTATACAGGGATCAGGTTGCTGTTTTCTGTACAGGGATGAGGTTGCTGTTTTCTATACAGGGATGTTGGAGGTTGCTGTTTTCTGTACAGGGATGCTGGAGGTTGCTGTTTTCTATACAGGGATCAGGTTGCTGTTTTCTGCACAGGGATGAGGTTGCTGTTTTCTGTACAGGGATGCTGGAGGTTGCTGTTTTCTATACAGGGATGCTGGAGGTTGCTGTTTTCTATACAGGGATCAGGTTGCTGTTTTCTATACAGGGATGCTGGAGGTTGCTGTTTTCTATACAGGGATCAGGTTGCTGTTTTCTATACAGGGATGCTGGAGGTTGCTGTTTTCTATACAGGGATGAGGTTGCTGTTTTCGGTTCAGGGATGTTGTACATGTAGGTTGCTGTTTTCTATACAGGGATCAGGTTGCTGTTTTCTGTACAGGGATGCTGGAGGTTGCTGTTTTCTATACAGGGATGCTGGAGGTTGCTGTTTTCTATACAGGGTTGAGGTTGCTGTTTTCGGTTCAGGGATGTTGTACATGTAGGTTGCTGTTTTCTATACAGGGATCAGGTTGTTGTTTTCTGCACAGGGCTGAGGTTGCTGTTTTCTGTACAGGGATCAGGTTGCTGTTTTCTGTACAGGGATGAGGTTGTTGTTTTCTGCACAGGGCTGAGGTTGCTGTTTTCTATACAGGGATGTTGGAGGTTGCTGTTTTCTGTACAGGGATCAGGTTGCTGTTTTCTGTACAGGGATCAGGTTGCTGTTTTCTGTACAGGGATGTTGTAGGTTGCTGTTTTCTATACAGGGATCAGGTTGCTGTTTTCTGTACAGGGATGAGGTTGCTGTTTTCTATACAGGGCTGAGGTTGCTGTTTTCTGTACAGGGATCAGGTTGCTGTTTTCTATACAGGGATGAGGTTGCTGTTTTCTGTACAGGGATGAGGTTGCTGTTTTCTATACAGGGCTGAGGTTGCTGTTTTCTGTACAGGGATCAGGTTGCTGTTTTCTGTACAGGGATCAGGTTGCTGTTTTCTATACAGGGCTGAGGTTGCTATTTTCTGCACAGGGATGAGGTTGCTGTTTTCTGTACAGGGATGTTGGAGGTTGCTGTTTTCTATACAGGGATGAGGTTGCTGTTTTCTGTACAGGGCTGTTGGAGGTTACTGTTTTCTATACAGGGCTGAGGTTGCTGTTTTCTGTACAGGGCTGAGGTTGCTATTTTCTGCACAGGGTTGAGGTTGCTGTTTTCTGTACAGGGATGAGGTTGCTGTTTTCTGTACAGGGCTGAGGTTGCTGTTTTCTGTACAGGGCTGTTGGAGGTTACTGTTTTCTATACAGGGCTGAGGTTGCTGTTTTCTGTACAGGGCTGAGGTTGCTATTTTCTGCACAGGGATAAGGTTGCTGTTTTCTGTATAGGGCTGTTGGAGGTTGCTGTTTTCTGTATAGGGCTGTTGGAGGTTGCTGTTTTCTATACAGGGCTGAGGTTGCTGTTTTCTGTACAGGGCTGAGGTTGCTGTTTTCTGTACAGGGCTGAGGTTGCTGTTTTCGGTTCAGGGCTGAGGTTGCTATTTTCTGCACAGGGTTGAGGTTGCTGTTTTCTGTACAGGGCTGTTGGAGGTTGCTGTTTTCTATACAGGGATGAGGTTGCTGTTTTCGGTTCAGGGCTGAGGTTGCTATTTTCTGTACAGGGATGAGGTTGCTGTTTTCTGTACAGGGATGTTGGAGGTTGCTGTTTTCTATACAGGGATGAGGTTGCTGTTTTCTGTACAGGGCTGTTGGAGGTTACTGTTTTCTATACAGGGCTGAGGTTGCTGTTTTCTGTACAGGGCTGAGGTTGCTATTTTCTGCACAGGGTTGAGGTTGCTGTTTTCTGTACAGGGATGAGGTTGCTGTTTTCGGTTCAGGGCTGAGGTTGCTATTTTCTGCACAGGGCTGAAGCTGCTGTTTTCTGCACATGGCTGAGGTTGCTATTTTCTGCACAGGGTTGAGGTTGCTGTTTTCGGTTCAGGGCTGAGGTTGCTATTTTCTGCACAGGGATGAGGTTGCTGTTTTCTGTACAGGGATGTTGGAGGTTGCTGTTTTCTATACAGGGATGAGGTTGCTGTTTTCTGTACAGGGCTGTTGGAGGTTACTGTTTTCTATACAGGGCTGAGGTTGCTGTTTTCTGTACAGGGCTGAGGTTGCTGTTTTCGGTTCAGGGCTGAGGTTGCTGTTTTCTGCACAGGGCTGAGGTTGCTGTTTTCTGTACAGGGATGAGGTTGCTGTTTTCGGTTCAGGGCTGAGGTTGCTATTTTCTGCACAGGGCTGAAGCTGCTGTTTTCTGCACATGGCTGAGGTTGCTGTTTTCGGTTCAGGGCTGAGGTTGCTATTTTCTGCACAGGGTTGAGGTTGCTGTTTTCGGTTCAGGGCTGAGGTTGCTGTTTTCGGTTCAGGGCTGAGGTTGCTATTTTCTGCACAGGGCTGAGGTTGCTGTTTTCTGTACAGGGCTGAGGTTGCTGTTTTCTGTACAGGGCTGAGGTTGCTGTTTTCGGTTCAGGGCTGAGGTTGCTATTCTCTGCACAGGGTTGAGGTTGCTGTTTTCTGTACAGGGCTGTTGGAGGTTGCTGTTTTCTATACAGGGATGAGGTTGCTGTTTTCGGTTCAGGGCTGAGGTTGCTATTTTCTGTACAGGGATGAGGTTGCTGTTTTCTGTACAGGGATGTTGGAGGTTGCTGTTTTCTATACAGGGATGAGGTTGCTGTTTTCTGTACAGGGCTGTTGGAGGTTACTGTTTTCTATACAGGGCTGAGGTTGCTGTTTTCTGTACAGGGCTGAGGTTGCTGTTTTCTGTACAGGGCTGAGGTTGCTATTTTCTGTACAGGGTTGAGGTTGCTGTTTTCTATACAGGGCTGAGGTTGCTATTTTCTGCACAGGGCTGAAGCTGCTGTTTTCTGCACATGGCTGAGGTTGCTATTTTCTGCACAGGGTTGAGGTTGCTGTTTTCGGTTCAGGGCTGAGGTTGCTATTTTCTGCACAGGGATGAGGTTGCTGTTTTCTGTACAGGGATGTTGGAGGTTGCTGTTTTCTATACAGGGATGAGGTTGCTGTTTTCTGTACAGGGCTGTTGGAGGTTACTGTTTTCTATACAGGGCTGAGGTTGCTGTTTTCTGTACAGGGCTGAGGTTGCTATTTTCTGCACAGGGTTGAGGTTGCTGTTTTCTGTACAGGGATGAGGTTGCTGTTTTCGGTTCAGGGCTGAGGTTGCTATTTTCTGCACAGGGCTGAAGCTGCTGTTTTCTGCACATGGCTGAGGTTGCTGTTTTCGGTTCAGGGCTGAGGTTGCTATTTTCTGCACAGGGTTGAGGTTGCTGTTTTCGGTTCAGGGATGAGGTTGCTGTTTTCTGTACAGGGCTGAAGCTGCTGTTTTCTGTACAGGGCTGAAGCTGCTGTTTTCTGTACAGGGCTGAAGCTGCTGTTTTCTGTACAGGGCTGAAGCTGCTGTTTTCTGTACAGGGCTGAGGCTGCTGTTTTCTGTACAGGGCTGAAGCTGCTGTTTTCTGTACAGGGATGAGGTTGCTGTTTTCTGTACAGGGCTGAAGCTGCTGTTTTCTGTACAGGGCTGAAGCTGCTGTTTTCTGCACATGGCTGAGGCTGCTGTTTTCTGTACAGGGCTGAAGCTGCTGTTTTCTGTACAGGGCTGAAGCTGCTGTTTTCTGTACAGGGCTGAAGCTGCTGTTTTCTGTACAGGGCTGAAGCTGCTGTTTTCTGTACAGGGATGAGGCTGCGGTTTTCTGTACAGGGCTGAAGCTGCTATTTTCTATACAGGGTGGAGGTTGCTGTTTTCTGCACAGGGATGAAGCTGCTGTTTTCTGCACAGGGCTGAAGCTGCTGTTTTCTGTACAGGGCTGAAGCTGCTGTTTTCTGCACATGGCTGAAGCTGCTGTTTTCTGTACAGGGCTGAAGCTGCTGTTTTCTGTACAGGGCTGAGGTTGCTGTTTTCTGTACAGGGCTGAAGCTGCTGTTTTCTGCACATGGCTGAAGCTGCTGTTTTCTGTACAGGGCTGAGGGTGCTGTTCATATAGAATCAAACACTTGGTTGAAAGTGACCAGTGTCTCGATACAGGTTTAGGGTTAACAGGTGTTTTCCATGAACAAACATGTACATGTCATATAAATACACATGTCCTATAAGCATAACCAAATAATAAATACATGTAATATGACGTATATTTTTTTTGCACGACTGACTACAATATAAACATGCAATCATTGAAACAGTTTTGATATATAGTTTTATTTGACATACATGTATTTTGAACTGTGTAAAAAGCATGTACAGTGTATCATCTCACTTGTCATTTTAGAATTAAAAACATATTTTTTTTGATATCATGATTTTTATATACCCGCTCTTAAAGCAGGTAGACGTTGTGTCACGTACCAAAATTAAATTGGAGTCTCAATATTTTTGGCGACCAAAACAGCCACCCAGCTTTTGACATTTAATAACTCGGGAACTTTTTGATCGATTATCATTTTTTTTCAGTTATAACTAGTTTGTGAGTAGATAGTGTGTCATGTACCAAAATTAAATTGGGGTCTTGATATTTGCGGCAACCAAAACGGTCACCAGCCTTTTGTCATTGAGTTACTCTGTAATTATTTCATGGATTATAAATTTTTTTCTTCTGATATATGAAGCTTATGCTTGGGCGATCTGTCATGTACCAAAATTAGATTGGGGTCTCGATATTTGTGGCGACCAGAACAGTCACCAGCCTTTTGACATTGAATAACTCGGTACTTATTGCATGGATTATAAATTTGTTTTCAGTTAACTAGCTGATGAGTAAATGGTGTATCCCGTGCCAAAATTAAATTGAGTTCTAGATATTTGCATGGATTTAAAAAAAAATCAGTTATAACTATCTTGTGAGTAGACGATGTGTGCCGTACCAAAATTAAATTGAGGCCTGGATATTTATGGTGACCAAAACAGTCACCCAGCCTTTTGGCATTCAGTAACTCGGGATATAGGTAGCAGCTTATACATGTAGGTAGGTGATTTGTCAAATACCAAAATCCACCTAGCCCCAGTCTATTTTAGATTCTACCAGTCGAAATTCTGTTTAAAGCATGTCTTTAATATTCAATATGAAAATAGTGTGCTACAATGATTTTACCCATGCGGGCGTATTATGAGTTTCTTAAACTCTTGTTGAAATTAAAGTCACACTGGCACAGTGACATTGACAAGAATGATCATGTTTACGAGATAAGCTTAGTGCTATGACAAATTTGTAAAATAGTTTTTGTTGGTAAATCATTAACCTATATGGGTTAACCTCTATGAAGATCTTGCCCTTTTCAATTTCTACATGTACATACAATGTACACTGTCCAAGACATGACAACAAAATTTTGGTTTGCCATATTTTGACATTATTGCACAGTGAACATGGGTTAAGTTTATTTCAACAACTTATGATTGGGTATAAAGGTATGATGATAACACTTTTTAACACAAAAATAAACTTGTCTCCATGGTTATTTTAGACAAAAAGATACTCCTTGTGTCAGTGTGTTTTAGTGTTCATAAATAATTTTAAGATTTGATTTCTCCATGCAAGTCATGTTTTCAGTTGCTGAACATAGGTATATGTAGAGTACAAATACACTAGGATTGCCTACTGAAACTTGAGCCTATTGTTAAACAATCCAGCTCTTTCACAAAAGTATGTCCATTTCTTGTAAATAGCTCTACTGGAAAGAGGTTTTTTCTTAGAAATTCAGACGTTTTGCTTTTTATAAGCCTGACCTAAAAAAAGTCGGTCGTATTATGGTATCACAAGCGTCGTCCGTCCGTCCCGGATTCCCTTCCACTCCATAACTTGAAGAGTTTTGATCTAATCTTTACAGTTCTTTCACAACATATACCTAATATGGGTAGAAGGTGTGTCATGAACCATTTACATAGACTGATCCAGAGACATTTTGATACCTGTATACAGGTATGGGCGCCTAAATTCACAAGCAAAAAATCCGCCCAAATTCTTAAAACCAACAGATTTTAACGTCAAAATAGCATTTAATGTTGAATTTTGGGCCAGGGATGTTGTTTTTGTCTTATTGTTGGAACATTTTGAACCGAAATGGTATGCCCAAATTTTCCCTGGATGAGTCCCTGATTTATGACATCATTGGTTGCATAATATGGCTTCTACATTGGATTATGTAATATTCTGTCTTAGTCTACATGTATATCTTCGTCCCTTTCCGCTCCATAAACTTGAAGAGTTTTGATCCGATCTTTATGATTTTTTTACACATATACTTTAGGGGCTGCTTGTAAACGGATCGCAAATTTGATATGTAAAATTTATTTCTTCAGTTGGTGGCTTGCTGGACAAGAACAAAGTTTCTTCGGTAGAAAGTGGCTGTTATCTGAAAACTCAAAACCAACTTTCTTCAAAGAGGCCTGACATTAATGCTACTTACCAGAGCTACATGTGCTTGCACACAGGCCAGTCAGTGATATCGCTTGTTTGAGTCCTGTGCACAATTAAAATTTACAAAATCCAAAACGAGTGTACACATGTTACTAAGATGCATTTAGTGTTTGTTTACAAATCAAAAGATAATGTATATCTGTCAAAAACAGCCCATGAAAAGTGGAGAATGAGCGACGTATCACTCGTCTGATGAGTAAAAATTTCAACATGACAAAAGTCAGTTAAAAAATTAATGGCAAAAAAATTTCCAATTCGCTCAGAAATTAGTGAACTCTTATAAACAAAATCGTTCATACCTGATGGGTAGATGGTGTGTCGGGAACTCCTAAGGATATCCCTGGTTACATACATACTAAGGCATCCAAGTTCATAGAATAGAGGAAAGAAAATCTTTCATATGAACATAGGGTTTCAATGGCTGAAATTTAAACAAATAAAGTTCTACAATGTAGATTAATCAGTCATAGCAGAGGGCTAATTCAATAATATTAAATGCCTACAGGTACCTCGTTATTTATCTTTGGATGTTTATTGGTCGGCACCTGGTCGACGTAAGTAAGCAGAGGGCGTATGTTGAGTTTACTAAAACTCTTGTTTTAAATTCGTTTTATTTTCCTCCAATCAACACGCTTCAAAAACATTCTGTGCTGTGATTGCCAACTGTTAGTACTAAATTATACCCACATAGAATACATGTATCAAAACATTTAATAATAATTTTAAAAAAAAATGTCTCACAACAGCTCTCACAATGCTGTAAAAAGGTTTTTATTGACACTTTTACAGATAAACATGTGTCTGTAGTAAACATTATATTATTTACTTTCACCAACTCTGCTGGCTGGTTCTGATAGTATTTTGTATTTCAAAGTAACATAAAACATGAGAGTTGTTGTTCTGGCTTTTTAGAAAAGAAAGTATATGAGTGACATGTAAACATTTAACCCGTTACTCATTAACAAACTTATACATGTAGGCATACATCAACATTAGACTTGATGTTCAATATAATTTAGGGTCTCAGTGGGCTACTGGTGATCGTCCTTCAGTCCATTGATGATTCCATCGATGTAGTGCGCAGGGGCAGGTTCAAACCTTACTCAGACCAAATAAAAATGAAAAAATCTCTGAGTGGATTCTTCACTGGTTGCAAGGTACATTGTACTCATCGAAAGTCAAGGGTTCGGTTTCCTCCCCCCACTAAACATGGCAACGCCACCATATAAGTGAAATAATCTTGAGTGTGGCGTAAAACATCAATCAACCAATAGAATTTACATTCTTTATACGTGTGCAAAACGGAAAGAATAAGAGTGAAATAACTTCAGATAAAAGGCAGTAGGTCAAATTAACCCGTAAAAGTGACAATTCACGATGGTCTATATTTGGATAGGGATGGGGATAGTGGCATGATCGGATGACCATTTCTTGATTGGACATGAGGTCTCCGAAAGCTTACAGAGAAACTAGTCTACTCTCTTACAGCAATGGGTCACCAGTTTGAAATCCCACTGTGGGAAAATAATTATATACTTATCAGCGGAAGTCAGTAGGTCTCCACAATATCTGGTAATGTCCTTTGATGTACATGTACTGTACTGTAGCTTTAAATGGACACATCCTGTGACATATTCATGTCCGTCAGTCAACCTCTCAATTTTGTTTCAAAGTTTTGAATTATGATCTATCTGTGTGTTTTGTTTTCCAGGCTCCACGTTGGACTTACTTACTCTGTGGCCTGGGTTTACTTATCTACCAATCACTGGATGCTATTGATGGGAAACAGGCAAGGAGAACAGGGAGTAATTCCCCTTTAGGAGAACTCTTTGATCATGGCTGTGACTCCGTCTCAACAGGTATGCTCTTATGATTTCACCTTCAAAATATCATTCACTGAGCTCATCTGTCACAATTCAAATTTCTACTGAGCCTGAGGCAAAGTAATTACTACAGAGTTAAAGGTTCAACCCTCGCAGTTCAAATTTCTACTGAGCCCGAGGCAAAGTAATTACTACAGACTTGGTTCAACCCTCGCAGTTCAAATTTCTACTGAGCCTGAGGCAAAGTAATTACTACAGACTTAAAGGTTCAACCCTCGCAGTTCAGATTTCTACTGAGCCTGAGGCAAAGTAATTTTTACAGACTTGAAGGTTCAACCCTCGCAGTTCAGATTTCTACTGAGGCAAAGTAATTACTACAGATTTAAAGGTTCAACCCTCGCAGTTCAGATTTCTACTGAGCCTGAGGCAAAGTAATTACTACAGTCTTAAAGGTTCAACCCTTGCAGTTCAGATTTCTACTAAGCCTGAGGCAAAGAAATTACTACAGACTTAAAGGTTCAACCCTCGCAGTTCAGATTTTTACCACGGCAAAGTCAATTTTCCACGGCAAAAGTGATTTCAACTTTTAGCAAAACAATTCTCACTGCTCTTTTAACGGTATAAAAAGCAGCAAATAGCAAAAATCGGCATCCCAGAGGTGCATTGACAAAAGAAAAAATGTCAAACACTGTTCAACTATGATTTTTCTTCAAAGAATTGTTTCTTTGATTATCATAGAAAACAGGATAGAGGAAATACTGAGTTTGTCTTACGTCTGACTCTAAACTGTTCTTCCCTCATAAAATCCACATGAAATATCATGTATTTGGAAATAAGTGCTTGCTGAATGTATTTTTCTGGTGATTAGTCACTTCACTCGGTAAAGTTTTTTTTCAAATCAATATGTAAAAAATAGCCTAACGGTTATAGCCACCGTTTGTGTAATACTGCATAGTTAAATCCATACAGACACGTGTACAGTTGATCAACAAAGCCTGGTCATAGAACTAAAACAGTTCATCTCTAACCTTTCTGTGGGGTGAAAGTTTTAAAGGTTTTTATTTACAAGTATGATCAACAGGAAATATATTTATATATATACAGGAAATATATTTATTATTAGAACCTCTTTAAATCGTTTTGCTTAAAAAAGCAAAAAATCAAAATCCTCTATTTCTTGAACAACAGTAAAGACGTACATGAAGGTGTCACCCCTATCAAAATGTAATAGGGTTTACTCATAGAGACATAACTCACAATCCTGGCGCCACCTTGATGAGCTGTGGAGAATCCAGACCAATGAAAAGTCAGAGTAAAATTTTATTTCCAAGTGGTCTGGGAATTGTCACCTCACAGAGCTACATGTACAGAGTCCTTGGCTTTACTGTTGCCACATTAAACACAAAAGGCAGTTTTACTATGGCAATGAATCTCTGCGGCATCCATGTTTAGTGGGGGAGGAAACTGGGCTCTTTATTGAGAGCCATCACCTGACAAATTCGGTCATTGACAAGAGAGTATAAAGGTTTGAGTGAAATGAGTGGGATTTGAAGCTGTCACTCATCGATGGAAGGTTTGAGAGTATCACCCCTTCATATTACCACAGACAATCCAACTGGTGTGCAAGTTAATAACCAACTTTCTTCCAGACAAAGAGCTCCTACCCACTATTAAAATGTGGCAATTGGAAATAATCTTGAGTGCAGTGTAAAACATTGATCAATCAATCAATCAATCAATCATAAGAACCTGTAGTTTGACATCAATAAATGAAGTTAGTTTAGAATAGTATTGTGTTTTTTTTCTCTTATATTTGTTTCTCTCTCTATTGATTGCAGTGTTTGTTATTGTTGGTGCTTGCACAGCGTTACAGCTAGGCTTCAATCCAGTCTTAATGTTTTTGGAATGTTTCATTGTTATGTCGCTGTTTTACATAGCACAATGGCAAACATACGTGTCTGGTACACTACGATTTGCAAAGTAAGTCAACTTGTGTTCTTTTTACCTCCGATTTGGTAAAGTTATAAAAAAATGTCAATTAACGAACTATTTGTCCACTATATGTATTTTGTGGTTGTCCGAGTTGCCAACAGGTTTCTTTCTAGCATAAATCAAGCAAGCCTACCACTACCCCCACCCCTACATGTATAAGTACTCCCACCCCTAAATAACCTTCAATGTGGCTTTATCCATTATTTACAGTAAACAGTTACATGTAGTTAATGAATTATCCTATATTTATATATATTTATCTATGTATTTTTCAGGTTAGACGTTACAGAAGGTCAATTTGCAATCACATTTATCCACTTAGCATGTTGTTTTATATCACCCAGTTTCTGGAGCTTAGAGGTAGGATCAACACTTATTATTCAACCATTATATTATAAACCAATATTAAACTAAAGTGTTATCTTTTTTATTGCTCTTTTGGAGAACTCCTCTTCCAATCTCTCTCGTCGACATAGGCCTTCCATCGACATACAATGTAGGCCTTCCATCAACATACAATGTAGGCCTTCCATCGACATACAATGTAGGCCTTCCATTGACATACAATGTAGGCCTTCCATCAACATACAATGTAGGCCTTCCATCAACATACAATGTAGGCCTTCCATCAACATACAATGTAGGCCTTCCATTGACATACAATGTAGGCCTTCCATCGACATACAATGTAGGCCTTCCATCGACATACAATGTAGGCCTTCCATCGACATACAATGTAGGCCTTCCATCAACATACAATGTAGGCCTTCCATCAACATACAATGTAGGCCTTCCATCAACATACAATGTAGGCCTTCCATCGACATACAATGTAGGCCTTCCATCGACATACAATGTAGGCCTTCCATCGACATACAATGTAGGCCTTCCATTGACATACAGTGTAGGCCTTCCATTGACATACAGTGTAGGCCTTCCATCAACATACAATGTAGGCCTTCCATCAACATACAATGTAGGCCTTCCATTGACATACAATGTAGGCCTTCCATCAACATACAATGTAGGCCTTCCATCAACATACAATGTAGGCCTTCCATCAACATACAATGTAGGCCTTCCATCAACATACAATGTAGGCCTTCCATCGACATACAATGTAGGCCTTCCATCGACATACAATGTAGGCCTTCCATCGACATACAATGTAGGCCTTCCATCGACATACTATGTAGGCCTTCCATCGACATACAATGTAGGCCTTCCATCAACATACAATGTAGGCCTTCCATCAACATACAATGTAGGCCTTCCATCGACATACAATGTAGGCCTTCCATCGACATACAATGTAGGCCTTCCATCAACATACAATGTAGGCCTTCCATCAACATACAATGTAGGCCTTCCATCGACATACAATGTAGGCCTTCCATCGACATACAATGTAGGCCTTCCATCGACATACAATGTAGGCCTTCCATCGACATACAATGTAGGCCTTCCATCAACATACAATGTAGGCCTTCCATCAACATACAATGTAGGCCTTCCATCGACATACAATGTAGGCCTTCCATCAACATACAATGTAGGCCTTCCATCGACATACAATGTAGGCCTTCCATCGGGTGGTAACGGGTTTGAATCCCACTCAGACATAAAGTATAACAACCAAGTTCTTTTTGAACACCTGCGGGGATTTGTAACTGTAAATTAATTAAATAAGTATTTACAAAATATCATGTTTAAACGAAACCCTGAACCTACTCTTTGACGTGGGTTCAATCCTTCATCGGGGAATAGAATTCCAGCCATGTAATGCCAAAAAAAAAAAAACTAGAATGTTGCAACAGCTCTTGCCAGATGCGACAAAGTATAACGTTCCCCCATGATGATCATACTGCTAACCTATATAGATATGCACTCTATTATTGCTAACCTATATAGATATGCACTCTATTATTTTGTGGGTTTTTTTCAGTGTCCTGGATTGGGTTTCCCATTAAAAGCAATTTTTGTAATCGGTGGAATTTTTGGAGCTGTCCTACAGTTGAATTCTAACTTCAGAATCATTTTTATGCAGGGTGGAGTTGGAAAAAATGGATCAACAGTTGCAGTGAGTTGATGTTTGAAATTGAAAGATAATTAAAAAAAACAATTGCTTTTTGATTTAATCTACAGATAGATAAAACTAAGATTGTAAAGCTCATTGGAGAAGTTAAATGAATAAATCAGCATCTGTGGCTATTAAACATGTAGGTCATATTATATTTACTTGTACATGCCAAGGTGAAGGTCACCATAAAACATTCAAGTAAAATAAGGAAAATTGTGACTTCATTGGTTATTTTATTGTAAAGAATAACAAAATAAGCGATCTACCCTATCTATTCTCACTATCTTATTCCAGCAAATTCAAAACATATAACAATCCTTCACAGAAAAGTTTCAAAAATTTGTTGTGGATTTTCTTGATTGCCTTTGTGCCCTCCTGGCGAAGAACCCTGTTTTCTTCCCCACTAACCTTGCAATGCCGCCGTTTAACATCAATCAATCTTTATGTACATGATGAATTTTGGAATATATTGAACTTGTTTTGAGATTTTCAATCCTGTCACAGCAAACAAACTGTTACTGTCTTATACTGGTTTATTCACCAAGGTAGCATTGTGAAATTCCCAGTCTGTACACCTTTTTTGTGGCACAAATTTTCTTGAGACCTGGGAATCATGAGGCCTGGGTTGTCCAGTGGGTTAGAGTGATCACCCCTCAGACCCACACAGACCTTCCATCGATGCAGCGCAGGCTCAAATCACGCTCAGACTAAATAAAAATTGCCAAATTTCTGAGTGGATTTTTCACTCAGTCGCCGTATGTGGAAGAGTTGCCATGGTACTCCCCGTAGGTTGTGGGTTTTCACTAAACCTGGCTATGCCGTCATATAAGTGAAATAATCTTCAACCAATCAATCAATCTGGAGAAATCATATAAAAATTTCTGTTTCTTTATTTTCAGGGTACCAGTACAATATTTCCTGTATTTCCCATTACTGGTGTCATGACACTGGCACTGATGATTTACCTCAAATCACCTACAGCATTGTATGAAGAAAATCCGTGTTTATATATTCTCAGTTTTGGCATGGTTTCTGCCAAAGTCACAAATAGACTTGTGGTAAGTTTAGTCAGCTCTTTAGGTTAAATAGATAGACAGATCTGGTAGGGGTTTTCACTTGGAGTTGCCAGGTTGTCCCTGAAGGTCTGGGGTTTCCTCTGAGCAAAGAGTTAAAGTTTGGTTTCCTCCCCATTAAACCTGGCAACACCGACATAGAAGTCAAATAATCTTGAGTGGGGCCTAATACATTTACATCAATCAATCCATTCATGGTGACACAGGGTTTGTTCGATCCCAGATAAAATGGAAAGTACTTATTGGGTGTTCAGTGCGTGTATATGGTATGTTTACAATCAGAAAGTCTCTCCATCTCTTACAAACAAATAATCATCTAAATCTTATAATTTCAGTGAAATAGTCCTTAATCTGGCATCAATCAATCAATCAGAATATTATTACATTTAATTCTAACTTTATTGACATGAGCAGATATTTGCTCCTTGTCACAATAATTTGTGTACAATGATTGCAAACTGTTTGAAACTCTCTTTAGAAATTCTTGTTTCAGAATTTAACACTATTATTTTTGTTGTAATGTTGTAGGTGGCTCATATGACAAAGAGTGAGATGGATTTATGGGATTCTGCCTTTATAGGACCTGGAATGCTCTTTCTCAACCAATATTTTAACTCTTTCTTTAATGAATACTTAGTCCTGTGGCTATGCTTTGTAAGTATTGTTAACATTATATCCTGTTTTTCAATGGGGTACCTGTTCTTTCAAAATCTTCCATGAGACTCACTGTGTGTTTCTGTCGGCATTGTGGTAGTCTATCAGGCCTTCCATTGATGGGTCACTGGTTCTAATCTCACACAGAACAAATAAAAAATTGAAAAATGTCTGACTTTCCTCAATCACTAAACCTGCCAACACCGCTGTAAAATATTTAACTTTTCCCACAAGTTGATTGGATACAACAGAAGGTTTTGAAGTGAGGATTTCGGTTAAATAGAAGATTTCAATATTTTATCGGGGCCTTGGTGATCGTCCCTCAGTTCCACACAGACCCTCCATCGATGCAGCTCGGGTTCGAATCACAGACCGAATAAAAATTTTAAAATGTCTGAGTGGATTTTCCACTTTCAGTGGATTTTTGCGTAAAACATCAATCAGTTAACCATTATTTCATCAAAATGATTTGTATCTGAAGGCGACCTTTAAGAGTGTAAAAAGCAAGAAAAATATATTACGTTTAATGAGGGCAAGACAGAGGGCAAGTGTTCATTTTATCTGTTTTCAAGAGACCTTTTTATTAGAGAATCTATCAATGTTTGGTTAACATGTCAAATTATTTATTTCTGTTTTATTTCCAGATTTATAGTACTTATGACCTTGTCAGTTATTCCAGTAAAGTCTGTCAAGAAATATGTGCATTTTTGAAAATAAGCTGTTTCACTATCACAAATAATACCCCTTCAGATTCAAAAAGAAAACCAGGGAATGGAACAAAATTATAACTACAGAAGAGTTTGGAGAACAAGGGAGACAAGCCAGTTCTCAAAGCAACAGTTTTAATTTATGTATAAATCCTTCATTTTATCATTGGAAATCTATCGTGTATTTTTTTCACAATTTTTGACTAAATACATTCGAGCACCAGATGTACATGTAGTTCTTTAAATGATTGCTTATTTCATAATTTTATTGAAAATTATATCAACACTAAAGATTCTGAAATCTTCCATTAGTTTATGTTGCACATTTTATTTATTTATATAGTCTGAGCATTGTTCTCATGTCGTTTTAAAAGAAAAATTGATGTATTTTGGGTGAATTGAAAAGAGTGTATTTTTGTGAAGTTGAAGATTGGTATTAACACATTGGTACAAACATGTATAGATTAAACAGGGAACTCTTATATATTTGGGAACTGTTAAAATATCTTCTACCCATTTTGTTTTCTTCAAGGAAAACATGCCCTGTTGCTGTTTTTGAAAGTTATTTGACTTAATTTACCAGCACAAAATATCCCGAAATGGAACACTTTTAATACAATAATTTCCGTTCTCTTTAAATATAAAATCAACTGTTTTCAAATAGTAGGGAGTGGTTGGATGGGGGGGAGGGGGGGGGGGGGGACCTAGCTTTTTCACTCCCTATGAGTAAGTACCCACCACAGTATAGAGTTGTCCTCTCAGCAGAGAGCTACATGTAGGTACCATCCCCCCCCCCCCCCCCCCCACCCCCACTAAACCTGGCATCGTGAGATGGCAGAGGTGTTTTCCAAGCAAACTCCAAACAAACCAACGAAAAGAAATCCTTGTTCTAATTTATTCTATATCCTCCCTATGATTTGTTTTAATTTGTTTTTAATGTCTATTTGCCTTTTTCTGTTGTTTTCTTACTTTTGAAAAACAAAACATTGTTATTTTTTATTATCAAATGCTTTGCAGTGATATGGTGCCAAAATTGTTCATTAAGCATTTTATGTAAGTGTGGGCTGCGGTTTGGCTAAGTTACTGTAAACTGTCAGGCTGAATTACTTCGGACCGACAGACAAGGCCCAAAATTATTGTTGATTATAACTTTGTTTCTGTCCCCTGTTTTCAGAACTTTAAACACCTCCATGCCAAACTGATTTCTGTGTCAATTGCACATTTAGGCTTGCAAAAATATGATTTTTTTTTTACATTTACCCTTTGGGTTGGATGGTAATAATTTAGATGCTGGTAGAAGTATTTTACTTGTCTGAAATGTGACTATTTCAAGTCTCCATAAACATATATATCCTTGTACAATGGCATTTAAATTACCTTTTTACTCATCATTTCTTGTTTATTTTTCAAATGTTGTATGGTGCATTCTTCTTTCAATCATGATACAGTGTCAGATATTAAACATTCTTCCAAATTGTTACATTTTATAAAGTATTTGGGTGCAGCGCTCTGGACTTAAATTTAATTAAAGAGATAAATTATAAGGAATGTGCAAATTGAGAACTAGTGTTGTATCTCATCATTACATCTTCCTTTATATGTTAGTTCAGTTTATTTAAGGGATTTATGAACAGGGGGTGGGGGCATGTCATATGCGCGTTCGATGTGTATGAAGACGCACTGACACAGCAGAGATCGTGTATCACGTTACCACGGAGACGGTACATGTACAACGGAGGTTGTGTTTGACCTCGTATGTCTCTGAGATAATTAACTTTTGTAACCATTGAAGTTCATAAAACCTCCAAATGCCATTTTACTAAAACCTGTGGAAAATTAATTCTGTATAAATCTAGTTGCACTTTTCTGTCCTATCATATATATTTATGTATTAAGTGAATGACTGAGGGGTAGTAATATTTGAGCAAGTTTTGTATGCAGTGGAACAAAACTGGAATTTTCAAAGCCCTCTTGGCTATTCAAGTTTTTATTTGGTTTTCAATATAAAGTGGCATGAGCTGCCAAAATGTTGATATATTTCCATTAAAACAAAATTTAAAAAATTATCAACTATTTTCCCAAGTAGTACATATAAAAATTTTTCAACCACACCAGTGTTAAAACTGATCTAAGCCTAGAACGACTGAATGCTTGTTCAGTTATTAAAATTTTGTTTACGTTTTGAACACGAATTAGGTCTGTACAAGCCTTAAAGTATAGATTTTACATATTCATTTGGTTTTTAGATGACCTTCATACATATTTTAACAATTAATACAAAAGGATGAATATTTTGGCAGCTCCTATCACTTCAAATATGTTGAAACCTAACTGACAATCCTAATTATATTGAAATAAGCAAAGTATGTCAGTGAATTTAGCTGTAGAGCATTTAGTTATTAAAATGGCATTGTTGAAGCGGTAAGAATTTGCATTTATTGTACATTTATCATTTGCACTATAGTGGACAGATTAACAATGGATTTTATAAGGAAATATTGTTTCCATGATTTCATGCAGTGTAACAAAACCTAGCCTGACATGGGAATATAGAGCTGTTTTCCACCACTGTTTTTTCTCTTGAACGACCTATGTGGGATGGTTGCCAGTTACCAACAGAAGGGCGTGGGTTTCCTCCGGACATAGAGCCTGGTTACCTCCCACAATAAAACTGGCAACGCCGCCATATAAGTGAAATAATCTTGAGCGCGGTGTAAAACACCAAACAATCTATCAATCAATCCACAACTGTTATGGCACATCAGTGCTGTTTTATCAGATTCTCAGTGGTCTCATAATATTCTGTGGAGTTTGCTCTTGTATGGGTAGAAGAGTTGCAGACTTCTTGTGGGAAGTATCCTCTGGTCAGAGCCCGGTTTCCTCCCCACTAAACCTAGCAATGCTCCCATATGAGTAAATAATCTTAAAAGCTAACATCAATCAATCAATCAAACAATTGCATTCTGGTCATTGGCCAAATCTAAGTTGACCTTTGACCTCTTGGATTGAGAAGATAAAAATCTGTCAAAGTATTCCGAAGTAACCCTAAGCCGTGAATTTGATTCTCACCCTGGCCCGGAATTTTTTCCGGGTCAATCAGTGTTGGTTAATTTACTAATTCAGTAATTTCCCTGATGATGATTGCAGCTTGTATACATTTGACAGCAATTCCACTTTTGAATCCTACATATATGTCAAACTAGGTTTGCATGGAATACCAACAAAAATCTCCATTTTAATGGCCTATGTTGTTTTGACTAAATACTAGTTTGGTGTATTTATTATTTGTTCCCATTCTGTCTTAATCAACAACCATTTTCTCAGGATTTTTAATTTTTTTTTTTTGGTGCCATATTATCTTGCATTGGTTGAAGAGTACATTTATTGATGGTAGTTTTTATAGTGGTAATTCTCATGTCAGAAACATCAAAACTTTGTATTCCATTAGCATTTGTGTCCATTTTAAATTTAATACTTTCTTCATACGATCAATAAAAAATACAATTAAATCAGTCTCCCATTTTTTCTTGTGATATTTCCACATGTTGCAGGCGTGTGACCATCAATGCAAATCTTATTGCTTCAAATAGATTGATCGCTGCACTCAAGATTATTTCACTTATATGGCAGCGTTGCTAGGTTTAGAGGGGAAGGTAACCAGTATCTTTGCCCGGAGAAAGATCCCCGACGTTCTGCTAGTACCTGGCAACTCTTCCACATACAACCGTAAAATAGATCCCTGAGTTTGTTTAGACGTCATGACTGGATGATTCCTATCAGCCCACTTACGGTAAGAATGATGCTGATAGAGTTATGAAAACAACATGTTGTGTTTTCAAGTCAGAAGCACGACAGCTAAGCGCCGGCGAAAGATCTGGCACCTTTTACGTCGTCCACTATACAGTTTAATTCTTTCGGCCATTTTGTAAAATTATGTGAATTTCCCTCAATCTCCCAAAATGCTTTGCGCGTAATTTCCAAGTGACGTCATCAAGCAATCGGTCAATTGTCAGAAAACTTCCATAGCAGATAAATAATTCTGAAGAATTTTGTTGGTAAATATATTTGTATTTTCTCTCAAATATATTTCTCATGTTTACCATAAAGGGCAATATAATTCAATCATTCAGGCAATGAAAATAATAGTTTTACATTTATATGTAGTATGAAATATAAATGGGGCTAAATTGCATCCAATCATAAAAGTTGTGTGTATATACATAATTACATGTAAAACATCAAGTTGCAAAGATTTAAAAATAAAGATGATTGTAGGACTTTAATATTCATTTTTTCAAGTTAAAACAAGAACTATACATAAAGCAATTCAGAATATTTGAAAAAAATTTATATTAAAGTCTGTACAGCATAGATTGTAAACCGGCTGACGTCTAAAAATAGCGGTGACAGGCAGATTTCTCCAGCAAGTTATCTCCCCTTTATGACTATCTCCCCTCTATAACTTGGCCATTTCCTCCAGATACGCTCCCAGAAGTTTGGTCTGAAAGGAATTTTTTTTTTCTTCAAGTTACTGCATTGTTTTTCAAAACGGAATAAAACAAAACTGTATAACACAAAAGTTAAACTGACTGGAGATATGACAAAATATTATTGACAAACAGATCCAAATATTTCAAAAGTAGAAAATTAGAGAAAAAACAATTTTCAAATGTTTAAGAGCAGATAAAAAAAAAATATATTTCAGAAATATTTGCCTAAGTTTCTGTTATTGCAGAAGAAAAGACCTCACAATATAAAAAAAAAGGAAAAAGAAAAGGACTCACCCCATTGATATAGTTTGTTCGGTTGATTTTTTCGTTTTGTGAATGTGCTCCGTCATCACATGATCCAATTGGTAATAACATCACGTTCTTACCGGTCGCCTCCTGGAATGTCAAGGTCACGGGAATACTCCCGCCCTCTCGGGTCATGTCAGGTTCCACTCCATACACTGTTAACAAATAATCAGTTTTACAAAGATGGCAAAATTCTGGAGTAAGCAGAATGTTAACAAAAAAATAAATAAAAATGTCTGAACTAAAAAGATTTTAAAAACACAGCTACATTATAGAAACTTTGAATAAGCCAACTCTCCCTCAGTTTATGTTTCAACAATATTCTGTCCAAGCATGTTACATTATTATAAGAATAGATTAAAGAGCCGTGAAACCCTAGATCTATGCCATGAGCCTCCGACTGTCTGTTCAAACTTTGTAAATATCCATCGAAAGCAAACACTTGGAATACTCTCATTGTGGACTGATATCCAGAATCACATTGATCCATGAATGAAATCATTCAACTTACACTCAATAACTATATGTAGGATACATGTTGACACTCAATAACTATATGTAGGATACATGTTGACACTCAATAACTATATGTAGGATACATGATGACACTCAATAACTATATGTAGGATACATGATGACACTCAATAACTATATGTAGGATACATGATGACACTCAATAACTATATGTAGGACACATGATGACACTCAATAACTATATGTAGGATACATGTTGACACACAATAACTATATGTAGGATACATGTTGACACTCAATAACTATATGTAGGATACATGTTGACACTCAATAACTATATGTAGGATACATGTTGACAGTAGTATTGAGTTCATTTTCTCTATTGAAGGCAAGGCTAACTTATCAACTTTTTGTCTTTGTTCTGAGTGGGAATGAAACTCGCGATCAACCATTATGGGGTCTGAGAGACTATCGCTCTGCCAACTGATTGACTGACTCCAATAGAAGTTTGTCCACCAATCAAATTCCTTCTGAATTACAGGAGTAGGATGAAACCTGAATGTACATTTGGATATTTACCTATCTTGGTGGCTCTCCTTCCTGCTTCAAAGTGTGGATGATTGTAATCACTACACCATGGCCTTCCTCCATGGAACATAAATACACTGTCAATACAGAAACAAACATGTTTAATGTGCCTATGTGTAGTTATATAGAAGCTAACGGCATTCAACTTTATTCAAAATACCTTTGCAAAAATAGAAACTAATCAAAACTTTTAGTGCACTGTTTGGATAAGAAAGGCTAAATTAAAGAGGTGATCAGATCCATTATGACATTTCTTACATCTGGTTCTTCCTACCTACCCCAAGCCCACCCCACACTACCCCATGCCCACCCCACACTACCCCACACTACCCCAAGCCCACCCCACACAACCCCAAGCCCACCCCACACTACCCCAAGCCCACCCCACACTACCCCAAGCCCACCCCACACTACCCCATGCCCACCCCACACTACCCCATGCCCACCCCACACTACCCCAAGCCCACCCCACACTACCCCATGCCCACCCCACACTACCCCAAGCCCACCCCACACTACCCCAAGCCTACCCCACACTACCCCAAGCCCACCCCACACTACCCCAAGCCCACCCCACACTACCACATGACTCCATGCAGGTGCTACACTACCCCTTGTATGACCCACACTAACCCATGCCTGTTACACCCAATCCCCATGCCCACCCCACTCTACCCCATGCCCAACCCACCCTACTCCATGCATACCCCACCCTAACCAGACATGTTCCACCCTACCTGATGCATGTCACGCCCTACACTATGCCTGCGCCACCCTACCCCATGCCTACCCCACCTGACCCCCACATTTAGGGCATTATGATACACAGAATTAAGGCTGTCTGATGGGGTAACATTGAGGCTGTCTCAACCTAAGTCTGTTTTAGGCTTGATGTACCCAATTTGACAGACAGCTGAATTTGGATTCCTTTTTTTTAATTGCCAATTTCAATGTAGAGATTAGATTATTTATATATCATATAAACATTTTTTAGAAGACAATGACATTCCTATTTAACCTTTTACAGAGTTAGTAAATTGTTTTTGTAGATTATTGAAATAAAACAAATAAGGGGAAAAAGTCTGAAATAAATCATTAAACTCACTTTGCTTTGTTAGGTGATCCTCGTTTTTTATGTAACCCCTCTAAGTATGTTTTCACCAGTCGTTCAATCTCCTCAGGTTCCTGATCTGGTACGAGGCGAATGGAGAACTTCCCGACTACTTTACGAGGGATGACTGTCTTGGCACCTGTCCCACTGAAAGCTCCTTCAATACCTGTGCCAATGAGTATGGAATATAAATGAAGAGAATTGTGGGTTGTCAACACTGGTTGGATTAGGTTTCATATCAAAATTTACTTTTAAGTTACTTATATGGCGTTGTTCCCAGGTTAGGTAGTGGGGCAAAACACGGCTCTCTGTCTGGAGGAAATGGTCAATCGAGAAATCAAGATCTTGTGCCATTCTACGAGATCTTCTACACGAGACATGGCTCAAGAGCTGTTGCCTTCCATTTCGCCCATAGTGAACTGTAAGAAACCTACTGAGAATTTATAATTTGTATGATATGTATTTCTCTGTTTTATACTGTTCTCTACAATAATAAGCTGTATCGCATCCCCTTGGGCGGAAATACTTGTTAAAACTCAACAATATAATCAGCACTACATCAGCTCATAAATACATTCTAAAACAAGATGGCAGCGCCCATGTATATCAAGGCCAAACATGATATGGATGAGGGAGTACGTTCCCAGGAACTTTATGTGTATTCCGAGAGTGGTAAACAATGTAACAAAACAGATTATCACCGTCAGCAGTAACATCCATTTATGTCCAAGAAACATGGAGGTGATTGGCTTTAGAGGTTAATATTTCAACAAAAAACAGTAGGACTAATACCTATTTCACACATATGAAAACGAAAACTCAACATTTTTTCTCATCTTTTTTTTGGACTCATTGATGGAAAGCTGCGCCAGATTATCGCTCTATCGACTGGGTCACAGATGAGCATGGGAAAAGCTTACCATGTAAACTTAGAGAAGGAAATCGCCATCTACTCATTAAGGCCTCTTCTTTCTTACTGTGAATTAATTTCTCTACACCAACATCTTTTTTGTAGTCCTCCTGAAGTTAAAAGTTGAATTTAAAGATCATTTATCTTATTCATTAAAGAGACAGTAATAAGACATATAACATACACCTACATGTAAAACCAAAAAACTAAAATAAGTAATAAATGAAGCAGCAATTCTGGGGGTAAAGCTAAAACTTCCCAAAATAATTTTATTCTACAATTTAAAATCAACTTAATTGTCCTTAATGAGAAATTTGATGCTAGTATAGACAAGTTATATAACGACAAATCATTTTTTA
Organism: Lepidochitona cinerea; assembly: GCA_963971465.1. Taxonomy (NCBI): domain Eukaryota; kingdom Metazoa; phylum Mollusca; class Polyplacophora; order Chitonida; family Tonicellidae; genus Lepidochitona; species Lepidochitona cinerea. Next base: position 52,700,520 of record OZ020553.1, read on the forward strand.
TAGACGAAACCAAAACCCTAAAAGGACAAAAAATTAGAATCCATACCAAATCAAAGTCAATAGCTTCGTATAATTTCCTCTCCTTGTCCGTGAGTTCAGCCACACTGTCCATTATACCAGGAACTAATATTTTACCATTGAGGTCCACTAAGTTGTTCATAAGGTAAATTAAATCGGACATGGCTTCGTGTCTACAAGTTGAAAAATGATTATAGTTGAAATATAGGTTTGTAGTAAACAAAATACTTTGTACACTGTAAGTGACTTAACATAACCAATAAACAAATGTGGCGAACCACTATTGTTCCAAAACAGTCTGATTATTTGATGTTTTGCGCCATGCCTAATGCATTGCATTGTACAATTAATGGCTGTTTGACAGGATGAAAGTCTCAACGTTCTGTTGTTTGAAAACCATCCCAACTTGATGAAAAACTGGTAGCAATTTTCAAATTTTTGAAGGTGGAGAGAATGGATTGATTGATTTGGTGTTTTATGCCGCGCTCAAGATTATTTCACTTATATGGCCGCGTTGCCCACAACCCACAACCTTCCAGTGGTAACTGGCAACCATCCCACATAGGGAGAGAATGGAAGTGAACCTGAAATCCATGGTTGAAGGTTGCAGGTATTAGGAGCTTACTTGGGTGTCATAGATGATACGTTGTATTCAAGATTATTTCAGGCTGTTTCAGGCAATGGCGCCAGGTATACAGTGGGACAAAATCTCATCATCATAGAGACCATTCAAGCAAAACTCGACTGAAACTTATAACTAGTTATGTTGCCTATGGGTAAATGTTTGGTCTAGCATTTTTGAAAACAGTCTTCATACTCATGAAAATAAATGCAATTTCGTTCCTAATGGGTAATGGTCAGCAGGTAACTTACACTGTTCCCCCAAAGACACCGGAATGTAAATCTTTTGTAGAACACTGAATTTCAGCAAAGAAATAACAAATACCTCTGGAAGAGAAAACAACAGCAATAAGACAAGAGTATGATTGATTAATTGGTGTTTTAGGTCATACTCAAGATTATTTCACTTATATGGTGGCGTTGCCAGGTTTAGTGGGAGAGGAAACTTGACCTTTGGCGAGTACCTGGTAACTTTTCCACTCTTTATTTGGTCTGAGCATGACTTGAACATGCAACGCATCGATGGAAGGACTGTGTGGTACTGAGGGACGATCACTCTAACCCACTGGACCACCGAGGTCTGTGTGGGACTGAGGAACGATCACTCTAACCCCCTGGACCACCGAGGTCTGTGTGGGACTGAGGAACGATCACTCTCACACACTGGACCACCGAGGTCTGTGTGGGACTGAGGGACAATCACTCTAACCCACTGGACCACCGAGGTCTGTGTGGGACTGAGGAACGATCACTCTAACCCCCTGGACCACCGAGGTCTGTGTGGGACTGAGGAACGATCACTCTCACACACTGGACCACCGAGGTCTGTGTGGGACTGAGGAACGATCACTCTCACACACTGGACCACCGAGGTCTGTGTGGGACTGAGGGACAATCACTCTAACCCACTGGACCACCGAGGTCTGTGTGGGACTGAGGAACGATCACTCTAACCCCCTGGACCACCGAGGTCTGTGTGGGACTGAGGAACGATCACTCTCACACACTGGACCACCGAGGTCTGTGCGAGACTGAGGGACAATCACTCTAACCCACTGGACCACCGAGGTCTGTGTGGGACTGAGGAACGATCACTCTAACCCCCTGGACCACCGAGGTCTGTGTGGGACTGAGGAACGATCACTCTCACACACTGGACCACCGAGGTCTGTGCGAGACTGAGGGACAATCACTCTAACCCACTGGAACACCGAGGTCTGTGTGGGACTGAGGAACGATCACTCTAGCCCCCTGGACCACCGAGGTCTGTATGGGAATGAGGGACAATCACTCTAACCCACTGGACCACCGAGGTCTGTGTGGGACTGAGGAACGATCACTCTAACCCCCTGGACCACCGAGGTCTGTGTGGGAGTGAGGGACAATCACTCTAACCCACTGGACCACCGAGGTCTGTGTGGGACTGAGGAACGATCACTCTAACCCCCTGGACCACCGAGGTCTGTGCGAGACTGAGGGACAATCACTCTAACCCACTGGACCACCGAGGTCTGTGTGGGACTGAGGAACGATAACTCTAACCCCCTGGACCACCAAGGTCTGTGTGGGACTGAGGGACGATCCCTCTAACACACTGAACCACCGAGGTCTGTGTGGGACTGAGGGACGATCACTCTAACCCACTGGACCACGGAGGTCTGAGTGAGACTGAGGGGCGATCACTCTAACCCCCTGGACCACCGAGGTCTGTGCGAGACTGAGGGACAATCACTCTAACCCCCTGGACCACGGAGGTCTGAGTGAGACTGAGGGACGATCACTCTAACCCACTGGACCACGGAGGTCTGAGTGAGACTGAGGGACGATCACTCTAACCCCCTGGACCACCGAGGTCTGTGTGGGACTGAGGGACAATCACTCTAACCCACTGGACCACCGAGGTCTGTGTGGGACTGAGGGACAATCACTCTAACCCACTGGACCACCGAGGTCTGTGTGGGACTGAGGGACAATCACTCTAACCCACTGGACCACCGAGGTCTGTGTGGGACTGAGGGACAATCACTCTAACCCCCTGGACCACCGAGGTCTGTGTGGGACTGAGGGACAATCACTCTAACCCACTGGACCACCGAGGTCTGTGTGGGACTGAGGGACAATCACTCTAACCCACTGGACCACCGAGGTCTGTGTGGGACTGAGGGACCATCACTCTAACCCACTGGACCACCGAGGTCTGTGTGGGACTGAGGGACAATCACTCTAACCCACTGGACCATCTAGGTCTGTGCGAGACTGAGGGACAATCACTCTAACCCACTGGACCACCGAGGTCTGTGCGAAACTGAGGGACGATCACTCTAACCCACTGGACCATCGAGGTCTGTGTGGGACTGAGGGACAATCACTCTAACCCACTGGACCACCGAGGTCTGTGTGGGACTGAGGGACAATCACTCTAACCCACTGGACCACCGAGGTCTGTGTGGGACTGAGGGACAATCACTCTAACCCACTGGACCACCGAGGTCTGTGTGGGACTGAGGGACAATCACTCTAACCCACTGGACCACCGAGGTCTGTGTGGGACTGAGGGACAATCACTCTAACCCCCTGGACCACCGAGGTCTGTGTGGGACTGAGGGACAATCACTCTAACCCACTGGACCACCGAGGTCTGTGTGGGACTGAGGGACAATCACTCTAACCCACTGGACCACCGAGGTCTGTGTGGGACTGAGGGACCATCACTCTAACCCACTGGACCATCTAGGTCTGTGCGAGACTGAGGGACAATCACTCTAACCCACTGGACCACCGAGGTCTGTGCGAAACTGAGGGACGATCACTCTAACCCACTGGACCATCGAGGTCTGTGTGAGACTGAGGGACGATCACTCTAACCCACTGGACCACCGAGGCCCCCTAAAGGGAATTTGAAGAAAAACTAATAAAGGGCAATAAAATTCTAAAATTCATGTATATTAAAATTGGGAGAAAAATGACACGACACAGCTGCTTAAAAGTGGGTATACACCTATCAGGTTTCAATGTCATTTACATAAAGTTATATCGCCAAGACGAGACATCAACAAAATTTGATGATTTGCAGAAACAAAGGGTAATTACTCTGATGATCACAGAGGGAATAAAATTACACTGCACAACTACTTGGTAGTGAGTAAATACCAGGCAAGTTTGAAACCAATTCTCAAAATATTGATCAAGATATGGCGCAGACAGGAATCCTGAGAAGCGGACCCACAAAGAGGCAACTATTTGCTGACCGCCACCATGTAAGTTTTTGGAAAGCATAAAAAAGGAACTTAAATATGATAAACATACCATTCTAAGTTTGACTTCCTATCTCTACCCCAATTTTATCATTACATCCAAAAATATGTTTTAGTCCAGTTACAAAGAATGTATTTTTGCCCTGTTTTAGTTTCACATAAAAAGTTACACAGCCACCCTTTACTTAACTGCCAACTGGGGACATATTTCACTTAGGTTGAAACCCATAGGATCATGGGAAAAAAAGTGAAAAGAAAAACCTAGGTACAGGGGAGTTTAGCCCTGACCAGTATATATTTTAAACACTTGTTCTTTTTATGAGCAATGACTGGCCTTTGGGTCAGAGGTCAAGCCATTTTACATTGAAGTAGTTAGTATTCTTCTATGGATGCTAAAACTGACCTGAGTCCATATGTTATACAGGGTTTGTTTTTGCCTAACCAGTAGTTATCAGATATACACACATAGTCCACATCCTGCCAATAGAAAGGTAAAGTCAGTAAATTAACAGACACTGATTGACACGGACAAAATTACATGCCAGGGTGAGAATCGAACTCACGACTTACGGTTACCGTCCCATCGCTCTACCAACTGAGCTACCCGGCCCTGCTGGGAACGGTTCTTTGTGCTTTAATTAAGACCATTAGAATATTTAAATTTTCATAAGTCAGTGTGGGATTTTTTCCAGTTAATTCAGTGTCGGTTAATTTCCCAGATGATGGTTGCAGCTTAATATTGTTTAAGTATATCAACACGTTTTTTTTTAAATGGATAAAGATAAAATAAAAAATCTATTTGCTTTTTGTTTTCTGACTTCATTGTATATGTATTAGTAATATTAAATACCCATTATATAACAGGATTTGCAAATATATATGTGCTTTAAAACACAGCAGAAAACATTACCAGTAAATAGTATTAGTTATTTGACTGACCCCTTTCCGTGCGTATACGGGTAGATATATATATATATTTTTTTTCATTTTTTTAATTAGAAAAGAGTACGAGGCAAAAAAAAAGAAAGAAAAAAATTGACAAAAAGAATACAAAATAAAAATAAACATTACTAATACATATACAATGAAGTCAGAAAACAAAAAGCAAATAGATTTTTTATTTTATCTTTATCCATTTAAAAAAAAACGTGTTGATATACTTAAACAATATTAAAGACTATTAACTAATGACTTGTATAGTTCCCAACGTTTCTCAAATTTGGTATAATACATGAACTTCTCAGAAAAGTATAATTGCTGAATTGCTTTTTTTACCCCATTTTTTATACAGGTAGATACTTGGTGTCCGACATTAATGTTTTTCTAAGGCGAAGCAGAGGAAAAACGTCCATTAGACAGCAAATATTTACCCGTATACCCACCCAAGGGCTTATGACCAATTTATCACCATCCACAGCAGCTTGTTTACTTGAGTATAATCAGCTGTTCACTAAAATGCAGTGTTCCTCACTAGCGTCTACGCTTATGGATCAACATTCTAAACTGACATTGAGATAGCGATTAGTCTTGATCTAAGAATTTGGACACCTTTACTTCGGGGTGATACAGAATGAAATAACTACAAGGTAAACACTGGGATATAGACTCACATTCTAGGCATTTTGACCAATCAAATGCCTAGAATTTTCTCTGGCTGTTGATAATATTGTTAATAGCTTAAATAGCCATGAGCTGTCAAAACGTTCATAAGTTTTTATTGAAACACTAGTTCGAAATCTTCTGACAATTTTCTCAAGAAGTAAAAATTAGATGCTTTTTAGTGCTACTAGTCTCAACCAGGAATGTTAAATTAGTGTTCTTTAGCCCTAAAATCAATAAATGTTTGTCTCATATACATTTTGTTTACTTATCAAACTTCGATGGATACAGCAACTTTACTTATTCAAATGTCAATCATTTAGTTTTCCCAAAAGCTTCAGACATTTTGATTATCTTGGCCACTGGTGACAATCTTATTAAACATGTCTAAAAAACGAGGACCAGATAAGAAATTTAAAATCACAGCGAGATTTATTTACAATGTAGGTTTTAACAGACACAGTGTGTGACAATGGGAAAAATCCAGAGAGGATATAGCGGGATAAACTGACACAATGATATCAGGTCTGTCGGCTTTTTATTTCTTTATACAATGTATTACTGCGTCCTCCATACAGTATGTATAGTTTTAATACTCTTTTTTTTGATTTGAAGATAATTCTATTGATGTTTTCCCCTATATTAAAAAATGGGAAATTTCGAAACTTCGATAACAGCCTTTAAAGTACTTAAAACATTGCATGTTAATTACTGCCAGTGACCCTCAAGTTAATAATAACAGACAGAAGTGTGTCCTTTCAGTGACTTATGTGTGTCACCATTTATTTCATTTTAAGAGGATGTGATGTTGCAGTAGTTAACTTTAGTCTAAAGTTAATATTTTCTTTCCCTTTGAAATGAAATGAGCAGCCAAAATTCCAATTTTTTCATAAATTCTTATATTTACCACAGAGGCTTTAGAAGTCATCAAAAAACTAATTGATTGATGTTGTAATGAGTAAAATCGTTAGTGACTAGTCTGTGTGCTGTACGAGCACACAGTGTATGAAAAGTTTACCGTTTAAAAAACGGGCCGAATGGTCATTCATTGTAAGCTTAAGTAAGATCATTAAAACATGAATGAACATTCTTGAGACTATCGAAGCTAAAAGAAATTCCAGTCCCCTTTTAACGTGAAAATGTCAACATTTTGACAGTCACTTTGAACTGTTGAACGTGGTACTTTATTGTGAACAGTTTCAAAACTGCCAGTCCACTTGGATCAGGCTGAGAGGTGTTTCTCAAAACACTTACATCCGACAGAAATCTGATGTAAGGCCAGCATGTGCCAGTCATGGCAACATTACTTTGCAACCAGGTCCAAAAATATTATAACACAGGGTTCGTACTCTCAAGATGGAAATTTTTTAGAGTTAAGAATTTAGAGTCTGCTAGGCCTTGTCAAACATAATCAGACGGCATTACTTGCCCGTTGATAGAAAAAGCGTTGGTGATTCTCTGCTATTAAAAGATCGCTCTGACACTTGCGTATGTCCAACCTATTGAGGCTGTGGAATACCATGTAACAATGAAACATCAGACCTTTGAAGAAGCACGCAAACTAAAAATAATTTTATCACATGCAATGTACATAACCCGAATGCCATACCGATCCGATCAACACTGATAAATGGAGACTAGTGATTATGTATCTTGGGACATAACATTTCCAGACCCATCATCTCCAAAAAATTTTGCTAGAATCCAGGGCCTAGTTTCACAAAGCGATCTTAGCTAAGTGTGATCTTAACTACCATGGCAACCAATGCTAAAGGTATACGTTGCCATTGGTAATTAAGATCACCTTAAGCTATAAAGATCGCTTTGTGAAACTGGGCCCAAATCAATAAAGCTCTCTCTTTACGAAGCATATAAAACACCTGTGTTGGATTTTGTTAATATTTTCCCTTTACAATAAACATCAAGCAGAAACTTCGGATTTTTCTTAATTTTATCTAAAATCAAAAATCTAAAAATGTGTATTGTTTTAAGAGTTATACATAAAATTCATTGCTCAACAGTCAACTACATAGAAACATAGATCTAGGACTACATCACTCAGTCTATTAAGTCATTAAAAAAGACCAGACTCAACAAATATTTTATAAGACTTACCCAAATTAGTGTATAGTTAGGCCTACATGAAACAAAACTACTTTAATAACAAATACGTTTCAATTTTACCCTAATTTCAGATGTATGTGTTAACTATTAATAAGTAATAAGTTTATATGTTATGTATGGCGTTTTACTTATTAAATTTATCCTTTATTGATGACAACTATGTCTTTGATGTCCGTGTTGTTGTTGCAACATCATGTTCGTTTACATTTTTGAGATCGTTGATTTCAAGCCAAAATCTCAATACTTTTTAAAGGTTTCATTTACAACTGAGTTCTTCGATAGCTTTTTAGCAGAATTTTGAAGGGAAGTCAATACAGTTGGCTGACTTATGTGACTCAGTCTTCAGGCTGAATCTAACCCGAAGTTTTGTTTTCACGCTGATCAGCGACAGCCATACATTTACCTTAAATTAAAACCGTCACACGCGATTTTTTTTCAAGACCGTTGATACTAAATTCAAGGTACTTTTTTATTTTTCAAGGTAATTCAAGGCCTTTAATTTATTTTTTCCTTTTTCTAGTCTTTTCAAGGTCGAGTGCGAACCCTGATAACAAGTACGTCCTGTTATATGCTATTTGAGTTTACCTTTAAAAACGTGTCTTTCCTGGAGAAGATTAAATCATCTAGACCCTCGGATCCCGATTCCTCCATACCTTCTAAAACAAACTGACAAGGAAGAAAGGATTGATTTGTGAACTCCCTTCTTCAGATTTCAATGTGGATAAAATATACATTTTATATTCAACAATTACGATTCATACTTTTCTTTCCAAATGTACAAACCATCAAATTTGTGTTGGATTTAATATTTACTAATCAAAAACAAGCTGAGAAGCAAGCTGGTCCCCTGCAAATACTTTGAGTGCAGCAGATTGCTTTTCCATTAGGGGGTTTGGAATAATAGTTCAACAATCAAACTTTGTTCTACCCTTTTTGTTTTTTTAATGTTTTTATTAGTGCCGTATCATATGCATGGTGTGATAGATTGAAATAGAAAGGAAATGAAGTAGACATTATAAACAAGGTTCTTGTTGGTAAATGTTTTAAGTCTATTGTCCAGTCAGAGTAACCCACTAATATCCATCATGCATTGCACAGTTCCTCACTGACCTTAATATTGACAGGAACTTCTTGACCCAGTTCCTTCATGGCTTCTAGACAATTGATCCATCCTAAGACTGGACCCTGGGAAAAAAGTCGTCAATACATGAGGTGCCAACATTTGATTTATTCTTTTTTTCCCATAAATTCTGATGGTCACAAAAAGTTAAACATTTTGACTACCTTAAAGTAGCATGAGCTGCCAAAATTCACACCTTTTTCATAATTTCTGATTGTCACGACAGTAAGAGGCTTTAAAGACCATTGAAAAACTAAAGGATTGACGTTGGAATGAGGGAAATCCATAAAGTCTACCGCCTATACAAACCAAAATAGTGTCCAAAAAGTATACAAAATTTAAATAACCGGGACGACTATTCATTCATTCTAAGACAAAGTTAGCTCAAAACAATACTTTATCATATATTTTTGAGACTAGAAGCACAATAAGCTTCTGTATTCTGCTTCTTGAGAAAAATAGCCAATAATTTCAACATTCTGTTTTAAAGTCAAAATATCAACATTTTGGCAGCTCATGCCAGTTTAAACTACTAAAGGATTGATGTTGAAATAACATCACACAGTCAGTAAACAGAACAAACCGAGGCTGTGTGCTAACAGCCGAGAAAATGAAAATACATGTAGGTGGAACGTAGGAGTACATTTAAGGGTTGTTGGTGCTTATAAAAGCTACCTTAAGACACATCTTTAAGACGGTATTATTGGAAAACTTTTATTTTGTACTCCTTGTCTCTTTGTTAAATTCCCTAACAATTAGATAACTCTGGTTCAAGGAAATGTTCTCTATATTTAGCAGCTCATGCAAATGTACCAACTCAAACAGAATGCACTGCTCACTTTGTACTGTAAGACAAATATACCTTTACCTCATTCTTCATTTTCGCAATTTTTTTTATTGAATTCTTAGTGAGAATTGGAAACCTGTGACTTGCAAGGGTTTTTTGAAGAAAGATTTTTTGACATTGTTTATGTCAATATCAAAGCTTTAGTATATGCTTACAACCGTATACAGTTTCGACCAGTTAGTTGTAGTTTTAGCACAGATTTACGCCTGACATACACCAGGGGTGACATACACCAGGGGTGACATACACCAGGGGTGACATACACCAGGGGTGACATACACCAGGGGTGACATACACCAGGGGTGACATACACCAGGGGTGACATACACCAGGGGTGACATACACCAGGGGTGACATACACCAGGGGTGACATACACCAGGGGTGACATACACCAGGGGTGACATACACCAGGGGTGACATACACCAGGGGTGACATACACCAGGGGTGTACGAGAAGACGGAGGAATCTAACCTTATCATCTGTAGAACCTCTTCCATATAATTTTCCATCGACCTCAGTGAGGACAAAAGGTTCTGTATCCCACCCATCCTCCTGGAAAGTCAAAATAAAACATTAGAGAGATAAAATACTCAACCCTTGTGACATGGTTAAAAGCCCACTTGCCTGCTTGACATTTGTTAAGGAAACTAATATTGAGTTTGCTGCAACTAAAATCACTAAAAATTAACCTATGACACATACATGTAAAACATGTCCAGTTACGTTTAGAATGTATAAATGGGAGTGGAAAACAAATGCAGAATCAAAACCTAAGTGTTGGATTTCAGGCCTTTTTTATGTGGTTTACACTAATAAATGTATGGACAGCCTCTTACCCAATCCTCAGTCTGTTTTTCTAAGTTTAAGTAAGTAAAATTATACAGTGCTGTAAGATTACTCACACAACTCAAAACATTAGGTGAAAATACTAAATGACAAAACTTTCAATTTTCTGGGAAAAATACAGAAAACAGCATTCTGGATTTTGGTGACTGTTGACTGATTGATGTTTCACGACACACCAAAGATTGTTTATGTCTGACTTTTGTTGAAGAAAATCCCTACTGATGATAAGTTAGTCACAATGAAATCACCATCATGGCAGCCATTCAAATTTATGAAAGAAACAAGAGATCAGTGAACTGATCTTAGCCCACCATAGAACACTATCAGAAAGTGAGGCTGCTTATAAACGGATCGCAAATTTGATATGTGAAATTTATTTCTTCTGTTGGTGGCTGGCTGGACAAGAACAAAGTTTCTTCGGTAGATAGTGGCTGTTATCTGAAAACTCAAAACCAACTTTCTTCAAGGAGGCCGCACATTAACGCTACTTACCGGAGCTATATGCACACAGGCCAGTCAGTGATATCGCTTGTTTGAGTCCTGTACACAATTACAATTTACAAAATCCAAAACGATTGTACACATGTTACTAAGATGCATTTAGTGTTTGTTTACAAATCAAAAGATAATGTATATCTGTCAAAAATAGCCCGTGAAAAGTGAAGAATCGGCGACGTATCACTCGTCTGATGAGTAAAAATTTAAACATGACGAAAGTCAGTTTAAAAATTAATGGCAAAAAATGTCCCGATTCGCTCAGAAATTAGTGAACTGTTATAAAAAAAATCTTCATGCACGATTTAATATAAATACATGATTGAATAAAAACATTTCAGTTACTTTATTGGTAAATAGCATTTACAATTGCGAAGTCAGTTGCTGTACATAGCAATCTGACTAAAGTCGAGATGCTTATTGGAAATATTTCCAATAAGCATCTCGACTTTAGTCAGATTGCTGTACATAGCTGCCTGAATGCAAATTCGATCGGCAAAATAGTGATTGTACGTTGCTGTGTATTTCATTTCATTTTGAAATATTCCTTCCTTTCAAACTCCGAAAAATACAATATGGATCTTCTTAAGTGTCTTAGGGAACACTCTCCTTTAAAAATATTTATTATTGTTACATTTTTGGAAAGAATTTAGGCGTTTAAAATCCAAATTCGAGAAGGCCATTTTACCGACTTCGAACAAGCCGTGGCGGCCGGCAACATGCATAGATACATGTAAACTTTTTCTTATTGTCGCCCTTGGAAATCTGAAAGGAGTCGATTTTGATACGTTTTAAAATGACCCGAGGATTGCAATTTCACTCTGAGGTTTAATAAAGCTCCGATAAATGCCTTTTTTCCACTACTATGGACTAGGAAATTTCAAAATAACGTCCTCAGTGCCAAAAATAGCTTATTTGTCTTTAACTGGGTCATGCTTTTAAAATGCCTGGTAGGGGCCCTGTGATTGACAGCGGGAACTCGCACTAGCGAACTAATTTTACCACCCGATTTTAGCACTTTTAAATCCTATATATTTAAATATCTCACTCACTGTCAGTATATTGGAAACAAGGAAAATATATATTAAGATCTGAAGCTGTAAATATAAGGAATTCCACAAGCTTTTATTGTCAAATTTAACATTTTCTTGTTATATACGTATGCTTGAAGTGTCCGCTCTAACTTGGACAAAGTTGGAAGTTATCAGTGAATTGCGCGCCCGTTAAAGTAAATTAAACCTCTTTAACCGTATTCGAAGATTGACAAAACAAAACACAAAGCAACCAACAGATGCAACATGTGATTTTATTTGTGCATTTTCAAAATCAGTTGCAGTTGTAAGAAAAAATAACCATACGGCGTCAGTGGGGTTTTAGCCGACTTCTGCTGTCGCCATACGATGTCTTCGGTAATGAAGCAGGCTAGCACTCTAACGCCAAATGGCGACAGCGGTACCGAATGTGTTAAATGAAAACATCAACGACGAAAAAAATACATGTTGCATAACTTGACCATATAAGGAAGCAACACAAAAAAAAATTCATCAAGATCCGCCTGGTAGTTTTGTTGAGTCCGCGATCACAAACTATGTAGATGGAAATCACAGAAAAAGCTACCGGCCGCCATTTTGAATATGCAAATGAGCAGCGACTGCATAACAAGGCCATAGGGTTAACCTGCGTATAACATTTTACGAACATCCTTTCATTACTTTAGAACAGTGATATAAAAAGTAATGGCCAGTGGCCGCCATTTTGAATATGCAAATGAGCAAAAAAGTGCAGAGTGCGCAACGAGACCATAGGGCTAACATGCGTAAATTAGTTTACGAAAATCCTAGCCTTTCTTTACTTTAGGAGAAAAGTGACAAAAAGAAGAAAAATAAAATGGTCGCCCAGCAGCCATTTTAATATGCAAATGAGCTAAAAAGTACATAGTGCGCAACGAGGCCATAGGGTTAACCTGCGTACAAAGTTTTCCGAAGATCCTCTCATTACTTTAGGAGAAAAGTGTTAAAAAGTAGAAAAACAAAATGGTCGCCTAGCGGCCATTTTGATATGCAAATGAGCAAAAGAAATATATGTTGCACAACAAGACCATAGGAGGAACGTGCGTGTGAAATTTAAAGAAGATCCGACTACGATTTCTCTTGGAATCGCGGTCACAAGAGAGAAAAGTGATTAAAAATAGAAAAACAAAATGGTCGCCTAGCGGCCATTTTAATATGCAAATGAGCTCAGAAAAATAGATGTTGCACAACTAGACCATATGGGGAACCAATACAAAAACATTTCATCAAGATCGGCCTAGTGGTTTTCTAGATTCCGCGATCACAAACTATGTAGGTAAAAATCACAAAATGGCCGCCAGCGGCCATTTTAATATGCAAATGAGCAAACAAAATAGATGTTGCACAACTAGACCATAAGGGGAGCATGTCTCTAAAATTTGATGAAAATCCGACCAGTAGTTCTCTTGGAATCGCGATCACAAGAAAAGTTTACAGACACCGGACGACGGACGACGGACCACGGACAAAAAGCGATTTGATAAGACCACCATGAGATCATGGTGGTCTAAAAACAAATGTTAATGGGAGACGACATTCCATTTCTGGCTATTACATTTATCACACCTGGTAAAAAAAATGATCGAAAACCCTTGGGGTGTCAGTCATATATCAATGCGCACATAGCTAATAAACTTAAATTTACAGGCCTTCTGTGTATGTTATTACTTCATTAAATGTACAGACAGTGTACATGTATTGGACTGCCCACCTATCTATCAACTATCAATTTTCACTTGTCAAATAGTGTTTTCCAGTTCATATATTTTCTAGTCATTAAGGACTAGTCGTTAGGTTATAGATTTACTGTATCTGTTTTATTAGGCACTTGAGCTTGGCATATAAAATAAATCTAATATACATGTACAATGAGTTTCAAAAGCTTAAGTGAATATGTTTTCTTTAAAAACAACATAGACAATAGTTTTTAAGGTGAAATAAAATCATTTTTTCATGGACATTAAATTTGACATGGCTAAACAAATATAGTGGTTATAGATTTTACGGTACATGAAAATATTAGGTATAAATGGACCAATTTTTTGTTCAAATAAATTAAAATCTATCCAATCCACATGAAGGTTTTCATAGATTTAATGGTCCCCCCAACTCCCCTGGACACCTATAAAGACAGCTTGGGACTGGTACAGAGCTGCATGTGTTGAGTGAGTGAGTGATTTGGGTTTTACGTCCTGCTTAACAGTATTTCGGTCATATGAAGACGTTGTCTCCTTGTGGCAGGGCAGATTCATGCTGCTCTTTCATATGATGCTGCCTCACAAAGACGACTTGCCGAAGACACCCAGCAAGCCCCCTCACCCAGTCACATTATACTGACACCGGGCCAACCAGTCGCTGTTCTAACTCCTTTTACTGAGCGCCAAGCAAAGCCGCAGCAGCTCCCACTGTTAAAGGATGGTCTGACTCGACCCAGGCTTGAACCCAGATCTGCCAGCCCTGAAGCGGACGCTCTACCGACTGAGCTATCAGGGCTGGTAGCATGTGTTGAAGGAAAGGAGACATACCTGTGGCTGCCTATAGAAGCATCTTAATAATGATATGTAGCATTTCCTAATAAATTTCAAAGACACAATAGTCAATAAAATGTTTTGACCTACTTTTGCTGCGGGCTGAACATCAAGATGACCATAAATCAAAATGGTTTTCTTATTTGGGTCATTACCCAGAGTTCCTAGTAATACAGGTGGAAGTTGTAGGTTGGTTCCATCAGGGAGGGTCTGCGAGCCAATGTCCTCTAGTTTACACAATACACCTAGTTTCTCCAACTCCTGTGGCAAATAAAGTACAAACCAAATTTCTCAATTGTCAGACACAACAGACCCTTTCATCTATTGGTCGCTGGTTCGAAGGAGATTTTCCAAGAGCGTTTTCTACTCGATGGCTCTATGTTGAGGGTGGCTTGGGCTTCAGCTGAAGCTTGGGGCTGAAACAGGTTCCTCCTTCCCAACGCTGCCATAGGCCTATACAGTGGGGGCTGAAACAGGTTCCTCCTTCCCAACGCTGCCAGTGATTGTGAAATAATCTTCAGCGTGATGTTTAACATCAATCAATTTTCTTTTGCTTGTATGATTATGTACACAAGCATGAATAAATAAAATGAATTTGAATGATTCTTACTTAACTTAGAACATACGTAGGCTGCACATTATTTAAATACTTTGAATAGGAAGATGACATTGTAATGTAAATGACAGAAAATGACAATATTTGTCTCCAAGCTGAAAAATGCTATTGTATTATAAAGTGACAATGAGCTGTCAAAAATACAGACTTTTTCACAAGTTTTGATTGTCAAGAAAAATAGAGCAGTAAAACTAAAAGACTGACGTTCAGAAAAAAAAAATTTCGGTAAGCCAGAAATTCTTTTTCTGTTACAAACTTTTTTGACAAAATATGGTAGCTCATGTCACTTTAATAAAATGTTACCGTTTTAGTCCATTCCACCATGCGAACTACTTCTGGCCTCTTCTCTGGTAGAGCGGATACACTTTGAATTGCTACAGTTTCTGCCAGTCGGCTGATGAACCTCTCTTCATTCTTATCAATTGAACTGGAATTAGAATTTTGGGATTATTAATTGGATATTATCAATGTACAAAACACGGGCTGTTGATTCAGCAAAATCTCACTTGGCTGGAAAAATGTTTGCCCAAAATGTTATCAAAATGCACATCTACACATAGTTGGAGATCTCCAAACTATGTGGTCAAAGTTTATGATGATGGGTGACCAACAGAGTTGGAGGACCTGCCATATTGAAACATGTCGATTTACCGAAACAAAACTATTTCGCTAAATTTCTCTTAATTTTAAACAATGCAACCGGCTCAAACTTTACACACATTCAATTCGATCTTTTAGTTCGCCTTTTCACCGAAAAAAAGCGTTCAAACACTCACATTTGTGTTGTATCATCGTCGTTTTACCAAGGACAGCCTGAATCTCCCGCTCGCCTCCTCGTTTACGTCAAGTTAACTTGGGCAATGTACGACCTATGAGAGCCGCGCTTTCGTATTTTCTTGATAAACATACGAGTTCGAGTGAAGTGTTGTTTCCAATGCGTACAACATACGAAAGCGCGGCTCTCATAGGTCGTACATTGTCCAAGTTAACTTGAAGTAAACGAGGAGGCGAGCGGGAGATTCAGGCTGTCCTTGGTAAAACGACGATGATACAACACAAATGTGAGTGTTTGAACGCTTTTTTTCGGTGAAAAGGCGAACTAAAAGATCGAATTGAATGTGTGTAAAGTTTGAGCCGGTTGCATTGTTTAAAATTAGGAGAAATTTAGCGAAATAGTTTTTTTTTTTTTCTAAACATCTTTATTTTGTTTAATGACTGTACACTTAAGCCTTAGGCTTATGATGTGTACCAATAAGAAATATATTTAAATCAAACAAGCGACAAATGTTTGATCTTAAACACAAAGTGAAAGCATTACTGTCCAAGTTGGTACATGTAATTATATGTAAACATATTTCAAGAATGAACTTAGTGAATAAATTTACATAGAACGGTTGAAATTACAGGAGCTTACACTGCACAAGGTCTGGTTGATCTCTCAGGGAGGGTTACGCGAAGCGTTTGCTTGCCGTGATATATTTGCAAACGGATTCCACTATTATAGTTTTGTTTCGGTAAATCGACATGTTTCAATATGGCAGGTCCTCCAACTCTGTTGGTCACCCATCATCATAAACTTTGACCACATAGTTTGGAGATCTCCAACTAATCTACACACAGCATCAATATCAATTTGTTACCTCCCCAGCAAGCCCATCCAAGTGGCTAGTTTTTTGTCTGAGAAATCTCAATGCCCTCTCCCCATTAGATGGAGACTGGTACTAAAATGTAAAAAAATTCTTAAAGGGGCATGAGCTGCCAAAATGTTGATATTTTGACGTAAACACAGAATGTTGAAAGTATCGGCTATTTTTCTCAAAACGTATAATTCAGAAGCTTTTTAGTGCTTCTAGTCTCGAAAATGTACGATAAAGTATTGTTTTAAACTAACTTTGGCTTAAAATGAATGAATGGTCGTCCCGGTTATTTAAATTTTGCTACTTTTCGAACACGTTTTCGGTTCGTACCGGGCACCTACTGTATGGATTTTCCTCATTCCAACGCCAATCATTTAGTTTTTCGATGGCCTTCAAAGCCTCTTACTGTCGTGACGATCAGAAAGTATGAAAAAAGTGGGAATTTCGGCAGCTCATGCCCCTTTAGCTTTAATAATAGTAGTTCTAACTACCCGTTATGGTCCGTTATTGCTTTAACGGCTAGATAGTCTAGCGGCTTTGAACCTAATTCACCAAAGTGAATTCCTTACCTGCCTCCTTGTTCAATAATCTGATTTTCATTATGTCGTCAGGACAGTAAATGTCAGAATGTAGATAACGAGTCGGATTTAACTTGATGATTTAGGCCTAGGCCTACTTTGAACCCGAACATACTGACTTACTGACACTGACAGAGAACGTAGATCAGCAAATTTTAACAACGATTCGGATTTTAACTCGTTTAATAACTAGTACTATTCGGAGTCCCTCTGCCATGGAGAGCTGGTGGCAAAACAACCGCGATCTGCAGTCAAAGAATGGAAATTACCTGAACAGGGCTTTCAAAGAATCGGACGCCATCTCGTTTGGTTGATCGTCGCCGGTCACACTGTTAATGTTATAAAAACTCGTGTTGTCTTTCACCATGTGACACTCATCGGCTATTTCCGTACACACGCCCACTTTTCTTACGGAAACCTCCGAGTATTCAGAACAGGCTCTGTCATTTTCGTGTAGAATAATTTTATACAAATAACTGATTTTGCATGCCGATATATCCAATATATACCTAGGCTAAATATTTAAAAAATACAGGTAACTTTAATCTCCATTATCAGCGAACGTGACAATTCCTAAAACCCGATAGAACGTTCTTCCGACATTGTATTTGTTTCTAGTAATGCTTTATTTTTCCATCTATATTTCAGAGCTTCAGATGTTAGGTTTGGTTAACGGGGGACTTTTTTTTTCATTTATCGCCACGATTTTACAAGCTTGTGTTGTCATTCACGTGGACAGGAGATGCAACATGTGTGGGTTGTAATACAGACATATTACCAGCCAGGTGTAATATGTTGTATTTTATATAACACGTTACGTTAGTTGTCACTCTACTGACATAATGTATGCATATACATATAGGCCCACAACAAAAGAGAAAACGTGAAAGTATTATATATTATTATACGCACATTCACAAACCTTGACGGAGACAGTGTGCAAAGTCATAGCGTTTGACTTTTTTGGACATTGAGTCATAGCGTTTGACTTTTTGGACATTGAGTCATAGCGTTTGACTTTTTGGACATTGAGTCATAGCGTTTGACTTTTTGGACATTGAGTCATAGCGTTTGACTTTTTGGACATTGAGTCATAGCGTTTGACTTTTTGGACATTGTTGCAGATAGATGTTTTCTGACCCATAGCTGCAGGTAGATGTTTTCTGACCCATCAACCCATATAGCTTCAGGTAGATGTTTTCTGACCCATCAACCCATAGCTTAAGGTAGATGTTTTCTGACCCATCAACCCATAGCTGCAGGTAGATGTTTTCTGACCCATCAACCCATAGCTGCAGATAGATGTTTTCTGACCCATAGCTTCAGGTAGATGTTTTCTGACCCATCAACCCATAGCTGCAGGTAGATGTTTTCTGACCCATCAACCCATAGCTTAAGGTAGATGTTTTCTGACCCATCAACCCATAGCTGCAGGTAGATGTTTTCTGACCCATCAACCCATAGCTGCAGATAGATGTTTTCTGACCTATAGCTGAAGGTAGATGTTTTCTGACCCATAGCTGCAGGTAGATGTTTTCTGACCCATCAACCCATAGCTTCAGGTAGATGTTTTCTGACCCATAGCTGCAGGTAGATGTTTTCTGACCCATCAACCCATAGCTGCAGGTAGATGTTTTCTGACCCATCAACCCATAGCTTCAGGTAGATGTTTTCTGACCCATCAACCCATAGCTTCAGGTAGATGTTTTCTGACCCATCAACCCATAGCTTCAGGTAGATGTTTTCTGACCCATCAACCCATAGCTGAAGGTAGATGTTTTCTGACCCATCAACCCATAGCTTCAGGTAGATGTTTTCTGACCCATCAACCCATAGCTTCAGGTAGATGTTTTCTGACCCATCAACCCATAGCTGCAGGTAGATGTTTTCTGACCCATAGCTGCAGGTAGATGTTTTCTGACCCATCAACCCATAGCTTCAGGTAGATGTTTTCTGACCCATCAACCCATAGCTTCAGGTAGATGTTTTCTGACCCATCAACCCATAGCTGCAGGTAGATGTTTTCTGACCCATAGCTTCAGGTAGATGTTTTCTGACCCATAGCTTCAGGTAGATGTTTTCTGACCCATCAACCCATAGCTTCAGGTAGATGTTTTCTGACCCATCAACCCATAGCTGCAGGTAGATGTTTTCTGACCCATCAACCCATAGCTTCAGGTAGATGTTTTCTGACCCATCAACCCATAGCTTCAGGTAGATGTTTTCTGACCCATCAACCCATAGCTGCAGGTAGATGTTTTCTGACCCATCAACCCATAGCTTCAGGTAGATGTTTTCTGACCCATCAACCCATAGCTTCAGGTAGATGTTTTCTGACCCATCAACCCATAGCTTCAGGTAGATGTTTTCTGACCCATCAACCCATAGCTTCAGGTAGATGTTTTCTGACCCATCAACCCATAGCTTCAGGTAGATGTTTTCTGACCCATCAACCCATAGCTTCAGGTAGATGTTTTCTGACCCATCAACCCATAGCTGCAGGTAGATGTTTTCTGACCCATCAACCCATAGCTTCAGGTAGATGTTTTCTGACCCATAGCTTCAGGTAGATGTTTTCTGACCCATCAACCCATAGCTGCAGGTAGATGTTTTCTGACCCATCAACCCATAGCTGCAGGTAGATGTTTTCTGACCCATCAACCCATAGCTTCAGGTAGATGTTTTCTGACCCATCAACCCATAGCTTCAGGTAGATGTTTTCTGACCCATCAACCCATAGCTTCAGGTAGATGTTGTCTGACCCATCAATCCATAGCTTCAGGTAGATGTTTTCTGACCCATCAACCCATAGCTTCAGGTAGATGTTTTCTGACCCATCAACCCATAGCTGCAGGTAGATGTTTTCTGACCCATAGCTTCAGGTAGATGTTTTCTGACCCATCAACCCATAGCTGCAGGTAGATGTTTTCTGACCCATAGCTGCAGGTAGATGTTTTCTGACCCATCAACCCATAGCTGCAGGTAGATGTTTTCTGACCCATCAACCCATAGCTGCAGGTAGATGTTTTCTGACCCATCAACCCATAGCTTCAGGTAGATGTGTTCTGACCCATCAACCCATAGCTTCAGGTAGATGTTTTCTGACCCATCAACCCATAGCTTCAGGTAGATGTTTTCTGACCCATCAATCCATAGCTTCAGGTAGATGTTTTCTGACCCATCAACCCATAGCTTCAGGTAGATGTTTTCTGACCCATCAACCCATAGCTGCAGGTAGATGTTTTCTGACCCATCAACCCATAGCTTCAGGTAGATGTTTTCTGACCCATAGCTTCAGGTAGATGTTTTCTGACCCATCAACCCATAGCTGCAGGTAGATGTTTTCTGACCCATCAACCCATAGCTTCAGGTAGATGTTTTCTGACCCATCAACCCATAGCTTCAGGTAGATGTTTTCTGACCCATCAACCCATAGCTTCAGGTAAATGTTTTCTGACCCATCAACCCATAGCTGCAGGTAGATGTTTTCTGACCCATCAACCCATAGCTGCAGGTAGATGTTTTCTGACCCATCAACCCATAGCTGCAGGTAGATGTTTTCTGACCCATCAGCCCATAGCTTCAGGTAGATGTTTTCTGACCCATCAACCCATAGCTGCAGGTAGATGTTTTCTGACCCATAGCTTCAGGTAGATGTTTTCTGACCCATAGCTGCAGGTAGATGTTTTCTGACCCATCAACCCATAGCTGCAGGTAGATGTTTTCTGACCCATCAACCCATAGCTTCAGGTAGATGTTTTCTGACCCATCAACCCATAGCTTCAGGTAGATGTTTTCTGACCCATCAACCCATAGCTGAAGGTAGATGTTTTCTGACCCATCAACCCATAGCTTCAGGTAGATGTTTTCTGACCCATCAACCCATAGCTTCAGGTAGATGTTTTCTGACCCATCAACCCATAGCTTCAGGTAGATGTTTTCTGACCCATCAACCCATAGCTGCAGGTAGATGTTTTCTGACCCATAGCTGCAGGTAGATGTTTTCTGACCCATCAACCCATAGCTTCAGGTAGATGTTTTCTGACCCATCAACCCATAGCTTCAGGTAGATATTTTCTGACCCATCAACCCATAGCTGCAGGTAGATGTTTTCTGACCCATAGCTTCAGGTAGATGTTTTCTGACCCATCAACCCATAGCTGCAGGTAGATGTTTTCTGACCCATAGCTGCAGGTAGATGTTTTCTGACCCATCAACCCATAGCTTCAGGTAGATGTTTTCTGACCCATCAACCCATAGCTTCAGGTAGATGTTTTCTGACCCATCAACCCATAGCTGCAGGTAGATGTTTTCTGACCCATAGCTTCAGGTAGATGTTTTCTGACCCATAGCTTCAGGTAGATGTTTTCTGACCCATCAACCCATAGCTTCAGGTAGATGTTTTCTGACCCATCAACCCATAGCTGCAGGTAGATGTTTTCTGACCCATCAACCCATAGCTTCAGGTAGATGTTTTCTGACCCATCAACCCATAGCTTCAGGTAGATGTTTTCTGACCCATCAACCCATAGCTGCAGGTAGATGTTTTCTGACCCATCAACCCATAGCTTCAGGTAGATGTTTTCTGACCCATCAACCCATAGCTTCAGGTAGATGTTTTCTGACCCATCAACCCATAGCTTCAGGTAGATGTTTTCTGACCCATCAACCCATAGCTTCAGGTAGATGTTTTCTGACCCATCAACCCATAGCTTCAGGTAGATGTTTTCTGACCCATCAACCCATAGCTTCAGGTAGATGTTTTCTGACCCATCAACCCATAGCTGCAGGTAGATGTTTTCTGACCCATCAACCCATAGCTTCAGGTAGATGTTTTCTGACCCATAGCTTCAGGTAGATGTTTTCTGACCCATCAACCCATAGCTGCAGGTAGATGTTTTCTGACCCATCAACCCATAGCTGCAGGTAGATGTTTTCTGACCCATCAACCCATAGCTTCAGGTAGATGTTTTCTGACCCATCAACCCATAGCTTCAGGTAGATGTTTTCTGACCCATCAACCCATAGCTTCAGGTAGATGTTTTCTGACCCATCAATCCATAGCTTCAGGTAGATGTTTTCTGACCCATCAACCCATAGCTTCAGGTAGATGTTTTCTGACCCATCAACCCATAGCTGCAGGTAGATGTTTTCTGACCCATAGCTTCAGGTAGATGTTTTCTGACCCATCAACCCATAGCTGCAGGTAGATGTTTTCTGACCCATAGCTGCAGGTAGATGTTTTCTGACCCATCAACCCATAGCTGCAGGTAGATGTTTTCTGACCCATCAACCCATAGCTGCAGGTAGATGTTTTCTGACCCATCAACCCATAGCTTCAGGTAGATGTTTTCTGACCCATCAACCCATAGCTTCAGGTAGATGTTTTCTGACCCATCAACCCATAGCTTCAGGTAGATGTTTTCTGACCCATCAATCCATAGCTTCAGGTAGATGTTTTCTGACCCATCAACCCATAGCTTCAGGTAGATGTTTTCTGACCCATCAACCCATAGCTGCAGGTAGATGTTTTCTGACCCATCAACCCATAGCTGCAGGTAGATGTTTTCTGACCCATCAACCCATAGCTGCAGGTAGATGTTTTCTGACCCATCAACCCATAGCTTCAGGTAGATGTTTTCTGACCCATCAACCCATAGCTTCAGGTAGATGTTTTCTGACCCATCAACCCATAGCTTCAGGTAGATGTTTTCTGACCCATCAACCCATAGCTGCAGGTAGATGTTTTCTGACCCATAGCTTCAGGTAGATGTTTTCTGACCCATAGCTTCAGGTAGATGTTTTCTGACCCATCAACCCATAGCTTCAGGTAGATGTTTTCTGACCCATAGCTTCAGGTAGATGTTTTCTGACCCATCAACCCATAGCTTCAGGTAGATGTTTTCTGACCCATCAATCCATAGCTTCAGGTAGATGTTTTCTGACCCATCAACCCATAGCTTCAGGTAGATGTTTTCTGACCCATCAACCCATAGCTGCAGGTAGATGTTTTCTGACCCATCAATCCATAGCTTCAGGTGGATGTTTTCTGACCCATCAACCCATAGCTTCAGGTAGATGTTTTCTGACCCATCAACCCATAGCTTCAGGTAGATGTTTTCTGACCCATCAACCCATAGCTTCAGGTAGATGTTTTCTGACCCATCAATCCATAGCTTCAGGTAGATGTTTTCTGACCCATCAACCCATAGCTTCAGGTAGATGTTTTCTGACCCATCAACCCATAGCTGCAGGTAGATGTTTTCTGACCCATCAACCCATAGCTTCAGGTAGATGTTTTCTGACCCATAGCTGCAGGTAGATGTTTTCTGACCCATCAACCCATAGCTTCAGGTAGATGTTTTCTGACCCATCAACCCATAGCTGCAGGTAGATGTTTTCTCACCCATTCATGTTTGGCTGTCCATTCGCTGACCATAGGCTACGAAACCGTTCTTACTTCGGTTTTCTTGAAAAATAATGTTGATTTTAAAACAGATATGATTATTTGAATTTTGACGGAACGACCTATAGGCCCTTAGGCCTATAAATATGATTCCGTCTAATCAATTCAGTGCTTGCGGTTCTTCATTTTCAAGAAATCAAAAAAAAAAAAAACTTTTCTCGACAGAATTCTTACATTCGCACACCGCTTTTTTGCTGATACGAGGTTCATGTTTCTAGGGCCACAATTGATAAGGAAGGAAAACAATTGTTCTCGTCACATTTTCAGGACGATATTGTACGTCCATTCGCTAGACTGCTAGAGCAAAAGTTAAAATTATAGACGAAACAACTTGGCTAACTATCCACTCACACGAAGAACTAGCTCAATCGAAGGAAAAAAGAAAAAGTGAACATGCACGGGTCCATTGGAGGTATCTCATCTGGGAACCTCCTCTGTGTGCTAACAGAGGTGGAATAGAGGACTCTTCTTGGTACATCACTTAAAAAATATTACTGGTTTAAGGCCTACATAAATCTGCCTCATGTTTAATTTTACTTATAGTATAAGTTTGTGTGAATCCTATGTCAGAGAGACTATGGCTGGTATAATGTGCCATCTATATAGGTCTGAGTCTATAGATTTAGCAGCCATATGGGACATATACGGATTTATGTCACAGCTGTATTCTTACTCTATCAACCAGTGTTATTAAATCACACATTCATGTTTTCCATACAGGTTCCAATATTTACATGCCATGTATCTGTAAATAATGTTCCACGTTTCATGTCTCGGCTGAAGAACACAAACGAATTATACATCCCTGCATTCCAAAAAATCTATGACCAATTAAAAAAAAAGTAATTGACAAATGATTTGCTTGGTTGGCCGATGTTTTAAATGTATATTGAGACGTTTAGTGGGGAAGCAAAACACACAGTGCCCCCCCCCCCCCCCCCCCCCCCACCACCACCAACAACAACGACATTACACAGGTAGGCCTGAATGGCAATAATTCCACATAAATGGCGATCCAGTAAAAAGCCATTTTTCACATTTCGCAATGATTTTTTTAAATAATAGTTGCTAATAGTAGGTTTCTATTGGAACCAAATTACAGACATATACCTAAATACATGTAAATGCGCTACATTATATGTCCTTTTAAAGCCTTTACTTCTGAAATTATGAGCCTACACGTATTACATATAGCCGTCTAGTAAAGCTATTACACGAAGCCAAATCAGACCGATTACAAGTGTTAGAAGGCTTAATCTGGTAAAACACATACAAGTTGAACAGCATATGTGTTCGAATTGATCTGATTGTATAGGAACATTACACTGTAAAAAATGTGGTTTTAATTTTACAGCAAAGTTCGCGGGCAATCGTAGGACAAGTAAAATTTGCTGTAGATTTACATCTGTGCGAATATGTAAATTTACAGTGTGGTGTTAGTAGATTTACAGAGAAACCGTGGATTTACTGCACTTCGTGCCCTTTTGAGGCCATTGAGGCCCGCTCGGTAGGGGGTTCTTCATTTGACTCATATTCTTCAACTTCAACTTCTTAACAAGTTAAATTGATATTTCTTTTCTACAATAGACGACGATTCCCCACTATATCGCTTAGCACGTTTATGCACAAAGTTGCGAAAAACATGAAAATGGTTATAGCCATTCAGGTCCACCTTACTTTGTTTTCCAGTCCATCTTTCTGTTAAAACGATTATGTCATACTCTGTGATATAATCAATTAGTTTTTAGTTCCTGGCCAAGTCCCTCTACATTCCAGCATATAATGTTAATTTTGGTCTCGGCTTACTGTTGTGTACAGGCATAATTTTTATAGACGTCCATCCTTTGCTGGGGGGGGGGGGGGGGGGGCTTGAAATTTACAATAAATAGATAGTGAGGCATATGGCCTATAGGCCTACCCAGGATGGGATGCTTTACTAGCTTTTAATGATGTTCCCAAAACAAAAATGCATTTATTACGTAGTCGTGTTTAATATCTAGACTTCTAATTCTTGGCACCACCTACCAAGTACTATGCAATTCAAACATTTTAAAATATTATTAGGTGGCTGCCTGGTATGGATGTGAATGTTCTTTATGCGATGATTGTCTATAATTTATTGTCTTAATGGGTATTGCCTTAATAAGGAACATCACTCGAGGATTTCCGCCCGGCTTTCCATTCAAAACTGCATGCAAACATTAAAACGGCGCGAATCTAGTTTATCAAAATCTTCGCAGGCTAACAAGCGACTTGAAATAGCCGAAAGCTGTATGCGTCGTTCTTAGTTGAAATTTTGACTCAGACAGAGTTGTCCGCCATGTTTGAAGTTAACCAGTATAGTTTTAAAACATCCCGCACCGTAACATGTACAATGTTGGAGTCCAAAATGGCGACCCTTTCGGTTCGTGTTGATACAGTCATGTGTTCCATGCAGTATCAGTTACTAATTGCGGTCACGCAAAATCCGCTAGCAAAGCCTTCAAATCATTTCTGATGATGCCGATCTCTATGGCAAGCCGTTTCGGCCTATTTAACATATATTGAATTCATTTCAATATATGTGGAATTCAATTCCCGATATGTACATATCAGGAATTGAATTCCACATATGTGCAATTCAATTCCACATATCTTGAATTAATTTCCTGATATGTACATATCGGGAATTGAATTGCACATATGTGGAATTCATTTGTAAGATATCTGGAAATAATCCTGTGCTGCACATATCAAAAATTGTCATTTCAGATGTGGAAATGAATTCAGCATATCTTGAATACACGTCTATTTAAGATATCTGCAATTCTTTTTGTGTTATGTGACCTACATTCGACGGGTTGTTTTAGTAACGAGAATGCATGCTCCCAGAGTGTGTTACCACACGAGGTCACTTCGCGCCAACTTCATTTGTCCTCTCTCAACATGGCGCTGCCCGTCGATACAGTGGACGGAATCTTGTGTAGGCCTATAATTGCCTTCTCTACTTCCGCCCAGGGAGCGGTGATTGTGATTTCTACAACGCGGCGCAATTTCAGATATGTGGAATTGAATTGCACATATGTTGAATGTAAGGGTTTTTCAAGATATGTTAAATAGAATTTCAGATATGTGGAAATGAATTCAACATATGTTAAATACACGACTCACATATCAAGAATTCAGTGCTATTTCAGATATGTGGAATTGAATTGCACATATGTGGAAATGAATTCAAGATATGTTAAATAGGCCGAAACGGCTTGCCATAGATCACCAATGGTAGGCTACGTTTTTTGGTCGTTTCCATAGCCATAAAATTAATTAATGTTTGCCTTCCTCTGCCGCACATGAGAGAAAAGACAAAATAAACAGATTTGTATGAGGATCTACAAGTTTATGCAATCTATTAACACAATACATTTTAACACTATGTTTTCATCCGATTTTTTCCGATGCATCACGTAACAAACCTGCAAAATATATACTCTCCCTAAAAAGAAACGCAACATCCAATTTTTGTTCTTCAAAATGTGAATTTTTAATTTAATCATTTTTAATACAGAAATAAGCATCACATTACACTGAAATTTGGCAGACTGGTTGTTCAGATTTTAAAGTTCATTCACATGTAAACATTTATCACATTAAAGGAGGGGAAATCTCTAGAAATACATAGGGATTATCGTCGATAACAACCTTCAAAGTACTTAAAACATTTCACGTCAATTACCGCCAGTGACCCTGAAGCTAATAAAAACAGACAGAAGTATGTCCTTTCAGTGGCTTATCTGTGTAGCCATTTTTCCGTTTTAGGATGACGTGATGTTGGTATAGCTATTTTTAGATAAATAATGACGTATTTTTACCGCTCTCTAATGTATAAGGGTAGATTTAGGTCAAAAAAAAAACATGGCGACAAACTTGAAGTGGCAAGATTGTCTCCGAAAATATAGGTCAGTATGCAACCGCGCGCCATTACTTAGCCAGCCATTGGCTAAATTGCATCACCTGACTACTCTATAACGCACTTAAATTTTTATTCAACAATAATTGGATAAAACTAATGACAAAATGGTGGCGGCCTTGTGAATGGCCTATGGAGCTTATTCTCTATTGTAACGCCACCTTCAAATTTCAATTATTCACTTACGAGGGGATAAAACATACATTGTTTACAATGTACAAATAAAAATAAAAAAAGTTTATTTTGTTTATATATTATTACCAGAAGAAACTCAATGTCAGATGATACCCCAAGGTTACTTCTGTTGGTCTCTTCATGGCTACCGTTCCACTTGAGGCCAACCAAGAAGTAATTGTCAACAAATTTGGTGTCAAAACCGAGAATACAATTTGCAATTTGCCCCCTGAGTGATCGAGAGTTTACCTCGCACATGAAGTGTCACACTAAATCGAATTATTGTATTACACATAGGGGGTATTAACAAATATTTAATACCCCCCTCCCCCCTCCAAAGTTTTCCTCTATAATTTAAACTAGGACACAATACTACACTACAGTACTCGGCCTACACAGAAAATACAAACATAATGCATTGCATTGACAGCACTACCGATTGATTGGTGTTTTACGCCGCATTCAAGACTACTTCACTTATATGGCGGCGTTGCCAGGTTTAGTGAGGGGGGGGGGGGGCTCATTGCCCAGAGGAAACCCCGGCCGACCTTCGCCGAGTAGGCCTACTTGGCAACTCTTGCACATACGGCGATAGAGACAAAATCCACTCAGAAATTTTTCAAACCCGCGTCGCATCGATGGAAGGTGTGTGCGGGACTGAGGGACGATCATTTTAACCGAGGCCCCGGCAGCACTGCCGAAGACCGTAGGCCTACTGTATTATGTCAAAATTGACGTCACAAGAACGATTTGTCATAGTGTTATGACGTTAATAAAGGATGAGTCGTGTCAGGGCTAGTGGCGTCGTTCTCTTTCGCTTCCTCAGATCAGTAGTGCCATCTCATAATAATGGCGGCGCTAGCTGCAACTCAAATGTCACCCGATCTCCATTCCACGCATATAGTTCATTGTATTGCACTATTACATTGCGTCATAGGCCAAATGAGTACGAATCTGACGTCAGATTGATCCAAAAAGTCAACGTAGCGTCATTTTGTTTCTGCACAAGCGTCAACCCTTAAGCCGAACAGTGATATACCGTTTACTAGAGTTTTTTTTACTGTGGAGTGCGTGATTGAAAAATGACGTTGGTAGGCCTACAGTATATGCGGCTCTGGTAAAAAGTGCCCAATATCTGAATTCGACTGAATAAGACACCAAAATCGGTGCTGTGCTTGCCCGTCTAAAGTCCCGTTCTCACGTTGCGATTTGTAGTACCACATATGATATACCCAAGGTGTATCATATAATGATATCAGTGTATTTTCAGTTTAATATCATATAATCTGTCTTACAGCTTTAATGGGAAGTGTTTCGTTGTGTCAGTATTTCCAATGAATATCCCATGGACAACCCTTACAGCTTTAATGGGAAGTGTTTCATGTTGTCAGTATTTTCAGCGAATATATAAACTGCCTTACAGCGATTTAGGTTAGATAATGTGGACGAGTTTGTTTTGGAACGAGGGGCGCTAGCAGATCTTTCCCCCTGGACCCATTCGGGCAAAGATCTTCTCCAACCCATCTGCGCCATCACTAGAGAACTCCCTTTGCCGTGTTAGTTGTTCCTTTCTCTGTTCGGAATTTGGTCTCCGTCGACGATCGGATGATCCTTTCCCTTTATAACCATTAGTTGTCCGTTGGCATTTCTTAAAATAAAAAAGACGTGAAAAGTTAAAGTCAAAACAAAAACGGTGAAAGATAACAATTCACAAGGTTAGGGATCTATATATTTTATTCATTTTAAGCCATGCCGTTACAATAAGCGCAGCGTCATATATACGGATGAATTTAGTCTAAGAATCTTTCTTGAAACGTGTGTTCCATACTAATTATTGAGAAATGATCAAAGTTTGTGAACAACACGAGCTTTCGACACCAATGCCGGTGTCTTTATCAAGTGAAATTGAATTCAATATGGCTAAACATGGATATAAATAAAAGAACAAATATGTATAATGTGGCCAACCAATGAAACTGTTTATGAGAAATGATTAATGTATCACCATAAAGTAAGTTGTTTTTGAATAACATGAACTTTCGACACCTATGCCAGTGTCTTTATCAAGTACAATTGCAAAGCATAGGTGTCGATTGATGTTTTACGCCGATTATTTCACTTACGGTATATGGCGGTGTTATCAGGTCTTGTAGGGGGAGGAAACCTAACTCATTGTCCGGAGGAAACCCCCGAACTTCGTGGAATACCTGGCAACTCTTCCACATACGGCGACCGTTATTTCGTGGTGATGTCTTCACAAGTGTGGAGTCCACGTCTAAAAAGAGAGTTTCAACCATTTGTTACATAGTCAATCAATTAAATTTCTTCGACATGTTTGGATTTCAGATCAAATTTCCCAAAGCACTCAACCATGACCATTTAATGAAGGGCTTGGCGTTCGCGTTCACAGTATCCTATGTCTTGCCATGCTAGTAGTTTTTATTAGAAATGATAATAATAACCCCTTAACTTTATCTGTGTTTGGGTGGAGGACGGTTAGTAGGCTACATTGTCAAAACTTGACTCTGCATTACCCGTGTATGTTGTTCCAACATTTTCATCTCTCGCTCCATTGCTTGCAGATTTGCACAGTTATTTTTATTATGGCTTATTTTTGTTTTGCGGCATTTTTGGATTTTGTTCCATACATTTTTCTCATTTTTTTTTTTAGATTTCTCTGTTTGCGAAACGTTGTATTGCAGAACGGGTGCATGCGCCCAAAATGAGGACAGCATGGGTTCCAGGCTATAAAGCCAAGAAAAGTATAGAATATTTGTGGTTTAAAAGCCTACATATAGTGTATTCTGCATGGTGTCTATAATTAAAGTCTGGGAAGAAGCGCTGAAAAATTACATTGATTAAGCCTCGATCTAAACCCTCAAAATTTAACTTAATGGTCTAGAACTGAGGATTGCCTCCCTCGATAAACTTTGCGACGCTGTTACATAAAGGAAATACGCCTACTCTTGAATGCTGAACAATCAATGGATCCAGGTGTCCTATGAAACATTTCTGAAACTTTGTTGTGTGACTTTTTATCTTTCTAAAATAAAAAATTGAACTGTTATTTCCAGAATAACGCCTATAGTGAATCCACATAGCGATTAGCAAAACAGTCGATTTTAGATTGATTGATTGCTTGGTGTTGTAGGGCGCGCTCAAGATTATTTCACTTATATAGCGGCGTTGCCAGTTTTACTGTGGGAGGAAAGCGGGCTTTATGCCTGGAGGAAACCCACGACCTTCCGGTGGTAACTGGCAACCATCCCACATAGGTCGTTCGAGTGAAAAGTCGATTTTAAAGTGGCATGAGCTGCCAAAATTCACACTTTTTTTTATAATTTCTGATTGTCACGACAGTAAGACGCTTTGAAAGCCATCGCAAAACTAAATGATTAGCGCTGGAATGAGGAAAACCCATGTAGTATGTGGCCTGTACGAACCGGAATAGTGTTCGAAAAGTAAACAAAATTTAAATAACCGGGACGACCATTCATTCATTCTAAGCCAAAGTTAGTTCAAAACAATACTTTATCGTACATTCTCGAGACTAGAAGCACTAAAAAGCTTCTGAATGAAACGTCTGTTCTCTTATTACGTCAAAATATCAACAGTTTGGCAGCTCATGCCACTTTAAAGGATCTAGACCCTCTTCTCTTCAAAATAGAATATAGCAATTAATAGTTCGTGCCACAAATATAAAACGAATATAACGGATCGTAATAACAAATTCACTCAGACATAAATGTGATCCTTCCCCAACCCCCTCGCTCTCTTCGTGCCCGTTGGGAGGACCTCCCCTCATTCCCTTTTACCAATTTACCTTTAAACAATCGCAGACAGAGCATTGGTTAAAGCTTGTTGTTTACCACTAGTGTTGCCCCAGGAGACAACCAATGAAATGGTCAACTTGATTTTTCGCGGGCTTTTCTAAAAATTTTCACAACTGCTTTAGATTTCGTCCAGGGTTGACGTCTGGTATGTTTCTCTTGTTATCTTTTCAAGGAAGACAAGGTTCTTTAAAGAGAAAGGTATAGTACTGGGTATTGTATTTTAACATGGGGATTGGTTGAAATGGATCTTAGTTTGTCTGACCTGGTGATACACCACGAGAACGCAATCACTGGCAACCATGGTTTGATTGATTGTCATAATGTCCGCCATTTTGCATCGATGTTGATTATGGAATTTTAGTTTACCGGTATAGGCACACCCATGTGGAATTGCCAATGTACTCGTTTATAGAGAGGTAGTTCCTGGTTACCATATTCACTGAGGTTTGAGTTGTGAAATCTATTTGTGGTGAATAATTTTGAGCCTGGGTTTGGAATGTCTGTGTATATGCCTTACCCGCCATACCATAAGTTTATGTATGCTCATACTGGTAGTCAACTTCTACGTGCTACTCAGATCTGTGTGTCTTTTTTCACAGGCTGGTTTTCTGTTGTGTGTGGAGATTCGTCGGCTCTATATTTTCCTGAGCTGACTTTATAAGACTGCCCTGCAAATTTTTAATCGGAGACCCCAGTTCTCCAATCACCCATGTGCATGTTTTGGTATACCGGTAGTTTTAAAAATCAAACACCTCTACCTCGCTGCTGTCAGAGGAGGCCGAAACTAAACATTCTTACCGATCCAAAACATATCTTACTGTTCAATATGATTAAGTCAGATTGTTTCCTGCTAGGCCTTAGAATCGATTATATTACACTATACCCCCAATTAGGCAGGTCGGTGACGTCATCAAATGTTAGTACAAGGTATTCGATCATAAAAGTTAAAAAGCAAATGTGAGTCTCAAAAGTTAAAAATAAACCAAAAAGTGTAGTCTGTATATTTTTTCAGGGCCCTTCCACTGGACCCTGTTTGCTCATTTTCGCTTGAACAGAAAAATAACTACCATTCATAAAAATGCTTGGAAAAGGCCCATATTTAGAGACAAAAGTTGTCTCCCCTGATTTATTAAATATTATTTTTCTAAGTAAATATGATTTTACATGTCAAATGGAATTCTAATTACATCTTATAACTATGTGAAGAATAGTTTGGTATAGGTTTTAGAAACAAACTATGGATGATTAAAATTGACCCGACCTGCCTACCACAATGGATTAAGACCTAGCACAATGTAACAACATACGGATCTTAAAGGCCCACTTGCCGCCGTAGCCTGTTGAACATTTGTTAAGAAAACCAATTTACATGAGCTTACTACGACTAAAACTTCTAATATTAAACATAGGTCACATAAAACATGTCCATTTAGGTTTAGAATGTAGAAATGGGGGTGAAAAATAAACGACGAATCGAAGCCTGATCGCAACAACAACGATCAGGGTCTGTTAACCTAGTGGTTAGATTACCTTCATTTCAGCCGTTTTATCTGTGGTTTACACTCAATCAATTATCGGCACGATTTTCGAGTCATTCTTACCCGATCGTCAGTCTGTATTTCTGAGATAAAGTACGTAAAATTATACTGTGCCGTTGGATCACTCACACGACTCAAACATTAAGAGCGCTTGTGTGCTTGTTCAGGTTCGGGATTTGTTTACATTGCGGGTACTTGATAAATCTAATTTTCAATTTCAAATTAAAAATGATGCCAAAACTTTCTATTTTTTGGTAAAAATTGAAAGTTCCTAACTTGGTCTGTCTGGGAAAAATACAGAAAATCGTCCACTGTTTTTTTTATGTAAACAGTACTCTGGATTTTCACGGCAAGTGTTCCTTTAAAGACTATTACACCAAAACTGGAAAATTGACAAGTTTCCATATGTTATTTGTACCCTCACACTTATTTGTGAACTTTCGGCCAATGCAACTGTGCTCTCCTACATATAGGTTTTTTGCCTGAGAATATTTTGTGGAGAACTGGATTATCCATGGGCATAGTATTTTTAACCAGGTCTACATCTGCAAGCTAAGACTTAGGTAGGACACTTTTGTTGTTATAAATGGCCAATTGTAAGATATTTTGGCATATGTTTGTTCCTTTCCATCCATTCTCACATTTCCAATCAGAAATGAAAGTCTTCGTAATTTTTTTACAGGTCCCCCCCCCTCAGACAGGTCCCCCCTATGGTCAAGTTGTGCAACATCTATTTCTTTTGCTTATTTGCATTTTGGGATTTTTACCTTCATTGTTTGTGATCGCGTTACCTAGAAAACCACAAGGCCGATCTTGATGAAATGTTTTTGTGTTGGTTCCCCATATGGTCTAGTTGTGCAGCATCTATTTTTTGGTCATTTTTTCACTTAAAATGGCCGTTAGGCAACCATTTTGTTTTTCTTGTTTTTATCACTTTTCTCTCTTGTGATTCCAAGAGAACTGCTAGTCGGATCTTTATCAAATTTCCCAGACAGGTTCCCCCCTATGGTCTAGTTGTGCAACATCTCTTTCTTTCCCGCATTTGCATATTAAAATGGCCGCTGGCAACCATTTTGTTTTTCTTCTTTTTATCATTTTCCTCCTAAAGTAATACAAGGATCTTCGTAAAATTTTGTATGCAGGTTAACCCTATGGTCTCGTCGCTCGCTATGCACTTTTTGCTCATTTGCATAATAAAATGGCCCCTAGGCGACTATTTTGTTTTTTTTCTTTATATCACTTTTCTCCTAAAGTAATGAAAGGATCTTGGTAAAATTGTGTACACTTGTTAACCATATGGCCTCACTGTGCACTGCACTTTTTTGCTCATTTGCATATTCAACATGGCGGCCGCTGGCCATTTTGTTTTTCTTCTTTCTATCACTGTTTCCCCAAAGTAATGAAAGAGTCTTCGTAAATTTTTTTACGCTGATCTTCAAATTTCTCAGACAGGTCCCCCCTATGGTCAAGTTGTGCAACATCTATTTCTTTTGCTTATTTGCATATCAACATGGCCGCTGGTGGCCATTTTGGGATTTTTACCTTTATAGTTTGTGATCGCTTTATCTAGAAAACCACAAGGCCGATCTTGATGAAATGTTTTTGTGTTGGTTCCCCAATATGGTCTAGTTGTGCAGCATCTATTTTTTGGTCACTTTTTCACTTAAAATGGCCGTTAGGCAACCATTTTGTTTTTCTTCTTTTTATCCCTTTTCTGTCTTGTGATTGTGATTCCAAGAGAACTGCAGGTCGGATCTTCTTTAAATTTCACACGCACGTTCTCCCTATGGTCTAGTTGTACAACATCTCTTTCTTTTGCTCATTTGCACATTAAAATGACCGCAGGCAACCATTTTGTTTTTCTTCTTTTTATCACTTTTCTCCTAAAATAATGAAAGGATCTTCATAAAATTTTGTACACAGGTTAACCCTATGGTCTCTCTGCGCACTAGGCACTTTTTTGCTCATTTGCATATTCAAAATGACGACCGCTGGCCGTTTTTCTTTTTCTTCTTTTTATCACTGTTTTCCTAAACAATGAAAGAATCTCTGTTAGCCCCAGGTGACTATCCTGCCATTCTGTTGTATAGTCACAGATCGGTGCCATTTGGCTCTGTAGGACGGTTCAAACTTTTGGTCTTGTAGCTTTATTAGACCTTTCTATGAACAAATAACATACTTTATTAACTGTTTGTGTGTCCTGCTTGCATTCCCAATGGTAAAAATCCAAATAAAAGTTTTAATACTCTTTTCATGGTCCATTTTGACCTACGATACCACTAAACATATCTGACGAAAACAAAATGGCGACCGCTAGTTCTGTATAAAGTACTGTGGTTTCGTATAAAATTTGGCACAATACACATGCGCACGCATGCGCTTCACGGTAAAATTTCAGTCTGAGATACGAAACGGTGACAATCTCCAGAAATTAACGGTCGCCATATTTGTTTGACAAAACTGTTTTAAACGATATCGTAGGTCAAAATGGACCATTGAAAGAGTTTTTAAACTTTTATTTGGATTTTTACCATTGGGAATGCAAGCGGGACACCCAAACAGTCAATAAAGTATGTTATTTAATCATAGAAAGGTCTAATAAAGCTACAAGACCAAAATTTTGAACCGTCCTACAGAGCCAAATGGCACCGATCTGTGACTATACAACAGAATGGCAGGATAGTCACCTGGGGCTAAATCTCTGTAAACTTGTAAACTTGTGTACACAAGTTAACTCTATGGTCTGGTTGTGCACTATGCACTTTTTGGCTCATTTGCATATTCAAAATGGCGGCCGCCAAAGTAATGAAAGAGTCTTCGTAAAGTTTTGTAGGCATGTTAACCCTTGTACACTTCCACAATAAATCTGGCAACATATATATATGTATATGTTTCACATAGGTGAAATAATCTTGGGTGCGATGTAAAACACTAAATCAATCAATCAAACTCTTGACCAAACATTTAGGAAAGTTGGTTTGGAGTTTTCGGAGTACAGCCACTTTCTACCAAAGAAACTCTGTCCTTGTCCAACCAGCCACCAACTGAAGAAATCACTTTCACAAATCAAGTTTGTGATCCATTTAACTTTCTGAAAGTGTTCTATGGTGGTCGCCAAGATCAGTTCACTGATCTCTTGTGTGAGTCTGTTTTTTTATTCAAAACCTTATGCTTGCTCTTTGAAGAAATTCTACAACATAGCAATATTTATATACCTCGCTCTTCTTTCTCTAAGTTAGTTTTTGAGAGAGTAATCAAATAAACCGGGCTTAATCCAACGCTTCTTCGACATGACTCACAGTATGATAGAATGAGATTTTATTAATCAAGCATCAGTCAATTTAAACTCTAATAATTTTATTTATTCAAAATACTCCCGATAGCAAACTTTCTGCATTTCTAGACACTTTTTGTCCCAAAAACTATTCTTTTAATATGTTCTATTCTAGTTCTGTTTCTAGTCTATAAATTAAGATTCTTTAATCAGTTTAATAAATCTGATTATTTCTCTCCTCCTTCTTGCAATTCTGATGTGACTCTGAAAAACATAGAAACTGAACTCCTTTGTCATTCATCTACTTTTATGCCATAAGTCTTTCTAAACATTTTCTTGAAATCTCTTCCTTCCTCCACAATCTTAATCACTCATTCTCTATTATTGGTATCACTGAAAGCTGGCTTCTCTCTTCCAATAACCTCTTCGACTTACCTGGCTATAAAACATGTTCTCTGACATGAACTAAACGCAAGGGGGGGTGTATTATATGTAAAAGACCACATGACCAACTGCTTTATCAGAGAAGACCTGTCTTTTATTGATGATGAAGGCCACTCTGAGTATTTATTTATTGATTTTGAGATTTACAATGAGCATTATTTAATTGGCATCATTTACCGTCCTCCTGGCAAAAACCTGTATTATTTTAATGACAGCTTACAGCTCATCTTGCAGTGAACAAAAATGAAAATGTCTCATCATGGGAGACTTTAATATCGACCTCTTCAAGTGTGACAATCATCCTCTGACCAAACAATTTCTGGATATCATGACCTCTCATTATTTCTTTCCTCACATTACCAAGCCAACATGTGTACAATCCCGATCAGCCACTCTTATTGACAACATCTTCACCAACTTCCATGAGCAAACTGGAATGTTTCTTACTGACATTACCGACCATCTCCCTATCTTCCATTTTTTTAAATCTGCTATTCCTTTACTTCCCACAAGGCCAATCCAATTCCGAAAAATAACAGATTCTGGTAAAGCTGATTTCATTCAGTCAATTAATGAGACCAATTGGTCCACTGTCTTTGAATCTGAAGATATTAACACTGCATTTTCAGATAAATTAAATTATATATACAACAATTCTTTTCCATACAGAGAATCTACTATTTCGAGAAAAAAAATCATTAAACCCTATATTAGCCCTGCCATACTTAATTCTGTTAATGAGAAAAATAGACTGCATCGTCTCCAACTAAAAACCTGCCTTAATTCTGACAAAAAACAATACCGAGCTTATCGCAATAAACTTAACAACTCTATCCGCTTAGCAAGAAAACATTACTTCGAAAACAAACTTAATCAATTTCACAATGACATCTGAAAAACCTGGAAAGTTTTAAAAGAATTACTAAACAAAAAGAAACCTTCCTTACCATCCCATTTTGTCATCAATGGAACAAACACTAACAACCCACAAATCATTGCAGATAGCTTCAATAATCAATCAATCGGTTCACTTGCCTCTTCTTTAGCATCCACCATTCCGGATACTGGCCAAAATTTGTAAAACTATCTAGAACCCACTCCAACCTCATCCTTTGTATTTTCTACTGTCACTCCTTCCGATATTCAATCTACAATCTCCTCTCTCAAATCAACTGCAGCCTCAGGAATTGATGGAATATCAATTTCAAACATTAAACTTGTTTCTAAATCACTCTCTCTTCCACTCTCCCATATTATCAACCTCTCCTTTTCTTCTGGGTCTGTTCCTGACAATATGAAAACTGCAAAAATAACCTCTGTCTTCAAATCTGGCTCTGAACACTCCATTGAAAACTATCGCCCTATATCTATCCTTCCCTGTCTCAGTAAAATCTTGGACAAAATTGTAAATAATATGCTTACAGATTACCTTGAACAAAACAATATCCTCCTTCCAAACCAGTATGGCTTCAGATCTAATCACTCTAATTAATGTTATAAAAGCTAAGGTATCTAAACTTTTCTCTATTGTTACTTTCATTGACCTTTCAAAGGCGTTCGACACGGTAGATCATAATATACTTCTCTATAAACTTTCTCACTACGAAATTAAAGGTGTTGCTAATAACTGGTTCCACAGCTATCTATCTAATCGTACACAACATGTCTCTTTCCAAAACTCTCTCTCTTCATCTGCTCCAGTCAGTCACCGAGTTCCTCAGGGATCAATCCTTGGACCTTCATTATTTCTTCTTTACATCAATGACATCTCGAAAGCTTCTAATTTACTTCTTTCTATTCTATTTGCTGATGACACAAGCTTAATCCACTCTGATAAATGTCTTAACACTGCTATCTCAACTATGTCTTTCCACCTTAATAACATCTATTTCTGGCTTACTGCTAACAAACTGTCATTAAACTTGCTAATACCACCACTATATATTAAATCAAAGAGTAGTTCTCCTATCAAACTATCTATATCTGGTTTTGAGATTGAACGAGTTTATCATTTCAAATTTCTTGGTGTTTTTCTAAACGATAAGTTAAATTGGACCACTCACATAAATTTTATATCCAAAAAAATCTCTAGAAACATTGGCCTAATTAACTATATCAAAAACAGTATTAATAAAAAATATCTTTTCATTCTCTACTATTCACTAATATACCCATACCTTTCCTACTGTAACATTCTTTGGGGAAATACCTATACATCCCACCGGAAACATCTTATTCTCCTTCAAAAACGTGCAATTCGTGTCATCACACTGTTCTCTCGTCGGGAACACACCCAGCCCTTGTTCACAGATCTATCTATCCTAAATTTAATCTCTGTAAACAAATATCTCATTCTCAGTTTTGCTCATACTTCTTTCTACAATCCAGAGTATCTTCCATTCAATTTTCAAAATTACCTACTGAAACAATCATCTTCTCATACACACCAAACCAGATCCACCCATGACCTTGTCCGACCTATTTACTACAGTAACCACTCTTATTACTCACTTTCAGTTACTGCCCCAAGAGAATGGAACTCAACCCTTATATCACTCAGAAGCATACCCTCAAAATCACTGTTCAAATCTAAGTTAAAAACCTATTTAATATCAATGATAAGACCGCCGTGCTTTATCCTTTGTTTATAGCCCCCCCCCCAACTATATTTAAGATCTCGATAATCAATTTTTGTTTTTTGTTATGTTTTTATTTTTGTATTATCTGTAAATAAGTTGTCAACACATAATTTAAATACATGCCATTTAATTCACCTGACTCTTTAATACATGCATTCAATAACTCTTGGGATAAAACAAGCCCTATGGGACTTTATTCCCGCCAGAAAAATGGTTTAAGCTGATTTATCTTTATTTAACTTTCCTGTATCTATTTTATCTTCTTCTACTGTACATATATTTCTGGTGAATAAAAAAATAAATCAATTAATCAATTTTGAATCCATTCTTTAACTCTCAACTATAATGTACGTGATCCTTTTTGCAAGTTGTAATAATTTTCGATCAGCTTTGAAAAAAGTGAACTACCTTTTTTGGACTGGTTCCCCACAAAAGGTAGTTCACATCAGTAACCAATGGTGTGAGCACCCGGAGGAAACTGACCAAAAAAGATTTTTAATCAACTTGCATCAAGTACAAATTTATTTTATTTAGTAAAACTAATTTCTTCAAACAACCTGTCATCATGACAGTTACCTTGCTACAACATCATATTAGTAATTAAAACTTTATTAGCCAGTGCATAAATAGCTCATCGGTTTATAGTCAAATAAATATAGTCAAGATTATTCTAAAATACCATTACAAGTGGCGTAAAATATTCTCTCTCTCAATTGATAATTTTTACAGACTACTTTTCCCTTTGGCATATATCCCACCTCCACTAATTGATTGATTGATTGATTTTTGATTCACCAGAGTTATAAGTACAAAAGAAGAAAATACAACAGATACAGAAAGTTAGATAAAAGTAAAACATTTCAGACTTTTTTCTGGCGGGAATTAAGTCACAGGGGACTTGTTCTATCCCAAAAGTTATAGACAGGTGCATATAATAGAGAGTCGGTGAATTAAATGGCATGTATTAAAATTATGTTTTAACAACTTATTTACAGGTAAATAAAAGAAATTGAATATTGAAATTTATAA
Organism: Lepidochitona cinerea; assembly: GCA_963971465.1. Taxonomy (NCBI): domain Eukaryota; kingdom Metazoa; phylum Mollusca; class Polyplacophora; order Chitonida; family Tonicellidae; genus Lepidochitona; species Lepidochitona cinerea. The sequence goes on from OZ020553.1 coordinate 52,741,218, forward strand.
CATAGTAGAAGGGGAGGCGGCTATAAACAAGGATAAGGCACCGCGATCATATCGTTGATATTAAATAGACTCTTAACTTGGATTTGAACAGTGATTTTGAAGGTATGCTTTTAAGTGATTTAAGGATAAAGTTTCATTCTCTAGGGGCAGTAACTGAAAGTGAGTAGCAGGAGTGGTTACTGTGGTAAATAGGTCCCACAATGTCAAGGGTGGATTTGGTTTGGTGTGTATGAGAAGATGACTGTTTCAGTCAGTAATTTTGAATATTGAATGGAAGATACTCTGGATTGTAGAAAGAAGTATGAGCAAAACTGAGGATGAGATATTTGTTTACAGAGATTAAAGGTAGGATAGATAGATCTGTGAACAAGGGCTGGGTGTGTTCCCGACGAGAGGACAGTGTGATGACACGAACTGCACGTTTTTGAAGGAGAATAAGAGGTTTTAGGTGGGATATATAGGTATTTCCCCAAAGAATGTTACAGTAGGAAAGGTATGGGTATATTAGTGAATAGTAGAGAATGAAAAGAGATTTTTTTTATTAATACTGTCTTTAATATAGTTAATAAGGCCAATGTTTCTAGAGATTTTTTTGGATATAAAATTTATGTGAGTGGTCCAATTTAACTTATCGTTTAGAAAAACACCAAGAAATTTAACTTGTCCGATCTCAAGGCCAGATATAGATAGTTTGATGGAACTACTCTTGGATTTAATAGACAATGGTGGTATGAGCATATATTTGATTTTAGAAAAGTTTAATGACAGTTTATTAGCAGTAAGCCAGAAATAGATGTTATTAAGGTGGAAAGACATAGTTGAGATAGCAGTGTTAAGACATTTATCAGAGTGGATTAAGCTCGTGTCATCAGCAAATAGAATAGAAAGAAGTAAATTAGAATCTTTTGAAATGTCATTGATGTAAAGAAGAAATAATGTAGGTCCGAAGATGGATCCATGGGGAACTCCGTGACTGACTGGAGCAGGTGAAGAGATAGAGACATGTTGTGTACGATTAGGCATCAGTACACAATTAATTTTCCATTTGCCATAATGTTAACGTTTGGCTCTGTCACTCGGTTAGAAACATTCGCCAAGCTAAAAGCCCTGGTGGAAACTCGGAACCACCCTAGAGAAGTCTGCAGTTAAAATCTTGACAGAGCAATAAGGGAGAAATCTCAAGATTTTCACTTCCGAAGGGGACAGGGGTGCAGACGACACAAGTCACATTGTTGTCAGGGGCCCAATCACCCCCACGTCAGACAGCTCAATCCGCCACTTTTATGCAACCTTCACCTTTCATATATTTTTTTAGGCAAACTACTACTTCATTGAGTCACATGAATACTCAAAAAAGTAGTCCTGGCTTATTGGAAGTCCCACTAAACAATGCCCAAAGATATCGACCGAAATTTAGGAACTTCATTCGTGAAATCTCTGGCATCTTTAACAGGCTGTAAAAGGGTTTAGGGGAGTCTTTACTCAGCTTCCAGCTATCTCCTCCCGAGAACGGGCTAATCCTAATAGTGTACTTGCTCCTTTACACCCAGGTCAGCTTTATCCAATTTAAGAAATATTTCACCACAGTAACCCCAGATCTGTTCGAAGGATGACCTCCCGAGAACAGGCTAATCCTAATAGTGTACTTGCTCCTTAACACCCAGGTCAGCTTTATCCAATTTAAGGAATATTTCACCACAGTAACCCCAGATCTGTTCGAAGGATGCATGTAACAAATTATACTTATATCTCAAAGATTTGTAGAGTTAGGCTTATATGAATAGCTCACCCCCATTGATGAAATCTTATGAAATCCGTCCAACATGTAATGGGAGAAATTAAATTTCCGACAGAGTATGTATCGATGTTCTCTTTGGCTGTACCCATGGGGCTTCTTATGGTAAATCACAATCATTCAGACCTATGAAAAATGATGAGCAAACTTTAATTGGACAATCTTGTTATCTTTTTTAAATTTTCAACTAAATTGGGGTATTTGTGTGCCAAATTTATCTGCCAAAATGAAATCAGTGAAAAAAATAAATAAGCCAATCTGTCAAATTATATATTTTTTAAAAGTTACATGACTCCTCTTTCAACATATTAAATTGCAAGTGTCTCTTTAGAAGCGTTCTCAAGCTGTGCAAAAGAAAGTGACCATAGTTATAATCCCAAAATGCCCTCTCAGGCCACTACCAGCGGACAAGGGGAGATAATCCTGCCGTTGTGTTAGGTAGGGCTTAATCACATTCTGTCTAGACTGATATGCGTCTGCTTTACTCAACCAAGGTGAAATATCAAATTCAAAATAAAAAATGAAGCCCCCCTCACATGAGACACCCAAGATTATAACAGAATATAAATAAACTTAAATAGACTTTAATTCCATAGTGAGAAAGTTTATAGAGAAGTATAATATGATCTACCGTGTCGAAGGGAACTGCCCAAAACGTCCCCAGTCCAAAACGTCCCCACCCAAAACGTCCCCAAGTAAACCCAGAACGTCCCCATATAATGCCCAGAACGTCCCCACAAAATGCCCCAAACGTCCCCAGTTAAGATTGTAGTCTAATAACAAATCACATTGTCACATAAATACAAAAACTGAAAAATAATTCACAAAACAATTTGCAAGAATGATTTTTATTTTATTACAAAAGTTTACAGAAATGTATGACAAATTAACAATAAAACTATATTTACTGAATAAGTTTAGCAATCGATCTTAATAGATCCGATACACCCATCTCTCTGTCTTGGTATTTCTTCCATAGAGTACTGATTTTACCATGTCTTTCTCTCTGGGATTTTTTTTGGATCCGTCTCAACTTCCTTTCCGATACAAGTTTGATCTGAATATTGACATATTGTGACTCTTTGTAAAACAATTCTAAAAGCACCTAAAATTTTAAATTTCCCCGGACAGCTTTCTGGTTTAACCGTCGGTGCCAACCCTCGACGTCGTTGTTTGTTCTGACACTCATCCCATATACAGACCAACTCTTGACTTTCCAGACGGAGCTCTCAAACCAAGTTTGTTTCATGTACGAATACAGTTCCTGTAACTTGAGGGGTCGTAGCATAAATCTCAAGGCCAGCAAAAATTTCAGGGATCTTGCTTGCGGGAAGATAGGGCAGGGCCATCCAAAGCAATCTTCCTGGCCGAGACTCATGATTGCTTTGGTAAAGATACAAAATGCCCCAACTTATATACCTACAGATCGCAAGGTTCAAAGAGTCGTATTGTGGCATTTTTTACTCTACACCCAGGGGGGTTATCATTCATATATTACGATACCATTAACCAGGCAAGGAAGCCAGACTCAACATTGTTTAAACTGAACTGCATTTACAGTGTTGTAAAATATGCGTATCATTTAACTTTTTAAAATTATTATAACCCCAGCATCATTTATTTCGCTTGTTTGTATTATCATCACGCCGGCACAACATTTTATATGTAGAATAATACAAACCCTTCAAGATAAAAAAAAATAAGAGTACCGGTAAATAAAACATTAAATTGGGAATATACATGTACCCATAACAAATTTGAAATTTTATAGTGAAAAACAACGATGTAATTAATAAATGCATATTTCTTTATTGACCCATTTTATGAAATAAAAACATCTAAAAATTTACCGGGTTTAGAACACATATCAAATTAAACACACAAAGCGTCAGAGTGGCTAGTATGGGAGAGTGGCTTCCCCTGCAGGAGCTCTTCAGGTTAGCTTTACCGAGTGGCTTGTTTTCTAATCGGATTACAAGATAATGTCAAGCTACTGATAAAAGTGGGGACGTTTTGGGTTTAATAGTGGGGACGTTCTGGGTTTACTTGGGGACGTTTTGGGTGGGGACGTTTTGGACTGGGGACGTTTTGGGTGGTATTCGTGTCGAACGCCTTTGAAAGGTCAATGAAAGTAACAATAGAGAAAAGTTTAGATACCTTAGCTTTTATAAGATTATCAAAGAGCGTGCAAGTGGCGTGAAATGTAAAGTGATTAGATCTGAAGCCATACTGGTTTGAAAGAAGGATATTGTTTTGTTCAAGGTAATCTGTTATGTTATTTACAGTTTTGTCCAAGATTTTACTGAGACAGGGAAGGATAGATATAAGACGATAGTATTTAATTGAGTGTTCAGAGCCAGATTTGAAAACAGGGGTTATTTTGGCAGTTTTTAGACTATCAGGAACACACCCAGAAGAAAAGGAGAGGTTAATGAGATGAGAAAGTGGAAGAGAAAGGGATTCAGAAACAAGTTTAATGTTTGAAATTGATATTCCATCAACTCCTGAGGCTGCCGTTGATTTGAGAGAGGAGATAGTAGATTGAATATCGGAAGGAGTGACAGTAGAAAATACAAAGGATGAGGTTAGAGGGGGGTCTAGATAGTTTTAAAAATTTTGGCCAGTATACGGAATGGTGTATACTAAAGAAGAGGCAATGGAGCTGAAGAGATTGTTGAAGCTATCGGCAATGACTTGTGGGTTGTTAGTGTTTGTACCATTGATGATAAAACTGGATGGATTGTCAGAATCAAGGCAGGTTTTGAATTGGAGATGATACAATCTATTTTTCTCATTAACAGAATTAAGAATGGCAGGGCTAATATAATTTTTTTTTTAGAAATAGTAGATTCTGTGTAAGGAAAAGAATTGTTGTATATAGAATTTGATTTATCCGAAAATGTTGAAAAAGCAGTGTTTACAAGCTGCAATCATCATCAGGGAAATATGATTGCAGTGTTAATATCTTCAGATTCAAAGATAGTGGACCAGTTGGTCTCATTAATTGACTGAATGAAATCAACTTTACCAGAATCTGTTACTTTACGGAATTGGATTGGCCTTGTTGCGGGTAGAGGAATAGCAGATTTAAAAAAATGGAAGAAGGGGAGATGGTCAGTAATGTCCGTAAGAAAAATTCTAGCGAGAAGAGTTTGCTCATGGAAGTTGGTGGAAATGTTGTCGATAAGAGTGGCTGATCGGGATTGTACACGTGTTGGCTTGGTAATGTAAGGAAAGAAATAATGAGAGGTCATGATATCCAGAAATTGTTTGGTCAGAGGATGATTGTCATTTTTGAAGAGGTCGATATTAAAGTCTCCCATGATGAGACATTTTACTTTTGTTTATTGCAGGATTGTAAGAGGAGCCGTAAGCTGTCATTAAAATTATTCAGGTTTTTGCCAGTAGGACACTAAATGATGCCAATTAAATAATGCTCATTGTTAATCTAAAAATCAATAAATAAATACTCAGAGTGGCCTTCATCATCAATAAAATACAGATCTTTTCTGATAAAGCAGTTGGTCATGTGGTCTTTTACATATAATACACCCCCCTTGCGTTTAGTTCGTGTCAGAGAAAATGTTTGATAGCCAGCTAAGTCGAAGAGGTTATTGGAAGAGAGAAGCCAGCTTTCAGTGATGCCAATGATAGAGAATGAGTGATTAAGATTGTGGAGGAAGGAAGAGATTTCAAGAAAATGTTTGGAAAGACTTCTGGCATAAAAGTAGATGAAGGACAGAGGAGTATCAACTTATATTTTTCAGAGTTTCATCTGAATTGAAAGAATGAGAGAAATAATCAGATTTATAGTCATGGATGTTTGCCCAGTGGGAAGTCTCATATTCATTGTCGTCAGTGAAAGTCGAGTATTGCTTGGTTCATTTAGGTCGGTGGGTTTGAAGCACATATTGTCTAAATAGTCCAAGTCATAATTCGTTTGCTTATTAGAAAGTCTTGCTGTAGTTTCTGGAATGTTTGGCTCGAGATGAAAAGGAAGGGGAGAACTTAGGTCAGAGAATGGAACAGAATTACAAGTTTTACCTACAGATGTTTCTAGGCAGGATATGACCGTCAGTGCCAAAAAAATGTTGGACAATTAAAGCAAATAGAAGAGAAATTGGAAATATATACAATTAAACATAACGAGGAATTCATTTTGTTAATATACATGCACAAGAGCCCGGACACAGTATGTACAAAATCACACAAGTTTAGTTATCGAATTGAGTCATCAAATTAAGTAAGATTTTATGTGAGAAATATATATATCTAAATTACAACACAGGCATGGTGTGGTCGATAAGTGAACAAACGGAGATAAGCATGTAAAAGACAAGCAATGGAAGACAAAATATTGGCGATGGAAAACTGAAGAAATAATAGAAACATCAGACTGACAGTTTGAACATTGGAAGATAAAACTAATAACATGCATTTAGAAGTATTAGATCTATATCTTTGTAATAAAAGGTGCGAATGGCATATGAAAAATATTAACAGGGTTGTCTGGGAAAATGCTTAGGAAATGGAATAGAATACATCCAAAATGAGAACCGGAAAAAGGCAAAGCAACATTATAAAACAGTAAATCAGGAAACATTCTGAGTATTAGGTTCTTGCAGTATATATAACAAGAGTTTCGGGATACCCAAAATACGCCGGAAAGGCACAGTCATTGCAGACATACCAAAACAAATCCTTCCACATATATATTTTTGAATATATGCAATGGGTCCTTCAAATATGAAATATCATCTGGTGTTAAATGTCCAGGTCTTCAGCTTGGAGTCCAGCTACATGTAATTTTGATTGGTCAGTGGGTTAAATCACTTGCTGAAAAAATCACTGACCAGTATGTTTGCCACATTTTATATAGGTATATTTGAACAGAGCCTAATCTCTTAGATGGTCAATGGTGTGTAAATATACAAGTCTTATCTGTTTACACTTGCAGCCAGGTTTATGAATATTGTCAAACATAGCTTTAAGCAGCTACATGTATATTTGCTTTACCATATGGGTAATAAAACTAAATTCAAGAGCCTTTAAAACAGAGAAATAATTATAATTCTAAACTTTTTAGGTTTTGGCCACCATAGCTATAACTAAATTATCCAAGGAAGCTGACACACTTTCTACCCATAAGCTATATCCACAGAACAAATTGTCAAGATGGAATCAAAACTTTGAAAGTTATGGAGCGGAAGGGAATATTACATAATCCAAAATAACTCCCATATTATGTAACCAGTGATGTTAAAAATAGTTTGCGACACACCATACCATATGGGTAATAAAACTGAATTCAAGAGCCTTTAAAACAGAGAAATAATTATAATTCTAAACTTTTTAGGTTTTGGCCACCATAGCTATAACTAAATTATCCAAGGAAGCTGACACACTTTCTACCCATAAGGTATATACTCAGAAAAAATTGTGCTGATGGAATCAAAACTTTAGAAGTTATGGAGCGGAAGGGAAAGCGGACGCCGGACAGCCAGACGGACGGAGATGATACCATAATACAGCCCGCTTTTCAAGCCGGGGGTATAAAAATGAGAAATAGGAATGTAATGAGCAATTAATTAATGAATGAGTTCATGCAGTTAATAGGAATCAAACATAGTGGACAGATAATTAAAGAAGGGCTTCGTGCTGTATTTAGGAACTCACCGAATATTACGGACAAGCAGATTTTCACTTAGTGGTTTTCAGTGCTGTACAAAAATAAAAAATACATCCGTTTTAATATGTACATAAAAAGTAGGTTAGTTTATCCTTTTGGAAAGGGTGGAATTGATTTACTCTCGCTTCAGATTCCAATACTGGTGACTGACCAATGAAATTGTTACTATCCGGTGGAAGTGGTGACAATTGAAATGGTGACTGCCTAATGAAAGTGTGACTGCCAGATGAAATAGTAACTGCCAGATGAAATGGTGTCTTCCCCATGAAATCACGATTGTCCAAGGCAATGGTGTGATGGAATTCTGAGCGCTTGATGGATTGGTGACTGTCTGATGTATCATGACACTTAAACCTGCTACGCCGTCTTATGAGTAATAACAACTTAATTAGCCAGTCCATAGATAAGCCAACTTTTAAAAATGTGAATTCTGGATGAGGCAATAGATGCTTAAATTCCTTTTCATTCGTGTTCATAAAAAAGACTACATCGTCAAAGTCCATCTCAAATAATGTTGAAAGCAACGTTTAATCACTTATTACATCATGAATTTTACAACTTTAATACTTTCCCCGTTTGCATATTTAACCTATTCTAATATATATTCTCCCCTTAGGAAGGGTGGAATTGCATTACTCTCGTTTCAGAAACAAACAGAACCGTGACTATGATGGTTTTGTGACTGCCTAATGGAATGATGATTACTTGATAGAATTGTGACTGGATGATAGAAGGGTGATTGCCTAATAGGATGGTTACCGTTTAATGGATTAGTGACTGACTATTGGAATTGTGACTGCCTAATGGATCGCTGTACAGTTGAATGTTTTTGTGGCTGCCCGGTGGATTTGTGACTTTCCGGTGGAATGGTAACTGCTTGGTGTATTAGTGACTGCCTGCTGGATTGGTGACTGCATGGTGTATTGGTGACATCGTAATGGAATGAGGACAACATGAATTGGTGATTGCCTAATGGTATGATGTTTGCTTGATGGTGGATTTGTGACTCTGTAATGGAATGGAGACTGCATGATTGATTCGTGACTGACTAATGGAGTGGTAACTGCTCAATGGATTGGCTGCCCGGTGGATTTGTGAGTTTCTTGTGGATTGGTAACTGGCTTGTGTATTGGTGACTGGCTGGGGGATTGGAGACTGCTCGGTGGATTGGTGAAAGCTCGGTGGATTGGTACTGATAAAGTATACACTTGCTACCTTCTATTAAGTTAAGGCTCTACTTGTTTCGTTCTGTTTTTAAACCTCTTGTATACGGTAGTCTATATCTCTAAGCATTGTTGGATGCTGGTACATTTATTTGAATTTCCTTTAGCACTAAATACTTTCTCTCCCAAAGAGGTAGATGTGTTCCATAAAACGATATTTTAACTTTTAACATCATCACAGTCAGTCTCTAATAATGTTGAAAGTGAGATTTTATCTTTTGTCACACAACACTTGACAATTTAACAGCCTACTTTTCCAAATTGCATTTTTAACCTCCATTAATAACTATTCTCGCCTTGGGAAGAGTGGAATTGTCTAACTCTCTTTTCAGAAAGAAACAGAACCATGACTGCCTGAAGAAACAATGACTGGCTGGTGAAAGGGTGACTGCCTAATGGACTGGTGAGCGTATGTTGGATTTGTGACTATGTAATGGAAAGCCAACTGCTCGATGGAATGCTGACCAGTGGATTTGTGACTTTATCGTGGCTTAGTGACTGAGTAATGGAATGGCGACTGTGTAATGGAATGGTGACTGCATATGTAATACAAGAGTGACTGCATGATGAAATGCTGACGGCATATTGGAATGGTGACTGCTTAATGGAATGGTCACTAGATGATGGAATGTTTATTGTTAATGGAATTGTAACAGCCTAATGGATCGGTTGACTGTCCAGTGCTTCTGTACCTGCTCATTGGATTGTTGAATGCCCAATTGAATGGTGACTGTCCGATGGAATGGGGATGGATTTGCATCTCTTAATGAGTGGTGGCTGTTTGGTGGATTGGTGACTCTGTAATGGAATGGAGACTGCATGATTGATTTGTGACTGACTAAAGTAGTGGTAACTGCTCAATGGATTGGCTGCCCGGTGGATTTGTGACTTTCCTGTGGGTTGGTAACTGGCTTGTAGATTGGTGACTGGCTTGGGGATCGGAGACTGCTCGGTGGATTGGTGAAAGCTGGTGGATTGGTACTGATAAAGTATACACTTGCTACCTTCTATAAAGTTAAGGCTCTACTTGTTTCGTTCTGTTTTTAAACCTCTTGTATGTAGTAGTTTATGTCTCCAAGCACTGTTGGATGCTGGTACATTTATTTGAATTTCTTTTAACACTAAATACTTCCATAAAACAGTATTTTAGCTTTTAACATCGTCACAGTCAGTCTGTAATAATGTTAAAAGTGACATTTTATCTTCTGTCAATCATCACATGACAATTTTAGAGCCTACTTTTCCAAATTGCATACTTAACCTCCACTAATACCTATTCTCGCCTTGGGAAGAGTGGAATTGCATTACTCTTGTTTCAGAAACAAACAGAACCGTGACTACTTGAAGAAACTAAGTGGCTGGGGAAAGGGTGACTGCCTAATTGAATGGTGGCTGCATGGTAATAGAGTGGTAACTGTTCAATGGATTAGCTGCCCAGTGGATTGAAAATGGAATGTGACTGCCTCATGGAATTGTGACTGCATGGTGTATTGGTAACGGTGCAATGGAATTGGGACAATATGATGGATTGATGGCTGCCTAATGGAATGGTGACTGGATAATGAAATGGTGACTGGATGATGGAATGGTGGCTGCTTGGTGGATTGGTGACTATTTGAAGGATTGGTGACATCAATTGACCGGTACTGATATACACTTGCTATCTTCTTTAAAGTAGCGCTTTGTTTGTTTCGTCCTCTTTTTAAACCTCTTGTCCATGGATAGTCTAGATCACTAAGCACTTTTTAAGGCTGACACAGTTGTTTCAATTTCTCTCACAAAGATATAGATGTGTTCCATAAAACAATTTGTTTATCTTTGACTTCATCGTCATGGTCAATCTTAAATAATGTTGAAAGCGAAGTTTAATTCTTGCGTCACTCATTACTTGATGATTTTTGCAGCCTACTTTTCCCGTTTGCATATTCAACCTCCACTAATATATATTTTCCCCTAGGAAGGGTGGAACTGCATGATTGAATTGTGACTGCCTAATGGAATGGTGAAAAAAATTATGGATTGGGGACTGCATAACGGAATGACCATGCTTGATGGAATGATGAGTGTTAAATGGATTAGTGACTGACAATGCAATTCCGACTGCCTAATGGATTGGATTACAGTCAAATGGTTGTGTGGCTGCTCAGGAAGCTCAGTTGATGGATGGATGAACGGTGAAGCTGATGGAACGATATACAAAGCATTTCATGAAAAGAGAGTCTGTAAAATTATCAATTGAGAGAGATAGACTATTTTACGCCAAAAAATGCTATGGTATTTTAGAATTATCTTGACTATATTTATTTGACTATAAACCGATGAGCTATTTGTCCATTGGCTAATACAGTTATTACTAAAATTGACCAAAAATAAAGAGCTAAGTACAGCTTAATATATATTATATTCTTTCTGTAGGTCATTTCTGAAGAACTGTATTCCCAGGTTTTTTTGTGTCTGTTTCTTTAAATTAGTCAAGCTTTAAAACCATATAGTTGCTCTTTCAAGCAATTTTACAACGTAACAATATTTATATACCTTGGTCTTCTATGTTAAATTTAGTCTCTGTGGGAGTGATGAAATACAGCGTCTTTTAATCCGACGTTTCTTAGACCTGACTCACAGTAAGACCAAATGAGGGTTTATTAAACAAGCACCAGTCAATTAAAACTCAAAAGGCTCCAGATAGCATTTTTAGACACTTTTTGCCCCCAACCCCCAAATAAAAAAAACTATTCTTTTAATGTCTTCTATTTCTAAACTTCTTTTTGAGTAATAAGTCCATACTTTAACTCACTACTACAATGTACCTGATCCTAATAAGAACATACTTTTTGCAAGTTGTAACAATTTTTGATCATCTTTGGAAAAAGTTAACTATCTTTTGTGGACTGGTCACCCACAGAAGGTAGTTCACATCAGTAACCAAAGGTCTGACCACCCAGAGGAAACTGACCAAAAAATGTCTTTTGTCAGCTTGCATAGAGTACAAATTATTTAGTACAGATATTATTTAGTAGAACTAATTTCTTCAAACAACCCGTCATCATGACAGTTACCTTGTTATGCGGTCATTTTAGTAATAATAACTTTATTAGCCAGTGCACAAATAGCTCATCGCTTTATAGTCAAAATTACCTTGCTATGCGGTCATTTTAGTAATAATAGCTTTATTAGCCAGTGCACAAATAGCTCATCGGTTTATAGTCAAATAAATATAGTCAAGATAATTCTAAAATACCATTGCAAGTGGCGTAAAATATTCTCTCCTTTCTCTCAATTGATAATTTTACAGACTACTTTTCTCTCACAAAGAAATATTTATGAACATAAAATGTCTTTTTAACTTTGTTGCTTTTATCGTTTCATTCATTCTCAAATAATATTAAAAATAAAGTTAAATCTCCTCTCACTAATCACTTGATAATTTTTACAGCCTACATTTCCCGTCTGTGTATTAATCCCTATTTTCCCCTTTGGAAGGGTGCTTTACTCTCGTTTCAGATTGAAATAGAATATTGACTCAGTGAAGTAAAAATGATGAATGGTGATTGTCCGATGGATAAGGGACTGCCTAATGAATTGGAGACTGTCTAATAAACTGATGACTGCCTAAAAAATGGTTTACAATGCTGAATGTTTGGTGGAATGGTGACTGACTGGTGGAATTGTTACTGACCACTGGCATGGTGACTGCATGACGGAATGGGAACTACTTAATATAATGGTGACTGCCTGATGGAATGGTGACTGTGTAATGGAATGGTGACTGCATATGTAATACAAGGGTGACTGCATGATGGAATGGTGACTGCGTAATGGAATGGTTACTAGATGATGGAATGTTTATTTCTAATGCAATTGTGACAGCCTAATGGATCGGTTTACTGTCCAGTGCTTCTGTAAGTGCTCAATGATTGTTTAATGTCCAATTGAATGGTGACTGTCTGATGGAATGTCTGCGAGGTGGATTTGCAACTCTTATCGATTGGTGGCTGTTTGGTGGATTGGTGACTACTTGAAGAATTGGGGACTTATCAATTGACGGTACTGATGAACAATACACTTGATAACTTCTATAATGGTAACGCTCTATTTCTTGTGTTCATTTTTTAAACCTCTTGTCTATAAAAGCCTATATAACTAAGCACTTTTTCAGGGTGGTACATTTATTGAATCATTGTTTCAACACTAAATACTTTCTCTCACAAACATAGAAATTTTGATATATTAACTTTGACTACATCGTCACAGTCCGACTCAAATAATGTTGAAAGCGACGTTTAATCTTCTATCACTTATTACTTGATGAATTTTACAGCTTACTTTTCCCGTTTGGATATTTAACCTCCACTAATATATATTCTCCCTTTTAGAAGGGTGGAATTGTATTACTCTGGTTTCAGAAACAGACAGAACCGTGACTGACCGAAAAAACGATGTCTAATGGAATGTGATGCATAGTGGAATGGTAACTGCCTAATGGAATAAGACTAATTAATGGAATTGTGACTGCATGGTGGATTGATGACAGTGTAACGGAATCAGGAAAACAAGATGGTTTGGTGACTGCCTAAAGGAATGATGATTACTTGATAGAATTGTGACTGGATGATAGAAGGGTGATTTCCTAATAGAATGGTTATCGTTTAATGGATTGGTGACTGACTACTGGAATTCTGATTGCCTAATGGATCGCTGTACTGTTGAATGTTTCTGTGGCTGCCCGGTGGATTTGTGACTTTCCGGTGGAATGGTAACTGCTTGGTGTATTACTCACTACCTGGTAGATTGGTGGCTGCAAGGTGTATTGGTGACATCGTAATGGAATGTGGACAACATGATGAATTGGTGATTCATTGCATAATGGTATGATGTTTGCTTGACGGAATTGTGACTGGATGATGGAATGGTGAATGGTTAAGGCTCAGTGGATTGGTGAAAGCTCGGTGGATTGGTACTGATAAAGTATACACTTGCTACCTTCTATAAAGTTAAGGCTCTACTTGTTTCGTTCTGTTTTTAAAGCTTTTGTATATAGTAGTCTGTCTCTAAGCACTGTTGGATGCTGGTACATTTATTTGAATTTCTTTTAACACTAAATACTTCCACAAAACAGTATTTTAACTTTTAACATCGTCACAGTCAGTCTCTAATAAAGTGACATTTTATCTTCTGTCACTCATCACTTGACAATTTTAGAGCCTACTTTTCCAAATTGCATACTTAACCTCCACTAATACTTATTCTTGCCTTGGGAAGAGTGGAATTGCATTACTCTTGCTTCAGAAACAAACAGATCCGTGACTACTTGAAGAAACAATAAGTGGCTGGTCAAAGGGTGACTGCCTAATCGAATGGTGGCTGCATGGTAATGGAGTGGTAACTGTTCAATGGATTAGCTGCCCAGTGGATTTGTGACTTTCCTGTGGATTGGTAACGGGCTTGTAGATTGGTGACTGGCTGGGGGATTGGAGACTGCTTGGTGGATTGGTGAAAGCTAGGTGGACTGGTACTGATAAAGTATACATTTGCTACCTTCTATAAAGTTAAGGCTCTACTTGTTTCGTTCTGTTTTTAAACCTCTTGTATATAGTAGTCTATGTCTCCAAGCACTGTTGGATGCTGGTACATTTATTTAAATTTCTTTTAACACTAAATACTTCCATAAAACAGTATTTTAACTTTTAACATCGTCACAGTCAGTCTCTAATAAAGTTGAAAGTGACATTTTATCTTCTGTCACTCATCACTTGACAATTTTAGAGCCTACTTTTCCAAATTGCATACTTAACCTCCACTAATACCTATTCTCGCCTTGGGAAGAGTGGAATTGCATTACTCTTGTTTCAGAAACAAACAGATCCGTGACTACTTGAAGAAACAATAAGTGACTGGTGAAAGGGTGACTGCCTATTCGAATTGTGGCTGCATGGTAATGGAATTGTGATTGCCTAATGGATTGCTGTACTTTTGAATGTTTCTGTGGCTGCCCGGCGAATTTGTGACTTTCCAGTGGAATGGTAACTGCTTGGTGTATTAGTGACTGCCTGGTGGATTGGTGACTGCAAGGTGTATTGGTGACATCATAATGGAATGTGGACAACACGATGAATTGGTGATTGCCTAATGGTATGATGTTTGCTTGACGGAATTGTGACTGGATGATGGAAGGGTGATTGCCTAATGGAATGTGACTGCCTGATGGAATGTGACTGCCTAATGGAATTGTGACTGCATGGTGGATTGGTGACGGTGTAATGGAATGGGGACAACATGATGAATTGGTGATTGCCTAATGGTATGATGTTTGATTGATGGAATGGTGATTGCCCGATAGAATGGTGACTTCAATAAAATGGTGACTGTATGTTGGATTTGTGACTGTGAAATGGAATTGTTACCGCATGATGGATGTGTGACTCTGTAATGGAATGGAGACTGCATGATGGATTTGTCACTCTGTAATGGAATGGAGACTGTATGATTGATTCGTGACTGAGTAATGGAGAGGTAACTGTTCAATAGATTGGCTGCCCAGTGGATTTGTGACTTTCCTGTGGGTTGGTAACTGGCTTGTAGATTGGTGACTGGCTGGGAGATTGAAGACTGCTCAGTGGATTGGTGAAAGCTCGGTGGATTGGTACTGATAAAGTATACACTTGGTACCTTCTATAAAGTTAAGGCTCTACTTGTTTCGTTCTGTTTTTAAACCTCTTGTATATATTTATGGACACTAAAACACACGGGCAAATAGTAGTCTATGTCTCCAAGCACTGATGGATGCTGGTAGATTTATTTAAATTTCTTTTAACACTAAATATATACTTCCATAAAACAGTATTATAACTTTTAACATCGTCACAGTCAGTCTCTAATAATGTTGAAAGTGACATTTTATCTTCTGTCACTCATCACTTGACAATTTTAGAGCCTACTTTTCCAAATTGCATACTTAACCTCCACTAATACCTATTCTCGCCTTGGGAAGAGTGGAATTGCATTACTCTTGTTTCAGAAACAAACAGATCCGTGACTACTTGAAGAAACAATAAGTGGCTGGCGAAAGAGTGACTGCCTAATCGAATAGTGGCTGCATGGTAATGGAGTGGTAACTCTTCAATGGATTAGCTGCCCAGTGGATTTGTGACTTTCCTGTGGATTGGTAACTGGCTTGTAGATTGGTGACTGGTTGGGGGATTGGAGACTGCTTGGTGGATTGGTGAAAGCTAGGTGGACTGGTACTGATAAAGTATACACTTGCTACCTTCTATAAAGTTAAGGCTCTACTTGTTTCGTTCTGTTTTTAAACCTCTTGTATATAGTAGTCTATGTCTCCAAGCACTGTTCGATGCTGGTACATTTATTTAAATTTCTTTTAACAATAAATACTTCCATAAAACAACTTTTAACATCGTCACAGTCAGTCTCTAATAAAGTTGAAAGTGACATTTTATCTTCTGTCACTCATCACTTGACAATTTTAGAGCCTACTTTTTCAAATTGCATACTTAACCTCCACTAATACCTATTCTCGCCTTGGGAAGAGTGGAATTGCATTACTCTTGTTTCAGAAACAAACAGATCCGTGACTACTTGAAGAAACAATAAGTGACTGGTGAAAGGGTGACTGCCTATTCGAATGGTGGCTGCATGGTAATGGAATTGTGATTGCCTATGGATTGCTGTACTTTTGAATGTTTCTGTGGCTGCCCGGCGGATTTGTGACTTTCCAGTGGAATGGTAACTGCTTGGTGTATTAGTGAGTGCCTGGTGGATTGGTGACTGCAAGGTGTATTGGTGACATCATAATGGAATGTGGACAACACGATGAATTGGTGATTGCCTAATGGTATGATGTTTGCTTGACGGAATTGTGACTGGATGATGGAAGGGTGATTGCCTAATGGAATGTGACTGCCTGATGGAATGTGACTGCCTAATGGAATTGTGACTGCATGGTGGATTGGTGACGGTGTAATGGAATGGGGACAACATGATGAATTGGTGATTGCCTAATGGTATGATGTTTGATTGATGGAATGGTGATTGCCCGATAGAATGGTGACTTCATTAAAATGGTGACTGTATGTTGGATTTGGGACTGTGAAATGGAATCGTTACCACATGGTGGATGTGTGACTCTGTAATGGAATGGAGACTGCATGATGGATTTGTCACTCTGTAATGGAATGGAGACTGTATGATTGATTCGTGACTGAGTAATGGAGTGGTAACTGTTCAATAGATTGGCTGCCCAGTGGATTTGTGACTTTCCTGTGGGTTGGTAACTGGCTTGTAGATTGGTGACTGGCTGGGGGATTGGAGACTGCTCAGTGGATTGGTGAAAGCTAGGTGGACTGGTACTGATAAAGTATGCACTTGCTACCTTCTATAAAGTTAAGGCTCTACTTGTTTCGTTCTGGTTTTAAACCTCTTGTATATAGTAGTCTATGTCTCCAAGCACTGTTGGATACTTGTACATTTATTTAAATTTCTTTTAACACTAAATACTTCCATAAAACAGTATTTTAACTTTTAACATCGTCACAGTCAGTCTCTAATAATGTTGAAAGTGACATTTCATCTTCTGTCACTCATCACTTGACAATTTTAGAGCCTACTTTTCCAAATTGCATACTTAACCTCCACTAATACCTATTCTCGCCTTGGGAAGAGTGGAATTGCATTACTCTTGTTTCAGAAACAAACAGATCCGTGACTACTTGAAGAAACAATAAGTGGCTGGCGAAAGGGTGACTGCCTAATCGAATAGTGGCTGCATGGTAATGGAGTGGTAACTCTTCAATGGATTAGCTGCCCAGTGGATTTGTGACTTTCCTGTGGATTGGTAACTGGCTTGTATATTGGTGACTGGCTGGGGGATTGGAGACTGCTCAGTGGATTGGTGAAAGCTTGGTGGATTGGTACTGATAAAGTATACACTTCCTACCTTCTATAAAGTTAAGGCTCTACATGTTTCGTTCTGTTTTTAAACCTCTTGTATATAGTAGTCTATGTCTCCAAGTACTGTTGGATGCTGGTACATTTATTTAAATTTCTTTTAACACTAAATACTTCCATAAAACAATATTTTAACTTTTAACATCGTCACAGTCAGTCTCTAATAAAGTTGAAAGTGACATTTTATCTTCTGTCACTCATCACTTGACAATTTTAGAGCCTACTTTTCCAAATTGCATACTTAACCTCCACTAATACCTATTCTCGCCTTGGGAAGAGTGGAATTGCATTACTTTTCTTTCAGAAACAAACAGAACAATGACTGCCTGAAGAAACAATGACTGACTGGCGAAAGGGTGACTGCCTAATGGAATGGTGAGCGTATGTTGGATCTATGACTGTGTATTGGAATAGAGACTGCATGATGAATTTGTGACTTTAATGTAGTGGCAACTGCTCGATGGAATGTCTGACAGGTGGATTTGTGACTTTCCGGTGGCTTAGTGACTGAGTAATAAAAGGGTGACGGCATGATGGAATGGTGACTGCATACACTTGCTAATGTCTATAAATGTAACACTCTTATTTGTTGCGTTCACTTTTTAAACCTCTTGTCTATGGATAGCCTATATCACTAAGCACTTTTTCAGGGTGGTACACTTATTGAACTATTGTTTCAACACAAAATACTTTCTCTCACAAACATAGACATTTTGATATTTTAACTTGAACTACATCGTCAGTCAGTCTCAAATAATGTTGAAAGCGATGTTTAATCTTCTGTCACTCATTACTTGATGATATTTACAACGTACTTTTTCCGTTTTCATATTTAGCCTCCACTTTTATATTTTCTCCACTTAGGAAGGGTGAAATTGCATTACTCTCATTTCAGAACAGAAGAGAACAAAGATTGCCTAATGGAATGTAACTGTCTAATGGAATGGTGACTGGCTAATGGAATTGTGACTGCATAGTAAATTGGTGATGGTGTAATGGAATGGTGAATGGATGACGGATTTGTGACTGAAACTGGAATGTGACTGCCTCATGGAATTGGTGTATTGGTAACGGTGCAATGGAATTGGGACAATATGATGGATTGATGGCTGCCTAATGGAATGGTGACTGGATAATGAAAAGGTGACTGGATGATGGGATGGTGGCTGCTTGGTGGATTGGTGACTATTTGAAGAATTGGTGACTTATCAATTGACCGGTACTGATATACACTTGCTATCTTCTTTAAAGGTAGCGCTCTGTTTGTTTCGTCCTCTTTTTAAACCTCTTGTCTATGGATAGTCTATATCACTAAGCACTTTTTAAGGCTGATTTAGTTGTTTCAATTTCTTTAAACACTAAATTTGTTTCTCTCACAAAGATATAGATGTGTTCCATAAAACAATTTGTTTATCTTTGACTTCATCTTCATGGTCAGTCTTAAATAATGTTGAAAGCGACGTTTAATCCATGTGCCACTCATTACTTGATGATTTTTGCAGCCTACTTTTCCCGTTTGCATATTCAACCTCCACTAAAATATATTTTCCCTTAGGAAGGGTGGAATTGCATGATTGACAGCATGATTGAATGGTGACTGCCTAATGGAATGCTGGCTGCCTAATGGAATGGTGAAAAAAATTATGGATTGGTGACTGCGTAACGGAATGACGATTGCTTGATGGAATGATGAGTGTTAAATGTATTAGTGACTGACAAATGCAATTCCCATTGCCTAATGGATTGGATTACAGTCAAATGGTAGTGTGGTTGCTCAGGAAGCTCAGTTGATGGATGGATGAATGGTCAAGCTGATGGAACGATATACAAAGCATTTCATGAAAAGAGTCTGTAAAATTATCAATTGAGAGAGAGATAGAATATTTTATGCCAAAACGTGCTATGGTATTTTAGAATTATCTTGACTATATTTATTTGACTATAAACCGATGAGTTATTACTAAAATTGACCAAAAATAAAGAGCTAAGTACAGCTTAATATATATTATATTCTTTCTGTAGGTCATTTCTGAAGAACTGTATTCCCAGGTTTTTTGAGTGTTTCTTTTAATTAGTCAAGCTTTAAAACCATATAGTTGCTCTTTCAAGCAATTTTACAATGTAACAATATTTATATACCTTGGTCTTCTATGTTAAATTTAGTTTCTGTGGGAGTGATGAAATACAGCGTCTTTTAATCCGACGTTTCTTAGACCTGACTCACAGTAAGACCAAATGAGGGTTTATTAAACAAGCACCAGTCAATTAAAACTCAAAAGGCTCCAGATAGCATTTTAAGACACTTTTTGCCCCCAACCCCCAAATAAAAAAAACTATTCTTTTAATATCTTCTATTCTAGTTCTATTTCTAAACTTCTTTTTGAGTAATAAGTCCATACTTTAACTCACTACTACAATGTACCTGATCCTAATAAGAACATACTTTTTGCAAGTTGTAACAATTTTCGATCATCTTTGGAAAGAGTTAACTACCTTCTGTGGACTGGTCACCCACAGAAGGTAGTTCACATCAGTAACCAAAGGTCTGACCACCCAGAGGAAACTGACCAAAAAATGTGTCTTTTGTCAACTTGCATAGAGTACAAATTATTTAGTATAAATATTATTTAGTAAAACTAATTTCTTCAAACAACCCGTCATCATGACATTTACCTTGTTATGCAGTCATTTTAGTAATAATAACTTTATTAGCCAGTGCACAAATAGCTCATCGCTTTATAGTCAAAGTTACCTTGCTATGTGGTCATTTTAGTAATAATAACTTTAGTAGCCAGTGCACAAATAGCTCATCGGTTTATAGTCAAATAAATATAGTCAATATAATTCTAAAATACCATTTCAAGTGGCGTAAAATATTTTCTCCTTTCTCTCAATTGATAATTTTACAGACTACTTTTCTCTCACAAAGAAATATTTATGAACATAAAATGTCTTTTTAACTTTGTTGCTTTTATCGTTTCATTCATTCTCAAATAATGTTAAAAAAAAGTTAAATCTCCTTTCACTAATCACTTGATAATTTTTACAGCCTACATTTCCCGTCTGTGTATTATTCCCTATTTTCCCCTTTGGAAGGGTGCTTTACTCTCGTTTCAGATTGAAATAGAATATTGACTCAGTGAAGTAAAAATTATGAATGGTGATTGTCCGATGGAATGTGACTGCCTAATGGAATGTGACTGCCTAATGGAATGTGACTGCCTAATGGAATTGTGACTGCATGATGGATGTGTGGCTCTGTAATGGAATGGGGACAACATGATGAATTGGTGATTGCCTAATGGTATGATGTTTGCTTGATGGAATGGTGATTGCCCGATAGAATGGTGACTTCAATCAAATGGTGACCCTATGTTGGATTTGTGACTGTGAAATGGAATGGAGACTGTATGATTGATTCGTGACTGAGTAATGGAGTGGTAACTGTTCAATGGATTAGCTGCCCAGTGGATTTGTGACTTTCCTGTGGATTGGTAACTGGCTTGTAGATTGGTGACTGGCTGGGGGGATTGGAGACTGCTTGGTGGATTGGTGAAAGCTAGGTGGACTGGTACTGATAAAGTATACACTTGCTACCTTCTATAAAGTTAAGGCTCTACTTGTTTCGTTCTGTTTTTAAACCTCTTGCATATAGTAGTCTATGTCTCCAAGCACTGTTGGATGCTGGTACATTTATTTGAATTTCTTTT
Source organism: Lepidochitona cinerea (assembly GCA_963971465.1). Taxonomy (NCBI): domain Eukaryota; kingdom Metazoa; phylum Mollusca; class Polyplacophora; order Chitonida; family Tonicellidae; genus Lepidochitona; species Lepidochitona cinerea. Next base: position 52,762,596 of record OZ020553.1, read on the forward strand.
AACACTAAATACTTCCATAAAACAGTATTTTAACTTTTAACATCGTCACAGTCAGTCTCTAATAATGTTGAAAGTGGCATTTTATCTTCTGTCACTCATCACTTGACAATTTTGGAGCCTACTTTTCTAAATTGCATACTTAACCTCCACTAATACCTATTCTCGCCTTGGGAAGAGTGGAATTGCATTACTCTTGTTTCAGAAACAAACAGAACCATGACTGCCTGAAGAAACAATGACTCGCTGGCGAAAGGGTGACTGCCTAATGGACTGGTGGCCGCATGATTATATGGTGACTGCCTAATGGAATGGTGAGCATATGTTGGATTTGTGAATGTGTATTGGAATGGAGACTGCATGATGGATTTGTGACTTTAATGAAGTGGCAACTGCTCGATGGAATGGCCGACAGGTCGATTTTCCGGTGGCTTAGTGACTGAGTAATAAACGGGTGACTGCATGATGGAATGGTGACTGCATATTGGCATGGTGACTGCATGATGGAATGGTTACTAGATGATGGAATGTTTAGCGTTAATGGAATTATGACAGCCTAATGGATCGGTTGACTGTCAAGTTCTTCTGTACCTGCTCAATGGATTGTTAAATGCCCAATTTAATGCTGACTGTCAGATTGGTTTATGGACTGCATCATGGAATGCCTGCTAGGTGGATTTGCGACTCTTATCGATTGGTGGCTGCTTGGTGACTTGAAGAATAGGTGACTTATTAATTGACCGGTACTAATGAACGATACACTTGCTAACTTCTATAATGGTAACGCTTTATTTGTTGCGTTTACTTTTTAAACCTCTTGTCTATGGATAGCCTATATAGCTGAGCACTTTTTCAGGGTGGTACATTTAATACTTTCTCTCACAAACATATAGAAATTTATAAATGATATTTTAACTTTGACTAAATCATCACAGTCCGTCTCAAATAATGTTGAAAGCGACGTTTAATCTTCTATCACTTATTACTTGATGAAGTTTACAACTTACTTTTCCCGTTTGCATATTTAACCTCCAGTAATATATATTCTCTCCTTAGGAAGGGTGGAATTGCATTACTCTCGTTTTAGAAACAAACAGAACCGTGACTGCCAGAAGAACCGATGACTGGCTGAGGAAGAGATGATTCTCTAATGGAATGTGAAGCATGGTGGAATGCTGACTGCGTAATGGAATGGTGCCTGCTTAATGGAATGTGACTGCCTAATGGAATGTGACTGCCTAATGGAATTGACTGCATGGTAGATTGGTGACAGTGTAATGGAATCAGGAAAACATGATGGTTTGGTGACTGCCTAAAGGAATGATGATTACTTGATAGAATTGTGACTGGATGATAGAAGGGTGATTGCCTAATAGAATGGTTATCGTTTAATGGATTGGTGACTGACTATTGGAATTGTGATTGCCTAATGGATTGCTGTACTGTTGAATGTTTCTGTGGCTGCCCGGTGGATTTGTGACTTTCCAGTGGAATGGTAACTGCTCGGTGTATTAGCGACTGCCTGGTGGATTGGTGACTGCAAGGTATATTGGTGACATCGTAATGGAATGTGGACAACATGATGAATTGATGATTGCCTAATGGTATGATGTTTGCTTGACGGAATTGTGACTGGATGATGGAATGGTGATTGCCTAATGGAATGTGACTGCCTAATGGAATGGTGACTGCCAAATGAAATGTTGACTGTCTAATGGAATTGTGACTGCATGGTGGATTGGTGACCGTGTAATGGAATGGGGACAACATGATGAATTGGTGATTGCCTAATGGTATGATGTTTGCTTGATGGAATGGTGATTGCCCGATAGAATGGTGACTTCAATGAAATGGTGACTGTATGTTGGATTTGTGACTGTGAAATGGAATCGTTACCGCAGGATGAATTTGTGACTGTAATGGAATAGAGGCTGTATGATTGATTCGAGACTGAGTAATGGAGTGGTAACTGTTCAATAGATTGGCTGCCCGGTGGATTTGTGACTTTCCTGTGGATTGGTAACTGGCTTGTAGATTGGTGACTGGCTGGGGGATTGGAGACTGCTCGGTGGATTGGTGAAAGCTAGGTGGACTGGTACTGATAAAGTTAGACTTGCTACCTTCTATAAAGCTAAGGCTCTACATGTTTCGTTCTGTTTTTAAACCTCTTGTATATAGTAGTCTATGTCTCCAAGCACTGTTCGATGCTGGTACATTTATTTAAATTTCTTTTAACACTAAATACTTCCATAAAACAGTATTTTAACTTTTAACATCGTCACAGTCAGTCTCTAATAATGTTGAAAGTGACATTTTATCTTCTGTCACTCATCACTTGACAATTTTAGAGCCTACTTTTCTAAATTGCATACTTAACCTCCACTAATACCTATTCTCGCCTTGGGAAGAGTGGAATTGCATTACTCTTGTTTCAGAAACAAACAGATCCGTGACTACTTGAAGAAACAATAAGTGGCTGGTCAAAGGGTGACTGCCTAATCGAATGGTGGTTGCATGCTAATGGAGTGGTAACTGTTCAATGGATTAGCTGCCCAGTGGATTTGTGACTTTCCTGTGGATTGGTAACTGGCTTGTAGATTGGTGACTGGCTGGGGGGATTGGAGACTGCTTGGTGGATTGGTGAAAGCTAGGTGGACTGGTACTGATAAAGTATACACTTGCTACCTTCTATAAAGTTAAGGCTCTACTTGTTTCGTTCTGTTTTTAAACCTCTTGTATATAGTAGTCTATGTCTCCAAGCACTGTTGGATGCTGGTACATTTATTTGAATTTCTTTTAACACTAAATACTTCCATAAAACAGTATTTTAACTTTTAACATCGTCACAGTCAGTCTCTAATAATGTTGAAAGTGGCATTTTATCTTCTGTCACTCATCACTTGACAATTTTAGAGCCTACTTTTCTAAATTGCATACTTAACCTCCACTAATACCTATTCTCGCCTTGGGAAGAGTGGAATTGCATTACTCTTGTTTCAGAAACAAACAGATCCGTGACTACTTGAATAAAAAATAAGTGACTGGTGAACGGGTGACTGCCTATTCGAATGGTGGCTGCATGGTAATGGAATTGTGATTGCCTAATGGATTGCTGTACTTTTGAATGTTTCTGTGGCTGCCCGGCGGATTTGTGACTTTCCAATGGAATGGTAACTGCTTGGTGTATTAGCGACTGCCTGGTGGATTGGTGACTGCAAGGTGTATTGGTGACATCATAATGGAATGTGGACAACATGATGAATAGGTGATTGCCTAATGGTATGATGTTTGCTTGACGGAATTGTGACTGGATGATGGAATGGTGATTGCCTAATGGAATATGACTGCCTGATGGAATGTGACTGCCTAATGGAATTGTGACTGCATGGTGGATTGGTGACGGTGTAATGGAATGGGGACAACATGATGAATTGGTGATTGCCTAATGGTATGATGTTTGCTTGATGGAATGGTGATTGCCCGATAGAATGGTGACTTCAATAAAATGGTGACTGTATGTTGGATTTGTGACTATGAAATGGAATCGTTACCGCATGATGGATGTGTGACTCTGTAATGGAATGGAGACTGCATGATGGATTTGTCACTCTGTAATGGAATGGAGACTGTATGATTGATTCGTGACTGAGTAATGGAGTGGTAACTGTTCAATAGATTGGCTGCCCGGTGGATTTGTGACTTTCCTGTGGGTTGGTAACTGGCTTGTAGATTGGTGACTGGCTGGGGGATTAGAGACTGCTCAGTGGATTGGTGAAAGCTTGGTGGATTGGTACTGATAAAGTTAGACTTGCTACCTTCTATAAAGTTAAGGCTCTACTTGTTTCGTTCTGTTTATAAACCTCTTGTATATAGTAGTCTATGTCTCCAAGCACTGTTGGATACTTGTACATTTATTTAAATTTCTTTTAACACTAAATACTTCCATAAAACAGTATTTTAACTTTTAACATCGTCACAGTTAGTCTCTAATAATGTTGAAAGTGGCATTTTATCTTCTGTCACTCATCATTTGACAATTTTAGAGCCTACTTTTCTAAATTGCATACTTAACCTCCACTAATACCTATTCTCGCCTTGGGAAGAGTGGAATTGCATTACTTTTGTTTCAGAAACAAACAGAACCATGACTGCCTGAAGAAACAATGACTGGCTGGCGAAAGGGTGACTGCCTAATGCAATGGTGAGCGTATGTTGGATCTCGGACTGTGTATTGGAATGGAGACTGCATGATGGATTTGTGACTTTAATGGAGTGGCAACTGCTCGATGGAATGGCTGACAGGTGGATTTGTGACTTTCCGGTGGCTTAGTGACTGAGTAATAAAAGGGTGACGGCATGATGGAATGGTGACTGCATACACTTGCTAATGTCTATAAATGTAACACTCTTATTTGTTGCGTTCACTTTTTAAACCTCTTGTCTATGGATAGCCTATATCACTAAGCACTTTTTCAGGGTGGTACACTTATTGAACTATTGTTTCAACACTAAATACTTTTTCTCACAAACATAGACATTTTGATATTTAACTTTAACTACATCGTCAGTCAGTCTCTAATAATGTTGAAAGCGATGTTTAATCTTCTGTCACTCATTACTTGATGATATTTACAACGTACTTTTTCCGTTTTCATATTTAGCCTCCACTTTTATATTTTCTCCACTTAGGAAGGGTAAAATTGCATTACTCTCATTTCAGAACCGAAGAGAACAAAGATTGCCTAATGGAATGTGACTGCCTAATGGAATGGTGACTGGCTAATGGAATTGTGACTGCATAGTAAATTGGTGATGGTGTAATGGAATGGTGAATGGATGACGGATTTGTGACTGAAACTGGAATGTGACTGCCTCATGGAATTGGTGTATTGGTAACGGTGCAATGGGATTGGGACAATATGATGGATTGATGGCTGCCTAATGGAATGGTGACTGGATAATGAAAAGGTGACTGGATGATGGGATGGTGGCTGCTTGGTGGATTGGTGACTATTTGAAGGATTGGTGACTTATCAATTGACCGGTACTGATATACACTTGCTATCTTCTTTAAAGGTAGCGCTCTGTTTGTTTCGTCCTCTTTTTAAACCTCTTGTCTATGGATAGTCTATATCACTAAGCACTTTTTAAGGCTTATTTAGTTGTTTCAATTTCTTTTAACACTAAATTTGTTTCTCTCACAAAGATATAGATGTGTTCCATAAAACAATTTGTTTATCTTTGACTTCATCTTCATGGTCAGTCTTAAATAATGTTGAAAGCGACGTTTAATCCATGTGTCACTCATTACTTGATGATTTTTGCAGCCTACTTTTCCCGTTTGCATATTCAACCTCCACTAATATATATTTTCCCTTAGGAAGGGTGGAATTACATGATTGACTGCATGATTGAATGGTGACTGCCTAATGGAATGCTGGCTGCCTAATGGAATGGTGAAAAAAATTATGGATTGGTGACTGCGTAACGAAATGACGATTGCTTGATGGAATGATGAGTGTTAAATGTATTATTGACTGACAAATGCAATTCCCACTGCCTAATGGATTGGATTACAGTCAAATGGTTGTGTGGCTGCTCAGGAAGCTCAGTTGATGGATGGATGAACGGTCAAGCTGATGGAACGATATACAAAGCATTTCATGAAAAGAGTCTGTAAAATTATCAATTGAGAGAGAGATAGAATATTTTATGCCAAAACATGCTATGGTATTTTAGAATTATCTTGACTATATTTATTTGACTATAAACCGATGAGCTATTTGTGCACTGGCTTATAAAATTATTACTAAAATTGACCAAAAATAAAGAGCTAAGTACAGCTTAATATATATTATATTCTTTCTGTAGGTCATTTCTGAAGAACTGTATTCCCAGGTTTTTTGAGTGTTTCTTTTAATTAGTCAAGCTTTAAAACCATATAGTTGCTCTTTCAAGCAATTTTACAATGTAACAATATTTATATACCTCGGTCTTCTATGTTAAATTTAGTTTCTGTGGGAGTGATGAAATACAGCCTCTTTTAATCCGACGTTTCTTAGACCTGACTCACAGTAAGACCAAATGAGGGTTTATTAAACAAGCACCAGTCAATTAAAACTCAAAAGGCTCCAGATAGCATTTTAAGACACTTTTTGCCCCCAACCCCCAAATAAAAAAAACTATTCTTTTAATATCTTCTATTCTAGTTCTATTTTTAAACTTCTTTTTGAGTAATAAGTCCATACTTTAACTCGCTACTACAATGTACCTGATCCTAATAAGAACATACTTTTTGCAAGTTGTAACAATTTTCGATCATCTTTGGAAAAAGTTAACTACCTTCTGTGGACTGGTCACCCACAGAAGGTAGTTCACATCAGTAACCAAAGGTCTGACCACCCAGAGGAAACTGACCAAAAAATGTCTTTTGTCAACTTGCATAGAGTACAAATTATTTAGTACAAATATTATTTAGTAAAACTAATTTCTTCAAACAACCCGTCATCATGACATTTACCTTGTTATGCGGTCATTTTAGTAATAATAACTTTATTAGCCAGTGCACAAATAGCTCATCGCTTTATAGTCAAAGTTACCTTGCTATGTGGTCATTTTAGTAATAATAACTTTATTAGCCAGTGCACAAATAGCTCATCGGTTTATAGTCAAATAAATATAGTAAAGATAATTCTAAAATACCATTGCAAGTGGCGTAAAATATTCTCTCCTTTCTCTCAATTGATAATTTTACAGACTACTTTTCTCTCACAAAGAAATATTTATGAACATAAAATGTCTTTTTAACTTTGTTGCTTTTATCGTTTCATTCATTCTCAAATAATGTTAAAAAAAAGTTAAATCTCCTCTCACTAATCACTTGATAATTTTTACAGCCTACATTTCCCGTCTGTGTATTAATCCCTATTTTCCCCTTTGGAAGGGTGCTTTACTCTCGTTTCAGATTAAAATAGAATATTGACTCAGTGAAGTAAAAATTATGAATGGCGATTGTCCGATGGAATGTGACTGCCTAATGGAATGTGACTGCCTAATGGAATTGTGACTGCATGATGGATGTGTGGCTCTGTAATGGAATGGGGACAACATGATGAACATGATTGGTGATTGCCTAATGGTATGATGTTTGCTTGATGGAATGGTGATTGCCCGATGGAATGTGACTGCCTAATGGAATTGTGACTGCATGATGGATGTGTGGCTCTGTAATGGAATGGGGACAACATGATGAACATGATTGGTGATTGCCTAATGGTATGATGTTTGCTTGATGGAATGGTGATTGCCCGATAGAATGGTGACTTCAATCAAATGGTGACCCTATGTTGGATTTGTGACTGTGAAATGGAATCGTTTCCGCTGTACTCTGTAATGGAATGGAGACTGCATGATGGATTTGTGACTCTGTAATGGAATGGAGACTGTATGATTGATTTGTGACTGAGTAATGGAGTGGTAACTGTTCAATGGATTGGCTGCCCAGTGGATTTGTGACTTTCCTGTGGGTTGGTAACTGGCTTGTAGATTGGTGACTGGCTGGGGGATTGGAGACTGCTCGGTGGATTGGTGAAAGCTCAGTGGATTAGTACTGATAAAGTATACACTTGCTACCTTCTATAAAGTTAAGGCTCTACTTGTTTCGTTCTGGTTTTAAACCTCTTGTATATAGTAGTCTATGTCTCCAAGCACTGTTGGATGCTGGTACATATATTTAAATTTCTTTTAACACTAAATACTTGCATAAAACAGTATTTTAACTTTTAACATCGTCAGTCAGTCTCTAATAATGTTGAAAGGGACATTTTATCTTCTGTCACTCATCACTTGACAATTTTAGAGCCTACTTTTCCAAATTGCATACTTAACCTCCACTAATACTTATTCTCGCCTTGGGGAGAGTGGAATTGCATTACTCTTGTTTCAGAAACAAACAGATCCGTGACTACTTGAAGAAACAATAAGTGGCTGGCGAAAGGGTGACTGCCTAATCGAATAGTGGCTGCATGGTAATGGAGTGGTAACTCTTCAATGGATTAGCTGCCCAGTGGATTTGTGACTTTCCTGTGGATTGGTAACTGGCTTGTAGATTGGTGACTGGCTGGGGGATTGGAGACTGCTCGGTGGATTAGTGAAAGCTAGGTGGACTGGTACTGATAAAGTTAGACTTGCTACCTTCTATAAAGTTAAGGCTCTACTTGTTTCGTTCTGTTTATAAACCTCTTGTATATAGTAGTCTATGTCTCCAAGCACTGTTGGATACTTGTACATTTATTTAAATTTCTTTTAACACTAAATATATACTTCCATAAAACAGTATTATAACTTTTAACATCGTCAGTCAGTCTCTAATAATGTTGAAAGTGACATTTTATCTTCTGTCACTCATCACTTGACAATTTTAGAGCCTACTTTTCCAAATTGCATACTTAACCTCCACTAATACCTATTCTCGCCTTGGGAAGAGTGGAATTGCATTACTCTTGTTTCAGAAACAAACAGATCCGTGACTACTTGAAGAAACAATGACTGGCTGGCGAAAGGGTGACTGCCTAATGGAATGGTGAGCGTATGTTGGATCTCTGACTGTGTATTGGAATGGAGACTGCATGATGGATTTGTGACTTTAATGGAGTGGCAACTGCTCGATGGAATGGCTGACAGGTGGATTTGTGACTTTCCGGTGGCTTAGTGACTGAGTAATAAAAGGGTGACGGCATGATGGAATGGTGACTGCATACACTTGCTAATGTCTATAAATGTAACACTCTATTTGTTGCGTTCACTTTTTAAACCTCTTGTCTATGGATAGCCTATATCACTAAGCACTTTTTCAGGGTTGTACACTTATTGAACTATTGTTTCAACACAAAATACTTTCTCTCACAAACATAGACATTTTGATATTTTAACTTGAACTACATCGTCAGTCAGTCTCAAATAATGTTGAAAGCGATGTTTAACCTTCTGTCACTCATTACTTGATGATATTTACAACGTACTTTTTCTGTTTTCATATTTAGCCTCCACTTTTATATTTTCTCCACTTAGGAAGGGTGAAATTGCATTACTCTCATTTCAGAACAGAAGAGAACAAAGACTGCCTAATGGAATGTGACTGTCTAATGGAATGGTGACTGGCTAATGGAATTGTGACTGCATAGTAAATTGGTGATGGTGTAATGGAATGGTGAATGGATGACGGATTTGTGACTGCCTCATGGAATTGGTGTATTGGTAACGGTGCAATGGAATTGGGACAATATGATGGATTGATGGCTGCCTAATGGAATGGTGACTGGATAATGAAAAGATGACTGGATGATGGGATGGTGGCTGCTTGGTGGATTGGTGACTATTTGAAGGATTGGTGACTTATCAATTGACCGGTACTGATATACACTTGCTATCTTCTTTAAAGGTAGCGCTCTGTTTGTTTCGTCCTCTTTTTAAACCTCTTGTCTATGGATAGTCTATATCACTAAGCACTTTTTAAGGCTGATTTAGTTGTTTCAATTTCTTTTAACACTAAATTTGTTTCTCTCACAAAGATATAGATGTGTTCCATAAAACAATTTGTTTATCTTTGACTTCATCTGCATGGTCAGTCTTAAATAATGTTGAAAGCGACGTTTAATCCATGTGTCACTCATTACTTGATGATTTTGCAGCCTACTTTTCCCGTTTGCATATTCAACCTCCACTAAAATATATTTTCCCTTAGGAAGAGTGGAATTGCATGATTGACTGCATGATTGAATGGTGACTGCCTAATGGAATGCTGGCTGCCTAATGGAATGGTGAAAAAAATTATGGATTGGTGACTGCGTAACGGAATGACGATTGCTTGATGGAATGATGAGTGTTAAATGTATTAGTGACTGACAAATGCAATTCCCACTGCCTAATGGATTGGATTACAGTCAAATGGTTGTGTGGCTGCTCAGGAAGCTCAGTTGATGGATGGATGAACGGTCAAGCTGATGGAACGATATACAAAGCATTTCATGAAAAGAGTCTGTAAAATTATCAATTGAGAGAGAGATAGAATATTTTATGCCAAAACATGCTATGGTATTTTAGAATTATCTTGACTATATCTATTTGACTATAAACCGATGAGCTATTTGTGCACTGGCTTATAAAGTTATTACTAAAATTGACCAAAAATAAAGAGCTAAGTACAGCTTAATATATATTATATTCTTTCTGTAGGTCATTTCTGAAGAACTGTATTCCCAGGTTTTTTGAGTGTTTCTTTTAATTAGTCAAGCTTTAAAACCATATAGTTGCTCTTTCAAGCAATTTTACAATGTAACAATATTTATATACCTTGGTCTTCTATGTTAAATTTAGTTTCTGTGGGAGTGATGAAATACAGCGTCTTTTAATCCGATGTTTCTTAGACCTGACTCACAGTAAGACCAAATGAGGGTTTATTAAACAAGCACCAGTCAATTAAAACTCAAAAGGCTCCAGATAACATTTTAAGACACTTTTTGCCCCCAACCCCCAAATAAAAAAAACTATTCTTTTAATATCTTCTATTCTAGTTCTATTTCTAAACTTCTTTTTGAGTAATAAGTCCATACTTTAACTCGCTACTACAATGTACCTGATCCTAAGAACATACTTTTTGGAAGTTGTAACAATTTTCGATCATCTTTGGAAAAAGTTAACTACCTTCTGTGGACTGGTCACCCACAGAAGGTAGTTCACATCAGTAACCAAAGGTCTGACCACCCAGAGGAAACTGACCAATAAATGTCTTTTGTCAACTTGCATAGAGTACAAATTATTTAGTACAAATATTATTTAGTAAAACTAATTTCTTCAAACAACCCGTCATCATGACATTTACCTTGTTATGCGGTCATTTTAGTAATAATAACTTTATTAGCCAGTGCACAAATAGCTCATCGCTTTATAGTCAAAGTTACCTTGCTATGTGGTCATTTTAGTAATAATAACTTTATTAGCCAGTGCACAAATAGCTCATCGGTTTATAGTCAAATAAATATAGTCAAGATAATTCTAAAATACCATTGCAAGTGGCGTAAAATATTCTCTCCTTTCTCTCAATTGATAATTTTACAGACTACTTTTCTCTCACAAAGAAATATTTATGAACATAAAATGTCTTTTTAACTTTGTTGCTTTTATCGTTTCATTCATTCTCAAATAATGTTAAAAAAAAGTTAAATCTCCTCTCACTAATCACTTGATAATTTTTACAGCCTACATTTCCCGTCTGTGTATTAATCCCTATTTTCCCCTTTGGAAGGGTGCTTTACTCTCGTTTCAGATTGAAATAGAATATTGACTCAGTGAAGTAAAAATTATGAATGGTGATTGTCCGATGGAATGGAATGGAGACTGCATGATGGATTTGTGACTCTGTAATGGAATGGAGACTGTATGATTGATTCGTGACTGAGTAATGGAGTGGTAACTGTTCAATGGATTAGCTGCCCAGTGGATTTGTGACTTTCCTGTGGATTGGTAACTGGCTTGTAGATTGGTGACTGGCTGGGGGATTGGAGACTGATCGGTGGATTGGTGAAAGCTAGGTGGACTGGTACTGATAAAGTATACACTTGCTACCTTCTATAAAGTTAAGGCTCTACTTGTTTCGTTCTGTTTTTAAACCTCTTGTATATAGTAGTCTATGTCTCCAAGCACTGTTCGATGCTGGTACATTTATTTAAATTTCTTTTAACAATAAATACTTCCATAAAACAGTATTTTAACTTTTAACATCGTCACAGTCAGTCTCTAATAAAGTTGAAAGTGACATTTTATCTTCTGTCACTCATCACTTGACAATTTTAGAGCCTACTTTTCCAAATTGCATACTTAACCTCCACTAATACCTATTCTCGCCTTGGGAAGAGTGGACTTGCATTACTCTTGTTTCAGAAACAAACAGATCCGTGACTACTTGAAGAAACAATAAGTGACTGGTGAAAGGGTGACTGCCTATTCGAATGGTGGCTGCATGGTAATTGAATTGTGATTGCCTAATGGATTGCTGTACTTTTGAATGTTTCTGTGGCTGCCCGGCGGATTTGTGACTTTTCAGTGGAATGGTAACTGCTTGGTGTATTAGTGACTGCAAGGTGTATTGGTGACATCATAATGGAATGTGGACAACACGATGAATTGGTGATTGCCTAATGGTATGATGTTTGCTTGACGGAATTGTGACTGGATGATGGAAGGGTGATTGCCTAATGGAATGTGACTGCCTGATGGAATGTGACTGCCTAATGGAATTGTGACTGCATGGTGGATTGGTGACCGTGTAATGGAATGGGGACAACATGATGAATTGGTGATTGCCTAATGGTATGATGTTTGCTTGATGGAATGGTGATTGCCCGATAGAATGGTGACTTCGATTAAAATGGTGACTGTATGTTGGATTTGTGACTGTGAAATGGAATCGTTACCGCATGATGGATGTGTGACTCTGTAATGGAATGGAGACTGCATGAGGGATTTGTCACTGTGTTATGGAATGGAGACTGTATGATTTATTCGTGACTGAGTAATGGAGTGGTAACTGTTCAATAGATTGGCTGCCCGGTGGATTTGTGACTTTCCTGTGGGTTGGTAACTGGCTTGTAGATTGGTGACTGGCTGGGGGATTGGAGACTGCTCAGTGGATTGGTGAAAGCTAGGTGGACTGGTACTGATAAAGTATGCACTTGCTACCTTCTATAAAGTTAAGGCTCTACTTGTTTCGTTCTGGTTTTAAACCTCTTGTATATAGTAGTCTATGTCTCCAAGCACTGTTGGATACTTGTACATTTATTTAAATTTCTTTTAACACTAAATACTTCCATAAAACAGTATTTTAACTTTTAACATCGTCACAGTCAGTCTCTAATAATGTTGAAAGTGACATTTCATCTTCTGTCACTCATCACTTGACAATTTTAGAGCCTACTTTTCCAAATTGCATACTTAACCTCCACTAATACCTATTCTCGCCTTGGGAAGAGTGGAATTGCATTACTCTTGTTTCAGAAACAAACAGATCCGTGACTACTTGAAGAAACAATAAGTGGCTGGCGAAAGGGTGACTGCCTAATCGAATGGTGGTTGCATGGTAATGGAGTGGTAACTGTTCAATGGATTAGCTGCTCAGTGGATTTGTGACTTTCCTGTGGATTGGTAACTGGCTTGTAGATTGACTGGCTGGGGGATTAAAGACTGCTTGGTGGATTGGTGAAAGCTCGGTGGATTGGTACTGATAAAGTATACACTTCCTACCTTCTATAAAGTTAAGGCTCTACATGTTTTGTTCTGTTTTTAAACCTCTTGTATATAGTAGTCTATGTCTCCAAGCACTGTTGGATGCTGGTACATTTATTTAAATTTCTTTCAACACTAAGTACTTCCATAAAACAGTATTTTAACTTTTAACATCGTCACAGTCAGTCTCTAATAATGTTGAAAGTGACATTTTATCTTCTGTCACTCATCACTTCACAATTTTAGAGCCTACTTTTCCAAATTGCATACTTAACCTCCACTAATACCTATTCTCGCCTTGGGAAGAGTGGAATTGCATTACTCTTGTTTCAGAAACAAACAGATCCGTGACTACTTGAAGAAACAATAAGTGGCTGGCGAAAGGGTGACTGCCTAATCGAATGGTGGTTGCATGGTAATGGAGTGGTAACTGTTCAATGGATTAGCTGCCCAGTGGATTTGTGACTTTCCTGTGGATTGGTAACTGGCTTGTAGATTGGTGACTGGCTGGGGGATTGGAGACTGCTTGGTGGATTTGTGAAAGCTAGGTGGACTGGTACTGATAAAGTATACACTTGCTACCTTCTATAAAGTTAAGGCTCTACTTGTTTCGTTCTGTTTTTAAACCTCTTGTATATAGTAGTCTATGTCTCCAAGCACTGTTGGATGCTGGTACATTTATTTGAATTTCTTTCAACACTAAATACTTCCATAAAACAGTATTTTAACTTTTAACATCGTCACAGTCAGTCTCTAATAATGTTGAAACTCGCATTTTATCTTCTGTCACTCATCACTTGACAATTTTAGAGCCTACTTTTCTAAATTGCATATTTAACCTCCACTAATACCTATTCTCGCCTTGGGAAGAGTGGAATTGCATTACTCTTGTTTCAGAAACAAACAGAACCATCACTGCCTGAAGAAACAATGACTCGCTGGCGAAAGGGTGACTGCCTAATGAACTGGTGGCCGCATGATTATATGGTGACTGCCTAATGGAATGGTGAGCATATGTTGGATTTGTGAATGTGTATTGGAATGGAGACTGCATGATGGATTTGCGACTTTAATGAAGTGGCAACTGCTCGATGGAATGGCTGACAGGTGGATTTGTGACTTTCTGGTGGCTTAGTGACTGAGTAATAAAAGGGTGACTGCATGATGGAATGGTGACTGCATATTGGCATGGTGACTGCATGATGGAATGGTTACTAGATGATGGAATGTTTAGCGTTAATGGAATTGTGACAGCCTAATGGATCGGTTGACTGTCAAGTTCTTCTGTACCTGCTCAACGGATTGTTAAATGCCCAATTTAATGCTGACTGTCAGATTGGTTTATGGACTGCATCATGGAATGCCTGCTAGGTGGATTTGCGACTCTTATCGATTGGTGGCTGCTTGGTGACTTGAAGAATAGGTGACTTATTAATTGACCGGTACTAATGAACGATACACTTGCTAACTTCTATAATGGTAACGCTCTATTTGTTGCGTTTACTTTTTAAACCTCTTGTCTATGGATAGCCTATATAGCTGAGCACTTTTTCAGGGTGGTACATTTATTAAATTATTGTTTCAACACTAAATACTTTCTCTCACAAACATATAGAAATTTATAAATGATATTTTAACTTTGACTAAATCATCACAGTCCGTCTCAAATAATGTTTAAAGCGACGTTTAATCTTCTATCACTTATTACTTGATGAAGTTTACAACTTACTTTTCCCGTTTGCATATTTAACCTCCAGTAATATATATTCTCTCCTTAGGATTGATTGATTGTTTGGTGTTTTAAGCCGCGCTCAAGATTATTTCATTTATATGGCGGCGTTGCCAGTTTTATTGTGGGAGGAAACCGGGCTCTATGCCCGGAGGAAACCCACGACCTTCCGTTGGTAACTGGCAACCATCCCACATAGGTCGCTCTCCTTAGGAAGGGTGGAATTGCATTACTCTCGTTTTAGAAACAAACAGAACCGTGACTGCCAGAAGAAACGATGATTGGCTGAGGAAGAGGTGATTCTCTAATGGAATGTGAAGCATGGTGGAATGCTGACTGCGTAATGGAATGTGACTGCCTAATGGAATTGACTGCATGGTAGATTGGTGACAGTGTAATGGAATCAGGAAAACATGATGGTTTGGTGACTGCCTAAAGGAATGATGATTACTTGATAGAATTGTGACTGGATGATAGAAGGGTGATTGCCTAATAGAATGGTTATCGTTTAATGGATTGGTGACTGACTATTGGAATTGTGATTGCCTAATGGATTGCTGTACTCTTGAATGTTTCTGTGGCTGCCCGGCGGATTTGTGACTTTCCAGTGGAATGGTAACTGCTCGGTGTATTAGCGACTGCCTGGTGGATTGGTGACTGCAAGGTGTATTGGTGACATCGTAATGGAATGTGGACAACATGATGAATTGATGATTGCCTAATGGTATGATGTTTGCTTGACGGAATTGTGACTGGATGATGGAATGGTGATTGCCTAATGGAATGTGACTGCCTAATGGAATGGTGACTGCCTAATGAAATGTTGACTGTCTAATGGAATTGTGACTGCATGGTGGATTGGTGACGGTGTAATGGAATGGGGACAACATGATGAATTGGTGATTGCCTAATGGTATGATGTTTGCTTGATGGAATGGTGATTGCCCGATAGAATGGTGACTTCAATGAAATGGTGACTGTATATTGGATTTGTGACTGTGAAATGGAATCGTTACCGCAGGATGGATTTGTGACTGTAAGGGAATGGAGGCTGTATGATTGATTCGTGACTGAGTAATGGAGTGGTAACTGTTCAATAGATTGGCTGCCCGGTGGATTTGTGACTTTCCTGTGGATTGGTAACTGGCTTGTAGATTGGTGACTGGCTGGGGGATTGGAGACTGCTCGGTGGATTGGTGAAAGCTAGGTGGACTGGTACTGATAAAGTTAGACTTGCTACCTTCTATAAAGTTAAGGCTCTACTTGTTTCGTTCTGTTTATAAACCTCTTGTATATAGTAGTCTATGTCTCCAAGCACTGTTGGATGCTTGTACATTTATTTGAATTTCTTTTAACACTAAATATATACTTCCATAAAACAGTATTATAACTTTTAACATCGTCACAGTCAGTCTCTAATAATGTTGAAAGTGACATTTTATCTTCTGTCACTCATCACTTGACAATTTTAGAGCCTACTTTTCCAAATTGCATACTTAACCTCCACTAATACTTATTCTCGCCTTGGGAAGAGTGGAATTGCATTACTCTTGTTTCAGAAACAAACAGATTTGTGACTACTTGAAGAAACAATAAGTGGCTGGCGAAAGGGTGACTGCCTAATCGAATGGTGGCTGCTTGGTAATGGAGTGGTAAATGTTCAATGGATTAGCTGCCCAGTGGATTAGTGACTTTCCTGTGATTGATTGATTGGTGTTTTACGGCGCGCTCAAGAGTATTTCACGTATATGGCGGCGTTGCCAGTTTTATTGTGGGAGGAAACCGGGCTCTGTGCCCGAAGGAAACCCACGACCTTCCGCTGGTAACTTGCAACCATCCCACATAGGTCGTTCCACTGGCTGGGGGATTGGAGACTGATCGGTGGATTGGTGAAAGCTAGGTGGATTGGTACTGATAAAATATATACTTGCTACCTTCTATAAAGTTAAGGCTCTACTTGTTTCGTTCTGTTTTTAAACCTCTTGTATATAGTAGTCTATGTCTCCAAGCATTGTTGGCTGCAGGTACATTTATTTGAATTTCTTTTAACACTAAATACTTCCATAAAACAGTATTTTAACTTTAAACATCGTCACAGTCAGTCTCTAATAATGTTGAAACGGACATTTTATCTTCTGTCACTCATCACTTGACAATTTTAGAGCCTACTTTTCCAAATTGCATACTTAACCTCCACTAATACCTATTCTCACCTTGGGAAGAGTGGAATTGCATTTCTCTTGTTTCAGAAACAAACAGATCTGTGACTACTTGAAGAAACAATAAGTGGCTGGCGAAAGGGTGACTGCATAATCGAATAGTGGCTGCATGGTAATGGAGTGGTAACTGTTCAATGGATTAGCTGCCCAGTGGATTTGTGACTTTCCTGTGGATTGGTAACTGGCTTGTAGATTGGTGACTGGCTGGGGGATTGGAGACTGCTCGGTGGATTGGTGAAAGCTAGGTGGACTGGTACTGATAATGTATACACTTGCTACCTGCTATAAAGTTAAGGCTCTACTTGTTTCGTTCTGTTTTTAAACCTCTTGTATATAGTAGTCTATGTCTCCAAGCACTGTTGGATGCTGGTACATTTATTTAAATTTCTTTTAACACTAAATACTTCCATAAAACAGTATTTTAACTTTTAACATCGTCACAGTCAGTCTCTAATAAAGTTGAAAGTGACATTTTATCTTCTGTCACTCATCACTTGACAATTTTAGAGCCTACTTTTCCAAATTGCATACTTAACCTCCACTAATACCTATTCACGCCTTGGGAAGAGTGGAATTGCATTACTCTTGTTTCAGAAACAAACAGATCCGTGACTACTTGAAGAAACAATAAGTGACTGGTGAAAGGGTGACTGCCTATTCGAATGGTGGCTGCATGGTAATGGAATTGTGATTGCCTAATGGATTGCTGTACTTTTGAATGTTTCTGTGGCTGCCCGGCGGATTTGTGACTTTCCAGTGGAATGGTAACTGCTTGGTGTATTAGTGACTGCCTGGTGGATTGGTGACTGCAAGGTGTATTGGTGACATCATAATGGAATGTGGACAACACGATGAATTGGTGATTGCCTAATGGTATGATGTTTGCTTGACGGAATTGTGACTGGATGATGGAATGGTGATTGCCTAATGGAATGTGACTGCCTGATGGAATGTGACTGCCTAATGGAATTGTGACTGCATGGTGGATTGGTGACGGTGTAATGGAATGGGGACAACATGATGAATTGGTGATTGCCTAATGGTATGATGTTTGCTTGATGGAATGGTGATTGCCCGATAGAATGGGGACTTCAATAAAATGGTGACTGTATGTTGGATTTGTGACTGTGAAATGGAATCGTTACCACATGGTGGATGTGTGACTCTGTAATGGAATGGAGACTGCATGATGGATTTGTCACTCTGTAATGGAATGGAGACTGTATGATTGATTCGTGACTGAGTAATGGAGTGGTAACTGTTCAATAGATTGGCTGCCTGGTGGATTTGTGACTTTCCTGTGGGTTGGTAACTGGCTTGTAGATTGATGACTGGCTGGGGGATTGGAGACTGCTCAGTGGATTTGTGAAAGCTCGGTGGATTGGTACTGATAAAGTATACACTTGCTACCTTCTATAAAGTTAAGGCTCTACTCGTTTCGTTCTGTTTTTAAACCTCTTGTATATAGTAGTCTATGTCTCCAAGCACTGTTGGATGCTGGTGCATTTATTTAAATTTCTTTTAACACTAAATATATACTTCCATAAAACAGTATTATAACTTTTAACATCGTCACAGTCAGTCTCTAATAATGTTGAAAGTGACATTTTATCTTCTGTCACTCATCACTTGACAATTTTAGAGCCTACCTTTCCAAATTGCATACTTAACCTCCACTAATACCTATTCTCGCCTTGGGAAGAGTGGAATTGCATTACTCTTGTTTCAGAAACAAACAGATCCGTGACTACTTGAATAACAATAAGTGGCTGGCGAAAGGGTGACTGCCTAATCGAATAGTGGCTGCATGGTAATAGAGTGGTAACTCTTCAATGGATTAGCTGCCCAGTGGATTTGTGACTTTCCTGTGGATTGGTAACTGGCTTGTAGATTGGTGACTGGCTGGGGGATTGGAGACTGCTCGGTGGATTGGTGAAAGCTAGGTGGACTGGTACTGATAAAGTATACACTTGCTACCTTCTATAAAGTTAAGGCTCTACTTGTTTCGTTCTGTTTTTAAACCTCTTGTATATAGTAGTCTATGTCTCCAAGCACTGTTGGATGCTGGTACATTTATTTAAATTTCTTTTAACACTAAATACTTCCATAAAACAGTATTTTAACTTTTAACATCGTCACAGTCAGTCTCTAATAAAGTTGAAAGTGACATTTTATCTTCTGTCACTCATCACTTGACAATTTTAGAGCCTACTTTTCCAAATTGCATACTTAACCTCCACTAATACCTATTCTCGCCTTGGGAAGAGTGGAATTGCATTACTCTTGTTTCAGAAACAAACAGATCCGTGACTACTTGAAGAAACAATAAGTGACTGGTGAAAGGGTGACTGCCTATTTGAATGGTGGCTGCATGGTAATGGAATTGTGATTGCCTAATGGATTGCTGTACTTTTGAATGTTTCTGTGGCTGCCCGGCGGATTTGTGACTTTCCAGTGGAATGGTAACTGCTTGGTGTATTAGTGACTGCCTGGTGGATTGGTGACTGCAAGGTGTATTGGTGACATCATAATGGAATGTGGACAACAGGATGAATTGGTGATTGCCTAATGGTATGATGTTTGCTTGACGGAATTGTGACTGGATGATGGAAGGGTGATTGCCTAATGGAATGTGACTGCCTGATGGAATGTGACTGCCTAATGGAATTGTGACTGCATGGTGGATTGGTGTTTCAGAAACAAACAGATCCGTGACTACTTGAAGAAACAATAATTGCTGGCGAAAGGGTGACTGCCTAATCGAATAGTGGCTGCATGGTAATGGAGTGGTAACTCTTCAATGGATTAGCTGCCCAGTGGATTTGTGACTTTCCTGTGGATTGGTAACTGGCTTGTAGATTGGTGACTGGCTGGGGGATTGGAGACTGCTCGGTGGATTAGTGAAAGCTAGGTGGACTGGTACTGATAAAGTTAGACTTGCTACCTTCTATAAAGTTAAGGCTCTACTTGTTTCGTTCTGTTTATAAACCTCTTGTATATAATAGTCTATGTCTCCAAGCACTGTTGGATACTTGTACATTTATTTAAATTTCTTTCAACACTAAATACTTCCATAAAACAGTATTTTAACTTTTAACATCGTCACAGTTAGTCTCTAATAATGTTGAAAGTGGCATTTTATCTTCTGTCACTCATCACTTGACAATTTTAGAGCCTACTTTTCTAAATTGCATACTTAACCTCCACTAATACCTATTCTCGCCTTGGGAAGAGTGGAATTGCATTACTTTTGTTTTAGAAACAAACAGAACCATGACTGCCTGAAGAAACAATGAATGGCTGGCGAAAGGGTGACTGCCTAATGGAATGGTGAGCGTATGTTGGATCTCGGACTGTGTATTGGAATGGAGACTGCATGATGGATTTGTGACTTTAATGGAGTGGCAACTGCTCGATGGAATGGCTGACAGGTGGATTTGTGATTTTCCGGTGGCTTAGTGACTGAGTAATAAAAGGGTGACGGCATGATGGAATGGTGACTGCATACACTTGCTAATGTCTATAAATGTAACACTCTTATTTGTTGCGTTCACTTTTTAAACCTCTTGTCTATGGATAGCCTATATCACTAAGCACTTTTTCAGGGTGGTACACTTATTGAACTATTGTTTCAACACTAAATACTTTCTCTCACAAACATAGACATTTTGATATTTTAACTTTAACTACATCGTCAGTCAGTCTCTAATAATGTTGAAAGCGATGTTTAATCTTCTGTCACTCATTACTTGATGATATTTACAACGTACTTTTTCCGTTTTCATATTTAGCCTCCACTTTTATATTTTCTCCACTTAGGAAGGGTGAAATTGCATTACTCTCATTTCAGAACAGAAGAGAACAAAGATTGCCTAATGGAATGTGACTGCCTAATGGAATGGTGACTGGCTAATGGAATTGTGACTGCATAGTAAATTGGTGATGGTGTAATGGAATGGTGAATGGATGACGGATTTGTGACTGCCTCATGGAATTGGTGTATTGGTGACGGTGCAATGGAATTGGGACAATATGATGGATTGATGGCTGCCTAATGGAATGGTGACTGGATAATGAAAAGGTGACTGGATGATGGGATGGTGGCTGCTTGGTGGATTGGTGACTATTTGAAGGATTGGTGACTTATCAATTGACCGGTAGTGATATACACTTGCTATCTTCTTTAAAGGTAGCGCTCTGTTTGTTTCGTCCTCTTTATAAACCTCTTGTCTATGGATAGTCTATATCACTAAGCACTTTTTAAGGCTTATTTAGTTGTTTCAATTTCTTTTAACACTAAATTTGTTTCTCTCACAAAGATATAGATGTGTTCCATAAAACAATTTGTTTATCTTTGACTTCATCTTCATGGTCAGTCTTAAATAATGTTGAAAGCGACGTTTAATCCATGTGTCACTCATTACTTGATGATTTTTGCAGCCTATTTTCCCTTAGGAAGGGTGGAATTGCATGATTGAAAGCATGATTGAATGGTGACTGCCTAATGGAATGCTGGCTGCCTAATGGAATGGTGAAAAAAAATTATGGATTGGTGACTGCGTAACGGAATGACGATTGCTTGATGGAATGATGAGTGTTAAATGTATTAGTGACTGACAAATGCAATTCCCACTGCCTAATGGATTGGATTACAGTCAAATGGTTGTGTGGCTGCTCAGGAAGCTCAGTTGATGGATGGATGAACGGTCAAGCTGATGGAACGATATACAAAGCATTTCATGAAAAGAGTCTGTAAAATTATCAATTGAGAGAGAGATAGAATATTTTATGCCAAAACATGCTATGGTATTTAGAATTATCTTGACTATATTTATTTGACTATAAACCGATGAGCTATTTGTGCACTGGCTTATAAAGTTATTACTAAAATTGACCAAAAATAAAGAGCTAAGTACAGCTTAATATATATTATATTCTTTCTGTAGGTCATTTCTGAAAAACTGTATTCCCAGGTTTTTGAGTGTTTCTTTTAATTAGTCAAGCTTTAAAACCATATAGTTGCTCTTTCAAGCAATTTTACAATGTAACAATATTTATATACCTTGGTCTTCTATGTAAAATTTAGTTTCTGTGGGAGTGATGAAATACAGCGTCTTTTAATCCGACGTTTCTTAGACCTGACTCACAGTAAGACCAAATGAGGGTTTATTAAACAAGCACCAGTCAATTAAAACTCAAAAGGCTCCAGATAGCATTTTAAGACACTTTTTGCCCCCAACCCCCAAATAAAAAAAACTATTCTTTTAATATCTTCTATTCTAGTTCTATTTTTAAACTTCTTTTTGAGTAATAAGTCCATACTTTAACTCGCTACTACAATATACCTGATCCTAATAAGAACATACTTTTTGCAAGTTGTAACAATTTTCGATCATCTTTGGAAAAAGTTAACTACCTTCTGTGGACTGGTCACCCACAGAAGGTAGTTCACATCAGTAACCAAAGGTCTGACCACCCAGAGGAAACTGACCAAAAAATGTCTTTTGTCAACTTGCATAGAGTACAAATTATTTAGTACAAATATTATTTAGTAAAACTAATTTCTTCAAACAACCCGTCATCATGACATTTACCTTGTTATGCGGTCATTTTAGTAATAATAACTTTATTAGCCAGTGCACAAATAGCTCATCGCTTTATAGTCAAAGTTACCTTGCTATGTGGTAATTTTAGTAATAATAACTTTATTAGCCAGTGCACAAATAGCTCATCGGTTTATAGTCAAATAAATATAGTCAAGATAATTCTAAAATACCATTGCAAGTGGCATAAAATATTCTCTCCTTTCTCTCAATTGATAATTTTACAGACTACTTTTCTCTCACAAAGAAATATTTATGAACATAAAATGTCTTTTTAACTTTGTTGCTTTTATCGTTTCATTCATTCTCAAATAATGTTAAAAAAAAGTTAAATCTCCTCTCACTAATCACTTGATAATTTTTACAGCCTACATTTCCCGTCTGTGTATTAATCCCTATTTTCCCCTTTGGAAGGGTGCTTTACTCTCGTTTCAGATTGAAATAGAATATTGACTCAGTGAAGTAAAAATGATGAATGGTGATTGTTCGATGGAATGTGACTGCCTAATGGAATGTGACTGCCTAATGGAATTGTGACTGCATGATGGATGTGTGGCTCTGTAATGGAATGGGGACAACATGATGAATTGGTGATTGCCTAATGGTATGATGTTTGCTTGATGGAATGGTGATTGCCCGATAGAATGGTGACTTCAATCAAATGGTGACCCTATGTTGGATTTGTGACTGTGAAATGGAATCGTTTCCGCTGTACTCTGTAATGGAATGGAGACTGCATGATGGATTTGTGACTCTGTAATGGAATGGAGACTGTATGATTGATTCGTGACTGAGTAATGGAGTGGTAACTGTTCAATAGATTGGCTGCCCGGTGGATTTGTGACTTTCCTGTGGGTTGGTAACTGGCTAGTAGATTGGTGACTGGCTGGGGGATTGGAGACTGCTCGATGGATTGGTGAAAGCTAGGTGGATTGGTACTGATAAAGTATACACTTGCTACCTTCTATAAAGTTAAGGCTCTACTTGTTTCGTTCTGTTTTTAAACCTCTTGTATATAGTAGTCTGTCTCCAGGCACTGTTGGATGCTGGAACATTTATTTGAATTTCTTTTAACACTAAATACTTGCATAAAACAGTATTTTAACTTTTAACATCGTCACAGTCAGTCTCTAATAATGTTGAAAGTGACATTTTATCTTCTGTCACTCATCACTTGACAATTTTAGAGCCTACTTTTCCAAATTGCATACTTAACCTCCACTAATACTTATTCTCGCCTTGGGAAGAGTGGAATTGCATTACTCTTGTTTCAGAAACAAACAGATTTGTGACTACTTGAAGAAACAATAAGTGGCTGGCGAAAGGGTGACTGCCTAATCGAATGGTGGCTGCTTGGTAATGGAGTGGTAAATGTTCAATGGATTAGCTGCCCAGTGGATTAGTGACTTTCCTGTGATTGATTGATTGGTGTTTTACGGCGCGCTCAAGAGTATTTCACTTATATGGCGGCGTTGCCAGTTTTATTGTGGGAGGAAACCGGGCTCTGTGCCCATAGGAAACCCACGACCTTCCGCTGGTAACTTGCAACCATCCCACATAGGTCGTTCCACTGGCTGGGGGATTGGAGACTGCTCGGTGGATTGGTGAAAGCTAGGTGGATTGGTACTGATAAAATATATACTTGCTACCTTCTATAAAGTTAAGGCTCTACTTGTTTCGTTCTGTTTTTAAACCTCTTGTATATAGTAGTCTATGTCTCCAAGCATTGTTGGCTGCAGGTACATTTATTTGAATTTCTTTTAACACTAAATACTTCCATAAAACAGTATTTTAACTTTAAACATCGTCACAGTCAGTCTCTAATAATGTTGAAACGGACATTTTATCTTCTGTCACTCATCACTTGACAATTTTAGAGCCTACTTTTCCAAATTGCATACTTAACCTCCACTAATACCTATTCTCACCTTGGGAAGAGTGGAATTGCATTTCTCTTGTTTCAGAAACAAACAGATCTGTGACTACTTGAAGAAACAATAAGTGGCTGGCGAAAGGGTGACTGCCTAATCGAATAGTGGCTGCATGGTAATGGAGTGGTAACTGTTCAATGGATTAGCTGCCCAGTGGATTTGTGACTTTCCTGTGGATTGGTAACTGGCTTGTAGATTGGTGACTGGCTGGGGGATTGGAGACTGATCGGTGGATTGGTGAAAGCTAGGTGGACTGGTACTGATAAAGTATACACTTGCTACCTGCTATAAAGTTAAGGCTCTACTTGTTTCGTTCTGTTTTTAAACCTCTTGTATATAGTAGTCTATGTCTCCAAGCACTGTTGGATGCTGGTACATTTATTTAAATTTCTTTTAACACTAAATACTTCCATAAAACAGTATTTTAACTTTTAACATCGTCACAGTCAGTCTCTAATAAAGTTGAAAGTGACATTTTATCTTCTGTCACTCATCACTTGACAATTTTAGAGCCTACTTTTCCAAATTGCATACTTAACCTCCACTAATACCTATTCACGCCTTGGGAAGAGTGGAATTGCATTACTCTTGTTTCAGAAACAAACAGATCCGTGACTACTTGAAGAAACAATAAGTGACTGGTGAAAGGGTGACTGCCTATTCGAATGGTGGCTGCATGGTAATGGAATTGTGATTGCCTAATGGATTGCTGTACTTTTGAATGTTTCTGTGGCTGCCCGGCGGATTTGTGACTTTCCAGTGGAATGGTAACTGCTTGGTGTATTAGTGACTGCCTGGTGGATTGGTGACTGCAAGGTGTATTGGTGACATCATAATGGAATGTGGACAACACGATGAATTGGTGATTGCCTAATGGTATGATGTTTGCTTGACGGAATTGTGACTGGATGATGGAATGGTGATTGCCTAATGGAATGTGACTGCCTGATGGAATGTGACTGCCTAATGGAATTGTGACTGCATGGTGGATTGGTGAAGGTGTAATGGAATGGGGACAACATGATGAATTGGTGATTGCCTAATGGTATGATGTTTGCTTGATGGAATGGTGATTGCCCGATAGAATGGGGACTTCAATAAAATGGTGACTGTATGTTGGATTTGGGACTGTGAAATGGAATCGTTACCACATGGTGGATGTGTGACTCTGTAATGGAATGGAGACTGCATGATGGATTTGTCACTCTGTAATGGAATGGAGACTGTATGATTGATTCGTGACTGAGTAATGGAGTGGTAACTGTTCAATAGATTGGCTGCCCGGTGGATTTGTGACTTTCCTGTGGGTTGGTAACTGGCTTGTAGATTGATGACTGGCTGGGGGATTGGAGACTGCTCAGTGGATTTGTGAAAGCTCGGTGGATTGGTACTGATAAAGTATACACTTGCTACCTTCTATAAAGTTAAGGCTCTACTCGTTTCGTTCTGTTTTTAAACCTCTTGTATATAGTAGTCTATGTCTCCAAGCACTGTTGGATGCTGGTGCATTTATTTAAATTTCTTTTAACACTAAATATATACTTCCATAAAACAGTATTATAACTTTTAACATCGTCACAGTCAGTCTCTAATAATGTTGAAAGTGACATTTTATCTTCTGTCACTCATCACTTGACAATTTTAGAGCCTACTTTTCCAAATTGCATACTTAACCTCCACTAATACCTATTCTCGCCTTGGGAAGAGTGGAATTGCATTACTCTTGTTTCAGAAACAAACAGATCCGTGACTACTTGAATAACAATAAGTGGCTGGCGAAAGGGTGACTGCCTAATCGAATAGTGGCTGCATGGTAATAGAGTGGTAACTCTTCAATGGATTAGCTGCCCAGTGGATTTGTGACTTTCCTGTGGATTGGTAACTGGCTTGTAGATTGGTGACTGGCTGGGGGATTGGAGACTGCTCGGTGGATTGGTGAAAGCTAGGTGGACTGGTACTGATAAAGTATACACTTGCTACCTTCTATAAAGTTAAGGCTCTACTTGTTTCGCACTGTTTTTAAACCTCTTGTATATAGTAGTCTATGTCTCCAAGCACTGTTGGATGCTGGTACATTTATTTGAATTTCTTTTAACACTAAATACTTCCATAAAAGAAGAATGTTAATCTTCTATCACTTATTACTTGATGAATTTTACAACTTACTTTTCCCGTTTGCATATTTAACCTCCAGTAATATATATTCTCTCCTTAGAAAGGGTGGAATTGCATTACTCTCGTTTTAGAAACAAACAGAACCGTGACTGTCAGAAGAAACGATGACTGGCTGAGGAAAAGGTGATTCTCTAATGGAATGTGATACATGGTGGAATGGTGACTGCGTAATGGAATGGTGCCTGCTTAATGCAATGTGACTGCGTAATGGAATGTGACTGCCTAATGGAATTGCCTGCATGGTGGATTGATGACAGTGTAACGGAATCAGGAAAACAAGATGGTTTGGTGACTGCCTAAAGGAATGATGATTACTTGATAGAATTGTGACTGGATGATAGAAGGGTGATTGCTTAATAGAATGGTTATCGTTTAATGGATTGGTGACTGACTATTGGAATTGTGATTGCCTAATGGATTGCTGTACTCTTGAATGTTTCTGTGGCTGCCCGGTGGATATGTGACTTTCCAGTGGAATGGTAACTGCTCGGTGTATTAGTGACTGCCTGGTGGATTGGTGACTGCAAGGTGTATTGGGGACATCGTAATGGAATGTGGACAACATGATGAATTGGTGATTGCCTAATGGTATGTTTGCTTGACGGTATGATGTTTGCCTAATGGAATGATGATTGCCTAATGGAATGTGACTGCCTAATGGAATGGTGACTGCCTAATGGAATTGACTACATGGTGGATTGGTGACCGTGTAATGTAATGGGGACAACATGATGAATTGGTGATTGCCTAATGGTATGATGTTTGCTTGATGGAATGGTGATTGCCCGATAGAATGGTGACTTCAATAAAATGGTGACCGTATGTTGGATTTGTGACTGTGAAATGGAATCGTTACTGCAGAATGGATTTATGACTCTGTAATAGAATGGAGACTGCATGATGGATTTGTGACTCTGTAATGGAATGGAGACTATGATTGATTCGTGACTGAGTAATGGAGTGATAACTGTTCAATGGATTAGCTGCCCAGTGGGTTTGTGTCTTTCCTGTGATTGATTGATTGATTGGTGTTTTACACCGCGCTCAAGATTATTCACTTATATGGCGGCGTTGCCAGTTTTATTGTGGGAGGAAAACGGGCTCTGTGCCCGAAGGTAACCCACGACCTTCCGCTGGTAACTGGCAACCATCCCACATAGGTCGTTCGAGACTTTCCTGTGGGTTGGTAACTGGCTTGTAGATTGGTGACTGGCTTGTAGATTGGTGACTGGCTGGGGGATTGGAGACTGCTCGATGGATTGGTGAAAGCTAGGTGGATTGGTACTGATAAAGTATACACTTGCTACCTTCTATAAAGTTAAGGCCCTACTTGTTTCGTTCTGTTTTTAAACCTCTTGTATATAGTAGTCTGTCTCCAGGCACTGTTGGATGCTGGAACATTTATTTGAATTTCTTTTAACACTAAATACTTGCATAAAACAGTATTTTAACTTTTAACATCGTCACAGTCAGTCTCTAATAATGTTGAAAGTGACATTTTATCTTCTGTCACTCATCACTTGACAATTTTAGAGCCTACTTTTCTAAATTGCATACTTAACCTCCACTAATACCTATTCTCACCTTGGGAAGAGTGGAATTCCATTACTCTTGTTTCAGAAACAAACAGAACCATGACTGCCTGAAGAAACAATGACTGGCTGGCGAAAGGGTGACTGCCTGATGGACTGGTGGCCGCATGATTATATGGTGACTGCCTAATGGAATGGTGAGCGTATGTTGGATTTGTGACTGTGTATTGGAATGGAGACTGCATGATGGATTTGTGACTTTAATGGAGTAGCAACTGCTCGATGGAATGGCTGACAGGTGGATTTGTGACTTTCCGGTGGGTTAGTGATGAATTGGTGATTGCCTAATGGTATGATGTTTGCTTGATGGAATGGTGATTGCCCGATAGAATGGTGACTTCAATCAAATGGTGGCCGTATGTTGGATTTGTGACTGTGAAATGGAATCGTTACCGCTGTACTCTGTAATGGAATGGAGACTGCATGATGGATTTGTGACTCTGTAATGGAATGGAGACTGTATGATTGATTCGTGACTGAGTAATGGAGTGGTAACTCTTCAATGGATTGGCTGCCCAGTGGATTTGTGACTTTCATGTGGGTTGGTAACTGGCTTGTAGATAGGTGACTGGCTGGGGGACTGGAGACTGCTCGGTGGATTGGTGAAAGCTCAGTGAATTGGTACTGATAAAGTATACACTTGCTACCTTCTATAAAGTTAAGGCTCTACTTGTTTCGTTCTGTTTTTAAACCTCTTGTATATAGTAGTCTATGTCTCCAAGCACTGTTGGATGCTGGTACATTTATTTGAATTTCTTTCAACACTAAATACTTCCATAAAACAGTATTTTAACTTTTAACATCGTCACAGTCAGTCTCTAATAATGTTGAAACTCGCATTTTATCTTCTGTCACTCATCACTTGACAATTTTAGAGCCTACTTTTCTAAATTGCATATTTAACCTCCACTAATACCTATTCTCGCCTTGGGAAGAGTGGAATTGCATTACTCTTGTTTCAGAAACAAACAGAACCATCACTGCCTGAAGAAACAATGACTCGCTGGCGAAAGGGTGACTGCCTAATGAACTGGTGGCCGCATGATTATATGGTGACTGCCTAATGGAATGGTGAGCATATGTTGGATTTGTGAATGTGTATTGGAATGGAGACTGCATGATGGATTTGCGACTTTAATGAAGTGGCAACTGCTCGATGGAATGGCTGACAGGTGGATTTGTGACTTTCTGGTGGCTTAGTGACTGAGTAATAAAAGGGTGACTGCATGATGGAATGGTGACTGCATATTGGCATGGTGACTGCATGATGGAATGGTTACTAGATGATGGAATGTTTAGCGTTAATGGAATTGTGACAGCCTAATGGATCGGTTGACTGTCAAGTTCTTCTGTACCTGCTCAACGGATTGTTAAATGCCCAATTTAATGCTGACTGTCAGATTGGTTTATGGACTGCATCATGGAATGCCTGCTAGGTGGATTTGCGACTCTTATCGATTGGTGGCTGCTTGGTGACTTGAAGAATAGGTGACTTATTAATTGACCGGTACTAATGAACGATACACTTGCTAACTTCTATAATGGTAACGCTCTATTTGTTGCGTTTACTTTTTAAACCTCTTGTCTATGGATAGCCTATATAGCTGAGCACTTTTTCAGGGTGGTACATTTATTAAATTATTGTTTCAACACTAAATACTTTCTCTCACAAACATATAGAAATTTATAAATGATATTTTAACTTTGACTAAATCATCACAGTCCGTCTCAAATAATGTTGAAAGCGACGTTTAATCTTCTATCACTTATTACTTGATGAAGTTTACAACTTACTTTTCCCGTTTGCATATTTAACCTCCAGTAATATATATTCTCTCCTTAGGATTGATTGATTGTTTGGTGTTTTAAGCCGCGCTCAAGATTATTTCATTTATATGGCGGCGTTGCCAGTTTTATTGTGGGAGGAAACCGGGCTCTATGCCCGGAGGAAACCCACGACCTTCCGTTGGTAACTGGCAACCATCCCACATAGGTCGCTCTCCTTAGGAAGGGTGGAATTGCATTACTCTCGTTTTAGAAACAAACAGAACCGTGACTGCCAGAAGAAACGATGATTGGCTGAGGAAGAGGTGATTCTCTAATGGAATGTGAAGCATGGTGGAATGCTGACTGCGTAATGGAATGTGACTGCCTAATGGAATGTGACTGCCTAATGGAATTGACTGCATGGTAGATTGGTGACAGTGTAATGGAATCAGGAAAACATGATGGTTTGGTGACTGCCTAAAGGAATGATGATTACTTGATAGAATTGTGACTGGATGATAGAAGGGTGATTGCCTAATAGAATGGTTATCGTTTAATGGATTGGTGACTGACTATTGGAATTGTGATTGCCTAATGGATTGCTGTACTCTTGAATGTTTCTGTGGCTGCCCGGTGGATTTGTGACTTTCCAGTGGAATGGTAACTGCTCGGTGTATTAGCGACTGCCTGGTGGATTGGTGACTGCAAGGTGTATTGGTGACATCGTAATGGAATGTGGACAACATGATGAATTGATGATTGCCTAATGGTATGATGTTTGCTTGACGGAATTGTGACTGGATGATGGAATGGTGATTGCCTAATGGAATGTGACTGCCTAATGGAATGGTGACTGCCTAATGAAATGTTGACTGTCTAATGGAATTGTGACTGCATGGTGGATTGGTGACGGTGTAATGGAATGGGGACAACATGATGAATTGGTGATTGCCTAATGGTATGATGTTTGCTTGATGGAATGGTGATTGCCCGATAAAATGGTGACTTCAATGAAATGGTGACTGTATGTTGGATTTGTGACTGTGAAATGGAATCGTTACCGCAGGATGGATTTGTGACTGTAAGGGAATGGAGGCTGTATGATTGATTCGTGACTGAGTAATGGAGTGGTAACTGTTCAATAGATTGGCTGCCCGGTGGATTTGTGACTTTCCTGTGGATTGGTAACTGGCTTGTAGATTGGTGACTGGCTGGGGGATTGGAGACTGCTCGGTGGATTGGTGAAAGCTAGGTGGACTGGTACTGATAAAGTTAGACTTGCTACCTTCTATAAAGTTAAGGCTCTACTTGTTTCGTTCTGTTTATAAACCTCTTGTATATAGTAGTCTATGTCTCCAAGCACTGTTGGATGCTTGTACATTTATTTGAATTTCTTTTAACACTAAATATATACTTCCATAAAACAGTATTATAACTTTTAACATCGTCACAGTCAGTCTCTAATAATGTTGAAAGTGACATTTTATCTTCTGTCACTCATCACTTGACAATTTTAGAGCCTACTTTTCCAAATTGCATACTTAACCTCCACTAATACTTATTCTCGCCTTGGGAAGAGTGGAATTGCATTACTCTTGTTTCAGAAACAAACAGATTTGTGACTACTTGAAGAAACAATAAGTGGCTGGCGAAAGGGTGACTGCCTAATCGAATGGTGGCTGCTTGGTAATGGAGTGGTAAATGTTCAATGGATTAGCTGCCCAGTGGATTAGTGACTTTCCTGTGATTGATTGATTGGTGTTTTACGGCGCGCTCAAGAGTATTTCACGTATATGGCGGCGTTGCCAGTTTTATTGTGGGAGGAAACCGGGCTCTGTGCCCGAAGGAAACCCACGACCTTCCGCTGGTAACTTGCAACCATCCCACATAGGTCGTTCCACTGGCTGGGGGATTGGAGACTGCTCGGTGGATTGGTGAAAGCTAGGTGGATTGGTACTGATAAAATATATACTTGCTACCTTCTATAAAGTTAAGGCTCTACTTGTTTCGTTCTGTTTTTAAACCTCTTGTATATAGTAGTCTATGTCTCCAAGCATTGTTGGCTGCAGGTACATTTATTTGAATTTCTTTTAACACTAAATACTTCCATAAAACAGTATTTTAACTTTAAACATCGTCACAGTCAGTCTCTAATAATGTTGAAACGGACATTTTATCTTCTGTCACTCATCACTTGACAATTTTAGAGCCTACTTTTCCAAATTGCATACTTAACCTCCACTAATACCTATTCTCACCTTGGGAAGAGTGAAATTGCATTTCTCTTGTTTCAGAAACAAACAGATCTGTGACTACTTTAAGAAACAATAAGTGGCTGGCGAAAGGGTGACTGCCTAATCGAATAGTGGCTGCATGGTAATGGAGTGGTAACTGTTCAATGGATTAGCTGCCCAGTGGATTTGTGACTTTCCTGTGGATTGGTAACTGGCTTGTAGATTGGTGACTGGCTGGGGGATTGGAGACTGCTCGGTGGATTGGTGAAAGCTAGGTGGACTGGTACTGATAATGTATACACTTGCTACCTGCTATAAAGTTAAGGCTCTACTTGTTTCGTTCTGTTTTTAAACCTCTTGTATATAGTAGTCTATGTCTCCAAGCACTGTTGGATGCTGGTACATTTATTTAAATTTCTTTTAACACTAAATACTTCCATAAAACAGTATTTTAACTTTTAACATCGTCACAGTCAGTCTCTAATAAAGTTGAAAGTGACATTTTATCTTCTGTCACTCATCACTTGACAATTTTAGAGCCTACTTTTCCAAATTGCATACTTAACCTCCACTAATACCTATTCACGCCTTGGGAAGAGTGGAATTGCATTACTCTTGTTTCAGAAACAAACAGATCCGTGACTACTTGAAGAAACAATAAGTGACTGGTGAAAGGGTGACTGCCTATTCGAATGGTGGCTGCATGGTAATGGAATTGTGATTGCCTAATGGATTGCTGTACTTTTGAATGTTTCTGTGGCTGCCCGGCGGATTTGTGACTTTCCAGTGGAATGGTAACTGCTTGGTGTATTAGTGACTGCCTGGTGGATTGGTGACTGCAAGGTGTATTGGTGACATCATAATGGAATGTGGACAACACGATGAATTGGTGATTGCCTAATGGTATGATGTTTGCTTGACGGAATTGTGACTGGATGATGGAATGGTGATTGCCTAATGGAATGTGACTGCCTGATGGAATGTGACTGCCTAATGGAATTGTGACTGCATGGTGGATTGGTGACGGTGTAATGGAATGGGGACAACATGATGAATTGGTGATTGCCTAATGGTATGATGTTTGCTTGATGGAATGGTGATTGCCCGATAGAATGGGGACTTCAATAAAATGGTGACTGTATGTTGGATTTGTGACTGTGAAATGGAATCGTTACCACATGGTGGATGTGTGACTCTGTAATGGAATGGAGACTGCATGATGGATTTGTCACTCTGTAATGGAATGGAGACTGTATGATTGATTCGTGACTGAGTAATGGAGTGGTAACTGTTCAATAGATTGGCTGCCCGGTGGATTTGTGACTTTCCTGTGGGTTGGTAACTGGCTTGTAGATTGATGACTGGCTGGGGGATTGGAGACTGCTCAGTGGATTTGTGAAAGCTCGGTGGATTGGTACTGATAAAGTATACACTTGCTACCTTCTATAAAGTTAAGGCTCTACTCGTTTCGTTCTGTTTTTAAACCTCTTGTATATAGTAGTCTATGTCTCCAAGCACTGTTGGATGCTGGTGCATTTATTTAAATTTCTTTTAACACTAAATATATACTTCCATAAAACAGTATTATAACTTTTAACATCGTCACAGTCAGTCTCTAATAATGTTGAAAGTGACATTTTATCTTCTGTCACTCATCACTTGACAATTTTAGAGCCTACTTTTCCAAATTGCATACTTAACCTCCACTAATACCTATTCTCGCCTTGGGAAGAGTGGAATTGCATTACTCTTGTTTCAGAAACAAACAGATCCGTGACTACTTGAATAACAATAAGTGGCTGGCGAAAGGGTGACTGCCTAATGGAATAGTGGCTGCATGGTAATAGAGTGGTAACTCTTCAATGGATTAGCTGCCCAGTGGATTTGTGACTTTCCTGTGGATTGGTAACTGGCTTGTAGATTGGTGACTGGCTGGGGGATTGGAGACTGCTCGGTGGATTGGTGAAAGCTAGGTGGACTGGTACTGATAAAGTATACACTTGCTACCTTCTATAAAGTTAAGGCTCTACTTGTTTCGTTCTGTTTTTAAACCTCTTGTATATAGTAGTCTATGTCTCCAAGCACTGTTGGATGCTGGTACATTTATTTAAATTTCTTTTAACACTAAATACTTCCATAAAACAGTATTTTAACTTTTAACATCGTCACAGTCAGTCTCTAATAAAGTTGAAAGTGACATTTTATCTTCTGTCACTCATCACTTGACAATTTTAGAGCCTACTTTTCCAAATTGCATACTTAACCTCCACTAATACCTATTCTCGCCTTGGGAAGAGTGGAATTGCATTACTCTTGTTTCAGAAACAAACAGATCCGTGACTACTTGAAGAAACAATAAGTGACTGGTGAAAGGGTGACTGCCTATTTGAATGGTGGCTGCATGGTAATGGAATTGTGATTGCCTAATGGATTGCTGTACTTTTGAATGTTTCTGTGGCTGCCCGGCGGATTTTTGACTTTCCAGTGGAATGGTAACTGCTTGGTGTATTAGTGACTGCCTGGTGGATTGGTGACTGCAAGGTGTATTGGTGACATCATAATGGAATGTGGACAACAGGATGAATTGGTGATTGCCTAATGGTATGATGTTTGCTTGACGGAATTGTGACTGGATGATGGAAGGGTGATTGCCTAATGGAATGTGACTGCCTGATGGAATGTGACTGCCTAATGGAATTGTGACTGCATGGTGGATTGGTGTTTCAGAAACAAACAGATCCGTGACTACTTGAAGAAACAATAATTGCTGGCGAAAGGGTGACTGCCTAATCGAATAGTGGCTGCATGGTAATGGAGTGGTAACTCTTCAATGGATTAGCTGCCCAGTGGATTTGTGACTTTCCTGTGGATTGGTAACTGGCTTGTAGATTGGTGACTGGCTGGGGGATTGGAGACTGCTCGGTGGATTAGTGAAAGCTAGGTGGACTGGTACTGATAAAGTTAGACTTGCTACCTTCTATAAAGTTAAGGCTCTACTTGTTTCGTTCTGTTTATAAACCTCTTGTATATAATAGTCTATGTCTCCAAGCACTGTTGGATACTTGTACATTTATTTAAATTTCTTTCAACACTAAATACTTCCATAAAACAGTATTTTAACTTTTAACATCGTCACAGTTAGTCTCTAATAATGTTGAAAGTGGCATTTTATCTTCTGTCACTCATCACTTGACAATTTTAGAGCCTACTTTTCTAAATTGCATACTTAACCTCCACTAATACCTATTCTCGCCTTGGGAAGAGTGGAATTGCATTACTTTTGTTTTAGAAACAAACAGAACCATGACTGCCTGAAGAAACAATGAATGGCTGGCGAAAGGGTGACTGCCTAATGGAATGGTGAGCGTATGTTGGATCTCGGACTGTGTATTGGAATGGAGACTGCATGATGGATTTGTGACTTTAATGGAGTGGCAACTGCTCGATGGAATGGCTGACAGGTGGATTTGTGATTTTCCGGTGGCTTAGTGACTGAGTAATAAAAGGGTGACGGCATGATGGAATGGTGACTGCATACACTTGCTAATGTCTATAAATGTAACACTCTTATTTGTTGCGTTCACTTTTTAAACCTCTTGTCTATGGATAGCCTATATCACTAAGCACTTTTTCAGGGTGGTACACTTATTGAACTATTGTTTCAACACTAAATACTTTCTCTCACAAACATAGACATTTTGATATTTTAACTTTAACTACATCGTCAGTCAGTCTCTAATAATGTTGAAAGCGATGTTTAATCTTCTGTCACTCATTACTTGATGATATTTACAACGTACTTTTTCCGTTTTCATATTTAGCCTCCACTTTTATATTTTCTCCACTTAGGAAGGGTGAAATTGCATTACTCTCATTTCAGAACAGAAGAGAACAAAGATTGCCTAATGGAATGTGACTGCCTAATGGAATGGTGACTGGCTAATGGAATTGTGACTGCATAGTAAATTGGTGATGGTGTAATGGAATGGTGAATGGATGACGGATTTGTGACTGCCTCATGGAATTGGTGTATTGGTGACGGTGCAATGGAATTGGGACAATATGATGGATTGATGGCTGCCTAATGGAATGGTGACTGGATAATGAAAAGGTGACTGGATGATGGGATGGTGGCTGCTTGGTGGATTGGTGACTATTTGAAGGATTGGTGACTTATCAATTGACCGGTAGTGATATACACTTGCTATCTTCTTTAAAGGTAGCGCTCTGTTTGTTTCGTCCTCTTTTTAAACCTCTTGTCTATGGATAGTCTATATCACTAAGCACTTTTTAAGGCTTATTTAGTTGTTTCAATTTCTTTTAACACTAAATTTGTTTCTCTCACAAAGATATAGATGTGTTCCATAAAACAATTTGTTTATCTTTGACTTCATCTTCATGGTCAGTCTTAAATAATGTTGAAAGCGACGTTTAATCCATGTGTCACTCATTACTTGATGATTTTTGCAGCCTATTTTCCCTTAGGAAGGGTGGAATTGCATGATTGAAAGCATGATTGAATGGTGACTGCCTAATGGAATGCTGGCTGCCTAATGGAATGGTGAAAAAAATTATGGATTGGTGACTGCGTAACGGAATGACGATTGCTTGATGGAATGATGAGTGTTAAATGTATTAGTGACTGACAAATGCAATTCCCACTGCCTAATGGATTGGATTACAGTCAAATGGTTGTGTGGCTGCTCAGGAAGCTCAGTTGATGGATGGATGAACGGTCAAGCTGATGGAACGATATACAAAGCATTTCATGAAAAGAGTCTGTAAAATTATCAATTGAGAGAGAGATAGAATATTTTATGCCAAAACATGCTATGGTATTTAGAATTATCTTGACTATATTTATTTGACTATAAACCGATGAGCTATTTGTGCACTGGCTTATAAAGTTATTACTAAAATTGACCAAAAATAAAGAGCTAAGTACAGCTTAATATATATTATATTCTTTCTGTAGGTCATTTCTGAAAAACTGTATTCCCAGGTTTTTGAGTGTTTCTTTTAATTAGTCAAGCTTTAAAACCATATAGTTGCTCTTTCAAGCAATTTTACAATGTAACAATATTTATATACCTTGGTCTTCTATGTAAAATTTAGTTTCTGTGGGAGTGATGAAATACAGCGTCTTTTAATCCGACGTTTCTTAGACCTGACTCACAGTAAGACCAAATGAGGGTTTATTAAACAAGCACCAGTCAATTAAAACTCAAAAGGCTCCAGATAGCATTTTAAGACACTTTTTGCCCCCAACCCCCAAATAAAAAAAACTATTCTTTTAATATCTTCTATTCTAGTTCTATTTTTAAACTTCTTTTTGAGTAATAAGTCCATACTTTAACTCGCTACTACAATATACCTGATCCTAATAAGAACATACTTTTTGCAAGTTGTAACAATTTTCGATCATCTTTGGAAAAAGTTAACTACCTTCTGTGGACTGGTCACCCACAGAAGGTAGTTCACATCAGTAACCAAAGGTCTGACCACCCAGAGGAAACTGATCAAAAAATGTCTTTTGTCAACTTGCATAGAGTACAAATTATTTAGTACAAATATTATTTAGTAAAACTAATTTCTTCAAACAACCCGTCATCATGACATTTACCTTGTTATGCGGTCATTTTAGTAATAATAACTTTATTAGCCAGTGCACAAATAGCTCATCGCTTTATAGTCAAAGTTACCTTGCTATGTGGTAATTTTAGTAATAATAACTTTATTAGCCAGTGCACAAATAGCTCATCGGTTTATAGTCAAATAAATATAGTCAAGATAATTCTAAAATACCATTGCAAGTGGCATAAAATATTCTCTCCTTTCTCTCAATTGATAATTTTACAGACTACTTTTCTCTCACAAAGAAATATTTATGAACATAAAATGTCTTTTTAACTTTGTTGCTTTTATCGTTTCATTCATTCTCAAATAATGTTAAAAAAAAGTTAAATCTCCTCTCACTAATCACTTGATAATTTTTACAGCCTACATTTCCCGTCTGTGTATTAATCCCTATTTTCCCCTTTGGAAGGGTGCTTTACTCTCGTTTCAGATTGAAATAGAATATTGACTCAGTGAAGTAAAAATGATGAATGGTGATTGTTCGATGGAATGTGACTGCCTAATGGAATGTGACTGCCTAATGGAATTGTGACTGCATGATGGATGTGTGGCTCTGTAATGGAATGGGGACAACATGATGAATTGGTGATTGCCTAATGGTATGATGTTTGCTTGATGGAATGGTGATTGCCCGATAGAATGGTGACTTCAATAAAATGGTGACTGTATGTTGGATTTGGGACTGTGAAATGGAATCGTTACCACATGGTGGATGTGTGACTCTGTAATGGAATGGAGACTGCATGATGGATTTGTCACTCTGTAATGGAATGGAGACTGTATGATTGATTCGTGACTGAGTAATGGAGTGGTAACTGTTCAATAGATTGGCTGCCCGGTGGATTTGTGACTTTCCTGTGGGTTGGTAACTGGCTTGTAGATTGATGACTGGCTGGGGGATTGGAGACTGCTCAGTGGATTTGTGAAAGCTCGGTGGATTGGTACTGATAAAGTATACACTTGCTACCTTCTATAAAGTTAAGGCTCTACTCGTTTCGTTCTGTTTTTAAACCTCTTGTATATAGTAGTCTATGTCTCCAAGCACTGTTGGATGCTGGTGCATTTATTTAAATTTCTTTTAACACTAAATATATACTTCCATAAAACAGTATTATAACTTTTAACATCGTCACAGTCAGTCTCTAATAATGTTGAAAGTGACATTTTATCTTCTGTCACTCATCACTTGACAATTTTAGAGCCTACTTTTCCAAATTGCATACTTAACCTCCACTAATACCTATTCTCGCCTTGGGAAGAGTGGAATTGCATTACTCTTGTTTCAGAAACAAACAGATCCGTGACTACTTGAATAACAATAAGTGGCTGGCGAAAGGGTGACTGCCTAATCGAATAGTGGCTGCATGGTAATAGAGTGGTAACTCTTCAATGGATTAGCTGCCCAGTGGATTTGTGACTTTCCTGTGGATTGGTAACTGGCTTGTAGATTGGTGACTGGCTGGGGGATTGGAGACTGCTCGGTGGATTGGTGAAAGCTAGGTGGACTGGTACTGATAAAGTATACACTTGCTACCTTCTATAAAGTTAAGGCTCTACTTGTTTCGCACTGTTTTTAAACCTCTTGTATATAGTAGTCTATGTCTCCAAGCACTGTTGGATGCTGGTACATTTATTTGAATTTCTTTTAACACTAAATACTTCCATAAAAGAAGAATGTTAATCTTCTATCACTTATTACTTGATGAATTTTACAACTTACTTTTCCCGTTTGCATATTTAACCTCCAGTAATATATATTCTCTCCTTAGAAAGGGTGGAATTGCATTACTCTCGTTTTAGAAACAAACAGAACCGTGACTGTCAGAAGAAACGATGACTGGCTGAGGAAAAGGTGATTCTCTAATGGAATGTGATACATGGTGGAATGGTGACTGCGTAATGGAATGGTGCCTGCTTAATGCAATGTGACTGCGTAATGGAATGTGACTGCCTAATGGAATTGCCTGCATGGTGGATTGATGACAGTGTAACGGAATCAGGAAAACAAGATGGTTTGGTGACTGCCTAAAGGAATGATGATTACTTGATAGAATTGTGACTGGATGATAGAAGGGTGATTGCTTAATAGAATGGTTATCGTTTAATGGATTGGTGACTGACTATTGGAATTGTGATTGCCTAATGGATTGCTGTACTCTTGAATGTTTCTGTGGCTGCCCGGTGGATATGTGACTTTCCAGTGGAATGGTAACTGCTCGGTGTATTAGTGACTGCCTGGTGGATTGGTGACTGCAAGGTGTATTGGGGACATCGTAATGGAATGTGGACAACATGATGAATTGGTGATTGCCTAATGGTATGTTTGCTTGACGGTATGATGTTTGCCTAATGGAATGATGATTGCCTAATGGAATGTGACTGCCTAATGGAATGGTGACTGCCTAATGGAATTGACTACATGGTGGATTGGTGACGGTGTAATGTAATGGGGACAACATGATGAATTGGTGATTGCCTAATGGTATGATGTTTGCTTGATGGAATGGTGATTGCCCGATAGAATGGTGACTTCAATAAAATGGTGACCGTATGTTGGATTTGTGACTGTGAAATGGAATCGTTACTGCAGAATGGATTTATGACTCTGTAATAGAATGGAGACTGCATGATGGATTTGTGACTCTGTAATGGAATGGAGACTGTATGATTGATTCGTGACTGAGTAATGGAGTGATAACTGTTCAATGGATTAGCTGCCCAGTGGGTTTGTGTCTTTCCTGTGATTGATTGATTGATTGGTGTTTTACACCGCGCTCAAGATTATTCACTTATATGGCGGCGTTGCCAGTTTTATTGTGGGAGGAAAACGGGCTCTGTGCCCGAAGGTAACCTACGACCTTCCGCTGGTAACTGGCAACCATCCCACATAGGTCGTTCGAGACTTTCCTGTGGGTTGGTAACTGGCTTGTAGATTGGTGACTGGCTTGTAGATTGGTGACTGGCTGGGGGATTGGAGACTGCTCGATGGATTGGTGAAAGCTAGGTGGATTGGTACTGATAAAGTATACACTTGCTACCTTCTATAAAGTTAAGGCTCTACTTGTTTCGTTCTGTTTTTAAACCTCTTGTATATAGTAGTCTGTCTCCAGGCACTGTTGGATGCTGGAACATTTATTTGAATTTCTTTTAACACTAAATACTTGCATAAAACAGTATTTTAACTTTTAACATCGTCACAGTCAGTCTCTAATAATGTTGAAAGTGACATTTTATCTTCTGTCACTCATCACTTGACAATTTTAGAGCTTACTTTTCTAAATTGCATACTTAACCTCCACTAATACCTATTCTCACCTTGGGAAGAGTGGAATTCCATTACTCTTGTTTCAGAAACAAACAGAACCATGACTGCCTGAAGAAACAATGACTGGCTGGCGAAAGGGTGACTGCCTGATGGACTGGTGGCCGCATGATTATATGGTGACTGCCTAATGGAATGGTGAGCGTATGTTGGATTTGTGACTGTGTATTGGAATGGAGACTGCATGATGGATTTGTGACTTTAATGGAGTAGCAACTGCTCGATGGAATGGCTGACAGGTGGATTTGTGACTTTCCGGTGGGTTAGTGATGAATTGGTGATTGCCTAATGGTATGATGTTTGCTTGATGGAATGGTGATTGCCCGATAGAATGGTGACTTCAATCAAATGGTGGCCGTATGTTGGATTTGTGACTGTGAAATGGAATCGTTACCGCTGTACTCTGTAATGGAATGGAGACTGCATGATGGATTTGTGACTCTGTAATTGAATGAAGACTGTATGATTGATTCGTGACTGAGTAATGGAGTGGTAACTCTTCAATGGATTGGCTGCCCAGTGGATTTGTGACTTTCATGTGGGTTGGTAACTGGCTTGTAGATAGGTGACTGGCTGGGGGACTGGAGACTGCTCGGTGGATTGGTGAAAGCTCAGTGAATTGGTACTGATAAAGTATACACTTGCTACCTTCTATAAAGTTAAGGCTCTACTTGTTTCGTTCTTGTTTTAAACCTCTTGTATATAGTAGTCTGTCTCCAAGCACTGTTGGATGCTGGTACATTCATTTAAATTTCTTTTAACACTAAATACTTCCATAAAACAGTATTTTAACTTTAAACATCGTCACAGTCAGTCTCTAATAATGTTAAAAGTGACATTTTATCTTCTGTCACTCATCACTTGACAATTTTAGAGCCTACTTTTCTAAATTGGATACTTAACCTCCACTAATACCTATTCTCACCTTGGGAAGAGTGGAATTGCATTACTCTTGTTTCAGAAACAAACAGAACCGTGACTGCTTGAAGAAACAATAAGTGGCTGGCGAAAGGGTGACTGCCTGATGGACTGGTGGCTGCATGATTATATGGTGACTGCCTAATGGAATGGTGACGTATGTTGGATTTGTGACTGTGTAATGGAATGGAGACTGCATGATGGATTTATGACTGTGTAATGTAATGGAGACTGCATGATGATTTTTGAATGTGTAACGGAGTGGCAACTGCTCTATGGAATGGTTGAACGGTGGATTTGTGACTTTCCGGTGGCTTAGTGACTGAGTAATGGAATGGTGACTGTGTAATAGAATGGTGACTGCATATGTAATAAAAGGGTGACTGCATGATGGAATGTTGACTGCATAATGGAATGGTTACTA
This sequence comes from Lepidochitona cinerea, assembly GCA_963971465.1. Lineage (NCBI taxonomy): Eukaryota > Metazoa > Mollusca > Polyplacophora > Chitonida > Tonicellidae > Lepidochitona > Lepidochitona cinerea. The sequence goes on from OZ020553.1 coordinate 52,805,422, forward strand.
GATGATGGAATGTTTAGTGTTAATGGAATTGTGACAGCCTAATGGATCAGTTGACTGTCCAGTGCTTCTATAGCTGCTAAATGGATTGTTCAATGCCAAATGCAATGGTGGCTGTCCGACGGAATAGCTGCTTGGGGGATTTTTGACTGATAAACGATACACTTGCTAACGTCTATTAAGGTAACGCTCTATTTGTTGGTGATTGTCCAATGGATTGGTGACATCATTATGGAATGGTGATTGTCTAATGGATTGGTGACACCATTATGGAATGGTGTTTGTCTAATAATATGGTGACTACGATGAAATGGTGATTGTATAATGATATGGTGACTACGATGAAATGGTGATTTGCTGATGGGTTGATTTCCCAATAAATTTGTGACTGATCAGTGGATGATCAGTAACATTTTGGCAGCTCATGCCACTTTAAGACATAAATCTATTATAAAAGTCTTTTTCAAACCAATATATCTTCCTTTTCTTGCTGTTTTAGATTTACCTACGATGAAGAATGTTACTCATTTCGACTTGCCTGCCTTGTCTGTTGACACTTAGTTTTCAGAAATTTATGAAGAATGTAATTTGAGCTTCAATTGTTATCTTTAATATCAAGTTAAATAACATGTCAATGAGTTGAAGCTATGACCTTTGTGTGTTGAGGTCAGCATATGTGGCTTCCTCGTGACTTTCTCCAAAATTGACAACTTCCACTTTGGCTTCAACACGTTATATTTTGTCATCTTTCTTGCCCATGATGGTAAAGCATGTCTAAAAGCAGTATACCAGGATCAATAGCTTCTGATGTATAAATTACACTGCAGGGTTTGCAAAAAAAGTTACAAAACTATATAGCCATATACTTTAATATGTTAACAAGCTGCGATGCATAATATTGCCTAAGGGGCCACATTATTGATAAAATTAATGAATGATCTGCTTTTCGTGGACTTGTCACCCATGAAGGGTAGTTCATTTCAGCGACCAACAGTCTGAGCAGCCGTTGGAAACTGGTTCTAAAATTAATGGGGGTTTTCTCAACATAGGCCTAATTGTTAATTTCTCAAATATTTACCAGCTTTTTGGGTTATTCCACATTCCGATGGAAATTTGTCGCAACATTACCACTGAACAGAATCTTTAACAAAAATTGTGAAATTTCAAATGTCCATAGCTAAATAATTGCTGGTTTGACATGCTTTAACTGCTGTGCTGAAATATTACAAAAACGCAATTGGTAGCCTTCGAAGACACACCCACAATTTTTAATGCTGCCTTACAACACTGTAAGAAGGTCCCAAGCCCTTGTAAAAAAGCAGAGGGGAAATTTGTGTTTTTGTACAAACTTTGATAGTTTATCTTTTGTTTTAGATTAGAAAAAACTGGTTTTACTAGATCCTAGATTTCTCCCTGAATCATCTTTGTAGTCCTCCGATTGGATTGAATTAAATGATTGTGAATGACGTTGAACAAGTCATGTTATACCTGAGGTTATAGGCTGCACTTGACAAGATTTGGTTAACTTTTCAATTCTCTGTAGACTTCATTTTGGTAACATCATATGATTTTACCGATTGGTCAGTTACTTGGAACATATCATCATGTGTTCTGACTGCTTTCAGCCAATTGACCTGTGCTTATTTATTTCAATAGTTAATTCAGTCTTTTTCAAACTAATATATCTTCCTTTTCTAGCTGTTTTAGGTTTACTCCCTTGTCCGTTGACATGTAAATTTATGAAGAAAGTGATTCGAGTGATATTTGATATCAAGTAAAATAATATGTCAACGAGTCAAAGCTACAACTCTTGTGGGTTGAGGTCAGTACATGTAGCTTCTGGGTGACTCTCGCCAAAAACTTTAAAAAGAGCAAATTCCCCTTTGGCTTCATCACGTGTCATTTTGTCATCTTTCTGACACATGATGGCAAAGCATGTCGAAAAGTAGTAGGCCTATCAGGGTTTCAGGTGTATAAAATACACAACAGGGTTTGGAGGAAAAGTTACTTAACTATATAGCTATAGAATTTATGCCACATTATTGGCTACTTTTTGTTGACTTGTCATTCACGAAAGGTAGTTCATTTCAGCGACCAACAGTCTGAGCAGCCATTGGACGCTGGTTCTAAAAGTAATGGTGTTTTCTTAACATAGGCCTAATCTTTTGATTTATCAAATAACAGCAATTTTAGTTATTTCACATTTAGTTTTGCTATGTTTTGGAAGTGGGAGGGGTGTGTCTGTGTGTGCGTGTGGGGGGGGGGGGGGGGTATGAGAGATTCTGTGAATGAATTTATTTGTAATGCATCTTGATTAAATATAATATTGTCATTCAAGCAAAATAATGACAAGTTTTGTCAAACAACAGTAACACTATGTCAATATGTGCATCAAATTGAACCACTTTTGTGTAATGTTGTACAAGTATCTTGCCACCCTATGAGTGAGTAATGAAAGATCTATGCTACAAAAAATCAATATTTTTTCTCCCGTACTTGTGTCTTTTTAATCCTTTAGTTGAAATAAAAGTTTGATTTCTATCATGTTTCATTTCATAGCCCAAGACACCAAATTGAATCTTCTTGTTTGGTACAGACTTGTCAGAAACAAAACTTCAAGAGAAGTCCACGAAAAATCAGCAATCCGCAAAACATAAAGGTCAATTTTCTGTGAATGAAAATATTGAGGACCTTCTGTCAAATCATAGAAGGTAAGCTTATATTATCCCTATAACTCCAGTCCATGGTGTTAAGGTAGTAAGGTAATTGTGCCAGTCCAATCTAATCATGTATTATTGTTTACTTTTTTCATAATATTTCAACAAATTTTTTAGAGGTGTATGATGATAGTTTTCCAGTTGTTGAAAACTTGATAAAGAAAAGAATTCGTAAACCATCGGTCACTACAGGCTTAATAACTAGTATTCAAGAAAAAAAGAAACTCTATTGAGCCCAATTTAAGTATAGAAATCCTTGATACCGTATGATGTACCTGAATTACAGAAACCATTTAAACAACTCCTTGTGATTCGCTAGAAGAAACTATTTTGAAAAGAAATTTAACGACACCAATAATGATGTTAAGAAAACCTGGAAAACGATAAACGAGTTAATGGGGTGCAACTAAAAAAATAGCCTACCCAAGCACTTTTAACGGTACCCAAATAAAAGATAAACAACAAACTGCAGACTGTTTTAGCAAATATTTCAATTTTATGGCATGTGAATTGGAAGCTAAAATCCCAACCTGCTCAAAAAATTTTAAGGATTATCTTGGGGATCCAATTCAAAACCCCTTTGCTTTTTCTACTGTCACAGCGGACATGATACGCTCTACCTTAGGGGACCTAAATTTTTCTGCTCCTGGTATCGATTGCAGATATTAAAATAATTGCTGAACATATAGCTGAGCCTCTGGCGTATATTGCAAATCTATCGCAAAAATCAGGCATAGTACCAGACTTCCTAAAAGTTGGTCAAATAGTTCAGATATACAAATCCAGTTTAAAAACTGAACTTTCCAACTACCGCCCAATTTCTATTTGCCTTGTGTAAATAAAATTATAGAAAAAATAGTAGGTAATCAGATAAATAACTTCATAAATGAAAATAATATTCTTTCAAATGACCAGTATGGTTTCCGTTCAAATCACTCAACATTAGATGCCGCCAACATACTTTATGATTTTCTTGTAAGAGCTAAAGACAACAAAAATTTCAGTTCTGTTGTGTTTCTTGATTTATCTAAAGCTTTTGATACAGAATAAGTTTAGTTACGAAATATTTATATCTGAAAATGCTTCCCGGTTAATATATATATTTTGTTAGCAAAACTAGATCACTACGGTTTTAGAAATAAAGTTAATGACTGGTTCTTTAGTTACCTCTATAATAGAAAACAAGCGGTATTTTATGATGGACACAAATTCAAGTTTCATGTTATTAATTGTGGTGTGCCCCAAGGCTCCATACTCCAATTTTGTTTCTTCTTTACATTAATGACATTGTTAACTCTTCAAAAAGTGTACACATTAGTTTATTTGCTTGTGATACTAGCATATGTTCTTCTGCCAAAACTCTGACCGATTCCACTAATACTATCATATCAGAGTTAAACAAGCTGTCAAAGTGGTTAGCTGTTAATAGGCTATCATTAAACCTTTCTAAAACTAAAATTATGTTAATACCCCCATCAAACACATCTTTTAAAGTACCTAAACTTTTCCTAAATTCCAAAGAAATAGAAATTGTGAATTAATTTAAGTTCCTAGGGGTACATTTAAATAGTAAACTCTCATGGTCATCCCATGTGGCATCCATTGGTAAAAAATATCACAAAATCTTGGCCTCATAAAACATATACAAAAACATGTGAATAGAAAAACATTATACATCCTGTACAATTCTTTAATTTTTCAATATTTAAATTATGTAAGTGCCCTTAAGCACTTATCATAAGCATTTGTACTCTCTTGTCTTACTCCAAAAGAAAGCTATTCGGATTATCACATTATCTGCTAGGCTTCAGCCTACAGAACACCTTTTCAAATCGCTAAAAATTCTACCACTTTCTAAACTTTGTAAATACTCATCCCTGCTAAAAATTCATAGATATATGCACCACCAGTATCTTCTCCCATCAACCATTCAATAGTTTACTAGTTTACTATCTGCTGTTCATAATTACCCCACACGAATATTTAACCTCAATCTATATAGACCACTTTACAATTCAAATCTGTTTTATTACTCTCTTAGAGTTACTGGGCCAAGGGAATGGAACAAGTTGCCTGCTGACTTAAAACGCATTCAATCGATTTCGTTATCCAAATCTTCTATTAAAGCTGGACGGGCCACGAGTGACTAAAAGTTAGTGTAAACAAATTTTGTCACACTTGGTCTTATTTTTCTTGTAAAGACTAAACTAAGACGAAGCTGTTGTGCAAATTTCATGAAAATCTTAATATAGGTTTTCCAGAACGAAATAAATATTTGTCACGGTCACTAAAATTATATGATGGTCGAAGCATGTGGAACATTTCCGCAAATGTGCACTGTTGTGTAAACATGTTGAGTGTGAGTTTGACATTTCGCTCAGTCGTAGGAGTTCTCATGAGTGTTCAAGATGTACCATACAAAGTAATCCCTGTAGAAGCATGCAGAAATTATTTGGAAATACGAAGAAGTTAGAGGAGAAAGGATCATGTTGCCGATATTAAATGCGATGTCTGGGAACCAAAATGTATGACGCAAGGACTTTGATATGGTGGATTAGGTGATAACGTTTTAACATCAAGACTGTGTGACTTCAGTATTTAATACACTGTAGCCTAATTAAGATTACTTTTTGCCAAAGGCTGGAAATTGAAATCGAAGCTGGAAATATATACTTAGCGCCATTAAAAACCCACGGTTAAATTTTATGTTTCTACCCCAGTAAGGCTATTGGCCATTTACGTTTTGCTGTTTATTGTTCGTTCGAGTTGAGTTGCAATAACTGGATAACCTGTGGTGTTCCCGACGCGCCTGTCGTGAACATTACGCAACATTTCCTAATAACGTCCATTGAGTGCTTCACCATCACTGAGAACAGCTTTCAGGGCTCATTTGTCGTGGGTTCAACACTTTATACGAAGCTCAGCATAGAGACGAAAAAAAAAAAAAATAAGAAAATGTTACCATGCCCCGACTTACGACACAACAAAGGGAACGTGCCATTGGCATGTTACAGGCGGGTCTCCGTTGTGCCGCCGTAAGATCACATGCAGTGTCATCCCTCCATAATTAGTCGCCTCAGAATCAGGGAACATGAAACTGGTAATGTTGCTGACCGGCCACGCCCTGTTCAGCCAAGAGTCACTACAGCCCGCCAGGATCGGTACATCGGTTTGTTGCACACACGTGACCGATTTCGCACCGCGACACAGACTGCTCGTGAGACAGTGGGAATTGGAAGGCCCAGGGTAAGTCTCTGCACCATCCGACGCCGTCTCTAACAGATACAGATGCATGCTCGCATCCCCTACCGAGGGCCCATATTGACACCTGCCGCACGCCAAAACCGTTTACGATGGGCTCGAAATCATCAGAACCCACACTCTGCATGATTGACAAGACTTCTAGCAACAGAATAATGTGAACATCATGGAATGGCCAGCTTACTCCCCCGATCTATTGCCCATAAAGCACTTGTGGGATCAGTTTAAGAATGCTGTTGCACAACGTCAACCCAGGCCACGCAACCGACGTGAATTGTTCCAGGTAGTGCAGGAAGAGTGGTACCGGATCCCACAGCACAGAATAGCCACACTCATCAGGTCCTTGCGTCGCAGATGTACAGCTTGCGTTGATGCCCGAGGGGGACATACCCATTATTGAATGATGACACCTTCAATTTCTGTATCAACGATTTGTTTGCAAGGAATAAAAGTCGCCAGGGTTTCACATATTGTCAATTCTTTGTCTCATTGTGACCAATGCCTTGTTCTTCAATTTAACAGTACTTACAATATTTTACACTTTACATTTCTCAAAATGTTTTACATTCTTTGGGTTGTGCATTTTTAATGGCGCTAAGTATATATATAAGGCTTACTTAGATTTATTGAAAAAAGTGTTAAACTTAAAGAATTAAAGCAAACATTTGAAGCTGAGTGATATGATAAAGGATGTGGATTATGCAGAAAGGAACATAAGTAAAGTCTGTGGCCAAAATGTTTATACTGTGTAAAGGCCTACATATTTGTGTGTGTTTGGTTTAAAGTGGCATGAGCTGCCAGAATGTTCATATTTTGACGTTAAAACAGAATGTTGAAATTATTGGCTATTTTTCTCAAGACATATAAATCAGAAACTTTTTAGAGCTTCTAGTCTTGAAAATGTACGATAAAGTATTGTTTTGAACTAAGTTTGGCTTAGAATGAATGAATGGTCGTCCCGGTTATTTAAATTTTGTTTACTTTTCGAACATGTTTTTGGTTTGTACAGGCCACATACTGTATGGATTACTGTATGGATTATCCAACACCAATCGTTTAGTTTTGCGATGACATTCAACGCCTCTTACTATCGTGACAATAAGAAATTATAAACATGACATCAGTGAACTGATCTTGGCGACCACCATAAATACACTATCAGAAAGTGAGGCTGCTTGTAAACGGATCGCAAACTTGATATGTGAAATTTATTTCTTCCGTTTGTGGCTGACTGGACAAGAACAAAGTTTCTTCCGTAGAAAGTGGCTGTTATCTGAAAACTCCAAACCAACTTTCCTAAATGAGGCCTCACATTAAGGCTACTTACCGGAGCTACATGTACTTGTACTTACACACAGGCCAGTCAGTGATATCGTTTGTTTGAGTCTGTGCATTAAAATTAAAATTTACAAAATCCAAAACGATTGTACACATGTTACTAAGATGCATTTAATGTTTGTTTTAAAATCAAAAGAAAATGTATATCTGTCAAAAATAGCCTGTGAAAAGTGAAGAATGGGCGACGTATCACTCGTCTGATGAGTACAAATTTACACATGACGAAAGTCAGTTTAAAAATTAATGGCAAAATTGTCCTGATTCGTTCAGAAATGCACGATTTGATATAAATATATGATTGAATAAAAACATTTTAGTTTACTTTATTGGTAAATAGCATTTACAATTGCGAAGTCAGTTGCTGTACATAGCTGCCTGACCCTTATAAAAAAATACCATGCTTTACCATGGATTTACCATGGTATACCGTGGTTTACCATGGTTTACCATGGTAAAACTATAGTACTATAATGACCATGGTATATTTACCATGCTTTATAAATTTTACCATGGTAATTGTGTGGCACATGCATGGTATACCATGGTATTTGAAAGTTTACATGGTAAAACCATGGTACAATAATAAGCATGGTATATTTACCATGCTTTATAATGTTTACCGTGGTAATTGTATGGCACATGCATGGTATATACCATGTTATTTGAAAGTTTATCCGGCAGAGTATAGCTTTTACTAGAATCCTGGAAAGACGGGGTGAAACTCCACATGTTATTATATATAACACGCTTTAAAATTGATAACACAGGTATCGGGACAGAAGCATTTTGTAGGTATCGCTTGTAACCACGTGTCGACATCTTTAACATATACTGACAACAAGTTGAGTCTTAATAGAATTTATACTAAAAGTACCGCTTCAAGTGTCTATAGTGGGCATCCTTACAAAAAGTAATAACCGTTATAAGCTTTAATGAGAGTATGGATTATCTCTGCGGGACTAACATAATACTCTGGCTGAATGCTAACTAACATTAACCAGGCTTGGGTTCTATAGTAAACTATGAGTTAAACCCATAACAGGGAGTGAAATTAGAAAACACAACACTAACAACAGGAATACTCATTAAACTGAAATAATCCTTATAGCATAATTATCAAGATATACAGTAATGTACACAACAGAGTGTCCATTTAAAAGATAATAAACATTTCTAAAGGAAACAAATTGTTTGAAGCAAAACATACATTCCTTATAAGATTTGTGGATTTCCAGTGGATTTTCTGGATGAGTGTTAACTTGCAAATAAAAATAGACACTACAAACTTTTCAATAAAAGCAAATTTATGTGGTGTAGATTGTATGAATTAATAAACACAAAAACAACACATTATCACTGTGAGTGAGTCTGTGAGTATTGTACAACATGATTACCCACCAACACACTATTAGGTGGGATTTGTTGTTCTATGTTTATTGTAGTGATTAACTGTCTAATTCCAACATTTTCTGTATTTTTACATCAATAAATAATAAAATTGTTCAGAGTTAATTATCAGGTTAAAATGTTTGTATTGATGTATAAAAAAATTTATCTGAATAACTTTAAGTAATGGCTTATTTGTTCGCCGGTCGTAACAAAAACGAGTTGATACGACGAGTAGCCTAACTGTTGATTTACGTAACTTTCTGCTAGGTGGGACAAACGTAAAATTATGTTCAATGTTTGAATGTTACTCAGGTTGGGATAAACGTAAATTTAAAATGTTGAAAGATTCCCTGTTCATTGGTTATTTTTTTTTACATATAGCTTTATTAATTGAAATGTGCATGGACAAAAATGTTATAATAACGAGACCAAAATGCTTTATTTTTAACACGCAGCTGCCTTGACCAAGATGACAATAATCAGCTTAAAACATGTGACGTCATGCTCTCTCCGGTCAATCAAAGCTCCCAGAGCGCGACACATGTGGTAAAGCGGGTCATTCCAATATGAACTTATCTCATAAACGGAAAACGGAGTCAGTTAATTTAGATTTAATTTGTATTGCCCCGGTAATAATTTTGCAGCGGATATAAATATGGTGACGCAATGTACAGTATGAACATACATAATGGAAATAGCTTGATCATTTTATCGTATTAAAATGTAGTTGTTGAAAAAAAAAATCACTTCTGTACTCCGTACCGCCTTCAGTTGCTGTTTTTGTATAACCCGGTTTACGAAATCGAGGCTTAGCAAAAATGGCGGATTTCACTCTGTTTACCGGAGACTTAGTTTTGAATTTCGGATATATCTACGAAGATATAGTAAATGTCCCACTTTAAACAAGACTCTATTTAAAGGGAACAACGTTTATGCAACCAGAGAAAAAACACCTGTGATCAATGGCTGTCTATATTACGACAAGAAGAGGTCGACTGCTGAGATCGAGGTACGGATTAAGCGATATACACTGCTCATTAAACGACGGGCGGTCAGATGGTGGCTTCTTGAAAATATCCTGGCTTGAGTTCTTGTCGGCGTCTACACAGACGTACCTAACATATATGAAGGGAAGGAACTTACCTCCTTCCATTATCGTTTCACACTGCATAAATCTTACTCATCTAATTATTCCACCCGACTTTACTATCAGCTGACCACTTCTGACTGTCACTATGGCACCAAAACTGGCTCTGTTTGAATTTGTGAATGAAGATAACGCTTTGGAAATAGCAGATTCTTCTAGAATTATTGGATTCCGTAAGGAACAGTTTAGCAACGAAGAATTGGACTTCAAAACTGTATGCCAAGTGCGATGGCAGGGAAAGAACGGTAGAATAGACATCTTTGCTGCAAAAGTATTACGATTCGGTGGTAAGTTTTAGTTTTAACTTTTGAGAATTTTCCTTTTTAGTATTTTCCTTTCATAACCTGATACCATGTGCCCTATATTTGCTAAAACTAAATGAGGATGGTGCATATTTTTTTAATTTAACAAAAACATAGGTCAGGATCTTGTGATTAAAAAAAACAACATAGTTTCTAAAGATGAACTTAACAGCACATGTCGAATTAGCTACGCTCCGTGAGTCTTCCAAGCCTTATGAATTAAACGAAGTCCTTGTGTCCTGTTAACTGTCAAAAAACATGTTTTCTTTACTGGATAAGTAGCTGGATATCCATTTGCATAAGCTTGACAATAAACACCACTGGTACATGTACATGTAGTTTGCAACTGACCGTTAATTTTGTTTTTGTTTTATGTTTTTCAGATGTGATAAAAACTGTGTTTCCCACCAGATCAAAAGCTGAGATCCACTTCTATATGAGAGAAAAATTGAACAATGCCTCCAAAACGTTCAGAAGAAAACAGGAAAAGATGTGAAAAATTGATGTGCCAATATGCATACATGTATGTCGGTTGTAGTCCTCCTCCATCCATACTGGCACAATATGAGATACATTTTCTTTTTGTGTATTATTTTGGTGAATAATATGTTTAAAAAGTTCAAATATTTAGTCATGTTATTTTGTTATCGTTTCTCTGGTATTGTAGACTCTTTCAGTCAATCCTGTTAGACATATAACACAAGGGCATAAACAACTTGCATATAGTTAAGACTACGGCAACTGTACTGTAAAGCATGGTGTATGTTAATACAACTACTGTACAAAATTAGGCTGTTAACTGTGGTTAATCCACAGTAAATCATGGTAAATACCACGGTAAACAATGATACATGCCACGGTAAATACCACAGTAAACCATGGTAAATACCACATACACCATGGTAAAAAGCATGGTAAATACCATGTAGAACCATGGTAAATACCAAGGTAAACCATGGTAAAAAGCACGGTAAACCATGGTAAATACCACGGTAAACCATGGTAAATCATGGTATATATCATGTTAAAACATGGTAAATACCGCAGTAAACCATGGTAAATACCATGGAATACCATGGTAAATACCATGCTAAAAGGGGCCAAAATACCGTTGTATTTACCATGGTAAAAACCATGCTTCAAACCATGGTATTTTTTTATAAGGGGAACGCAAATTTGATCGGCAAAATAATGATTGTACGTTGCCGGGTATTTCATTTCATTTTGAAATATTCCTTCCTTTCAAGCTCGGAAAAAGAAAATATGGATCTACTTAAAGGCCCACTTGCCGCCGTAGCCTGATTGACATTAGTTAAGAAAACCAATTTGCACGAGCTTACGGTAATTGACGTCCGAATCCGACCGATTTTATACCCAAAGTGAGTAGTAGTCTGGTTCAACCCCCTGTTGAGTCGCATGAATAGAGCGATCACTGGATGTGTGAAACGATTAGTCTGGTTGGCCTTTGATCTTTCCAAGGCTGGGAATCGATTCAATGCGACTATTTAGGCTAATAAAACATGCTTTTAAAAAGCGTTTTCCCCCTTACAGTTTAGTTTAAACGCAGGTCTTCATTGTCACTTTGGTACAACAACTATATTCATTAGATGACCTACGAAAACTTGCAGTTGGCCGAAAAATCTGCCTATGCCACATTTTATATTTTTTTCGTCACAAACGGCCCAGAGAGTGGTATTGTTCGATGTTCACTGCGGCTGAGATTCCAACACGACTTTCAAACTTACAACATGTGTGTATGGCCCTAAACACATCACTATGAGTAATACATAAACTACACGTTTTGACCTACAGTTTTTTTTTTTTTATTTTTTTTATTTTTTTTTTATTTTATTTTAATTTGCCACCTGGACATTTAAATACTCACAGTAATCAACATATGTCACTGACTGGCCCTATAGTTAAGTTTTTCTTATTTTAAGTTTCCACCTGAACATTTTAAATGCTTACAGTAATCAACATATGTCACTGGCTGGCCCTATAGTTAAGATTTTCTTATTTTAAGTTTCCACCTGAACATTTAAATGCTTACAGTAATCAACATATGTCACTGGCTGGCCCTATAGTTAAGATTTTCTTATTTTAAGTTTCCACCTGAACATTTAAATGCGTACAGCAATCAATCTATGTCACTGACTGGCCCTATAGTTAAGTTTTTCTTATTTTAAATTATCACCTGAACATTTACATGCTTACAGTAATCAATCTATGCCATTGGCTGGTATGACAGGGTAGATTTTCTTATACCTGTTTATTTATGGAATTATTTAATGTGACATCCTGGAGATTAGCCTGCACCTCATCAAACAGAGATATGGTCAGGGCAGTGGTCAAAGGTATGTTGCATGTCATCTTGACTTCTGATATCAAGGACTATATATTGTCTTGGTAGAAACTTGGTTGGGGAGAATAGTTGAGATATGTAAGAGAGACAGTTGAAAGAGACACAAGAGATAGTTAGGAGAAACAGTTGAAAGAGACAAGAGAAACAGTTGAAAGAGACAAGAGAAACAGTTGATTGAGTTTAGAGTATTAACATTGATTTAGAGAATTTATATGTGACTTGTGTATGAGAAGAGAAGCCATATAATAATATAGTTATTTAAATTGGACATTGTGTTTTATGTGTTGATTTACATCCTCCGACTACGAACCGTTAAGAACCCCCGTTGTTACAATTGGTGCAGAACCCGGGCAGAGACACTTTTCATCTGTTGCTACGATCCCTGAGAAATCCCTGAGAAATCAAGTGAGTTATCATTTTAATTACCGGTACCTTTGAAAAGATGCAAGTGCCACAGTTTGATGCTGCTACACTTCTGAGTATGCTGGGATTGAGTGAACCGCCTACAAGCTGGACAGTAAATAGTGTCAATTCACAAGCTACACAGGTAATTTTTGTTTGGGGCAACGCGAGCCACTTTAACAGAAACAAGAAAACGCCATCACAATTTCGAAGAGACCAGTACAGGCAAAACAGGCACTATGAGACTGTCCAATCTAACAAAAAGCTTGAAGTGTCAAAAGATAAAAAATTGCCAAATGTGTCATCGGTAGGTGTGACGTGTAAACTAGATTCAGATGCTCAATCACTAAAAACTGTTTCAACTCCTTCAACATTTATTTCATCTGGCTTGATTGAAAAACTTAGTGATGATGCAACAACAATAAGTGCTTCAAATAATAATAATACTAGTAACTGCAAAGGAAAAGCAAAACCAAAAGTGTTTAAAAAGATCTGTCGTCGAAGGGTTAAAAATGGCAAGGAGGAAGTGTTGGTTGAATGGGAGAACCTAGGTCCAGATTCCAGAGAATGGGTTCCCAGGTCAAGCTTGAGTATCCAGGAAGAGAACTGTCTTGAGCTTTATAACCCACAAATACCCAACGACCAGATATGCAGCAACCAGATATCTGCAGCACAGTTGACATGCACATCCGCTTTGGTAAAAGATTCAGCTCCATCGGATGACCAGTTACGAGAACGCCTGGATCGTCTTAGAGCGCGCCAAGAAGAAGAGATAAAGGCAAATCGCTTATCATTGGCTGATCAAATTTTCTTCCAGGAGCAGATAAAAATCATTGAATGGGGATTACAGAACAAACACTGATCACTATTAAGACAGGAGATGATATTGAAATATGGCTATTGACTTGGATGTGAAATATGGACTATGGACTTTTAAAAACTTAGACAGTGGAGATTTAGAAATTGGGAGTTTAATGAGGACAAATTCGATACGACATTAGTGAAAATTGATTTCAATAAAAGTTATTTGTGTGAAGTGATATTTTAAAAAACCGAGACCTGGATATCCGTTCTCTGGAGACATTTTAAGACTCTTCCATATGTAAATTTCAGTTATTATTGTTAGTGTGTTCATTTTGTTTAAGTTATGTTGATGTTTAGATTTGTTTTATGACTTAGTTGATTTGTAAGAAATTTGGGTATGTACATGTAAGCCTACATAATACCTGTAGTGTGCTGTTAACCTAAATGTTACCAGATTTTACTTTTTTTTGATTTTGTTGACAACCTACAAGTTGAAATTTTGAGAAATGTTTTGTAGAGTATTGTGATCTGTTTTAGGGAATTTTTAGGTTGTTTTTAGTTGATATACTTGTCATTTGTTTTGTGAATTGACTTATTGATTCGTAGCTGAGAATATTTAAATTTAATGCAGGGTTTATATGATACATGCATTTATAACTTTGATTTACATACTCTGTTCTTGATTTTATTTGAGGTTTTGATTTAATTATGTAACTTTGAGAAAAGACTGTGAGCCTTGGATTATCCTGGTCGAATAGAAAATATTGTAGACTATATTCCCTAAACAAATAAATTTGGAGACCAAATTTTTGAAGGGAGGGGGAATTATGACAGGGTAGATTTTCTTATACCTGTTTATTTATGGAATTATTTAATGTGACATCCTGGAGATTAGCCTGCACCTCATCAAACAGAGATATGGTCAGGGCAGTGGTCAAAGGTATGTTGCATGTCATCTTGACTTCTGATATCAAGGACTATATATTGTCTTGGTAGAAACTTGGTTGGGGAGAATAGTTGAGATATGTAAGAGAGACAGTTGAAAGAGACACAAGAGATAGTTAGGAGAAACAGTTGAAAGAGACAAGAGAAACAGTTGAAAGAGACAAGAGAAACAGTTGATTGAGTTTAGAGTATTAACATTGATTTAGAGAATTTATATGTGACTTGTGTATGAGAAGAGAAGCCATATAATAATATAGTTATTTAAATTGGACATTGTGTTTTATGTGTTGATTAACATCCTCCGACACAACCCTTTAAGAACCCCCGCTGTTACACTGGCCCTATATTTAAGTTTTTCTTATTTTAAATTATCACCTGAACATTTAAATGCTTACAGTAATCAATGTGTGCCGTAACTCCGTTTTCCGGCTTTTCGTTTATAGGGTGCACCGAGTGACCCTATGGAACTCTTCTGTGTTTCCAAACCATAATTTCATATGTGTAAAACCACTCAATCAAGGAACAGAAAGTGTGCTGAAATCCTGCTCACTCTCGAGCCATAGCGCCCCACAGTGTAAGTGACTACCTATGGTTTCTATCGACGTCATAGACACTTTAATCAGAAGACTGCTTTGTGATTTGAACCTTTATTTTGTAACATTTGGTGATATCAAAATCTTACATCAACAACAACATGTGATTTTCAAGGACTTTGAACTTTTTGCGACCAATTCATATATAGCTGACCAAGGACGTTTAGTTAATTTGATGATTAATTTTCATAAGAATAATCGGGCCTATTTCTTTAACTTTAAAGCTTACTTTACGTTATTTCGCGCTGTACTAGCTGTGTAACATTATGCTGTCCAAATTATAAAGCCAAGGGAGGTAACTCTTCCAAAAACACTAAGTATTCCAGCCCTGAATTATCTCCCTTTGACCGTAAACTTTTCGTTTCTTCACTATTATTTGTCATTGTTGGAATTTACATTTCCAGCTTTTACCGCTTATTACCACCGCCTTCCACAAGGAATGAATGGTTAAACTTTATGCCCAGGCGTCCCAGAGTTTATTATTTATACTGCGGTGTACGGTTAGCTGGCTGTTATCCTTCTCCGAATAGGGTTACAGTACACAATCTATGTCACTGACTGGCCCTATAGTTAAGTTTTTCTTATTTTAAATTATCACCTGAACATTTAAATGCCTACAGTATTCAATATATGCCACTGACTGGCCTATAGTTAAGTTTTTTTCTTATTTTAACTTACCACTTGAACTGTAAATGCTTAATGTAATCAACATACATCAATCGAGATCTCGTGCCATTCTACGAGATCTTCAACTCGAGACATGGCTCGAGAGCCGTCGCACTCCATTTTGCGCATAGTTAACTGCAAGAAATCTACTGAGAATTTTTAATCTATATACTATTTATTTCTCTGTTCTATTCTGTTCGCAAACATGTAACCCTATCATAATATGCTGCATTACAGGTTCTTAGGGCAGAAATACTTGTTAAAAATCAAAAATATAATCGGCACTACATCAGCTCTTAAATACATTCTCAAACAAGATGGCAGCGCCCATGGATGTCAAGGCAAAATATGATATGGACTTCAAGGTATTTCAAGGTATATTATATGTATTAGGAGAGTAGCAATCAATATAACAAAACAGGTTGTCGGCGGCTTAAACGTTACCTACCAGAATTATATCGAATATCTCTCTTCACAACCGAGTCAACTATCAGTGTCACGTGTCGTTGTTTACAATTTTAAGGACGTGGACAGCAGTGGTCTCCCTTTGTGTTAAAGCAACATGTCACTCAATCGTTTTAGAGTTGATATCTCAACGAATGGCAAGTAGGATCAATCTCTATTTTAGATCGCAACATACATGTATGCCACTGACTGGCCCTATGGTTAAGATTTTTTTCTTCTATTTTTAAATTACCACCTGAACATTTAAATGCTTAATCTATATCACTGGCTGGCCCTATAGTTAAGCTTTTCTTATTTTAAGTTTCCACCTGAACATTTAAATGCGTACAGTAATCAATCTATGTCACTGACTGGTCCTATAGTTAAGTTTTTCTTATTTTAAATTATCACCTGAACATTTAAATGCTTACAGTAATCAATCTATGTCACTGACTGGGGCTATAATTAAGTTTTTCCTATTCTAAATTATCACCTGAACATTTAAATGTTTACAGTAATCAATCTATGCCACTGACTGGCCCTATAATTAAGTTTTTCCTATTTTAAATTATCACCTGAACATTTAAATGCTTACAGCAATCAATATATACCACTGACTGGCCCTATAGTTAAGTTTTTTCTTATTTTAAATTATCCCCTGAACATTTAAATGCTTACAGTAATCAATCTATGCCACTGACTGGCCCTATAATTAAGTTTTTCTAAAGCTGACTATCCATGTGCGCGTACAGTCCTATCGCCGTAAGCCGGCAAATCATTTTCGGTAGCTTTCGCGGAAACTGGTCTGAACTCACGCTTATTCTCACAGCTGGATGAGATTTTGTCCGCGGAAGGTATTTCAGAAGTAGTTCAGGTCGCCTGGAGAGGTGTGTGTATTCACTGCGTCCGAGCTCCCGTAGTGTCTTCGTTAACGCGGAAGCCAGTCCAGTAACTTCAGCTTACATTGGGCTTTAGTCAAATTTACGCCATGCATACTTTTTGTCAACAAAAACCTAATATTTTTAATCAAAAAGCCCATATCGTTGATTTTCCTGATGCATGGTTTGATTACTTTCACAAATCGCGTATCATTATGGTATATTTTGCCCATGCGCTCTGTTTGCAAACGAGTCCGACTCAAAAGGCGGACTGAATTTGTGAATAACATTTATATAAAAATAGCTTCTAGTACAGAGTAAGGGAGGAATTTTAATAAAATACGACGTGGAAATTCAGAATTCCTAACTTGTAAAGCTTTGAACAGTTGTACGACGGTATCTGAAATCGATACCTTGTGCGAAACAAGTGACAAACATTATGAATGTTGGATCATGGAGATTTAACAGAAAACGTAATCGAATATAAGCCCATGTAACACAAAAATGTCCAAGAAAAAGAGTTTAATTCATACACAAGAGATTGCCGGTAAACAATGCAGTTATTTAATACAGAACATATTTCACAATCTAGTCTTGTGTGTTTCTTTCTTTCTTTTTTGTTTGTTTTAAAATATATCCATATCACTCTGCTGGCAGTATGATTTATATGTTCACGCTGTGTTGAGCAACACTCCCGTGGAAATTTCCCTTACGTTAATCGCATGTTATTTTCAAGCGCCGGGTAATTAGAGACTATAAATGGTGTCGTTATATAATAAATCCGAACACATGGTGAGAGTATTCACAGCAGTCTTTTATTTTAACTGGGTTCTGTTGAGAACAACTCAGAATTAACTCAAGGTAATCAGATGCCCCTTCTTAAATAAACACGATCTGTTCACCTTCATATTTTGACGTAAGTACATGAACTATTAGATTGATTGGTGTTTTACGCCTAACTCAAGATTATTTCATGTATAAGGCGGTGTTGTAAGGTAAAGTGGGGGAAGAAATCGGGCTCATCCCCCGACCCTCGGCAAGTAGGCCTAACTGGCAACTCTTCCACAAACGGCGACCAAATGAAAAATCCTCTCCGAATTTTTTTAATTTTTTGGGGGTCTGAGTGTTAAACTATTAGAAGGAATTAATATTTGGTGAAAAAGGGAATCATATTGAAATTAAATATAATTTTTTTTATTTCTTTGCTGGCTTACACATTTTCACTTCAATATATTTCAATAAAATTAGTCGGATTGTTTATTAAACTTCATTGTTAGTATGATAAAATAATTTACAACTCTTGCGATTCACGTGGCAATCGCCAATGTTGCAGGGATTGCCGTCGAAAAATTGCTTTTTCACGGCCATCTAAAATACCGCAAAAGAGAAAAAAAATGCATTCATCTTGGGATTAGCTGTTGAATCAGAATACTTTATACGAATTCTGATTTTTACAAGTATTAGTTTTATCTTCACTTCAGCCGTTGTATAAGATATATTTAATAAAGAAACCACTCAGTTGTTTGTATTAAATCTGACCACAATATAACTAAGGATATACACCTAGCCCCATACATCTGCCTTTGTGAAGTGACAACTTGGAACAAAGTTTCAACTTTCAATTAATATTCTGACTTCCCATGGGTCTATACCCTCTACAACTCGATCCGGGTGACGCCATACAGTCTACATGACAGTTGTCAGTACGGTCTCATTGGGTAAATCTTATTTAATTTTAATAGGGGCGTTACCTTCAGTTCAAGTACCATGTACATGTAGCTGTTGTCTTAGAAATAGTCGAACATTTAAATTTCTATTTTTTTTTAGAAAAAAAATGTAAAACAATTTAAAGAAATTCTTACCCAATAATAACCATATTTCCTGTTGATCATACATTTAAATAAAAAACCTCCAAAACTCTACACAACAAAGAAAAGTTAGAAATGGACTCAACCAGGCTTGATCAACTGTGCATGTGACTTTATTGTGATTTTAACCGTGCACTATCACACAAACCGTGGATATACCATAAGGTTGTGTTTTATAGATTCATTTGTGGAAAAAATACTTTACAGAATGTGACTAATCACCAGGATTAGATATTTAGGAACCAGTTTTTTCCAAATGAAAGACATTTCATGTGAATTTTAAAAGGAAAGATCCGTGAAAACGAATTCATTTGATTACGGGGAAAATGGACTTTTCCGCGGCAACTTTTTTGCCGTAATAAAATAAAAAAATGAGTGAATGCAGGTCTAAGACAACAATAAGCACCTTCCGCGTAAACTGCAGGGGCTAATTGTAATCGGTCATCAAGCCATGGGTTTGTCTGCCTGAGGAGTAGTCAAAGCTCTGCTGGAGTTACGGAAGACACACGGACGGCCTGTCCCAGGGTAGAGTAACACGTTGTGTTCGTGTGTAAGCTGAGTAACAAATCTTAAATAAAGTACTGTTTTATTATGGAAGATTGACAAAAAAAGAATAAAAAGACATCTGATGACATTTTCAAACGGAAATAAAGCTTAAACGTAGCCCGTATAGTGAACTTTAAGTCAGACTATTTTCAATCGCGCACTCATCATTAGCCGCTTCACTGAGCCAGTTCAACTCTCGAGGAAGCTTCCGAAGGCTGTCTACCGCATTGGTCGGCTGGGGATTTGCCGGCTTACGACGATAGGACTGTATATGCGTATACGTATGTGTGTCTGCGTATGCAGTGCGTATGTTTTTTGTAACTTTTCATACATCCATATATGCGTATGTTTCCATCCGTTTTTCCTCTTCCGTCATGTTGTCATGGCACATAAACCCTACATTAGCCTTAATCCACTTGAATACCGTGTGGCTATTGGACTGAGGTTCCCCAGATAACACGACGACGTTGGGCCAACGTTGGCCTGGTTGGCTGATGGTCGCCGTTGGCTGGCCAACGGTGGCCCAACGTTGGGCCAACGTTGGCATGGTCGGCCATTCCATGGTTGGCTGTTGGTCGGCTAGCCAACGTTGGCTTTTGGTTGGCATGGTTGGCCATTTAATGGTTGGCTGTTGGTCGGCTAGCCACCGTTGGCCCAGCGTTGGTTTTTGGTTGGCATGGTCGGCCATTCCATGGTTGGTTGTTGGTCGGCTAGCCAACGTTGGCTTTTGGTTGGCATGGTTGGCCATTTAATGGTTGGCTGTTGGTCGGCTAGCCAACGTTGGTTTTTGGTTGGCATGGTTGGTCATTTCATGGTTGGCTATTGATCGGCTTGCCAACGTTGGTCCAACGTTGGCTTTCGGTTGGCATGGTTGGCCATTTAATGGTTGGCTGTTGGTCGGCTAGCCACCGTTGGCCCAACGTTGGCTTTTGGTTGGCATGGTTGGTCATTTCATGGTTGGCTATTGATCGACTTGCCAACGTTGGCTTTCGGTTGGCTGTTGGTCGGCTAACCACCGTTGGCTTTTGGTTGGCATGGTTGGCCATTTCATGGTTGGCTATTCGTCGGATTGCCAACGTTGACTTTTGGTTGACATGGTTGGCTATTGGTCGGCTTGCCGTTGGCTTTCGGTTGGCAGGGTTGGTCATTCCATGGTTGGCTAATGCCATGATCGGCTTGCCAATGTTGGCTCAAGGTTGGCATGGTCGGCCATTTCATGGTTGGTAGATAAGCGGTAGATTGGCCTTAGTTGGCCTTAGGTTGGTTTATGGTCGGCATGTTAAAGGTCGGCTGATCATCGGTCAGCCAACCTAGGCCCAACAGTATGTAGCCTGCAGTAAACCAACTGTGGGGCTTTGGGTGAGATCTAATTTATTTTTAGGCCTAGTGACAGTGGTTTCATATCGGTACTAATTTGCCTTTATTGTACTCAAGTGCTTTGATAACATTTTTTCATAATTTATTTGTCATGTTCTTGTACTCCATTGTATAAGTCTATATCGACAAAATGTGGGAAAAGTCGGCCTTTCGCATGCAGGGTTGTCATTATCTGTCTACCTACGGTCCTGACGTTTTTTTGTTTGTTTTTCTTTTTGTGTTTTATTTGTTTCTTATCTCTTCTTAATCTATCTTTTTTTTTTTTTTTTTTTTTTGGGGGGTGGGGGGGGGGGGGGGTTGGTGGTGAGGGGGTGATGTTAACTTTAAGAACGGGTATGCTAGGCCTGTATCGGCTATCAAATATATTATAAATCTGCAATAGGCATGTAAATTAAAATTTCTTCTTTCTTAACATCTTAAACAATTTTTATCGCATGCATACAAATGGGAAAAAAATTACAAGAACAAACAAAAGATGAGAAAATTACAATAACAGCTCATATAACATAGGCCTATTTACCAAGTTTCAAGTTTTCGGTACGGAGCCTGTAAATGGGACTAGATCCTGTTGGCATATGCCTTTGGTAAAAAATACTTAACGTTTTTAATTCTTGCAACCACCTACAAAGTTAATCCCTGGCGCCAGGCTTAATCCTTATGATCAACCCCCTACTGCCTCATTTATAGTAATGTCTAATCAGCAGTTAACAATTATTAAGCTCTTACTTTTTTATTTTTAATTTTCCTCAAACCATTTACTGCAGCTGTTAAAACTATTTTCATATCTATATACTTTGTTAATTATTACCCTCTGTACATTGTCTCCTCTGTGTATATAAATATTGAACCTTGCTAACCTGAATTTATAAGCTTGATAAAATAAAGGTCTAATTAGAATCCAGACTGAAACGTTGCTATTTAAGTGGCATGAGCTGCCAAAATTCACACTTTTTCATAATTTCTGATCGTCACGACAGTAATAGGCTTTGAAGGCCACCGAAAAACTAATTGACCCTTCGCAGACTCCGCTCCTCACGAGCGAATCGACCAATCAGCTTGCCGGAATTCCGCCACACCTCCAGCTCCTGACCGACCTCGGACAAACAAAAACGAAAAATGGCGATCGAATAATGCTATGCGTGTCAAACGGATTCTTCTGAAATTACGTTTATCTGCTATTTACTTTTTGACACGGCAAAGTATTTAGTCGGATGATGATCATTGATCATTTCCACACCAAAAAGAACGGTTACACAGTGTTGTTAACGGTTGTTACCCTCGGACAGTCGATATATTCCGACCGTATCATAGGGTACCGGTACGATCAAGGAGTACAGATACTGAGATAGATAGTCTATTTTAGTAATTATACTTAGGGTGCGGTAGTTTATTTTCACCGTCACCCCGTAGCTAAAGCCACAATTTATATTGCCTATTTTTCGCTGTTGAAAGTGGATAAAAACTTTTAGTTTTACTAAGTTTTAGAATATCCCAAAATGCGAAGACATGACGGCCTACGGTAAAAAAAAAAATGGCACTTCGAGTTAGATTTAACTAAGTTTAAACGAAAATCTGTCGTCATTGAAAAAAAAAGATTCAGCTTGGACTAAGTAAAGGCTAATTTCATGATATGAATGGAAGAGTAAGTTTTGGTGAGGTTGCCATTTTCCCTATGGACTGTGGATATCACATACCAGTACATGAAAGGTACACAATTTGTACAAATATATACTGTTTATAATTATACGAACATTCACTGATTCCGATTGTGAGGTTTTTCAATACTTTGTTTTGTTGTTGGGCATGCCGAGAAGGTACTAGTATTACTTAGTGACCTAAATTAAAGTGGCATGAGCTGCCAAAATTCACACTTTTTTCATAATTACTGATCGTCACTACAGAAAGAGGCTTTGAAGGGCATCCAAAAACTAAATGATTGGCGTTGGAATGAGGAAATTCCGTACAGTATGTGACCTATACAAACTGGAATAGTGTTCGAAAAGTAAACA
The DNA here is from genome assembly GCA_963971465.1 of Lepidochitona cinerea. Taxonomy (NCBI): domain Eukaryota; kingdom Metazoa; phylum Mollusca; class Polyplacophora; order Chitonida; family Tonicellidae; genus Lepidochitona; species Lepidochitona cinerea. Next base: position 52,828,467 of record OZ020553.1, read on the forward strand.
AAATTTGATTAACCGGGACGACCATTCATTCATTCTAAGCCAAAGTTAGTTCAAATCAATACTTTATCTTACATTCTCGAGACTAGAAGCACTAAAAAGCTTCTGAATTATACGTCTTGAGAAAAATAGCCAATAATTTCAACATTTTGTTTTAACATCAAAATTTTGGCAGCTCATGCCACTTTAAATTAAACTTGGCAAACACGATCTAGAGGGGAATAATCTTCAGCATGCCGAAAATAAAACATCTATCAATAAATCTGTCCATCAATCTAAAGCTTGACAGGATGGCGGCCAACTAAAATATACCAGGAACTTCAGGAAGTCAAGCAGCTTTTCAGATTGTAGGTCTTTCACTAAAACCTCAGTTAGATTTCATCTATGGAATCTACACTCTGGATACAATGCTATACATTGGATACATAAATAAAGACATACTTCCTTAAAGTGGCATGAGCTGCCAAAACTTACACTTTTTTCATAGTTTCTGATCGTCACGATAGTAAGAGGATTTCAAGGCCATCTAAAAACTAAATGATTGGAGTTGGATTGAGGAAAATTTATACAGTATGTGGCTTGTACGAACCGAAAATGTGTTCGAAAAGTAAACAAAATTTAAATAACCGGGACGATCATTCATTCATTCTAAGGCAAAGTTAGTTTAAAACAATACTTTATCGTACATTTTGGAGACAAGAAGCACTAAAAAGCTTGTGAATCATACGTCTTGGGAAAAATAGCCAATAATTTCAACGTTCTGTTTTAAAGTCAAAATATCAACATTTTGGCAGCTCATGCCCCTTTAAGCATGGTTAATGCATATCTGCCTGATTGGATTTATGGTATTTTAATTTATCCGCTCAACTATATTTCATGCCAACAAAGTCAAAATAAAAATCTGTGAATTCAAAACAAAAATATATTTTGCATAAAATCGAGATTACATTGAATTATTTCAATACTGGTAAACAATTCAATCACAGAATGGAAAACAGTAAGTACAAGTTGACGAGTATTTATGTGAAATGTTCAGGATGTTGAATCAGCTCTACACCTTATTTATTCTGTTGGCAAAATGTCTTTTAAATATTTGGGAGCAGTTTTCAGACAGGGATTTCTTTATGAATTGTGGTTTTCACAATTTTGGCTTTTGCATCAAAAAACGTTCATAGAAATTAAAAGTCAGGTTATATCTTGAGGCCAGTCATGAATATGATGCCTAGTCTGAGTCTCCTAGAAGAATACCTCGCCGGTGATTCTATCTGTAAGCGTTCCATAAACTAGTCATCAAAAGGGAGTTTATGTTGATACTCAATCCCTATTAGCTTTGGGGTTTTAAATTTTGAGAAACTCGAGACCGTCAAAGTCTCCGACCTCTTTTGGTATCAAAGAACACTTGTAAGTTGTATTTTCCTCCACTTTCCTGCCAATCTCCGTGTTTTACGATATTGTACTTTGGGCCGAGGCACCTCTTGTTTTAAGGAAACGTCGCCTTTTGGCAATACCAAGGGGGCCTATAAGGAAATAAAAAGCAAAATAAGCAAATTACAAGTGTGCTCTGACATGTAATTTTTTTCTCTAAGTTGGGCTCAGCAACTTTGTGAGTTTAATCCTTTGGAGTTATTATTCTGTAATATCACATATCGACAATAATATATCATTTTGGAGTATTAATTTTTAAATTATGACTGACACATGTAAGTTTTAACAAATGTTGTGTTGACAGTATTCTACTATTCATTCAATTATAACTATAAGTTTTATGCATCAACACTAACAGTAACACGTACTAACAGCTGAACGACCTAGTTCTCATAATACGAAAATGATCTATTTACTATGCAGACCAAATGACTTACAAAACACTTGATTAGTAAGAGGAAAAACTGATGACAGCAGGTCTACGAGGCATGTCTTCGCAGGATTACAAATACAATACATTGACAGTTGTTGTTGTATCGCCTATCGGTATCAACCATTTGACGCTTCGTCACTAAGCCGTAAGCGAACAGCATAAAGCTTAAGTATTTATTCAATGACTTATAATACATTAATTATCTTTCTTGTAATCTACTTACCCAATCGCACATCTACATAGCGCCACTGTCAGATTATATCGGTGGTTGAAATCTCATGATTCACTTTTTCGTACGACGGAGTAATCATCGAAAACACCTTCAGTCTTCACCTTGCCGAAATACTCGAAGGCACATGGATTTCACTCGCTGTGAACGATATTTTCACCAGTACATCGTGGATATATATTCCCCAGACAGTTTTGTTATACTATAATACAGTCGTGCGCTTCTGGAGAACTGCAGACAGAAAGTTATCGGTAAGAACCGTGCACAGTTCAACCAACAACCACACTACTTCACTTTAGTAAAGGTCTTACTCCGTAATTTATAATTTCTGACATTTATTGGTCGTCGACGCCTGGTACCGACCAATAAATATCCAAACATAAATAACGAGGTACCTGCAGACATTTAATGTTATTGAATTACAACCACACTAGCGGCCATGTTTCTCTCAATGTTTGTCCGAGGTGACCTCATTAGCATAAGTAGGCGGAGCGTCGCGTAGGGTCAATTAAATGATTGGCGTTGGAATGAGGAAAATCCATACAGTATGTGGCCTGTACGAAGCGAAAACATGTTCGAAAAGTAAACAAAATTTAAAAAACCCGGGCGACCATTCGTTCATTCTATTAAGCCAAAGATAGTTCAACACAATACTTTATCGTACATTTTCGAAACCAGAAGCTTTAAAAAGTTTCTGAATTATACATCTTGAGAAAAATAGCCAGTACTTTCAACATTCTGTTTTAAAGTCAAAATATCAACATTTTGACAGCTCATGCCAAGAATAAATTCCGAGGTTGTTCATCCATATGAAATGTGTTCCTTTTTATATTTAATTATGTACAAGTACTTAGGCTAATCCAACTTCTAATTTAACTCCAATTGAAATGAAACGCATATAGCCTAAATCATTTTTCATTTCTTTCTGTGTTTTAGCTCCCTAACTATGCCTTTAATAAACTATTATGGTCCGTATAATAAACAGTCAGACTGGCCATTAGTCCGATGTTTCATAGGCAGCTACCGGCACAGCTTCGGTGACCCTCACGGCGCTTCCCCGGCAGCCCAGAGAGAGACCTCGGGGGTGCCTAGCCGATAGTAAGATAGTCTACCGTGTAAATATAAGTGCCTTTAGTAGCTTTAGGCCTACTTGTGAACGAACGATCAAAATTAAAGTGGTCAAAATTAAAACAACATGTCGAATAATAACAAATATTTAGGCCTTGTTAAAAAAAATTGCTGTAAATCGAAACCGAGGCTGCGCTTGCGCACAAATCAGTTTAGAAAAACAAGATGGCGAATTTTATTTGTAAACACACGGATCTCGGTTGTTTTGAAGCTGCTATACCAGATAATCGTCGGTAAGTTTACTGCTATATTATGACGCATTTATATCAAATTTTACCAAGTAAAACATTGTTTATGTTGGAGGGAATGTTACTCCTACATTAAGTTGACACGGAGCTCGTTAATTTCTCTGTTGTTGTTGTTGTTCCACTCAACCGAGCCGTCTTAATATGAAATTAAAAGATTTTTTCCCCTTTTTTCATTTGTATAATTCTGATATTTTCCTGATCGGTAGGGGAATGTCAGATTATAAGAAAAGAAGGTATTTGATTGGCGAATTTAACCAAACCGGGATGTACTTGAAAATAACCAGACAGTTCAGATTTAGGCTTTAGCCCCAGGTGACTATCCTGCCATTCTGTTGTATACTATACAACAGAATGGCAGGATAGTCACCTGGGGCTAAGTTCAGATTGTGAAAATTCTCATTACGAGTCACAGGCATTTCAATTTCAAATTCAATGTTAATCTGATGATTGATTGGTGTCCTAAGCAAATCTTTTTTTCATCATCGTCTTCCTACATCTATATAAATTCCATATATTTATACTTCTAAATATTAATATTTAGGGGTCCAAGCAATGGCTTGGAACCCTATTATTTTTGTAAGGGTTATTATTATTAGGGGTCCAAGCAATGGCTTGGAACCCTCTTATTTTTGTAAGGGTTCTTATTATTAGGGGGCCAAGCAATGGCTTGGAACCCTATTATTTTTGTAAGGGTTATTATTATTATTATTATTATTATTATTATTATTTTCTGATGGTCTTTGCCGGACAATATCTGAAAAAGTATTCATCAGATAAAACTCAAACTTTACATGTAAGACTGCTATGGACTAGGGATGCAAACGAAACAAGTATGACGTCATAGGTCACATGGTATGGCGGCCATCTTGGATTTTCGTCCAAAAAAATGAAATATTTGAACGACTTCTTCTCTTAAACCACTGGACCTACATATGTCAAACTTGGATTTTTATGTAGTGCGGGTATGGAACTAAATTCTAATTCGGAAACGATTTTGATGAGATCAAAATCTAGGGAGCTCGCCATAGGTTAAAATTAACATAAGGTCAAAAAACGTATAAATGTCTCTTACTATGTAATGCTAAGACATATCTACTTGAAACTTGATATATAAGTAGTGTTATATTAAAAGAACGTGTGTACTTATTTTAAAGTTCATAAGTTCGATAATTAGGCTTTTAGCTAATTTATTTGTATCTTTACTTCTAATGCACTTACAGAAATGAAAAATATATCACAATATGCTAAATCGCTTTACTTATTCGAATATGTAATAAATAAAACAGATTTCTTAACCGATCTTATGTTTTTTTAGGCTATTAGTTCTTCAGTCAGGCAGTTATTGCCTCAAGATTTATGGCCCGTCAAGACCAGCTGGCCACAGTTGAGGCTATTGAGTACATTAACTGATAAGCTGTATAGAGATGTCCTTTGATGTCTGTTTGGTGCATTATCTATGGCCAAACACAAGGGAGATGATCCAGTGTGTCAAGACTGGAAGACGAAAGAATTAACTCCCCTTAATATATTATTGTGATTTTGTGATGTTTCTTTTTCGGGCATTATCTCAAAAAGTACAAATCGGATTAAACCAAATCTTGACATATATGGCCGTCATTGTCTGCAGATGTAAGCAAACAACTAAACGACTTCCGCTTGGACCCCGGAAACTGCTTTAGCAGCTTTAATTATTATTATTTTCTGATGTTCTTTGCCGGACACTATCTCAAAAAGTATTTGTCGGATAATACTCAAACTTTACATGTAGGACTGCTATGGACTAGAGATGCAAACGAAACAAGTATGACGTCATAGGTCACATGGTATGGCTGCCATCTTGGATTTTGAGCCAAAAAACAAAACGTCTTCTTCTCTGAAACCACTGGACCTACATTTGTCAAACTTGGCTTTTTATGTAGGGTGGGTATGGAACTAAAATAATGGTTGAAAATATCTTCGGTCAGATCAATATCTAGGGAGCTCGCCATAGGTCAAAATTAACATAAAGTCAAAAAACATATAAATGTCTCTAACTCTGTAATGCTTAGGCATATATACTTGAAACTTGATATATAAGCAATGCTATATTAAAAGAAGGCGTGCAATTAATTTAAAGTTCATTAGTTGGTTAATTAAGCTTTTAGCTAATTTATTTGTATCTTTACTTCTAATGCACTTACAGAGATGAAAAATATATCACAATATTCTAAATTGCTTTACTTGTTCGAATATGTAATAGATAAAACAGATTTCTTAACCGATCTTATGTTTTTTTAGCTTATTATTTTTTCAGTCAGACTTTGTACTGCCTCAAGTTTTATGACCTGTCAAGATAAGAGCGGAGGCGCTAGGCTGATGTTTACAATAGCAATAAAGCAGCATGGAGATGTTTATTGACATAGGCCTGATCTCTCTGGTTTATTAGCTTAAGGAGCTGCAAAGCTGGCAGACTGAAATTTACATGGTGAATAGTAACAATAGGTAGATGACCACTAATAGATTCTTCCGTGGAGCGGTTTTACTAAAACCAAAACACACAGGACAACTTGTACTATACTTTGTACATGGTCGTGTTTAATATGAACTTTCGAGAGAAACTGCTTTCATCATCAGAAATTACAGCAACACAACGTTGGCATATTAAAACAGGCATTATATACACAGTAAGAATCAACAAAACAAACACAAAAGTTATTATCATTGATAAGGTGTGATTCCTACACTGCAGTTGAAATCACTACAATCTAAGGTGGGGGGGGGGCAATCTTATTACAGGTCAAGAGTTAACTACATGTATTAAGATATGAAGGACATGGAATCAGCAGGTGTGCTGTAACATCAGAATATTAGGAAGTTGTTTAGATGCTTTTAATCCACTGTTTAAGACCGGACTATTTCTTCTAATACACAGAGCTTCTCTGAACAGTATGTCTGACCAGTGATATGATTTATCAATAATTACAGTGTCAATAAGAATAAAGTCGCAAAGTTTAGGTGGACTAAGATCATTTAAATTGCCTGGTAATGATTGTAAGTTTTTCAAAAAAATAAATTCTTCACAATTAGAAACCTGATTGAAAATTTCACTGTTTTTATTTGGACTGCCATGTTCTTTTATTCCAAGATTTATGGCCGGTCAAGACAAGCTGGACAGGCTATGTAGTGCAGGTCAGATGGATATAGTGACTGGGGATGGGCTTAACATTTATATCGGTGTATCACACCATTGTCCACTGTAATCTAATACCCCAGCCAATATCTAGGGAACTCGCCAATGCACAAAATTAACATAAAGTCATAAAACCTATAAATGTCTCTAACTCTGTAATGCTTTGACATATCTACTTGAAACTTGATATATAAGTAGTGCTATATAAAAAGAAAGCGTGTAATTATTTTAAAGTTCATGAGTTAATTAATTAGGCTTTCAGCTAATTTATTTGTATCTTTACTTCTAATGCACTTACAGAAATGAAAAATATATCACAATATGCTAAATCGCTTTACTTATTCGAATATGTAATAAATAAAACAGATTTCGTAACCGATCTTATGTTTTTTTAGGCTATTAGTTCTTCAGTCAGGCAGTTATTGCCTCAAGATTTATGGCCCGTCAAGACCAGCTGGCCACAGTTGAGGCTATTGAGTACATTAACTGATAAGCTGTATAGAGATGTCCTTTGATGTCTGTTTGGTGCATTATCTATGGCCAAACACAAGGGAGATGATCCAGTGTGTCAAGACTGGAAGACGAAAGAATTAACTCCCCTTAATATATTATTGCGATTTTGTGATGTTTCTTTTTCGGGCATTATCTCAAAAAGTACAAATCGGATTAAACCAAATCTTGACATATATGACCGTCATTGTCTGCAGATGTAAGCAAACAACTAAACGACTTCCGCTTGGACCCCGGAAACTGCTTTAGCAGCTTTAATTAGGGGTCCAAGCAATGGCTTGGAACCCTCTTATTTTTGTAAGGGTTCTTATTAGGGGTCCAAGCAATGGCTTGGAACCCTCTTATTTTTGTAAGGGTTCTTATTAGGGGTCCAAGCAATGGCTTGGAACCCTATTATTTTTGTAAGGGTTATTATTAGGGGTCCAAGCAATGGCTTGGAACCCTCTTATTTTTGTAAGGGTTATTATTATTATTATTATTTTCTGATGTTCTGTGCCGGACAATACCTCAAAAAGTATTCGTCAGATAAAACTCAAACTGTCCATGTAGGACTGCTATGGACTAGGGATGCAAAAGAAACAAGCATGACGTCATAGGTCACATGGTATGGCGGCCATCTTGGATTTTCGGCCAAAAAACAAAACGTCTTCTTCTCTTAAACCACTGGGCCTACATATGTCAAACTTGGATTTTTATGTAGTGCGGGTATGGAACTAAAATCTAATTCGGGAATGATTTTGATGAGATCAATATCTAGGGAGCTCGCCATAGGTCAAAATTAACATAAAGTAAAAAAACATATAAATGCCCCTTACTATGTAATGCTTAGACATACCTACTTGAAACTTAATATGTAAGTAGTGCTATATTAAAAGAACGTGTGTACTTATTTTAAAGTTCATTAGTTTGTTAATTAGGCTTTTAGCTAATTTATTTGTATCTTTACTTCTAATGCACCTACAGAAATGAAAAATATATCACAATATGCTAAATCGCTTTACTTGTTCGAATATGTAATAAATAAAACAAATTTCTTAACCGATGTTATGTTTTTTTAGGATATCAGTTTTTCAGTCAGGCATTTATTGACTCAAGTTTTATGGCCTGTTTAGATAAGAGGGGTAGTGCTAGGCTAATGTACACAATAAGCAATAAAGCAGCGTGGAGATGTTTATTGACATAGGCCTGATCTCTCTGGTTTATTACCTTAAAGGACACTGCAAAGCTGGCAGACTGAAATTCACATGGTCAATGTTAACAATAGGTAGATTATACATGATAGATTCTTCTATGGAGCCGTTTTACTAAACCAAAACACATGGGACAATTTGTACTAGTTTGTACATGGTCATGTTTAATATGAGCTTTCGAGAGAAACTACTTTCATCATCAGAAATTACCGCAACATAACTTTGGTATGTTAAAACAGGCATTATATACACAGTAAGAATCAACAAAACAAATACAAAAGTTATTATCATTGATAAGATGTGATTCCTACCCTGCAGTTAAAATCACTGCAATCTTAGTGGGGGAGGAGGAGGCAATCCTATTACAGGTCAAGAGTTAACTACATGTATTAAGATATGAAGGACATGGAATCAGCAGGTGTGCTGTAACATCAGGATATTACACAGAGGATAAGACAACCTTATCTATAGAATGGAGACAGTTGGTTACACATTGAATAAGCGGAGAGAAACGAATGAAATTGGAACATTTAATATAGGATTTAAATTATGAAATATGAAGGGACTCTTCGTATGCTAAGTTAAGCTTGTTCTTAGCCTGGTCAATTACCTCACATGCCAGTGTGTTTGGATTGTGATTGTTGTAACAGTGACTTGCAACTGCAGAGGAGCCACTGTTTTGGTGCATGTGATTCTCGGAGAACCTCTGATTAATATGTCTGGATGTAAGTCCCACATAAGATGCAGGGCAATCACCACATGTTTTTCATCTTTGCCATCTTTGTAATTAAAATAAGAACTGATTGAGAAAGTTTCGCTTAAAGATACAAACTGAGCGGTCGGGACAAGGTTTTCAAGTGATTTTAGTTCTTTAGATAATTTTGATTGAGGCTGGTGTTCTGATGAAGGGTGTTCTGATGAAGATTGTTGTTTTCAGGTCCGAATTGTTTACGAAATGGGTTGTCGGAAAATTTATTGTCTAGGAACTGTTTAATGATTTTGTCTACCGTGGTGGGGGGTGGATATTGATTTTGGAGTAACATATTTTTTATTTTATCGATTTCAACGCTAAGTAGTTTGTAGTCATTGCAGCGTGTCATACTATCAGACAGCTCACCATACGTCAAAATTAACATAAAGTCATAAAACATATAAATGTATGTAACTCTGTAATGCTTGGACATATCTACTTAAAACTTGCGGTCCAGGATATTTCGGTACGGTACATTTCGGCCTGGGACATTTCGGCCCAAAGTGTTAAAGGGGACATTTCGGCCCACCTTGGTTTTTATTCGCCTGGAATTGAAAAGCGGGCTGTATTATGGTATCATCTCCGGCAGTCCGGCGTCCGCTTTCCCTTCCGCTCCATAACTTCAAAAGTTTTGATTCCATCTGCACAATTTTTTCTGAGTATATACCTTATGGGTAGAAGGTGTGTCGCAAACTATTTTCAACATCACTGGTTACATAATATCGGAGTTATATTGGATTATGTAATATGCCCTTCCGCTCCATAACTTCTAAAGTTTTGATTCCATCAGCACAATTTTTTCTGAGTATATACCTTATGGGTAGAAGGTGTGTCGCGAACTATTTTTAACATCACTGGTTGCATAATATTGGAGTTATATTGGATTATTTAATATTCCCTTCCACTCCATAACTTCTAAAGTTTGGATTCCATCTGCACAATTTTTCTGAGTATATATCTTATGGGTAGAAGGTGTGTCGCGAACTATTTTTAACATCACTGTTTACATAATATGGGAGTTATATTGGATTATGTAATATTCCTTTCCGCTCCATAACTTTCAAAGTTTTGATTCCATGTGGACAATTTTTTCTGAGGATATAGCTTATGGGTAGAAGGTGTGCCAGCTTCCTTGGATAATTTAGTGATAGCTACATGTATGGTTTCCAAAACCTAAAAAGTTTAGAATTATAATTATTTCTCTGTTTTAAAGGCTCTTCAATTCAGTTTTATTACCCATATGGTAAAGCAAATATAGCTGCTTAAAGATATGTTTGACAATATTCATAAACCTGGTTGTAAGTGTAAACAGATAAGACTTGTATATTTACACACCATTGACCATCTCAGAGATTAGGCTGTGTTCAAATATACCTATATAAAATGTGGCAAACATTTTATCATTTCTTTCTCCATATTCAGCAATGTTTCAGCTATAACAGTGATACTATAGTGGTCTTCTGGTCAATCTTTCCAACTTTCATAATACATATGTTACAGGTATTAGTCGGAGAAATAGTAATTATTGAGGTCTAACAAACTCACATATGTACTTGGTCACACTTTTATGTGCGAATTTGCTAAATTGTTTCCATTGTTTCTAATACAATACTCTATTATCATGTTTTCTGATTTTTTTACTACAGGTAATTACCAAAGGGTATGAATTTCAAAGCTTGCAATTTTTAGTTTATGCGCAAAGCCTTGGCATGTGCTGCAGACAATTTTCACTTTATTATAAAACTTTTAACAAGAAAATATAAATAAATTTGTCTCTCCTGGGCAGTTTGGCTCCGTGAAACATATTGTATAGTCATGTAAACTTCCTAGCTTTATCCACAAAAATAAACTTGTAACAATAAGATGAGCAATATTAAGCATGATAAGGGTAGGTAAGCTTGTGTTGATTGGCCCAGTAATTAAAATCAAAGAGGGAAAGATTATCTCTGTTGTGACTTCTTGAACACTCAGTACCTGGCCAGCTTCAGAATGGTGCTGGTCACCTTATCAGATTGAAGCCTGTGATTGATCCCATTATGCTTGGCGTTATGTAGTGGTGGGCTATATATGTAACGTATTGTGGTTAGATAAATTTTTCAACTTAAGCTCAACTTAATGAGCATATATATATTCATATAGAATAAGAGAAAGAAATGAGAAAATGTTTAATCAAATAGAATTAAAACCAAGGTAGGCCGAAATGTCCCCTTTTGCACTTTGGAACGAAATATCCCAGGCCGAACTGTCCCAGGCCGAAATATACTGTACCGAAATGTCCCAGGCCGAAATGTCTGGATACCTTAAACTTGATATGTAAGTAGTGCCTTATTGAAAGAAGGCGTGTAATTACTTTAAAGTGGGATGAGCTGCCACAATTAATTCACACTTTGTTCATAATTTCTGATCGTCACAACAGTAAAAGGCTTTCGAGGCTATCGACAAACTAAACGTATAATTCAGAAGCTTTTTAGTGCTTCTAGTCTCGAGAATGTTCGATAAAGTATTGCTTTGAACTAACTTTGGCTTAGAATGAATAAACGGTCGTCCCGGTTATTTAAATTTTGTTTACTTTTCGAACACGTATTCGGTTCATACAGGCCACATACTCTATGGATTTTCCTCATTCATTTAGTTTTTTGATGGCCTTCAAAGCCCCTTACTGTCGTGACGATCAGACATTATGAAAAAAGTGTGAATTTCGGCAGCTCATGCCACTTTAAGGACACTGCAAAGCTGCCAGACTGAAATTCACATGGTCAATAGTAACAATAGGGAGACGATCCAGTGTGTCATATTATAAGACTGGAAGAGGAAAGAGTTAACTCCCCTGAATATATTATTGTCATTCGCTGATGTTTCTTTTACAGGCATTATCTCAAAAAGTACAAGTCTGATTAAACCAAATCTTGACATTTATGACAGTCAATTTCTGCAGATGTAAACAAACAACTAAACGACTTCCGCTTGGACCCCGGAAACAGCTGCTTTAGCAGCTTTAATTAGGGGTCCAAGCAATGGCTTGGAACCCTCTTATTTTTGTAAGGGTTCTTATTATTATTATTATTTTCTGATGTTCTTTGCCGGACACTATCTCAAAAAGTATTTGTCGGATAATACTCAAACTTTACATGTAGGACTGCTATGGACTAGAGATGCAAACGAAACAAGTATGACGTCATAGGTCACATGGTATGGCTGCCATCTTGGATTTTGGGCCAAAATACAAAACGTCTTCTTCTCTGAAACCACTGGACCTACATATGTCAAACTTAGATTTTTATGTAGTGTGGGTATGGAACTAAAATCTAATTCGGAAACGATTTTGATGAGATTAATTTCTAGGGAGCTCGCCATAGGTCAAAATTAAGACAAAGTAAAAAAACCTATAAATGTCTCTAACTCTGTAATGCTTAGACATATATACTTGAAACTTAATATATAAGTAGTGCTATATTAAAAGATTGTGTGTACTTATTTTAAAGTTCATTAGTTTGTTAATTAGACTTTTAGCTAATTTATTTGTATCTTTACTTCTAATGCATTTACAGAAATGAAAAATATATCACAATATGCTAAATTGCTTTACTTGTTCGAATATGTAATAAATAAAACAAATTTCTTAACCGATGTTATGTTTTTTTAGGCTATAAGTTTTTCAGTCAGGCATTTATTGCCTGAAGTTTTATGGCCTGTTAAGATAAGAGGGGTATTGCTATAGGCTAATGTATACAATAAGCAATAAAGCAGCATGGAGATGTTTATTGACATAGGCCTGATCTCTCTGGTTTATTACCTTAATGGACACTGCAAAGCTGGCAGACTGAATTTGACATGGTCAATGTTAACAATAGGTAGATTATACATGATAGATTCTTCTATGGAGCGGTTTTACTAAAACCAAAACACATGGGACAATTTGTACTACTTTCTACATGGCCATGTTTAATATGAGCTTTCCAACACAACGTTGGTATGTTAAAACAGGCATTATATACACAGTAAGAATCAACAAAACAAATACAAAAGTTATTATCATTGATAAGATGTGATTCCTACCCTGCAGTTAAAATCACTACAATCTTAGTGGGGGAGGGGGAGGCAATCCTATTACAGGTCAAGAGTTAACTACATGTATTAAGATATGAAGGACATGGAATCAGCAGGTGTGCTGTAACATCAGGATATTACACAGAGGATAAGACAACCTTATCTATTGAATGGAGATAGTTGGTTACACATTGAATAAGCGGAGAGAAACAAATGAAATTGGAACATTTAATATAGGATTTCATTATGAAATTTGAAGGAACTCTTTCTATGCTAAGTTAAGCTAGTTCTTAGCCTGGTCAATTATCTCACATGACAGTGTGTTGGGATTGTGATTGCTGTAACAGTGACTTGCAACTGCAGAGGAGCCACTGTTTTGGTGCATAATGTGATTCTCGGAGAACCTCTGATTAATATGTCTGGATGTAAGTCCTACATAAGATGCAGGGCAATCACCACATGTTTTTCATTTTCGCCATCTTTGTAATTAAAATAAGAACTGATTGAGAAAGTTTCGCTTAAAGATACAAACTGAGCTGTCTGGATAAGGTTTTCAAGTGATTTTAGTTCTTTAGATAATTTTGATTGAGGCTGGTCCATGAAAGGGTGTTCTGATGAAGATTGTTGTTTTCAGGTCCGAATTGTTTACGAAATGGGTTGTCGGAAAATTTATTTTCTAGGAACTGTTTAATGATTTTGTCTACCGTGGGGGGGGGGGGGATGGATATTGATTTTGGAGTAACATATTTTATATTTTATCGATTTCAACGCTAAGTAGTTTGTAGTCATTACAGTGTGTCATACTATCAGACAGCTCACCATACGTCAAAATTAACATAAAGTCATAAAACATATAAATGTATGTAACTCTGTAATGCTTAGACATATCTACTTAAAACTTGCGGTCCGGGATATTTCGGCCTTCGCTTTCCCTTCCGCTCCATAACTTCAAAAGTTTTGATTCCATCTGCACAATTTTTTCTGAGTATATACCTTATGGGTAGAAGGTGTGTCGCAAACTATTTTCAACATCACTGGTTACATAATATCGGAGTTATATTGGATTATATAATATGCCCTTCCGCTCCATAACTTCTAAAGTTTTGATTCCATCGGCACAATTTTTTCTGAGTATATACCTTATGGGTAGAAGGTGTGTCGCGAACTATTTTTAACATCACTGGTTACATAATATGGGAGTTATATTGGATTATTTAATATTCCCTTCCACTCCATAACTTCTAAAGTGTTGATTCCATCTGCACAATTTTTTCTGAGTATATACCTTATGGGTAGAAGGTGTGTCGCGAACTATTTTTAACATCACTGTTTACATAATATGGGAGTTATATTGGATTATGTAATATTCCTTTCCGCTCCATAACTTTCAAAGTTTTGATTCCATCTGGACAATTTTTTCTGAGGATATAGCTTATGGGTAGAAGGTGTGCCAGCTTCCTTGGATAATTTAGTGATAGCTACATGTATGGTGGCCAAAATCTAAAAAGTTTAGAATTATAATTATTTCTCTGTTTTAAAGGCTCTTCAATTCAATTTTATTACCCATATGGTAAAGCAAATATAGCTGCTTAAAGATATGTTTGACAATATTCATAAACCTGGTTGAAAGTGTAAACAGATAAGACTTGTATATTTACACACCATTGACCATCTCAGAGATTAGGCTGTGTTCAAATATACCTATATAAAATGTGGCAAACATCCTGGCTAGTGATCTCTTCAGCAAGTGATTGAACCCACTGACCAATCAGAATTAGTTGGACTCCAAGCTGAAGACCTGGACATTTAACACCAGATGAGATTTCATATTTGAAGGACCCATTGCATATATTCAAAAATATATATATGGAAGGATTTGGTTTGGTATGGCTGCAGTGACTGTGCCTTTGCGGGCGTATTTTGGGTTTCCCGAAACTCTTGTTATTCAATTTAATTGTATATTTTATCATTTCTTTCTCCATATTCAGCAATTTTTCAGCTATAACAGTGATACTATAGTGGTCTTCTGGTCAATCTTTCCAACTTTCATGATACATATGTTACAGGTATTAGTCGGAGAAATAGTAATTATTGAGGTCTAACAAACTCACATATGTACTAGGTCACACTTTTATGTGCGAATTTGCAAAATTGTTTCCATTGTTTCTAATACAATATTCTATTATCATGTTTTCTGATTTTTTTACTACAGTTAATTACAAAAGGGTATGAATTTCAAAGCTTTCAATTTTTAGTTTATGCGCAAAGCCTTGGCATGTGCTGCAGACAATTTTCACTTTATTATAAAACTTTTAACAAGAAAATATAAATAAATTTGTCTCTCCTGGGCAGTTTGGCTCCGTGAAACATATTGTATAGTCATGTAAACTTCCTAGCTTTATCCACAAAAATAAACCTGTAACAATAAGATGAGCAATATTAAGCATGATAAGGGTATGTAAGCTTGTGTTGATTGGCCCAGTAATTAAAATCAAAGAGGGAAAGATTATCTCTGTTGTGACTTCTTGAACACTCAGTACGTGGCCAGCTTCAGAATGGTGCTGGTCACCTTATCAGATGGAAGCCTGTGATTGATCCCATGATGCTTGGCGTTATGTAGTGGTGGGCTATATATGTAACGTATTGTGGTTAGATAAATTTTTCAACTTAAGCTCAACCTAATGAGCATATATATATTCATATAGAATAAGAGAAAGAAATGAGAAAATGTTTAATCAAATAGAATTAAAACCAAGGTAGGCCGAAATGTCCCCTTTTTCACTTTGAAACGAAATGTCCCAGGCCGAACTGTCCCAGGCCGAAATATACTGTACCGAAATGTCCCAGGCCGAAATGTCTGGATACCTAAAACTTGATATGTAAGTAGTGCCTTATTGAAAGAAGGCGTGTAATTATTTTAAAGTGGGATGAGCTGCCACAATTAATTCACACTTTGTTCATAATTTCTGATCGTCACAAAAGTAAGAGGCTATCGACAAACTAAATGATTGGCGTTGGAATGAGGAAAATCCATACAGATTGTGGCCTATACGAACCGAATGCTTGTTCGAAAAGTAAACAAAATTTAAATAACCGGGACGACCATTCCTTCATTCTAAGCCAAAGTTAGTTCAAAACTATACTTTATCGTACATTTTCGAGACTAGTAGCACTAAAAAGCTTCTGAATTATGCGTCTTGAGAAAAATAGCCAATAATTTTAACATTCTATTTTAACGTCAAGTCAACATTTTGGCAGCTCATGCCACTTCAAAGTTCATTAGTTCGTTAATTAGGCTTGAAACTTGATATATAAGTAGTACCCTGTTCAGCGAAAGCGTTTTAGTACTTAAAAGTTCATGAGTTAATTAATTAGGCTTTTAGCTAATTTATTTGTATCTTTACTTCTAATGCACT
Source organism: Lepidochitona cinerea (assembly GCA_963971465.1). Lineage (NCBI taxonomy): Eukaryota > Metazoa > Mollusca > Polyplacophora > Chitonida > Tonicellidae > Lepidochitona > Lepidochitona cinerea. The sequence continues at coordinate 52,845,010 of OZ020553.1, forward strand.
TACAGAAAGGAAAAATATATCACAATATTTAAAATCACTTTACTTGTTCGAAAACATAATAAATAAAACAGGTTTCTTAACCGATGGTATGCTTTTTAGGCTATTAGTTTTTTCAGTCCGGTTTTGTATAAGCGTTTACTGCCTCAAAATTTATGACCTGTCAAGATAAGATTGGTAGTGTTAGGCTATTGCTTATATTACCCGATAAGCAGCATGGGGATGTTTATGACATAGGCCTGATCTCTATAGTGTCCTTAAAGTGGCATGAGCTGCCAAATTGTTGATATTTTGACTTTAAAACAATTTGTTTAAATTATTGGCTATTTTTCTCAAGACGTATAATTCAGAAGCTTTTTAGTGCTTCTAGTCTCGAGATTGTTCGATAAAGTATTGCTTTGAACTAACTTTGGCTTAGAATGAATAAACGGTCGTCCCGGTTATTTAAATTTTGTTTACTTTTTGAACACGTTTTCGGTTCATACAGGCCACATACTGTATGGATTTTCCTCATTCATTTAGTTTTTCGATGGCCTTCAAAGCCCCTTACTGTCGTGACGATCAGAAATTATGAAAAAAGTGTGAATTTCGGCAGCTAATGCCACTTTAAGGACACTGCAAAGCTGCCAGACTGAAATTCACATGGTCAATAGTAACAATAGAGAGACGATCCAGTGTGTCATATTATAAGACTGGAAGAGGAAAGAGTTAACTCCCCTGAATATATTATTGTCATTTGCTGATGTTTCTTTTACAGGCATTATCTCAAAAAGTACAAGTCTGATTAAACCAAATCTTGACATTTATGACAGTCAATTTCTGCAGATGTAAACAAACAACTAAACGACTTCCGCTTGGACCCCGGAAACAGCTGCTTTAGCAGCTTTAATTATTATTAGGGGGCCAAGCAATGGCTTGGAACCCTATTATTTTTGTAAGGGTTATTATTATTATTATTATTATTATTATTATTATTTTCTGATGGTCTTTGCCGGACAATATCTCAAAAAGTATTCGTCAGATAAAACTCAAACTTTACATGTAGGACTGCTATGGACTAGGGATGCAAACGAAACAAGTATGACGTCATAGGTCAAATGGTATGGCGGCCATCTTGGATTTTCGTCCAAAAAAATGAAATATTTGAACGACTTCTTCTCTAAAACCACTGGACCTACATATGTCAAACTTGGATTTTTATGTAGTGCGGGTATGGAACTAAATTCTAATTCGGAAACGATTTTGATGAGATCAAAATCTAGGGAGCTCGCCATAGGTCAAAATTAACATAAGGTCAAAAAACGTATAAATGTCTCTTACTATGTAATGCTAAGACATATCTACTTGAAACTTGATATATAAGTAGTGTTATATTAAAAGAACGTGTGTACTTATTTTAAAGTTCATTAGTTCGATAATTAGGCTTTTAGCTAATTTATTTGTATCTTTACTTCTAATGCACTTACAGAAATGAAAAATATATCACAATGTGCTAAATCGCTTTACTTATTCGAATATGTAATAAATAAAACAGATTTCTTAACCGATCTTATGTTTTTTTAGGCTATTAGTTCTTCAGTCAGGCAGTTATTGCCTCAAGATTTATGGCCCGTCAAGACCAGCTGGCCACAGTTGAGGCTATTGGGTACATTAACTGATAAGCTGTATAGAGATGTCCTTTGATGTCTGTTTGGTGCATTATCTATGGCCAAACACAAGGGAGATGATCCAGTGTGTCAAGACTGGAAGACGAAAGAATTAACTCCCCTTAATATATTATTGTGATTTTGTGATGTTTCTTTTTCGGGCATTATCTCAAAAAGTACAAATCGGATTAAACCAAATCTTGACATATATGACCGTCATTGTCTGCAGATGTAAGCAAACAACTAAACGACTTCCGCTTGGACCCCGGAAACTGCTTTAGCAGCTTTAATTATTATTATTTTCTGATGGTCTTTGCCGGACACTATCTCAAAAAGTATTCATCAGATAAAACTCAAACTTTACATGTAGGACTGCTATGGACTAGGGATGCAAAGAAAACAAGTATGACGTCATAGGTCACATGGTATGGCGGCCATCTTGGATTTTCGGCCAAAAAACAAAACGTCTTCTTCTCAGAAACGACCGGACCTACATATGTCAAACTTGGATTTTTATGTAGTGCGGGTATGGGACTAAAATCTAATTTGGAAACGATTTTGATGAGATCAATATCTAGGGAGCTCGCCATAGGTCAAAATTAGCATAAAGTCAAAAAAACGTATAAATGTCTGTGTCTATGTAATGCTTAGACATATCTACTTGAAACTTGATATATAAGTAGTGCTGGACTAAAAGAACGTGTGTACTTATTTTAAAGTTCATTAGTTCGTTAATTAGGCTTTTAGCTAATTTAATTGTATCTTTACTTCTAATGCACTTACAGAAATGAAAAATATATCACAATATGCTAAATCGCTTTACTTGTTCGAATATGTAATAAATAAAACAGATTTCTTAACCGATCTTATGTTTTTTTAGGCTATTAGTTTTTCAGTCAGACAGTTTTTGCCTCAAGATTTATGGCCCGTCAAGACCAGCTGGCCACAGTTGAGGCTATCGATTACATTAACTGATAAGCTGTATAGAGATGTCCTTTGATGTCTGTTTGGTGCATTATCTATGGCCAAACACAAGGGAGATGATCCAGTGTGTCAAGACGATAGAATTAACTCCCCTTAATATATTATTATGATTTTGTGATGTTTCTTTTTCGGGCATTATCTCAAAAAGTACAAATCGGATTAAACCAAATCTTGACATATATGACCGTCATTGTCTGCAGATGTAAGCAAACAACTAAACGACTTCCGCTTGGATCCCGGAAACTGCTTTAGCAGCTTTAATTATTATTATTATTTTCTGATGTTCTTTGCCGGACACTATCTCAAAAAGTATTTGTCGGATAATACTCAAACTTTACATGTAGGACTGCTATGGACTAGAGATGCAAACGAAACAAGTATGACGTCATAGGTCACATGGTATGGCTGCCATCTTGGATTTTGGGCCAAAAAACAAAACGTCTTCTTCTCTTAAACCAATCGGCCTACATTTGTCAAACTTGGCTTTTTATGTAGGGTGTGTATGGAACTAAAATAATGGTTGAAAATATCTTCGGTCAGATCAATATCTAGGGAGCTCGCCATAGGTCAAAATTAACATAAAGTCAAAAAACCTATAAATGTCTCTAACTCTGTAATGCTTAGACATATATACTTGAAACTTGATATATAAGCAATGCTATATTAAAAGAAGGCGTGCAATTAATTTAAAGTTCATTAGTTGGTTAATTAAGCTTTTAGCTAATTTATTTGTATCTTTACTTCTAATGCACTTACAGAGATGAAAAATATATCACAATATTCTAAATCGCTTTACTTGTTCGAATATGTAATAGATAAAACAGATTTCTTAACCGATGTTGTGTTTTTTTAGCTTATTAGTTTTTCAGTCAGGCTTTGTACTGCCTCAAGTTTTATGACCTGTCAAGATAAGAGCGGAGGCGCTAGGCTGATGTTTACAATAGCAATAAAGCAGCATGGAGATGTTTATTGACATAGGCCTGATCTCTCTGGTTTATTAGCTTAAGGAGCTGCAAAGCTGGCAGACTGAAATTTACATGGTCAATAGTAACAATAGGTAGATGACCACTTATAGATTCTTCCGTGGAGCGGTTTTACTAAAACCAAAACACATAGGACAACTTGTACTATACTTTGTACATGGTCATGTTTAATATGAACTTTCGAGAGAAACTGCTTTCATCATCAGAAATTACAGCAACACAACGTTGGCATATTAAAACAGGCATTATATACACAGTAAGAATCAACAAAACAAACACAAAAGTTATTATCATTGATAAGGTGTGATTCCTACACTGCAGTTGAAATCACTACAATCTAAGGTGGGGGGGGGGGGGAATGTTATTACAGGTCAAGAGTTAACTACATGTTTTAAGATATAAAGGACATGGAATCAGCAGGTGTGCTGTAACATCAGAATATTAGGAAGTTGTTTAGATGCTTTTAATCCACTGTTTAAGACCGGCCTATTTCTTCTAATACACAGAGCTTCTCTGAACAGTATGTCTGACCAGTGATATGATTTATCAATAATTACAGTGTCAATAAGAATAAAGTCGCAAAGTTTAGGTGGACTAAGATCATTTAAATTGCCTGGTAATGATTGTAAGTTTTTCAAAAAAATAAATTCTTCACAATTAGAAACCTGATTGAAAATTTCACTGTTTTTATTTGGACTGCCATGTTCTTTTATTCCAAGATTTATGGCCGGTCAAGACAAGCTGGACAGGCTATGTAGTGCAGGTCAGATGGATATAGTGACTGGGGATGGGCTTAACATTTATATCGGGTGTATCACACCATTGTCCACTGTAATCTAATACCCCAGCCAATATCTAGGGAACTCGCCAATGGACAAAATTAACATAAAGTCATAAAACCTATAAATGTCTCTAACTCTGTAATGCTTTGACATATCTACTTGAAACTTGATATATAAGTAGTGCTATGTACAAAGAAAGCGTGTAATTATTTTAAAGTTCATGAGTTAATTAATTAGGCTTTCAGCTAATTTATTTGTATCTTTACTTCTAATGCACTTACAGAAATGAAAAATATATCACAATATGCTAAATCGCTTTACTTGTTCGAATATGTAATAAATAAAACAGATTTCTTAACCGATCTTATGTTTTATTAGACTAATAGTTTTTCAGTCAGGCAGTAATTGCCTCAAGATTTATGGCCCGTCAAGACCAGCTGGCCACATTTGAGGCTATTGAGTACATTAACTGATAAGCTGTATAGAGATGTCTTTTGATGTCTCTTTGGTGCATTATCTATGGCCAAACACAAGGGAGATGATCCAGTGTGTCAAGACTGGAAGACGAAAGAATTAACTCCCCTTAATATATTATTGTGATTTTGTGATGTTTCTTTTTCGGGCATTATCTCAAAAAGTACAAATCGGATTAAACCAAATCTTGATACATATGACCGTCATTGTCTGCAGATGTAAGCAAACAACTAAACTACTTCCGCTTGGACCCCGGAAACTGCTTTAGCAGCTTTAATTATTATTATTATTTTCTGATGTTCTTTGCCGGACACTATCTCAAAAAGTATTTGTCGGATAATACTCAAACTTTACATGTAGGACTGCTATGGACTAGAGATGCAAACGAAACAAGTATGACGTCATAGGTCACATGGTATGGCTGCCATCTTGGATTTTGTGCCAAAAAACAAAACGTCTTCTTCTCTTAAACCAATCGGCCTACATTTGTCAAACTTGGCTTTTTATGTAGGGTGTGTATGGAACTAAAATAATGGTTGAAAATATCTTCGGTCAGATCAATATCTAGGGAGCTCGCCATAGGTCAAAATGAACATAAAGTCATAAAACCTATAAATGTCTCTAACTCTGTAATGCTTAGACATATATACTTGAAACTTGATATATAAGCAATGCTATATTAAAAGAAGCCGTGCAATTAATTTAAAGTTCATTAGTTCGTTAATTAGGCTTTTAGCTAATTTATTTGTATCTTTACTTCTAATGCACTTACAGAAATGAAAAATATATCACAATATTCCAAATCGCTTTACTTGTTCGAATATGTACTAGATAAAACAGATTTCTTAACCGATGTTGTGTTTTTTAGGCTACTAGATTTTCAGTCAGGCTTTGTACTGCCTCAAGTTTTATGGCCTGTCAAGATAAGAGCGGTCCGGCTAGGCTCATGTTTACAATAAGCAATAAAGCAGCACGGAGATGTTTATTGACATAGGCCTGATCTATCTGGTTTATTAGTTTAAGGAGCTGCAAAGCTGGTTGACTGAAATTCACAAGGTCAAAAGTAACAATAGGTAGATGATCACTAATAGATTCTTCTATGGGGCGGTTTTACTTAAACCAAAACACATAGGACAACTTGTACTATAATTTGTACATGGTCATGTTTAATATGAGCTTTCCAGAGAAACTACTCTCATCATCAGAAATTACAGCAACACAACGTCGGCATGTTAAAAAAGGCATTATATACACAGTAAGAATCAACAAAACAAACACAAAAGTTATTATCATTGATAAGGTGTGATTCCTACACTGCAGTAGAAATCACTACAATCTAAGGTGGGGGGGGGGGCAATCTTATTACAGGTCAAGAGTTAACTACATGTATTAAGATATGAAAGACAAGGAATCAGCAGGTGTGCTGTAACATCAGGATGTTGTAGGTGGACTAAGATCATTTAAATTGCCTGGTAATGGTTGTAAGTTTTCCAAAAAAATAAATGCTTTACAAATAGAAACATGGTTGAAAATTTCACTGTTTTTATTTGTACTGCCATGTTCTTTAATTCTTGTAATAAGACATCGGTCAGTTTTACCAATGTAGTCTGAGCCACATGCTGGGCACGTAAATTTATAAATAACTGACCAAACTTAGGCATGCATTTTCTTAGCAATTGTTGGGCAGAAAACTTACGATATCCATTCCATGATAAAAACTTTAGAATGTCCTTACATTCAGTATTAAAAGATAATTCATCGAAACAAATTCTGAAGGCTCTATAAATCAACGATATCCCTAATCTGTTTTCTTTATCTGTTTTGTCAACGTGCATATGTAATAATGATAATAAGTTTGTGAAATCTGTAAGGCCATTCCTAATATTGTTATATCACTGCTTAATCCGTTTGTTTGTTACCTGTATATATACCAATGTTGTTGGTAATGTACCTTATTCCTGATGATGACTGAATAAAAGTCGAAATATTGAGTCAATATGAAGTTTTCGTTTTGCGGAATAACACTACTTGTGTACTGTTGGTTACACATTGAATAAGCGGAGAGGAACGGATGAAATTTGAACATTTAATATAGGATTTAATTTTGAAATAAGAAGGGACTCTTTGTATGCTAAGTTAAGCTTGTTGTTAGCCTGGTCAATTACCTCACATGACAGTGTGTTGGGACTGTGATTGTTGTTGTAACAGTGACTTGCAACTGTACAGGAGCCACTGTTTTGGTGCATAATGTGATGCTCGGAGAACCTCTGATTAATATGTCTGGATGTAAGTCATACATAAGATGCAGGACAATCACCACATGTAACCTTGTAAATAACATTACTTCTTCGCGATCTTTGTAATTAAAATAAGAACTGATTGAGAAAGTTTCGACTTTAATTAAGGCATCGTCAGGAGAATTATGTGTACATCAAAAGACAGTGTGCATTTATATAGAAAAACAGAATACAATGATGGTTGACACTAAGAAGGCATGGGAGATTAAAATTGTGACACAATAGAGCAGGTTTCTAAAGGGCAGTCATAATACCTAGCCAGGCTAATAAATTAAGTAAACATTTGTCACTGAAATCCTTGCTAGGTCATATGCATACATTCACAGTAATAATTTGTAAAGTTTGAGAAAAATAAAATACATGCTGTAAGTATATCAAATATATATCTGTAATGAGCAAAAAGAACAAAGAGACAGGAAAAAATAATAATAGAATTTTTCAATCAACCGCATTAATTAAAATCATATATTTAATATGTATAATAAATATATGATTTTAATTAATGTGATAGCTAATATATTTGTATCTTTACTTCTAATGCACTTACAGAAATGCAAAATATATCACAATATGCTAAATTGCTTTACTTGTTCGAATATGTAATAAATAAAGCAGATTTCTTAACCGATGCGGTTAGCTAATTTATTTGTATCATTACTTCTAATGCACTTACAGAAATGAAAAATATATCACAATATGCTAAATCGCTTTACTTGTTCGAATATGTAATAAATAAAACAGATTTCTTAACCAATCTTATGTTTTTTAAGGCCATTACTTTTTCAGTCAGGCATTTATTGCCTTAAGATTTCTGGCCCGTCAAGACCATCTGGCCACTGTTAAAGCTATTGATTACATTAACTGATAAGCTGTATAGAGATGTCTTTTAATGTCTCATTGGTGCATTATCTATGGCCAAACACAAGAGAGATGACCCAGTGTGTCAAGACTGGAAGACGAAAGAATTAACTCCCCTTAATATATTATTGTGATTTTCTGATGTTTCTTTTTCGGGCATTATCTCAAAAAGTACAAATCGGATTAAACCAAATCTCGACATATAGGACCGTCATTGTCTGCAGATGTAAGCAAACAACTAAACGACTTCCGCTTGGACCCCGGAAACAGCTGCTTTAGCAGCTTTAATTATTAGGGGTCCAAGCAGCAATGGCTTGGAACCCTCTTATTTTTGTAAGGGTTATTATTATTATTATTATTATTATTATTATTATTTTCTGATGTTTCTTGCCGGACAATACCTCAAAAAGTATTCGTCAGATTAAACTTAAACTTTACATGTAGGACTGCTATGGACTAGGGATGCCAACGAAACAAGTATGACGTCGTAGATCACATGGTATGGCGGCCATCTTGGATTTTCGGGCAAAAAAAAAAACGTCTTCTTCTCTTAAAGCACTGGACCTACATATGTCAAACTTGGCTTTTCATGTAGGGCGTGTATGGAACTAAAATATTGGTTGGAAATATCTTCGGTGAGATCAATATCTAGGGAGTCGCCAAAGGTCAAAATTACCATAAAGTTTAAAAACCTATAAATGTCTCTAACTCTGTAATGCTTAGACATATGTACTTAAAACTTGATATATAAGTAGCGCTATATTAAAAGAACGCGTGTAATTATTTTAAAGTTCATTAGTTTGTTAATTAAGCTTTTAGCTAATTTATTTGTATCTTTACTTCTACTGCACTTACAGCAATGAAAAACATATCACAATATTCTAAATTGCTTAACTTGTTCGAATATGTAATAAATAAAACAGATTTCTTGAACGATGTTATGTTTTTTTAGCCTATTAGATTTTCAGTCAGGCTTTGTTCTGCCTCAATTTTTATGGCCTGTGAAGATAAGAGCGGTAGACTAGGCAAATGTTTACAATAAGCAATAAAGCAGCATGGAGATGTTTATTGACATAGCCTGATCTCTCTAGTTTATTACCTTAAGGACAGAGCCATATACATATATAGTGACTGGTGATGGCCGTAATACTTATCTATGTGTGTCACCCTACGGTCCACTGTAATCTAATACCCCAGCCACTTGTCTTGGCTTCTATTGGGGAAGCTGGGATTGGGAGCCAGAATGCATGGTATTATTGTGCATGGATTGAGCAGAATAGTTTTCGGAAGACGAAAGAATTAACTCCGCTGAATATATTATTGATAATAAGATATCTACGATTATTGAAATATAGGACCGTCACCGTCTGCTGATGTAAACAAACAACTAAACGAGTTATTTTCTGATGCTTTTTGCCGGACAATATCTCAAAAAGCATTAACGGGATAAAACTCAAACTTTACATGTAGGACTGCTATGGACTAGAGATGCATACGAAATAAGTATGACGTCATAGGTCACATGGTATGGCGACCAACTTGGATTTTCGGCCAAAAAACAAAACGTCTTCTCAAACCACTGGACCTACATATGTCAAACTTGGCTTTTTGTAGGGTGTGTATGGAACTAAACTATTGGTCGGAAATATCTTTGGTGAGATTAATATCTAGGTAGCCCGCCAAAGGTCAAAATTAACATAAAACGTATAAATGTCTCTAACTCTGTAATGCTTAGACATATCTACTTGAAACTTTATATATCAGTAGTGCTATATTAAAAGAACGCGTGTAATTATTTTAAAGTTCATTAGTTCGTTAAAGTGGCATGAGCTGTCAAAATTCAGACTATTGTCATAGATTCTGATTGTCACGACAGAAAAATGCTTTGTAGGTCATCGAAAAACTGAACGATTGGCTTTGAAGGTCATCGAAAAACTGAATGATTGGCGTTGGAATGAGGAAAATCTATACAGTATGTGGCCTATACTAACCGAAATAGTGTTCGAAAAGTAAACAAAATTTGCATAACCGGGATGACCATTCAGTCATTCTAAGCCAAAGTTAGTTGAAAACAATGGGTTATCGTACATTAAGAAGACTATCAGCATTAAAAAGCTTCTGAATTATACGGTCTTGAGAAAAATAGCCTGTAATTTTAACATTCTGTTATAATGGCCAAATATCTCAATTTTGGCAGCTCATGCCACTTTAATTAAGCTTTTAGCTACTTTATTTGTATCTTCACTTCTAATGCAATTGCATATATGAAAAATATATCATTTAACAACATTTGATTTATTGCCCTAGCGACGATTAAGCTGGGGAATAGGGCTGCTTTGTGTACATTAACCTGATAAGAAGCAGGGAAGAGTTTCTAGTCATCTAGCTTATTCCTCTCTTGAGTTTAAGGATTTGAATACATTTCAAACAGAAATAACAAAAATAAGCAGGGTCAAAACTAACAAAAGGAGAATTCGTGTGGTGGGTCATTAGACCATTCAAAGGGGAATTCATCTTGTCTCTAACTCTGTATAGCTTACACATATATATTTCATTGATTGTTTGGTGTTTTACGCCGCGCTCAAGATTATTTCACTTATATAGCGGCGTTGCCAGTTTTATTGTGGGATGAAACCTGGATGAAAGCATTTTATTCTGTACCTAATTTATTCTAATTAAGCCTGGGCTCGATCGGTAGACCGGCTGGCGCTGTATCTGACCAGCCTGCACTCATTCATTTCATTTTTCTATCTCGCCGTCATTATTTTATGAGTGCGTGTGTGTGTGTGTGGGGGGGGGGGGGGGGGTAGCTTGGGCTCGATCGGTAAACCGAAATATGTGAAATAGTCTTAAAGAAGAAAACAAAAACACTTTCAAGTTCAGTTTATTTGCAGTAAAATTTGCTTTTTAACAGTAGCAAAGATATATATTTTTGCGATTTGAAGTGAAGCCCCTCAGTGAAGTTTATAAAATACCACACGCCCAAAAGTTATGCACAGTTTAGCCTGACTCAAATTGAAGACTGAGACGTTGATCATAATTTCTTTAACTTATTAACTTCACTAAAGGCCGTGCGGGGCGAAAAAAATCCCAAAATATATATTTGGCACCGTTAGAAAGGAAAACTGAGAGTGAATAAACTGAACATAAAAGTGTTTTTTTGTTTTTTCGCCTTTATGGGCGGCGTTAAACACCAAACAATCAATCGTTTTCTAACAAATTGTGGCTCAATTCAATCATCCTGAAATGATTTCTCTTCCTTTATTCAAAAACAAACAAATATGAGTTTTGAGGTAATATCTTTCTTTATTTGAAAAAAAGGTGGAGGAAACCGGAGATCCCGGGGAAAACCACCGATCTTTGGCAAGTTTTTTAAAAACTATTCCACATGTAACAAACAAGATACTAAATATAATAAAATTGTTACATTGGTGGAAGGCTATAATAAGCTGCATGCTATACACAAAGCCGCCAAAGACCCCATCACAAACTCGAACAACGGCATTATTTGCGATTGATTTTCTATAATTAAAGCGTGTAACATTTAAAAAAGTGATAACTGAAAATAAAAATATAGTTTGGCAGATGTGTATAAAGCAAAATTTCCTGGTATTGTAAACATTTTAATCAATCCTAGGTGAAACCCCAAAGGCATAGATCTACAACTATTAATGCTAGATAGATAAGGTCTCATTTGAGAAAAGTAATCGTAACATTTGGCTTCAAACGTAACAAGATATTCTAAATAAGGAGATATTAGTTCTTATATAACAGGCTGTTATTTAAAAAGAGAGCTGAACATTTTTGGACTGGGAAAATATTGCTATTACACGTAGATTAATTTCCTCAAGTTTTCCTGTTAATAACCATCAATCTATACAGAGAATACATGGGGAAAATGTCTTTATAGCACTTGCAAAATATGATAACATTTTATGTTATATCAACAGTTGCCTATGAGAAATTTTTAAAAAATCATAAAGATGCCATGGTATGTATCTCAAAACACCATTACTGCGAGCAGTTGTCTGAGGGTTCATCGGGAATACAATTGTTTTTAAAGTCTTACGTTATTAATCGATGACATAATTGCGGCCCTGAAGAAAGGTGACTGAAGCAAAATGCACCACTGAATGTGCATTAAAATTATGTTGCTGGATAACATTTTTAATCTATACGGTTCAGTCACTCGTCTGTAAGTCTGGGTAGCCATCATTCATCCGTCTTCTGTTGACTCTCCAACTACATCTCATCTATGAACATAGAAATATGTTGACGGTCAGATAACAGTGAAAATTAAAAGGATTTGATTAGTTAACAGATATTCCCCATGGTATACAAAGAGATTATGATTTGCAAATTTGACAAAGCAATACCAGTTAAGTAGGTTACTGTATTCAGCGCTTAAAACATTAAAAAAACTTTTACATTTGTAGGTAAATTGAAATAGGTTCGTATTATTTCCGAAACGCTTACTTAAATGCAAACATTTAGCAGCTTTGGACGATTTCTGTCGTGTTTCGTGCCGGGAGTTAATCGAAACCAGTAAGCCTAAAACGAAGAATTGCTATGTTAGTCCAAAGATTGCAAAGCGTATGAATTGTGACAAAAGCTGCCAAAGTTTAGATTTTTTATAGAAGCCAAATTGAAACATCCCTTCCTGTAGAGTTTCTATTGACATTGCTGTCAATTTAAGGGAGTGTTTTAGAGCCCGAAGAAAGGTTGTCCTGTAGCTAAGGTTCGGACAGGCTACAAGCGCAGTAGATATTTTTTATTTAAAGTTGAATGATTTAGAATGAACATAAACATCAAATGCAGATTTTCTATTCACAATCTGAATTCAAGAAAAACGACATGTTGTTGAAGATCATATAACTTTAAATGCTGTGTTGTATTGCTCTGAGCGAAGAGCAAACCAAACTACACAGTTAAATGTTCTTTATTTTTTTCTGGATATATATATAGTACATGTAGTTAAATATATATAAAACATGTATAAAGACATCGAAGGTTACTTACATTACTCAAGTCATCTTGGGTTACGAGAGTTTACAGGCAATATGTCCCTAACACATCCTCAATGATGAAGCTTTTTATATATCTGTCTCCATGGAGGATAACCACCAGGCAATGCATTACAAGAAAGATAACATGTATACAAACTTAAATTTGGCCCTTTTCACGTTACACAGAATTGTAATGAGCCCCACGTTTGGTAACAGCAGGGAATTCAATTCGTTTGCTGACGTCACAAAAATATACTAGTCTATAAGTCTTCATAACCTGACTAATACGTGGTTATAAAATTTCTCTACAAATGATAAAAGTTATCATCAATGTGGAAGATAAGTTGTAATGTTTTAAAAACGTTCAGATAGAGGACAAACCAAACAACTGGCTCAATATTAAAGAAATTTAAACGTTCATTGAAAAGCAAGCACTTTGTAAATGGGTGATTTGTAACATTTTAATATATCCTTGTCCCACCCTCGCCTCCTCTTCCCCATTTGATATGTTCTTAAATGCTCTACGTATAATCATGGTCATGATGGGAAATGAACAAATGCGTTTTTGGCAAGAACAAATAAGTTCAACGAATTGAGTTTTGCTATTATTTATAGTTATTAATATTGTTACAAACGTATGATAAGTGTTATCAACGAACTTATTAGAACATAACAGAGATAGCTTCGTGGTAGCTGTAATATGTTGGAACAATACAGACCTGTTCATCCTGGATACCTTTAACATATACATGGTCAATAAGCGTACCATTCTCCGTAGTTGCTTCATTTACACACTGTCTAAAATCATGATTTTCAAACAACGACGACACAGCAGTAGACGTGAACAGGTTATCATTGAAGTCACCCATAATCACGCACCGAGAACAAGGTATCCGTGCTAGATCAATCAGCAACTGGCGAACACTTTCTCTAAAGTGAACAAGTTTAAAAGATGATGGCCTGTAAATGAGAACAATAACAACGTCATGCTTGATAGAATGAACTACAAGACCTTCAATGTTTAAAGGCTTACTGATGACACAGGTCAGAGACGAACGATAATAGATACCAATTCCACCATGTTCCTGTTGACTGAGAGCTTGTAACTCTGGTTTGGAAGAGTCATAGCTGTCTTTACGCAATCTGTGAACAAAGGAATATTCTTTCAGCTGTGGCAAATCCTGTAAAAAATGATCAGATAGCCAAGTTTCAGTTAGACAAATGAAATCAAAATCAAGAAAACGTGTGTCAGACATAAAGTCTTTGGAGTGAAATAACAAACCCTGTACGTTGTGTAAAATTATTTTCGTAGAGTTTTCAATACCTGTTGCATTATGGGCAGAAATTTCAAAAAATGGGGACATGCTGGACAAGGCCTCTGCCACTTTCTCGTTACAATAGATAGCTGCCTCGTTGAAGTCTTCAATAACAAGACCTTCTAGTGACGTTACTCTACTGAGAGCTACATAGGCTTGTCCAGGGGAAAATATCTTGGCCAGAGACGCGACTGCTCTTGGGAGGGTTATGCCTTGTAATTTATGCACTGTACATGCAAAACTGAGTTTAAGAGGAAATTGTCTTCTGATGCCACCACTGCTGTTGATTCTGTCCTCCTGAGGTTTTATAGGAGTACTGGTTTGTAAAATGGTAGGCGGGATAAATGACTTTGTCCGAAGTTTCCTGCCTACTTGCTCATCATCGAATGAGACAAAGATTGTCGTTGGAAATTTAGAATCATTGGAAAATTCTACATGAACAACAGAGCCAAATACACCGTTTACAAGGCCATCGGATACATCGATATTTTTTGTTAATATAACGCGTGCACCTGCAGCTACTGATATCCGCCTAGCTAGATTGGTGTGGTTTACGTTAATGTACTGTTTGTCTCTTTTCTCCATTTTGCCTGTTTGTGCATCTTTGTAGAAGTCTTGTGCCTCTATTACTGTTGGTTCTTCAGATATCATGTGAAGCGTTTCCAAATTGTACATATCAACCTGTTGATTTGTAGAAAATATGTGAATGGCATCCTGGTCTTCTCCTGTTTCACAATTGGTCAGCATATCTAGGTCTTCCTTTGATAGTTTCTGAGATTTGGTTTTGGTCCTTAATCTGTTGAGGGTTTCTGCAAATGATTTGTTTTTCTGTCGCATTATTTCTTTCAATTCAACGACTTTAAAGTGTTCAACCCACAGATTCACGCCTCCATTTTCTGATAGCAATGATTTACCTTTTACTGGTGGGAGTTGGTAAAAATCTCCAACAGCTACAACTGAAACATTACCAAATGGGGAGAAATCTCTGCACTGTTTGATCTGTCTCAATCGACCGTGAATGTAAACCAACAGTTTCTGATCTACCATTGAAACTTCATCAATTATCAAAATTTGTATGTTCTGAAGTTTTGATCGTAGAGAATTGATTTTATCGTCGCTTAAGGGTTGATAGGGGAGTTTAGCGTCAACATTGATGGCAAATGTGCTGTGTATTGTGCTAGCTTTGATATTATAAGCAGCAATGCCAGTCGGAGCTGTGAGGAGTACTGAGACGTCATCAGGATTATCTTGAGAACGCGCTAATAACCTTGATGCCTCGTACTGAATAGCTTTTATTAAGTGGCTTTTTCCTGTCCCAGCTCCTCCTGTAATGAAAAGATGAAACGGCTCCACATATTTGCCTTGTATTTTATTAAGACACCATTGTCTAATCTTAAAAAATATTCTTCTCTGACATTCATTTAGACTCCTTAGTAAAAGCTTTGCTTCATCATGTGAGACGATACTCTGGCGAGGCTCTGTATGAAACGATTTGTCCTTGCCAACGGTGGATAAATCAGGAATATCAGCATCGTCTTGTGGATCAGGGTGCTTTTCTTTCCTTTCTGCTAAACATTCCATTCTCATAGCCTCACTTTCTGGACATATCTGAGCCCAAGCCTCTTCAAGTGGTCCAGCTTGCTCAAGTATATCTTGCGCTTGTTCTAGGTTGTCGGAATCTTGTTCAAATAAGGATTTATTTATCTTAATAATTTCCTTTACAGCCATAGTACCTTCTTTATCGCTTTGAACTGTGCCTGTGTCATGAAACAGTTGATAAGTAGCAAAGCCATCCGGCTTTAGTTCATGTTTAGATCTGTGTGGTAAGAATAGCTGCAAAGTGCTCTGGAAATATTGTTCCGGGTTTTTGGTTGGCGAGAACCTAGCATACCTGACAATGGCTGGGTTTGTGCGGGTTCTTTTTTGAATGTAACCCATTCCATTCTGTAGTTTGTAAACAGAACTGCTGTTTTCATTTACTTGTGACTTAGATAAAACTCTGTATACTGAACAAAATGAAGCTTGGCAAAGATTTTCAAACATGTTTCCATTAGGTCTATTATAATACCTGTCAACAGTGCTGGTCATCCAAATGTCATTATGGTCAAAATCGGCCTTCTTAGCTTTCTCTTGTATAACATTTAGCGGCAAACTCATTTTAACAACGTTATCACCGGTTGGGATAAACTGTGTATACCTTGAAGATCCTTTTAAATGAAGATTACACACTTTATATGATGATTCTTGGGCACTGACCTCTCGGTTGTGTAAATATACACATCCTAGTTTATTCATTGCTTCTTTAGAGTCTTCATTGCCGTTCAGCGCTTCTTTATGAGCACTTTCTAACAGCATCCCCATTTCCCTTTCCGCCTTAGAAATGTAAGAAATGATATAGACTATGCATGAATATGCATCAACGACATATTGGATGTCCATGTTAGCGTCCCAACATCTCAGTAATTCCGGGTTATATTGGTTCACCCAGACATCACTCAATGCTCTCTTCAAAATGATGCTTGTTTTTTGGGTTAATTTGCTACAAGCTTTTTCTACCGTCTCTTGGTCTATTCCGATTTTATCAAACAGGTCTTGGACGGATTCGTAATTTTCATCATTATTTTCTATTGCTTCCCATATTTTATATAAAATCTCTTTTGAATGCTCTTTACTTAATTCAACATCATTCTTTGCTCTGTTATTGTCATTTACATTCATATTCTCAGAGTTGTTTTCATGTGTCACTTCTTCTGACCGAGATACAAATGTTTTTGTTGATGGTGGCCGTGGAAAATTAAAACGGCACTTTGTCCCCTTTTTTCTGCAACTTTTAGAGTGAGATTTACTGTGTCGCTGGACACTTGTCACTTTCTCTATCAGTTCCTCGTCATCTGAATCGGGTATCTCGCATTTCACGTAATTGTCAATGAAAGATATAACTTCTTCGTCCGTGGATTTGTCAAGTTTTGGAGCATTCTCTATCCAAAATAGACAATGAACGTGAGGGGAACCTCGTTGTTGAAACTCTACTCTGTAGAAATAATCTACAACTTTTCCAATGGGATTTGCAGGAGACAAAATGACATCTTTAAGAAAGCAGTTGAATCTATGGTCAAACATTCTAGCTGCGGTGACTGGGTTTCGACGTATTAATCCACACTTCTCTAACCAGTCCAAATCTTCCGGGTCTCTCAAATCATTTTCTTCTCTCAGCAAAGCACTTAATATTTCTGTCCATCGTGTATCGCCTGCAGAAAATGAGCAGAACCAAGTTGGTATTCCTAGCTGCCTCAACATTGCAAACAAATCTTTTTGTGCTGAAGACCAAAAGCTGGGAGTGCCTCGTATCGGACGCAAAAATTTGTACCCTTCGTCAAATTTTAGAATCTTCTTTAGAGATTCTCTGTCGGAAACATCTGCTGGAGTTACGCGGCCATTTGCCTGGTTATTTAAACCTTTTCTAAGTGCTATTGACACGCTATTGAATACCTGGGATACCTCTGACATATACTGCGCAAAGAAAAGGTAATCTGTATTTCTGGAAAATCGGGTGTCCGCATGCATAAGTCGAGTGTTTAAATATCTGGAGAGGGTGATTTTTGCTTCACGATCATCGTGGTAAATGGGAGTTCCAGTGGGAAATAGAGCTGGGAAAGATTTAGCCTCACTACCTTCATTCATTATCTTAACTGGCGTATTACCTTCCGCCGGGGCTACACAAAATACACCATCAAAATGTTGATCTAATATTTCCTGGCCTATATCAACTGGTTGTAGACAGCTATCCATATAAACACCATGATCAGGGGTTTCAATTTCAATTTGTTCTGTTGGAGTATGTTCTTCGTTTGTTAAATCTGGCAAACTGGGGAGGCTATCTTCGTCGATATTTTCGTTTATCGAACGCGTTAAAGTATCTTCTTCCGTGGGGAAAGTCTCGTTTTCTTCAGTTATTTCTGGTACAGGGTTTAACCAGTCATTGTTGTAAGACACATCACTGTAGAAGCTGTTATTTGACTTAAGATATTCTAAAGCCCGCTTTATCTTGCTGGCATTGACAAACTGATGTTTGTAATGGCCTTTGTAACTCAGTTTCCGTTTCAGTTTGACTTGTATAAGCTGATCATCTGACTCCGGTCTTGGTAAAATGGAAGTTGCTTTTTGAATATTTGATGGCACAGATACCATTGGTCCGTGTATTCCAAGCTGTCCACCTTTGGGTAAAGCCGCTAATTTAGCAAATGGAATGTTTTTAGCAATTAGATGTTGTTCCAACTGATTAAGTGATTTCAGCTCCTCTGGTATTGGTTCCAAATTAAGATTATTTGCAGCAGCCTCGGCTGGCATTTTACCTGACAACATCTTCCGGTCACATGAGAAGCAAATCCACAAACATTCTGTTGCTGGGATTCTTAGTTTACAGGGCGATGGGCAGTTTTCATCGCAAATGTGGATATATGTGTGGGAAATACACTTCTGGGCTAAGCTTTTAGCTGCTGTACTTCTCTTATTATACAAAGCGGTATTGCATTTTTTTACTTGCTTTGGAAAAAGACGTCGATGACAAACACAACATATGTGATTGGGACAGTGCCTTACTTTTTGTCTGAAGTTGGTTATCATTTTATCAATAATGCTTAACTCATTTTTCCTCTTCAATCGTCTCAATTTCTTGTCCTGCTTTAAAACATCCGAGTGTTGTGAATATCTGTGCTTACTATATGCCTTTACGGCTTTTCTGTGGGGTTTATTCTGTTTGTATTTTTGTTTACTGTAAGCTTTCACGGAAGCCATATGTTCTTCATTCTGTTTGTATTTTTGTTTACTGTAAGCTTTCACGGAAGCCATATGTTCTTCATTCTGTTTGTATTTTTGTTTACTGTAAGCTTTCACGGAAGCCATATGTTCTTCATTCTGTTGGTATTTTTGTTTACTGTAAGCTTTCACGGAAGTCATATGTTCTTCATTGTGTTTGTATTTTTGTTTACTGTAAGCTTTCACGGAAGTCATATGTTCTACATTGTGTTTGTATTTGTGTTTACTGTAAGCTTTCACGGAAGCCATATGTTCTTCATTCTGTGAGTATTTTTCTTTACTATAAGCTTTCACGGAAGCCATATGTTCTTCATTCTGTGAGTATTTTTGTTTACTATACTCTTTCACATTATCTCGATGGTTTTCATCTTTCGCATATTTTTCTTTGCTTAATGTTTTCAAAAGATTCTTGAAATTACTGTTTGTTGCGTATTTTATTTTACTCTTGTCTTTTAGTCGATTTCTGTAATCTTCTTCAACTTTGTATTTTAGTTTCTTTTTTTCTCTGTAAGTTTCATTTGTGTTATATGTCCGTTTTTCCCAAGTTACTGATGATTTTGTAATCTTCTCGGTTTGTTTAACAAATAATTCTCGGGATTGTGAACGAATCAGTCGTTTTTTCTGTTTGTCCAGATAATTGGTATATTGAACACTTCGGCGTCGTTTCCGTCTGGAAGATTTACCGACAGTCTTAACAGAGCCAGACAGATTTTGTTGATCTTCGTATTCAATAGTGTGTCCAAAAGACCTTTTTCTACCTGGCGTATAGTGACTCTCATGGGTACAACAATTGTTAATCTGTTTTACACACAACACAGCCTCATAGTGACAATTGTTGTAGTTTTTCAGATAAATCCCTTCAGTTGAGTAGTCTTTGTTAGGTCGGACTTGCTTTTGGGAGTACCTTATCCATCTATCTGTGTAGGTATAAATGTCTGTGTTCAATAGATCTGAGGCTGCCAAGATTTCCAGATCTGTAGCCCATGTGTTAATGTAATTCATGTCGGAAAGCTGTAGATATTGTTCTATCGATTCATAACCTGCTCTTAGGAAGGGGGAAAATATGTCCGAGTAATGCATTAAATGTTTTACAACAGCTAATCTTAAATATCTGTGACTGTTTTCTGATCCTGTAATTCCAAACGATAAGGCTCGAAAAAAGCAATTTCCGTCCATTTGTATTTCTTGTGTTTTACATGGTTCTCCTATTTCATAGAGGATTGATTGTTCTAAAATTTTGGAATGTGATTTGATCCCTAATTGTTGACATAATTGAATGGTTTGGTTAGTTGATAAGGGTTTGAATGGAAGTGCAGTGTAGTGGGTTTCTCCTGTTATAATGACATCCGTGAAAAATTCATTAATGGGTTGTGTTTCACCTGTGAAAATAATATCATGTGACGTATCCATTGGTTGGTTTTGTCCAGAGTTTTCTAGTGTTATATCTACCCCAGTAATTTCAAACAATTCATGTTCACTTACCCCCATTGATGTGGCTAATCTCAAGCAGTGATCCAGAACTTCATCCTGTGATTCGTATTTTATTAGCACAGATGTACCTTCAGCAGCTGAAGTACCCGAGGGTGACCTGGAGTGTGGATCAAATATACAGTATTTATTGTTAGATTTCATTATAGAAAATGTTGAGGCGCCAAATGTCACGAAGCATGAGTCGTGATTTGATAACGTCTTTAACAAGGCATTTTGTAATGACATGGTAAATTCACACTCGTACCCGAAGTCTTTATAAACGATACCTGATATAGCCTCAGCACATAGTATAGTGAACTTGTTGTCAAACAAATCTATTTTGTTGGGCAATTCCAATATTAGTAGGAATCTTTCTGGTACAGATGACTTACTTTTGATAGTTGTGTACAAACCATTACCAACTTGAAGAACTGTATCCATATCAGATGTATTCCACCTTAAACAGCAGTGTATCTTGTTGTAGAGAATCGCTGTACAACTATTCGCCACACATTGTGTACCCCTGTTGTCTCCAAACATTGGATGAGCTTGATGATAGGAACCTTGAAGAAACTTGGTATTTTCTATACTTACTATGTCATCAGATTTCACACAGGGTTTCTTAGTAGTTATCAGCCTTGGCTCCTTTTCATTAGCCTTAGACTGAAAGGTAATCATATTTGTTTTTGGAAAAGAAATTTTCAAATCTTTTTCAGAGATTTTCAAATTTTTTTCAGAGGTTTTTAGAGCTTTTTCAGAGATTTTCAGTGCTGCAATAGCGTTTTTGGACCCCGAAGGATCTGCGGCCGCATGGATGGGCCGCTCTTCTTTTTTGCAGTCAAAAATCGGCTGTATTTTGATCAAATCAGGTGAGCCTCTGCAACTTTTCATTCGTGCAACTCTCGTCTTAGCAGCCTGTACCTGCTTCCAGTTCTTTCTTCTTGGCATAGTTGTCTAAAACAAACGTACGATTAGCGAAAATTATTTTCACAACAAAGACAACATTACCCTATTCCCTAACCAGCAAAAAATCCTGTCAATACAGTCATTTTTACGAAATAATCTTGAGTGTCCAGTAAAACAACAGACAAGCAAGACTGACTGTAATAAACACATTTGAGCACCCTTTAATTTCCTTTTCACCCTTATGGTTAGTTAAAATGTTTTTGGTTTGCTTTCATAATTGCAATTTGATGTAAGTTTTATTTAATAATATGATCTTTGATACATATTTCTTATCTTCGGTCAGTCGAAAGAGGGAAGGATTTTGCAATTATATCAGAAATTTCTTCACTATGAATATAAATTTACGTAAAGCTTATGCTTAACAAAATGAAATCTAACATTTGGAGCAAAGGCTTTTGTGTTTCAGCAAAATAAATGTTTGCGTATACATCTTACGGCATCAATTTTACAGACAGTACGTAAGATTTGACCATAACTAAAGTGTTTACTTGAAGAATTGACCGATTGCTTAATGACGTCACTTGGAATTTACGCGCAAAGCATTTTGGGGGATTGAGGGACAATTTTAAAAGAAAGCAGAAGAAATAATACTGTATCGAGAAGAAGACGTAAAAGGCGTAAAGTTACAAGAAAATGTGTGGATAAAAACAGGTTATGTCATCAATGTTTTCCAAAAAAGTGACATCTTAACAATTAACAAAATGGCGAACTGAGGTACATTTTACCCAGAAAGCTTTGCGTACATCTATGTGACGTAATCAGGCTCGGCGGTAATTAAAAATGTGTTGTCAATTTTTACAATACGTAGTTTAATTAGTCTAACCCTATATCATTAAATAACTGGTTAATTTATCGAGTAGCAATGGAAATCGTACAATAAGTATAGTTTGATTATTGACTATTACAAAGACGGGAAATTTAAAGCCTTGGCTCATGTTTAGCACTGGTTCTGGCATGTGAGCATAAAATAACAAGTGCGGTACAGCATATATATGATGATATAATACACATGACGATTTAAAAAGATTCGGTGAACATAGCAATGGGTAGTAACTATCACATAAATACTGAGGCGGTGGATTAAGGGTAAATAAAGAATAGATTAAACAGATAATCTAACCTAACCAAGCATACAAAAAGAAAATATGCATTTTACATAAAACAAAATAGATCAAAGAAAAAAGGCAAATGAAAAGTTTAGTTCACGATTATTTTTTCTGCAAAATCTGTACGGAGGAATTTATTTTAGTACCTTTTTTTAGTTCTTTTGTCTATTCTATTGCAAGAACGGTGTATCAACATTTCCCACAGTGGGACTGAATGTTTGTCCCTTTGGAATGTGCCCCATTGGATAATACAATATAACTATGAGTATGAATG
Source organism: Lepidochitona cinerea (assembly GCA_963971465.1). NCBI lineage: Eukaryota > Metazoa > Mollusca > Polyplacophora > Chitonida > Tonicellidae > Lepidochitona > Lepidochitona cinerea. The sequence goes on from OZ020553.1 coordinate 52,867,984, forward strand.
ATTATTTGTTGAGAAAACTAAGGCTTTTTAGGCATTATTTAAAGGTCTGGTTGTGGAATTTGACATGGGACGATACTAAGGGCGAGGTGAGTTGGGTGTTAGAAACGAACGCCGTGGGAGTATGTAAAATCCTTCCCATATTGTAAGCCTGTCGAGTCGGTCGGGTGGAGAAACGTTGCCCCATTAGAACAAATCCCCCTGGAAAACATTCTTCTTTCGGATAAAAGTTCTTTTAAAATACCCCCTTTTCAACAATACCTTATATATAGTTTTGCGATATTTTATATAGAACCATTTCACACTGCTATTTTCCCTTAAATGTTAATTTTGTGGTCAATATATGTTTCTATAAAATTAAGGCAATTGTATTGAGTTAAGAAGACCTTGAAGTAAGCGGAATTACTTATATGGAAGACTTTGCCATTTGGGTGGAATTTCATTAACTTTGCTGTCGAATGAAAATAAATTAAAATATAAGAAACTCATACCGTTGATACCGTTAAAACTTTACCATAATTATACTTTTTTCGGGATTGTTCTCATTCTCATTGTCTTTAAACAAGCATGCAATGTACATTGTCGATATAAGTTGGACTAAAATGTTTCAATTTTTGAGAAAAGCAATTCATAATTTACTAAGCATACTTAAACAAATGTAATTAATTGGCAATTTCGCAGCTCACACCACTTCAAGTAGATTTGAAAATCATTCTCATAATATTATTTATCTATATTATTTGGCTACAAAAAGTGAAACATTCATGTCATATTTCAGATATTCATTCCATAAGTTAAAATATATGGAACTACATCTGTATAAACACCTTAAAAGCCATTTAATTGCAGACAGTATTAACAAAGCCTACATAGAAGAGGCCATGTGGTAGAGAAGGCCATAAAGGTTTCAGCACTAGTTATAAGAGCTAGCGTATTTTTACATGGTAAATAGAACAAGGCTTACTTATCTCTTTGTGTGTAGATACAACTTTAATCCTTATATGTAGGTTTTATTTGATTAAAACGTTATGTATTGATTTAGGAATAGTTGTAATCAATTTAGAAACATTATTGGAGTTACACAAAAGAAGAGATTTCTGGATAACAACTTCTTTTTTATTAATGTTTATTAACATTAATAAATAAGAAGTTGTTATCTAGAAATCTCTTCTTTTGTGTTACTGTTACCGACTTCTAAATGCCTCTCAAACAAATTATTGGAGTTTAGAAAAATCCTTTATTTGATGAGAGTTGGACAAGTAGAAGTCATTTTACAATTTAACGGTTATTATCATGAAATTGAAAGTAAGAATAAAAGGGAATAAACACAATCCAATAGTTTGCAATAGTTGATGTCTTAAACAGTTTTTGACACACTGTCTGTTAATATGGTATGTAACGTGAAAGATTTGAAAACATCGGATTATATTTGTTAAAGTTATGGAGAGAAAAAGTAAATATTACATAATCCAATATGGCTGCCATATTACGCAATGTATGATGTCAAAAATAGTCCGCAACACACCTTCTACCCATAAGGTATATACTCAGAAAAAATTGTCAAGTTGGAATCAAAACTTTGGAAGTTATGGAGCGGAAGGGAAAGCGGACGCTGGGCAGCCGGACTGCAAATTCTTGGGATATTTTCAGACAGAATTTTTCCTTACCGCATATCGGTAACTCCGGTCAAAACAAACGCAAACCAGAAACAAAAAACTGATATTTTGCTAAAAAGAAATACGCCATTGATAAGTCACACGTCAAAAAAATGTTCGTGAAAATTTAACAACAGCTTCAGAAAACCCAGTAAACTTGGCCTCGTGGTCTCGTTTATACTGTGATAAAGAATAGGATTGTAAGTTTTTATTAAAGTGGCATGAGCTGCCAAAATTCACACCTTTTTCATAATTTCTGATCATAACGCCAGCAAGAGGCTTTGAAGACGGTCGGACAACTAAATGATTGTCATTGGAATGTGGAAAATCCATACAGTATGTGGAATATACGAACCAAAAAGTGTTCGAAAAGTAAACAAAATTTAAATAACCGGGACGACTATTCATTCTTCCTAAGCGTAAGTTAGTTCAAAACAATACTTTATCGTGTTGAGAAAAATAGCAAAGAGTTTCAACATTCTGTTTTATGCCACTTTAAAGAGATTGTTTTTTTAAATCTTCTATATGAATTCAAAATAATAAAATGTGAGGTCCTAAATACTTCAAGACACACTGACTGTGCATATGGTACATAGGATATACAGTCTCTCATGAGGCACAACTGTGGGTAAAAGAATTGACAACATCTGAATGATTTTAGAGTGGTCATTGAAGGTATTTGTGAATAACAAACAAACTTTAACTATTTATTATCACTGGGCTTAAAATGCTAAAGCAGTGAGAGTACTACGAGGGTTGTACACACAAACCCATCTTGTCTTTGTCCACTTGAACCAGACATAAAGAGTTCACTTATCTCTATGGGCTACAATATTTACTGCATCAGTACTGATACAGTTACGGGTTATAAAACTAAAATGTCTTGAACTGTTGAAGGAGTTATTAAACTGTATTTTGCTTTAGTCGCCATGGCTCCCTTAAAGCTATCCCAGAAAATTGTATATGAATGTATAAATCAATATGCTCAAATGCTCATATTGAATATGCAAATGAGATGAAAATGTATAGTACACAACAAGGCTATAGTGAGATAATTTGAGCCAGGTTTGGAGAATATCGGACAGGTATTTTTCTTGGAATAAAGGTAACAAAAAATCCCTGGGGTTTTCATCCCGCCAGATATTTTTTCTGAATGTTTCATGTTAAATGTCATTTATGTTAAATGTTCTGTATATATCCTTGTTAAAACTGGTGAATAAAATGAAAAAAAAAAAAAATGAACAAAAAATATATATATCGCCCACTGGCGGCCATATTGAATATGCAAATGAGATAAAAATGTACGGTGCACATGCAACTAGTCCATAGAGTGGTGATGTATGTTGAGTTTGATTAAGATTGGACTGATAGTTTTCTTGGAATAAACGTAACAAGCGAAAGTTTTCTTGGAATAAACGTAACAAAGAAAAATAACATCGCCCCCTGGCGGCCATATTGAATAGGCAAATGAGATGACAATGTGCGGTGCACAACTAGACCATAGGGTGATGATGTATGTTAAGTTTGATTAAGATTGGACTGGTAGTTTTCTTGGAATAAAGGTAACAAGCGAAAAGTTAACGGACTGACGATGGACGACGGACCACGAAAAAGCGATTTGAATAGCCCTTCATCAGAATGATGGCGGGCTAAAAATATATACTTACCTGACAGTGCCGTGAAAAAGTCTTAACAACCAGTATATCTGCAGAATACCTATATCCGAGAGAACACGTACTGGTGTTCAATCTTGCAACCAAAGAATCGCACTTTAAACTTCTATGCTGAGGGCTTTGGTCTTCACCGCAAAATGTGGGTAAATTAGTTTCCCCGATTTTCACCTCTTATTTCGTCAACTTGTGGGTCACTGCATCTATGTAATGTAACCAGTTAAGATGTTGGCCTATATGTAACTATTCGTGGTGATTTACGTCGCACAATATGAAGTTTAAGTAACAGAATTAAGTACGTTACAAGGCTTGGGTCTTTAAGGCGAAAGATGTGTCAATTTCCCTGGAACAGAGGTAAAGCGAAGGTCCAAAGGTCAAACAATCACAAAGCTGGGTTGACAAAAGTAAACATATCTTTAAGCTCAGGATGTATCTACCAGCTGCCGTTTATGACAACACTGTATACATGCTACAACTAAATTTACGTGTGATATATATATATTGGGATTTACAATATAATATAATATAATTTATTCTTATTATGTTAAAAAACTCAATTATCTCCGGTACAATTTTATTTTTCTTCAAGTGACATGCGCTGCCAAAATGTTGATATTTTGACATTAAAAGATAATGTTGAAATTATTGGCTATTTTCTCAAGGCGTACCATTCAGAAGCTTTTTAGTGCTTCTAGTCTCGAGAATATACGATAAAGTATTTGATTGAACTAACTTTGACTTAGAATGAATGGTCGTCCCGGTTATTTAAATTTTGTTTACTTTTCGAACACTATTTCTGTTCATATAAGGTACATACTGTATGGATTTTCCTCACTCCAACGCCAATTGTTTAGTTTTTTGATGACCTTCAAAGCCTCTTACTGTCTTGACGATCAGAAATTATGAACAAGTTTTAATTTTGGTAGCTCATGCCACTTTAATGAAATTTACCAGTTTTATTCAGACAAAGATTATATATTATCATATATAAAATTATTGAATGAAAAACGTCCGTGTCATTTTGGAAAAATAAATAAAGAGTTTTCTAGAAATACGTTTAAATGAAGTGAAAAAATACGCTTAAAGGAAGTTCAGTGTGCGCAAGTCAAGATTCCATAACAATCTAAAGTTCCATATTCTACTGGCCTTGCTATAATACCTTGTTTTTAAATATTGTTGCTCGATTAAGCATCAACTTTGCAACACTTTGTGGGTATTAACTGCAACTGCACAAATGTAATTGTTTGAGTGTCTGTCACGGGTCCGAAAGTAATATCTGATTGGACTTATACAGCGTGAATGTCTCCCTTTATACCAATTATAAAACTTCAGACTAAAAATACATAAAATATAAAGCGCTTTTTTAGTTCAAGGCTTTTGTAACTTTCCCGTTCTTCTCCTATATTAACCTATTCCCCTGATCAAACACTGATTCCCATGTTACTTTCCTACGGTTAAGTTGTATACTTTGTCGGACGTTTCCGAATATGCGTTTTTGTATAAAATTTTGTCATAAACGGCAGCTCATATGTATCGACAATAAAGTCTGTGTTAAAGTGGCATGAGCTGCCAAAATTTACACTTTTTTCATAATTTCTGATCGTCACGACAGTAAAAGACTTTGAAGGCCATCGAAAAACTAAATGATTGGTGTTGGGATGAGGAAAATCCATACAGTATGTGGCGTGTACGAACCGAAAACGTGTTCAAAAAGTAAACAAAATTTAAATAACCGGGACGACCATTCATTCATTCTAAGCCAAAGTTAGTTCAAAACAATACTTTATCGTACATTTTCGAGACTAGAAGAACTAAAAAGCTTCTGAATGATACGTCTTGAGAAAAATAGCCAATAATTTCAACATTCTGTTTAAAGGTCAAAATATCAACATTTTGGCAGCTCATGCCCCTTTAAAGTAAAACCAGATGGGATTTTATATATTCATATAGCCCCCTAAAAACATTCAGAAAGTTATCCAGACAACCTTCAAAAGAATTAAACAGAATGGCCCAGCAGGCGGTTTAACTCAAGAGAAGTAAAAGTATAGAAGTGGTTACTGTAGTAAAACCATCTGTTGAATTAACAATTTATTTTAATCCACTGGACTTAAAGAGAAATATTAAATTGGAAGAACATAAATTTATATATTACCACTGGTAGAGACAGAATATTTTCAAAGCTGTTCTTCGCCAGCTGCGATTGTAATCAAACACTAAAAGCTGGATGTATTGTTCTTCAGTGTAGGAAACAGTCCACCTGGAATTTGGTACCCCCTCACGTCCCCAAGATAAATGACAATTGTTATGAAAAATGCTGTGTTTTTCATGCAGTGTGGCAAAAGTGTTGTTTTTCATGTTCTTAAAACGGGTGGAATTATAATGGATGACAATTTTCATCTTGAAGAAAGGGAAAAATATCAGATTAAAGTTCAATGAAATACAAGTAATGTTTGGCAGACTTGTCGAAAACTACTTTTTTATTTTAATCAGGGGCAAAGACAAGAATAGTTATGTGTTAGATTGAGGATGCCTCTCTTCGACTTTGAAGCCCGAATTGCAAGTTTGTTGACTCAACATTGTCACTTAACTTTTGTGTTGAAAATGTAGAATTGAACCTACAAAGTAAAAATACCCGCCGAAGAGCAGCCCCCCCCCACCACCCCGTAAAACACCAAACAATCAACCAAGCAAGCAAACATAGTACAAAGTCTAGGAAAATTCATTTGTAGCCTTCTCGCCTAAAAGTTTCGAAGTTAATTATCATTGCTTAAAATACCAATGTTTTTGAAATGATCTTAAATGATGCAATTACTCAAAGGGGCCTAATATTGTACCCGTGATAACTCTCTCTCTATGGAAATGCAGGTGGGAATGGGCATGCGATGAAACTTTATGACCTTTAAAGTGGCATGAGCTGCCAAAATGTTGATATTTTGACGTTAAAACAGAATGTTAAAATTATTGGTTATTTTTCTCAAGACGTATAATTCAGAAGCTTTTTACTGCTTCCAGTCTTGAAAATGTACGATAAAGTATTGTTTTGAACTAACTTTGGTTAACTTTTTGGTTCGTACAGGCCACATACTGTATGGATTTTCCTCATTCCAACGCCAATCATTTAGTTTTTCGATGGCCGTCAAAGCCTCTTACTGTCGTGACGATCAGAAATTATGAAAAAAGTGTGAATTTTGGCAGCTCATGCCACTTTAAGTAATAAAATCTAAGACATCCTGGTCAGAATTAAGACGATGACGTGGTCCACATACAAAATACTGGCATGAAACAAAACTGCTTGCAATCTATCAACTTGGAATACAAACGTAGAAATATAATGGTGGGGTTTTAGGGTGGGTGCGGGTGACACATCTGTCCTCGTTTATCCTTTTATTTATTGTTTTAATTTTTGGACTCTAAACAGGTCGGTTCTGAAATAAATCATGAAATTGTTCAGTAAATTAAAAACAATCTAGAATTAATGGCCTGATTAATTTGTTTTGAGGGGAGGGGGTGGGGGGGGGGGGGCGTAGGGGAAGAAGGCAGTCGGTATGTTTACAATGAAACTGCATTCAGTAAGTTTTTGGATATACGTTCTATCCAATTTATTTTTTGATTCTTTGAACCTATTTTTTACATATTAGATATGCAAAGAAAGGAACAGTGCATGCGCTATCCAGACGCACGCTGATATCCTTCCACGCCCATCTGCCCCACCCACACACATATCGTCCAGCATATCAATCCATAATGACCAATCAAAGCAAATGGTTTCGTCTTGTCAGGTTTTAGAGCTTTATGACTTCCTGATAAAACGCCTATATAAACGCATGGATCTTGTCGAAAGTAAAGATTCTTCTTCCAGTGATTTTTTAGTATACGTTGTGTTCTACCGTTCCAATATTCAATATGTCAACACCGAAAAAAGTCAGATTTTCATCAGATGACGAAGATGTTGTGGTTGGATATGTCCATCAGGTGACTCCATTGAAACTATCAAAGAAAAACGTCCGATATTTCCAAGCACAAATCCAGACGAAAGAAGAGTGTCACAAAACGGTTGTGTTTAGCCCAGAAAAACACTCGTCGTTTGAGCAGGCTGCCAAGAATTCAACGCCAGTCAAGTTGTGCAAAATAACCAAAGAGCTGAGTGAGTCATTTGTTATTTTTATTCAGAATATTATTCACTTTTTCAAGCGAAGGTGTTTTAATATACTTAATTTAAACCTAGAGCTCAAGTCTAAACTAAAGTCTAAAGGTGAGAATGCATTCAGCCTGCCGTTCTCAGAGTTTGCGAGGCGGTAGGCCTAATCTCTAAAGTAACTAAGACAATTATTGAGATGAGATTATCGCTACATGTCTGAGAGCTGAAAAACTAGGTTAAAACAGCTTCAAAATTTTTCAAATAAGTTTTTTTAAATATTACACTATGTCTGAAACTAAGCAGTAAAATATAATTATTTTTGAGTTAATTTTTTTGCCACTTTTAGAAAGTGGGCATAGCAGTATTTTCGTTATTTGTGAGATTACTTTCTTGAATAATGGCAGAAATTCTTCGATCGATTTTTGGTAGAGCCCACAACATGGCTCGAACCATCGTCCCAAAGTAAGGCACCTTTCGCCAGCACTGGGAGAATCAGCATAAGTATGAGAGGCCGGTTAGTTGAATGGATAAGGCGACCGACATTCAGTGCCCTGTTGTGAGCTCTACCAAAAATCGGTAGAAGAATTTCTGCCAAAAAAAGTGTAATCCGAAAAATAACGAAAATATTTTTTTGGGGCTAAAATTTAAACCTTCGTTTAATGTTTTCGCTTTTGTTGATCTACTAAACTGTAGGCCTATCTAAGAACTTCAAAAGTACGACCGAGTGTGTACAATTATTTTAATGTGAATGCTAAATTTAAAGTGGCATCAGCTGCCAAAATGTTGATATTTTGACGTCAAAAGAGAATGTTGAAATTATTGGCTATTTTTCTCAAGATGCATAATTCATAAGCCTTTTAGTGCTTCTAGTCTCGAGAATATACGATAAAGTATAGGGTTGAACTAACTTTGACTTAGAATGAATGAATGGTCGTCCCAGTTATTTAGATTTTGTATACGTTTCGAACACTATTTCTGTTCATATAGGCTACGTACTTTATAGATTTTCCTCACTCCAATGCCAAATGTTTAGTTTTCCGATGGCCTCTTACCGATCAGAAATTATAAAAAAAAGTTTTAATTTTGGCAGCTCATGCCACTTTAACAAACATGTTACCGCTGGACAATGGAGACCTGTAACATTCTTATAAAAAAGAACGATCCAAAAGTCTTCGTTTACTAGACCCGGTTGCGTTTCAATATTTTTTATATTTTAATACTATAGCGATAATCAAATCTGAAATCTGATTTATCATTTTCACCAAATTTTAGTTGGAACTGATGTCTCATATTTTTAATTTGTGTTTAAAATCTGGATTTAGCTGCTTAAAGTGGCATGAGCTGCCAAAATTCGCAGTTTTTTCATAACTTCTGATCGTCACGGCTTTGAAGGCTATCGAAAAACTAAATGGTTGGCGTTCGAATGAGAAAAATCCATACAGTATGTGGCCTGTATGAACCGAAAACGTGTTCAAAAGTAAACAAAATTTAAATAACCGGGACGACCATTCATTCATTCTAAGCCAAAGTTGGTTCAAAATAGTACTTCATCGTTCATTTTCGAGACTGGAAGCATTAAAAAGCTTCTGAATTCTACCTCATGAGAAAAATAGCCAATAATTTCAGCATTCTGTTTGAACGTCAAAATATCAACATTTTGGAAGCTCATGCCCCTTTAACTATTTGTGTCATCATAAATTCAACCGAATAAAATTTACAATATCAACAAACTAATGTTATAGAATGACTGACTATTTCCTTAAATTTATTTGAATCTGCTGTATGACACTCAACTTTTGTTTTCAGACTCCAGAGGAGGATCCGGTTTTGATGTGAAGTACACCAGGGCCTCCACAATGCAAGTTGTCAGTAAGCTCGACTTCGCACCTAACATCGCTGGACTGGAAGAAAAAACTACCTGCATTGAGAAAATCAAAGATATTCCATGCTACCAACCGGTATGTATCAGAATGTCTTTAACAATCATTTTAAATCAACCAGAATCGCTGAGGAGCGAACGAAGTGTATATAGCTCTTAGTACCATAGAAGCACACTATCATAACGAACAATTTTAAGTTCACTCACCTTATGTTTAAGCATATTCGCTCGGGACAAAAAAATATAAGTTATATTTGGCAATGTTTCTCTTTTTTTAAATTTATTAATTTCTAACACACCTTTTCAATTTTACATCATTTACAGATTAAACAAGTGACTGGAAAGATAACCAGACTAGATGAAAATTCGGAGAAAGTCGATGTCTGGGGGAAGGAGCTTCAAAAAAGGGACGCAACCATTTCAGATGCGAGTGGCAGCATCAAAGTGAGTTTGTGGAGTGACCACAAAGATGCTGTCACTCTTGGGCAGTCATACACGTTTGAAAACCTGACCACAAGAGAATATTTGTCAAAAAAGTATCTCACCTCCAGCAAAAACACTAAAATAACTGTAATTGGTGATATCGGGTCTGTGAAAGAGGCAACTGAAGACATCAGAGACGAACACAGATTCGTTAAAGCTTTATTTACAGGAGTCAGTCTTAAATTGTTCAAAATTTGTCCTTTGTGCAAGAAAAACCAACTTTCGTTTGAGGAAACCTCCAAGTACCATAAATGTGACGTTTGTTCGATGCGCCAGGTATCACGGTTGTATACCAGCGCCTACAATGGGAACGTGGTAATCGACATAGATGGACAGATGGAAAAATTAATGGTGGCATCCAAGGCAATAAATACCCACTTACATGGAATCGATGTTGATTCGGCAGATATCGATGCCATTGAGATATACTTTCTTGACAACGGACCCTTTATGCTTGAAATAAACGGCAACACAGTTATTGATATAGGATGTCATGAGGCGTATGACAATCCTTCACCAGACCTTCAAGTAACTCAAGTCAGTGACCATCAGTGAAGTTAAAATATTGATTACACTTCCCTTTTTTAGAGTGTGTTTTATACCTGAAGGAGAAAAGCGGGATAAAGGTTGCTTCAACTATGTTTTAATATTATTTTTTAATGTTTTTTTACAATATGTTAGGAACTGTACGCATATCATATATATTTTAAAGTTAAAACTGGCACAGGGCATATCTTCTTGACTTTCGAAGAATGTTTTCTTGGATAGTTTAATGTGCGCTATTATATCAAAAAAGACCATTTTCACAGTTTAATTACCCATCTGGTATTTATCAGAGTGGCTGTTTAAATAGAGATAGGGGGACAATGACATCCACACACAAGGTTTGTATATTTACACACCATCTAAGTCAGCCTGAAGATTGTTTGCTTTGTACTAAAACTATTACAGCCAAGTCCAATAGAACAGTGTCCAAGTCAAAACTGTGAAAAGTAAAAAAATGTAAGCTATTGCAATGATTGCTCCTTCTTAATTATGGACCATAACAACAATGTCAAAACAGCCACAATATTTCAGTTTTTGCAATTAAAATGTTGTTGAATTTACCTGAACAGATAACATATGTGTACTATAGTATTTAGTTTCAGCTTTATCAAATTCAGAAAGGAAAACTTCTAATGTGAACAAGACATTTCAATTGATGAAATTAAAACAAATGCTATATTAAATGTAAAGTTGTTATTCCCGAAGCTTCTATACCTTTTAAATAAGTTTGCTTCTGTTTGGTGACCAGTCTCTCGAACTAGCATTAAACGCAAATATTTTCAAAGCTGTTCATAAATTTATCGAAAAGAGCAAAATATTCTAAATGTTTTGTTGAAATCTATAGCTTGGTATGTTATATTAACAATTTTCCTGAAGCTTTTATACTGTTAACTTAAGTTTGCTTTTGTTTCTTCTGTATCGGGAAATGACATATACAAGCACTATCGTGCTTGACGTAAGATCCCAAAACGTGAATGTTTCATTGTTTTCTGTTACTTGTAAACTCATCAATAAATATTGTTTAAAACAACAATCGTAGCGGTTCGACTTTGCCACGGCGGGCGTTTATTGAGTTTACTAAAACTCTTGTTCAATTAGCTTGTGATTGTTTTCAAGAATATGGAAAAGTCTATTTTAACAGTTATGTTTAGCTTGTATCCAGTAGTTCCACTGATTAGTTTAACGTAGTACAGATGATGACTGAATAAAAGTCGATATACTGAGTCAATATGAAGTCTTCGTTTTTATAAGCCCAACTTAAAAAAGTCGGTCGCATTATGGTATCGCCAGCGCCGTCCGGCCCGGATTCCCTTCCGCTCCATAACTCGAAGAGTTTTGATCTAATCTTTATAATTCTTTCACAACATATACCTTGTGGGTAGAAGGTGTGTCATAAGCCATTTATGACATCGTCGATTGCATAATGTGGCTTCTACTTTGGTTTATGTAATATTCTGTCAGTCTATATCTTCGTTCCCTTCCGCGCCATAACTTGAAGAGTTTTGATCCGATCTTTACAATTTTTTTACAACATATACTTTAGGGGTAGAAAGTGTGTCATGAACCATTTAGGACATTGTCGATTGCATAATGTGGCTTATACATTGGTTTATATAATAGTCTGTCTTAGTCTATATCTTCGTTCCCTTCCGCTCCATAACTTGAAGAGTTTTGATCCGATCTTTACAATTCTATCAGAGTATATACCTTATGGGCAGACGGTGTGTCGTGTACCATTTCTGACTTTACCCATTGCATAATATGGCAGCCATATAGGATTATGTAATATTCTCTGCCGCTCCATAACTTCTTAAGTTTTGATCCGATCTTGACGATGCTTTCAGAGTATATACCTTATGGGCAGACAGTTTTTCACGCACCATTTTTAATATCACCTGTTGCATAATATGGCAGCTATATTGGATTATGTGATATTCCCTTTCGGCGCCAGATCTCTCTTCGTTTTGATATAATTTCTCCAATTCTTTTAGAGTATATATACCTTATAGGTAGATGATGTGTCCCATACCAAATTGATTTGGGTCCACTTATTTTTTGTGTGTTTTCAAGAGTTTTTTTTTATTAGAAATGTGTACCTGCTGTTTAATATATATGTATTGATATATATCAATACTTTTTGAGTACACTTGGTCCAGAGTAATACTGGAAGCCAATAAATTTATACATTCTGAAACTGTTTTCTTGGATAGTTTAATGTGCGCTATAATAACAAACAAGACCATTTTCACAGCTTTATTACCCATCTGGTATTTATCAGAGTGGCTGTTTAAATAGAGATAGGGGGGCACTGAAGTGAACACACAAGGTTTGTATATTTACACACCCTCATATCAGTGGTCAGCCGGAAGATTGTTTGCTTTGTAATAAAACTATTACAGCCAAGTCCAATAGAACAGTGTCCAAGTCAAAAGTGTTAAAATTTGAGAATTTTAAGTTATTGCATTGATTGCTCCTTCCCAATTATGGAACATAACAGCAATGTCAAAACAGCCACAATGTTTCAGTTTTTACAATTAAAGTGTGATTGAATTTACCAGAACAGATAACATATGTGTACTATAAACGTACTGGTATTTAGTTGCAGCTTCATCAAATTCAGAAAAGAAAAACTTCTAATGTGAACAAGAAATTTCAATTGATGAAATTAAAACAAATGTTATATTAAATGTAAAGCTGTTAATCGTAGCGGTTCGATTTTGCCACGGGGGCGTATGTTGAGTTTACTAAAACTCTTGTTCGGAATAACACTACTTGTAGATAGTTATTTATTTGCTATATTAAAAGAACGCGTGAACATTTTAAAGTTCATTAGTTTGTTAATTAGGCTTTTGAAAAATTTATTTGTATCTTTATTTCTAATGGACGTACAGAAATGAAAAATATATCAAAAATATGCTAAATCGCTTTACTTGTTGGAATATGTTATAAATAAAACAGATTTCTTAACCGATCTTATGTTTTTTTAGGCTATTAATTTTTTCAGTCAGGCTTTGTATAAGCATTTACTGCCTCAAGAGAAGGTGGCTATTGATTACATGAACTGATAAGCTGTATGGAGATGTTTGTTGACATAGGTCTGTTCTCTTTGGTGCATTATCTATGGTCAAACACAAGGGAGATGATCCAGTGTGTCAAGACTGGGAGACGAAAGAATTAACTCCCCTTAATATTTTATTGTGATTTTCTGATGTTTCTTTTTCGGGCATTATCTCAAAAAGTACAAATCGGATTAAACCAAATCTTGACATATAGGACCGTCGCCGTCTGCAGAACTAAGCAAACAACTAAACGACTTCCGCTTGGACCCCGGAAACAGCTGCTTTAGCAGCTTTAATTATTAGGGGGCCAAGCAATGGCTTGGAACCCTATTATTTTTGTAAGGGTTATTATTATTATTATTATTATTATTATTATTATTTTCTGATGGTCTTTGCCGGACACTATATCAAAAAGTATTCGTCAGATATAACTCAAATTTTACATGTAAGACTGCTATGGACTAGGGATGCAAAAGAAACAAGTATGACGTCATACGTCACATGGTATGGCGGCCATCTTGGATTTTCGGCCAAAAACCAAAACGTCTTCTTCTCTGAAACCACTGGACCTACATATGTCAAACTTGGATTTTTATGTAGTGCAGGTATGGAGCTAAAATCTAATTCGGAAACGATTTTGATGAGATCAATTTCTAGAGAGCTCGCCATAGGTCAAAATTAGCATCAAGTCAAAAAACGTATAAATGTCTCTTATTCTGCAATGCTTAGACATATCTACTTGAAACTTGATATATAAGTAGTTCTTTATTTAAAGAACATGTGTACTTAATTTAAAGTTCATGAGTTCGTTAATTAGGCTTTTAGCTAATTTATGTGTATCTTTACTTCTAATGCACTTACAGAAATGAAAAATATATCACAATATGCTAAATCGCTTTACTTGATCGAATATGTAATAAAAAAAACAGATTTCTTAACCGATCTCATGTTTTTTTAGGCTATTAGATTTTCAGTCAGGCCATTATTGCCTCAAGATTTATGGCCCGTCAAGACCAGCTGGCCGCTGTAGGCTATTAACTGATAAGCTGTATAGAGATGTCTTTTGATGTCTCTTTGATGAATTATCTATGGCCAAACACAAGGGAGATGATCCAGTGTGTCAAGACGAAAGAATTAACTCCCCTTAATATATTATTGTGATTTTCTGATGTTTCTTTTTCGGGCATTATCTCAAAAAGTACAAATCGAATTAAACCAAATCTTGACATACAGGACCGTCATTGTCTGCAGATGTAAGCAAACAACTAAACGACTTCCGCTTGGACCCCGGAAACAGCTGCTTTAGCAGCTTTAATTATTATTATTTTCTGATGGATTTTGCCGGACAATATCTCAAAAAGTATTCGTCTGATAAAACTCAAACTTTACATGTAGGACTGCTATAGACTAGGGATGCAAACGAAACAAGTATGACGTCATAGGTCACATGGTATGGCGCCCATCTTGGATTTTCGTCCAAAAAACATGCAATATTTGAACGACTTCTTCTCTGAAACCACTGGACCTACATATGTCAAACTTGGATTTCTATGTAGTGCGGGTATGGTCCTAAAATCTAATTGAAAACGATGTTGATGAGATCAATATCTACGGAGCTCGCCATAGGTCAAAATTAGCATAAAGTCAAAAAAAGTTTAAATGTCTCTTAATCTGTAATGCTTAGAGATATCTACTTGAAACTTGATATATAAGTAGTGCTATATTGAAAGAACGCGTGTACTTATTTTAAAGTCCATGAGTTTGTTAATTAGGCTTTTAGCTAATTTATTTGTATCTTTACTTCTAATACACTTACAGAAATGAAAAATATATCACAATATGCTAAATCGCTTTACTTGTTCGAATATGTAATAAATAAAACAGATTTCTTAACCGATCTTATGTTTTTTTAGGCTATTAGTTTTTCAGTCAGGCATTAACTGCCTCAAGATTTATGGCCTGTCAAGACCAGCTGGCCAGTGATTACCTTAACTGATACACTGTATGGAGATGTTTGTTGACATAGATCTGCTATCTTTGGTGCATTATCTACGGCCAAACACAAGGGAGATGATCCATCCAGTGTGTCAAGACTGGAAGACGAAAGAATTAACTCCCCTTAACATATTATTGTGATTTTCTAATGTTTCTTTTTCGGGCATTATCTCAAAAAGTACAAATCGGATTAAACCAAATCTTGATATATAGGACCGTCATTGTCTGCAGATGTAAGCAAACAACTAAACGACTTCCGCTTGGACCCCGGAAACTGCTTTAGCAGCTTTAATTATAATTATTTTTGCTTTCTTGTAGGTACGTAGCTATACAGGACGTTGTATTTTCTTTAAATCGCTGCCTTCACAACTGCCTACCTAATTTGCTTGATACTAGTTGATGTTCTGTAAGTATCACATACAAGTTAGTTGTGAATAGACAAAACTTGACAAAACTGTTAAATAATGTAAAAGATGACTACAAAATTAAATTCTTAACTGTTAAAGGTTGTGAACCAGATGTTTATTTAGTATATTTAGTGTATTTCATAAGAACCTGTTGCTGAATTTTAGACTTAAAGGGTGGAGAGTCAGACTTTAAGTCAATATAAGATTAATATAGATAAATTTAACTGTATTGAATAGATAAAATATTTGACACCTTTTATCTTGTTTTGTACAGCAATGGAATCCCAACTGATAAAGATGATGGTGGAGGTGCTGGAGAGAGTGGACCATCTCTCGCATATGTTGAAGAAAGTATTGGAATGTCACCAAGTAACTGTGGCAAGACCTGATGTCAAACCTGAGGTGGAGCTGCCCCTGAAGGATATGGACTCTCTCGAGTCATTAGAGCAGAGGTTAAGAGATGACAAGGATTTAAGAAAACAACTGGTATGTTTTGAAGGATTGCTACATAATTATCTTACTAAATAAAACCACAAAATGGAAATTAATATAAATGTTACCACTATTAACTCTTAACAATGCAGTAAACAGTTTTTGAATCTCTCAATTTCAATTCTAATTCTTTCATTTTTAGGTGAACATGTTATCAGCCACAGGTGGTGGTTTGGTTAATGACACAACTTGACGAATCTTGAAGAGATGTATTTCAAACGAACTTGCATGCAAGTTTATTTGGGTGGGCAAGGGAGAGAAACGACCATTCTCAACACTACATCTGAAAACAATAATCTGTGGTAAGTGGACTATTATCGCCAGTTTAACCTTGTTTTGCCTATTTTCAACTGACTTGGCTATATTTGTGTAATTTAAAGGGGCATGAGCTGCCAAAATGTTGATATTTTGACGTTAAAACAGAATGTTGAAATTATAGGCTATTTTTCTCAAGACGTATGATTCAGAAGCTGTTTAATGCTTCTAGTCTCGAAAATGTAGGATAACGTATTGTTTTGAACTAACTTTAGCTTAGAATGAATGAATGGTCGTCCCGGTTATTTAAATTTTGTTTACTTTTCGGACACTATTTCGGTTTGTATAGGCCAGACACTGTATGGATTTCCCTCATTCCAAGGCCAATCATTTAGTTTTTCGATGCCCTTCAAAGCCTCTAACTGTCGTGACGATCAGAAATTATGAAAAAGTGCGAGTTTTGGCAGCTCATGCCACTTTAAATATGCATATAGCATATAAAAAAGTTTAAACTTTATGCAATTCATAGTTGTCATTTAAAACTATATACAAGAACAAACTCTTTCACAAATCACAACTACTATTACACAATTGTCAATTCTCTTGTTTTTAGATGCTGTAAAAAAAAAAAACCTTGCGTCAACTGCAACAGACCACCAAATGGAAGGCACAATGAAGACCGGGTTGAAATATGCGACTGACAGGGATGGGGAGCGTCATGCCAGAAGAGAGAGAGTGTGTGTTTGAGTGTGTGTACAGAATTTTTGTCAGTTGTATATTTTTTGTAAAATAAATATATCTTTGTATGTAAAAAGCGCTAATAAAACTTGTATTAATTATCTATGAGTTATATTGTTAAAGTTTTATTTTTGTTGATTTTGAAATATTTTTTTATATGGTATATTCCTTAGATGGTGTACCTGTTTAGTTAGTGCACATAAGTTGGCTAATGGTTGACTGGCCAACGTTGGCCCAACGAGCAAACAGCCTTTGAGCCAACCACAAGCCAACGTTGGCTAATGGTTGGTTAACGGTTGGCTAATGGTTGGCTACTAGTTGGCTAATGGTTGGCTAATGGTTGGCTAACGGTTGGCTAATGGTTGGCTAATGGTTGGTTAATGGTTGGCTAACGGTTGGTTAATGGTTGGCTAATGGTTGGCTAACGGTTGGTTAATGGTTGGCTAATGGTTGGCTGGCCAACGTTGGCTAATGGTTGGCTGGCCAACATTGGCCCAACGAGCAAACAGCCCTTCAGCCAGCGTTGGCCCAACGTCATTGTGTTATCTGGGTCACAGCTTGATCTTCACTTTCATCGAGCTACACGGGAATGTGTTTTATTCCAGTTTTCAGTCCCCATAACAACTCTGATAGCATATAAATATAATGTTGAGAATATGATGAAACAGTATTTTTAAATAAATGTACATGAGATCGATATGTTAATTACTTTATAACCGCCAAAGATGTGGTTACGCTGACTGTGCGCATTTTGTTTGTCAGAACGAGAGTCACTATAGAAGCTTGGCTAGGGAACACCTCAGAAGATGACGTCAAAACACGGATTTCCCCCAATAATCTGCCGTCCGTTGTCCGTAAAAATCGCGCAGCGAGCGATTCTATACGCATACGGACACGCATACGCAAACATGGATAGGCCCTCTATTATTTTATATGTGTTTGATTTCATCCGTACACGCATGAATTCACGCACTACGCATACGAACATTTTAAATGCTTACAGCAATCAATCTATGTCACTGGATGGCCCTATAGTTAAATTTTTCTTATTCTAAATTATCACCTGACCAGTAAATGCCTACAGTATTCAATATATACCACTGACTGGCCCTATAATTATGTTTTTCATTATTTGAAATTATCACCTGACCAGTAAATGTTTACAGTAATTAATCTATGATGATTATTAGTCACTTGTCTATTTTCCAACTGGTCTCAATTTATTTCGTAGTATGTATTTATTCCTTCTGATTTGTCCAAGTTACTGATAACCACCAACGGATGTCTAATTTAAGCTACTCCTTGTGTAAATTATTTTATAACTAAATGATCTCGGTATCTTTATTCTAATTTATTCTGTTTTTCATCCTTTACTCTATTGACACCCAGTTAATGGGGAGGGGATCACGGTGCATTTATGTATCTGCATTGTACATACAATATTCTTTATCTTTGGATGTAAATAATTTATCTCTTGTTTTTTTTTGTTATTTATAATGTTATTATTACTGTGTCTGTGGAATTGCTACTCATTATTTCATTATTAGTGTGTATGGAATTACGCTCCATTATGTTAAAATATTGTTTCTGTGGAATTATTATTTATAATGTTATTATTATTGTGTCTGGAATTGGTATTCAGTATGTTATTAATAGTGTGTATGTGGAATTGTTATTTATAATCTTATATTGTGTCTGTGGAATTGTTATTTATAATGTTATTATTATTGTGTCTGTGGAATTGTTATTTATAATCTTATATTGTGTCTGTGGAATTGTTATTTATAATGTTATTATTATTGTGTCTGTGGAATTGTTATTTATAATCTTATTACTGTGCCTGTGGAATTGTTATTTATAATGTTATTATTATTGTGCCTGTGGAATTGTTATTTATAATGTTATTATTGTGCCCGTGGAATTGTTATTTATAATGTTATTATTACTGTGTATGTGGAATTGCTACTCATTATTTCATTATTAGTGTGCATGGAATTATTTAGGGAGCGTATCCAATTATCGTTCGTTTTTCTGTCGTCTAAAACGATTGTAAAAGACGATGGGAGAGACGATGGGTGTTGGATTGGATCGTCTTTTGAAAGACGATTGGTATAAAGACCGCCCGTGGTGGAACACGGCTAGCGTCTTGAACCGGACTCGAGTCTGAAAATAGTCCGCATGGCTAAGGCATCCCGTGGCCGTCAACAACAACGCAGCAGCTTTATAGCTTATTTATGTTGGCTAAGCATGCCAGGCAGTGATTAAATACCACTCACTATATGGTTTTAAACCAATTCAGTAAAAATCTAAAACGCTGTGCCGAGGCAAGGGACTGAAAGGAAATCAAGCAATGACCAAAATTTGTTCACGGCGTTCCCCATTTTTTCATTGAATAAATATTTTAAAAAGAATGTTACAGCTAGTTCTAAAACTAATATCTAGCGATGAAACCGCGAGTTGCGTCCCCCTGGGCTACGTCAAAACTTACACATGTTTTCTTGGCGAACAAAGAAAGCCGTGCACAGCTATTTTTCTTTCCGGAACCGCCATGTGTTTTTTAATACGGTACGTTTTAATTAATGTGACTATTTTAAAAACCTAAGGGAACGATTGCATATTAAGACGACCAAGTCCCAGATGTGAAATAATTTTTGGCGATCGAATAAACATTACCGTACCTGTTTTCGTTCCAAATCCATTTTAATAAAATCATCATCCTAACCATAACGGCGGCCTTTGAGCATCGTAAAATGCAGACTATATTTTCGAGTCTCTTCTGTACAGATTATTTTTATTTTTGGCGTGTGTAATGTTGTATTGTTAGGAATCTCTTAAGCTTTGTCACCACCATCGATAGTGAACTGGGCCTATTTCAGATTTATTTATTATTGTGTATGTTTATCAATTTCTTCTCTTCTGTTTCAGGGAATATCGCCGAAATGGTTACATCGATTTTCTGAGCTGATCGTCTTTGTCAATAGTCTTTTTTTTAATGCGTTATAAAAGCTTCACAAGTGCCATCGACTAACGTTCAATTCTGATCAGTATCGATTTCATTGCAATAACTGTCTTGTTTTTTTATGCTGTCTTTGTAGTTGAGCTGACAGAGTTGATTTGGGATGCGCAAGTTATATTTTCTTCAAATTTTATGTGGGACTTCTAAAATGTGTCAAACGGCAATAACAAATTATTTGTGCCAATGATATACTTTCCAACAATGTTTCATTCATCCTCATGAATTCCTCGTACTGGATTTGAATTATATTACGGGTTCGCCACAAGTATTAATATTCTATTGGTATAAAGGTGATGTTCAGATAAATTGCATACTATTGCCGGAATACACTCACACAAGCTTGTTTCAGGATGGGCTGTAAAACGATAATCCCTTTCAATTGATGCCGAATGACAAGTATTAAAGCTTGTCAACTCATACAGGTACAGCTGAGTAAACCCTGCCAATAATATACCGCAAAATGAACGGGTCTACACAGCATGTGGCAAAAATACAATCGACAAATGGTGAATTATAAACCTACCTTGATCGGAAGAATGCTGGTCCGTTATTGAAATAGCTGTTAAAACGAAATAAAAGGATTGCAGCGTATAGTAATTGAGCGATTAAAAAGTTTGGTAGAGTGCACGAAGATTTCTTGTCGATATTGGTAAATGTTTTTATTCCCTCACTATATAAAGGAATGTAGCCAAGCCATATTTTTGAGTCACAGGAAACACGCTGACAGGGGGTCTTGAAATGACAAAATCGTCGGTCAATCGATCATAACTAGCGTTTTTAGGTAATCCTGATTAATCTAAAGCCCTATAAACCCCATAATCGACCCCAGCGTGCAGTGACAGTCGTCTGTTTCTGTTTTTCAATCAAAATGTCCAAAACGAACATACAAATCAAAGAAAACGACTACAACGACACACTCCCCACCAAAATGCTAAAATTGTTTACATTAACAAAAAACGTAAATTTCTTTATTGTTATTTAGAAAGATATAAAAAGTTAAGAACTTTTGACATTTTTGTATTTGAAGTTTTTGTGCGCATTTCCTGTGCGAAAATATAATGACAATCTGATCAGTATTTGACATTATAGCTGCGTGTGTGCAGCCGAATATTTATTGTCAATAGAACTTTGTTATATCTTTTCACCAAATTGTCCATACTGCCCTAAAAACAAGGACATTTAAACCAGTGACAGAAATTTTTCACAATGTATATTATTAAAGTCGAGGGGTACCAAACAACTGACGCTTTTTTGTTTATGTTAGCTATTGTAGACTCTTATATTTATTGTCTTTGGTCTAGAAATACCCGAATACCGGTACGTAAAAACGCCATACAAGCTATTTCTATATAAAATATTTTAATTGAAATATCTTTGACATCATCACTGGAAATATAGGCTGATAGTCGGACGGTTTATCGTAGCTTTATGAACAACACGCTCTTTGGGTGAACATTCTTCAGATTACCGGGAAATTTGGGTAATCCGTTTACCGTTATACTGTTCATCTACCAATTTCTGATTTGATACTGGAGTGGAAAAAATAAAGAATATTGAAAAAAAACACAACAATTCTCCCTCCACGTAAAAACATTAGCGTTCCGCCATCTTGCTAAAATAATATGGTCAATGACACAGCTTGAGATAAATCCGCTTTAATTGATCATGGCAGCTGCTACTCTCAACCTGAAACAAACAAATACATATTCTCGTAGCTCTTTATCTAGCAAGTATATTTGCATTATGTTCATTCTACGAACTTTTCTGCGCTTTACTTCAGCCCTGGCCGATGCAAGACAGATGAACAGCACATGAACACATTACCAGCCGATATCGATGGACGCACTGGGGTCTTTTATTAATTTTTTTCAACCGGTCGTCCTGATGTTTTCGTAGCTATAGGCTATATTGACTGGCAAAAAAAAAATGCTCTATGGTTCAAACTTAACGACGAACGGACTAGCTTGCCATAGCGGCACCCTGTTTACTTGCAGAGTACCTCGCACTGTAAATATCACTGCGCGATCGCATGGCATTACACATTATCGTCTTTCAAGCGTCTGCCGTTAAAAAGACGATACCCAAGACGATGGGTGTCGTCTGACAGCGTCTTTTTCAATCGTCTAAAACGATTGAACAAAAGACGATAATTGGATACACTCCCTTATAATGTTATCATTATTGTGTCTGTGGAATTGCTATTCAGTATGTTATTAATATTGTGTATGTGGAATTGTTATTTAAAATGTTATTATTATTGTGTCTGTGGAATTGCTATTCAGTATGTTATTAATAGTGTGTATGAGGAATTGTTATTTAAAATGTTATTATTATTGTGTCTGTGGAATTGCTATTCAGTATGTTATTAATATTGTGTCTGTGGAATTATTATTTATAATATTATTAATATTGTGTATGTGGAATTGTTATTTATAATGTTATTAATATTGTGTATGTGGAATTGTTATTCAGTATGTTATTAATATTGTGTCTGTGGAATTGCTATTCAGTATGTTATTATACTCATAAATGCTTACAGGGTAAACACACATAGTCTGCCAAATGTCTAGAATAACTCAAAAGTTTTGTATATATTTTTTAGTTTTCTTTTATTTATATTATGACGTGACCTCCAAACTGTACACATATCACACATGGCATATCTCTATGTATATCATCAATGTCGATATATACGAGTGATAGTTTAGTTCCAGACCTTAGAGAACTGCCATTTTTTAGCGAAGTAAATATAAATGACAATCATACTGACTCTGTGCAAGATGACGTAACTTATTATGAAGGTTTTCAAGACTTATGTATCAACCTATTAGAAATCAGAAAACTCAAATTATTTAACAGATGACACACCACATGAACAACACTTTTGGGATCATATCGAAACATATCAATGCAAATACTACCTCAAAAACCGCTTAAAGAACCATCTTAGTCTATTGTCGGCCAATTAAGAAAAGTCACTGTCTTTCCTTCACTTGAACACGCTTAGCTTAACTAAACATTTTGACGAGATTTGTGCTTTACTTCAAAGCATAGAACATAATTTTTCGATCATTGGCATTTCTGAGGCATGGCTTGACTCCTCTACGCACAATCTTTTCGATATTCCTGGCTACGAAGCATTCTCCTTTTACAGAGCTGGCGGCCTCGTGTTATATGTGCATAACTCCTTAGACAAAGCTACCATACGCGATGATGTGTCTCCCTTGGATTACCAGTCTTGCTTTGAATCCATTTTTATTGAATGTCCTCTTGAGGGGGAAACTCATATTTTGTTATTTGGTATTGTTTATAGACCGCCGGGTAATAGGCTCGATACTTTCAATGTCACTTTCAAGAATATAATCCAGAAAATAACATCAGAAAAGAAAAAATGTGCTATATTAGGAGATTTTAATATTGATCTTCTAAAAACTAATATTAATACTCAAACTAAGGAGTTTGTTGATCTTATGCGATCCTGTCATATGTTTCCTAAAATTACCAGGCCTACACGCGTAACTTCATATACTGCTACTGTTATTGACAATATTTATCTCAATTTTCCTTAAGAATTTTCATTAGTGGTAACTGACATAAGCGACCATTTTCCGATTTTCCATGTCTGTAAATCAGCTGGTAAACTTGTTCGAAGCGGAGAATATACTTTCAGTAAACGAAACCTTACTCAAACAAACATAGATAAGTTCGTACAGAAGTGTTCATCCGTTGATTAGCAGAGTGTCTTAGATATTGATGGAGATGTAAATGAGGCTTTTGTTCAACAATCAATTTAGTTCTATTTATGAAGAGTGTTTTCCAATCACTAAAAACAATAGTAAAACAAAGAAAATGCAGAATTAAAAAGCCATGCGTTACAATAGGAATTTTAAACTCAATTTATGAAAAAAATCAGTTGTTTCGTCTTAAATTGGTCCATAAAACAAAGGATGTATCAGATATTTATAAAGCCTACAAAAATAAATTAAATCATACTCTGCAAATAGCGAAACATGCATATTACGAAACAAAATTTACCCAAATTGACAACGATATTAAACAAACTTGGAAACTTATAAATGAGTTGTTGCAACGCAATAAAGCCACACCTATCGCTCCTCAATATAATATTGATGGTGTTCTAACGTCGAATTCCAAACTTATAGCAGACGGTTTCAATCAAAACTTTTGTGGTATAGCAACTTCTCTAGAAAATAATTTACCCCCCCCCTCCAGCAAGATTTGATAATTTCTGTTGAATCCCAAAGTTAATGATTTTACTATCGAATCCTGTTTACCTTCTGAAGTTATACTCATTATCTCTAACTTAAAAAATGCTTCTGCTGGTGTAGATGATATAAGAACCTCCCTAGTTAAGTTGGTTGCCAACAACATTGCTAATCCATTAAGTCATATTATCAATCTATCTTTTAAGGAAGGATGCTTTCCAAGCCCCCTCAAAATTGCCACGGTCATTCCCTTATTCAAATCCGGGGACAAATCTGCAATCTCTAATTATAGGCCTATTTCAATATTACCATGCCTTAGCAAACTGTTTGAAAAAATGATGGCATCCCGTGTAGTGTCCTTTCTGGAGTAAAACAATATTATTTCTCCAAACCAATTTGGTTTTCGTTCGAACCACTGCACAACCTCAGCATTGTTAGCTCTTCAAGAAATAATAATTAAGTCAATTGAAGTTAAGCGCTTTAGTATTTTAACATTCTTGGACTTATAAAAAGCCTCTGATACAGTGAATCATGATATCCTATTAAACAAACTACATCATTATGGGTTTAGAGGTTCTTCATATAAGTGGTTTACAAGCTACCTACCGTATTTCGTCTAATGTTTCGCACGCCAGTTTTTACCCTCACTGTTCGCACTGCTGTTGATATGAAAGGAACCGCCCAGAAGTGGGGGGACATATTCACACCTCTGCTAACGAGCCCCGCGGTGACTGCAAAGCGGCTGGCAGGGGAGCTAGTTATTCATCACTGATCGGTCAGTAAACGGCTTAGCCAATAGCCTGCATAATTAGGTTACCAGTGAAGACAGTTACACTTACTTGATAACTGTATTAGAAACAACACACCGAAACATCATATTTATATTAAATCCCTTCCAGAAGATGTAAATAATGTATTTAAAATGAACTCGTCGTCGACATCAGCCTGTTTATCTGTAGCATATTCGTATCTTATTTTCAGAAGAGCTATTCGATCTCCTAGAAGCGAAATGGTTTACAAATACCACATTTGTCTGAACGTATTCGATTCTATTTTACCAATCATCCAAACAAATTTGTTGTTGCAGTCCAGTCAGCGAGGAAAATCACACATGTTTGAGGTGTAAGGTTTTTACAAAGCCGGATCATGCTGTCACACTACGGCGTACGTTATCCGTAATTAGGAAGAGTGAAAAAAAAAAATGTTCAAATTAGCGATTACTTGTACATTTTTATTGATTTTATTAAAAAATATTTTCCATAAATGATCTTTTAGTAAAGGAGAATCCAAGTTTGTTCCAATATAAGGGAATTATTTTTAATAATCGGGCCCTGACGAAACTTTGAGGATGACTTCGAAGTCGACTGAGTTGATCTCAAGTCGTGTCAAGAGTCAAGTTCACACTTCAAGCCAGTAACTGCTTTTTTCTTTCTTTTTAAATTTTGGGCTTTTAATCATACTAGCTCTACAAATTTAATCTAATTGTCATTGATCGAATGGGTTGTTATACGCCGTACTCCGTGAATTTAATTCTTATGGTTTTCTAATTTGGACTGAGCCATCACCCCTATTATTAAGTAGACCGTTCCGTTTATACTTTGGCATTCTGTAGCTCCATGTATAACAAACAAGATTTCCGTCATTAAAACTTTATTTCCTCATGATCATACCATCTTTTTACATCGGGAATATTGTACTCATGAGAAAAAACTTAGTTTTCCCCACAATCTTTGACCGCATGACATAAATATTGCAGCTCCGTAACGGACGTTGTTGCCGCTTCTACACTACGAAAAGTTGAAAACAGTGAAGATATTCATACAATACGATCGCTGTAAAAAGAAAAGAGAAGAATGAAAGTAATTTATTGTTTAGAAATTTACTTTTATAATCAATTTGGTAATATAATCACGCCAATTCTCACCAAAATAAGCAGCAATGCACATAGGCCTATAACCCGCACACGACTATATAGTATAACCCGCAGGGCGTATTTCACAACACTTATTTTACGTATAACCCGCGGGTTATTTGCTTGAAAATACAGTAGTCTTACTGGTTATAGTTAGGGATGTAATATTAAAAGCAACTTCTCGTACATTTGCAATGTTACCATTACTTGTAATTAAGATTACTCGAAAGAATAAATAACTTTAGTAAGTGCCGATAGCTTCCCTTTGATTTGTTTTTTATCGTGGAGGTATTTTTTTAAATCAAAAGCGGACATTTACTAAAAAATTGTCATAGTTCATCTCGGCATTTCTCCACAATCTGTAAAGTATAATTTGAAAGTATTTAAGCCCAGAACAAAGACTTGACAAAGTGTCATTTTACTTATAATATCTGCTGTATAATTAAAACACTGGCAAAGTGTTCATCTATTGATTGTACTATCTACTTAGGCCTTTGTATACCGCCCATTGTCACAGTCGTCACCTCCGTGGTCCAATCAAGCGGTTCATTGTTTGGTGATTATAGGATTATCCCCTCGTTCCCCATACTCTCTCCAGGGGGGTTATCGTATTTTTTTGCGTGCGAAACATTAGACGAAATACGGTATCAAATAGAACACAATCTATATATTTTAATAACACAATATCTGACACTCTGCCAATTAATATTGGCGTCCCTCAAGGGTCCATTTTAGGACCTATACTTCTTTATTATATATCAACGACATCTCTTCAGTTTCAAACATCTTGAACACAATTCTTTTTGCGGACGATACATGTTTACATTTTGATAATGAAAGCTGTATTGAGTTATTGGCTGGTATGAAAACTGAAATGGACAAAGTACACATGTAAGTGAATGGCTTGTTTCAAATAGGTTGTCTCTAAACCTCCAAAAAACTAAATTTATGATTATAAAACCATTTAAAAACTCTAGGTATCCTGCTAACTTAAAGTTAAATATCTCCAATACCAAAATAGAACAAATATAAGTATTCAAATTTCTTGGAGTACAGTAGAACTTGCTGAGACCGACACATCTAAACATCGACATCTTGTCAACTTCGACTGCATGGTTCAGGCGGTCCAGAAATATCTACAGGTTAAATAGATAGACAAACACCGACACTTGTCTATTCTGAACATCGACTTTGGTTTTAAGTCCAAACCCAATGTTTTCAATGTTAATCCATCGTTTATAATCCGACACGACATGCGTCTGACGAGCTTGTAAAAACATCCTGATCGTTTATCACTGCCAAGCAGAAAAGCTCTGGGAGGGGACTTAATCCGCGCACGCACAAATTATAAAACAAACGCCGGTAAAGCCAAGAAACTGTCCACTCACATTACACCCAACGCGAAGCCGATTCTTTTGCTCTAAAACTACAACAAGTTTGACAGTCCATATAAATAGTCCAGCTCTTCAAATTTCATTTCATTTCTGTCTTGATGAATTCAAATTAATAACCATGACTAGTAGACCAGCGGAACGCCGACGGATGGAGATTTCACTGTAAAATGTAAAACTTCATGCTTCTGAAGTATCCCTGTATTGTTGCCATTAGTGCTTTTGGGTTTACGGGTTATTTCCTTTTTAAAAGTATTTACTTCAATAAAATATAACGTTCAAAACATTTCTTGTGTGTATATCAGTTTTTAATTTTTAATATACCGACATAGTGTCTATACCGACAATTTCTCTTTGTCCCCCGAGGTGTCGGTCTTAGCAAGTTCTACTGTATATATTAATCATCTCTGCAATTGGAAAGATCATATAAACTACCTCTGTACTAAAATATCAAAGAACATAGGAGTAATAAATCACTTTAAACAACTTTTAAATAGGAAAACACTTTTTATGCTTTATTATTCAATTATTTTCCCATATCTCTCCTATTGTATTCTTGTATGGGGAAATACATTTGAAACGCATCTAAAGCCACTTGTTAACCTCCAGAAACGATCGGTTCATATAATAACTCTGTCCCATCGTTTAGAGCATACTGCCCCGCTATTTCGAAAATATAATTTATTACCAATTCAAGCACTTAATGATTTCCAAGTCCTCATTTTTGTCCACAAATTTATTTATCATAATTACATGATCCCGTGTAAATTTCATTTTCTTCTTCATATGTATAATCACTTTCATAGTTATAGTACTCCGTTCTGCACACTTAATTTGATTATTCCTTTGTATTTAAGCAACTTCTCTAGATTTTCTCTGAAAACCAAAGGACCTAAGGCCTGGAATAAAATACCAACATCAATCAAAAACATACAATCGCTATCACTGTTTAAACGCCATTTGTTTACTTATTTAGTATACACTTATTGTTGATATGTGGCAGTTTGGAATGGTCACGACATTTTATGTATTTTGTACATACGTTTTGTAGCTTTCTGAAACTTACTATTTGCCATTGTTTATTTCATTATTTTCTAATACTAAACGGGATATAACAAGCCCCCCGGGGTTTACTCCCGCCATGTTTTGTATTGTTATTATGTATCTATATTGTATATCATTAGAAACTTGTCTCCATGGTTATTTTAGACAAGAAGATTTTCCATGTGCCCGTGTGTTTTAGTGTTCATAAATATATTGTATATCATGGTGAATAAATTGAAATTGAAATTGCTATCCAACTTCATTTGTTAGTTGATTATATATTTATATAACAAGAGATCAAATAAAGGGATCTTAACGCCCACATTCATCTATTCATATTAAAGATTGTTACACCAATAACTGGGTATATGAATTGGGGACGACAGTGCATTTAATGTATATATTATGTGATATTGGGCCTACATAAAAAATCTTATTCCAGGGAGATAACTATTGCTGAGGAAAATTCAATTGTGAATTACAAGGTCAGCTCCCCTTGAAATTTTGGTTGAAAACAATATTGCCACCTAGTAGCCATCTTGAATATGCTAATGAGATGCAAATGTAAGGTGCACAGCTAGAACTTAGGGGGATGATGTGTGCCATGTTTGGTTAAGATCAGGTCAGTAGTTTTCTTGGAATAATGATAAGAAGTTTCATTCAAATTTGGTTCAAAAGCAACATTGCTTCTTGGCGGCCATATTTAATAAGCAAATGAGATGAAAATGTAGAGTGCACAACTAGATCATAGGGAGATAATGCGGGCCAAGTTGGATTAATATTGGACTAGTAGTTTTCTTGGAATAAAGGTAACTAAGGAAAAACAACATCGCCCCCTGGCGGCCATATTGAATATGCAAATGAGATGAAAATGTATAGTATACAACAAGGCTATAAGGAGATAATGTGAGCCAGTTTGTTGAATATCGGACTGGTAGTTATCTTGCAATAAACGTAACAAAGAAAAACAACATAGCCCCCTGGCGGCCATATTGAATATGCAAATGAGATGAATATCCAAGGTGCACAACTAGACCATAGGGTGATGATGTATGTTGAGTCTGATTAAGATTGGACTGATAGTTTTCTTGGAATAAAGGTAACAATTAGCGAAAGTTTTCTTGGAATAAACGTAACAAAGAAAAACAACATCGCCCCCTGACGGCCATATTGAATATGCAAATGAAATAAAAATGTACGGTGCACAACTAGACTATAGGGTGATGATGTATGTTAAGTTGGATTAAGATTGGACAGGTAGTTTTCTTGGAATAAAGGTAACAAAGAAAAACAAACTCGTCCCCTGTGGGCCATATTGAATATGTAAATCAGATGAAAATGTATAGTACACAACAAGGCTATAGGGAGATAATGTGAGCCAGGTTTGGTGAATATCGGACTGGTAGTTTTCTTGGAATAAAGGTAACAAATAAAATACACATCGCCCCCTGGCGGC
Source organism: Lepidochitona cinerea (assembly GCA_963971465.1). Lineage (NCBI taxonomy): Eukaryota > Metazoa > Mollusca > Polyplacophora > Chitonida > Tonicellidae > Lepidochitona > Lepidochitona cinerea. The sequence continues at coordinate 52,898,343 of OZ020553.1, forward strand.
CATATTGAATATGCAAATGAGATGAAAATGTACGGTGCACTATAAGACCATAGGGTGATAATGTATGTTGAATTTGATTAAGATTGGACAGGTAGTTTTCTTGGAATAAAGGTAACAAAGAAAAACAACATCGCCCCCTTGTGGCCATATTGAATATGCAAATGAGATGAAAATGAACGGTGCACAACAAGACCATAGGGTAATGATGTATGAAAAGTTTGGTGAAAATCGGACAGGTGGTTTTCTTGGAATAAAGGTAACAAAAAAAACAATATCGCCCCCTTGTGGCCATATTGAACATGCAAATGAGATGAAAATGTACGGTGCACAACTAGACCATAGGGTGATCATGTATATTAAGTTTGATTAAGATTGGACTGGTAGTTTTCTTGGAATAAAGGTAACGAACAAAAAAGTTAACGGGACGGACGACTGACCACGGAAAAGCGATTTGAATAGCCTTCCATCAGAATGATGGAGGGCTAAAAAACACAGATATTCTATCTGAAACCAAAGTGACTACACACGTGGTGACACAGAGGCGGCCATCGTTCAGTAGTGCCGTGATGCTCACCAGTTTACTCAGTCTGGGCTTGGATATTTGTAGCACGATTGGATCACCAAAAAAAAAGTTGGATGAAAAAACAATTCCTTAATGTAGGATAATCGATCATTAACATACGAATCATGGGTTAACTACATGTACACATATCTGTTGTTTCCCGTCGCCATTTGAGCAGTCAAGCTACCAACTTCATGGGAGTGTTAACAACCCCAGCAAGATCGGAAAACAATCGGTAATCATAGACTCAATGAGTTGTTGCTAAATTATACTTGCCATCTAAACCCATAGAGAATTGCTTTTAAATATTAGAACGACCAAAAGACATTTTGTAATGTTTTATTGTTATAAGCGGGCGTTTAAATATGTAGGCCTAAAATATCTTATATATTTGACAGTCCAGAGTGAGCTGTTCAGCTTTCTTTTGGGTCTTATACATACCTGTCAATCAAAATAAAAGCCAATCAAATGGCTACCTGTTTTAGCGATCGATAAAACTGCCGCAGACCACGTGGGTTTTCACTTCAAGTATTAATATTAAACTATAATATTGCTACGTGATTTTCAAGAACTCGAAGTTTTAAAATTAGAACATGTATAGACTGCAGCGAACAGGTGTTTGTGAGTTAAAATCTCTCGATGTGAGTGCATGTTATTCGTGAATTTTGATCTTTACACCTCATGGTTATTTTGTAATACCGATGTTTGATATCTTGCCCGCCGAAGGCTTCAAAAGCTGTGATATATTGAGAAAGTAAACTGAAACCATGGCAATTTAGCGATTTGCTGCTTAGTCCGGGTTTCTGACTACAAAATGATTTCCTTTCTATATACTGACGACTGTATTTCCAAAATACGGCTGTCAGTATACAAAAAAGTCATTTTGGAGTCAGAAACGCTACTTATGGCTTAGTAATTAATTTCATAGACGTTGTGACAAAGAACGATTTGACGCTTGGTCATAAGCTGACGGTATGAAAAACAAACAAAACTCGGGTTGCTTTTTAACACGTATTTATTTTTTAGCGAATCTAATAAAAATGGTTAATGCACAACATTCTGGGACTAAACGTTTCTAAATTAAGTCGGAAATCTGCATTACCGGTCGACAAGTTATCGGTCATGTAGGCGCTTGACTAATTGTCAGCTCAGGCGTCGGCAGCAAACTGGGGGACTAATCACCATGGTCTGTGATCTCCGCCGCCGGTCGGATTCGGACGTCATTTACTGTACTACAGCTAAAACCACTAAAATTAAACATAGCACACATAAAGCATGTCCAATTAGGTTTAGAGTGTATAAATGAGGGTGAAAAACAAACGAAGAATCGAAGCTCGATTACAACAACAACACCGATCAGTGTTGGTTAACTTAAATGTTGGATTACCCTTATTCAAGCGTTTTTGTCTGTGATTTGCACTCGGCAGGCTTTTATAGTCCCTCTTACTTGATTGTAAGTATGTATTTCTTTAGATAAAGTTCATAAAATTATACTGTGTCGTTAGATCGCCCACACGACTCAAACCATTACGCCACACTTGTGCACACGCTCAGGTTCGAAGTTTGTTTACATTGCGGGTACCTGAAAAATCTGTTTTTCAATTTCAAATTAAAAATACTAGATGATGTTAAAACTTTCAATTTCTGGTAAAAATAGAAAGTTCCTAACTTTTTCTGTCTGGGAAAAATACAAAAACACATCCACTGTTTTTAATGTAAACATTCTTCTGGATTTTCGCGGCAAGTGTGCCTTTAAGTGTCTTAGGGAACATTATCCTTTAAAATATTCATTATTGTAACATTTTTGGAAAGAATTTAGGCGTTTAAAATCCAAATTCGAGAAGGTCATTTTACAGACTTCGAACAAGCCGTGGAGGCCGGCAACACGCATAGATAAACTATTTCTTGTAGTCGCCCTTGGAAATCTGAAAGGAGTTGATTTACACACGTTTTAAAATGACCCGAGGATTGCAATTTCACTCTGAGGTTTAAAAAAGCTCTGATAAATGTCTCTTTTTCAATACTCTGGACTCCGAAATTCCAAATAACGTCCTCAGTGCCAAAAATAGCTTATTTGACTTTAACTGGGTCATGCCTGAGAAGCCTTTAAAATGCATTTGTAGGGGCTGCGTGACTGACAGCGGGAACTCGCTCTCGCAAACTAATTTCAATACCCAATTTTAGCACTTTTTAATCATAGATATTTAAATATCTCACTCACTGTCACTATATTGAAGACAAGGAAAATATATATTAAGATCTGAACCTATAAATATAAGGAATTTCACAAGCTTTTATTGTCAAATTTAACATTTTCTTGTTATATATGTATGCTTGAAGTGTCCGTTCTAACTTGGACTAAGTTGGAAGTTATCAGTGAATAACGCGTACGTTAAAGTAAATAAACCTTTTTTACCGTATTCGAAGATTGAAAAAACAAAACACAAATCAACCAACATATGCAACATGTGGTTTTATTTGTTCATTTTCAAAATTAGTTGAAGTTGTAAGAAAAAATAACCATACGGCGTCAGTGGGGTTTTAGCAGACTTTTCTGCTGTCGCCATAAGATGTCTTCGTTATTGAAGCAGGCTAGTACTATAACGCCACATGGTGACAGCGGTACCAAATGTGTTAAATGAAAACATCAACGACGAAAAAATACATGTTGCATAACTTGACCATATGAGGAAGCAACACAAATTTTTTTTATCAAGATCCGCCTGGTAGTTTTCTTGATTTCGCGATCACAAACTATGTAGGTAGAAATCACAGAAATAGCTACCGGTCGCCATTCTGAATATGCAAATGAGCACCAAGTGTATAGTGCGCAACAAGACCATAGGGTTAACCTGCGTACAACATTTTACGAAGATCCTTTCATTACGTTAGGAGAACAGTGATAAAAAGAAAAACAAATGGCCAGTGACCGCCATTTTGAATATGCAAAGGACCAAAAAAGCGCATAGTGCGCAACGAGACTATAGGGTTAACATGCGTAATTTTTTTTACGAAAGTCCTAACCTTTCATTACTTTAGGAGAAAAGTGACGAAAAGAAGAATAAGTGGCTGTCGCTATCAGGACCCCTCGGATCTGCGCCAAAGAAACTGAAGATATATTTATTTTCCAGACAATTTGTTGCGAGTGAAAAACTTCTCCACATACATGTATCACATTTTTGAAAAAAACATCCGAGAACATTGATTTTCAATAGGCTTCTTGTACTTGCTGTATTAAACAAATGTGTGAAGTTTCAAATTTGTAAGTTAAAGACTTTTTTAGATAATGTGTTTACAAGGCTTTTTATAGCAGCAGTAATGTAAGGGCATAACTCATGAAAACAAGAGATCAGTGAACTGATCTAGGTGACCACCATAGAACACTATCAAAAAGTGAGGCTGCTTTTAAATGGATCGCAAATTTGATGAGTGAAATTCATTTCTTCAGTTGGTTGAAGTTGTAAGAAAAAATATAGGCCTACGGCGTCAGTGGGGTTTTAGTCGATTTTTCTGCTGTCGCCAAACGATGTCTTCGGTAATGAAGCAGGCTAGCACAGCGGTACCAAATGGGTTAAATGAAAACATCAACGGCAAAAAAAATACATGTTGCATAACTTGACCATATGAGGAAGCAAGACAAAACAAGAGATCCCTTAAAGGGATCTTAACGCCCGCGTTCATCTATTCATATTAAATTGATTGATTGATTGTTTGGTCTTTTACGCTGCGCTCAAGATTATTTCAGTTACAGCAATAACTGGATATAGGAATTGGGGCCTACATAAAAAATCTTATTCCAGGGAGATAACTATTGTTGAGGAAAATTAAATTGTGAATTGCAAAATTAAGCTCCCCTAGAAATTTTGGTTGAAAACAACATTGCCACCTGGTAGCCATCTTCAATATGCTAATGAAATTATAATGTACGATGCACAGCTAGAACTTAGAGGGATGATGTGTGTCATGTTTGGTTAAGATCAGGTCAGTAGTTTTCTTGGAATAATGATAATAAGTTTCATTTTCAAATTTGGTTAAAAAACAACATTGCTTCCTGGCGGCCATATTTAATAAGCAAATGAGACGAAAATGTAGGGTGCACAACTAGATCAGAGGGAGATAATGTCGGCCAAGTTTGGTCAAAATAAGACCAGTATTTTCTTGGAATAGAAGTAACGAAAAAACAATATCGCCCTCCTGGCGGCCATATTGAATATGCAAATGAGATCAAAATGAACGGTGCATAACTAGACCATAGGGTGATAATGTATGTTGATTTTGATTAATGTCAGGTAGTTTTCTTGGAACAAAGATAAAGAAAAAAAACATCGCCCCTTGGCGGCCATATTGAATATGCAAATGAGATGAAAATGTACAGTACACAACATGGCTATAGGGAGATAATGTGAGCCAAGTTTGGTGAAAATCGGATTGGTAGTTTTCTTGGAAAAAAGTAACAAAAAAAAAAACATCTCCCCCTGGCGGCCATATTGAATATGCAAATGAGATGAAAATGTACGGTGCACCACTAGACCATAGGGTGAGATGATGTATGTTAAGTTTGATTAAGATTGGACAGGTAGTTTTCTTGGAATAAAGGTAACAACAAAAAAAACAACATCGCCCCCTGGTGGCCATATTGAATATGCAAATGAGATGAAACTGTAGGATGCACAACTAGACCATAGGGTGAGATGATGTATGTTAAGTTTGATTAAGATTAGACTAGTAGTTTCCTTGGAATAAAGGTAACAAAAAAAAAACAATATCGCCCCCTGGTGGCCATATTGAATATGCAAAATGAGATGAAAATGTACGGTGCATAACTAGACCATAGGGTGATGATGTACGATGAGTTTGATTAAGATTGGACTAATAGTTTTCTTGGAATAAAGGTAACAAGCGAAAGTTTTCTTGCAATAAACGTAACAAAGAAAAACAACATCTCCCCCTGGCGGCCATATTGATTATGCAAATGAGATGAAAATGTACGATGCACAACTAGACCATAGGGTGATGATGTATGTTAAGTTTGATTAAGATTGGAAATGTAATTTTCTTGGAATAAAGGTAACTAAGAAAAACAACATCGTGCCCTGGTGGCCATATTGAATATGCAAATGAGATGAAACTGTACGATGCACAGCTAGACTATATGGAGATAATGTCAGCCAAGTTTGATGAAAATCAGACTAGTAGTTTCCTTGGAATAAAGGTAACAAAAAAAAAAACAAGATCACCCCCTGGTGGCCATATTGAATATGCAAATGAGATGAAAATGTACGGTGTACAACTAGACCGTAGGGTGATGATGCATGTTGAGTTTGATTAAGATTGGACTAATAGTTTTCTTGGAATAAAGGTAACTACCGAAAGTTTTCTTGCAATAAACATAACGAAGGAAAACAACATCTCCCCCCTGGCGGCCATATTGTTTATGCAAATGAGATGAAAATGTACGGTGCACAACTAGACCATAGGGTGATGATGTATGTTAAGTTTGATTAAGATTGGACAGGTAGTTTTCTTGAAATAAAGGTAACAAAGAAAAAACAACATCGACCCCTGGCGGCCATATTGAATATGCAAATGAGATGAAAATGTAGGATGCACAACTAGACTATATGGAGATAATGGCAGCCAAGTTTGGTGAAAATCGGACAGGTAGTTTTCTTGGAATAAAGGTAACAAAAAAAACAATATCGCCCCCTGGTGGCCACATTGAATATGCAAATGAGATGAAAACGTACGGTGCACAACTAGACCATAGGGTGATGTTGTATGTTAAGTTTGATTAAGATTGGACTGGTAGTTTTCTTGGAATAAAGGTAACAAGCAACAAGTTAACGGACGGACGACGGACCACGGAAAAGCGATTTGAATAGCCCTCCATCAGAATGATGGCGGGCTAAAAAGTTATAAAACATAGAAAAACCATTTTAATATGCAAATGAGCCCAGAAAAATAGATGTTGCACAACTAGACCATATGAGGAACCAACACAAAAACATTTCATCAAGATCGGCCTGGTGGTTTTCTAGATTCCGTGATCACAAACTATGTAGGTAAAAATCACAAAATGGCCGCCAGCAAATATGCAAATGAGCAAACAAAATAGATGTTGCAAAACTAGACCATAATGGGAACATGCCTATGAAATGTTCTCCAGGCAATTCGATCAATGCATTCAACCAACAAATTACTATTTTACAATCGCTGCCTTCTAACAGAAGATGTGTTCTGATGGGAGATTTCAATATCGACCTTAATAAATCGAACTCTCATCAATACTCAAAAGATTTTATTGAAACGCTGAAATCCAATTTTTTCTACCCCCAGATCACAAAACCTACTAGAGTAAGTGACAGCTCAGCTACAATCATAGAAAATATTTTTACTAACTTTCCCAATCAAAATATTTTATCAGGCATCCTGCTAACCGATTTTAACCGATCACTACCCCATCTTTCATATAGTTAACAATGTTCTACCTACCTCAATCTTATTTTCGAATTCAATCCCCAGCCAACGTCGAGAAATATAAACATGCCATTGCAACCACCTCCTGGGAAGGGATTATGTCTAGTAACAATATCGAGGGATCGCTTGAGGAATTTGAGCAGATCATATCCGATATTTACAACTCTAGTTTTCCCATTGCCACCCATTACTCAAAAAAAATACGTAAACCTTGGATAACCCCAGCACTAATCAAATCAGTCCACGAAAAAAAAAAATTGTATCGTAATCAACTGAAATCTGAAAGATCTGATGACCGAAGCAAATATCGACAGTTTAGAAACAAACTAACTCACCTTATTAGGCTCTCTAGGAAAAAATACTTTGAAAACAAATTTAATGATAGTAACAGTAACATAAAAAAAACATGGAGAACAATTAATGAATTAACTGGTCGAGCAAATCAACAGAATGTCACCGACCATATCACTGAAAATGATGAGGAAATACGAGACAAACAATGTATTGCTCAATCTTTTAGCGATTACTTTAGCTCGTGTGCAAGGAAGCTTGAAGCAAAAATCCCTTCATTTCCTATCCACTTTTCCGAATATCTGGGTCCTCCAAGTCCGAATACTTTCAAATTTTCTCCTGTAAACATTGATCTCGTCATATCAACCATCATGGAACTCAAGTCATCTGCCCCCGGTATTGATTGTATCCAATTGGCATACATTAAAATAATTGCCTCCCACATTGCACAACCATTGACTCATTTAATAAACCTTTCATTTCTGTGTGGCAGATTTCTGTGTGGCCGGGGTCTTTGAAGTTTGCCAAAATAGTTCCAATCCATAAGTCTGGACCCAAGAATGAAATATCAAATTATCGCCCAATTTCAATACTCCCATGCCTCAGTAAAGTTCTAGAAAAACTTGCAGCAAAACAGATCACTGAATTTCTTGATCTAAATGATCTGATCTCTCCGCATCAATATGGGTTCCGCTCCTTTCACTCCACTGTCCATGCCGCTACGGTTCTTCATGATCACCTTATCACCACAAGAGACAGAAAAAAATTTAGTGAGCACTTATTCCTTGATTTATCTAAAGCCTTGGACACCGTAAATCATCTTATTCTTTTAGATAAACTTTCACATTATGGTTTTACAGATAATTCAAATAATTGGTTAAGTAGTTATTTATCGGGTCAAAATCAGGTTGTTTTTTGGGACAGTTATAAATCTTCATCTTGTAATATCGAATGCGGTGTCCCCCAAGGGTCAATTTTAGGGCCAATTCTTTTTTTGATTTATATAAATGATATAGTAAATTCATCAAATAATGTAAAATTCACCCTCTTTGCCGACGACACAAGTATATGTTCGTCTGCTGAATCATTATCCAGTGCCGTCGACATTGTGTCGACGGAGCTGGAGAAGATATCAGTGTGGCTGGCCGTTAATAGGCTCTCTCTTAATGTCTCGAAGACTAAACTTATGGTTATCTCCCCTTCAAATAAGTGGCTCTCGCCATCAGGACCCCTCGGGTCTGGGCCAAAGAAACCGAAGATATTTTATTTTCCAGACAATTTGTTGTGAGTGAAAAACTACTCCACATACATGCATCACATTTACAAGGAGTCATGTAAGGGGCATAACTCTTGAAAAACACGTCCAAGCGAGTCGATTTTAAATAGGCTTCTTTTACTTGCTGTAATAAACAAATGTGTGAAGTTTCAAAGTTGTACGTTAAAGACTTTTTTAGATAATGTGTTTACAAGGCTTTTTACTGCAGCGGTAATGTAAGGGGCATAACTCTTGAAAAAACATCCGAGCGCGTTGATTTTAAATAGGTTTCTTGTACTTGCTGTATTAAACAAATGTGTGAAGTTTCAAAGTTGTAAGTTAAAGACTTTTTTTAGATAATGTGTTTACAAGACTTTTCATAGCAGCGGTAATGTAAGGGGCATAACTCTTGAAAAAAACATCCGAGCGCGTTGATTTTCAATAGGCTTCTTGTACTTGCTGTATTAAACAAATGTGTGAAGTTTCGAAGTTGTACGTTAAAGACTTTTATAGATAATGTGTTTACAAGGCTTTTTACTGCAGCGGCAATGTAAGGGGCATAACTCTTGAAAAAAACATCCGAGCGCGTTGATTTTCAATAGGCTTCTTGTACTTGCTGTATTAAACAAATGTGTGAAGTTTTAAAGTTGTAAGTTAAAGACTTTTTTAGATAATGTGTTTACAAGGCTTTTTACAGCAGCGGTAATAAAAGGGGCATAATTCTTGAAAAAAACATCTGAGCGCGTTGATTTTCAATAGGTTTCTTGTACTTGCTGTATTAAACAAATGTGTGAAGTTTCAAAGTTGTAAGTTAAAGACTTTTTTAGATAATGTGTTTACAAGACTTTTCATAGCAGCGGTAATGTAAGGGGCATAACTCTTGAAAAAAACATCCGAGCGCGTTGATTTTCAATAGGCTTCTTGTACTTGCTGTATTAAACAAATGTGTGAAGTTTCGAAGTTGTACGTTAAAGACTTTTATAGATAATGTGTTTACAAGGCTTTTTACAGCAGCGGCAATGTAAGGGGCATAACTCTTGATAAAAACATCCGAGTGCGTTGATTTTCAATAGGCTTCTTGTACTTGTTGTAGTAAACAAATGTGTGAAGTTTCAAAGTTGTAAGTTAAAGACTTTTTTAGATAATGTGTTTACAAAGCTTTTTACCGCAGCGGCAATGTAAGGGGCATAACTCTTGAAAAAAACATCCGAGTGCGTTGATTTTCAATAGGCTTCTTGTACTTGTTGTAGTAAACAAATGTGTGAAGTTTCAAAGTTGTAAGTTAAAGACTTTTTTAGATAATGTGTTTACAAGGCTTTTTACAGCAGCGGCAATGTAAGGGGCATAACTCCTGAAAAAAACATCCGAGCGCGTTGATTTTCAATAGGCTTCTTGTACTTGCTGTAATAAACAAATGTGTGAAGTTTCAAAGTTGTAAGTTAAAGACTTTTTTAGATAATGTGTTTACAAGGACCAATGGACAGACGGACAGACGGACGACGGAGGCAACGACAATACTCTTCGGGCAAAATTTGCCCGAGGGGTAAAAACTGCCCTGAGATACCAAACCTTTTTGTTAACAATAGTCCCATAGATCACGTAAAGGAATTTAAATTTTTAGGAATTGTTTTTAACAATAGCCTTCAATGGTCATCTCATATCAGTTTTGTTTGTAGGAAATTATCTCAAAATATAGGTATTTTAAAGCATATTAAAAAAAACGTTAATAAACATACCTTATTTATTCTTTACCACTCCTTAATTCATCCTTATCTTTCATATGCAAACGCTCTGTGGGGAAGCACTTATCATTCTCATCTCCAGTCTCTTCACTTACTTAAAAAAAAGCTGTCCGAATCATAACATTCTCTCATCGACGTCAGACACCGAAAACTTGTTTAAATCGCTAAAAATACTTCCAATCCATTTGATGTATAAATTCTGCCATCTTACTACCATACATAAATTCATGCATCACTCAGTTAATCTTCCCATATCTTTTCAAAACATTTTTTCGCGACAGTCAACCATTCATACCTACCAAACAAGGACTTTAAATTTGAAACCTATCTCGTCCATTTTATCATTCAAATCTCTCATACTATTCCATACGAGTAGCAGGTCCACGGGAATGGAATAGACTACCAGTAGCTTTAAAATCGATCAAATCTTTGTCTCTTTTTAAATCATCAATTAAAGACTTTTTATTAGATCTGTAGGCCTCCTTCATCACCACATCCGCGTTCCGCTTTATCTATAAATATCTGTAATTTAGGTACTTTTAAAATGTATCTTTTATTTATAACATAACTTTGATTTTTTCTTTCTTTTCGTTATAAGAATTGATGCTTCCGTAAAAAAAAATACTTTTTAAGTTTACAGCACCTGCGACGGATGACCTATTAATTTATAACATGCTTTTATTACTGGGATATAACAAGTCCATTGGACTTTATTCCCGCCGACTAATGACCTCAATTATTATTTTATTTGTAACTTTTTCAAAGGTGAATAAATGAAATGAAATGAAATGAAATTTGATGAAGATCCGACCAGCAGGTCTCTTGAAATCGCGATCACAAGAAAAGTTTACAGATCATGGTCGTCTAAAAAACATCCAAGCGCGTTGATTTTAAATAGGCTTCTTGTACTTGCTGTATTAAACAAATGTGTGAAGTTTCAAAATTGTAAGTTAAATTTTTTTTTAGATAATGTGTTTACAAGGCTTTTGACAGCAGCGGTAATGTAAGGGGCATAACTCTTGAAAAAACCATCCAAGAGCGTTGATTTTCAATAGGCTTCTTGTAATTGCTGTATTAAACAAATGTGTTAAGTTTAAAAATTGTAAGTTCAAAACTTTTTTAGATAATGTGTTTACGTTTACAAGGACCAATGGACAGACGGACGACGGAGGCAATGACAATACCCTTCGGGCAAAAGTTAACCTGTGTACAAAGTTTTACGAAGATCCTCTCATTACTTTAGGAGAAAAGTGATATGCAAATGAGCGAAAGAAATACATGTTGCACAACTACACCATAGGAGGAACGTGCGTGTGAAATTTAAAGAAGATCCGACTAGCAGTTCTCTTGGAATCGCGATCACAAGAGAGAAAAGTGATAAAAAATAGAAAAACAAAATGGTCGCCTAGCAGCCATTTTAATATATGCAAATGAGCCCAGAAAAATAGATGTTTCACAACTAGACCATGTGGGGAACCAACACAAAAACATTTCATCAAGATCGACCTGGTGGTTTTCTAGATTCCGAGTTCTAAAATTATGTAGGTAAAAATCACAAAATTTTGATATGCAATTGAGCAATAGTGAAAACATGCAAGATATACATTTATCTATTAGGTTGGTCAACTTGAGTAGACACTGATTGGTTCAAGAAGTTCAATGCTGTCTAAACTTAATTTGGTATTAACTCTTATTAGAAAAAATAGTGAGTTAAACATAGAAGATGTATAACCATATACCGTTAACAAGTTTAATTAAAACTAAATTATTAAACCCTGAAATTACTGCATTTCTAAATACTGTGTTGATTGTGAGGGGTTCCACCCCACCCCCTCCCTAGTCAAAAAAGAAAGAGAAATTTTAGTGATTTTTTTTTGCATAGAGGGTGGGGGGGGGGGATCTAAATATTAATAGCCATTGGATACACAAATCGAAACCACCTTCTACCAATAAGTGGCATTAATTTCATACATGTAATTTTGCAAGATTGATTGCAGCTTAATGTCACACTCTACAGCTATTAAAGGTATTATGGCAAAAAAAGTAGCAACCGACCAAAAAATCACCCTACCCGCCCACAATCAATGAATGTGCAATTTAAATTGTGTAAACATTCCATAAAGACAATACATTGATTTAGGTGCAGTGGATATCTTTTTACTGTAATTCATTTAATGAACATTTCACACAAAATATTCTCTTAAAATACTTGAAAAGAATATGAATTTCAGCAGACTTTAATATAAATAAATTGCCTTTCCAGTTTTGTTAATTTTTTTATATCATGTCATGACATATAGGATAAGCTGTACTATTTTGTACATATACACAACATGAAGGACAAAACAAATGCAAAAGTGTCTCACTGATAGGTTGTAATTCCTCCAGTTAATAACAATAACCACAAGTTTGTCTGCGCGTGTGTGGGAGGGAGGGGGGGGTCATATTCTTAAATAATTAAACAGGTCATGAATAAACAAAACATGTATGTATCAATTTCTTAAATAAGTACATGTAATTGAACCCTTCCCTCTTAGCTTGTACTTATATGTTTACTGCAGGAAATTGGAACACAAACTTTTGTATTTGTTTCATTCATCCTGTAAATAAATGATGTTTTACTATTCATTTCCAACGTTTTTTGTTATTATTACTGATCATGCCAGTACTGCTCATGAAAGCTCATATTAAATGCCAACATTTACAAAGTAGACGTTTTTTGCTATTATTACTGATCATGCCAGTACTGCTCATGAAAGCTCATATTAAATGCCAACATTTACAAAGTAGTATAAGTTGTGATTATGTGTTGTGATTATTTCATTGATGAATCAAGAACTTGGTAGATAAAATCAAATGTAATCCAGGGGCAAAGAGGTTATCCAGGCACAGTAAAAGTTGTTCACTTGTGTGTTTTGGAACCGTCTTCATAACAACAAATTGTCATTTTTACTTTGACAAATTCCAATATAATCCAGTAGCAAATGGAAATGGAAATGGAACAATAAAAATTGTTCACTTGGTTATTTTAGAACCCTATTAATAACAAAAAATTGCTATTTTTTTCCTTACACAAATTCACGGATGCCAATAAATGACTGTTTTAAATAAATAAGAATTTACTTTTGGATGAAAACTGCTCAAATCGGACTGTTTGATGATATGGTTTCATTGAATTTTAATATAGTTGTCACTGATCATCTGTTAATAAACTGGGTGTTATTTACTTTGTAACTTCAATGTTACTTTTGCTGTCAGCGAACAGTCTACAATCAAAGATGCTGAATATGCTGAAAAAAAACTTATAGAACAGTATAAAACCCCACAATTAAAAATATTTACTCACAGGGAAAGCTCCTGACAACTGAGGAGTGCATGGCTCCTCAGTTCTTGCCTGTTCCAATGACTGTCTTCCAGTACAGGCAACGTCACTGTCAAACCTGGCGGTAGTGTACAGTTGTATGCAAACTGAAAGTGCTAGTCTAACCACTAAGGTTATGAGGTGTGCAGCCGTGGAAGCTTCTATATTCACCTTAAAATTAAACAGTTCTCACGATTAATTAAAAAAATTTAATACATAGAGAATTTGAATTTAGTTAGGGCCAAAGCAAGATTTATTTTGTTTTCACCGCTGTTGTGATGACTGATCAGTGATCGTCTGATGTTGGTTGTTGTTGTGAGCTTCATACACCTCGATTTTGATTTCTGTATGATGATGACATTTAGTATAAACATTAGTAAATCAGTCGACATCAACTCTTCATTTAATGAATTAAACTAATAAGTCCAAAAATCAGCATGAAACCAGAATGTTTCAAGTAAAAATCAACTTACTTTTTCCTACTATGGCACATTGTTCCATATGCTGAAGTGTTTTGACAGTTGTCCGGAAGTCACTTATGTGCATGTAACCTCGACAAAAACGGAAAAGTGGTAGAGGTGATTGACAGGTGAAGAATACTGAAGACAGTTAGTTTTTAATGCAAATTACAATTTTCAACAAATGAAACATTGCGACATTTGTTTAATTAGATCTAAACGGTCGTCTGAGGCCAGAAATTATCGCGATCTGAACATCAGATCTTCAAAATCAAAATTACAGACCCTCTTGGTCCGTCCAGCTTTAACATTAATACCTTAGTTCTTTTGGGTTACTTTATTGGCAAAATTAATAAGCTACTTTTTGTTGACTTGTCGTTCATGAAAGGTAGTTCATTTCAGCGACCAACAATCTGAGCAGCCATTGGAAGCTGGTTCTAAAAGTAATGGTGTTTTCTTAACATAGGCCTAATCTTTTGATTTATCAAATAACAGCAATTTTAATTATTTCACATTCAGTTTTGATATGTTTTGGAAGTAGGAGAGGTGTGTGTGTGTTGGGGTTGGGGGGGGGGGGGGGGTATGAGGGATTCTGTGAATGAATTTATTTGTAATGCATCTTAAATATAATATTGTCATTCAAGCAAAATAATGACAAGTTTTGTCAAACAACAGTTCTATTTGTAACACTATGTCAATATGTGCATCAAATTGAACCACTTTTGTGTAATGTTGTACATGTATCTTGCCACCCTGTGTGTGAGTTGAAAGAACTATGCTACAAATATTCAATAATTTTTCTCCCGTACTTGTATCTTGTGTCTTTTTAATCTTTAAGTTGAAATAAAAGTTCATTTCATAGCCCAAGACACCAATCTTCTTGTTTGGTACAGACTTGTCAGAAACAAAACTTCAAGAAAAGTCAGCAATCCACAAAACATAAAGGTCAATTTTCTGTGAATGAAAATATTGAGGACAGTACATGTAGGGTTTCATTTTCTGTCAAATCGTAGAAGGTAAGCTTATATTATCCCAATAACTCCAGTCCATGGTGTTAAGGTAGTAAGGTAATTGTGCCAGTCCAATATAATCATGTATTATTGTTTACTTTTTTCATAATATTTCAACTAATTTTTTCACAGGTGTATGATGATAGTTTTCCAGTTGTTGTTGAAAACTTGATAAAGAAAAGAATTCGTGAACTACAGGCTTAATAACCAGTATTCCAGAAAAAAAAACTTTATCGAGCCCAATGAAAGTCTAGAAATCCCCGAGACCGTATGATATACCGGAATTACAGAAACCGTCTAAACAACTCTTTGCGATTCACTAGGGGAAACTATTTTGAAAAGAAATTTAACGACACCAATAATGATATTAAGAAAACCTGGAAAACGATAAACGAGTTAATGGGGCGCAACAAAAATAATAGCCTACCCAAGCAATTGTAACGGTACCAAAATAAAAGATAAACAACAAATTGTAGACTGTTTTAGTAAATATTTCAATTCCACGGCTTGTGAATTGGAAGCTAAAATCCCAACCTGCTTCAAAAATTTTAAGGATCCAATTCAAAACCCCTTTGCTTTTTCTACTGTCATGG
Organism: Lepidochitona cinerea; assembly: GCA_963971465.1. NCBI lineage: Eukaryota > Metazoa > Mollusca > Polyplacophora > Chitonida > Tonicellidae > Lepidochitona > Lepidochitona cinerea. The sequence goes on from OZ020553.1 coordinate 52,914,092, forward strand.
CGGACATGATACACCCATAGGGGTGTATATAGCTGAACATATATAGCTGAACATATAGCTGAGCCTCTGGCGTATATTGCAAATCTATCGCAAAAATCAGGCATAGTACCAGACTGCCTAAAAGTTGGTAAAATAGTTCAGATATACAAATCCGGTTTAAAAACTGAACTTTCCAAATACCACCCAATTTCTATTTTGCCTTGTGTAAGTAAAATTATAAAAAAAATAGTAGGTAATCAGATAAATAACTTCATAAACGGAAATAATATTCTTTCAAATGACCAGTATGGTTTCTGTCAAATCACTCAACATTAGATGCCGCCAACATACTTTATGATTTTCTTGTAAGAGCTAAAGACAACAAAAATTTCATTTCTGTTGCGTTTCTTGATTTATCTAAAGCTTTTGATATGGTTAATCATTCTATTTTGTTAGCAAAACTAGATAACTATGGTTTTAGAAATAAAGTTAATGACTGGTTCTTTAGTTACCTCTTTAATAGAAAACAAGCGGTATTTTATGATGGACACAATCCAAGTTTCATGTTATTAATGTTAATGTAATAATATTAATACCCCCATCAAACACATCTTTTAAAGTACCTAAACTTTTCCTAAATTCCAAAGAAATAGAAATTGTGAAAGAATTTAAGTTCCTATGGTGAAAGAATTTAAGTTCCTAAGTTCCTCTCATGGTCATCCCATGTGGCATCCATCGGTAAAAAAATATCACAAAATCTTGGCCTCATAAAACATATACAAAAACATGTGAATAGAAAAACACTATACATTCTTTAATTTTTCCATATTTAAATTATGGAAGTGCTCTTAAGCACTTATCATAATCATTTGAACTCTCTTGTCTTACTCCAAAAGAAAGCTATTCGTATTATCACATTATCTGCTAGGCTTCAGCCTACAGAACACCTTTTCAAATCGCTAAAAATTCTACCACTTTCTAAACGTTGTAAATACTCATCCCTGCTAATAATTCATAAATATATGCACCACCAGTATCTTCTCCCATCAACCATTCAATCGCTGTTCACTAGACAATCTGCTGTTCATAATTACCCCACACGAACACTTAACCTCAATCTATACATGTATAGACCACTTTACAATTCAAATCTGTCTTATTACTCTCTTAGAGGCACTTTCTTTTTTACTCAACTGTGGCAAACTGATCAAACTTTATAGCTCTAGCATAACTGGGCTTCTCTCCCATTGGCTGCAAATGAAAAACTGGGTAATGTGACCTAGAATTACTGGGCCAAGGGAATGGAACAAGTTGCCTGCTGACTTAAAACGCATTCAATTGATTTCGTTATTCAAATATTCTTTTAAAGACTATCTTTTACATACATAGGGTATCATCCAATGGCATTTTATCACCTTTTTTCTTTCGTCTTGTTTTCTATCTGTAATATTTTTTTATATCACCGCTACACTGGTTGTCTCAACCATGTTTTCACTATTTTTAGGGATAGCAGTGGTGTAACTTAACTTTTTTCAGTGCTTGCCATCAGGGCAAGTGAGTCACAAAATTAGCTTGCCCGTGGTCAAAATCACTTGCCATTTCATGCGTTCGTTTGTATACATGTACTAGAAAATCAACATGGTCAGACATTAATGGGGGTCCAATTGTCGATGGCTGCCATTTTTTTCACTCGTCGTATGCGGTAAATGAGAAATCGAGACGTGTAGGATGCAATGTTTAACTTTTATTTATATGATCTACCACCTAACTTTAACGCACCGTGCTAAAAATTGCTAGTTTAATCACAGGTACGCCTAAAAGAAAGCCTGTACTCGAAGGATGTTGGACAAGAAAGGGAAACTCCAAGGCATGCTATGAACTACCGGTGCCACTTGTTAGGTGGACTGTATCTCCAAGCGAAGCGGTTGTGGATTGGTTGATCACATGCTTAGGGTTGTTACCTTCAAAAGCTAATGTAAGAACAATTCCTGAATAGTAATGAGCAGTAATCGTCTCTGCTGTTTTGATTGGTTAATGTAACAAATGAATTAGTTGTCAATCACACAAGACCTTTGACAGACGAAAGGCGGCGTTTTGCTGTGGAGATTTATAGTTGAAATACGAGAGACAAAGATAGAAAGTGTTTTAGTTCTATGCTTCAAAACACATTTCTAGTAGCAGAGACAATTGATGGTAAATTTATATGAAATGAAACTAGTGAACAAATTGCTTGCTTTTCTATGTATGTTTTAATTTGAAAACGATGCAACATACTTTTTAGTCCGAGTTTCTGAGTCCAAAATTACTCATTTTTTTTATTCTGACGGCCGTATTTTGGACCGTCGGTGTGAAAAAATAGTCATTTTGGAGTCAAAAACTCGGACTACATACTTTTAAAATAAAATTATGTTGAACAAACGTAAACTTTGTATTCCTTACTATGTATGCCATCAAATACAAATTACATAGAAGTAACCTTTTCACAAAAATAAAAGATCCGCCTTGTTTAATTTTGTGAACAATTCAATCGGTGATTGTTGCAACGTATGTGGAGATCATGCTTAGATTATATGGAAGTAACTTTTTTTTTCTTTTTTTTTTGTGTATTCTTTTGTGCAACCCGCCTTATAACTTGAAAGTCTCTAAATAAAATATGAATACGGAACAATTTGACTGATTTTCAAATATGTAAAAGTCAATGTATCTGAAATGGTCTGTGTTGGTTTGTTAAAACCCCATTTTTGCCTGTTTGGGCTTTGGCCCAAACTTAACATTTTCTTGATTTTCCATGAATGAAGGCCGTTTTGAGCGTATGCTGTTTTTATACCATGCGTTAATGGCAGGTAATGGATCAAACGTCTCCATTGACGGACCTTCTAATTTAACTAGCATCTGGTCTTGAAGTGGTGTTTGAAGCAGTTTGGATCTTTTATCCGTTTTAATAACCTTCAACTGACTGAAACCTCGTTCTGCCTCAGAACTGGAGATTCCAAAAGTTCCCAAAAAATCAACCAAAGCCGTAAGGTTTATTAAATTTTCCCCAAGCTGACTCAAAATAAAAGACCACTGTATTTGTTTTGGATGTTCCCAATCAATAATTAGATGCGGTAGTTTTCTTTTGAATGCTCTCCATTCAACAAGTACTTCATCCACATCCACACCCTGTTTGTTCAGTTGATCTCTTATCCATGGGCACTCTATGGCTTGTACAATTTCCTCATCCATCCACGCGGTAATTTTAAAATTACGAATACCATTAACTGAAACATGGTCAAGACTGAACAGATTATTTTGCTTCCAGTTAGTGGAGTTCAATATGGGAAATAACCTATCAAGCTCAACAGGTACTGAGCTAGAACAACGTTGCCTAATACAATCTAGAACAATGTCCAGAGTTTTTATTTTTGTTGTTTCTGATAACGTACCGTCGCCCGTCATTCTGCATTGGGACAGGGCCTTTGAATAGTGACCGCTGGCATACTTTTGCCAATTAGTGCCACGACTGGTATCCTGTCTCAACAACTCCAATCTGTCAGTACAATTGTCCAAAGACAATTGTACAGCTGGATAGCTCGCGCTATGTGTTTGTGAATCTAACGAAAAAATTGAGAGAGCTTTGAGAACATCGAGGATGAAAACCATAAATTCAAAAAACGCAGTTTGGCACAGCTTTTTCTCAAAATACTTTGATTTTGCTTTTTGTGCGGCACTAAAATTGTCAGCACCCTGTAAAGCTGCTAGACAGTCATGATGGCAGTCAATGGTGTTCAAAAGATTAGTTAGTGCCTTTAACATGTGTGTAACCCAGCGTGTGCCATCTACTCTTATTACGGCTGCACTCTGTTTTATCTGTTTAACGCGGACAGCCTCCTGGAATGCTGAATGAACTACGTTGGAATTTACATGAAAGAGATAAAGGGATTTGAGTAAATCATGAAGATCTTGAAATTCTTTGCAACCCTTCTTTAAAGCATCTTTTAGTGCTAGTTGCAGCCTGTGGCTTACACACCAAATATATACCATGTGACTGTTTACCTCCCTAGTTAAAATTGCCTGAACTCCAGCCTTTCTACCTGATAAAACATTAGCCCCATCCGAGACCATACTTATAAGTTGAGGCTGTTGCTGTGCACTCGTATCGGGGCGACTATCTACTTTGGCAGCATCTATTGGGGTATTTTCAAATGGCATGGCGGAATCGGATTCAGCCTCACCGTCACTAGAAAAACAGTCAATATCTTCATCCTGTGATTCAGATTGAATGTTAGTTTCAATTTCATCTGAATGACTTTCATGCTGAGACTCTAAAGTCGGACGATCACATCTCCACCCAAGCCGGTCACGGAGAGAGGCCAAGACTCCGTCAGATATCTGCCTAGCATTCGCCCGGGAAACCCTAAATATGCCACAGAATTTTGTACTAATGTGCCCATCAATGGAGAACCTTACATAAAGAATGACTTGCTCATTATGACTTTTGTCTGTCGCCTCGTCCATCATAACCGTGAAAAATCTTGCTTTTAGAAATTCACTTGACATGGAATCAAGTATAACCTGACATATACTCCGTCCAAATTGCATACCACTCTTACGGTTAAGATACGTCTGGCCCACATCTACCCCTTTGATTGAATCTAGCCGACAGAGAAATTCATAATCTGTCCATGGCTTTCCATGTTTAAGAATTGCAAACGAATTTCTGAATAAACTGACAAGGCGTGAGGTTTCTTTTTCATTAAGAGCCGCAAGAATTTTTTGTGTGCTAGGTTCACCTGTCTGTTCATTTTGTTTACGTTTCATGTAATCACAGTGTTGTGAACTTTTTTCATGATACTGCAACGACGTCTTACGAAAAGTTGAGGACCCATAAAGATATGGTTTGTTTTGAAAGTCAAATTCAGTCGGGTTTTCTTTTAAGTCCAACGTGTACTGGCGACAGATTGTGCAAATTATATAATTATTCTTTTCTGCATTACGCTCGATTGTTATTTCCGTAGCCCACGGAAATTCTTCTCTCCATGCGTTTACAAAATTCCTTGATCTTTTAGTGCTATCGTAAAGTTTATTTTTCTCTGAGGAAGAAGTGGAGGGAGGACTTGCCTTTGGTTTTGCCCGATAATTAGTTAAAAATCGTTCCATTCTTAAAAATTTTTTTTTTGGAATCTGAAATCCACTTGCACTCGCGGGCAAGCGATTGACGTTATTAGCTTGCCCGACACTGACTTTGCTTGCATTTGGCAAGCGGGCAAGCGTTAAGTTCCACCACTGGATAGAACAAATCTTTATGACTTTATTCCCCCTTTCTTATATTTGCTGTTAACATATGATTTAAAATACCAAAAGGTGAATAAAGTAAATAAAATAAAATAAACGTTAGAGGGATTGACTTTGGTTGGTAGGTCTTTTTTCAGCGAAAAATTAGTGGGAATTCTGTGTTATATTGTTTATTGTCTTACAGATGGTTTCTGGTGGATGTAAATACAAGTCCTACATGGACGAACCCTACTGTAGTGAGTTGTATAAGTATAACTAATATTTATCTATCTGATATACTGTGAAGTGCTTACCTTCTTTGGTTTATTTCTACAGGATCAGGAGAAAAAATCAAGAAAAAAGAAGACCACAAAATTGGCAGCCAGGTTGTAAGCATTTAACGACCCCCTCTTGAGCCTCTGTTAGAAAAGCCTGTCTGGCCAAAACTAGAAGTAAACAAACCAGCTGCAAAGAAAATAAAAAATCATGTTAAAAGGTCTATCAGGGGAAAGAAGTTTACCAGTGATCATTGAACACCTTCCCAATATGTATACGACAGTAAAATCTGGACATATTTTTTATCTGTAATTTGACTCAGATGCACAATGACCTTTTAAAACAACAAATGACCAAGTCTAATAAAGCCTGTTTTGGACATCTTTTAATTTCTTTAACCAAATGTTATTTAGTGACTGTCTGAAATTCTTAACTGAAGATCCTCAAACCCCAACTGAAATATAGACAGGACAGTACAAGCCCCTCAACACTTTTTCATCGACTGGGATCAGAAACACGGATATTAACCTTTTGGTCTTTAAAACAATGAAGCAACAAATATGTGGTCAAATGTTGAGATAGTGTTATATGAGGTTAACCAGGGCCCACTTCCACAAAGCACTCTTAACTTAAGAGTACTCTCAGCATATCACTACAACATAGAAAGTCTACAAGCCCTCTTAATTCCCATGGTGTACACATCCGCTAAGAGTACTCGTAGTTAAAAGGACTTTGTGCAAGTGGACCCAGCCAGCCAGGGATGATAATTTCATGGTCATTTTTCTACAGGAAAGTTGGCACAAGCATATGGAGCTGAGTAATAGAAAGGATCTGGTGAGATCTATTTTGTTTTGAGTGGGGAAGGGGGTTGATTTTCAAAGATCAGAATAGAGAAGACAAAGCTCGGAGAATCAAACACACTTACAGCTTAAAGGTTTCCTTTTGTTGAAATGAACAAAATATGTTTATGACAAAAGTTTTTTTTTTCATTGTTATGTATTTGGCTATACGAGTTGCCTCCCCTGATCTTGAAATAAACCAGTTCCCAACCCAATGCTCTGAGTGTTCGTCATGCTCGATCTCGATGAGGCTTATATCAGTGTAGTACACAATACTCATTTCTCAGAGGTTATCAAATGTTTTATTAGTTTACTATGTGTTCTTCATACAAGGATACCCTATCATTCTACATGTTTAATACACAGTTTTCTCCATTTCCTAAAATATTTCTGAGTGGATTTTTCACTTGGTCGCCGTATGTGGGTGAGTTGCCAGGTAGGCCTACTCGCCGAAGGTCGGGGGGTTTCCTCTGGGCAATGAGCCCGGTTTCCTCCCCCACTAAACCTGGCAACGCCGTCATATAAGTGAAATAATCTTGAGCGAGTGTAAAACACAAATCAATCAATCCCCATTTCTAAGAGATATGGTAATTAAAGCAATACAAAATTTGTAGGAAGTCATGAATACTCTAATGCATAAAATACCCATATATTTATTAGTTGTTTCTGGTGGTATGGGGGCGGTGGTGTCTGAGTGTTATATAAATAATTTCTTCATATTTCATGTATATTTGTTTTGCTTTTCTCAGACCACATCAATATGGCCAGAACTAGAGTTCTTTTAAAGAGGTAATAGACCAATTGCCTAATATGTTGTCATCAACTGTTAGCCCTATGAATTATTATGGGATATCAGAAGGTGGCTAAAATGTTAACAAGAAGGCGAATAGTATTGACTAAGTATGTGCAGTGCTACATGTATAAAAAAGTCAGTTGAAAACAATAATGAGACAGGATTGTTTTTATTGATTGTTTCTATTACTAATATAACCTAGATATCTGTGAACTGATGAGCATGTTTGTTTTCAACATGGATCGAAGAAAATGGCGGAATTAGAGGCCTCTTAAGCAGCTCATTAGTTTCATGTGATGTCATTAGGGTTTCAGCGTATAAATAAAACTCATTTATGAAGTCAGAGAAAGCAAATGCATAATTAGTATAAAGTTCAAGCTGCATGCCCATTTAGAGCTTGGGCTGCATTTTCTTTCATTAATTATTTTTGTTAAAAAATTTTCCCGTGTGCCGGTGTGTTACAGTATATCTAGATAGATTGTATCGCTTAGATACTTACCAGTCTCAATATTCCTTCCCTCTTATGTGGTAGTAGCAGATTTGCTGTCCTAAGTTCCCTCTTATAGAGCTAGAAAAGAAGATCACATAAAACTATTAAAGATCTAAACTTAATCAGACATTTCCATACTGAATGTGTCAGCTACATTTGACTATTTCATATGATTCAGGGCCAGGAAGAACACATCAAACAGATTGAACTCTGTTACTGGGAGAGATTTTGTTTTCTTTTTACTTTTTTTTGTGAAGAACAAAAAATGATGGTAAAAGAACTCTAGATGAAAAATTGTAAATATGTGTTCATTTCTACCCAAAATGTACAATACAAAGTGAATTCTAGGGAATTCACATTACTTCAAACATGAAGCTATACATGGGTGACAAGTATTGTGTATAAAGTAAACCAAAATTGAAATCTTTATCAATCAACAATAAACAAAATCAATTGGTTCACACAAAGGTAACTGTAGAGATAAAAAGCTTCACAACCTTTTACATGAAAATCATTTATTTCAATGGAATTATCAATGATCATAGGTATTGTCTGTCAGTTTCTTTGTGGGGGGGGGGGGGGGGGGGATGGCTCAGTCGGCAGAGCACTAGTCTCTCTGTACAATTGATGGGTCGCATATTTTAATCCCATTAAATCCAAGAAAAATTGAAAATATTCTGAGTGGGTTTTTAACACAATCATCGTTTGTAGGAGAGTTGCCAGGTACTCACCGAAATGTTTGGGGATTCCTCTGGGCTCTTCTTTCCTCCCATACTAAATCTGCCGAAAAACACCAATTAACATCCAATTCATGGAAAAACACTTTAAAAAGCTCCTTCAAATTATTCATGTTAATGATACCAACATTAGTACTACATGTACGTGGATTAAAGAAAACTTTATATATCAGCTTCCAAACTTGTGACTAATTAAATGAGATGGACAATAACAGTAAAGCTGGAAACTGTAGTTGTGTAATGAGGTCTTTGGCTACCGTTGTTGGCACAAATGTAAAATACAACACTTCATGCAAGGCCTACAACAACAAGTTTACTTTACCCAATTAGGTACATACCCATGCCTTAAGACAGAAGTGTACCATATTGAATGAGCCTGTTTGTCATAAAAGTGATGTTACTTCCCACATATACTATCACTCTCATAGCCGCTATTTTATATAACTTGGGTCTGTAAAAGATACATGTTCTGTAAGGATCAAATCTTTCATCAAACTAACTGACTTGGCTTTTCTCTCAGGTCTCACTTTTCAGTAACAACCAAAATCCTGATGAAAAAGACAGGGTACATAATTATTACCTTTTTCACATACACTGATTTACTACAGAAACATGGGGAATGCATACTTTAATCTGCCAAATTCAAACCAAACATCAGCAAACATACATGTTTCTGTAAAGCACGTAGAATTTCATCTAGGATTAAAGAAAAAGAGAAAATTTAGGTGATAATTGCAGCTTTGTTCCCTCATGTAGAGCTAGAAAAGAAGATCGCATAAATTTAACTATTAAAAGATATAAATATTCAGAATAGAACTGAATGTGTCAGCTACATTTGACTATTTCATATGATTCAGGGTCAGGAAGAAAACTTCAAACAGATTGAACTCTACACTGCCAATGTGAGTGAAATGCTTTTTTAAATCTATTTTTGTAAAGAAAAATAAAACCTCTGTAAAAGAACTCTAGATGAAAAATTGTACATACATGTAGGTATTCATTTCTATCCAAAATGTACAATACAAAGTGAATTCTAGGGAATTCACATTACTTCAAACATGAAGCTATACATGGGTGACAAGTATTGTGTATAAAGTAAACCAAAATTGAAATCTTTATCTATCAACAATAAACAAAATCAATTGGTTCACACAAAGGTAACTGTAGAGATAAAAAGCTTCACAACCTTTTACATGAAAATCATTTATTTCAATGGAATTATCAATGATCATAGGTATTGTCTGTCAGTTTCTTTGTGGGGGGGGGGGGGGGGGGTTGGGGGGGGGATGGCTCAGTCGGCAGAGCACTAGTCTCTCTGTCCAATTGATGGGTCGCATATTTTAATCCCATTAAATCCAAGAAAAATTGAAAATATTCTGAGTGGGTTTTTAACACAATCATCGTTTGTAGGAAAGTTGCCAGGTACTCACCTAAATGACTGGGTATTCCTCTGGGCTCTTCTTTCCTCCCATACTAAATCTGCCGAAAAACACCAATTAACATCCAATTCATGGAAAAACACTTTAAAAAGCTCCTTCAAATTATTCATGTTAATGATACCAACATTAGTACTACATGTACGTGGATTAAAGAAAACTTTATATATCAGCTTCCACACTTGTGACTAATTAAATGAGTTGGACAATAACAGTAAAGCTGGAAACTGTAGTTGTGTAATGAGGTCTTTGGCTACCGTTGTTGGCACAAATGTAAAATACAACACTTCATGCAAGGCCTACAACAACAAGTTTACTTTACCCAATTAGGTACATACCCACGCCTTAAAACAGAAGTGTACCATATTGAATGAGCCTGTTTGTCATAAAAGTGATGTTACTTCCCACATATACTATCACTCTCATAGCCGCTATTTTATATAACTTGGGTCTGTAAAAGATACATGTTCTGTAAGGATCAAATCTTTCATCAAACTAACTGACTTGGCTTTTCTCTCAGGTCTCCCTTTTCAGTAACAACCAAAATCCTGATGAAAAAGACAGGTTACATAATTATTACCATTTTCACATACACTGATTTACTACAGAGGAATGAGGAATGCATACTTTAACCTGCCAAATTCAAACCAAACATCAGCAAACATATATGTTTCCGTAAATCATGTAGAATTTCATCTAGGATTAAAGAAAAAGAGAAAATTTAGGTGATAATTGCAGCTTTGTTCCCTCATGTAGAGCTAGAAAAGAAGATCGCATAAATTTAACTATTAAAAGATATAAATATTCAGAATAGAACTGAATGTGTCAGCTACATTTGACTATTTCATATGATTCAGGGTCAGGAAGAACACTTCAAACAGATTGAACTCTACACTGCCAATGTGAGTGAAATGCTTTTTTAAATCTATTTTTGTAAAGAAAAATAAAACCTCTGTAAAAGAACTCTAGATGAAAAATTTTACATACATGTAGGTATTCATTTCTATCCAAAATGTACAATACAAAGTGAATTCTAGGGAATTCACATTACTTCAAACATGAAGCTATACATGGGTGACAAGTATTGTGTATAAAGTAAACCAAAATTGAAATCTTTATCAATCAACAATAAACAAAATCAATTGGTTCACACAAAGAACTAAAAAGCTTCACAACCTTTTACATGAAAATCATTTATTTCAATGGAATTATCAATGATGATCATAGGTATTGTCTGTCAGTTTCTTTGTGGGGGGGGGGGGGGAGGTGATGGCTCAGTCGGCAGAGCACTAGTCTCTCTGTACAATTGATGGGTCGCAAATTTTAATCCCATTAAATCCAAGAAAAATTGAAAATATTCTGAGTGGGTTTTTAACACAATCATCGTTTGTAGGAGAGTTGCCAGGTACTCACCTAAATGACTGGGTATTCCTCTGGGCTCTTCTTTCCTCCCATACTAAACCTGCCGAAAAACACCAATTAACATCCAATTCATGGAAAAACACTTTAAAAAGCTCCTTCAAATTATTCATGTTAATGATACCAACATTAGTACTACATGTACGTGGATTAAAGAAAACTTTTTATATCAGCTTCCAAACTTGTGACTAATTAAATGAGATGGACAATAACAGTAAAGCTGGAAACTGTAGTTGTGTAATGAGGTCTTTGGCTACCGTTGTTGGCACAAATGTAAAATACAACACTTCATGCAAGGCCTACAACAACAAGTTTACTTTACTCAATTAGGTACATGCCCATGCCTTACAACAGAAGTGTACCATATTAAATGAACCTGTTTGTCATAAAAGTGATGTTACTTCCCACATATACTATCACTCTCATAGCCGCTATTTTATATAACTTGGGTCTGTAAAAGATACATGTTCTGTAAGGATCAAATCTTTCATCAAACTAACTGACTTGGCTTTTCTCTCAGGTCTCACTTTTCAGTAACAACCAAAATCCTGATGAAAAAGACAGGGTACATAATTATTACCATTTTCACATACACTGATTTACTACAGAAACATGGGGAATGCATACTTTAATCTGCCAAATTCAAACCAAACATCAGCAAACATACATGTTTCCGTAAATCACGTAGAATTTCATCTAGGATTAAAGAAAAAGAGAAAATTTAGGTGATAATTGCAGCTTTGTTCCCTCATGTAGAGCTAGAAAAGAAGATCGCATAAATTTAACTATTAAAAGATATAAATATACAGAATAGAACTGAATGTGTCAGCTACATTTGACTATTTCATATGATTCAGGGCCAGGAAGAAAACTTCAAACAGATTGAACTCTACACTGCCAATGTGAGTGAAATGCTTTTTTGCTTTTTTAAATCTATTTTTGTAAAGAAAAATAAAACCTCTGTAAAAGAACTCTAGATGAAAAATTGTACATACATGTAGGTATTCATTTCTACCCAAAATGTACAATACAAAGTGAATTCTAGGGAATTCACATTACTTCAAACATGAAGCTATACATGGGTGACAAGTATTGTGTATAAAGTAAACCAAAATTGAAATCTTTATCAATCAACAATAAACAAAATCAATTGGTTCACACAAAGGTAACTGTAGAGCTAAAAAGCTTCACAACCTTTTACATGAAAATCATTTATTTCAATGGAATTATCAATGATGATCATAGGTATTGTCTGTCAGTTTCTTTGTGGGGGGGGGGGGGGGGGGGGTTGGGGGGGGGATGGCTCAGTCGGCAGAGCAATAGTCTCTCTGTCCAATTGATGGGTCGCATATTTTAATCCCATTAAATCCAAGAAAAATTTAAAATATTCTGAGTGGGTTTTTAACACAATCGTCGTTTGTAGGAGAGTTGCCAGGTACTCACCGAAATGTCTAGATATTCCTCTGGGCTCTTCTTTCCTCCCACACTAAACCTGCCGAAAAACACCAATTAACATCCAATTCATGGAAAATCACTTTAAAAAGCTCCTTCAAATTATTCATGTTAATGATACCAAAATTAGTACTACATGTACGTTGATTAAAGAAAACTTTTTATATCAGCTTCCAAACTTGTGACTAATTAAATGAGATGGACAATAACAGTAAAGCTGGAAACTGTAGTTGTGTAATGAGGTCTTTGGCTACCGTTGTTGGCACAAATGTAAAATACAACACTTCATGCAAGGCCTACAACAACAAGTTTACTTTACTCAATTAGGTACATGCCCATGCCTTACAACAGAAGTGTACCATATTAAATGAGCCTGTTTGTCATAAAGTGATGTTACTTCCCACATATATACTATCACTCTCATAGCCGCTATTTTATATAACTTGGGTCTGTAAAAGATACATGTTCTGTAAGGATCAAATCTTTCATCAAACTAACTGACTTGGCTTTTCTCTCAGGCCTCCCTTTTCAGTAACAACCAAAATCCTGATGAAAAAGACAAGGTACATAATTATTACCGTTTTCACATACACTGATTTACTACAGAAACATGGGGAATGCATACTTTAATCTGCCAAATTCAAACCAAACATCAGCAAACATACATGTTTCCGTAAATCACGTAGAATTTCAACGATTTCATTTTCATCTAAGGTCATGTGATATGGGCGGCTGATGTTATTTCCCAGGGATCGGTGAACAAAGAATCGATAAATGACACTAACAAATTCACTGCAGGGTGTTCATGGCAGTCGCTGGGTTGTGTTTATAGTCGCTCACCGGTCATCGGAATGCACTCTGTTGTGAGTTATTAATTACAGATAAACATAATTTAAATGAAATCAAAATCAGAACCTTACTACATTTGGCTTGGGTAAGGAATTGTAGGTAACGTAAAACTTGCGGTTAGTCAGTTCATTCATGAACTAACCCCGCTGTGATTGAGGCGTGGCTGGGGTCGATGACTTTTGGCACTTTGTCAGCCAGCTCTTGTCCAGGTTCACTATGGTGTCGCAATTGACCAATTGCTTGATGACGTCACTGGGGAATTATGCGCAAAGCATTTCGGGAGATTCACATAATTTTACAAAATGGCGGAAAAAATAATACTGTATCGAGCAGAGGACGTAAAAGACGCCAGATCTTTCGACGGCGCTTATCTGTTGAGCTTCTGACTTGAAGAGGTGTAGTTCGGTATACAACAAGTTGCTTTCATAACTCTATCAGTATCAACTTTTAAAAACATGTCAGCAATATTCTCCAAGAAAGTGGCATCTTGCTATAAATTTATAAGTAGGCTACCAGTTAACAAAATGGAAAAGTGAGGTACATTTTACCCATAAAGCTTTGCGTAAATCGGCTTGACGCCATCAGGCTGGGCGGTAATTGTCCACCACTTTGCTGAGGTTTAGGCATGTTTTATTGACAAAACGTCAAAGACAAACTTTGGGTTAGGGACGGGGTTTATAGACAGAAAAAGGTTAGGTTTAGCCATGTTTATTCACAAAACCGAAGGACCCCCTTGGATTCATTCAAATACCTCATCACTGGTGAAAGGGTATATAAATCTCAAGTGGTATGTGTGTATCGCAGTTCAGGTAACACATAGAAATTGAATGCCTGTAACGTTCTGTTGGTAGTTAGTTTAGTGCATGCTACGGTCTTATTGAGTGCGCATGTGGTTCTGTGCAGCTTCTGATTGGCAAGGTAAGGGTTGAGTGTGTATGTAAATAGAAAACTTAGGTGTGTTGCAATGAAGGAAGTTATCTACTGTAAGAGGTTAGGTGGCGCTGTTATCTACAGCAAGAAGATACGATGAAATAAGACTTCTAATCCTGGACAACTTTACTGACATGGACTTTGGACTCAGGATGACTCAACTGACATGGACTTTGGACCCAGGATGACTCGAATGACATGGACTTTGGACCCAGGATGACTCAACTAACATGGACTTTGAACATAGAAAGGCCTTCCGATAAATTTGATACAGTAAATTCAAAACAAAAATATCTGAAATCAGTGTACTCCAACATAAAACTTAGGCTACAGGTTTTCTGATCGATGTTCCGACTTCAGTTAACAACCATTTACACATTTTAAAATTAACATATGTCAGCGTGTGCCTTTGAAAATCTCCAATATACATTATATAATTTTCGGTTGAATTTATAGTCTGAGATTTGAACCAGTGGCATGAGCTGCCAAGTTCCAATATTTTTTGTATAAATTTTGATTGTCAAGTAAAGTTCAGTGTTTAAAGTAGATTGAAGAACTAATTAAAGGATTGACGTTGAAATAAAAATAAAAAATGTGTAAAGCCAGTAGTCTGTACAAAATTCAAATAGCTGGGATGTAGGCTATGAGTTCATGTGGGCTTTGTTGCTTATAAAACTACCTAAACGCACATCTGCAAGATTAGTATCAACAGAAAACTTCTTAATAACAAGAGTTTCGGGAAACCCAAAATACGCCCGGAAAGGCACAGTAACTGCAGCCATACCAAAACAAATCCTTCCATATTTATTTAAATTTAATTTTTAAAATTCAGAGGAAGGAAGTTGAAGCTTGGTAAAAGGTGATGTAATGTCAACAAAATGAAATGTTACCACTAAAACCTTTAAAATCCATCTGTATCAAATTTAAAATGGGCTATTTGGATCAAAGATTATTAACAAGATTTGTACTTGATACTAGAATTCAACTGAAGTAGAAGTGTCGCCTGGCAGGATAAATATACAAGGAGAAGGTACATCACCTTTCACAAAAAATTCACTGTTGTACTTTATTTGTGAATATGTGTATATCATGCTGTGTAAGATGTTACCTGAATATGAGATATTAAATAATAATCTGCGTCAGATTACACATTTATAAGAAATCCCCAACATTTCATTGACTCCGAGCGACCATCCCACATATACCTTCATCTTTTGCGAAAAAATCCAGTATGAAATTTTGGCCTGACAAGGATCCTACCCATGCGGTATAGGTGGAAGGCTTATGTTGATGCGAGTAAAAAGCTTTACTAGCTGAGCTACGGAGGCTCCCCTGCAAATGGAAGCTTGACTGAATGAATGGTTTCATTATTGGTTGTCTAAAGAGTAAAATCAATTAACTTAAAACATGCAAAATATGTATTTATTGAATAAAAATTTATTAGTGATATTCTTCTGTACAGAATTCCACAAAAAGCTATTCATTACACTAAGAAAGTATTTAGACAAACAGATTTAAAGTGAGACATCCTGTACTATAATTAGCGGAGGGATTGTCGTAATTTGTAATGCAGTTCCGAAGCCCTGGTGCTACATAAAGCAAATCCCTGAAAGGAAAATTGATGGTAATAGAACTTGAGAGGGGTATTAAGGTATTAAACTTTCCATTTAAATTTGAAAAAAATTAAGCCAGTGGTTTTCAAGATATTGCACGGAAACCAAGTTATTTGTATCAGCCAATCAAAAGCCTGTACAGTAATTAAATATGCGCGGATGTTAGCGAAAGTCGAACTTGAGCGGGGTATTAAGGTAATAAACTTCCCATTTAAATTTGAAAAAAATTAAGCCAATGGTTTTCAAGATATTGCACGGAAACCAAGTTATTTGTATCAGCCAATCAAAAGCCTGTACAATAATTAAATATGCGCGGATTTTAGCGAAAATCGAACTTGAGCGGGATATTAAGGTATTAAACTTCCCATTTAAATTTGAAAAAAGTTAAGCCAGTGGTTTTCAAGATATTGCACGGAAACCAAGTTATTTGTATCAGCCAATCAAAAAC
This sequence comes from Lepidochitona cinerea, assembly GCA_963971465.1. NCBI lineage: Eukaryota > Metazoa > Mollusca > Polyplacophora > Chitonida > Tonicellidae > Lepidochitona > Lepidochitona cinerea. The sequence continues at coordinate 52,930,606 of OZ020553.1, forward strand.
AATAATTAAATATGCGCGGATTTTAGCGAAAGTCGAACTTGAGGGGGGTATTAAGGTATTAAACTTCCCATTTAAATTTGAAAAAAATTAAGACGGTGGTTTTCAAGATATTGCACGGAAACCAAGTTATTTGTATCAGCCAATCAAAAGCCTGTACAATAATCAAATATGCGCGGATTTAAGCGAAAGTCGAACTTGAGCGGGGTATTAAGGTAATAAACTTCCCATTTAAATTTGAAAAAAATTAAGCCAGTGGTTTTCAAGATATTGTACGGAAACCAAGTTATTTGTATGAGCCAATCAAAAGCCTGTACAATAATTAAATGTGCGCGGATTTTAGCGAAAGTCGAACTTGAGCGGGGTATTAAGGTATTAAACTTCTCATTTAAATTTGAAAAAAATTAAGCCAGTGGTTTTCAAGATATTGCACGGAAACCAAGTTATTTGTATCAGCCAATCAAAAGCCTGTACAATAATTAAATATGCGCGGATTTTAGCGAAAGTCGAACTTGAGCGGGGTATTAAGGTATTAAACTTCCCATTTAAATTTGAAAAAAATTAAGCCAGTGGTTTTCAAGATATTGCACGGAAACCAAGTTATTTGTATCAGCCAATCAAAAGCCTGTACAATAATTAAATATGCGCGGATTTTAGCGAAAGTCAAACTTGAGCGGGGTATTAAGGTATTAAACTTACCATTTAAATTTGAAAAAAATTAAGCCAGTGGTTTTCAAGATATTGCACGGAAACCAATCCGGACGCCGACGCCAGACTACGCCGTCAAAGTGATCCCTAAGTGCCCCCTTTCAGGCGACACAACAAGTCATCAATTCTCGCTGCTTGTTAAATCGTGATGTTAAACATTGCTTGTTGTCAATATAGTTTGGACTAAAATGTTTCAATTTGTTAGAAGAGTAGTTTATAATTTACTAATTATACTTAAACAAATGCAATTAATTGGCAATTTTGCAGCTCACACCAATTCAAGTAGATTTGAAAATTTTTCTCATAATATCATTTTTCTATATTATTTGGCTACAAAAAAAAACCGTTGAGCATGGCATGGCCATGTGGTATAGAGGAGTCAGGACCATAAAACTGTCAACACTTGTAGTGATAAGAGACTTAGAGCTTTAGAGTATGTTTAAATAGAGTATCACTATGTAAATAGAACAAGGCTGGGTTACTTATCTCTTTGTCTGTAGATAAAACTTTAATCCTTATATGCATTTTTCATATGATTAAAACATTATATATTGATTTAAGAATAGTTTTAATCAATTTAGAAACATTAGTGCAATTTGAAAAAAATCCTTTTTTGATGAGAATCGGAAAAGTAGAAGCCATTTTATAATTTAAAGGTTATATTCATGAAAATGAAAGTAAGAATAAAAGGGAATGTACATAATCCAATAATTTGCAATAGTTGATATCATAAATTTTTTTTTTTACACACTGTAAAGTTAACTTTATGTAATTTTTTTATTTATCTACCTAAATTTGATATATCTACTTATTTATGAATTTTTGAATTTATGAATTTTTATACATATGTAAAGATTAGTAAATTGTATTTATTTGAATCCATTTATATTTGCAAAACACCTTTACAGTGAGAAACATACATGTAATAGAGTATAGTGCAGCCCTTATAGTGAACAAAATATTCTATGACTATTCTCTGATTGGTTGCATTGGTCAGCTCAAGATTTTTTGGCTTAGGTACATGTATGACCTTTGGTATTATTAGAGCTGGACAGTAAATATATTTGCATATGAATACCAGGCTTGACTGGTCAGTTCTGAGAGCTAGAGACCTGGGTCAGTCAGTGTTAGTGGGCTGGACAGAGACCATCTAGTAGGTCAGGTTGTTCAGAATTCAACCTTAGAGTCAGTATGCCAAGAAAGTTGTGAGTAGGCTTATGTTATTTTTTTATTAGTCCTGTTATGTTTACTTTTAGAAAACCCATATTGATATACCAAAATTACTAGATGACCTTTAAATTTTCCTTTCCTGATCTGTTATTTTGGTACATCTTTAATAAGGATTTTCTTTGTTTTTTTTGCTTCAGCTTGAACCACACACCATACACAAAGTCAAGCCAAAATTCACCATTGTCACCATATAATGAAATATCAAAGTGAAATAAATTGTGTGAGTCTAAGGAACATGGCATTCTGTTCTCTTTCGAGATCTACAATAGTTCAAGAACTTTCTGAGAGGATTTAGTGAGATATTGGATAGAACTTTTGAGAAATTTAGAAAGATGGCTGAGTCAGTAAACAGTTATGAATTACCGACATCTATAGATAAAGCAAGTTCAGAGCATAAATTAGAAAGAATAAGACAGCTACGCCAAGAGAGAGGTGGGATAAAATCTGTGATAACCCGTAAACAGAGAGAAATAAGAGAGTCACTTTTAGAAAATTCAGAGACAGACTTTATTGTACAGAAATTAACAGTAATTACAGCAGCATTTGAAGAATTAAACAGTTTGCACAGAAAATACTTGCAATTAGTTAAAGATGATCAGGATGAAACAGAAATTGCTATGACTTATTTTACTGAAATTAAGGAATCTGTTAATGATATTGAAACTGAAGTCTCTAGGTGGAGAAATTTAACAAAAGCACAGCATGTTAATGAGAGAGAGCCTAGTATTAAGCCTGAAGATTCAATTAGTCAAACTGGCAAGAGTAGGTCATCTTCAACTTCTTCATTACGACTGAAAGCTAAAGCACAGAAAGCTACACTAATAGTACAGGCAGAAAATCTGAAAAGAATACAAGAATTGAAATTACAACAGTTACAGTTAGAGCAGAAATCTGAAATGATAAATTTAGAAAGTCAAATAAGGGCAGCAGAAGTTGAAGAAGAGATTTACACTGAGCGAGAGAGCATTGTTGCACAGAAAATGCACAAGAATAAAACTACAGACTTAGAAAAAAGAACACTTAATGAATCTAATTTAAATCCTATGGCCCAGTCTTGGCAGGAGTTAAAGACTCGTGAAAGCACAACTGCCCCTAAATCGACTTCAAACAGCACCCTTGAAAATGATCGAAAAATGATAATCCAATCGATACAAAAGCAAAGAAATATGATCTCTGACTTACAGGATAAAATGCACAAAATATCAGCAAAACAAACAATGCATCATGACAACTTATCCCATCATGATCCCACAGCAAACCAACCCCATCATGCTACAGCTTCTAACGTTAGAAATACTTACAGTTGGGATAATGAACACACTGTGCCTCCTCACATGGGATTACCACATAATGAGTCTTATGAACAAAGGAATATTTATGGTAACACAGCTGAGCCAAAATATTTTACTGACATGCCTCAAATACAGCAACCTGAACTAAGAAGCAATGAACAGAGATTTGCTACATTACAACAGTCTATGTTAGATGCAATTCAACTACCTAGATCTGAACTTATTAAATTTGACGGTGACCCTTTAATGTATTGGTCTTTCATGAGAGCATTCGAAAGTTGTGTAGACAAAACAGACATAGCAGATTCAGCTAAACTCAGTCGATTATTTCAATATTGCACTGGAAAAGCAAGGGACGTTATAAGTTGTTGTGCCATAATGGAACCATCAGATGGATATTTTGAGGCTAAAAGATTATTGTTTCAAAGATTTGGGAACCAATATACAATTTCAAAAGCATGGGTTTCTAAAATAACTGAAGGGACAAGCATCAAACCTAATAATGCACCAGCACTTTGCAGATGAAGTTAGGAGTTGTGTTCTTACATTAAATGCTATGGGTCAACTGTCTGAAGTGGATAACCAGATTCGCATGATCCAGATTATTGATAAACTACCATTCTTCTTACAGACACAGTGTCGTAAACATGCTGTCAAATTCTTAAATGAGCACGGGAGATATCCTAACATTTCCAATTTGGCAGAGTTCATTGAAATAGCCGCCCAGGAGGCCACAGATCCTGTATTTGGATGGGAATCCTCTACACACGGCTATGAACTCAGGTCAGGTACAAATCGTTTGAAATCAAGGGAACCCAAGGGAACCATCTTTAATGTACAAGCTATTAATGAAAACCAAAGATCTCAATATCCAATCACATTCTCTTGTCACTATTGCTCAAAGGCACATTCATTACTTAAATGTTTATCATTCCAAGATTTGAGTCCAGAGAAACTTTTAATTTTACCAGAGACAATCATTTGTGCTTTAATTGCTTTTCTCCCAAACACATGGTTTATAACTGCGCTAAAGACAGTCGCTGTTCAGTGCAAACATGTGATAAACATCATTCAGGCCTTTTACATGAATACTTTCAGCATCAAAATACTTCGAACGTACACGTTGAGCAGGGCAGTGTGAAAAACAATCATGTATCCCTTGACGGTCTAACATTTCATTCAATAGGACCATATGCAGTAAATGTTGCCCTTCCTGTTGTACCTGTTAAAATTCAGAACATTAATAACCAGTATATCCAGACATATGCCCTTTTGGATTCAGGCAGTACAAATACATTTTGTTCTCTAGAACTTTTACAACTTCTGGGTATTGCAGGACACAAAACTAGTTTATCCCTTACTACCATTGAAGGACAAAACAGCCAACAGAAGTTAAGAGAACATCATTACATCTAACCGACATTAAAGGGAGACAATCTTTAGACCTACCAACAGTATTTGCAACTTCAAATTTTCCAACACTACAAACCAGTTTCCAAGGTCTTGAGAGATGGCCTCATTTATCAGACATACCATTTCACAAGGTTGAATCTAAAGTTATGCTTATAATTGGACAGGACATACCTGAAGCTTTATTGCCACTTGAAGTCAGAAGTGGTAATCCTGGACAGCCCTATGCCACTAAAACTATCCTAGGATGGACTTTGAATGGACCACTGATGCAAAATTATCAAACTATTCAATCATCATGTAACTTTATCACTGTAGATAAAACTCTAACTGACCAAGTAGAGAAGTTCTGGAAAATAGATTGTTGTCTAGATGACGACTTGTGTGAAAACATGTCTGAGAATGACAGAAAAGTAGTGGAGCTTTGGAAATCATCTACACTGTTAAAAGACAATCATTACCAAATTAAGATACCTTTCTGTAATCCACAACCCATCTTACCAAACAACTATGCTATGGCCGAAAATCGACTTCTGACTCTCGGAAGAAAACTGTTGAAAAATGAATCACGGCTAGGCAGATATAAAGCTGAAATTGACAATCTATTGGAGCATGGATATGCAGAGAAAGTGACTTTTCAAAATACACTAACACAAAACAATCCTAGCAAGATATGGTATCTTCCACACTTCTCAGTGACAAATGTAAATAAACCTGAAAAATTAAGACTTGTATTTGATTGTGCCGCCCAATATAATGGAATTTCATTAAACAGTTCAATCTACCAAGGGCCTGACTTAACCAACAAACTTTTAGGGGTCCTCCTTCGGTTTCGACAAGAACGTGTGGCTATCATGGGAGATATTCAAGCCATGTTCCACCAAGTCAGAGTAGTACCTGAAGACAGATGTTCTAAGATTTCTCTGGTGGAAAAATGGTAACCCTAGAGAAGAGGTTGAAATCTACAGAATGACAGTTCACCTCTTCGGGGGAGTTTGGAGTCCAAGTTGTGCCAGTTATGCACTGAATTTGACAGCTACAGAGAATGCTCACAAATACCATCCTATGGTTTCAGAAACTGTACAGAACAACTTTTATGTGGATGACTGTTTAAAATCCATCAAAACTTCAACACAAGCAATTAAACTCATTCATGGATTATGTTCTCTGTTGAAAGAAGGGGGCTTTACTCTGAACAAATTGATCAGTAATGATAAGGCTGTACTGGAGTCCATACTCGTTGAACATAGATCCTCCGGTGTTCAATCTTTTGATTTTGACAAAAATTCTTTGCCAACGGAAAGAGCTTTGGGTGTTCGCTGGGATGTGGAAGCAGACAGATTCGGGTATAAAATATCACTCCGAGAACGACACTTTACTAGAAGAGGTTTACTAAGCATCATGAGTTCTGTATATGACCCAATCGGATTTGTCTCCCCTTTTATTTTTCTGGCCAAGCGAATTTTTCAAACTGAAACAAAAAGGAAAAAACAATGGGACTGCGAACTAGAGACCAACAATTTAGCAAGCTGGAAAAAATGGCTGGAAAATCTACCCAAATTGGAGAAATTTTGGATTTCACGTTGCATTCTGCCTAAAGTATTTGGTAAAGTAACCAAGGCTGAATTACATCATTTTGCAGATGCAAGTTGTGAAGGTTATGGTGTTGTTAGCTACATCCGTCTTGAAGATGATCAAAAGAACACTCATTGTACATTGGTAACAGCGAAGTCTAGATTAGCTCCAATTAAAACACTTACAATTCCTCGGTTGGAGTTAACGGCTGCTGTTTTGGCCACCAAGATGGACGTCTGTCTGAGAAAAGAGCTAGACATTTGCTTAGATCCTTCAACATTCTGGACAGATAGTGAAATAGTTTTACGGTACATTCATAATCAAGACAAACGATTTCAGACTTTTGTTGCCAACAGGTTGTCCGTTATTCACCAATGTAAGAGATCAGTCAGTGGAAATACGTCAGCTCTTCAGAAAATCCAGCAGATGATGCGTCCAGAGGGCTTGATGCTGATTCTCTACTTTCATCTGCTAGATGGAAAAATGGACCTACCTTTCTGTGGCAGAAACCTGAAAATTGGCCTCAGCAACCTACGTTTAATCTCTACTTACCTAAAGAAGACCTTGAAATAAAGCCTGAAGTCAAGATCTATCAAGCTGCTCTAACAGAAACACAAGACCCAGTGGTTAAACTCATCACCAGTTATTCATCTTGGTACAGACTTAAAAAGGCAGTGGCTTGGCTTCACAGACTAAAAAACTGTTTATTAAACAAATGCAAACAAAAACTTACCTTTTCCCCAAAACTCTTAACAGTTCCAGAAATCCAAGAAGCAGAGGTACAAAGAATTAAATTTATCCAGCGACAATATTTCAGTCAAGAATTGAAAGATTTACACTCCAAAAATAAAAGTAAGGTTCAAAGTTCGAGTACACTGATAAAGTTGGAACCCTTTCAAAACGTCAAAGGTATTTTGTGTGTCGGTGGCAGACTGCAGAATGCTCCAATACCAACGAACACCAAACATCAGTTTATTATTCCTAAAAATCACCATGTCGGCAGCCTGATAATAAATCACTTTCATCACATGTCCGGACATTCCGGTAGAGAACACGTTTTGGCAGCCTTAAGACAGCGTTTTTGGATCATAGGTGGTCGTAGACAGGTGGAAAGAAATTTGAAAGACTGCGTCAGCTGTGAAAGGCGTCAAAAGCGACCAGAAAAGCAACGTATGGTTGACCTTCCAGAAGATCGAGTGACGCCCTTTAAGCCACCTTTTTCTTATATTGGTACAGACTGCTTTGGACCGATCTCAGTCAGGAGAGGACGAAGCCAAGTGAAGCGTTATGGGTGTCTGTTTACATGTTTGTCTTCTAGGGCTGTTCATATCGAAAAGTTAGACAGTCTAAACACGGATTCTTTCATTTGTGGGCTGAGAAGATTTGAGAGTAGACGGGGTCGACCTTTAAGGATACGTTCTGATAATGGCACTAATTTCACATCTGGGGAGAAAGAATTACGTCTCAGTATACAAGAATGGAATCAGGAAGCCATAGCTAATTATCTATTACAACGTGAAATTGAGTGGATTTTCAATCCACCCGCAGCGTCTCATATGGGAGGATCCTGGGAGAGGCAAATCAGGACAGTGAGGAAGGTCTTAAATGCCCTCTTAAAGAAAGATCAAAGTCTAGACGACGAATCCTTGGTAACATTGTTTTGTGAGGTAGAATCAATAGTGAACAATCGCCCAATCACAGTTGTACCTAATGACCCCAAAGATTTGGAACCTCTTACACCAAACAGTCTTTTGATACTAAATTCTGTACCAGCTTTTCCGTGTGGAGTGTTTACAGTATCTGATTTCTATAGAAAACAATGGAGACATGTACAACATTTAGCAAATGTTTTTTGGAAACGATGGATCCGGGAGTACCTCCCTACTGTTCAACTTAGACAGAAATGGTTAGTTCCTCAGAAAAACTTCAAAGTTGGAGATGTCGTTCTGGTTCTGGATGAGAATACACCTAGAGGAAATTGGCCTTTGGGTAAAGTCACCCAAGTCTTTGCTGGAAAGGATGGGCTCGTTCGTTCAGTCGAAGTTAAAACGAAACAGACTTTCTTAACAAGACCTATTCATAAACTATGTCTTCTGGAATCTATTACTAACTAAATGACTATGAAATGCTAAAATGAACTTTTGGTAAATACTCAGATCCTTGAATACTTCGTATTTAAGGGGCCGGAATGTAAAGTTAACTTTATGTAATTTTTTTATTTATCTACCTAAATTTGATATATCTACTTATTTATGAATTTTTGAATTTATGAATTTTTATACATATGTAAAGATTAGTAAATTGTATTTATTTGAATCCATTTATATTTGCAAAACACCTTTACAGTGAGAAACATAATAGAGTATAGTGCAGCCCTTATAGTGAACAAAATATTCTATGACTATTCTCTGATTGGTTGCATTGGTCAGCTCAAGATTTTTTGGCTTAGGTACATGTATGACCTTTGGTATTATTAGAGCTGGACAGTAAATATATTTGCATATGAATACCAGGCTTGACTTGTCAGTTCTGAGAGCTAGAGACCTGGGTCAGTCAGTGTTAGTGGGCTGGACAGAGACCATCTAGTAGGTCAGGTTGTTCAGAATTCAACCTTAGAGTCAGTATGCCAAGAAAGTTGTGAGTAGGCTTATGTTATTTTTTTATTAGTCCTGTTATGTTTACTTTTAGAAAACCCATATTGATATACCAAAATTACTAGATGACCTTTAAATTTTCCTTTCCTGATCTGTTATTTTGGTACATCTTTAATAAGGATTTTCTTTGTTTTTTGCTTCAGCTTGAACCACACACCATACACAAAGTCAAGCCAAAATTCACCATTGTCACCATATAATGAAATATCAAAGTGAAATAAATTGTGTGAGTCTAAGGAACATGGCATTCTGTTCTCTTTCGAGATCTACACACACTGTCTGTTAATATGGTATGTAACATGAAAGATTTGAAAACATCGGATCATATTTGTTAAAGTTATGGAGAGAAAAAGTAAATATTACATAACCCAATATGGCTGCCATATTACGCAATGTATGATGTCAAAAATAGTTCGCGACACACCTTCCACCCATAAGGTATATACTTAGAAAAAATTGTGCAGATGGAATCAAAACTTTAGAAGTTATGGAGCGGAAGGGAAAGCGGACGCCGGACTGCCGGACTTCCGGACGGACGGAGATGATACCATAATACAGCCCGCTTTTCAAGCCGGGCGTATAAAAAAATTGGTTAAAAAGATCACAACAAACCTGAGGCATACTCCCATCTCTTGATGAGTATGGTCTGCCATAGCCCATTTCTGTATTTTTATCTGAAAAAAAAAATTGAAGAATTTATATTGATTAACCGACAAATGATGAATTTATTGATGTTTTACGCCATACTCAAGATTATTCCATTTATACGGAGACGTTGCCATGTTCATGCCGGAAGACAATGGGGCGGTTTCTCAAAACATTTCACCAACATGACTGGGTGTTGCTTTGAAGGTACATAACTGTTCTCGTCCCTTGTTCAATTGATTGATTGATGTTTAACACCAAACTCAAGATTATTTCACTTATCTGGCGGCATTGCCAGGTTTAATGGGGGGAGGAAACCGGGCTCTGTCACAAGGAAACACATAGCCTTTTGATTGATCATGTTTTACGCTGTACCCAAGATTATTTCACTTATATGGTGGCATTGCCAGGTTTAGTGGTGGAGGAAACCGGGCTCTGTCACAAGGAAACACATAGCCTTTCGGTTGATTGATTGATGTTTTTTACGCTGTAGCCAAGATTATTTCATGGAAGGCTTGTGTCCTCATGAGACACTATCAATCAATGAACTGAGCGACAAAACCCTATACGTTATGAGCCGATGATCAAGCGAAAAGTTTGTGAAATGTGAACGTGAAAACTTACTTGAAATTGAGTTCATATCATTCTGCACAAATGGATGCATTTCTGACTGTCCATTATAATTTCTTTCATACATCTGAAAAATAAACAAAAAACAAAAATTATTGGAATGAGAATCGTTGTTTGAGTAGTGTTTAACGTCGCTTTCGATCCAGTTGGCCAATCTGCTAGTGAGACAATTACAACCCCAACGTTCGATAAGATTTGATTGATGTTTTACGCCATGTTCAAGTAAAGATAACAGCTTGATGTCGTGCAGCATGTTTTGTTGATAGTGTAAGAACTTTACGAACATTTAACAAGGTCGAGTGACGCTCGCAGAGAGGCCAATACTTGCACGTTGAAATCTAAAAATTTCAAGCTTGGTTTATGTTAATTGATTGATGTTTTATGCCGGACTCCGGATTGTTTCAGTTATATAGCTGCGTTGCCAGGTTTGGTGGGGAGGAAACCGGGCTCATTGCCTGGAGGAAACCACCGACCTTTGGCGAGTACCGGTCAACTTTTCCACATACGGCGACCAAGTGAAAAATCCACTCAGAAATTTTTACATTTTTATTTGCTCTTGGTTTTGGTTAAATACATTTTCTGAGATGATCACCTGGTACAACTCTAGGCACATGGTTCATATTTTACAGTGAATTTAAGATTATTTCTAGTAAATTACAGCTATGGTAATTTTAACGGGGATGAAACTGGGCTAGGAACCTACATGTATCATACAAATCCATATCAAGCGATTGAAAAATGTCTGAGTGGATTTTTCACTCGGTCGCCGTATGTGGAAGAGTTGCCAGGTACTCACCGAAGGTTCGCGGGTTCCTCAAACGTGAAATAAGCTCTAGTACTACATAAAACATCAATCAATCAAGCAAATAAGAAGCTTTTTTACTAGTCTTGAAAATGTAAGCAGTTAAGAAGCTTTTTTTTTACTAGTCTTCAGAATGTAAAAGCTAAAGTCATGATTTGAACCAACTTTAAATCAATCTCACCTGACCACGAGATTCATAATTTTGACCCCCACCGGCGTTAGGGTGCTGCGGCCATCCACCACTATCATCTGAAAATTGAAACAAAGTCCATGTTAATAATTTTTGTCATGAAAATTTTCAAGCGAATTGAATGTAATACCATGTGAGGAAAACATTGCTTTTGGGGCGTAACTAAAAAACTGTAAATTGAATGTTTATAGAACAGCTACCATCAGAAGAAAAATAATTTTGGGGATACAATGTAACTCGAAAACAAACAGCAAATTGAATGTTTATATTAGAGTAATATCATGTGATGAAAAATATTGTTTTGGGCATAATTCAAAAACAGACAGCAAATTGAATGTTTAGAGTTGAGTACTCCCAAGTACCCCAACCCAAAGTTTCATTTTAACAATTTTGGTCTTGTTAACAACGAAAGATTGTCTTTCCTTGTCACATGCTGCCTTCATCTGAAATTTCGAATGACTGATTAATAAAATGTTCAGAAAACAAACAGCTGAATCAAACCAGGACATACATTTTAAATTCTTGACCATGTCAGAAAAAAAATTCACAAACTTGGCCTAAGATAACTTGTTGATCCACTGAATAGCTTAGCATAATGAAATAGCAGTTACTTTGCTATTACATTGGCCTAACAAACCTGCCCCCTTCAGCACGTAGTATGTACGATGTCAACGATAATAAAATAAAAACATTTTTAAGTCAACTACTTTATGGATATAAGAAGTTGTCATGGTGGCACCCTAAGGGTTCATAGTACATTTTGTAAAACGTTTATTTCTTTGATCTTTGCAAAGTTAAATTAATTTCTCCCAGAGGGCAGAAAAGTGAGCGATTTGTTTTAGGGGTATACAAGCATTTTATCAGTAAATCTCCGAGAGTAGAAATAAAATGTATTGAAAAATTTAGCATAATAAGAATCCCAAGTCAATAAAATGAAAATAAAATATTGTGACTAAATTTATGAATATTCATGAGTTCTGTATCTTAGCAACAGCCAATCAAATTTCTATATTTACAACCAATCAACTTCAATTAATTCTGCTTGAATTATTTCTCCTTCGAGTTATTAAGAAATTTTCTAATTCAATAATTTTCGGGATATAAAATTAAATGCTTTTGTTGCAACAGGTAAAGAAATATGTAAATTAGATAATTCTTGATATAATCAACACCCTAATTAAGTCGTCAAAAAATTGACAGCTCAGGTGAAGAAAAAAACGTGAATTATACAAAGGGGATCCATTTTACTTAAATAATTATCAGGCCATGTCAAATCTTTTTTCATAAATGGATATAATTGAAACTGGCATTAGTAATTTAAGTTAAAATATATTTTTGTTAAAAATTGTCAAGGAATAAAATCCTAAGGTTTACGTACATTTTTTGTGGATTGATTGATTCATGTTTTATGTCGTATTGAAGATCACTCAAAAGAGATTGCCCGATTTAGTTTGCAAGTTTTAACCGAATAACAAACAGTTTTCTAAAGTAATTATTTATAAACACATGATAAACAGTTTTGTACAAGTTTTTTGGGTTTCCTGCAGGCAATGAGCATGGTTTCCTCCCCAACTAAACCTGGCAGTGTCGCCACACAAAAAAAAAATAATAATCTTGAGTGCAGCGTAAAACATCAATCAATCAATCTAAAAGTTTTTCATTATTTGTAAAGAGTACCAAGCCAAAACAGGTATACATGTAAGTTATGGGGACAAAATCTGAGCAATTAATTCGAAATTTAGAAATTTACGGTAGTCTGTTTAAAAGCAACCACTTGAAAATGACAGGTAAGTACAAGTACAATGGGCTTACTATGTCTACCTGACAAGGTATATTTCAATTTCACAGGTATGAAGTGGAAAGAGCGGACAGGTAGATTAGTTCTTCACACCTTAACATTCCTCACTGGAAATTCAACATGACTCACTCACAATGATAAACTCCAAGAGACGAAATCATGAACTTAAAACGTAAACATTCTGGTAAAGAATGTTGTTCATTATTTAGAGTTCAAGGTTGTACTCAAGATTATTTCAAAGTCGATTGATAATTCGATGTTTCATAATGATGCATTTTCTAAGAAGAGATTTAGAATTTCAAGCTCAACTTGAAGAATGTTGTTGATTTATTGGTGTTTTATGGCATATTAGAAATTATTTCTGTGTAAACAGTTTCAGGTTTTAACAAATTTTTAAAATAAAAGACAACTCGAGCTTCGAAAAAATGTTGTGGTATTGTTTAGAGCTTAATGCAGTACTCAAGATTATTCCAGAGTAAATTCATCAATCGACAAACTCCGAATTAGGGGAAAGAATTTGTTGAATTATTGATTGATTGATGTTTCTCAATAACAAATTCTGTAAGTCACTTCAAACCTTGGTAAAGAATTTTGTTGACTGATTGGTGTTTGTTTTGTGCCACACCTCAAAGAGAATTTCCCTTCAACAGTCATGTTATTAAACTTTTCCTAATGATAACAAGAGTTTCGGGAAACCCAAAATACGCCCGGAAAGGCACAGTCACTGCAGCCATACCAAAACAAATCCTTCCATATATATATTTTTGAATATATGCAATGGGTCCTTCAAATATGAAATCTCATCTGGTGTTAAAATGCCCAGGTCTTCAGCTTGGAGTCCAGCTAATTCTGTCTGGTCAGTGGGTTCAATCACTGACATCACTGACCAGGATGTTTGCCTTATTTTATATAGGTATATTTGAACAGAGTCTAATCTCTGAGATGGTCAATGGTGTGTAAATATACAAGTCTTATCTGTTTACACTTACAACCTGGTTTATGAATATTGTCAAACATATCTTTAAGCAGCTATATTTGCTTTACCAAAAATTATCCAAGGAAGCTGACACACTTTCTACCCATAAGCTATATCCTCAAAAAAAATTGTCCAGATGGAATCAAAACTTTGAAAGTTATGGAGCGTATGGGAATATTACATAATCCAATATAACTCCCATATTATGTAACCAGTGATGTTAAAAATAGTTTGTGACACTACTTCTACCCATAAGGTATATACTCAGAAAAAATAGTGCAGATGGAATCAAAACTTTAGAAGTTATGGAGTGGAAGGGAATATTACATAATCCAATATAACTCCCATATTATGTAACCAGTGACGTTAAAAATAGGTTGCGACACACCTTCTACCCATAAGGTATATACTCAGAAAAAATTGTGCATATGGAATCAAAACTTTAGAAGTTATGGAGCGGAAGGGAAAGCGGACGCCGGACAGCCGGACGGACGGAGATGATACCATAATACAGCCCGCTTTTCAAGCCGGGCGTATAAAAATGACAAACAATTAGCTAATTCTGTTTCTGCGAAATTTTACCTACATATTTGGCATCTCGAACCACTTTAATAATAGTGAATATAACTCAGTTTGACTTTACCCTTGATAATTATATCCACTCTAAAACCGTTGAACTCTCTTGGATTTGAACAACAGATTCGAGCTAAAGTTAACTTAAAGTGGCATGAGCTGCCAAAATGTTGATATTTTGATGTTAAAACAGAATGTTGAAATTATTGGATATTTTTTCTCAAGACGTATAATTCAGAAGCTTTTTAGTGCTTGTAGTCTTGAAAATGTACGATAAAGTATTGTTTTGAACTAACTTTGGCTCAGAATGAATGAATGGTCGTCCCGGTTATTTAAATATTGTTTACTTTTTAAACATACATGTACACTGTATTTGCGGTTCGCACAGGCCACATACTGTATGGATTTTCCTCATTCTAACGCCAATCATTTAGTTTTTTGATGACCTTTAAAACCTTTTACTGTTGTGACGATCAGAAACAATGAAAAAAAAGTGAACTTTGGCAGCTCATGCCACTTTAGTGACTTTAATAAAGAAAACTATTTCGGGGAATTCCTGCCACTGGTTGAATGAAAATATGATCTTAAAATATCTTATATCTTATGTGGTTAAATTACATATTGATGTGCTGACCATCAGATAGCCGCACTCATGTGTCTCTTTCCTGTGTTACTTACTTGCCAGTCAGGAAGAATAACCATCAGATAGCTTTGGATTAGTTGAAGTTCTCCAAACTCTGTTGCCAAGATATTGATGATGGGTGGCAAACAGAGTTGAAGGCCATGTTGGAAAATGTATACAACAGATTTTCTCCTGATTTAAGCAACGCAACCGGCCCAAACTTAATACACATTCAGTTCGATCTTTAAGTTCGCCGTTCCACCCAAAAAAGCGTTCAAACTCTCACATCTGAATGTGTGTTAAGTTGGGGCCGGTTGCGTTGCTTAAATTCGGAGAAAATCTACGAACAATAGAATTACATGCTTTCCAACATGGCGGGTCCTTCAACATCATAAATATCTTGGCAACAGAGTTCAAAAGGCATCAGCTTTGTCAGCTCTACTTTATATTTTGGGGCATTGTAGCAAAATTAAGGCACAAAAGTTCCATAGGTAACTGTTATAGGTTACATAATACAGCATAATACAATGTTAACGTTTTGATTTGTGGCTAATTACCTAAATCCTGTTAAGGCTTTTCCTTACCATTTTCAAATAGATCAACACATGAGAAATCCTTTACAACCAAATAAAGTTGACATAGTGCATGCCGGTTTCAAACTACACACAGTTTAACATGGGTACCGCCATTTTGACAGTTTTAGGCTTACTTATTCTAAGCCAAACTTTGGTATTTTCAAAATTTGGTGAACATTAAAAAAACACAAAAATCTGTTATCAGGCATTGATTGAAGCTTAAAGTATGTACAGTAGACCTGCGTTAGTTTCAATCCAATATTCAAATAACCCAGATACCAAACTATCACTATGTAAGCCACCTCCTAGCTCCGAAGTCAATTTTCATTGGCTGAGAAAACACAAACTGGGTGTTGTGATCTTTAGGCCTCTGAGATGTGACCCTCCCTTTTTTCGAACCTCTCGTCAAAGTCCATGCCAGTCTCGAGTCACCCTAGGTCCAAAGTCTATGTCCGTAAAGTTGTCCAGGATAAGAAGTTTTGCCAATGAAGCTGAGACGGTCCCCATCTACTACTTAGAAAGTTGGGAATGGTAAAGAATACATGGTGAACCAATGTGGGCGGAGCAACCGTGGGAACATTTTTAATTGGCTTGACTAAACGGTCTATTAACACAGGAGCTTGGATATTTTAGGAGTATACAAAAGTAGTATACGGGGACGTTTGAAAGCGTCAACTGTTTCTTTCATCCTATCTTCATGCTGCCTGAATACTTACAGCAGCGCCACCTAACGTCTTACGGTAGACAACTCCCTTCACTGCAACACACCCAAGTTGATAGAATTTTTTTTTTTATTTAAATCCCCACTCAACGGGTCTCGAGCCCCTACCTTTCCAATCTCAATTAGACCGTAGCATCTTTCCACTAGACTAACTTCCAACACAGCGTTAGAGGTACATGTATTAAATTTCTATGTGTTACCTGCCCTGTGATACATGCATGCGCACTTCATATTTATATACCCTTTGACCTGCGATGACGTATTTGGACGAATCCAAGAGGATCCTTCAGTTTTGTAAATAAACATGGCTAAACCTAACCCTTTTCTGTATATAAACCCCATCCCTAACCCTGAGTCCGTCTTTAGCGTTGTCAATAAAATATTCCAAAACCTAACCTTATTCTGTCAATAAACCCCGTCCCTAATCCTAGGTTCATCTTTGACGTTTTGTAATTAAAACATGCCTAAGCATCACCAAAGGTGTTGACAATTGGATCACACTGTAGTGACCCTCCGTCTCTGAAGAGCTGGCATAGTGCCAAAGGGCAATAGTCATCGACCACAGCCACGCCTTATGCACAGTGGGGTCACTTTATCAATGAGTTGACTGACCGCAACTTTTACCTACGATTCTTTACCCTAGCCAAAATTTGATACAAAACGCGGGAGAAGATGTGATGACAAGCACGGTGCACCCATTGTCTGTGTCTTTGTATACTGTCGGAAAAGGGCAGTAACTCTGAAAATAATGAAACAAGCGTATTACCAGAATAGGAGGTGCTCATCCTCGCATGATATTCAACATGTCTACCAAGTTTCGAAAAAAAATGATGAAAACCCTGGGAGGAGTAGCCGCACACATGCGTCTCATCCTGATTTACTTACTTTGCCGGTCAAGAAGAGCCGCACATTAAACCGCCATTAACCAGTTGGGCTCTACCAACAGACGTTTCAAAATCCAGCAGTCTTGTGATGTGAGGATTCCGTTGTGACGTCAAATCATTCAAGCCTATGAACAAGAATAGTTTAATGATAAAAAATTAAGACATCACCACGTAGTAAGTTGTTTTAATTAGCTTGTGTTGTTCAAAAACAACTTACTACTTGTTGATGTCTTAATTTTTTTATCATTAGCATGGAACCCACGTTGAGAGCGTTTCAAACATTTCTTATAAGTATGAGTTTGTCGAATTGGGTTGGGGTCGTGTGCAAAAGATGTTGGGGAAGCCCTCTAAAAAAGTCACGTGACTAGGGTAATCCTCAGCCAAGCTCTGGATCATGTGATATGTTGCCGTTGTAGGCTAAGGGGAGACTTTGAAATCTGTCGGATACATTTTTTACACTGTGTTTTACAAAGAGGGATTTAGCAGATTAACAACGAAATTCGAAGAAATCAACGAGTGCATTGAAAAGAGGAATGTTTCAAAGGTATGATAGGTGAGTGAGGCAAGTGAGATTAAGGATTAGTTAAGACCAACTTTTCCCACATTTTTCATTTAAAAGCTTTAATGTGGGAAGAGATGTGATAACAAGAAATGATTACGGACAGACAGACGGACAGACAGACGGACAGACAAGCTGATCGCTATATCAGGTGGGGGGGGGGGGGGGGGGGTATAAAAATGACATACCGGTATGCTGATTAATTTTCAGCCCATAACTGGCATAAGTTTTATTACTTTCTAGTTTAGAAAAACAGGCCTCGAATTTCGGAAAATTTAGGGCACCCACTTTCAGGCCACTTTGGTTATTTTTGGCCTTGCCGCTATCAAATAACCTGGAGAGAGAAATAGGGCAACACTGCCAAAAAGAAGGGCATGGAGGCAAATGGCCTCCTGCCCTGGTTAAATTCGAGCCCTGGAAAAAATTTCTGCATTTACGGTTTTTACCTATGTACCTTGTATTTGTAACATCTGGGTTTGTGCCATGAATATTTAATTACTTCCTATCTTTTACATATTCTAATATTGACCCATTTTTCAGAAATACAGAGCACTTTGAAATATGGCCTAAACCAGCGTTTCTGAAAGTGGGCGATATCGCAGAGACCTCCTTGGGGGGCAATAGAAACAAAAAACGTGAAAGGGGGGCGGTGAGGCCTATCAAGGGGGCAATGAACAGTGCCAGTTAAAATTTTGATAATATTTACTTTTAATCTGCCAATAATCAATATAAGCTAGACTTTCTACAGTGTAAAGAATACAAGGTACCCGTTCCATCCAATCTGATCATTTTGAGAGCTTTTGTCGCAGAGCAGGTGCATGTTTTGCTCTAAAATCTAAATAGCTTTTGACGTCGAAGCATAAGGAACTAGTATTTGCACAATTTTGTTAACTTCATACCAAATTAAAACAACTTTCCCGGATTGCTACATGCAGCAGTCATAAAAGCAATGTATGTTTCAGTCAGCACCTTAATTTAAATAACAATGAAGTGGACAAAGGCCAGCATAAGGCAATACCTTGCTTGCATTTGGTTCACTGGGTAGGACGAAAGCTACGGGGTCCTAGATCGCCGTAGAAGCGTTCTAAGCTGTTTCCCGTGAAACATTGAGCAACCTGTTTTCAGATTTAGGGGTATGTACTGTATATTACATGTTAGATAGCATGAAAAGCGTTTTGAGAGATTTTTATAAAATTCAAACAACACATCAATTGTCAAATATTAGTATAACATTTTTATTTACTAAAACGTAATATTTACGTGCTCTTGGTGACATAAGAAAGAGAGAAATGCGAGTTTGAGTTATCGGTCAATCGAAGAGCAAATTCGCCTGCTGTATTCGCCGAGGATGGAGTCTCATAAACAGAGCTACAGCTCTTTCATAATCCACTCCATGACCATAGTGTATGTTCATGAGCGCTGTGTGAAAATGGTTATCCTTGAACACAACTCCATGTCTCCGTCGATCGGGCTATGGATATATACATGTATATATTTAGACCTGTAGGTCTCAGACAATGTTTCAGAATCGTTTTAGGTATATGTAGGTACACGTACCAGCGCATATTCTCTCATCAGGGGCCCAGCGCAAATGTATGTTACATGGTTTGTAGCAGTTAAGATCCGTTTTGTGTTACTTCATAAAGGTTTAATTCTTTGGTATAATGTAAGGCCTGTTTGTATCCGTTACATAAACGGAATGGTAAACTGATGACTTTGAAAGTCCTCAGCCAATAATAACAGCTGCTTGAGTAAATTTTAATATTGGGTTTAATACCCAGCTAAGTGTGAAAATGGTTATCCTTGAACACAACTCCATGTCTCCGTCGATCGGGCCCGATCGACGGAGACATGGAGTTTTGTCCTTTATGCCGTAACACAAAACAGACCTTAACTGCTACAAACCATGTAACAGTTTTACGGCGACTGGTGTTATATGGCTGCTAATGTGTCTTGTCGCCTTCGCCGAATCACTTGGGTAAAATAATATCGATATAACTGTGGAGAAATATAGGTCTATACATCTAGTATTTAATACTCCACGAATATTTCATATTCGGCCTAGTTCATTGGTCATGATAAAAAATTTCCGAAGATTAAGAGTTTCGTATTTCTAAGATGCTTCGCCGAGTTTTTAGGTCGGTTAATGTTTTACTATGGCGGTTACGTCAGGTTGAAAGTCAATGGACTTGGAAGCAAATATTGACAGCATAAAGGAAAGCTTACCACATTACACCCGCGTAAAGTTGACCGACTCCTTCTGCTAGGTCTATGCTATCGGAATGTAGAGGTAAAAACTTTATTCTTTGCTTATTTGTTGTGAAATTTGCGCCGCCGATTTTTTCGACGGGTCTCCTTAAAAAATATAAATTTTTTACTATTGAAATGATCTGGGCTATGACGAACGCGGAGAGAAAAAAAATTCGGTAGAGCCCAGATTTCTCGGCTAATATATATCCATACTGTAACCCCCCCTTTACACTTTATACCAGGCAGTGTCGGGTCCGATCGACGGAGACATGGAGTTGTGTTCAAGGATAACCATTTTCACACGGTGTTTCGGGTTCAAATTTCTGGCGATTGACCCACGGAGAACACGGAGAACAGACACTTGGATATAACACAGTCCGCTCTTGCAAAACTCATGGCGCAGTCGGTACAAGAAGTCTTTCGAGACCAACATATCTGTTCTATCGGTACAATGCTGGCAATTTATCGCACAAGATTGTTCTAACGTACGAGTGACTTCAATAAACATTAGGAGCCCAGTTGTATTCTTGGTATTCACCTTCTACAACAGATATCGATTTGAAAAATCTTCGAATATCAGACATGGTGCGAACCGATTTGACAAATAACACGCCACTACAGTCGATAGGGCTACAAACAGGTAAAGGTAACGCACAAACGGTCCGTGCTGACGATTTTGGAGACTGACTTTTTGTTTCTTTTTTTTTTCGCCCTTTTATGTTTAGCTTTTTGGTTTGGTTCGGTTCTTTTTTTTCCTCCCCGCCCAAGGGGGGGGGGTCATTTGCACCTAGCACCCCCCCCCCCCTGAGTTCAAACAGAATGGTTTGTTGAAGATTTGTATCTGCGTCTTACGCAAAGATCTTCAATATTCTTGTGTTTCATAATCTTTTTATGAGGATGAAAGACGAGACAAGCGGAAAGAAAAAACGCAGACAGTAGGCCTACAGCTCAGGGATTCATAGAAGTCCAAAATTTACAAACCGAAATTGAAAAATTCAGTTTCTTAGAAGGCGAAATTCAGTTTTTTTTAAATTTACCGACCTTTTAGGATTTAAATTGAGTTAAAATCTATGTTACAAACCAGTTCCAATTTAATATTTCTTTTTTCCTGAAAGTATGAATTCCAAGAAAAAAATCTGATTTGACAAAAACTAATGATAATAATATATATGTAATGTCAAACCTAGATCAAAGTGACCCTAATCTCTTCTTCATGTGCAACATTACAATAAAAAAAATACACATTGATTTATTTGAGAACTATGGTTCAGGGGAGGTAACTAACTTATTATCGTAATTTCATGTTGTAAGAGTTGTCTCCCCTTTTTTTCTATACGACCAAAAACAACTGAATAAATATAACAAGTCGCGAATTATTACGATTATTGTGGGTAACACTCCCCAAAATTTCTCAGTTCATCAAAATCAGCTTATTTTAGAAAAGTTTAGGTAATTAAAAAGACTTCCAAAGTGCAAAATAAGCCATGTTGTAAAGACACTGAAAACGAGTATCTAAACAACAACAACAACAAGAGAATGACGGCCATGGTCGTTTGACGGAGGTTTCTAAATAAACTTTTCCCTTGAACTTAGATTTTTCATCATAAACAGTAGTTACGGCTTTTAAATGAATTATTTGGAAGGACTTCAGATTTCAGATTTAAGCTAAGTCTCAACCATCCTTCATCTCAACTACCTTTCAGCTATTACCGTCTATTATATCTTTGAATCATTCCTCTTTTCACTGAACCAGTTGATTTCTTCGAAATCCGTTGTTAAACTGCTAAATCGTTCTTTGTAAAGCATTGCAGAAAAATTGGCCTAATGAGGTTACATGAGTTATCTCACCCTTTTAATGGCGGTTTAATGTGTGGCTCTACCTGACCGGCAAAGTAAGTAAACCAGGATAGAGACACACGAGTGCGGCTACATAAACAGTGGATATCAATCAAACAATATTCAGTTTTTCACGCCCAAATTGAGTTTGGAAATTTTAGTTTTCAAAATGAAATTTTAAACTGAAAATATTGAGTTTTTCAACACCAAATTCAGTTTTAAACTCAATTTTACCAACCGAATATCGGTAAGTAAATTGGACGTGTATGAATCCCTGCAGCTTATTTGAAATTTGGTTTTGTGCCTTCAAAGCACTAGCCCAGCTTGCCATTTTGCCTAATCTGTGAAAACCTGAATAAAGTGCATCAATTATTTTTAAAAACTTTTATATTTCTAAATTCTTATTCTATTTACAAATTACATGCACTTGGTAAGAGTGACGATGTGAGTAGGCCCTCGACTTCTGCGGGGGTTCTTTATAAAGTAATATCATTTTAATTACACCAAAAATGCAATGAAATTTGTTTCCATATAGAAGAGCGAGTCAAAAATTTTAAACATGATGAAAACAGCAAAAAATGAATGTGTGATATTAATATTGGTGAAAGTATTCTAATTTCTGGACGACATTCCTTGGGAGTGCATATTCATGATATTGATTGTTGTGTACTGTAGATCATTCACTAGATGTAGTGACTAAGCATACAAGTGTAGCCTACTAATCAAATGCTTGGTGCGTGTGTGAGGGGGGGGGGGGGGGAGGGGGGGGGGGGGGCGGTTGACGGCTATGAGCAAACAGTCTCAACGGGGCGTTGACAAATTTGAGAACCACTGGCCTAAACGGTAATCCCCTAGTACGCCTGCGGCTTTCAGTCACGTGACCTTTCGGCTGCTGTTCAAACATTTACACAAGTTGAACTTTTGAGAGTTAATCTACTAATAAATATATAACTGTTGCTTCTAAAACTTTACACGAAGCATAATAATGCATTCAAGACTTACCGTGCTTTTTTCAATACGCTCGTAAATTGTTCGGATCGATGTTTGGTCACTGCGTCACTTCCAAGGCGTGATTTTGAGGGTTTCCACGAGGCAATGTACGCGGATTGATCTCAGCCACTTCACACCGCCGCGAGAACTTCTTTGGAAAAACTTGCTCTCACAATTAACCGACTAGGTTGATGCTGTAGCATAATAAATGCGCCCGTAAGGGTTAATCCATTATAGCCCACTATATTCATATTCAATATTAAAGACATGCTTTAAACAGAATTGCGGCTGGAAGAATCTTTCAGTCACCTAAAAAAGACGGTGGCTTGGTGAATTCTAGTTAAAATTTGACGTAGGGCCTATAGCCCTATCGTATCGCCTACCGCAATATGAAAAGTGTATACTATACCATAGTTGAAGTTCTTCAAACTCTGTTGCCAAAAGATATTGATGATGGGTGGCAATCAGTGTTGAAGAACCGACCATATTGGAAAACGTGTAGGCCTAACTCTATTGTTCGCGGAT
Organism: Lepidochitona cinerea; assembly: GCA_963971465.1. Taxonomy (NCBI): domain Eukaryota; kingdom Metazoa; phylum Mollusca; class Polyplacophora; order Chitonida; family Tonicellidae; genus Lepidochitona; species Lepidochitona cinerea. The sequence continues at coordinate 52,954,048 of OZ020553.1, forward strand.
TTTCTTTCAATTTCTCTTAATTTAAGCAACCCAACCGGCCCCAACTTTACACACATTCAGTTCGATCCTTTATACTCTTTAGTTCGCCGTTCCACCAAAAAGGCGCTCAAACACTCACATTTCTGTTGCGTAGGCCCACATTTCCAAAGTTAATTTTGACGGAATCGAGGACGCCAGCGGGAGATTCGGGCTGTCCTACGAAAAACGACGAGGATGCAACACAAATGTGAGTGTTTGAACTGAATGTGTATTAAGTTTGTCCCGGGTGCGTTGCTTAAATTAGGAGACAATCTGAGCACATAGTGTTGATTCTCAGTTTTATATATGTTTTCCAATACTGGCATATAGCCAGTCTTTCGTCACCCCATCGTCTTTTGGCAACAGAGTTAGAAGCACTTTATCTAAGACTATATACCAAAGCTCGCAAAAGTATGGTGTTCTATTTGGGCCACGTCTCCGTCGCGCGTCGGCTTAGCCACAAACGCGACGAACGGCACGATGCGATACTCGACGTCGACCTCCGCGTCGCGCGTCGAGTTTTATAATGCTAAAAGATAGGCTTAGTTGTTTTGTTTTGTTTTTGTTGCGCGATATCGCGTTCCGCGCCTCACGTCGAGTTTGAAAACGCGAGGCGCGACGTGGCACTTGACGTCGACCTCAGCGCCCCGTGTCGCGTTTCAGACCTTAATATCCTTTGCGCATGTGTTGGGACCATTCATTATTAGGCCTATATACCAATAGTCAAACGTCCATTCTATGTGTAGGGCTACTATACAGGCTATTTAAAAATTAGCTTTCAATATGGTAAGTCATGAGTTTGTTTTGGAAGCAAATTAACTGTCATCTTTTAAAACTGAGAATTTGCATGGTCCGCTTTTATGAGGATAAAATTTGATTTTAGAATTCTTTAATGCTTTTTGAAGTTTCTTGTGTAAACTTCATAATTAGATCTTAAATCTTTTGAACACTGTAAAACATCAATTATTGAAACCCACCGCACCATGCATGATTTTTTGCGCTACCCAACAAACATTTTCATATTGGGCCAATACAAGCCCAAAAACAGCTGTTTAATAGGCCCGATACATCATTTCTTTACAGGCCCTGTATTCTTCTTGCACATTGGCATTTAAGTGGGCCATTAACCTACCGGGAAACTTAATCAGATCATTATGGCACCAATATCAACCTGTACTGGCCCTGTATTGGCGTTACGGGATTGGCCCTGTTTTCTTCGTTTTTATACAACCACTTATGTATCATTACGATTTCAGTATTGGCCCAGTATATATGTATCCGTATCCAACACAAACCTGTATTGGGCCAGTTTTCGCTACCTTTATGTACCAATTTAACACCAATGGTTCCAATTGCTCTTAATCTCAGATAAATACACAAAGTCATTAGATTTATCTGTAGGCATTATTTTACACACATATACATTAATTTGATATAAGCTTAGTCTCGTTTAAATAGAACTCTGACACAAAACTCCTACAAGTGACATCCATTAACAATTTGCATAATCTTCTGACTTTACTCTTGATTGTAGGTACAACAACTTCTCACATTTATCCAATCAGTGTGAATTCAGTGAAAATGTACATCTTAAATAGTGCCAGCTAGAGCGAATTTAAAATATGTTTTTTTTTTTAATTATTAAGCAAGACTAAGCTTATGACAATTTGTTTGCATTAGCTGGGTTGGACATGTTTCAATAATTTTGCTTGGTCTTAAGTAACGTCCACATGCTAATTTCAGCAAAAACGGAGCTGAATAGTATTATGTATATGTATGAAAAAAAAAAATGCTCACAGACAACAATGAAAAATTCCATTCCAAGATAATTAAAAATGTCCATGGCTCTAATTAGGTCGGACTGGAGCGGTAAAACGTCACCTACTGTCGCCAACCGATAAATAACAAGGAAATATGTGATCAAACTTAATATATTTTATTGAAAATAATCAAGGGAAAGTTAGTGTGTGATAGGGGAAAATGGGGCGTGAGGGGAGGGGGTGGATTCTCTCTGAGCCTCCAGACGCTGGACATGGCGTCTCCTCCGGCCACTATTTCTATCAACGGAATTTTTAAGCCGGACCATGGTCTCACTGTCGACATCATGGACAGTTGTCGTTTTCGTTGATTTCATGACTGCACCTGTAATGACAAACACGTACATGTTCTGATTCTACAACATCTGACCCTAACTGCGTTATGCAATGCATAAAATGCAGTGAAACGTCCCACGTGGTATTGTAACGTGGAAATGAAGGTCTTTCTAAATACGCACCTCTCATAAAACGCTTGATAAGATTATGATTACCCAGTGTTTGGTTGGTTGCCGAATCTTTTAATATAACAAAAGACGACGAAGCTGAACGGGCAGTGTTCATAGTGTTCTAAGACAAAATTGACAGATGTTGAAATGGGATCAATTTCCCGTTGACTACAAAATTGCACCCGCTTTGTGATATACGACCTATGTTGGTTTTTAGTTCACTGTCTCCAACCTTTAAGGATGATAGTTTGAGCTCGTTCTGAAATCCTTTGACGTCGGAAGGATTCCCAGACAGCATGAAAGCACACATCTTCATTTTCTGAAGTGAATGTTTTTGCTCTGGGCACTGGGACAGATATAGCCAAAAAAAAAAAATAATAACGAATCCGTTAATCAAGCATACGTATATAACAAGAAAAGGTTAAATTTGACAATAAAGCTTGTGGAATTCCTTATATCTACAGCGTCAGTCCTTAATATATATTTTCCTTGTCTCCAATATACTGACAGTGAGTGAGATATCTAAATATCTATGATTAAAAAGTGCTAAAATCGGGTGGTGAAATTAGTTTGCTAGTGCGAGTTCCCGCTGTCAATCACAGGGCCCCTACCACGCATTTTAAAAGCATGACCCAGTTAAAGACAAATAAGCTATTTTTGGCACTGAAGACGTTATTTTGGAATTTCCGAGTCCAGAGTAGTGAAAAAAAGACATTTATCGGAGCTTTTTTAAACCCCAGAGTGAAATTGCAATCCTCGGGTCATTTTAAAACGTATAAAAATCGACTCCTTTCAGATTTCCAAGGGCGACTATAAGAAATAGTTTATCTATACGTGTTGCCGGTCGCCACGGCTTGTTCGAAGTCGGTAAAATGGCCTTCTCGAATTTGGATTTTAAACGCCTGTAGGTTTGACATTGGTGTTCAACTACAGTGTATATACATGTCTTTATTTGTTTTCTTAGAAAATATCCATCACTCATAGTTTTTTTGCGGGTTGTATTTTAAGTTCACAGGAACACTTATTTTTAAAATACATTTAAACCATGGGTTTGTTTTTGCTCACTACCAATTACATTTGTAGTTGTGAAGTAGTCCTTATTATCATTATGTTGATATTTTTCTTGTCTTTCATCCAAAATGTCAAACATCTATGTCTAGGATAGAGAACCCTCGATTTGTTTTACTGATACTTTTCTTGCTTTATATATGTATTGCCTAATTTACAACAACTCTCATGGCACCAACATATATACTGAACCGCAAAAAAAAAACGCCACTCCTTTTTTGGATATTGATAAACAGTGTATTTCAAATATATGTAAACAACACACTTATCAACGGAATAATTCCAAACTTGACATGATCAATCATCATCATTGGCGGACAAATGTTAGCGAATTTCAAGTGAAAGTGAAGACAGGTGGCACCACAATGCGATCTGGAAGTCAATAATGTGTATGGCCGCCATGGGCGTTGATTACAGTGTTGCATCGTCTGAACATTGAGTGGATGAGATGGTTGATAAAGATGATAGGAACTTGAGCCCAAACTCTGTGATACGCCTGAGTGAGTTCAGCTGCAGTCGTCGGCCTTGGCCGCATGAGATTGAGCCGCCTCTGAATCTCGTCGCACAAGTGTTCAATCGGATTTAAGTCTGGACTGAGAGCAGGGCATTGAAGTCTGTATGTTGCTTTGACGGAGGAAGTCTCTCGTTGCTCTGGCAGTATGGGCTCGTGCGTTCTCCTGCTGGAAGACATAATTTCCATGACGAGCAAAATAGGGCACGATGAAGGTCTCAGCGCCTGATCGATGTAGCGGGCAGCTGTTACACCATTTCCTCTACCATGGCCAACATTCTGGAACACCATAGTGATTAGTTTTTGATTCAGTGCTATAGCACCCCATACCATAATGCTGGGACATTCCCACGCGTCTCTTTCAAGAACACCCTCATCTGCAAAAGGCTCACCGCGTTTACGCCACACTCTCATTCGCCCATAAACCGTCAAGATGCAGAACCGACTTTCATCGGAGAAGACTATAGTTCTTCACTCCTGGTGACGCAAATTCCGATGATATGTGGCCCATTACAGACGAGCGCGGCGATGTCGAGCAGTGAGGATCGGACCCCTGTAAGGCCTGTGACATCTGACATTTGCCTGCCTCAAACGCCTGCGCACCGTGTCGTCGCTGATTGGTCTCTGGTGATTGCGAATGGTTGTACTTGCAGTTTCCGCAGCTGTAGCGAAGCGGTTTTGCAGGTGTTGACGGACAATCTGTCGATCTTGCATCAACGTTGTTACAGGCGGCTTAATACTACGAGGACGGTCTGCTGTGCTTCCAGTGGCTTGAAACCATGTATATTGGCGATATATTGTTCGGAAATGAACATTGAAGTGGTTTGCCACAGGTCTTGCAGTCTGACCAGCATGAAGTCTTCCCAAGGCTTGGTCTCTCTGCGCCCGTGACAGTCGTGGCATGTCACTACTGTCAAATTGTGAATGATTCGGTGCATGCTCGGTGGCTTGTTATAGGGATGACTCCTCGCAACACACGTGCATTGTGACCTTCAGGCAAAACGAACCGAAAAAGCATATTAGTAACATGATCAGAAACCAAACTTTCTTGAACACTGGCTTCAAACCAGGTCTAGCAAGGATATCAAAAGAGAAAAATTATTGAAAATTATGATAATAAATGTATTTAGCAACATTTGAATAGAGTGACGTTTTTTTTTGCCGTTCAGTATATAAGTTCTACTTCAACATCTAAAGAAATAGTATTATAAGACCTCTTGACTTATGTCATTGGATTTCAAATACTAAAGATACTTTGTAACAACTGTTTCTGATAACAAATGATTCTTTTTTCTAGTGATCATATATGTTAAACCAAAAACATAAGCTGGCCAGCATTTATTTTACTATGAAACCTGTATATATCTGCATGTGTGGAGGAAAGTACATAAAGTTAATTTAATATATCAGGAGGTGTCACAAGGTTACTAAAATGTATTTCAATATAGAAAGAAATCTGTAATGTTGTTAAGATTATTGCAATTGACTAATTGCTAAATGACCTCATAAGATTGATTGTTTGGTGTTTTACGCCGCGCTCAGAATTATTCACTTATATGGCGGCGTTGCCAGTTTATTGTGGGAGGAAACCGGGATCTATGCCCGGAGGTAACTGGCAACCATCCCACATAGGTCGTTCGAGCGAAAAGCCAGTCAGAAAATTTTTCAATTTTAGCTAGGTTTTTTCTAATATCTATAGGTTTGACATTGGTGTTCAACTACAGTGTATATACATATCTTTATTTGTTTTCTTAGAAAAATCCATCACTCATAGTTTTTTTGCGGGTTGTATTTTAAGTTCACAGGAACACGCGTTTTTAAAATACATTTAAACCATGGGTTTGTAAATCACTACCAATTACATTTGTAGTTGTGAAGTAGTCCTTATTATCATTATGTTGATATTTTTTCTTGTCTTTCATCCAAAATGTCAAACATCTATGTCTAGGATAGAGAACCCTCGATTTGTTTTACTGATACTTTTCTTGCTTTATATATGTATTGCCTAATTTACAACAACTCTCATGGCACCAACATATATACTAAACCGCAAAAAAAACGCCACTCCTTTTTGGGATATTGATAAACAGTGTATTTTAAATAGATGTAAACAACACACTTATATCAACGGAATAATTCCAAATTTAACATGATCAATCATCATCATTGGCGGACAAATGTTAGCGAATTTCAAGTGAAAGTGAAGACAGGTGGCACCACAGTGCGATCTGGAAGTCAAAAATGTGTATGGCCGCCATGGGCGTTGATTACAGCGTTACATCGTCTGAACATTGAGTGGATGAGATGGTTGATAAAGATGATAGGAACTTGGGCCCAAACTGTGATACGCCTGTGTAAGTTCAGCCTTGGCCACACGAGATTGAGCCGCCTCTGAATCTCGTCGCACAAGTGTTCAATCGGATTTAAGTCTGGACTGAGAGCAGGGCATTGAAGAGTCTGTATGTTGTTTTGACGGAGGAAGTCTCTCGTTTCTCTGGCAGTATGGGCTCGTGCGTCCTCCTGCTGGAAGACATAATTTCCATGACGAGCAAAATAGGGCACGATGAAGGTCTCAGCGCCTGATCGATGTAGCGGGCAGCTGTTACACCATTTCCTCTACCATGGCCAACATTCTGGAACACCATAGGGATTAGTTTTTGATTCAGTGCTATAGCACCCCATACCATAATGCTGGGACATTCCCACGCGTCTCTTTCAAGAACACCCTCATCTGCAAAACGCTCACCGCATTTACGCCACACTCTCATTCGCCCATCAACTGTCAAGATGCAGAACCGACTTTCATCGGAGAAGACTATAGTTCTTCACTCCTGGTGACGCCAATTCCGATGCTATGTGTCCCATTACAGACGAGCGCGGCGATGTCGAGCAGTGAGGATCGGACCCCAATCTCATTCTCGCGAGATCCCCTGCTACTACGTGAACGCGACGGACCTCTCTGGGGCTCGTTCTACGAAACTGGCGCAAAGTTACGTATAGGCTTACAGCACAGAGTTGCTCCTCCAGACTTGCGACCATGCGCAAGTTCCTACAATTTAACACGCGTTTGCGACTGGCGCAACTTACGCCAGATTAGTAGAACGAGCCCCAGGCCGTTACAAGCCATTTGCCTTAGTCTGCTAAGGGGAATCCCCTTTTGCCAGAGCTGCGGAGAAATACTCTCACTACAATCACGTGACGTAGACATACAAAATAGCATGTTATACGCTGGCCTGTTCACAATCGCGGAGGGTAGAAATATAGTCCCTATATTTCCTCAACGATAATTCAAAACCTAAGGGCGTGTACCAAAAACGAAATACAAGCCAACATATAGAATCAGGTAAAGATCACGTACAAATCAATTTTGGAAGTAAGTTTGATTACCCAAATTTTGGGTAAAATGGCTTGGAACGGCCTGAGAAGTCCGTCGCGTTCACGTAGTAGCAGGGGATCTCGCGATAATGAGATTGGATCGGACCCCTGTAATGCCTGTGACATCTGACATTTGCCTGTCTCAAACGCCTGCGCGCCGTGTCGTCGCTGATTGGTCTCTGGTGATTGTGATTGGTTGTACTTGCAGTTTCCGCAGCTGTAGCGAAGCGGTTTTGTAGGTGTTGACGGACAATCTGTCTATCTTGCATCAACGTTGTTACAGGCGGCTTTACACTACCAGGACGGTCTGCTGTGCTTCCAGTGGCTTGAAACCATGTATATTGGCGATATATTGTTCGGAAATAAACATTGAAGTGGTTTGCCACAGGTCTTGCAGTCTGACCAGCATGAAGTCTTCCCAAGGCTTGGTCTCTCTGCTCCCGTGACAATCGTGGCATGTCACTACTGTCAAATTGTGAATGATTCGGTGCATGCTCGGTGGCTTTTTTTACAGGGATGACACCTCGCAACACACGTGCATTGTGACCTTCCCTTCAGGCAAAACGAACCGAAAAAGCATATCAGTAACATGATCAGAAACCAAACGTTCTTGAACACTGGCTTCAAACCAGGTCTAGCAAGGATATCAAAAGAGAAAAATTATTGAAAATTATGATAATATATGTATTTAGCAACATTTGAATAGGGTGACGTTTCTTTTGCCGTGAAGTATATAAGTTCTACTTCAACATCTAAAGAAATAGTATTATAAGACCTCTTGACTTATGTCATTGGATTTCAAATACTAAAGATACTTTGTAACAACTATTTCTGATAACAAATGATTCTTTTTTCTAGTGATCATATATGTTAAACCAAAAACATAAGCTGGCCAGCATTTATTTTACTATGAAACCTCTATATATCTGCATGTGTGGAGGAAAGTACATAAAGTTGATTTAATATATCAGGAGGTGTCACAAGTTTACTAAAATGTATTTCAATATAGAAAGAAATCTGTAATGTTGTTAAGATTATTGCAATTGACTAATTGCTAAATGACCTCATGAGATTGATTGTTTGGTGTTTTACGCCGCGCTCAGGATTATTCACTTATATGGCGGGGTTACCAGTTTATTGTGGGAGGAAACCGGGATCTATGCCCGGTGGTAACTGGCAACCATCCCACATAGGTCGTTCGAGCGAATAGCCAGTCAGAAAACTTTCCAATTTTTTGGGACTTGGTGGGTATCAAACAAGCGACACGTTGGTGGAAGGCTGTTCAGATTGAGCGTCCAACTCTCTATCTATTGAGACACGGAGGCCTCGACATCATAAGAGGGATAAAGTGGCGAGGGGCAATTAATCTGCACTGAAAACTTGGTGTGCAGTCCAGCGTGTCGCTACAAAGGGCTTCACAAAGTGGTCACATTAAAGATACATGTACTTAATCGGGGCCTCCGGGATGGTTGCCAGTTACCAACGAAAGGTCGTTGGTTTCCTCCGGGCATAGAGCCCGGTTTCCTCCACAATAAAGCTGGCAATGCCGCCATATAAGTGAAATACTCTTGAGCGCGACGTAAAACCCCAAACAATCAATCAATCGGGGCCTCCGTGACTCAGTAGGTAGAGCGTTAAACGCTCAATCCGAACAGCCTTCCACCAATGGGTCGGAGGTTCGAATCCCACTCAGTCCAAAAGGTAGGAAAATTTTATGAATGGGTTTTCACTCGAACGACCTATATATAGTGTTAACTGTAATAAACAACATTAACACACTGGAACATTGTGACTTACACATACATGATTTAATCACACATCACATAGACTATTAGATTAAGTTCTTCAAACTTTGTTGCCAAAAGATATTGATGATGGGTGGCAAACAGAGTTGAAGGACCGGCCATAATTTAACATACTCTCAGACTAAATGACTACAAAAAGAGGAGACAAGTTTTAACAACCTTACTTGTTCCTAGCGTCTGTCGTTTGACAGGTTAAAAGAGAGAAGGAGATCAGGAAACTCACGAAACATGGAATGGAAGTAGGATCAATCTCTATTTTACATTGGGCCGAACACGCTTCGGATTGCAGTAATGCATACCAGTTTACAACACAATTTAAGGACATCAACGTGTGCAAAATTCTCAAAATTAACTCTTGATATGTACGTTTTTTACAGGTTAGTTGCGTAAAACACAAACGGCGACAACTGGGCCTTTAAGGTCACATGATATTGCTTTCTTTATTTAGTAGTTTGTTGCCTACACAGCCATCCGGTCAGGTCAAGATATATCCTTTAAAGTAACTAGAAAAAGCTTTTATTAACCCTTCCGTTTCCTGTGACTGTCAAGAAGCGTATTGGGGTCGTGCTTTATAGTGGATACAAGAATAATCACAGGAAAATCAGTCGTTTTAGGGAAATAAGTCTTTGTTTTATCCTGTTTTAATCATTGTCTCGGTTGCCAGAAAATGTTAACTACATGAAACATGTTAACGCAGTTCTTTAAAGGGACTAGTATATTATTGTTTATACATTTCTCATAATGTTTCTACTAATTTGAAAATGAAGACCGATTTAATTTTTGGATGAAAGGTAATAGGTTGATTTTCAGCCAAAACTTAACGAGTAATTAGTGGTAATTCTGTGTTACATTGTTTACTGACTGACCGACGTTTTCGGGTGGATGTACACAGGGGTCCTACATGGGTGAACTCTACTGCAGTGACTTGTGAATGTGTAACTTATATTTATCTATCTGATAAACTGTGAACCTTCTAGTTCATTTCTACATTATAGAATCAGGACAAACCCACAAAAACAGGTTGTAAGCGTTCACTGGTCCGCTCTGGTGCCTCGGTTAGGACATCCTGTCCAGCTAAACTAAAAGTAAACAAACCAGCTGTAATCGTTTTAAACTCGCCATTCAACGGTGCATCTGGAGAAAGAAGTTTACCACTGATCATCTCAACACCTTCTCAAAAAGTGTACGGCATTAAAATGTGTAATTTTTTCTGATTAGTATTTTGCACGGTTCCCTCATAAACATGTAACATTTACAAAACACACGTCTTTCTTAAAAGTGTCGTTCGCCACTCTTTGCACCCAGGAACCTTTTCTATTTTGGTGCAAGCCATTTGGAGCTGCAACAATGTTTGGCATTTTAAGGTTTCATTAGATTTCTTACATTACATTGTAAGTCGCTAAAACAGCTGTGATTGGCTTCTGGTTTTTGTCTGGATAGCTAAAAAATCCACTCGTAAAGCTAATAATGGCATGATCTACAAAAAATGATAAATTCTGATTGCCTTGATAGTAAGAGGCTTTGAAGGTCATCGAAAAACTAAATTATTGACGTTGGAGGAAGGAAAATCCATAGACCTAGATTCTACGAGCTGAACCAGCCGAAATAGTGTTTCAAAAGGAAACAGAATTGAAGCCCTAAATCGGGACAACCCTAAATCGGGACAGTTACGACTTCTACTTTATTTTTACAGCATTTTATTTGATGGTTTACATTTACAAATCAACTGTTTGTTGCTGTAACATTAGACTTTCATCTTAAAAAATTTAAAACATTTTGCATCCAGTTTTTTAGCGTTGTAATCCGTTTTCTGAAGCAAAGTAAATAGAGGTTATGCAGTCGGATCTTGTCAGCTTCTTAAAATCGTCTTGAATTTCTTCAAATATTGCTTTACTAATCTTGTATCTGCGAAGACATGTGCCATTTATAAATAATACTACCGAATTAAAACCGTACAGGCAAAATTTGTGCAACATGATTTTTTCCTAAATCGGAAAAAAACATTTTACAACATACGACACTGCCGTAAAACGGCGCATTCTGCAGTGATTGGAAATATGCAATGGCTAAATACAAGACCCAGTGTTTTGAGGCAGGTCATCTAACTTTTTCGAATTTATTGGTGATTTCTTTCTTAGATAGATTAGAAATGTTTGCGGTTTCATGCAAATATTCGAAGTTGCAAAAAAGAAATTTCATTTTTGTCATAAACCGTAACTTTTGTGAATGAAATTCCGTGTCCCGATTTAGGAAGGGTTGTCCCGTTTTAGGGGAAATAGTCTTATTTTTAAGACGATTTTTGAAATAGTAAACTGCTTAGAGAGACAAAATTATTGGATTATTTAATCATTAAATAAAGTCTATAAACTTCAGAATATAAAAATTTGAACTATTGGTTTTTGTATTTTAAATCATGCGATGAAAAATAGAAAAGTGTCCCGATTTAGGGCGAGTGGCTGTAACCGGGATGAAGGTTCATACCTTCTAAGCCTTAGTTGCATGTAGTTCAAAACAATACGTTTAAGTACATTATCAAGGCTAGTAGCATTAAACAAGAGTTGCACATCTAATAATTCGCACACTCTGCTTTAACGGCCTTTGACTGGTACCGTAGAAAATTCCAAATTTTCACTGAAAAGTAACTATTTCGTCACCTGATGCCACTTTAAATGTTCTTTCCTAAAACTAACAAAGATAGACGACTTCTTTCTCTTTTACTTCACACGAATTCAAGCTGATTCTTTTACGCTGTCTGGAAATGCTGAAGTCAAGCATACTCTTCTGACTGTTCGCTGTTGACAAGTCTCTGTCTATTGATATAAAACAGAGCGTCTGATTGGCCTGCCAGAGAATGGGCGTTCATGGTAAAACGACGTTTTTAATTCAGTTTGCCCAGGGGTACATGTGAGCTGAGATCCAAGGATGACTGTTTATAGGAGCTTCCTTAACTCAATTCCCAAACAAGAGTTCTATCAACGGTTAAAATATATATGCAAATTTTCTTTTATTTATGCATTAGGTATATATATATATATGCTACCGTTGGACTATGGATGCAGTAGCGTAGCCAGGGGGGGGGGGGGGGGGGGCCATGGTGCCATGGCCCCCCCTCAGCCACACCCCAAAAAAAAATGTGTGTCAGAGCACAGCACAGAGCACTGTTTGATTGCAACAACAAAGTTGCACTTTGTAATAATTGTTACAAATTTGAATTTCAAACATTCAGAGAGGGGTACCTAACCAAAGTGTAGTTCTAGGTGGATGTTAGTCTCTTCGAGTTCGAATGTATGAAAATCGGAAGTTTGGGTCTCCAAACAGACAAATTTCCAGGGAAGTGTCTTCCGGTACCTCCAGTTTGGGATTAGCGCTCTATGGCGCTTTAGCAGGGCCCATTGGCGGATCTATATATATATAGAAAAAAAATGAAAAACAGGCTCATGGAGAGATCCGGAGACCATGATTGGCTTGCAGCGCTGCATTTAGAATGATAACAAAATAAACGAATATTGATTATGAAATAGTAGATCTTCCTGTTTTTGAAAAATAAGTCGGAAATAGAAAAATAAATCTTCACAAATTAAGTTCAGATTTATTCCCTGGAAAACGCTCAGAGCGCATCTCTGGCGATCTAGGACCCCAGAGCTTCCGGGGCCTGGGCGGCCCCTGGAACCCTCGCCTTGTTGACCTGTGATAATTGGCCCCCCCTTGAGCCAATTTCTGGCTACGCTACTGTATGGATGGAATAGTAGTATCTAAATATTTGTAATATAGTGTTTATAATGTGTGTTATGTGGTGTCTACAATGTGTGTTATGTGGTGTCTACAATGTGTGTTATGTGGTGTCTATAATGTGTGTTATATCGTGTCTATAATGTGTGTTATGTCGTGTCTACAATGTGTGTTATGTCGTGTCTACAATGTGTGTTATGTCGTGTCTACAATGTGTGTTATGTCGTGTCTATAATGTGTGTTATGTCGTGTCTACAATGTGTGTTATGTCGTGTCTACAATGTGTGTTATGTCGTGTCTACAATGTGTGTTATGTCGTGTCTACAATGTGTGTTGTATCGTGTCTACCATGTGTGTTATGTCCTGTCTACAATTTTTGGTATGTCGTGTCTACAATGTGTGTTGTATCGTGTCTACAATGTTTGTTATACAGTGTATACAATGTTTGTTATACAGTGTCAACAATGTTTGTTACACAGTGCCTACAATGTTTGTTATACAGTGTCTACAATGTTTGTTATACAGTGTCTACAATGTTTGTTATACAGTGTATACAATGTTTGTTATACAATGTATACAATGTTTGTTATACAGTGTCTACAATGTTTGTTATACAGTGTCTACAATGTTTGTTATACAGTGTCTACAATGTTTGTTATACAGTGTCTACAATGTTTGTTATACAGTGTCTACAATGTTTGTTATACAGTGTATACAATGTTTGTTATACAATGTATACAATGTATGTTATGTCACGTCTACAATGTCTGTTATACAGTGTCTACAACGCTAGTTACACAGTGTCTACAATATGTGTTATGCAGTGTATACAATATGTGTTATGCAGTGTATACAATGTTTGTTACACAGTGCCTACAATGTTTGTTACACAGTGCCTACAATAATTGTTATACAGTGCCTACAATGTTTGTTATATCGCGTTAGTTATATTGTATGTATACTGTTTGTTATACAGTGGCAACAAGGTCAGATGGACGGGTTATAAATTCAAAATACTTAATGTTTCCTGGAGTAAATTTACATTGCACGAACAATAACTATTTTTATTTCCGAGGCAATTTCTTTTTTCAGTATAATTGCTATTTATTGTAAATGGGTTTTTATGTGTGTGACATTTGTAAGAAATAAAAGATGACAAACGCTCGGTAGTTACCCATGGATTATGAATCTGTGTAAATGGTTAATTGCTTAACCATAAATAAGGCTTTTTGTTTAACATTGCACGTGGTGTAATTTACTCGGGCAATTTACCGGAATCCATTAAAGTAGTTATAACATAACCTTTAATTTCAAAAGTTTCAGCTTTATGTGATTCCGTTTTTGGCGTGCTATTGTTGCACGTGTGTAAACACATGTTCAATGCTTGTGTAAGTAAGTCTTCAAGTTTAATGTGAATGTATCTTTGCCGAGTTTGAAAAAAAATATAAAATTATTGAAAACTATAGTTAAAAAGCGATGACGAAATGGGAATGGTTTTCTCTGCAAATCTCGATCTCTTGTCACACTGGAGTGAAATCATTACAATATTTATTGCCTTAGATACCATAAGACTATGAAATCTACACGAATACAAAAACGTGACTTCGCATGGAAATGGTCTGTATATGTCCTTCCGTCAGTCCGCCCTGCTGTATGGTGAATACGTTAGCTTCGGAATCGTTTCGCCATGCACTTTTGTATATCCTTGATTACTGTTTGCATGCATGTTCAGTATAAGTACTGAGAAGCAGCATCAGAAATCAGAATACGATGCAAGAAAATAAATGCAGGGATGAAATCGAATCAAATATGAACGAAATGATTTATGTTTAATAACAAAAAATGAAAACATTGGTCTTACGCTGAAAGATTATTGACGGTAATAAATTAATTATCTTTATTATTTATACATAAGTGAAAACTAGGGATTTCCTTCACTCAGAAATGTAATAATTCACTGCAGTGCAATAACAATTTTTGTTATTTAATGCACGCGTCGAAGCCGATGACGTCGTCGGACCTACTTCTTTCTTGTGTACTGACGTCTGCTGTACAACAACAACAGTACATATGATTTGGATAGGCTAAATGAAGCCTTTTCAGTCAATTTAGCATTAAGATAAATAATTTACAACTGAAAACACTAAATTGATTCAATAGAGGATTGGCTTACCACTTTAAATCAAAGCGATAAAACAAAACTTCATTACGGATCGTCAGTTGGCAGCGTCGTGTGGCCTGCATCATCATGGCTTCGGAGAATCGTAACGAGAAACTGTAATTGCCGTTCAATGACGCGGTAAAACGATGTTAAGTAGTTTCATAGATCATTTTTTATCCTTGTGACTGGTACGCTGCAGAGTTAAAATCCATTTTGATCGATTTAACTTCTTTTTACACGAAATATCGCGAAAAACTTCAGGGAGAAAATGGCAATTCAAATGACCACAAATCTGACAGTTGACAGTCACGTGAGAAGAACAGACATGCTGTTGTTTCATTGGTCAGCGATATATATTCCTACGTTTGCTAAAAACCTAATCCGTCATAAGTTTGTTGATATTTTCTTTTTTATAATTGATAAATTTATACTTAATAAACAATCCCCAGAATAAAACATGATAGTATAAATAATAAACAGAATATTGAACAGCTGTGTTTGAAAAGCATTTATATTTTTTCTCTTGAAAGGCGGAGGGATAACCCACTCGACGCTTCGCGTCTCGTGAGTTATTCTCCGACTTTCACTCGAAAAAATATAAGTGCTATTCAAACTCAGCTGTTCAATATCCTCTATTAAATTTTTGTTCAGTCTCTATAGGTTATTCCAACATGGTCGAAGGGAATCAATCAAACCCCTTTAACATTAACAAATTAGGACATCATCGGATTTTTGTGAATATACTCTCTCAAAAAAGAAACGCAACATCCAATTTTTGTTCTTCAAAATATGAATTTTCAACATCATTTTGAATACAGAAATACATGTAAGCATCACATTACACTGAAATTTAGCAGACTGGTTGTTCAGACTTTAAAGTTTATTCACATGTAAATATTTATCACATTAAAGTTCATAGCGCTCAGATGACGTCACTGCAACGTCAATATCTGTTGTGCCCACCATTAACCTGTAACACAGCACGGACCCGTCTCGGCATAGACACAATCAATCGATGAATACGGTTTTGCGGAATTCTCCCCCATTCTTGCTCAAGAGCCTGCTGCAGTTCTTGCAGAGTTTGCGGCGCTGGATGACGACTGTTCTATTGGGTTCAAATCGGGTGATTTGGACGGCCAGGGGAGCACTGCTACGTTCTGGTTGGCTAGAAATTCAACAGTAGCACGAGCTGTGTGCACACCTTACAACTGGGAATATGATTGGTTTATTTGACCTAAATACACCAATAGCAGGTTAGCATACCAGGTGTGCACATGTTTCAGTGACATCCAGTCACCAGGCATCTGAGAATAATTAACCATAGCTTCTTGTAGGAAAGTCATAAACAATAAATAAACCATGTTTTGGGACCAGGTAGATATTGTCTTTAAGATGAAGTATCTTGTATTTTACCTAAAGTGTTCACTTTAAGTGAAAAGGAGCTGAGCAAAGGGATTTCGTTCGAAATGGATCAGATATACCTGTATCTAAGAAGTAAAGATTGATTGATGTTTTACTCCGCGCTGAAGATTATTTCACTTATAGAGTGGCGTTGTCAGGTTTAGTGAGGAAAACCGGGATTTTTGCCCTATGGAAACCCCCCAGTGAAAAATTCACTCAGAAATTTCCAATATCTTATTTGGTTTGAGTGTGATTCGATCCCGTTCCACATCAATGGAGGGCCAATGTAGGGCGGAGGGACTATGAACTATAGCAGACTGAGACACCGAGGCCCTCTGAAAGAAAGAAATTGACCGATTGTTTGATGACGTCACTTGGAATTTACGCGCATAGCATTTCCGGGGATTGAGGAATGTTGATATAATGTTGATATGGCGGAAGAAATATAACTGTATCGAGAAGAAGACGTAAAAGGCGTAAAGTAACCAGAAAAATATGTGGATAAAAACAGGTTATGTCATCAACGTTTTCCAAATAATAGAGGCCTCTTGCTCAGTCTGATAACTTCGGGGATTTGTGTGGGTGAAATACCCTCTGATAGATTGCAGGTCATTTTGAATGTGGCGACCAAAAATGTAGCCGTAAAACGTACAATTTCTATATCCACTTGAGGGCCCAACAAAAGTGTCCTCGTGATAAGGGACCGAAATACTCTGTTTGTTAACTTTCAACCTCGATGAGTTTTATAATTGAAGCATTGGAGGATTCCTGAAATGTACCGAAACTGCGCCTCTTCTTTGCGTTACACAACATGCGCTTTACCCGGTTAAGCAACATTTATAAAAAAAAATCTTTCAAGATGATTCCAGCACTTGATTAATTTACTACAATTTTTATTTTATACATAATTTCGACCCCATTTGTATTCAGCCCCAAAATACGGTGATTTACCGTATAAAAAACACAGACTGTCCGAGGCGTGTCAAAGCCGACAGGTAGCGAGCGAAGATACCCGAAGGGTGTTCCGATTGGCCTCTTGCTAAGTACCAATAAATAAAATGGCGAACTGAGGTACATTTTACCCAGAAAGCTTTGCGTAAATCTATGTGACGTCATCAGACTCAGCGGTAATTGCAAGAAAAAAAGTACAGAGATTATAAAATGGCTGGTGAGGATAAAATTAAATAATACCCTTGTCAGATTTTGGACCTTCGTCATAAGGGACCGTTAAAGAGGGAGGAAACAAAAAATGTAATTATATCGAATATCTCTCTACACAACCGAGTCAACTATCAGTGTCACGTGTCGTTGTTTACAATTTTAAGGACGTGGACAGCAGTGGTCTCCCTTTGTGTTAAAGCAACATGTCACTCAATCGTTTTAGAGTTGATATCTCAACGAATTGCAGTAGGATCAATCTCTATTTTAGATTGAACGTAAGTAGGCCGAAGGGGTGCCCTGAATAAGGGGTAATGCGACTTTTCACACTTCCCCATTCATAGACGTCTGGTTGTAATTAGTTAGCGTCTTTTAGAAAGTGAGTAATTCAGTATTCTACTGATTTTGGTTTAACACTCTCTTCGAAAATGGCAGAAATTCGACTGATTTTGGATTGTCCCCCAAAAGGTAATCGAACGTATGACACTTCTTGCCGGCTGTCAAATACACCCAGCCTACAGGCCTCCTCCTCTTCTCATAATATTTGATTGACTCACTGTCTACAGGCCTCCTCTAAAAAAGGAGATACTAGAGCGGACAATTACTACCCCTAGGTTAGCACCCCTAGAATCACGGCAAACTAAAAACAATAACTAATGAAAACCCATGCAATGGGAGCTGTGTGAATTTGTACTGAAGAAAAGATGTGTTCTCTTAATGTGATACATTGTACGGGAAAATCAGATATTTTCAGAAGGTTTTCTGTTCTTTAGAGAAAGACTCGGCTTCATTTCCGGCGTTATATGCTTTGCCAGCTTGTTGTTAGTAAACAGGTTATTTTAGTCTTGATGACGAGGAAGTCGTTATTCAGAAGCAGCTTGCCGCGTGGGAGAAAATATGTCAGGCAGCGTTCAGTCCTAAATAACCAACCCTACATATAAGTGAAAGTCTGGATGAATAGCAAATTTCAACAATTGTCTGACATTCGTGGGGATGTAACCCGTCTCTGCCCAGATATAAAAACCCATACTTAAACCCGTTCAGAAAATTTTAAATTTTAGCCCTGAGTGCATTCATTATGCAATGACTAGTTTGAAAGAAAGAGAAAATAGATTCCTTTACAAGAACTGTGTTCGCCTAGTACCAAAATCGACCCAAATGTATTAATGATATTGATGATTTGTTAGCCAAATTCTCTTAGAATTCCATCCCATGGGATGTGTTTGGTTACTCTAGATGTGGAGAGTGGAATCTATGTATACAAATATTGACAAAGACTTGAATACAATTTTGAAATTAAATTTGAATATAAGAAAGACATCTAGATATTATTAACCATCTATTTGGCCCAGCACAACAGGCGACGAGGGTCCAAGCTCTGAAACACGAGAATGCCATACATGCGCTCTGGGCCATTTATAAGCCCCAACAGGTGAAATTTGATGTAAAGATTTTTGACTAGTAAACTCGGAAATCTACACACTTTGGAAGAAAGAAAAAAATCTGTCAACGGTCATTGCGCTGGATAATTTAGGGATCTGTAACAACTGACGTTGTAGATAAAGTACGCACCCAAAAAACTTTCAAGGCTTTCAGATAATAGGTGTACTCTCCCTCAGCGTCGTAGCCAGGCCCAGGGCCCTGTAGGCCCCGGCAACTCCAAGGTTCGAGATTGCTGGCGATGCGTTCCAGCTGGGCCATTTCTGGCATTTAAAAGTTGACATTTTAAAAAGAAATTGTCAAACTTACAGTAGCAAATATTGTGATAAGGCGATCAACTAACAAAATAATCTTACAGCAAGACAGTTTGAGTTGTTGGGTGTAGTTGGGAAAAAAGTTTGATTACGTGGGAGACAAAATCACAGCACAATCAAGCGAAGGACCAGGGGGGGTATTTCATAAACCACATATAGCCGACTACGGCCAGATAGTCGACTAAGCAGTAATGTTAAAGCATTGCTATTCTAGTCGGCTAGGCCAGTTTAGCCGTCTAAACCTGTTTATGAAATACCCCCCTGGGGCTGCCTAAGCCCGTAGAACTCGCGGGTACTAAATCGCCGACATCTGTCAGCCATTTCTGGCTTATAAAGATATAGATTTTTCTCAGAAATTTTACTGAAACGGAGAGTAGGCCTAGCAAACATTGTGATCAGACGATGGACTATCACAAAACAACCCAACATCAAGACAGATTGGGTGGTAGGGCGAGGTTTTGTTCTTTGATCCTCAGAAACTGTATATTAATTGCATTAATCTAAGATTACTGCATTATATACACAGTAAGAAAAGAACTTATTAGTGATTAACATTTGTATTTGTTTTTTAAATTCGTGCTGTGTATATAATGCCTGTTTTACCATGCCGACGTTGTGTGCTGTAATTTCTGATGATGAGAGAACTTTGTCTCGAAAGCTCATATTGAACATCAGCATGTACAAAGTAGTACAAGTTGTCCTATGTGTTTTGGTTTTAGTAATGAAGTTTACAACACACAATGATAGTAGGCCTTTACGTTCACTATTTTTGCAGAAGTATACCAAGCTCAATATTAGCCCTAGTTTATCTCACCGTCTATTTTAATGCATAAATCATTACCGTGTAATATTAAAGTAACTCCGAATAAATTCACATGCATTTTGATAATCTCAATAACATCTTACTGTGTAACTCACCTCAAAACCGACAATTATGTCGTCAAATAATTCCAGAGGAATGGATACTTTTAGAACTCTTATGTAAAGTGGCATGAGCTGCCAAAATGTTGTTTTTTTCCTGTTAAAACAGAATGTTGAAATTATGGGATATTTTTCTAAATCAGCTTTTTCGTGCTACTAGTCCCCGAGAATGTACGCTAAAGTATAGTGTTCGAATGAATGGACATTCGTCCCGGTTATTTAAATTTTCTTGGACAATATTGGTTTGTACACGCCACAGACTGTATGGATTTTCTTCATTCCAATGTCAATCATTTTGTTCTTCAATGACATTCAAACGTCTAACAGTCGCGACAAAGTGCCAATTTTGACAACCACTACAGTAAAAGGCTTGAAAAGTCATCGAAAAACTACGTGAAAATGATTGATGTCGGAATGAGGAAAATCCATACAGTATTTGTGCTGTACGAGTCTAAATGGTGTCCAAAAAGTAAACAAAGTTTAAATAACCGGGGCGAACTTTCATTCAGTCTAAGCCTAAGTTTGAGCAAAACAATATTTTGACAAACATGTACATTCTCGAGACAATGTACATTGCTCTAGTAAGCACGTCTTGAGAAAAATAGCCGTTTTTTTCCCACATTTTGTTTAGACAGAAAAAAATATCGACATATTGGCAGCTCATGCCATTTTCAGAAATACTGTTTTTGTTGGATGTCATTGTTGTGGGAGACTGTGCATTGTTATGAAACGTTTTATACCTCCTTCCCTCCATTCATAACGTTTGGGATAGTATAAGCAGGATCGGAGTGTCTGCAGTTTGTTGTCATGCCAACTGCACCAATCGGTATCTCGTGTCATTCTACGGGATCTAATACACGAGACATGGAGACCATGGATATCAAGAAAAAAACATGATATGGATGACGGAATACATTTCGATGGATTTTATATGTAAACAATATAACAAAACAGATTATCGGTGGATTAAAGGTTACCTACCAGAACTATAGCGGATATATCTCTACACAACCGAGCAGGTTTCATGGTGTTGTTGTTTACAATTAGGCTTAAGTATCTAACTATTTTAGATTCCACCTGCAAGTTGGCTGTTTCTCCCCCTATACTTAGATCAGACAGCTGTTTGGGGCGAAATATCGTTAAAACAGCCAACTAAAATCCTGTAGTTCCACTGATTAGTTTAATGTAGTACACAAGTAGTGTTATTCCGAAAAACGAAAACTTCATATTGACTCAATATTTTGACTTCTATTCAATCATCATCAGGAGTGAGGTACATTAGCAACAACATTGGTATATATACAGGTAAACATATTAAGCACCTATATATATACCAATGTTGTTGCTATTGTACTTCACTCCGGATGATGACTGAATAAAAGTCGAAATATTGAGTCAATATGAAGTTTTCGTTTTTCGGAATAACACTACTTGTGTACGTTCTATAAAAGTTTCAATTGCGAAACATTAGAGGGAAAATCTTAAGATTTTAAACAGCATTGTGGGACGAACCTTCATTTATTCTATAAATTAGGTCGGTCCAAAAAAATACTACGCGAGAATAGAAGCCGACAGTTTCAATACTCTATTTAACTGCAAAATGTCAACATTTTTGGCAGCCAATGGTACTTTAACAATGTCGTAAAGAGACGTCAATTAAAGTTGCATGAACTGCCAAAATTCGAGCTTTTTCATAAATTCTGATTGTCATGTTAAGTTGAGTGTTGAGAAAAACTAAAACATTGACAACGAATTCAAAAGGCGGCATGTATGAGTATATTTATGCGTTTTTGTTGCTTGTAAAACCATCTCAATGTACATCTCCAATACTGATATTTACGGAAAGCTAATATTTTGTACTTCCTGATAAAACATGTAGCTTTGCACCCAATTTTACCGCTTTAAAGAACCTTTCAATGGTCACAAGATCTTGGACGTCTAACCAAGATCTACAAAATCAGAAAACACAAAGCTGTCATTAAATCAGGTTGATTCGTCTATGTCCTTTTTTCCACAAATTTAATTTCAAGGAAAAACAATTCGAATCATATTTGGTAACCAATACGTTTGTACCAAGAGAGAATTGATGAGCGTTTGAATGATTTGCTTTCTCTGATGACTAGCAGAGGATTAAGATTAATTGAGGTTGATCTGGAGTTCATTTTCTCATCAACTTATTTGTTAAGAACAGAAATCAATTCAGGCTGACATATTTAGGTTGCTAAGCGTGGGGAATTGTCTGATTAGGAAATGTGTAATATTTTTTTCGTTTTCGAAAATACTCTCGAAGAAGTCACGTAATATTGTAGGCCAACATTGTTTCCTTTGTCAAAATGTCGTTAAATGATGTAGTATTCGAAGCAAACTATAGAATAATTTGTTCAGAATGTATTGCTTGTTTCTGGGGTTTCTACAAGTGTGCCATTTGCAAAGGTCTTTAATGTAGACAAAGATCACCGACCTAGTCTGTCATGTGTATAGATGAAGATGATTTGTGGGGAAATTCTTCTTGTACTAGACATGTAGAATATCTCTTTTGCTATTGGTCCCTAAGAGGAGGCGACACTGGGAGAAAATCTCTCCGATTCTTTGATATCGGTCTGGAGAAGCTGGGGTTGATCGATAGGATTCTTTGCCCACTCAGATACTGCCTGCAGTTTCATCTCAACACTCCCTTTCTGTTAGTTGAATGGTGCTGCGTTGTTTACATAGCCATTGTCACCGGCTTATCGTCCACTATAAGTGTCTTCAATGACCGAAATTACATGGAAGATTTCTTACTCAGATAGATTTGGGGTTTCCAAGCGATATACCGTGATGAAACTTTTACTAAGAAACTTATATTATCTGATGACAATTTTCAAACATTTTATCAGCAGGAACGTTCGGTGAATTAGAAAGAAACAAGGATATGTTCGAAATTTATTTTTCAAGACCTTTTCATTATGTACGAAATCTTGCCCATTGTTAATTCAACAGGGACTGCTGTTAAGGAGAGTAGTTCTGGAATCAATTTCTCCTTACGGATAATTCTTGGATTTTTATACACCTTTATGATTCTTGTAACAATCGTTGGCAATATATTAGTGATAACGTCAGTGACACTTTATCGTCGTTTACGGAATTGTACAAATTATATTGTTATGAGTTTGGCAGTAGCGGATCTCACAGTTGCCTTTCTCGTGATGCCATTTTCGTTGATGTATGATATTTTTGGAAAGTGGCCGTTTGGATGGGTCTTTTGTTATTTTTGGCGCTCTTGTGATGTTATGTGCTGCACAGCCTCGATTCTACACATTTGTTGTATAGCGCTTGATCGTTTTTGGGCGATTATAAACCCTCTAAATTATAGAAACAAGATGACGAGCAGGAGACTTTGGATGATGATATTCTCGGCTTGGGGATGTAGCATTGCTATATCTTTTGTTCCTTTTTACTTAGGTTGGTTTACGGACGATGAAAGTACTTTGTATACTGATACAGACAGTTGTGATTTAACCGTTAACGTTGTGTATGCTATTCTATCTTCGTCTACCTCCTTTTTTGTGCCGTTTTCTTTTCTGATCATTGCGTATGCCTATATCCTAAGGATAGCAAAGCGCCAAGCACTAGCTATGAAACTACAGGAATCCGCGATGTACGTCCACCGTGATGGATCAGTGAATATGAAACGCCGTTTCAATAGAAGGTGCTCAAGAGATAACAAAGCTATCCAAACTCTAGGGATTATTATGGGAGTATTCAGTGTTTCTTGGCTTCCTTTCTTTTTAATGTACGTCATTTTACCATTTTGCCCAACTTGTCGTGTCTCTATGTTGGAAGTATCATTGATAACATGGCTAGGATATGCCAATAGCTGTATGAACCCTTTGATATATGCCTACATGAACAGAGATTTTAGAACGGCTTTCAAGAAAATAATTTTGTGTGACATTTCGGGTAAGCATCATCATTACCAGGACAGCACCAGTAATTAGAAATATCACGACAAAATATCTTTTTTTTGCGTTTCAAAACTAATTTTAAAGATAGCTTATTTTAGAGAAATATGAAATTAGGAACAAACTAAAATTGGATCATGTGTGAACCACATTGGGTAGTTTGAATAGATCAGTGAGTACAAATATGTATTTCCAACTGACGAACATGACATACATGGTCAATACCGAAAATGGTCATGAACTCTCTTTAACTTTTGTATAACATAACGTCCGATTCTTTATTGATGCGAACTTATAAACAAAATGTCTACACCAGGCGTTAAAAAATAACATGAAGGACGCCTATTTTATTCTATAATAAATAAAACACTATGTATATAATTCTATTCTTCTATCACTCTCTGATTTTATCCAGTTAGTCCGACCGACCGATTGGGTTACAGAGACACAAGTGAAACATACACATGGTTTATTACAAATATGATTGATGGAACCCACTCTATTTAGAAAACAGGTTACCGTGTATGCACCCAACTAATAGCCAGTTTTAAACAGTGACTTTTTGGTATGGGTTTGGGTTTTATTTGTGGTCATCTTCAATAAATCAAACTAATGCTGATAACAGTAAAAAAAATTGACCGATGTAGTTACCGGATTTTAGTGACATATCTTGAAGCCATTGAGTACTTATAGAGGTAAATTACACCAATTCATTTGTGACAATTGAATGGCATTACGTTTGCTTAAGCTTCCATCATCGACTGATTGATTGACCATGCTTATGTTGTAGAGGATGTCTGAATTAAAATAGAAAATTGCCACAATAATTCTAACGCGTATTATCCGAAAAGAATTACTGATTGTAGTTATATTCTGGCCTAATCAATCTGAGCGTTGTCGGCGCATTGGTGAATATTTATTGCTCTCTCACAATATGTAATCAAACATCTGCGTTGTAATTCACTACGCTGTTTGTATGTGAAAAGTCATCAGCTGATATTAGAGGATTTCAAGATTTGAGAGCCTGTTGATAAGGTACAGCCAGTAGTTGCAAGTGACTAAACAATCAGTTAGAAGGTTTAGTTTTACCATATATTTATTACACTTTTAGTTTTACCATATATTTATTACACGTTTAGTATATCATATAATTATTACACTTTCAGTTTTACCATTTATTACACTTTTAGTTATACCATATATTTATTACACTTTTAGTTTTACCATATATTTATTACACTTTCGGTTTTACCATTTATTGCACTTTTAGTTTTACCATATATTTATCACACTTTTAGTTTTACCATATATTTATGGCACTTTTACTTTTTCCATACATTATTTACACTTTTAGTTTTACCATATATTTATTACAATTTTAGTTATACTATCTATCCAGCTTTTAGTTTTACCATATATTTATTGCACTTTTAGTTTTACCATATATTTATGACACTTTTACTTGTTCCATACATTATTTACACTTTTAGTTTTTCGATATATTTGTTACACTTTTAGTTTTACCATATATTTATTACAATTTTAGTTATACCATATATGTATCACACTTTTAGTTTACCGTATATTTATTACACTTTAAGTTTAACCATATATTTATCACACTTTTTGTTTTAACATATCTTTATTACACTACTCCTTACTTTAACATAGCTTAGTTTAACATTTATAGCTCACTGTATCTTTCTTCACTTTAAGTCCAATTATTATGCTTTCAATTACCCATTGTCATGGTGGGACCCATAACTTACTGAGGTCAAATTGCGACCAACCCATGGCCAATAAAGATATAGCTGCAGCAAACTCATGACCAACTAAGGTCAAACTGCGACCAACCCATGGCCAATAAAGATATAATTGCAGCAAACTCATGACCAACTAAGGTCACACTTCGACCAACCCATGGCCAATAAAGATATAATTGCAGCAAACTCATGACCAACTAAGGTCACACTTCGACCAACCCATGGCCAACAAAGATATAACTACAGCAAACTCATATTCAAATAAAGTAAAATTGCGGCAAATTCGTGACCAAACGACCCTACAAAATAAATAATTAATCGCTTACAAACTTGTGACTAGATAAAAATGTATGTAGTAGAATTAGGTTCAGTTTAATCTGTTACCGTAGTGTTATCTCTAACTAATATCGAGGTTATTTGTATTTTTTCGGTAAATACCATTCAAAAGAAACGATACCACATGTTTGCAACAACATAAAATAAAAACTAAACAATGCAGAAGTTTAAGTTTGGTGTTATTCTTGTAAGAAATAATTTCACAACCTCTGAACCAAAATTCGTTTCATTCATATATGTACAATCATTATGACAAGCCTTTAAAAATGTGTGGGGTTGAAAATGAACATTTCGCTAGAGCACAGATCACAGAAACTACGGGAAATGCCACACCACACGTCTCAAAAGTCAAGTCAGTAGCAGGTATGTCCACCGTGAGCATGAATACATGCCAGAACACGCCTTCGGACTGATGGCGCCAAACGTCTGATGACGTTGGAAGTGATACGTTCCCATTCTTCGAGGAGACATCGTTCCAAGTCCAGGACGTTGAATGGAGGCTCACGGCGCTGTCTGATTTGCCGATCAAGGGGATCGCATAAGTGTTCGATGGGATTAAGGTCCGGTGAATATACGGACCATGGCAAAACCTGTATGTTGGCGGTGGCAAGGAAGTCCTGTGTCAATCTTGCTGTGTGTGGCCGTGCATTGTTGTGTTGGAAAAGGATTCCACGAGGTTGTTGGTGGATAAAGAGCACCACAACAGGCCGTAAGCTCACATCGCAATAACGTTGTGAATTCAAATTTCCACGAATTACGACAAGCCTCGTTTTGACGTCACCACATAGTACCTGGTGGACAAAGTTAGGCGTCAAACGTTCACCAACTCTTCGGTAAGCACGCTGCCGTCCGTCGTTTCTGAAGATGAGGAATCTGCTCTTACCAGAGAACAGAACCCATACACAGTCCCGGCGTTGCCAAGGTCGAACTCGCCTGGCTCATATCAATCTGTCGTTCCGGTGCCGAGGCGTCAGGAGCGGTCCGCGGGTCTGTAGAACCTGCTAAAGAGGGCAATGTTACTTGCACGAAATTTACATTTTCTCCCAGAAGTGATCAAGTGTTCCCGGTATTTTGGTTGGTGCGCTGTGTTTGGAATGCGAATCGGCATGTTTTCATATAACTTTTGGACACTAGTGTATTTCATCGAGTAGATTAAGCAAATCTGTATTTTCACGATTGGCGAAGCAGTCACCAGATGACCTAGAAAATGACCTACATTTGGGCTCATCACACATATGGGGTAGGTTAAAATAGCGCGTCGTTTGGGGTTCGATTCTTAAACACAACAAAAACGTATGAATTTGCATCGAAATCCGTATTTTCATATATCGAATCCTATTTGATTGATGGAAAATAATTTAATGAAACTAATTACACTTAGAACAGCACACTTTTTTTCTGAAGAAAACCCTGCATTTGCCTACGTGGAAGGACACACGGTGCGACGACAAAGATCGAGGTTCGCTGTCATCGTCGGTGAAGTTGAACTTGACATGTAAAATTACACTGTGCCGTTAGTTCACTCACTCGACTGAAACATAAAATCGCCAATAGGGGGCAGATTGGTTTGTTTACGTCCGGGCACCTAACAAT
Organism: Lepidochitona cinerea; assembly: GCA_963971465.1. Taxonomy (NCBI): domain Eukaryota; kingdom Metazoa; phylum Mollusca; class Polyplacophora; order Chitonida; family Tonicellidae; genus Lepidochitona; species Lepidochitona cinerea. The sequence goes on from OZ020553.1 coordinate 52,981,845, forward strand.
TCAAATTTTCAAATTCAAATTAAAAATACAAAGTGACGTCCAAACTTTTAAATTTTGGTAAAAATAGAAAGTTCGTAACTTATATTGTCTGGGAAAAATACAGAAAACGGTCTTTCTTTATTAATGTAAACAATATTCCTGATTTTCGCGGCAAGTGTGCCTTTAAGTAATAGGGTCCTGCTATTTTAAAACGAAGATTTACTAGATTAAGTGTGTTGAAATTTCCTACGATAAATTATATCTTTATTTTTTTGTTATCAAAACCAATCTAGTCGCCTCTTTTACACTGGCATTTGAGAGCGTGTGAGACGATCAGCTGCCACTGAGAGCCATATACCAGTCTTCGTTTGCAATGACTTGCGTCCATTATCGATACATTTTCTTGAAAATAATCAATTTTAATGCTCCAGCTGTACCACTTACAACACGTTTTGACTTATAGCGAATCTTGCTGGCCCAGGCCTATGTTATACGACGAGCACCCAATTTATAATTCTAAGAATTGTTCGATAATTTATGAAATAAGACTTGATTACAAGTTTAGCAATTTAAAAAATTACAGATTCCATATCGGAAAGATATTTTCAATTCCACAGAAAATAGTTCCGGCACTGGCAGTGATGATATCACTTTTGTCAGAGCTGTATAAGTTATAACTCAGTACCTCACTACTAATTATATAATAAAAAGCTATACCCATTGAATATGTCGTGTAACAATCTGACCTTCTCGTGAAACGAGAATGTATTATGTTGTCAGGTTGACGTCTTCTATCCGGCCATTTATCTCTGCTGTAAATAAGTCTGCCATTGTCTTGGAAACTTCCGCTGGCACTATAGGTTTTTCAGCTTTAATTTGCTGATCTATGTTGTCCCACAGGCAACAATTGCTTGGTTTAGTCAGAAACTCCATTATGACTGAGTAGTAAAGGAGGCTACATAAAGGCAGTTCGCCATTTCCTCTTCCGTGCCAAAACTAAATATGTACAAGCTTAGAATCAAAGCTTTCTTCAAAACTAATGGCAATTTCTAAGACTAAAATTATCGATGCTGACATGGACACAGGCACCCGAGTATCACGTCTCGTGTAATCCGCAAGTATGTTACCAGAAAAACATACCGCTAAGCAAAAATAATTAACTCAAAGATTCGGCTTTGTCGCAGCTCTAACATTTTCAGGAAGGATTGGTGACTGCACAACCCCTCTTTATTGTGAACAGAGCAGCACTACTGAAGTTTCAGGTCCATCAACCTAATGAAATATCATGGATTGTGGTTATTATAATAACTTATGATTGGGTATATATACTGAACCGCAAAAGGAACGTCACCCTATTCAAATGTTGCTAAATCCATATATTATCATAATTTTCAATAATGTTTCTCTTTTGATATCCTTGCTAAACCTGGTTTGAAGCCTGTGGTCAGGAAAGTTTGGTTTCTGATCATGTTACTATAATATGGAAAATACGTCATCAAAACACAGTTACTAAAGTAATGATGAAGTGCTTTTTCGGTTCTTTTTGCCTGAAGGTCACAATGCACGTGTGCTGCGAGGTGTCATCCCCAAGCATGCATCGAATCATTCACAGTTTGACAGTAGCGACATGGCACGACTGTCACGAGAGCAGAGAGACCAAGCCTTGGGAAGACTTCACGCTGGCCAGACTGCAAGAGCTGTGGCAAACCCCTTCAATGCTCATGTCCGAACAATATACCGCCTGAAGCAACGGGTTCAAGCCACTGGAAGCACAGCAGACCGCCTGTAACAACGCTGAGGCAAGATCGACAGATTGTCCGTCAACACCTGCAAAACCGCTTCGCTACAGCTGCGGAATCTGCAAGGACAACCATTGGCAATCACCAGAGACCAATCAGCGAGCACACGATGCGCAGGCGTTTGAGACAGGCAAATGTCAGATGTCACAGGCCTTACAGGGGTCCGATCCTCACTGCTCGACATCGCCGTGCTCGTCTCTAATGGGCCACACAGCATCAGAATTGGCGTCACCGGGAGTGGAGAAGTGTAGTCTTCTCCGATGAAAGCCAGTATTGCATCTCGACAGCGAATGAGAGTGTGGCGTAAACGAGGGTAGCGTGTTGCAGATGACTGCGTTCTGGAAAGAGACGCGTGGGGAGGTCCCAGCATTATGGTATGGGGTACTATAGAACTGAATAAAAAAACTAGGCCCTATGGTGTTCCAGATAAAGGAAATGGAAAACACGACTGCCCACGACTTTCCCTTTCCAATGTTACAATATACATATTTTTACGATTTTTATAAAACCATTGGATTTCGACTTGCCTACTTGACAGCCATCATCACAACAGTGCTTTTGGGTGTGTCTCCTTCGGCCAATCAATAGACGCATACCCAGCAACCCAAAGCGCACGCGCGAGTGAAATTGGTCAACTTTCTTAGACTGCCATTTAAGCCTGGGTTAATTTCTAGACACATCTGTTTCCGGTCAATTTCTCGCTTTACAAATGGCGTCCCCGTCGTTTTTGTGACCTAATTTAAACGTGCAATTTTCTGCATCACCATAAAACGCAGGTAAGATTAACAGCTTAAAAATTGATGCTCTGGGGGTGATTGTTCGTTACAATTTCATGTTGTTTTTTTGTTTTCCCCTCCTTGTTTCCCTGGATGTCCTCTATATAATCCACGACAAATTCTTCGGTTGATGATGACACTTTATTTACACATCTTCTAGCAGGTTTGTTTCTATTGTTAAGCATGAACTAACAATGCTTATTTAAAACGCCTGGGGACAGATAGGCTAGACCGATTCCCATACATGTGATCGATGACCTTCCATCATTTTGAAGTTAAACCGACAGAGCGCATGCGTGTCTTTAAAGCAAAAGAAACTGTCAATTCACTCAAATCAATTTCCAAAGAAGGTGTGATTCTGACTGTTGGGTGCAAATGTCAAGGAGTGTATGTTAGATTCTCAGCACCATAGAGGCCGATTTTGTCATATAAACCTATCTAACATTTCTAACATTTCCAAACGTTTGTGCTTGGTATCTGCAGCGGAACTGAGAAAAATGATTTTTTTCGATGTCATGATTTGGAAATGCCCTTAACCGAATGAAAGGGGGTATTGAAATGCCTTACTATATATATACATATATATTTATATGTCTATGTATAATACCAGATAAATCGTTGCTTTGTGTCGCAGATAATTTTCAGTTCCTCCTACGTATTGCTTGTGAGATTATTTGCACGTGATAACACACACGCTGCTAAGGGGGGGGGGGGGGGGGGGTTAATAAGAGTGTGTTGGTATGACAGCATGTATTAGCTGATGCGTGCCAGTAGACTTGTAATCTCGATACCTGTATTTGGTTTCTGGCAGGTTTATCGTGTGTGCAATATATGTTTGTGTTTTCTGATTAAACGTATTCTTAAATTTCCATGGGTAAAGTGGTAGGTATATGTAATTACTTATAGTGGGAGAAGAATTTAAACGGTAACTCGGTATGTCAACGTAGAAATTATATATGCTACACGGGTTTATATTAAATATGAAATTCAAAACAAAAAGAAAATCGTGTCGCGAAACTTGTTACGACAGACATTATTCTAGCACAAAAGGGCCATCGAGATCCTCTACAGATCGTGATTCAACGTCGACTGCTACCTATGATACCGAGAGATAACTTTAGCAATTCTACAAATACTCCCCTTAACACCCAACTGTGAGCCTAACTTCTACTGTCTTTGTAATATGAACCTTGAATGACACAGGAAATGGGGAAACTTGAGATCTGAGAAAGGCTTTTTTAATAATAAATTCTATGCTATTTTAATCTTCACGTAACAACTTGCCGTCTTTGCCCCGCTGATGTTCAGTATTTTCAGAGAGATTAGATCTCAAGTGAAAAGGAGGACAGGTGGAGCCACAGTGCGATCTGGAAGTCAATAATGTGGATGGCCACCACGGGCGTTGATTACAGCGTTGCATCGTCTGAACATTGAGTGGATGAGACGGTTGATAAAGATGATTGGAACTTAAGCCCAAACTCTGTGATACGCCTGAGTGAGTTCAGCTGCAGTTGACGGCCTTGGGCGCACGAGATTGAGCCTCCTGTGAATCTCGTCCCACAAGTGTTCTATCGGATTTAAGTCTGAATTTAAGAGTCTGTATGTTGCTTTGACGGAGGAAGTCTCTCGTTGCTCTGGCAGTATGGGCTCGTGCGTTGTCCTGCTGGAAGACAATGCCAGCTTTCATCGGAGATGACTACACTTCTCCACTCCCGGTGACGCAAATTCCGATGCTGTGTGGCTCATGGCAGACGAGCGCGGCGATGTCAAGCAGTGAGGATCGGACCCCTGTAACGCCTGTGACATCTGAAATGTCGCTGATTGGCAATTGTCAATGGTTGTCCTTGCAGTTTCCGCAGCTGCAGCGAAGCGGTTTTGCAGGTGTTGACGGACAATCTTGCCTCAACGTTGTTACAGGCGGTCTTACACTACGAGGACGGTCTGCTGTGCTTCCAGTGGCTTGAACCCGTTGCTGCAGCCTTCAAACCAAGTCTAGTAAGGATATCAAAATAGGAAAATTATTGAAAATTATGATAATACATGAATTTAGCAACATTTGAATAGGGTGACGTTTCTTTTGCGGTTCAGTATATTACTGAAAACGAACAACTTTGATCATTTTATGTGTCAATGAAATTCAGTCGCATTCGATTTCACCTAAACCTAAAGTAAAATATATTGTATGACCTATTTTTGGCTTGTGTAGTTACTTTGGGACACTAGTATGTTGTGATGATAAAAAATTAAGACATCACGATGTAGTTAGTTGCTTTTAAATTTGTTGTTTTTAATGTTTTTTTTTAAATTTTGTCTTAATTTTTTATCATTAGTATGGAACCAACGTTTAATGAGAGTTTCAAACATTTCTTAGTATGTCCGAAGTATGAATGCATTTTGGGACACCACTGTTGAACTGGTATGTTGTGTCTAAACAAGTAAAGTATGAATGTCTTTTGGGACACCACTGTTGAACTAGTATGTTGTGTCTAAACAAGTAAAGTATGAATGTCTCTTGGAACACCACTGTTGAACTGGTATGTTGTGTCTAAACAAGTAAAGTATGAATGTCTTGTGGGACACCACTGTTAAACTGGTATGTTGTGTCTAAACAAGTAAAGTATGAATGTCTCTTGGAACACCACTGTTGAACTGGTATGTTGTGTCTAAACAAGTAAAGTATGAATGTCTTTTGGGACACCACTGTTGAACTGGTATGTTGTGTCTAAACAAGTAAAGTATGAATGTCTTTTGGGACACCACTGTTGAACTGGTATGTTGTGTCTAAACAAGTAAAGTATGAATGTCTTTTGGAACACCACTGTTGAACTGGTATGCTGTGTCTAAACAATTGAAGTATGAATGTATTTTGGGACACCACTGTTGAACTGGTATGTTGTGTCTAAACAAGTAAAGTATGAATGTCTTTTGGGACACCACTGTTGAACTGGTAAGTTGTGTCTAAACAAGTAAAGTATGAATGTCTTTTGGAACACCACTGTTGAACTGGTATGTTGTGTCTAAACAAGTAAAGTATGAATGTCTCTTGGAACACCACTGTTGAACTGGTATGTTGTGTCTAAACAAGTAAAGTATGAATGTCTTTTGGAACACCACTGTTGAACTAGTATGTTGTGTCTAAACAAGTAAAGTATGAATGTCTTTTGTTGTGTCTAAACAAGTAAAGTATGGGACACCACTGTTGAACTGGTATGTTGTGTCTAAACAATTGAAGTAGGAATGTCTTTTGGGGCACCTCTGTTGAACTAGTATGTTGTGTCTAAACAATTGAAGTATGAATGTCTTTTGGGACACTACTGTTGTGTCTAAACAAGTAAAGTATGAATGTATTTTGGGATACCACTGTTGAACTGGTATGTTGTATCTAAACAAGTAAAGTATGAATGTCTTTTGGGACACCAGTGTTGAACTGGTATGTTGTGTCTAAACAAGTTAAGTATGAATGTCTTTTGGGACACCACTGTTGAACTGGTATGTTGTGTCTAAACAAGTTAAGTATGAATGTCTTTGATGGTTTTCTGTAAAAAAAGGTGTCTTGTGCAAGGTTGAAACCACGAACAGTAATTTGATGGGAATTTCTGCATGCATAACTGGGAAAATGTTACGTCATTAGACAAAAAATGACCCTTTAAATGTCCTAAAACTGACAGTTGACAATCACGTGTGAGTGAGTGAGTGATTGGGGTTTTACGTCCTGCACGGTTATATGAAGACGTTGTCTCCTTGTGACAGGGCGGATTTCCACCGCTCTTTTAGGTGCTGTCTCACCGAGACGACTTGCCAAAGACAACCAGCAAGCCCCCTCACCCAGTCACAGTACACTGACACCGGGCCAACCAGTCGCTGCTCTAACTCCTATTGCTGAGCGCCAAGCGAAGCAGTAACAGCTACCACTGTTAAAGTCTTTGGTCTGACTCGACCCGGGCTTGAACCCGGATTTCCCAGGCCTGAAGCGGACGCTCTACCGACTGAGCTATCGGGGCTGGTCACTCACGTGTGAAGAATTGAGATGTTGTTGTTCCATTGGTCAGCGATATGTGTCCATCCTCTTGAAAGGCGGAGGAATAATCCTCTCACCGTCTTTCACTCAATATATATATATATATATGTATAAATAAAAGATAGATATCTGCCCAGGATTAAATATGAAAAACGAAAAGAAATGACTCTGACAACGAAAATCCGTTACCGGTTTCACCACGTCATTGGTGGCTCATCAGACGTTTAATGGTTCAAATTTAACGTTCATACATTTTATATACAGGTTACGTCATACGATTACGTCAAATCCACAGTTGAACAGAACGCTTTCCTTCGTTCAGTTTGACGTTGTTCGTCATACAGTTTGATTTTAAATATTTGTAACGTTCATGCACAACAAGTTACGTCGTATAATGACGTTAAAAAGAATATGGTCCGTTATGCTGTTAGAATTTAAAAATAACATACACTGACATGGAATTGAATAGAATGTTTTTTCTTCGGTCACCTTGACACTTTCCGTTATACTGATTGCATTTGAATTTAACCATAGTATCTATACATTGATATAAAATTGAGAATTAAATAAAATCAATTTGGTAGTTCATTTAAATTGCAATTGAATTGTTTCCGGAAAAATGTTTCTTTTTGTATTCTGAAATCCTTATCATTTTTCGTTACTTTGTAAAATGGAAAAATAGTAAATTGTCCATTTCCACATTCATCAATATGTCTACTTAGATATATGTATATATATATATTGCTATTCAAACACAACCGTTTAATATCCCCTTTGAATGATAGAGACTTGAAACTTAACATTGGAACTGTCATGATAAAATCCAATAAACTTCCGTATCCATCAATCAGTGTGAAAGCAAGAAACTATTAACAATAAAGTAACTATAAAGTAGACGTATAGAAATTGAAGTTTCAGAATTGTAAAATATTCAAAATATAAATAAAAAGAACGCATGTATACTATCAAATAAAGAACATATGCTTTTTTTTAGAATTGAATGTTCCAAGACGGAAATTCTGATTTCACAGGCGATCTAAATTATATAATTAGACAAGATATATCGCTTTTTTGTCCTCAATGGCAAGTAAAGATATAAGATATTTTGTTTGCATCTACCACCATAACAATTACGCCATTTTTATTGATCAAAAGACTTTCATTGGAGTAAAAAAAACTCCGAGCTATTTCCTTGGTCAATAACCATCTAGTCATTCCTACATTTTTGGCCCAAAATATATCTCTTCAGACGTGTTTGATAAATAGGATCTCTGCCTCATGCCACTGTGATATGGAATTTAACTTCGCAATAGGATGGAAACAAATAAAAAGCCAATTAAAAGCCAGAAACTAGTGCAGACGCAAAGTCGTGGACAAAGTGACTCCCATGTGACCCGTTTTCATGCGACACAAAGGAATAAGATGATACATGAAAATGTTCGGTTCTATTTGTAATTATAATATAGGCATCACCACGAAGTAAGTGTTTTTTTTAACAAAACGAGCTTTTTACACCTGTGCCACAAGTGCAATGAAGACCCGGGCACAGGAGTAGAAAGCTTACTTTTGATGATGCCTATATTATTTCTCATTAGAATAGAACTCAGGTTTAAAGAAAGTTGGTTTGACTTGATAAAAGAATATTCAAAATGAGTTACATTTCATTCTTCAGATTGCCTAATACAGCATTACAAGCCAAACGTTTAATGTATTTAAAGGAAACAATCACACATTGTTAAATCGAATCAGTTTTTCAATGTGAGATTCATATTTTACCAATGCTGTCAAGTTACTGGAACATAATAACAGCGGTAGTATATCCAAACAATTTGCTGACTTATTAATTCCTAATGTATAGAAATGGTTAGGGTATGGAATTGGATATTGGAATTTCTCTGTTTTGCTTGATATGGACAATTTCGTCCACCCATATTAATCATCGGGTGGAAAATTACCTTTTTATAACAACGCACTACAGACCTAAAGACATTTACAAACTCACAAGCAATATTTTTGACGGGATTATTGATGGCTTAATCAGCAACAGAAATTTCCCCATAGATCTTATTTAAATAAACGCTCTTATTTTGGAGACGCCATTTTGTGAACCATATCACATGATTTTTCATAGAATATTTGCCATTTCATTTCCTTCTATCCCCAAATTGAGATTTAACTAATAAACATAATTAACCTTTGGACATTGAAAATATAACACAGTAGGTATCCATAGGATGGTTCGTCCTCAAAATTGGTTACCATTTATAAGTAAACAAAGAGGAAGATGCATTATATGATATTGTTTGATACATCAAACTGTAAATAAGAATATATTATGGATATTAAGCCAGCGTTTATCTTCACTATTGTCAAATCAGTAACGTTTTAAGTTTTAAGTAAAGTTACATCAAATTAACCTTATGCCACATCAATCATTTTCAAGGCATAAATCGTCGATAAATATATATTTCCTGTTGTTTTGATTTTCTATGGAAGTATAGTTCAAAGGCTTGGTTGGTTGATGTTTTACGCAGCACTCAAGATTATTTCACCGTATGGTGGCTTTGCCAGGTTTAGTGGGGGAGGAAACCGGGTTCATTGCACGGAGTAAACCCCCGACCTTCGGCGAGTACCTGGCAACTTTTCCACGCACGGCGACCGAGTGAAAAATCCACTGAGAAATTTTTTAATTTGTATTTGGTCAGTTTGATTCGAACCCGCGCCGCATAGATGGAAGGTCTGTGTGGGACTGAGGAACGAATACGCCTACTGACTCGACCACCGTAGCCCCCTGGCCGAAAGGCAGACGACATATAATATATCAAATTCTTGGACAAAGATATGAAGGTTCATAACTTACATGTAAATTATTTTCACTGGAATGCGTTTTTGACTAAATGTATTAATAATAAGCTATCGTGGTTGTTAGTCCCTTTTTAGTCTCGTCGACAATCAATCTATTTTCAAAACTGACGTCAAGATACATCGAGAATAACAGGTTAGAATTACGCAGGTGCTTCCATTCTGCATCAACAAAGTTAGAGCACTACGTAACGTAAGCACTTCAACATTTGTACAGCATTTGAAAACCTGAAATTACATCTTGAAAATATTGGCACAGCTTTATGCTAGATCGGCCAGTATGTCTTTAAAAGTCAAACTAAAATTTTGAACAGACAGTTTTCCAAACGACTGAACTATGGAACACAAGGAAGTAGTGTTTTGGTTTGTAATCCTCATCGTGGCACCAACATTTGTTCAAAGCAACTCATTGGTATGTTAAAGTCTTTGTTTTTTTTTTCGACTAATGTAGTGGGTTTGCATGGGTCAGTAGGTTGATCCAAATTTTATAACACGTTTGTAAAATGTTTTAAATATCACAGCAACATCTCTGTTTGCGAAATATTGTTCAAGTAGACCTTTACAGTTATCTCACATGCAACGATTGTCAGCTACTCTGTCATGTGACCTCATGTGCAAATGTATAAATGTTAAAAGGAAACGTTTAACGTGTGGGATTGTGTGATTATCTGATCACAAAATTATCTTTTCACTCGGTCGCCTTAATAGACCGATTCCCTTATGGAGTCATAAAAGGAAAAGAAAGGCCTGTTGCGACCGATACTGTAGTCATTTCGAATATTGTATCACTTAAAGTGAACTCTTTAGGTACAATATACAATATACTTCATCTTAAAGACAATATCTACCTGGTCCCAAACATGGTTTATTTATTTGTTATGACTTTCCTACAAGAAGCTATGATTAATTATTCTCAGATGTCTGGTGACTGGATGTCAGTGAAACATACGCACACCTGGTATGCTAACCTGCTATTGGTGTATTTAGGTCAAATAAACCAATCATATTGCCAGTTGTAAGGTGAACACGTTTCAGTGACATCCAGTCACCAGACATCTGAGAATAATTAACCATCGGTTCTTGTAGGAAAGTCATAAAAAATAAATAAACCATGTTTTGGGACAAGGTAGATATTCTCTTTAAGATGAAGTATATTGTATTTTACCTACTTTTTCGGTTTATGTACCAACACTTGCCCGATAACGTTTCAACAACCGATAAAGTGCAAAAACGACCGATAACGTTAAAACTTTTCCTTACCGGTAGTATACAAGATTTTGACTGATAACGTTAGTATTGGTCGAAACATAAGGTTTTAAATTAAACGAGTCGTATTTTGTTTGTCTAACTGGTTTCCTTGCTAGGCATTATTAAAGAGGGAAACCAAACTTTTAAAGTTATCGGGCGTTTTTTCAACATTATCGGTTGTTGTAACGTTATCGGGCAAGTGTTGATACATTATCGGTTAAGTGATACATTATTCGATATTACTACAGTATCGGTCGCAACAAAGGTCCATTGGAATTAACCTGCACTGAAAACTAAAGGTGAGTAGTCATGCTTGTCACTGCTAAGGCCGTAAAGGTTGATCAAATCGGTCACTTCAAACAAGGAAGGGGCAGCAGGAGATTTTCCTACAAGCAAAGAAAAGACCCCTCCCTCTCACACTAAAACTGTCAACACCGATGGCTTAGTGTAATAATGTTGAGAACAACGACAAGCAAAACAAATTTTCAAGAAATTGACTGGTAAAGGTAAGTGAACATAGCATGAACAGGAAACCGATTGAAGGATTGAAGTTATTTGAAGTAAAACTGTGTTAAAAAGAGCGCCATAAACCCTATACAAAGTTTGACTACATTTGAAGAGAATAGATATAGGACCAGTTTTTACCATTACGATCTGTATTGAAATTTACTATTTAGATTTCATTTAGCTTTTAACTGGCACGAGCTGATCAATTCTGATTTTTTCCAATAAATTTTGTTGGTTAAGATACCGGATTGACATATATGTAAAAATGTCAATAATGTCAGTAACCGTACAAATAAAAGATGTGTAAATAAGGGACACATTTCAAACCGCTGTATGAGTACATGTTTAATGTTTTGTTCCTTCTACTACTTTGACATACTTCTTCAAAAGTGGTATCAGTACAAAACTCTTACTTTGCACTTCTTGATAAATATTAGTCAGCTTATATCTAGCTAATTTCGTTCCTACGAAATTTGCACTTCATATATTTGGCAGCTCATGGTACTTCAGATGAAAAATTGAAAACAATATGTTTGTGTGCCGTCCAACACTCAACGCGTATTATCTTCGGCTGAGGTAAAAACCACACAAATTGGTTGATTCTTATTATTTACATGTACATTAAGAACGCTTTTCGGCTGATCGTATACGTAATATAACCGGGTGGATTTTCCTAGCGCTTAACGAATCGCATCATCACATGATCAACTGGCCATTTATTTAATTCATTATAAATGCTGTTAAACGGTTGTCGGATATTGCCTGGATGGTTTATGGTTTCTTTATAGAGTGAAACCAGCTGTAAAAATGTATTCAGTATAACAACGAATTTGAATCTTGCAGTTTCAGGTTTCCTTGTAGTAGCAATGTCAAGGGTTGTATCAATGAGAAGGTTACTTATCTGTGACCCTTAGATTGACCAGGACGGTAAACAACGGTAACGTCTTACCAGTGAGATAAGGTTGAAAAATGTAATCTGTTTATTTTTTGTTTCGTTTTAGCGACTTGGGGCTGCAGATGATAGGGAAATACGTCAAATAGACTATACCAGTAAGTACTCAGATGATAAGGAAATAAGTCAAATAGACTATACCAGTAAGTACTCAGATGATAAGGAAATACGTCAAATAGACTATACCAGTAAGTACTCAGATGATAAGGAAATAAGTCAAATAGACTATACCAGTAAGTACTCAGATGATAAGGAAATACGTCAAATAGACTATACCAGTAAGTACTCAGATGATAGGGAAATACGTCAAATAGACTATACCAGTAAGTACTCAGATGATAAGGAAATACGTCAAATAGACTATACCAGTAAGTACTCAGATGATAGGGAAATACGTCAAATAGACTATACCAGTAAGTACTCAGATGATAAGGAAATACGTCAAATAGACTATACCAGTAAGTACTCAGATGATAGGGAAATACGTCAAATAGACTATACCAGTAAGTACTCAGATGATAAGGAAATACGTCAAATAGACTATACCAGTAATGACGCAAGTGATTGGGAAAACACGTCAAATAGCAATAACATATTTAAATAATTTCTGTCTTGATTCTTTATGCTTACAGGAGATTGTGGACAAGAGGTATTTAACGAGACAGAGGGAGAGATTAGGAGTCCAAACTACCCCGATCATTACGACAATAATTTGCGGTGCAGTTACAGGATTTATTTTCCAAAGCGAAGCATTAAACCTGTCCCTTTAGCTGTTATGTTGTGCGATTTGCAAGTAGAGCAGTGCGGGGGGAACGGCTGTGCCTGCGACAGGGTTAACATAGACTCCTCCTTTCCTAAGGATTGTTCAGAGACACAATGTTCCTACTCCAGAGGTATGCGATCCAAACATAAAGGGAAGTTTGCTTTATATCGATCTTTGTCAATGTGATATTCTGTGGAAGACCAGGTACTCGCCGAAGGTCGGGCTTTCCTCCGGACGAACAGTCCCGTTTCTCTCTCCCCCCACCCCCCAGTAAACCTGGCAACGTTGCCATCTAAGTAAAAGAATCAGATATCTGATAAGTTGATATTTATTCTTGAGCTAATATTAATGTCGCATTAACGTTTTAGTTCTAAACTTATGGATACATCTTTCATTTTAATATAATTGAATTATTGATTGGGGCTTAACAGCTAAGGTTATATGGCTACAAAAGTACCAACCGATTTCCCACCCACATCTAAGTATGGGCTCCACAGACCATATGAACGTCAGGAAGGCATACTTAATGTTCCTCCTTGCTGGGTCGGCATACATGGCTAACGCAGAGCCACAATGCTCCTGCAATTTCAATTTAAGAGATTTATTATAATCGACGATTTATTCACCAATAAAACTGGTGATATAGATAGATTTCTATTATCCAATGGGAGCTTCCACCAATGTTATACAGTTTTTTTAATATTTCTACAGAAGTAATGCCATGTTTTTTCTCTTCTTCAAATCCCTTTATATGGTTTTTACGTTCGTCTTTATTTCTTCTTACTGTCCATGTTTTTGGTGGCGGTATAAAACATACAATACAATGGTTTTATGTTCGACAGCATATCTGTACCCTCCCCCATACATCTACCAACAACCTGTGTATGTATCTTTCCAAAGCGATACCACAGTGACTGGCCGGGGGTTTCGATTGGTTTATGCCTTTAATAAGTCGGAAGACTACGTAAGAGCGATGTGTGGCGGCGAGTGTCTTCAGCCAGCAGGTAATTAAATGTTTTAATTATCGTTATTCTTAGTGGGCTTTATTCCCGTGAGATGATCAAACGATAAACATGGGCTGCAACATTCCGGTTGTCAGGAGAAGTTGTGTGATTGGACCACCTTGAATAACTAAAGGATTGGCGTTGAAATGATGATAAATAAGCCGTGCGACTAGAAGATTTGTGAAATACGCAGCAATATTCAAATAGCCGGGATGTACGAGTACGTTTTAAGGTTTTTGTTGCTTAACTACCTTAACGTATGCTACGATACCTGGGATTAATATAGAAAAGATATGAAATGCCTTTGTATTACAACCAGTATGATCACAGCAGTTCGGCTCGCCATTGTTTGTCTCGGACAACTGGTGAGTGCATTCCAATCCACCCCGAGAATAGCCGAAACCCCATTCTGAACTGGCTTCAACTATTTTCGCTTGCTGCCGATCGGCTCTGACAAGCTCGGACACTCTGAAACTTCGAGGATTTATGTACGTGAAACACCAAAGCCGAGCTTTAGCGAGCGAAGGCAGCCAAAGTCGGTTCCGAATAGGGTCTCGGCTATTCTCGGGGGATTGGAATGCCCTCACCAGCAGTCTGAACACCCTTCGGCTATCTTCGCTCGCTACCAGTCGGCTTTGACACGCCTCGGACAGTCTGCTACAACATCAATTTGTTTTACTACAGACGAAAAAATAAAATAAAAATAATTATACATTTACTAAATGCTATTATCATTTAGAAAGATATTTGTTTGTATATTTTATTTAGCCCGGTAAACCACCTGTTGTTGACAGACACAGTTTCGGCACATATCATATAACTTTCAATAACTGATCGAGGCTGAAAGTGAATAAACCGAGTGGCCCTCACCCGGTGTCTGAGACAAACAATAGCGACTGCTGTGATTACTTACACTGGTTGTAATATAAAGACGTTTCATACCCCTTCAAGATTAATCCCAGGTGATATCGATATCAACAAAAAGCTCTTATGTTAGACTTCTTGATAATATGACGAACAAGTTAAACAGTTTAAATCACTTACTCGCTGGTCACTTTTGTTAACAACTTTCCGTGTTTGACAGTGAATTATCTGTTTATATAAAAAATTTCGAAATTTATCAAAACACTTTTCAGGAAAATAGGTCATTCATTTTAATGTTCTTTGGCAGCCAGGCCAGCTGTTGCCAAATTCATTTATATGTTATTTTAAGTCTATCTGGTAAACGTGATGCCCATAGCACTGAGTTATGGGCATTGAATTGGAGAAGGTATCCACTTGGTTAGTTTCCTTTCTTCAACGCGATTACCTGTGCATACAGTACCTTAACAATTTGACAGAAATTTAATGAGCTTCTGTCCAGATAAAGAGAGGGAGGAGTTATTTTCACATCACCTTGGTGGACTATTGATAGGCAGGTATCCTCCTAGCAAACGAGGCATCAATGTGTATCCAGTTATTGCTGTTATTTAATTATACATACTTTCACAGAGAACAGTCAGGAGGCAGGTGAGCACGGAGGGCATAACAGTGATGGCGATGCCACAAACCCAGATCAAATCCGTCTGCTTCCTAATTTCATCGACGCCGAAAACCAGTTCCTTGACGATTTGAGTGACTTTGAAAAAGAAGTTCTACGCCTTGGTGCATTGGACGACGAAAAGTAGTGAGTTGGAATCTTCCCTTATCGTTATGGCAACGCCGTCATCTGAGTGAAATACCTTTAAGTGCGGCTTAATCAATCGATTAAAACACATGTACGTAAACTTTTGGTCAACAAAATTTGGGTAGAACAAACGTCAGGAGATATTTCCCTTTTTCAAAATGATCCTATGAGATTTCCTTTCTGTAACTTATTTTTTTATGATGCCTAAATCGACCTCTTTAAATATTTGATCTCCAGATATGATCTCCAACCAAGCATGTCTCTTGACCTTGAAGATGAAGATTTGGACGGAAAATTTTCAAATGAATTGACATGTAATTGGAAATAAATGGTTTGATGTACACTCGAGTTGTAGTTTTATTTAATCTCTGTAAGGTAAATCACATTCCACTGATACCAAATTATACCATTTATTGAGTTTTTATTTAAAGGCATACTCGCTGCAAAAATCCTGTATACTGTTTACATTAAAAACAGTGACGGATTTCTGGGGGGTTTTTTCCCGCCAGAAGAATTTAGGAACTTTTTATTTTTGCCTAAAATTAAAAGGTTTGGCATCATGTTGGAATTTTATTAAAAATTGTATTTGTGTTGTACCCGCAATGTACACGAAGTCCGAGTCTGGACATGCGCACAAGCGGCCTGATGAACCGTGTGAGTATCTGAGAAATACAGACAGAGTGTCAGATTTAAGAGGCACATAAAGCCCCTCAATACATTTTAGAGAGTAAACCATAGACAAAGAGACATATTAACCTAACTGGGCATGTAGAATGTATCTTATGTTTAATTTAGTGGTTTACTTGTAAAAAGCTTGTGTAAATTGGAGGCTACGGCGGCGAATGGGCTTTCAAAACGGATTGGTCATCGGGTTCAAGATTATTTCGCCAAAAAAAAGAGTAAATCAGACCACCCTTTTAAAATTGAAATTACATTGAAACAAACAAAAAAGACAAACTAGGTCTTTTACTACAACAAGTGTTTAAGTGTTATTTAAATTTCAAATTTTTTTGTTAGATTAAAAATTGGACTGTGCGTCCCCATTTAAAGACTCAAACACCCCCCATACGGCATTGCTAGTTCAGATTCGGTAGCATTATACTCTTTAGATGAGTATTCTGGTAATCATCATATATTTTGGGATAGGAAAAGTAATAAAATAAAACATCGACTTTATCTATTCCTGTTATCAGGCCACCACGACAAGTCGGTAAAATGGCTTTCTCGAATTTGGATTTCAAACACCTAAATTCTCGCCAAAACAAATATTTTGAAGGTTTCCTAAGACACTATAGGAGATCCATATTGTCTTTTTCTGAGTTTGAAACGAAAGAATAGTTCAAAATGAAATGAAATACATGGTCACATAGATTCACTGTTGCCATGGACATCGCTTAGGGGATTCACTCGTCTGACTGCCTGGCCACGCGGCAGTGACTGGACAGAGTCGTGGTACCGATGTTCAATACAGTGTATTCAGCTTCCGCTGTATTAAATCAATTACGAGTCTTAGTAGATGCGGGATTTCCGCCCGACTTTCCATTCGAAGCAGTATGCAAAATCCAAAACGGCGCGAGTCTAGCTAGTTTATGAAAACCATCGTAGGCTGACAAGCGACTTGATTTAGGCCTAGTCGAAAGCTGTATGCGCCCTTCTCTGTTGAAAGTTTAACTCTGAAAGATAACCAATACAGTTGTAAAACAGCCCACAACGTAAAATGTACAATTAAGGCGATAAACATGGCGACTCTTTCGGTTCGTGTCGATTCAGTGTGACTTAAAGTCTCCCACGGTTGAGAGAGCATTGACCTGCCTATGCGTCATTAGCCTGGATTTTCGGTCTAGAGGGCGACTTTTTTAATATTTGGCTGTTAATGTGAAACACCCTCTAGCCTCGATCACTCTCCGAATCCAAGTATGGTATAAGTTTTAATTTAAACGACACACTTTCAAAAATGACTGCACACGATAATTTAAGCGACGCCAAATCCTGGAAATTTACCTTTATTGAAAGACGAGACAAGATTTTCAGGTACACGGCTTGTCCGTAACTGTTGTTTTAGGAACGAGTCCCCCTAAGATACTTGCTATCTTCCACGAAAGTGACAAGAGAGCGGACATAGTTAACCAAATTTTCAAATTGCGCATGCTCCTCACAGCTCCCTCTGGCGGTGCCGAACAAACGACCCGTGACGTTTGTAAAAATGGAGATCTATCACTGGTGCAAGGCGGAAGTACAACTGTAGGTCATGACCGAAGATATATGAGTGACATATTTCTACGACGCCCCGCCCAGTTTAACTGGTCCTTCAAATGTTTTACTATGGCGGTTACGTCAGGTTGAAAGCCAGTTGACTTCGAAACAAATATTGACTGTATAAGGGAAAGTTTACCACTTTACAGCCGCGTAAGTTTGACAAACTCCTTCTTCGTGGTCTATACTATCGGCTGCGATACCACGGCGACTCCAAAAGAAAAAGCTCTCAAAAGAAAAACGGTAGGAAGAAAACTATAAGAAATGTCTGAAACTCTCTTTAAATGTTGGTTCCATACTAATGAAAAATTACCTATACCAGTGTCTTTATCAAGTGCAACACTTGACAAAAGCACTGATATAGTTGTCGAAAGCTCGTGTTGTTCACAAACAACTTACTTCGATACTACAACTAATTTCAATATAAGTAAATTGGATATAATAAAGCGATTTACAATTTTGTTCTCCTTATATACACAAAATTAAGAAAATTTAAATTTAATTTTTTTTAAACAAAACATTTATTATAGAAGGAATTTTGTCACTCAAAGATTTTCCTCTAAGAAAATTTACAATCTTAAATCGTTTACTTTTCAACACCGAAAATCACATAGATTTGAATCTTGAACTATAAAAAGTAAATTTAAAAAAAAAAAGAATTTAGAATAGCGTTATACTTGATGTATTTTTCCATGTTCAAACCAGTGTAAAACATATCATAAGTGCTCCAAGGTTAGGTATTTTCCCATAAAAAACAGATTCGCTAAAATAAGGTTAGTTTCGTATATCCATACTTTAGGATAAAGAAAGTGAGATTTAGGTAAATATGGAGCGCAAGTAACATTAGAACTGGAATCATTGAGCATGTGGTTGAGGGATTTTCATTTCTACATTATGATTGGTTGTGTCACACCCCCAATGTAATTACAACGTCACCATAACGTAAATTCAAGGTCGAGTTCGATATTGGGTTCGGTGTAGTTGAACCCCGGAAACTGTTAACTGAACGAGTTTATTCAGGGAAGAATGTATGTATCACGTGGCCGATTTCACCACGCCACGTAACCCCTAAGGAGCGAGGGTGCACTCGGTTCTAGGATGTCGCCCATGTTAATCATAAAATTGCAGATAAACAAGTAACAAGTGTAACTTCTGTTAGTGCCTGCACGTTCGATTTTAACGCAAACACACATCATATATATATTCCTCGGCGTACGCCGCATACATAATCGAACTCGACCCAAGGTAAAACGAACCCCGCTTCTTGTGTCTGAATAGGTATAGCATTGTTCCCCTTTTTTCACCTAGAAAGAGAGTTGTAAGGGTGTCTGCAAGGTGTAAGGGGCAAATCGCCAACTGTTCGCCAATACTGACATGATAAAGTAAGAATCATAAAGATTGAGAACGGATTCAACTCTACAAGGGGTCCATCTGATAATTGGATATTTACGTTATTGCTAGATAACACCCAGGTTTGAGGATACGTGTCCAGCAAAAACTTGGCTCAAGGTATTCTAATGATATTATTGTTTTAACGCGCTCATAAAAGATGCTTTATGTTCGCAATGGTGTCGACAACCCCATAGTCTATGAAGCATAGTTGTGTCAACGACTTATCCCATTTTCGAAGCTCTCGAGTTATTCTCTAGGTCAATGGGTCTGTTTCTTCATAAATAAGCGAAAACGACGTGGCTTTGGAAAATAATGGTAACCAATCTCATTATCAACACGAACAGAGATTCCTCATAGCGTTACACTCAGTATAGAAATGAACACTTTAAATAAAACACACTACAATTCAAGACACTTTCAATCTACCAATAAAGAATTCTTCTATGTCAACATTACGAGGTCAAATTCCCAATGCTTCTCTATGTTATCTAGAAATGACGTGAGACCGCCATTTTGACAGAGGTATTATCAAATAATTCAGAACTCAGTTTACAAAATAACAAATTTACTAAAAAATCAGCATGGAGCAAAAGCATATTTTACCCAAGCGATTTACTTTGGTAGTCAAAAACCTAATGTTGAAACTAAATTTATGAGGACTTGTGTGTCCAGTGTCGGGAGAAGAAACGTAACGGATTCATCCAAATAATACAAGTATAAATATTCTTTTAATTACGCCATTCGCTTTAGAAAATCTATTTGTATTGTCCGTACGTTTATCTTAATGATATGTTTAGGTCTGTGAGTCCTGTGCCAATGGAATGAATGAAATTTTATGTGAACAGTTGTTGTGTGCTTTCTTGATCTTTCGAGTTTAATGGAGATTGTGGGCATTTGACAAGGTTTAATGGAGGTTGTCGGCATTTGACATGGTTTAATGGAGATTGTCGGCATTTGACAAGGTTTAATGGAGATTGTCGGCATTTGACAAGGTTTCATGGAGATTGTCGGCATTTGACAAGGTTTAATGGAGATTGTCGGCAGTCAAAGAGCATTACTGGAGATTGTGGGCATTTGACCAGGTTTAATGGAGGTTGTCGGCATTTGACAAAGTTTCATGGAGATTGTCGGCATTTGACAAGATTTGATGGAGATTGTCGGCATTGGACAAGATTTAATGGAGATTGTCGGCATTTGACAAGGTTTAATGGAGATTGTCGGCATTTGACAATGTTTTATGGAGATTGTGGGCATTTGACAAGATTTGATGGAGATTGTCGGCATTGGACAAGATTTAATGGAGATTGTCGGCATTTGACAAGGTTTAATGGAGATTGTCGGCATTTGACAAGGTTTCATGGAGATTGTGGGCATTTGACAAGATTTGATGGAGATTGTCGGCATTGGACAAGATTTAATGGAGATTGTCGGCATTTGACAAGGTTTAATGGAGATTGTCGGCATTTGACAATGTTTTATGGAGATTGTCGGCGGTCAAAGAGCATTACTGGAGATTGTCGGCATTTGACAAGGTTTAATGGAGGTTGTCGGCATTTGACAATGTTTTATGGAGATTGTCGGCGGTCAAAGAGCATTACTGGAGATTGTCGGCATTTGGCAAGGTTTAATGGAGATTGTCGGCATTTGACAAGGTTTAATGGAGGTTGTCGGCATTTGGTAAGGTTTAATGGAGGTTGTCGGCATTTGATAAGGTTTCATGGAGATTGTCGGCATTTGATAAGGTTTAATGGAGGTTGTCAGCATTTGACAAGGTTTAATGGAAATTGTCGGCATTTGATAAGGTTTAATGGAGGTTGTCGGCATTTGATAAGGTTTAATGGAGGTTGTCAGCATTTGACAAGGTTTAATGGAAATTGTCGGCATTTGATAAGGTTTAATGGAGGTTGTCGGCATTTGATAAGGTTTAATGGAGGTTGTCGGCATTTGACAAGGTTTAATGGAGGTTGTCGGCATTTGATAAGTTTTAATGGAGGTTGTCAGCATTTGACAAGGTTTAATGGAAATTGTCGGCATTTGATAAGGTTTAATGGAGGTTGTCGGCATTTGATAAGGTTTAATGGAGGTTGTCGGCATTTGACAAGGTTTAATGGAGATTGTCGGTCATTTGATAAGGTTTAATGGAGGTTGTCGGCATTTGATAAGGTTTAATGGAGGTTGTCGGCATTTGATATGGTTTAATGGAAGTTTTCGGCATTTGATAAGGTTTCATGGAGATTGTCGGAATTTGATAAAGGTTTAATGGAGGTTGTCGGCATTTGACAAGGTTTCATGGAGATTGTCGGCATTTGATATGGTTTAATGGAAGTTTTCGGCATTTGATAAGGTTTCATGGAGATTGTCGGAATTTGATAAAGGTTTAATGGAGGTTGTCGGCATTTGACAAGGTTTAATGGAGATTGTCGGCATTTGATAAGGTTTCATGGAGATGGTCGGCATTTGATATGGTTTAATTGAAGTTTTCGGCATTTGATAAGGTTTAATCGAGGTTGTCGGCATTTGATAAGGTTTAATGGAGGTTGTCGGCATTTGACAAGGTTTCATGGAGATTGTCGGCATTTGATAAGGTTTAATGGAGGTTGTCGGCATTTGACAAGGTTTGTGGCATTTGTGTAACTTCTGTTAGTGCCTGCACGTTCGATTTTAACGCAAACACACATCATATATATATTCCTCGGCGTACGCCGCATACATAATCGAACTCGACCCAAGGTAAAACGAACCCCGCTTCTTGTGTCTGAATAGGTATAGCATTGTTCCCCTTTTTTCACCTAGAAAGAGAGTTGTAAGGGTGTCTGCAAGGTGTAAGGGGCAAATCGCCAACTGTTCGCCAATACTGACATGATAAAGTAAGAATCATAAAGATTGAGAACGGATTCAACTCTACAAGGGGTCCATCTGATAATTGGATATTTACGTTATTGCTAGATAACACCCAGGTTTGAGGATACGTGTCCAGCAAAAACTTGGCTCAAGGTATTCTAATGATATTATTGTTTTAACGCGCTCATAAAAGATGCTTTATGTTCGCAATGGTGTCGACAACCCCATAGTCTATGAAGCATAGTTGTGTCAACGACTTATCCCATTTTCGAAGCTCTCGAGTTATTCTCTAGGTCAATGGGTCTGTTTCTTCATAAATAAGCGAAAACGACGTGGCTTTGGAAAATAATGGTAACCAATCTCATTATCAACACGAACAGAGATTCCTCATAGCGTTACACTCAGTATAGAAATGAACACTTTAAATAAAACACACTACAATTCAAGACACTTTCAATCTACCAATAAAGAATTCTTCTATGTCAACATTACGAGGTCAAATTCCCAATGCTTCTCTATGTTATCTAGAAATGACGTGAGACCGCCATTTTGACAGAGGTATTATCAAATAATTCAGAACTCAGTTTACAAAATAACAAATTTACTAAAAAATCAGCATGGAGCAAAAGCATATTTTACCCAAGCGATTTACTTTGGTAGTCAAAAACCTAATGTTGAAACTAAATTTATGAGGACTTGTGTGTCCAGTGTCGGGAGAAGAAACGTAACGGATTCATCCAAATAATACAAGTATAAATATTCTTTTAATTACGCCATTCGCTTTAGAAAATCTATTTGTATTGTCCGTACGTTTATCTTAATGATATGTTTAGGTCTGTGAGTCCTGTGCCAATGGAATGAATGAAATTTTATGTGAACAGTTGTTGTGTGCTTTCTTGATCTTTCGAGTTTAATGGAGATTGTGGGCATTTGACAAGGTTTAATGGAGGTTGTCGGCATTTGACATGGTTTAATGGAGATTGTCGGCATTTGACAAGGTTTAATGGAGATTGTCGGCATTTGACAAGGTTTCATGGAGATTGTCGGCATTTGACAAGGTTTAATGGAGATTGTCGGCAGTCAAAGAGCATTACTGGAGATTGTGGGCATTTGACCAGGTTTAATGGAGGTTGTCGGCATTTGACAAAGTTTCATGGAGATTGTCGGCATTTGACAAGATTTGATGGAGATTGTCGGCATTGGACAAGATTTAATGGAGATTGTCGGCATTTGACAAGGTTTAATGGAGATTGTCGGCATTTGACAATGTTTTATGGAGATTGTGGGCATTTGACAAGATTTGATGGAGATTGTCGGCATTGGACAAGATTTAATGGAGATTGTCGGCATTTGACAAGGTTTAATGGAGATTGTCGGCATTTGACAAGGTTTCATGGAGATTGTGGGCATTTGACAAGATTTGATGGAGATTGTCGGCATTGGACAAGATTTAATGGAGATTGTCGGCATTTGACAATGTTTTATGGAGATTGTCGGCGGTCAAAGAGCATTACTGGAGATTGTCGGCATTTGACAAGGTTTAATGGAGGTTGTCGGCATTTGACAATGTTTTATGGAGATTGTCGGCGGTCAAAGAGCATTACTGGAGATTGTCGGCATTTGGCAAGGTTTAATGGAGATTGTCGGCATTTGACAAGGTTTAATGGAGGTTGTCGGCATTTGGTAAGGTTTAATGGAGGTTGTCGGCATTTGATAAGGTTTCATGGAGATTGTCGGCATTTGATAAGGTTTAATGGAGGTTGTCGGCATTTGACAAGGTTTAATGGAGGTTGTCAGCATTTGACAAGGTTTAATGGAAATTGTCGGCATTTGATAAGGTTTAATGGAGGTTGTCGGCATTTGATAAGGTTTAATGGAGGTTGTCGGCATTTGATAAGGTTTAATGGAAATTGTCGGCATTTGATAAGGTTTAATGGAGGTTGTCGGCATTTGATAAGGTTTAATGGAGGTTGTCGGCATTTGATAAGGTTTAATGGAGGTTGTCGGCATTTGATAAGGTTTAATGGAAATTGTCGGCATTTGATAAGGTTTAATGGAGGTTGTCGGCATTTGATAAGGTTTAATGGAGGTTGTCGGCATTTGACAAGGTTTAATGGAGGTTGTCGGCATTTGATAAGTTTTAATGGAGGTTGTCAGCATTTGACAAGGTTTAATGGAAATTGTCGGCATTTGATAAGGTTTAATGGAGGTTGTCGGCATTTGATAAGGTTTAATGGAGGTTGTCGGCATTTGACAAGGTTTAATGGAGATTGTCGGTCATTTGATAAGGTTTAATGGAGGTTGTCGGCATTTGATAAGGTTTAATGGAGGTTGTCGGCATTTGATATGGTTTAATGGAAGTTTTCGGCATTTGATAAGGTTTCATGGAGATTGTCGGAATTTGATAAAGGTTTAATGGAGGTTGTCGGCATTTGACAAGGTTTCATGGAGATTGTCGGCATTTGATAAGGTTTAATGGAGGTTGTCGGCATTTGATAAGGTTTAATGGAGGTTGTCGGCATTTGATATGGTTTAATGGAAGTTTTCGGCATTTGATAAGGTTTCATGGAGATTGTCGGCATTTGATAAGGTTTAATGGAGATTGTCGGCATTTGATAAGGTTTCATGGAGATGGTCGGCATTTGATATGGTTTAATTGAAGTTTTCGGCATTTGATAAGGTTTAATGGAGGTTGTCGGCATTTGATAAGGTTTAATGGAGGTTGTCGGCATTTGACAAGGTTTCATGGAGATTGTCGGCATTTGATAAGGTTTAATGGAGGTTGTCGGCATTTGACAAGGTTTGTGGCATTTGTGTAACTTCTGTTAGTGCCTGCACGTTCGATTTTAACGCAAACACACATCATATATATATTCCTCGGCGTACGCCGCATACATAATCGAACTCGACCCAAGGTAAAACGAACCCCGCTTCTTGTGTCTGAATAGGTATAGCATTGTTCCCCTTTTTTCACCTAGAAAGAGAGTTGTAAGGGTGTCTGCAAGGTGTAAGGGGCAAATCGCCAACTGTTCGCCAATACTGACATGATAAAGTAAGAATCATAAAGATTGAGAACGGATTCAACTCTACAAGGGGTCCATCTGATAATTGGATATTTACGTTATTGCTAGATAACACCCAGGTTTGAGGATACGTGTCCAGCAAAAACTTGGCTCAAGGTATTCTAATGATATTATTGTTTTAACGCGCTCATAAAAGATGCTTTATGTTCGCAATGGTGTCGACAACCCCATAGTCTATGAAGCATAGTTGTGTCAACGACTTATCCCATTTTCGAAGCTCTCGAGTTATTCTCTAGGTCAATGGGTCTGTTTCTTCATAAATAAGCGAAAACGACGTGGCTTTGGAAAATAATGGTAACCAATCTCATTATCAACACGAACAGAGATTCCTCATAGCGTTACACTCAGTATAGAAATGAACACTTTAAATAAAACACACTGCAATTCAAGACACTTTCAATCTACCAATAAAGAATTCTTCTATGTCAACATTACGAGGTCAAATTCCCAATGCTTCTCTATGTTATCTAGAAATGACGTGAGACCGCCATTTTGACAGAGGTATTATCAAATAATTCAGAACTCAGTTTACAAAATAACAAATTTACTAAAAAATCAGCATGGAGCAAAAGCATATTTTACCCAAGCGATTTACTTTGGTAGTCAAAAACCTAATGTTGAAACTAAATTTATGAGGACTTGTGTGTCCAGTGTCGGGAGAAGAAACGTAACGGATTCATCCAAATAATACAAGTATAAATATTCTTTTAATTACGCCATTCGCTTTAGAAAATCTATTTGTATTGTCCGTACGTTTATCTTAATGATATGTTTAGGTCTGTGAGTCCTGTGCCAATGGAATGAATGAAATTTTATGTGAACAGTTGTTGTGTGCTTTCTTGATCTTTCGAGTTTAATGGAGATTGTGGGCATTTGACAAGGTTTAATGGAGGTTGTCGGCATTTGACATGGTTTAATGGAGATTGTCGGCATTTGACAAGGTTTAATGGAGATTGTCGGCATTTGACAAGGTTTCATGGAGATTGTCGGCATTTGACAAGGTTTAATGGAGATTGTCGGCAGTCAAAGAGCATTACTGGAGATTGTGGGCATTTGACCAGGTTTAATGGAGGTTGTCGGCATTTGACAAAGTTTCATGGAGATTGTCGGCATTTGACAAGATTTGATGGAGATTGTCGGCATTGGACAAGATTTAATGGAGATTGTCGGCATTTGACAAGGTTTAATGGAGATTGTCGGCATTTGACAATGTTTTATGGAGATTGTGGGCATTTGACAAGATTTGATGGAGATTGTCGGCATTGGACAAGATTTAATGGAGATTGTCGGCATTTGACAAGGTTTAATGGAGATTGTCGGCATTTGACAAGGTTAGGTAGTCGCCATTTGACAATGTTTAATGGAGGTTGTTGGCATTTGACAAGGTTTATTGGAGATTGTCGGCATTTGACAAGGTTAGGTAGTCGCCATTTGACAAGGTTTAATGGAGGTTGTCGGCATTTGACAAGGTTTATTGGAGGTTGTCGGCATTTGACAAGGTTTGTGGCATTTGACAAGGTTTATTGGAGATTGTCGGCATTTGACAAGGTTAGGTAGTCGCCATTTGACAATGTTTAATGGAGGTTGTTGGCATTTGACAAGATTTAATGGAGATTGTCGACATTTGACAAGGTTAGGTAGTCGCCATTTGACAATGTTTAATGGAGGTTGTCGGCATTTGATAAGGTTTCATGGAGATGGTCGGCATTTGATATGGTTTAATTGAAGTTTTCGGCATTTGATAAGGTTTAATGGAGGTTGTCGGCATTTGATAAGGTTTAATGGAGGTTGTCGGCATTTGACAAGGTTTAATGGAGGTTGTCGGCATTTGATAAGGTTTGTGGCATTTGACAAGGTTTATTGGAGATTGTCGGCATTTGACAAGGTTAGGTAGTCGCCATTTGACAAGGTTTAATGGAGGTTGTCGGCATTTGACAAGGTTTATTGGAGGTTGTCGGCATTTGACAAGGTTTGTGGCATTTGACAAGGTTTAATGGAGGTTGTCGCCATTTGACAATGTTTAATGGAGGTTGTTGGCATTTGACAAGATTTAATGGAGATTGTCGACATTTGACAAGGTTAGGTAGTCGGCATTTGACAAGGTTTAATGGAGGTTGTCGGCATTTGACAAGGTTTAATGGAGATTGTCGACATTTGACAAGGTTAGGTAGTCGGCATTTGACAAGGTTTAATGGAGGTTGTCGGCATTTGACAAGATTTAATGGAGATTGTCGGCATTTGAAAAGGTTTCATGGAGGTTGTCGACATTTGACAAGGTTTAATGGAGATTGTCGACATTTGACTAGGTTAAATGCAGATTGCCACCATTAACAAGGTTTCATAAGACAGCCTAAAAAAAGAGTCTCAGTAAATCCATACGTCATTTCCTTTCAAATAATAATCTTCCTCAATATTGAATAATATTGAGTTTCTCTCGAACAAAAACCAAAGGCTCTATCAATACTTACATCTTGTCTACAGTCCATGCGAATATGTGTTCAACCACGCAAAGCTAATTAACAAAACTAAACTTTTTATCAAGAAGTATAAAGAACATTTATTCTCTTATGTTTGGTCTATATATTATAAATCATCACTATATTGAAAAGGTCAAGTCAAACTTGCAAAACAAACATTACATGCCTGGGATTCTTGATCACGTGTTCATTTCCTCACGATCAAAAAAGAATAAATGTACGATGATTATACATACATTATAATGGACTATTGAAACCTGAAAGTGAACAGTGATTATTGAAGGAAAACAGCTGTTGGTTTGTACATAGGAAGCGATCCCTGTAGTCGTCCGATATGTTTGTATACACGTCCTTCCTGGAGTGTCCATCAATAACAATATATATATATCAAAACCCAAAAACATTCTCTCAAAGCCAGAAGAAAAGGGAAGAAATAATATGCAAACTGTAAAAAATCACTCACTGGTGAAATTCATTTCGGTAGGCCCTATATAGGAACAGAAAAGTGCAGTATCTGCACAACAAATCAGCAATCACAGAACATGTTTTTCAACACATAATATAAGGTGAGAGGAGACAAAGTTTTTGGGTGATAACCATAGGTATTGGTAGAAGCTGAAGCTTTATTGTTTAAAGACGTGAACTAAAACTAAAAACCAATCCAATTAGTTAATTGTTCATTAATATTCTAAGATATGTGCGATCGTTTCCTTGTTTCTGTTCGACATGTATGTGCTTAAATAATCTGATTCAATGGAAATTATCTATAGCCAGACGAATGCGCTTTGGAGCATCCCTTGAAGGACAGGATCAGGAGTGATCTGATTCTTCTTGAAGGGGCGGATGTGAGTTGTATCGGGTGGGTCACATTACCTATCGTAAACAGGTAAAAATAACATAACAAACGTTAGTCAGTCTGACTTTCATGGACTAAACCACCGGAAGTCCATTATCTTACATACGAGGAATTAACCAAAAACAAAAAAAACAAAAAAACCCGGTTAATATGTGTACAAGGTTGCTTACTTTGAATAAAATACAAAAATCCCCCAGTCATAATTGTGTTGTTTGATAATTTAGTTGTGCCGATGGTGAGTGTTTAAGCAAAACCTTAACTGTAAATGGGAAGTTAAACGGTTATTTTGTTTACTTTTCGAGGACAAATTAGGCTTGTACGGTATACACCAATCTGACTAAAGTCGAGATGCTTATTGCATATTTCCAATAAGCATCTCGACTTTAGTCAGATTGGGTATACACACACACCCGCACACACTTAGATTTTCCTCATTTCAAAGTTAATCATCTAGGTTTTCTATGACCCTTCGTATTGTTTTTGCGATCAGGATTTATAAACAAAAGGGCGATTTGTTGCCCCTTACTACAGCCCAAACGGCACATAAAACATGTCAAGTTAGGTTTAGAATGTATAAATAGAGGTGAAAAACAAACGAAACACGAAGCTCGATTACGACAACAACGATCAACGTCATTTAACTTATGTTTTGGATAATACTCATTTCAGGCGTTTTTGTCTGTGGTTTGCACTCGGCAGGCTCGATCGTCAGTCTGTATTTCTCAGATAAAGTTCGTAAAATTATACGGTGTTCTTAAATCGCCCACACGACTCAAAACATTAGGGCACTTGTGCGCATGCTCAGGTTCGGTGTTTGTTTAGATTGCCGGTACCTGAAAAATCAGAATTTCAATTTCAAATTGAAAATACTAAATGATGCCTAAACTGTTAATTTCTGGTAAAATAGAAAGCTCGCAACTTTTTCCTGCCTGGAAAAAATACAGAAAACCGCCCACTGCTTTTTTAAGTAAACAGTATTCTGGATTTTTGCGGAGAGTGAGTCTTTAAGGCATTCCCAAGCGGAAAATTAAGGAGTCCTTCGTTTAAGGGGGCTTCGTAAAAGTGGACCCAGTTTCCTCCGGAACGTCACAATATAAGTGAAATAATCTTGAGTGCGGGGTATAAAATCAATCAATCAAGCAACCAATCAATCAATCAATCAATCAATCAATCAATCAATCAATCAATCAATCAATCAATCAACCAACCAACCAACCATCCATCCATCCATCCATCCATCCAACCAACCAATCATAAACTTAGTATATTCAAGAAGACACTCAGTTTGATTTATTGATTGGTGTTTCACGCCGCACTCAAGATTGCCAAGATTTAATGGGGAGCAACTGAGTGAAGTGAGCCACAGACACTCTGAGTAAGGTTGACATTTATTGGCCATCCAGGGTTGGGTCTAAATCGGCTTTTTTAATAAATTGAAATAATTTTTAAGAAGTTTTCCCAAAAGCATTAGCCATCTTAGTTTGATGATTTAAAGTTTGATGATTTATAATTTATTTTTTTTAAAATATCTGTGTGGCAAACTTTCGTGCCATTGGTCTGACAAAGGCTTAATTACCATCTGTTTTCCTTATATTCTCATAACAATAACACATTGTAATTTCAATTCTCACCATTGCTAGGAATTTGGTCACAGGTGTCAATTATTTACTTATTTTGCAAATCAAATCATTGGCTGGATGAAACTGAGATAGATTGATTGGAGTTTTACGCCGCACTCAATATTATTTATATAAATGGCAACGAACAATAAGTTTTTCTCAAACAAACCTTTTTACTTAAAGTGGCATGAGCTGCCAAAATTAACACTTTTTTCATAATTTCTGATCGTCACGACAGTAAGAGACTTTGAAGGCTATCTAAAAACTAAATGATTGGCTTTGGAATGAGGAAAATCCATACAGCATGTGGCCTGTACGAAGTAAAAACGTGTTCGAAAAGTAAACACAATTTAAAGGGAAAGAAGATCTAAGCTTTATGCTAGTTTAGATGGAAAGAGTAGAGTTCATTTAGTCCAAAACAACTGTCTAATGTATGTTTTATCCCCTCGTAAGTGAATAATTGAAATTTGAAGGTGGCGTTACAATAGAGAATAAGCTCCCTAGGCCATTCACAAGGCCGCCACCATTTTTTCATTAGTTTTATCCAATTATTGTTGAATAAAAATTTAAGTGCGTTATAGAGTAGTCATGTGATGCAATTTAGCCAATGGCTGGCTAAGTAATGGCGCGCGGTTGCATACTGACCTATATATTCGGAGACAATCTTCCCACTTCAAGTTTGTCGCCATGTTTTTTTTTTACCTAAATCTACCTTTATACATTAGAGAGCGGTAAAAATACGTCATTATTGATCTAAAAATAGCTATACCAACATCTCGTCATCCTAAAAAGGGAAAATGGCTACACAGATAAGCCACTGAAAGGACATACTTCTGTCTGTTTTTATTAGCTACGGGGTCACTGGAGGTAATTGACGTGAAATGTTTTAAGTACTTTGACGGTTGTTATCGACGATAATCCCTATGTATTTCTAGAGATTTCCCCTCCTTTAAATAACCGGGACGACCATTCATTCATTCTAAGCCAAAGTTAGTTCAAAACAATACTTAATCGTACATTTTCGAGACTAGAAGCACTAAAAAGCTTCTGAATTATACGTCTTGTGAAAAATAGCCAATTATTTCAACATTCTGTTTTAACATCAAAATATCAACATTTTGGCAGCTCATGCCACTTTAAAATATATAGATTTTAAATGAAAATGACCACAGTAAAGTTACAAAACAGATTGTAAAAAAGATTTTGGTTGCAATTTTGTAGGTTAAATGAACACGTAATAATAAAACGGTTTCCCAAAAATGGCTTTTATAAGAATAGATGAAAATATCTGCACATTCATGTTTCAAGGTATACACCGACCTGTTTTACCTGCGACTGTCGATTTTTTCCCCGCATTATCAACTACTTCAAGTTAATTTTGGACAATGTATAGAATTTCCCGTATAATATGATAGTCTTGTTGTAAAATGAATCCATTATTAAACTAACAAGCTGTTTTGAATGCAAAGATCATGTTTATGTAATTTACTCATAAACTGAAGTCACAGCCTTGAGTCTTCCTCACATAGCAGCTTAGCGTAAATTTTCACATGAATGCCATAGCAATCCATACTGTAAAGATACGTTGTTATGGTAGTTAAAAATTTACGCTACGCGGTTTTGTGAAACAGGCTCCGGGACAGCATGTAATGAATCTCCCAACTAAGACTGATTTTGAAAAAGCTGATGTACAATTTCAACTGACATATACATGCACCCCCCTGGAATGTGGAAAATCATTGGTGTAGGGAGCTTGTTGGCAAATTGATATTGCAGAAATGATTGTGATCATAGAAGGCATCATTCTGGCGATAAGAAATCAACATTATTGACAATAAGCTATACAATTTATTCAGAATATCGTTCGCCAAATCCAAAGTGTATTTAAACAAAATAAAGAGGTGCTTGTAAGTATGAAACTTACCTGGCTTCACAGGGCGAACATATTGAAGTAAAAGTGTCACTTTGATTGTGTAGAACACATCCCTAGAGCAGAAGGTCAATAGCGCGTATAGCCTCCGTTAACTTCCAACGTTTCATCCCTCCAGCGAGACGTCGGATCTGTTGAAGAGGTAACTGCGCGGATTTGAATCCTTTAGAGCACATTTGGGGTAGGATGGGCAGAAACATTTAAGCCCTAGAGCCTCCTGTACAAAATCTGCAGGAAGTGAAAGCCGCATTACATCGGTGTTGGAGATAGTTACCTTTCAACAGATCCCACGTCTCACTGGAGGGATGAAACGCAGGCTGGAAGCTAACGGAGGCTATACGCGTTATTTACCCTCTGCTCTTGGGATGTGTTCTACACACTCAAAGTAACATTTTGACCTCTATATGTTTGCCCTGTGAAGCCAGATGGACTGTGAAGTTTCAAACTTACAAGCATCTTTTTATTTTGTTAAAATACACTTTTGATTTTGTTTCTGCAACATGAGTTTGCCAACAATCTCCCTACACCAATGCTTTTATCGGTTGGTGCAGACTTTCCAGGGGGTGCTTAACTTTTTTCTTTGTGTATAATACCGGGGAAATCCATGTTTCATAAGACCTATATGTAACCGGCCATTTAGCAATGCCATATATTGTTGTTTTGGTGTTTTTTATTTTAATCAAACTCTTGATAAGCGAAATACCAAAAATGGCTTTGTTCTTGTCTTGTCATTAAATTGTATCCACTTACGGACCGGGTCAACTAACCGTTGAACCACTATTATATTAGAGAATTCCCAAACTCACTGAATGTCTTTCTTTCGGTCAATTTGTGAGGTCACTGTGGTCAATCCATTGTACTTCATAGCTTAATGGCTGAATTTGATTTAGTGGAATAAACTAGTTAGCTCTTTACCCTGCTTAGAGCAAACGTTGTCTTCCTGTGGCCATATTGACCTTGAGAGAGTCATTGGCCGAACGACCCAGCCTTTCACTATCGTAATACTTGTGTTCAATGCTACTTTGCCCTCTACTTTACAATATAATATTCTAGTTGATTGATGGTTGTCCATAGTGAACGTGACTTAGATACAATGTTCCCATGTTGATGTCGTCTTCTCCACAACTATCGTTCGTCTCCATGGTGATTTGATAACCAGTGAATGGTGTGTATTCGCCACCAAATATTCAGCCAAATTCAAAATGTAGTAGCTCATGTAAGCCGATTGGTGTCGATTATTTCGATGTAATTTTAACAAGATCTTCACGACAGCCTCATTTTTTTATCACCAACTAGGTAAACATTCGTGCGACTATACATTTTGTAATTTGTTCGTCAACAGAAACACTAAAACGGTGGCGTGAACTCAATGTTTGAAAGGATGTAATAGTAATGAGTACTTCTCGAACTGTGCTAGAACTAAAAACTTGTATGTGATTACTGTGGACGTTTGTTGGCAATATGAGTGGTAACAAAAGGTATTGTTACGAGACAAAATAATCATCGAAGTAACATATTTAGATTTTTATCAAAATGGAACCAGGTGACGTAAATGCTGTTGTCAGGCGACGCCACTCCTCGCGCAATGCTGTTCTCAGGCGACGCCACTCCTCGTGCAATACTGTTCTCAGGCGACGCCACTCCTCGTGCAATACTCTTCTCAGGCGACACCACTCATTGTGCAATGCTTTTCTCAGGCGACGCCACTCCTCGTGCAATACTGTTCTCAGGCAACGCCACTCCTTGTGCAATGTTGTTCTCAGGCGATGCCACTCCTCGTGCAATGTTGTTCTCAGGCGACGCCACTCCTCGTGCAATGTTGTTCTCAGGCAACGCCACTCCTCGTGCAATGCTGTTTTCAATTCATACGAACATAAATTATGAATTTAAGTGGCATGATCTGCATTATTTCACTTTTTTGCCGCTAAGTTACTCTGGTTATTTACAGGCAGGCCTGCTGTTTCGGTTCAAAATTTGGTGAATAAAATGCAACATAAAAAAGTTGGTGGAGTGACGAGGACACACTACTTCCATAATTCTGTTGTATGAGAAACTGTCTGTAGGAATTATACGTATAACTTTATCCACCTGAGAAGTAACAAGGGATCGAACTGTCATGATATTCCAGGAGCTCTTAAGCTCTATAACTTCTGTCACGATTACTTTGTACTTTTACTGGATACCACATCTGTGTTACCGGAAACCTTTAGTCTCTATGTGTCACACAAGAGATACGCAATCAAACCTCTAATAGTTTGGTCTACGTGAACTTGTAAAACACACTGACAGACTAACTCCAACTTTGATAGCTTTGATCATTATCATTGGTAGACAAGTAAACGTTGGAAGCTTTTAAGTGAGAGTGGGAACAGGTGGTGGCGAGGTGAATTAACGTGGATGTGCCTCTGGGTGTTGATTACAGCTATCTCTCGAGTGAATGTGGATGAAGATTACATGAGAATCAGTTCATCAATAGAACGCTATAAACATCATTGTTTGTTGAGATTTGGACTCTAAGCGGCATAGGAACTCCCTCATGTCATTTCAATTCCATAGAGTTTTCTCAAATGTAACACTTTTCACAAGTTGAAGTATTTTATGGCAACAATTTCATTTAACACATATATCCCTACATATTGCTCTAATATACAACTGGTGCACAATGTCAAAATCGAGTATCACGTGACTACGTATTTTACTTATGGCTTCGGCCAATTCCGATCCTTAAGCTGCGAAAATCACATATCAGAATAACGGTACCATATTAGATATTATAATGAAGCTGCAGTTGTTCACTTTGTTCTGACACCATAGATCCGCATCTACGGTTCTTCCCACAAGTCTTCTTTTAAACTTAATTCTGTGACAAGGTTAGGTTATTGAAGAATATGTATCCTGTTTTGGTTCAGTAAAAAGTGGCAAGAGCAGCTGTTGATTTTCACGACTTTATTTACGTTGACGTTGGAATGAAAAAAAATCTATAAATCCATCCCCCCCCCCAATAATTGGCCTATAAAAATTATGGAGTTTTCAAGCACGATAGTTAAAGGGCCGTTAAGTGATTAAATGGCAGAAACGGTTGAAAACTGGGGCTTCGCCGCAAATCTTATATGAATGCAACAAATGTACAGTTTCTGATGATTAAAAGAACAAAACCTCGCCCTACCACTCAATCTGTCTTGATGTTGTGATAGTCCATCGTCTGATCGCAATGTTTGCTATTCTCCGTTTAAGAAAAATCTCTATCTTTATATGCCAGAATAGCTTAGACAGATGTCGGTGATTTAGTACCCGCGAGCTTCGGCAGCCCCCACCCGGTCCTTCGCGTGATTGTGCTGTGATTTTGTCTCCCACTTAAAACATGTTTCGCAACCACGCCCAACAACTCAAACGGTCTTGCTGTAAGATTATTTTGATAGTTGATCGCCTTGTCACAATACTTCTACTGTAAATTTGACCATTTATTTTTCAAATGTCAACTGTTCAATGCTAGAAATGGCCTGGAACGCACCACCAGCTATTTCGAACCCTGGAGGGGCCCTAGACCCTCGCGTGATTGTGCTGTCATAGTGACCCACCTGTCGGCAGATTCATGGCTACGTTACTGAGGGAGAGCATACATATTATCTGAAAGACTTTAAAGCTGTTTGGGTGCGTACTTTATTTTTAACGATAGTCTTAACTAGAAGGATCAAATACATTTTATAGACACATGTAAAAAACCAATCAAGAAATATTTGTATTCTGATCCATATTAGAAATTTTTATCGCCTGTTACTCCCTAATTTTCCCTTATTTCTGGTATGGTAACGTATTATGGGAAAACACCAACCAAACTCACCTTCAGTCACTATTTTTTGTTACAAAAGCGATCTATCCGAATTATAACTTTTTCAGGAAAACTTCAGCAATCTCAACCTTTATTTAGTAAACTTAACATTCTGACACTCTTCCAACTCAGTTCGTATACTTCCATCATTTCCATCTATAAATTCCGGTATCATTATGTTTACTGTATGAAAGCGTTTATTCAGAAAAGGTTAATTCATGTAATGGGATAAACTCTGTGTTCAGGGCCATATTTTTATATAGATTTTCTCTTCAAGTTATTGGCTGTTGAAGACACATAGGAACAGGATAACTGCCACTTTAATCCAAAACGTTCTTTGTTTGATAGACATTCATTATAATACACGCATGTCATATACTATAAGGTCTATCCGCTGTGTGGTATTTAATTGTTTTAATGAGAAACCATCGGAAGTCCCAATGTCTTTTTTTGCTTTATCTCACGGTCAAGGCATTCGTGATAAGCTCTTAGCACAAGTAAAAATATCTGAAATGTGTATCTAATTAAGAATCACCAGATTTATGAGGGAATAATTCTCAATGCCTTTGAACTAAATGGACTATGTGTGTCAGTCACGCAACATTCAATTAGATATATCAACTGTATGGATTTAATGTGATATTTATCTTGGCTGTGTTCAATTTGACAAGAAAGTTGTTTGTAATAAAGCATTGAGAATGATAAAGATTATTTCATTAATGTTTTACGCCACGTTCCGCATTTAGTGCGATATGAAATGAAGTAATTAATATATGATCGAAATAAGTATTTTAGAGTAGATATGAAGCACAATTGTGTTATACCCTGGAAACAGGAAAAAATTCCTTAAAAGCACACTTGCCGCGAAAAAAAAAAACAGTGGGTGGTTTTCTGTATTTTTCCGAGACAGAAGAAGTTAGAAGTTTTGCCTCATTTAGTATTTTTAATTTGAAATTTAAAATTAGATTTATCAAGTACCCGCAATGTAAACAAACCCCGAACCGGAACATGTTCACAACCGCCCTAATGTCTGAATCATGTGAGTGATCTAACTGCAGAGTATAATTTTACGTAATTTTACGTATCAGAGAAATGCAGAGTGACGATCGGGTAAGAGTGACTCTAAAAGCCTGCGCATAATTTGAGTGTATACCACAGATAAAAGGGCCTGGAATGGGGGTAATTTAGCCACTAAGTTAACCGACACTGATCGTTGTTTTTTTTGTTTGTTTTTCACCTCAATTTCTACATTCTAAACCTAACTGGGCATGTTTCATATCTTTAATTTTAGTGGTTTTGGTCGTAGTAAGAAAATTGGTTTTATTATCAAATGTTCAACAGGCTACGGCGACAAGTCGGTCTTTAAACGAACAGTTTACCTAACGAACAGTTTACCTAACGAAATGAAAATAATCTACTAGGACAAATTGTTTTTCTTAGAGGAATTTATTGATGTACTTTTGTCATTACAAACTTCGAAATCATATTTTTTAACGTTGAACGTCGGCATTCAATAGAGCATTTGCCAGTTTTTCGCGCACGAATCATATGACGCGGTGACACCAAGCTTAGACAAGCACAGCGTCCAATTAGGCTCCAGGTATAAATTCAATATGCTCTTACACCATGTTGACCATTTCAACAAAACCCAATTCCTTAAAGTACTTCCGCCAGGTGCTGTCTTCGTCGGCAGTGTTCGTGATCCCTTAAATCTCACCATATCGGCCTTTGAATATTATTTATATGTTTGGAACGCGCCCCTATACAATAAAATTCCAGGCAAAAAGAAATTGCATGAGTACTTACATAATCGTGAAAAATACGACAGGCGACCTGGATTATCTTTTACAAACAATCGCATGGCGTATGATTTTGGTCTGCCAGAAA
Source organism: Lepidochitona cinerea (assembly GCA_963971465.1). Taxonomy (NCBI): domain Eukaryota; kingdom Metazoa; phylum Mollusca; class Polyplacophora; order Chitonida; family Tonicellidae; genus Lepidochitona; species Lepidochitona cinerea. The sequence continues at coordinate 53,019,586 of OZ020553.1, forward strand.
AACATTTTCGAAACAAGTCGTATATTAGAGAATATCTCAAGTTACTAGACAACACGTTTGACTTAGTTACTGAAGTTGAACATTTCTATGAATCGTTGATTTTATTAAGACGTCTTTCTTGGACTTTTATCAGATACTTTTTATCACACGAAATTCTTTCAAGATAAGGGACAATATCGAGTTACAAGAATCCGAGTTGGAGTACCATAGAAATTTCTCAATGGCTGACAGTCTATTTTACAGGCAATTTTGTGAAACGGTTTCACGAGAAGATGCGATCGCAAGGTTTAGATTTCAAAGCGGAAGTAAATTAGTTTCAAACGATACAAGAACAAGTCAGATCTCATTGCAAATCGAAGTCAAGTAAGGGGGGCACACATACAAAATATAACAAGTATTTTGTGGTTACAACTGAAGATTGTCGTTTGATGTTTTTAACGGAATTTTTAAGCATATCTCGACAAAAACTTGTGGAAATGATGCATTTGAAGCACTAACTAGTTTGTGAAGATTCTAGTCTACAGTCATGCACTAACCAGTTTGTGAAGATTTTAGTCTACAGTCATGCACTAACCAGTTTGTGAAAATTCTAGTCTACAGTCATGCACTCACCAGTTTGTGAAGATTCTAGTCTACAGTCATGCACTAACCAGTTTGTGAAAATTCTAGTCTACAGTCATGCACTCACCAGTTTGTGAAGATTCTAGTCTACAGTCATGCACTAACTAGTTTGTGAAGATTCTGGTCTACAGTCATGCACTAACAAGTTTGTGAAGATTCTAGTCTACAGTCATGCACTAACCAGTTTGTGAAGATTCTAGTCTACGGCCATGCACTAACTAGTTTGTGAAGATTCTAGTCTACAGTCATGCACTAACCAGTTTGTGAAGATTCTAGTCTACAGTCATGCACTAACCAGTTTGTGAAGATTCTAGTCTACAGTCATGCACTAACTAGTTTGTGAAGATTCTGGTCTACAGTCATGCACTAACCAGTTTGTGAAGATTCTGATCTACAGTCATGCACTAACTAGTTTGTGAAGATTCTGGTCTACAGTCATGCACTAACTAGTTTGTGAAGATTCTACTCTACAGTCATGCACTAACTAGTTTGTGAAGATTCTGGTCTACAGTCATGCACTAACTAGTTTGTGAAGATTCTAGTCTACAGTCATGCACTAACCAGTTTGTGAAGATTCTAGTCTACAGTCATGCACTAACCAGTTTGTGAAGATTCTAGTCTACAGTCATGCACTAAGCAGTTTGTGAAGACTCTAGTTTACAGTCATGCACTAAGCAGTTTGTGAAGATTCTAGTCTACAGTCATGCACTAACCAGTTTGTGAAGATTCTAGTCCACAGTCATGCACTAAGCAGTTTGTGAAGATTCTAGTCTACATTCATGCACTAACTAGTTTGTGAAGATTCTAGTCTACAGTCATGCACTAACCAGTTTGTGAAGATTCTAGTCTACAGTCATGCACTAACTAGTTTGTGAAGATTCTAGTCCACAGTCATGCACTAAGCAGTTTGTGAAGATTCTAGTCTACAGTCATGCACTAACCAGTTTGTGAAGATTCTAGTCGACAGTCATGCACTAACTAGTTTGTGAAGATTCTGGTCTACAGTCATGCACTAACTAGTTTGTGAATATTCTACTCTACAGTCATACACTAACTAGTTTGTGAAGATTCTGGTCTACAGTCATGCACTAACTAGTTTGTGAAGATTCTAGTCTACAGTCATGCACTAACCAGTTTGTGAAGATTTTAGTCTACAGTCATGCACTAACTAGTTTGTGAAGATTCTAGTCTACAGTCATGCACTAACCAGTTTGTGAAGATTCTAGTCTACAGTCATGCACTAACTAGTTTGTGAAGATTCTAGTCCACAGTCATGCACTAAGCAGTTTGTGAAGATTCTAGTCTACAGTCATGCACTAACCAGTTTGTGAAGATTCTAGTCGACAGTCATGCACTAACTAGTTTGTGAAGATTCTGGTCTACAGTCATGCACTAACTAGTTTGTGAATATTCTACTCTACAGTCATACACTAACTAGTTTGTGAAGATTCTGGTCTACAGTCATGCACTAACTAGTTTGTGAAGATTCTAGTCTACAGTCATGCACTAACCAGTTTGTGAAGATTTTAGTCTACAGTCATGCACTAACCAGTTTGTGAAAATTCTAGTCTACCGTCATGCACTCACCAGTTTGTGAAGATTCTAGTCTACAGTCATGCACTAACCAGTTTGTGAAAATTCTAGTCTACAGTCATGCACTCACCAGTTTGTGAAGATTCTAGTCTACAGTCATGCACTAACTAGTTTGTGAAGATTCTGGTCTACAGTCATGCACTAACAAGTTTGTGAAGATTCTAGTCTACAGTCATGCACTAACCAGTTTGTGAAGATTCTAGTCTACGGCCATGCACTAACTAGTTTGTGAAGATTCTAGTCTACAGGCATGCACTAACCAGTTTGTGAAGATTCTAGTCTACAGTCATGCACTAACCAGTTTGTGAAGATTCTAGTCTACAGTCATGCACTAACTAGTTTGTGAAGATTCTGGTCTACAGTCATGCACTAACCAGTTTGTGAAGATTCTGATCTACAGTCATGCACTAACTAGTTTGTGAAGATTCTGGTCTACAGTCATGCACTAACTAGTTTGTGAAGATTCTACTCTACAGTCATGCACTAACTAGTTTGTGAAGATTCTGGTCTACAGTCATGCACTAACTAGTTTGTGAAGATTCTAGTCTACAGTCATGCACTAACCAGTTTGTGAAGATTCTAGTCTACAGTCATGCACTAACCAGTTTGTGAAGATTCTAGTCTACAGTCATGCACTAACCAGTTTGTGAAGACTCTAGTTTACAGTCATGCACTAAGCAGTTTGTGAAGATTCTAGTCTACAGTCATGCACTAACCAGTTTGTGAAGATTCTAGTCCACAGTCATGCACTAAGCAGTTTGTGAAGATTCTAGTCTACATTCATGCACTAACTAGTTTGTGAAGATTCTAGTCTACAGTCATTCACTAACCAGTTTGTGAAGATTCTAGTCTACAGTCATGCACTAACTAGTTTGTGAAGATTCTAGTCCACAGTCATGCACTAAGCAGTTTGTGAAGATTCTAGTCTACAGTCATGCACTAAGCAGTTTGTGAAGATTCTAGTCGACAGTCATGCACTAACTAGTTTGTGAAGATTCTGGTCTACAGTCATGCACTAACTAGTTTGTGAATATTCTACTCTACAGTCATACACTAACTAGTTTGTGAAGATTCTGATCTACAGTCATGCACTAACTAGTTTGTGAAGATTCTAGTCTACAGTCATGCACTAACCAGTTTGTGAAGATTCTAGTCTACAGTCATGCACTAACCAGTTTGTGAAGATTCTAGTCTACAGCCATGCACTAAGCAGTTTGTGAAGATTCTAGTCTACAGTCATGCACTAACCAGTTTGTGAAGATTCTAGTCTACGGTCATGCACTAACTGGTTTGTGAAGATTCTAGTCTACAATCATGCACTAACAATGTTTGTGAAGATTCTAGTCTACAGTCATGCACTAACCAGTTTGTGAAGATTCTAGTCTACAGTCATGCACTAACCAGTTTGTGAAGATTCTGGTCTACAGTCATGCACTAACTAGTTTGTGAAGATTCTGGTCTACAGTCATGCACTAACCAGTTTGTGAAGATTCTGGTCTACAGTCATGCACTAACTAGTTTGTGAAGATTCTGGTCTACAGTCATGCACTAACTAGTTTGTGAAGATTCTAGTCTACAGTCATGCACTAACCAGTTTGTGAAGATTCTAGTCTACAGTCATGCACTAAGCAGTTTGTGAAGATTCTAGTCTACAGTCATGCACTAACTAGTTTGTGAAGACTCTAGTTTACAGTCATGCACTAAGCAGTTTGTGAAGATTCTAGTCTACAGTCATGCACTAAACAGTTTGTGAAGATTCTAGTCCACAGTCATGCATTAACCAGTTTGTGAAGATTCTAGTCTACAGTCATGCACTAAGCAGTTTGTGAAGATTCTAGTCCACAGTCATGCACTAAGCAGTTTGTGAAGATTCTAGTCCACAGTCATGCACTAACCAGTTTGTGAAGATTCTAGTCCACAGTCATGCACTAACCAGTTTGTGAAGATTCTAGTCCACAGTCATGCACTAACTAGTTTGTGAAGATTCTAGTCTACAGTCATGCACTATCTAGTTTGTGAAGATTCTAGTCTACAGTCATGTACTTACTAGTTTGTGAAGATTCTAGTCCACAGTCATGCACTAACCAGTTTGTGAAGATTCTAGTCCACAGTCATGCACTAACTAGTTTGTGAAGATTCTAGTCTACAGTCATGCACTATCTAGTTTGTGAAGATTCTAGTCTACAGTCATGCACTAAGCAGTTTGTGAAGAATATAGTCTACAGTCATGCACTAAGCAGTTTGTGAAGATTCTAGTATACAGTCATGCACTAAGCAGTTTGTGAAGATTCTAGTCTACAGTCATACACTAACTAGTTTGTGAAGATTCTAGTCTACAGTCATGCACTAACTAGTTTGTAAAGATTCTAGTCTACAGTCATGCACTAACCAGTTTGTGAAGATTCTAGTCTACAGTCATGCACTAACCAGTTTGTGAAGATTCTAGTCTACAGTCATGCACTAACCAGTTTGTGAAGATTCTAGTCTACAGCCATGCACTAACCAGTTTGTGGAGATTCTAGTCTACAGTCATGCACTTACCAGTTTGTGAAGATTCTAGTCCACAGTCATGCACTAACCAGTTTGTGAAGATTCTAGTCCACAGTCATGCACTAAGCAGTTTGTGAAGATTCTAGTCTACAGTCATGCACTAACCAGTTTGTGAAGATTCTAGTCTACAGTCATGCACTAACTAGTTTGTGAAGATTCTAGTCTACAGTCATGCACTAACCAGTTTGTGAAGATTCTAGTCTACAGTCATGCACTAACTAGTTTGTGAAGATTCTAGTCTACAGTCATGCACTAACTAGTTTGTGAAGATTCTAGTCTACAGTCATGCACTAACTAGTTTGTGAAGATTCTAGTCTACAGTCATGCACTAACTAGTTTGTGAAGATTCTCGTCTACAGTCATGCACTAAGTAGTTTGTGAAGATTCTAGTCTACAGTCATGCACTAACCAGTTTGTGAAGATTCTAGTCTACAGTCATGCACTAACCAGTTTGTGAAGATTCTAGTCTACAGTCATGCACTAACCAGTTTGTGAAGATTTTAGTCTACAGTCATGCACTAACTAGTTTGTGAAGATTCTAGTCTACAGTCATGCACTCACCAGTTTATGAAGATTCTAGTCTACAGTCATGCACTAACTAGTTTGTGAAGATTCTAGTCTACAGTCATGCACTAACTAGTTTGTGAAGATTCTAGTCTACAGTCATGCACTAACCAGTTTGTGAAGATTCTAGTCTACAGTCATGCACTAACTAGTTTGTGAAGATTCTAGTCTACAGTCATGCACTAACCAGTTTGTGAAGATTCTAGTCCACAGTCATGCACTAACCAGTTTGTGAAGATTCTAGTCCACAGTCATGCACTAAGCAGTTTGTGAAGATTCTAGTCTAAAGTCATGCACTAACCAGTTTGTGAAGATTCTAGTCTACAGTCATGCACTAACTAGTTTGTGAAGATTCTAGTCTACAGTCATGCACTAACCAGTTTGTGAAGATTCTAGTCTACAGTCATGCACTAACCAGTTTGTGAAGATTCTAGTCTACAGTCATGCACTAAGCAGTTTGTGAAGATTCTAGTCTACAGTCATGCACTAACTGGTTTGTGAAGATTCTAGTCTACAGTCATGCACTAACTATTTTGTGAAGATTCTAGTCTACAGTCATGCACTAACCAGTTTGTGAAGATTCTAGTCTACAGTCATGCACTAAGCAGTTTGTGAAAATTCTAGTCTACAGTCATGCACTAAGCAGTTTGTGAAGATTCTAGTCTACAGTCATGCACTAACTAGTTTGTGAAGATTCTAGTCTACAGTCATGCACTCACCAGTTTGTGAAGATTCTAGTCTACAGTCATGCACTAACTAGTTTGTGAAGATTCTAGTCTACAGTCATGCACTAACTAGTTTGTGAAGATTCTAGTCTACAGTCATGCACTCACCAGTTTGTGAAGATTCTAGTCTACAGTCATGCACTAACTAGTTTGTGAAGATACTAGTCTACAGTCATGCACTAACCAGTTTGTGAAGATTCTAGTCTACAGTCATGCACTAACCAGTTTATGAAGATTCTAGTCTACAGTCATGCACTAAGCAGTTTGTGAAGATTCTAGTATACAGTCATGCACTAACTAGTTTGTGAAGATTCTAGTCTACAGTCATGCACTCACCAGTTTGTGAAGATTCTAGTCTACAGTCATGCACTAACTAGTTTGTGAAGATTCTAGTCTACAGTCATGCACTAACCAGTTTGTGAAGATTCTAGTCTACAGTCATGCACTAACCAGTTTGTGAAGATTCTAGTCTACAGTCATGCACTAACCAGTTTGTGAAGATTCTAGTCCACAGTCATGCACTAACTAGTTTGTGAAGTTTCTAGTCTACAGTCATGCACTCACCAGTTTGTGAAGATTCTAGTCTACAGTCATGTACTAACTAGTTTGTGAAGATTCTAGTCTACAGTCATGCACTAACCAGTTTGTGAAGATTCTAGTCCACAGTCATGCACTAACTAGTTTGTGAAGATTCTAGTCTACAGTCATGCACTACCCAGTTTGTGAAGATTCTAGTCTACAGTCATGCAATAACTAGTTTGTGAAGATTCTAGTCCACAGTCATGCACTAAGCAGTTTGTGAAGATTCTGGTCCACAGTCATGCACTAAGCAGTTTGTGAAGATTCTAGTCTACAGTCATGCACTAACCAGTTTGTGAAGATTCTAGTCTACAGGCATGCACTAACCAGTTTGTGAAGATTCTAGTCTACAGTCATGCACTAACCAGTTTGTGAAGATTCTAGTCTACAGTCATGCACTAACTAGTTTGTGAAGATTCTGGTCTACAGTCATGCACTAACCAGTTTGTGAAGATTCTGATCTACAGTCATGCACTAACTAGTTTGTGAAGATTCTGGTCTACAGTCATGCACTAACTAGTTTGTGAAGATTCTACTCTACAGTCATGCACTAACTAGTTTGTGAAGATTCTGGTATACAGTCATGCACTAACTAGTTTGTGAAGATTCTAGTCTACAGTCATGCACTAACCAGTTTGTGAAGATTCTAGTCTACAGTCATGCACTAACCAGTTTGTGAAGATTCTAGTCTACAGTCATGCACTAACCAGTTTGTGAAGACTCTAGTTTACAGTCATGCACTAAGCAGTTTGTGAAGATTCTAGTCTACAGTCATGCACTAACCAGTTTGTGAAGATTCTAGTCCACAGTCATGCACTAAGCAGTTTGTGAAGATTCTAGTCTACATTCATGCACTAACTAGTTTGTGAAGATTCTAGTCTACAGTCATGCACTAACCAGTTTGTGAAGATTCTAGTCTACAGTCATGCACTAACTAGTTTGTGAAGATTCTAGTCCACAGTCATGCACTAAGCAGTTTGTGAAGATTCTATTCTACAGTCATGCACTAAGCAGTTTGTGAAGATTCTAGTCGACAGTCATGCACTAACTAGTTTGTGAAGATTCTGGTCTACAGTCATGCACTAACTAGTTTGTGAATATTCTACTCTACAGTCATACACTAACTAGTTTGTGAAGATTCTGATCTACAGTCATGCACTAACTAGTTTGTGAAGATTCTAGTCTACAGTCATGCACTAACAAGTTTGTGAAGATTCTAGTCTACAGTCATGCACTAACCAGTTTGTGAAGATTCTAGTCTACAGCCATGCACTAAGCAGTTTGTGAAGATTCTAGTCTACAGTCATGCACTAACCAGTTTGTGAAGATTCTAGTCTACGGTCATGCACTAACTGGTTTGTGAAGATTCTAGTCTACAATCATGCACTTACAATGTTTGTGAAGATTCTAGTCTACAGTCATGCACTAACCAGTTTGTGAAGATTCTAGTCTACAGTCATGCACTAACCAGTTTGTGAAGATTCTGGTCTACAGTCATGCACTAACTAGTTTGTGAAGATTCTGGTCTACAGTCATGCACTAACCAGTTTGTGAAGATTCTGGTCTACAGTCAAGCACTAACTAGTTTCTGAAGATTTTACTCTACAGTCATGCACTAACTAGTTTGTGAAGATTCTGGTCTACAGTCATGCACTAACTAGTTTGTGAAGATTCTAGTCTACAGTCATGCACTAACCAGTTTGTGAAGATTCTAGTCTACAGTCATGCACTAAGCAGTTTGTGAAGATTCTAGTCTACAGTCATGCACTAACTAGTTTGTGAAGACTCTAGTTTACAGTCATGCACTAACCAGTTTGTGAAGATTCTAGTCTACAGTCATGCACTAAACAGTTTGTGAAGATTCTAGTCCACAGTCATGCACTAACCAGTTTGTGAAGATTCTAGTCTACAGTCATGCACTAAGCAGTTTGTGAAGATTCTAGTCCACAGTCATGCACTAAGCAGTTTGTGAAGATTCTAGTCCACAGTCATGCACTAACCAGTTTGTGAAGATTCTAGTCCACAGTCATGCACTAACCAGTTTGTGAAGATTCTAGTCCACAGTCATGCACTAACTAGTTTGTGAAGATTCTAGTCTACAGTCATGCACTATCTAGTTTGTGAAGATTCTAGTCTACAGTCATGCACTTACTAGTTTGTGAAGATTCTAGTCCACAGTCATGCACTAACCAGTTTGTGAAGATTCTAGTCCACAGTCATGCACTAACTAGTTTGTGAAGATTCTAGTCTACAGTCATGCACTATCTAGTTTGTGAAGATTCTAGTCTACAGTCATGCACTAAGCAGTTTGTGAAGAATCTAGTCTACAGTCATGCACTAAGCAGTTTGTGAAGATTCTAGTATACAGTCATGCACTAAGCAGTTTGTGAAGATTCTAGTCTACAGTCATACACTAACTAGTTTGTGAAGATTCTAGTCTACAGTCATGCACTAACTAGTTTGTGAAGATTCTAGTCTACAGTCATGCACTAACCAGTTTGTGAAGATTCTAGTCTACAGTCATGCACTAAGCAGTTTGTGAAGATTCTAGTCTACAGTCATGCACTAACCAGTTTGTGAAGATTCTAGTCTACAGCCATGCACTAAGCAGTTTGTGAAGATTCTAGTCTACAGTCATGCACTAAGCAGTTTGTGAAGATTCTAGTCTACAGTCATGCACTAACTAGTTTGTGAAGATTCTTGTCTACAGTCATGCACTAACCAGTTTGTGAAGATTCTAGTCTACAGTCATGCACTAAGCAGTTTGTGAAGATTCTGGTCTACAGTCATGCACTAAGCAGTTTGTGAAGAATCTAGTCTACAGCCATGCACTAACCAGTTTGTGGAGATTCTAGTCTACAGTCATGCACTTACCAGTTTGTGAAGATTCTAGTCCACAGTCATGCACTAACCAGTTTGTGAAGATTCTAGTCCACAGTCATGCACTAAGCAGTTTGTGAAGATTCTAGTCTACAGTCATGCACTAACCAGTTTGTGAAGATTCTAGTCTACAGTCATGCACTAACTAGTTTGTGAAGATTCTAGTCTACAGTCATGCACTAACCAGTTTGTGAAGATTCTAGTCTACAGTCATGCACTAACTAGTTTGTGAAGATTCTAGTCTACAGTCATGCACTAACTAGTTTGTGAAGATTCTAGTCTACAGTCATGCACTAACTAGTTTGTGAAGATTCTAGTCTACAGTCATGCACTAACTAGTTTGTGAAGATTCTAGTCTACAGTCATGCACTAAGTAGTTTGTGAAGATTCTAGTCTACAGTCATGCACTAACCAGTTTGTGAAGATTCTAGTCTACAGTCATGCACTAACCAGTTTGTGAAGATTCTAGTCTACAGTCATGCACTAACCAGTTTGTGAAGATTTTAGTCTACAGTCATGCACTAACTAGTTTGTGAAGATTCTAGTCTACAGTCATGCACTCACCAGTTTATGAAGATTCTAGTCTACAGTCATGCACTAACTAGTTTGTGAAGATTCTAGTCTACAGTCATGCACTAACTAGTTTGTGAAGATTCTAGTCTACAGTCATGCACTCACCAGTTTGTGAAGATTCTAGTCTACAGTCATGCACTAACTAGTTTGTGAAGATTCTAGTCTACAGTCATGCACTAACCAGTTTGTGAAGATTCTAGTCCACAGTCATGCACTAACCAGTTTGTGAAGATTCTAGTCCACAGTCATGCACTAAGCAGTTTGTGAAGATTCTAGTCTACAGTCATGCACTAACCAGTTTGTGAAGATTCTAGTCTACAGTCATGCACTAACTAGTTTGTGAAGATTCTAGTCTACAGTCATGCACTAACCAGTTTGTGAAGATTCTAGTCTACAGTCATGCACTAACCAGTTTGTGAAGATTCTAGTCTACAGTCATGCACTAAGCAGTTTGTGAAGATTCTAGTCTACAGTCATGCACTAACTGGTTTGTGAAGATTCTAGTCTACAGTCATGCACTAACTATTTTGTGAAGATTCTAGTCTACAGTCATGCACTAACCAGTTTGTGAAGATTCTAGTCTACAGTCATGCACTAAGCAGTTTGTGAAAATTCTAGTCTACAGTCATGCACTAACCAGTTTGTGAAGATTCTAGTCTACAGTCATGCACTAACTAGTTTGTGAAGATTCTAGTCTACAGTCATGCACTCACCAGTTTGTGAAGATTCTAGTCTACAGTCATGCACTAACTAGTTTGTGAAGATTCTAGTCTACAGTCATGCACTAACTAGTTTGTGAAGATTCTAGTCTACAGTCATGCACTCACCAGTTTGTGAAGATTCTAGTCTACAGTCATGCACTAACTAGTTTGTGAAGATTCTAGTCTACAGTCATGCACTAACCAGTTTGTGAAGATTCTAGTATACAGTCATGCACTAAGCAGTTTGTGAAGATTCTAGTCTACAGTCATACACTAACTAGTTTGTGAAGATTCTAGTCTACAGTCATGCACTAACTAGTTTGTGAAGATTCTAGTCTACAGTCATGCACTAACCAGTTTGTGAAGATTCTAGTCTACAGTCATGCACTAAGCAGTTTGTGAAGATTCTAGTCTACAGTCATGCACTAACCAGTTTGTGAAGATTCTAGTCTACAGCCATGCACTAAGCAGTTTGTGAAGATTCTAGTCTACAGTCATGCACTAAGCAGTTTGTGAAGATTCTAGTCTACAGTCATGCACTAACTAGTTTGTGAAGATTCTTGTCTACAGTCATGCACTAACCAGTTTGTGAAGATTCTAGTCTACAGTCATGCACTAAGCAGTTTGTGAAGATTCTGGTCTACAGTCATGCACTAAGCAGTTTGTGAAGAATCTAGTCTACAGCCATGCACTAACCAGTTTGTGGAGATTCTAGTCTACAGTCATGCACTTACCAGTTTGTGAAGATTCTAGTCCACAGTCATGCACTAACCAGTTTGTGAAGATTCTAGTCCACAGTCATGCACTAAGCAGTTTGTGAAGATTCTAGTCTACAGTCATGCACTAACCAGTTTGTGAAGATTCTAGTCTACAGTCATGCACTAACTAGTTTGTGAAGATTCTAGTCTACAGTCATGCACTAACCAGTTTGTGAAGATTCTAGTCTACAGTCATGCACTAACTAGTTTGTGAAGATTCTAGTCTACAGTCATGCACTAACTAGTTTGTGAAGATTCTAGTCTACAGTCATGCACTAACTAGTTTGTGAAGATTCTAGTCTACAGTCATGCACTAACTAGTTTGTGAAGATTCTAGTCTACAGTCATGCACTAAGTAGTTTGTGAAGATTCTAGTCTACAGTCATGCACTAACCAGTTTGTGAAGATTCTAGTCTACAGTCATGCACTAACCAGTTTGTGAAGATTCTAGTCTACAGTCATGCACTAACCAGTTTGTGAAGATTTTAGTCTACAGTCATGCACTAACTAGTTTGTGAAGATTCTAGTCTACAGTCATGCACTCACCAGTTTATGAAGATTCTAGTCTACAGTCATGCACTAACTAGTTTGTGAAGATTCTAGTCTACAGTCATGCACTAACTAGTTTGTGAAGATTCTAGTCTACAGTCATGCACTCACCAGTTTGTGAAGATTCTAGTCTACAGTCATGCACTAACTAGTTTGTGAAGATTCTAGTCTACAGTCATGCACTAACCAGTTTGTGAAGATTCTAGTCCACAGTCATGCACTAACCAGTTTGTGAAGATTCTAGTCCACAGTCATGCACTAAGCAGTTTGTGAAGATTCTAGTCTACAGTCATGCACTAACCAGTTTGTGAAGATTCTAGTCTACAGTCATGCACTAACTAGTTTGTGAAGATTCTAGTCTACAGTCATGCACTAACCAGTTTGTGAAGATTCTAGTCTACAGTCATGCACTAACCAGTTTGTGAAGATTCTAGTCTACAGTCATGCACTAAGCAGTTTGTGAAGATTCTAGTCTACAGTCATGCACTAACTGGTTTGTGAAGATTCTAGTCTACAGTCATGCACTAACTATTTTGTGAAGATTCTAGTCTACAGTCATGCACTAACCAGTTTGTGAAGATTCTAGTCTACAGTCATGCACTAAGCAGTTTGTGAAAATTCTAGTCTACAGTCATGCACTAACCAGTTTGTGAAGATTCTAGTCTACAGTCATGCACTAACTAGTTTGTGAAGATTCTAGTCTACAGTCATGCACTCACCAGTTTGTGAAGATTCTAGTCTACAGTCATGCACTAACTAGTTTGTGAAGATTCTAGTCTACAGTCATGCACTAACTAGTTTGTGAAGATTCTAGTCTACAGTCATGCACTCACCAGTTTGTGAAGATTCTAGTCTACAGTCATGCACTAACTAGTTTGTGAAGATTCTAGTCTACAGTCATGCACTAACCAGTTTGTGAAGATTCTACTCTACAGTCATGCACTAACCGGTTTATTAAGATTCTAGTCTACAGTCATGCACTAAGCAGTTTGTGAAGATTCTAGTCTACAGTCATGCACTAACTAGTTTGTGAAGATTCTAGTCTACAGTCATGCACTAACTATTTTGTGAAGATTCTAGTCTACAGTCATGCACTAACCAGTTTGTGAAGATTCTAGTCTACAGTCATGCACTAACCAGTTTGTGAAGATTCTAGTCTACAGTCATGCACTAAGCAGTTTGTGAAGATTCTAGTCTACAGTCATGCACTAACTGGTTTGTGAAGATTCTAGTCTACAGTCATGCACTAACTATTTTGTGAAGATTCTAGTCTACAGTCATGCACTAACCAGTTTGTGAAGATTCTAGTCTACAGTCATGCACTAAGCAGTTTGTGAAAATTCTAGTCTACAGTCATGCACTAACCAGTTTGTGAAGATTCTAGTCTACAGTCATGCACTAACTAGTTTGTGAAGATTCTAGTCTACAGTCATGCACTCACCAGTTTGTGAAGATTCTAGTCTACAGTCATGCACTAACTAGTTTGTGAAGATTCTAGTCTACAGTCATGCACTAACCAGTTTGTGAAGATTCTAGTCTACAGTCATGCACTCACCAGTTTGTGAAGATTCTAGTCTACAGTCATGCACTAACTAGTTTGTGAAGATTCTAGTCTACAGTCATGCACTAACCAGTTTGTGAAGATTCTAGTCTACAGTCATGCACTAACCGGTTTATTAAGATTCTAGTCTACAGTCATGCACTAAGCAGTTTGTGAAGATTCTAGTCTACAGTCATGCACTAACTAGTTTGTGAAGATTCTAGTCTACAGTCATGCACTAACTATTTTGTGAAGATTCTAGTCTACAGTCATGCACTAACCAGTTTGTGAAGATTCTTTTCTACAGTCATGCACTAAGCAGTTTGTAAAAATTCTAGTCTACAGTCATGCACTAACCAGTTTGTGAAGATTCTAGTCTACAGTCATGCACTAACTAGTTTGTGAAGATTCTAGTCTACAGTCATGCACTCACCAGTTTGTGAAGATTCTAGTCTACAGTCATGCACTAACTTGTTTGTGAAGATTCTAGTCTACAGTCATGCACTAACTAGTTTGTGAAGATTCTAGTCTACAGTCATGCACTCACCAGTTTGTGAAGATTCTAGTCTACAGTCATGCACTAACTAGTTTGTGAAGATTCTAGTCTACAGTCATGCACTAACCAGTTTGTGAAGATTCTAGTCTACAGTCATGCACTAAGCAGTTTGTGAAGATTCTAGTCTACAGTCATGCACTAACCAGTTTGTGAAGATTCTAGTCCACAGTCATGCACTAACTAGTTTGTGAAGATTCTAGTCTACAGTCATGCACTCACCAGTTTGTGAAGATTCTAGTCTACTGTCATGTACTAACTAGTTTGTGAAGATTCTAGTCTACAGTCATGCACTAACCAGTTTGTGAAGATTCTAGTCCACAGTCATGCACTAACTAGTTTGTGAAGATTCTAGTCTACAGTCATGCACTACCCAGTTTGTGAAGATTCTAGTCTACAGTCATGCAATAACTAGTTTGTGAAGATTCTAGTCCACAGTCATGCACTAAGCAGTTTGTGAAGATTCTAGTCTACAGTCATGCACTCACCAGTTTGTGAAGATTCTAGTCTACAGTCATGCACTAACTAGTTTGTGAAGATTCTAGTCTACAGTCATGCACTAACTAGTTTGTGAAGATTCTAGTCTACAGTCATGCACTAACCAGTTTGTGAAGATTCTAGTCTACAGTCATGCAATAACTAGTTTGTGAAGATTCTAGTCCACAGTCATGCACTAAGCAGTTTGTGAAGATTCTAGTCCACAGTCATGCACTAAGCAGTTTGTGAAGATTCTAGTCTACAGTCATGCACTAACCAGTTTGTGAAGATTCTAGTCTACAGTCATGCACTAACTAGTTTGTGAAGATTCTAGTCCACAGTCATGCACTAACTAGTTTGTGAAGATTCTAGTCTACAGTCATGCACTACCCAGTTTGTGAAGATTCTAGTCTACAGTCATGCAATAACTAGTTTGTGAAGATTCTAGTCCACAGTCATGCACTAAGCAGTTTGTGAAGATTCTAGTCTACAGTCATGCACTAACCAGTTTGTGAAGATTCTAGTCTACAGTCATGCACTAACTAGTTTGTGAAGATTCTAGTCTACAGTCATGCACTAACCAGTTTGTGAAGATTCTAGTCTACAGTCATGCAATAACTAGTTTGTGAAGATTCTAGTCCACAGTCATGCACTAAGCAGTTTGTGAAGATTCTAGTCCACAGTCATGCACTAAGCAGTTTGTGAAGATTCTAGTCTACAGTCATGCACTAACCAGTTTGTGAAGATTCTAGTCTACAGTCATGCACTAACTAGTTTGTGAAGATTCTAGTCCACAGTCATGCACTAACTAGTTTGTGAAGATTCTAGTCTACAGTCATGCACTAAAGGACACTTAGTAACATTGACCAGGAATTGTTTTGTGTGTAATCGCGAGATATTTTCTCGCCATTACGAGGTTTTAAAAGAAATTTTTTTTTACGAAAAAAAATCCTTCAAAATAAATGAGGGAGGGTAATGGATCAGGCAAAATTTATTTTGGGGTGGGACCGGTTTAAAAGGGGCCAGGATTTGTTTTAATTACACTCGATACAGGGCTCAAACGTTTTTTAATGTAATGAACAACGGGATATTTTTGGATAAATAATTATTTTGGCCACAAAATGTTAATGTATGACGCCTAAGCCACTAAATTAAACAGCTAATAGAGAATCAATCACCAGCACAGGTTATCTTCACCAGCACTTCAACACTCAAATCACAACTGGGAGCAAACGGCAGAACCACAACAATCAACAACAACCCTACAGGAATAATCTACCTGTTCAACTGCTCGTGTGGGGAGAAGTACACAGGAGAAACATCCAGACCACTGTCCGTCCGCACAAAAGAACACAAATCAGCAACAACCAAATCAATGCCACAAAAATCTGCCATAGCAGAACACATATTGAACAATCCATCCCACTGCATTGCCTGGGAAAACCCCAAAATATTAACAAGGAACCTTACCAACTGGAAAGCACGGGTGATTTATTAGGGAAGACATTGAAATACGACGCCACACACCTAAACTCAATAGGGACCAGGGAAAAGCCATCTCAAATGCATGACCCCCCCCCCCCGCCCCCCCCCCCCCCACACACACACTCAGTGAGATAGTGCCCATTCACCCCACCCAGCCAGCACCCTGATACCTGTTCAAGCCAATTCAAGCCACAGCCTGAACATCACCCATAGGAATTCTTATGTTACTATTTGTATATAAGTTGATCCAAGTTCATAGATTGTAATACACCTGATGAAGCTAGAGGTAATTCTAGCGAAACGTTGTGAGAAATAAACCTAAGAATTAGTTATCCAGAAAACTATGCCTTTAAGCTAAAAATGCATCTGTTTTAGATGTATTTGGTTTTCACAGTTTTAATGCCAAGGGCTGCTCTTATATTTACTTGTATCGAAAATTTACTTGTGATCCGGTTAAGATTTTAAATGCCTTTGATTACATCTAGCCACCTCATATGGTTGCAGATATTTTTCGTAGCTTAGAAGGTCAGAAAATACTATAATATTTGGCTCGGTTTATTAATCTCAGGAATGTGTATCTGATGATTTAATGCTGCTGCATCGCAACAGCTCTTTTTGTTTTGACCGACACTTAGTTTTTATAGAGTTTAATGTCAGAAGTTTATAACGTTATTTCTCTACTATAGACTCTATAGCAACTCTTTTTACTTCATCAGTGCAATGTGTGCGTAATGGGCAATAGGCACAAAGCTTTATGACGTCACACCAAAAAATATGGGATTGGAGAGGGACTTTTTTCTTGAAAAGCCCACTTTGTTAAAGGTCCACTTGCCGCCGTAGTCTGTTTAAATTGTCTAAGAAAACCAATTTACATGAGCTTACTACGACTAATACCACTAAACTTAAACATAGGATACATAAAACATGTCTAGTTAGCTTTAGAATGTAGAAATGGGGTGAAAAACAAACGAAGAATCGTAGCCTGATTACAACAACAACGATCAGTGTCAGTCAACTTTCGTGTTGGATAACCCTCATTTCAGGCCTTGTTATCTGTGGTTTACACTCAAACAATTACCAGCAGGCTTTTCCAGTCGCTGTTAACCGATCATCAGCCTGTATTTCTCAGATAAATAGGACTACGTAAAATTACACTGTGCCGTTAGTTCACTCACTCGACTGAAACATAAAATCGCCAATAGGGGGCAGCTTGGTTTGTTTACGTTCCGGGCACCTAACAATTTTCAAATTCAAATTAAAAATACAAAGTGACGTCCAAACTTTTAAATTTTGGTAAACATATACTTATATTGTCTGGGAAAATTACAGAAAACGGTCCTTCTTTTTTAATGTAAACAATATTCCTGATTTTCGCGGCAAGTGTGCTTTTAATTTTGGTTGCAGTGCAACAGTTGAGTATAAAAGAAAAGCATAGTCAAACGGAAACAGCTACAGGTGAATTCCTCTGCTTTTTGACATGAAATAGATAATAAGACTTGATTTTCAATATTTAAAAAAATTCGAGTGTGTTTGTGTGGATCCGTGTTAGAAACTCTCAGAAGGGGAGGTAAGCATGTGTGCACGATTGCAATGTGACTTGCGTCGTCTGCACCCCTGTCGACATCCGAAGTGAAAGTCAAGATTTGAACTGCAGACTTGTTTTGATGGTTTCGAGTTCCAGGGCTTTTAGCCCGGCCCGAGCGAATGTTTCTAACCGAGCGACGGAGCCAAACGTTAACATTAGTACGGCAGATGGAAAATTAATTGTCTACTGATTCCTGTACGGCGTAATGTTTAATATTATGAATGTTCATTGTTGTGTTGTTGTTGGCTGAACTAGTTTGACCTGTTTGAGTGTTTCACTCAAAACATGTGATTGAAGACAAAAATGAAGATAATTTTACATGTTTAGTTTTTTTCCCCTAATTTTTGTTGTTGTGGGGCCTCCGTGGCTCAGTAGGCAGAGCGTTGGACGCTCAATCCGAACAGCCTTCCACCAATGGGTCATGGGTTCGAATCCCAATCAGTCACAAAAAAAAAAGGGTAATCTTGAGCGCCAAACAATCAATCTAATTTTTTTCTGTTTGCAAATTCTCATTTGAGGAGAAACATGTATACATTGTGTGATAGTTTGGGCTGTGCTACACACCAGGCAAATAACATTTAATTTTAGAACTAAATAGAAAGTTGGAAAACATAGTCTAGGAAAATTACAGAAATAGTATTTTTTTTGACACCTTGCAATAAAAACAGTAGAATTTCAGCAAGGCCAATTTTTCGAAAGACATATTATATGTTACCAGAAGTCTATGAACAGGGAAGTGTGAAATGTCGCATTACCCCATATTCAGGGCACTGGCGCTTTCAGCCTGCTTATACTACATTATGTGACGTTTATGCGCGGTAGATTTTGAAATTGTCAACGGTTGCGCAATTTCAAATCAGAAAATAAATTCATTCTCCACTTACTGCATCTATCGGCAATTCCAGTAACTGCAGTTCGGAGAATGCATTGGTTTTTATAAACGCTTTACCGAACATGCGACTCTGATATCTCCATTTCGACTCAAATCGTTCCAAACAAGTCTTCTTGTCTCATTTTCAACTTTATGAAGTTCTTCGGAAACTTTAACTTTTGCTCCATCAAGTACTGTTATCATAAATAAAATGTTCGCCGTGTTTTTTCTTATGCATCCCATAATAGTTCGTATGAGAAAGTGAAGAAAAGCCACGCTTTCTGACTAACCGAGAGAGGGCTCTGTGTATGGTGACCTCTGGGTCAAACGGCGCCAATGCCCTCAACACTATGTAATGGAACGCTTCACACTTCCACATTCATAGACTTCTGATGTTACATATTGAAAGTAAGAAGGTTGTATGGTCAACTTTTGGTTGCATTTAACTGGACAATTGCATAAACATCTTGAATTTAGGACTTGTCTTGAAAGTTTTGGCTTTGATATAGTTGTAAATGAAGATTTGGTTCTCTATAGATGTTTTCACTGTTGAATTTTATCTCAATTTCCACAACTCTCAATACCTCTCCTGTCCACCTGGTTTTAAAGTATTCATGTTTTATCCAAACCCACCACCCAAATACTATTCTTTCTTCTCGATTAATGTTTTTTTATGTGACCAGATATCCATTTATATGTGTTAGCCTATTTTATCACCATGAAATTACCCTGTGGGTTCTACATCCAAATTGACTTGGATGTCCCCATGATATATACAGTATCAACAGGCAATAAAGTAGTAAGGAAACTCAGTAAATATTCATGGTGTACTCTCAATATTTCGACTTTAATTCGTCAGGAGAATTATGAGTAGGCCTACACCAAAAGACAGTGTGCATTTAAATAGAAAAGACAGAATACAACTATAGGATGGTTGACACTAAGAAGGCAAGGGAGATTAAAATTTTGTTACAATAGATCAGGGTCCTAAATGTCAGTCATAATACCTAGCCAGGCTAATAAATTAAGTAAACATATGTCACTGAAATCTCTGCTAGGTCTTATGCATACATGCATATATATATCATAATATACATACAAATAGTTATTTATTTATTTATTTATTTTTTTTTAACCAATTATTACTGTGAATGTATATAGGACCTAGCAGAGATTTCAGTGACATATGTTTACTTAATTTGTTTTCTATATAAATGCACACTGTCTTTTGATGTACTCATAATTCTCCTGACGATGATTTAATTAAAGTCGAAATATTGAGAGAACACCATGAATATTTACGGAGTTTCCTTACTACTTTATTATGTTAAGTTGTTCAGTGGAACAAATAGATCAACAGGCTAATTCTGCTTTTCTCCACCAACCTCATGAGTTATGGGTAATCTGCCAAGAAAATTGCCTCTCCTGAGTGCTGACAATATTCAGTTATCTTCCATTTCACACGTGTGCTTCCACACAAAAGAAGGACCCCCCATACACACACTCACACACGCCCCTTTTATTTTCAACAGCTCCTTGAGATACAGGATTTGTATAATAGCCCCGTAAATGTTTCTAATAGCTGTGTTTATGAAGAAATCTGCTTTTTTTCTTCATTTGGTCCAATTTTGTGCTTTCTTTATCTAACTATATTTTTCTTCTGTTAACAGGTACCTTATCATTTTATTTTGATCACAGATTGAGCTCTGACTTAGACTTCAGCCTCCTTGGTTTAGTCTCTTGGACAAGTTTATATCCCAGAAAATCCCAAACCTTCTAAACTGAACTTGAAATTCATCCAACAGTAGCAGTTGAAGATCAAATTGAACTACTTTGTTTTTTTCTTCAACTATTGCCAGCTCTGCACTTCACCTCTCTATGTTATACAAAGATCCCTGATGGCTTGAAAACTGAGGGAATATGGGAAATTTGAGGGTGAGTAGGGGGGGTTCCAAGGGTGTAGCATCATGGGCCCAGGCAAATTCATATCAATAATGTTTTTTATCCCTAAGGGTATTTTCGTTGCCTCTGTCGTTTGTCTGTCCATTGGTCCTTGTAAACACATTATCTAAAAAAGTCTTTAACTTACAACTTTGAAACTTCACACATTTGTTTAATACAGCAAGTACAAGAAGCCTATTGAAAATCAACGCGTCCGGATGTTTTTTTCAAGAGTTATTCCCCTTACATTACCGCTGCTGTAAAAAGCCTTGTAAACACATTATTCCAAAAAGTTTTTAACTTAGAAACTTCACAGATTTGTTTAATACAGCAAGTACAAGAAGCCTATTAAAAATCAACGCGCTCAGATGTTTTTTTTCTAGAGTAATGCCCCTTACATTACCGTTGCATTAAAAAGCTGTGTAAACACATTATCTAAAAAAGACTTTGACTTACAACTTTGAAACTTTACACAGTTGTTTAATACAGCAACTACAATAAGCCTATTAAAAATCAACGCACTCTGAAGTTTTTTCAAGAGTTATGCCCCTTATATTACCGCTGCTGTAAAAAAGCCTTGTAAACAGATTATCTAAAAAAGTCTTTTCACTCACATTTTTAAAACTTCCTACATTTGTTCAATACAGCACGCAAGAAGCCTATTTAAAATCGACCCGCTCGGACGCGTTTTTCAAGAGTTACGCCCCTTACATGACCGTCAGCCAAAAAACTCTTTGTAAATGTGATACATGTGTATGTGGAGTAGTTTTTCACTCGCAACAAATTGTCTGGAAAATAAATATATCTTTGGTTACTTTGACCCAGACCCAAGCGGTCCTGATGGCGACAGCCACTTATTTTAAGTTGACCTGGGTATACAGGAGCAAGAGGACAATCAGGATTAGCCTGAAAATAGTTCCTAGATTTTGGTGAATATCTTTGGTCATTTTTTAGTGGGACTTCTCAAAAGCTAGGAATATTGTTTTGAGTATTGATGTGACGCAATGAAGTAGTAGTTTGCCTAAAAAAATACATAAAAGGTGAAGATTGAATAAAAGTGGCGGATTGAGCTGTCTGATATGGGGTGGGGGGGGGGGGGGGGGGGGGATTTAGCATATGATTTGGCCCATATGACTTGTGTCGTCTGCACCCCTGTCCCCTTCGGAATCTGCACCTCTGTCCTCTTCGGAAGTGAAAATCTTGAGATTTCTCGCTTATTGGTCTGTCAAGATTTGAACTGCAGACTTGTCTAGGGTGGTTCCGATTTTCCACCAGGACTTTTAGCTAGGCAAATGTTTCTAACTGAATGAGGGAGCCAAATGTTAACATTACAGCAAATGGAAAATTATTGTCTACTGATGCCATATGTACTAGCCAGCCAGTCCTGGGTCAATTTTGAATTGTTCACTAAGGAATCGGATTTAACATGTTGAATTGGGTAGGATATGTGGTTTTTTATGGCAGTTTTTTTATATTTCTAAAATCAAACTAAAGGTCAGGTCAATTTTAATCATCCATAGATTGTTTATAAAACCTATATCAAACTATTGTTCACATGATTATAAGATATAATCAGTATTCAGTTCCACATGATCTGATTTACTTTAAAAAATGATATTTAATAAATCAAGAGAGACAACTTTCGTGTCTAAAAATGGGCCATTCTGAAGTTCAATTACTGAATAATAGTTGGTACATGTAATATAACCATAAGTTCGGTAAAATTGAATTAGGCCTTTATGAGGCATTTTTATGAATGGTAGCACTAAGCTATGAATGGGCTCTGAAAAAATATACGAACTAGACTTTTTGCTTTATTTTTAACTGTTAACACTCATATTTGTTTTTTTAACTTTTATGATTAAATACCTGGTACTAACATTTGATGACATCATCAACCTGCCTAATCAAAGTAATGTACAATCTGAGTGTTCTTTTCAATGAACATCCCGACTTCTGTCAGATTCAGTGAATGCCAGGAGTCTTTTGAAATTAGTCAGCTTGTCACCTAGTACGAGATAATGTCGTTCAAAACTTTGTTTCGTCGTTTTCGCATGGTGCTGGTGAAGAGGTCTGGGAAGCCTAACCAGAGCTACATAGTTTCCTGCATAATTTGTTCGATGTGAATTGATCACAAACCCTGAAGCTTTCAAATGCATATTATTAACGACTGGTGAGTTAAGAAATACAAATACACAGACATTTCTGGTCTGTACCTTCTCTTGCCATATGAATTAACGTTTTCGTGATTCGCTGGGGTTCGAACGTGCGACTCATTGGTGGGAATGTTTATTCATCTTTAATAACATCACCAAATATGTGTCGCTCAATCAATTCACCAAAGTATGATCAAAAACTTTTTTCTTGTTTAATGATTAGGCATTGGTTTATTCATTTATATGGTATAATTGTCAGAAATATGCCAACTCTTGGCCTGTGTATTTTTTTTTAGACCGATGATTTGAGCGAGTGAGATGGCCCGGGTGGGGGGTGGGGGGGGGGGGGGGGGGGGGGCGTTGCTGACGAAAATGTTTCTAAATGTGAAGCCTGTTGTTTTCTTCATTGTACACTACCAATCTTTGAGATCTTAATTTACCACCTGTCCGTTTCTATCGACCATGTGTGGTTACGTGTTCTAAACTTAACAATTGAACTTCGAAACGCTTTGTTATACTGAAACACAAATGGTATTATAGTTTTTTCACGACATCTTCCCGGGTCCAAGTTCAAACCCAAAGAATAAACAGTTTGTAATGTTTGAATCCAAAAACTTTCTCTTTCCAAACGTTTGTGCTTGGTATCTGCAGCGGAAGTGAGAAAAGGGATTTTCTCAATAGGCATGATTTCAAAATGGTCCTTGATCGAATAAGCTAGAGTATTGAAATGTTTTGCCATGGGCACATCATGTTTAAGTCTAATACTAGATAAAGGTTGGCTGCTCTTTGTCGTAGAGAATTTTGAGTTTCTCCGACGTATTGTTTGCGACATTTTTGGCTTGTTTAGTGGTGGGTTTGAGAATATCTGTTAAAGTAATGCTTTGCACTAACTTAGAAGGAACGCACGTTCGTCCCGGTTATTTAAATTTTGCTTACTTTTCAGACACTATATCACCTCGTACAACACACAGACTGTTTAGTTGTTCGATGACTTTCAAAACAACTTACTGTCATGAGAATCAGAATTCCTGAGAAAAGTTCGAATTTGGCGGCTCATGCAAATTTTATAGGAAATGAAGGTTTGAACTCATATAAAATTTGACAACTTTTATGGAGAAATTGGAATGGGTTATTCCCCTTGGAACTATATGAACATCATCACCTTTAGAGGGGTGGGGTAAGTTTTTATTCCATTAATTATCAAAATTTGAGGGGCCTCCGTGGCTCAGTAGGTAGAGTGTTGGATGCTCAATCCAAACAGCCTTCCACCAATGGGTCGCGGGTTCGAATCCCTCTCAGTCCCAAAAAAAAATTGGAAAATTTTCTGATTGGGATTTCACACGAACGACCTATGTGTGATGGTTGCCAGTTATCAACGGAAGGGCGTGGGTTTCCTCCGGGCATAGAGCCTGGTTTCCTCCCACAATAAAACTGGCAACGCCGTCGTATAAGTAAAATAATCTTTAGCGCGGCATGAAACACCCAAACAATCAATCAATCAATCAAAATTTGACAACTTGAAAGAAATATACAGTTATTGACCAGAGAGGTGCCAATCTGAGAGAAGCCTGATTATGCTAGAGCTGCCATTGAAGGCCTGTGTTGGAATGAGCGATGGTCGTCACTCTGCCCACTGAACCACGATTTGTAAACTGGGAACCACTATTTTATCACCTGATAAAAGTATAACGTAACACACCTCATTCCAAAATTATATTCTTATTCGAAAATTGAAATGAATATCATGCATGCAAGCGAGCAAGAGTTCTTTCCGATTAACATAAGTAGAATGATAAATTGAGTTTAGGATTTCCCTTACCAATATATTTGGCAGCAGCTGCATATTCTGCAATGTTAATTAAAACTGGAACATTAAGTGCCAAACATCAATCAATTTAGTAATTAGTACAATACCACTCGCTAGCAAAGTCCAAGAGACATTTTTTTTATATAAATCAAAGTTTTAATCAGCAGTAAAGATGAGTTATGTCGTCCTGATAAAATTAGGGGGCTTTAATTCACTACTGGTAGCCTATTTTTGCCAATTGACTTGGTTGATTTACGTTTTACTTCCATTGTATAGAAATAAAAAAGGATAACAGAACTTGAAAATATGACTTATAAGAAAAAGTATGTAAATAGTATAAAATTGCATTACCTTATTGCTGACAGTATTGGTACATATATATCCACCATGGTGGGTGTTTTAGGGGCAGGTAACACCTGGATTTCATTCCTTCCTGGAACCGCATACAATGGGGGATCCATACTGCAGTTGGCCCTCTCACAATTTCACACCATTATATGGGAAATCTAACATACTTAATAGCCAGCTTCATAATTTCATCCCTGGCACTTGATGTCATTTAGACTTTCACTTGAAGTCATTTGATTTCCTTTTTAACCATCTTTTGTCATTTCATTTTCTATTGCAAAGTGTTTCTTAAAGCCTGCAACAGGACTGAACCAGGCTTTTTAAGTTGAAACTGGGAACCACTTTTTCATCACCTGATAAAAACACAACAATTCTCATTACAAAAAAATTATCATATTCGAAAATTGAAATGAATATCATGTATGTAAGTAAGCAAGACTTCTTCTCCGAGTCCGACCAACATAAGTAGAATTAAGTTTAGGATTTCCCTCACCAATATAGTTGGCAGTAGCTGCATATTCTGCAACTGTAATTAAAACTGCAGCATTAAGTGCTAAACATCAAACAATTTAGTAACTAGTGCAATACCACTGTGCTAACCACATTTCGATCAACTCCCAAGATAATGTTTTTATATAAATCAAATTTTCAATCGTCTGTAAGGGGGATTTATATCGTACTGATAAAATTAGGTGCTTTGTGAACTACTGGTAGCATATTAATGTCCATTGGCTTTGTTGATTTAGGTTTTACTTCTATTGTATAACAGTGTTGTAAGTTTTAAATCATTATAGTGGGGTAGGAAACTGGGATTTACATATTAAAGAAGGAACACTCTTTATTTTTTGGTAGTGATTGGAATTCAAACCTGCGAGCTGGATTGCTGGTATCGACTTTAGCGTATCTCACTTTAATAGACTGAACCACGGAGATCTCTTTACTTAGATAACTGCATTGAGTGTCCAAAACAAGAACAGCCAAAGTTGGTTGTTAAAAATGATTAAAGCAGTTTAATTGTGACATTTGTTTTAGTATCATTGAATAAGAATAGTTCCATCTATCGATAAGCACAATCAGTTGTATTGCTGGATTGTATTTTCCATTGTATGAAAATTAAACATCATAATACACAAAAAACGAAACCTCTATAGTTAAAAGTTATTGAACACAAATTTCCCCTCTGCTTTTGATAAGGACTTGGGACCTTCTTACAGTATTGTAAGGCAGCATTAAAAATTGTGTTTGTGTGTTGAAAATTTGGAATTTAGTACATTTTTCTTCGATGTTTTGGCCAGCAGTTAAAGCATGTCAAACAGATGTACGATGACGAATAAATAAAATTCCTCTTCAAATTGATTAAGGAATATCTCCAAATAATTACAACTTGATATGATGGCTTTTATAAGGATAGGCTTATAGGTGGGAAATATAAAAAAGATCTAAAAAATCTATGCTACAATGAAACGGGTAGTGTACAAGCCGCCCCCCCCCCACCCCCCCCCCCCCCCCCCAAAAAAAAAAAAAAAACCTTGAAGCTACTGACCAAGGAGAGCGTTCCTTTCAATAGAAACATCCTTCATTAGTTGTCATAAGCTAGCTTTGCATACTTTGTATAACTAAATAAAGTTTTGCATCAGTTTTTCATCAATAAGATTTCAACACATGGAAAAAATATGTGTAATAATTTTAAAAATGGGAGATTTCTTCTCAACAAAGACTATTTTAATTAACTGTAAAAAATTTATATTAAGTTACTGTTTTAGTGACCATAAACAAGGGGAAAAGGATATTTGTTTTGTCAAAAGTGTGCCGAAATAACATAGAATTACGGTGATCTAAAAATCATGCAACAGCTATACTGAATTTAGCATGGGGAAAAGAATATTTGTTTTGTCAAAAGTGTGCTGAAATAACACAGAATTACAGTAATCTAAAAATCATGCAACATCTATACTGAATTTAGCAAGGGGAAAAGGATATTTGTTTTGTCAAAAGTGTGCCGAAATAACACAGAATTACAGTAATCTAAAAATCATGCAACATCTATACTGAATTTAGCAAGGGGAAAAGGATATTTGTTTTGTCAAAAGTGTGCCGAAATAACACAGAATTACAGTAATCTAAAAATCATGCAACATCTATACTGAATTTAGCAAGGGGAAAAGGATATTTGTTTTGTCAAAAGTGTCCCGAAATAACACAGAATTACAGTGATATAAAAATCATGCATGGGAAAAGGATATTTGTTTTGTCAAAAGTGTGCCAAAATAACACAGAATTACAGTGATATAAAATCATGCAACATCTATACTGAATTTAGCCATATTTGACATGCATTAACGCCCCCCACCAGAAAGAAGACAAATGTGTAGCAAAATAAAATCATATTTATCAGAAAAGTGCATCATGGGAGCTAGACCTCAACACACAAAAGTCGTAGCTTCCAATCACTTTCAACGAACTTCGTCTGAAATTTCAAACAATTAAGGCACATATCGATATTTCTCGGGGCAGAACGTTAAAGTGTATCAGGCGGCAGGTCATCTTTCAGTTGGTTTGCGCTTTTCTTTAAATGGCCAAGGTAAATCTAAAACATAAAGAACAAAATTCCACTTTCCCCCAAAACAGAGGAATGGTTATTAGTTGAGTACATGCTTAAAAATATTCATATTTATATTCTCAAATTGAAAAATGTACTAACTATCGATAAATATATCTAAAATCCCAATTCTCTTACAATATATAAATTTGCGACAGTGGTGATTGCATCATTATATTTTGATTGTTAATTCAGTACATGTAGTCCCTTGGCATGACCTGCTTTTTGTGGTTGGCCAGTCCAGAAAAAGAAAGCCATTTTTACCATACATGGATTATCCCAGTACCTCTAATTTCAACTAATAGAACGTATTACCTATATTGTAGAAAATTAATCCAACCAAAATCATTTTAAACTATATTTTTGAAACCTCAAATTTGGATGAAAAATGCAATATTAGATACACATTTAAAACAAAAATAAGATATCAGGGCCCAGTTTCACAAAGCGATCTTAGCTTAAGTTGATGTTAATTAACAATGGCAACGTATACCTTTAGCATTGGTTGCCATGGTAGTTAAGATCACACTTAGCTAAGATCGCGTTGTGAAACTAGGCCCAGGCTTGAAAGAAACTTTTGAAATTATATAAACAGTAAGAATAAATTAAAAATTGGAGCAACTTCAAGCAAATTTCTATTCTTAGATCGTCTGTGTTTAAGGTTCCAAAATGTTTCATCTTCAGGGCGGTAGGTATATAGGTCTGTTCTCTGGGGCAGGTCTTCTTTCAGTTGGTTTCTATTCTTAGATCGTCTGTGTTTAAGGTTCCAAAATGTTTCATCTTCAGGGCGGTATATAGGTCTGTTTTCTGGGGCAGGTCTTCTATCAGGTGGTTTGTGCTTTTCTTCTAAGGGTCTTCTATTCATCATTGGCCAAGGTAAATCTACAACACTAAGAACAAAATTCCACTTTCCCCAAAAAAGAGGAAGGATTATTAGTCAGGCAATTATTTATAATTATTCATATTTATGTTCTCAACATTAAAAATGTACTATTAATAAATATAGCTAAAATCCCAATGCTTTTACAAAACAAGGCGACAGTTATGTTTTAATCATTATATTTTGATCTTTAATTCACTATGCTAAATTAAGTCCTTTGACATAACCTGTTTTTGTGGTTGATCGGTCCACAAAAAAAGGTCATGCCAAATAGGATTATCCCAGTACCTCTAATGTCATCTAACAGAACATATTACCCAATCATTATATTTTGATCTTTAATTCACTATGCTAAATTAAGTCCTTTGGCATGACCTGTTTTTGTGGTTGATCGGTCCACAAAAAAAGTCATACCAAATAGGATTATCCCAGTACCTCTAATGTCATCTAACAGAACATATTACCCAATCATTATATTTTGATCTTTAATTCACTACGCTAAATTAAGTCCTTTGGCATGACCTGTTTTTGCGGATCGGTCCACAAAAAAAGGTCATGCCAAATAGGATTATCCCAGTACCTCTAATTTCATCTAACAGAACATATTACCCAATCATTATATTTTGATCTTTAATTCACTGCGCTAAATAAAGTCCTTTGGCATGACCTGTTTTTGTGGTTGATGGGTCCACAAAAAAAGGTCATACCAAATAGGATTATCCCAGTACCTCTAATGTCATCTAACAGAACATATTACCCAATCATTATATTTTGATCTTTAATTCACTACGCTAAATTAAGTCCTTTGACATGACCTGTTTTTGTGGTTGATCGGTCCACAAAAAAAGGTCATGCCAAATAGGATTATCCCAGTACCTCTAATGTCATCTAACAGAACATATTACCCAATCATTATATTTTGATCTTTAATTCACTACGCTAAATTAAGTCCTTTGGCATGACCTGTTTTTGTGGTTGATCGGTCCACAAAAAAAGGTCGTACCAAATAGGATTATCCCAGGACCTCTAATGTCATCTAACAGAACATATTACCCAGATTGTAGATAGTGAATTTACAAAAAGTATTATAAACTATATTTGTTAAAACCTCAAGTCTGGACAACAACAATATTAGAGATATGGTACTAAAACATATTTAGATAAGTATTTAAAACAAATTAAGATATCGAGCTTTAAAACAAAATGTGAAAGGATATAAATGGCGAGGATAAATTTTAAATTTGGAGAAACTTATCTTAATGTGAAGTAAATTTCTTTTCTTAGATCGTCTGTGTTTAAGGTACCAAAATGTTTCATCTTCAGGGCGGTAGGTATATACATGTAGGTCTGTTTTCTGGGGCAGGTCTTCTTTCAGTTGGTTTCTATTCTTAGATCGTCTGTGTTTAAGGTTCCAAAATGTTTCATCTTCAGGGCGGTATATAGGTCTGTTCTCTGGGGCAGGTCTTCTTTCACTTGGTTTGTGCTTTTCTTCTAAGGGTCTTCTATTCATCATTGGCCAAGGTAAATCTACAACACTAAGAACAAAATTCCACTTTCCCCAAAAAAGAGGAAGGATTATTAGTCAGGCACTTATTTATAATTATTCATATTTATGTTCTCAACATTAAAAATGTACTATTATTAAATATAGCTAAAATTCCAATGCTTTTACAAAACAAGGCAACAGTTATGTTTTAATCATTATATTTTGATCTTTAATTCACTATGCTAAATTAAGTCCTTTGGCATGACCTGTTTTTGTGGTTGATCGGTCCACAAAAAAAGGTCATACCAAATAAGATTATCCCAGTACCTCGAATGTCATCTAACAGAACATATTACCCAATCATTATATTTTGATCTTTAATTCACTACGCTAAATTATGTCCTTTGGCATGACCTGTTTTTGTGGATCGGTCCACAAAAAAAGGTCATACCAACTAAGATTATCCCAGTACATCGAATGTCATCTAACAGAACATATTACCCAATCATTATATTTTGATCTTTAATTCACTACGCTAAATTAAGTCCTTTGGCATGACCTGTTTTTGTGGATCGGTCCACAAAAAAAGGTCATACCAAATAGGATTATCCCAGTACCTCTAATGTCATCTTACAGAACATACATGTATTACCCAATCATTATATTTTGATCTTTAATTCACTACGCTAAATTAAGTCCTTTGGCATGACCTGATTTTGTGGATCGGTCCACAAAAAAAGGTCATGCCAAATAGGATTATCCCAGTACCTCTAATGTCATCTAACAGAACATATTACCCAATCATTATATTTTGATCTTTAATTCACTACGCTAAATTAAGTCCTTTGGCATGACCTGTTTTTGTGGATCGGTCCACAAAAAAAGGCCATACCAAATAGGATTATCCCAGTACCTCTAATGTCATCTAACAGAACATATTACCCAGATTGTAGATAGTGAATTTAGAAAAAGTATTATAAACTATATTTGTTAAAACCTCAAGTCTGGAAAACAACAATATAAGAGATATGGTACTAAAACATATTTAGATAAGTATTTAAAACAAATTAAGATATCGAGCTTTAAAACAAAATGTGAAAGGATATAAATGGCGAGGATAAATTTTAAATTTGGAGAAACTTATCTTAATGTGAAGTAAATTTCTTTTCTTAGATCGTCTGTGTTTAAGGTTCCAAAATGTTTCATCTTCAGGGCGGTAGGTAGATAGGTCTGTTTTCTTGGGCAGGTCTTCTTTCAGTTGGTTTCTATTCTTAGATCGTCTGTGTTTAAGGTTCCAAAATGTTTCATCTTCAGGGCGGTATATAGGTCTGTTCTCTGGGGCAGGTCTTCTTTCACTTGGTTTGTGCTTTTCTTCTAAGGGTCTTCTATTCATCATTGGCCAAGGTAAATCTACAACACTAAGAACAAAATTCCACTTTCCCCAAAAAAGAGGAAGGATTATTAGTCAGGCACTTATTTATAATTATTCATATTTATGTTCTCAACATTAAAAATGTACTATTAATAAATATAGCTAAAATCCCAATGCTTTTACAAAACAGGGCGACAGTTATGTTTTAATCATTATATTTTGATCTTTAATTCACTACGCTAAATTAAGTCCTTTGACATGACCTGTTTTTGTGGTTTGTCAGTCCACAAAAAAAGGTCATACCAAATAAGATTATCCCAGTACCTCGAATGTCATCTAACAGAACATATTACCCAATCATTATATTTTGATCTTTAATTCACTACGCTAAATTAAGTCCTTTGGCATGACCTGTTTTAGTGGTTGATCGGTCCACAAAAAAAGGTCATACCAAATAAGATTATCCCAGTACCTCGAATGTCATCTAACAGAACATATTACCCAATCATTATATTTTGATCTTTAATTCACTACGCTAAATTAAGTCTTTTGGCATGACCTGTTTTTGTGGATCGGTCCACAAAAACAGGTCATGCCAAATAGGATTATCCCAGTACCTCTAATGTCATCTAACAGAACATATTACCCAATCATTATATTTTGATCTTTAATTCACTACGCTAAATTAAGTCCTTTGGCATGACCTGTTTTTGTGGATCGGTCCACAAAAAAAGGTCATACCAAATAGGATTATCCCAGTACCTCTAATGTCATCTAACAGAACATATTACCCAGATTGTAGATAGTGAATTTAGAAAAAGTATTATAAACTTTATTTGTTAAAACCTCAAGTCTGGAAAACAACAATATAAGAGATATGGTACTAAAACATATTTAGATAAGTATTTAAAACAAATTAAGATATCGAGCTTTAAAACAAAATGTGAAAGGATATAAATGGCGAGGATAAATTTTAAATTTGGAGAAACTTATCTTAATGTGAAGTAAATTTCTTTTCTTAGATCGTCTGTGTTTAAGGTTCCAAAATGTTTCATCTTCAGGGCGGTAGGTAGATAGGTCTGTTTTCTTGGGCAGGTCTTCTTTCAGTTGGTTTCTATTCTTAGATCGTCTGTGTTTAAGGTTCCAAAATGTTTCATCTTCAGGGCGGTATATAGGTCTGTTCTCTGGGGCAGGTCTTCTTTCACTTGGTTTGTGCTTTTCTTCTAAGGGTCTTCTATTCATCATTGGCCAAGGTAAATCTACAACACTAAGAACAAAATTCCACTTTCCCCAAAAAAGAGGAAGGATTATTAGTCAGGCACTTATTTATAATTATTCATATTTATGTTCTCAACATTAAAAATGTACTATTAATAAATATAGCTAAAATCCCAATGCTTTTACAAAACAAGGCGACAGTTATGTTTTAATCATTATATTTTGATCTTTAATTCACTATGCTAAATTAAGTCCTTTGACATGACCTGTTTTTGTGGTTGATCGGTCCACAAAAAAAGGTCATACCAAATAAGATTATCCCAGTACCTTGAATGTCATCGAACAGAACATATTACCCAATCATTATATTTTGATCTTTAATTCACTACGCTAAATTAAGTCCTTTGGCATGACCTGTTTTTTGTGGATCGGTTCACAAAAACAGGTCATGCCAAATAGGATTATCCCAGTACCTCTAATGTCATCTAACAGAACATATTACCCAATCATTATATTTTGATCTTTAATTCACTACGCTAAATTAAGTCCTTTGGCATGACCTGTTTTTGTGGTTGATCGGTCCACAAAAAAAGGTCATACCAAATAAGATTATCCCAGTACCTCGAATGTCATCTAACAGAACATATTACCCAATCATTATATTTTGATCTTTAATTCACTACGCTAAATTAAGTCCTTTGGCATGACCTGTTTTTGTGGATCGGTCCACAAAAAAAGGTCATGCCAAATAGGATTATCCCAGTACCTCTAATGTCATCTAACAGAACATATTACCCAATCATTATATTTTGATCTTTAATTCACTACGCTAAATTAAGTCCTTTGGCATGACCTGTTTTTGTGGATCGGTCCACAAAAAAAGGTCATACCAAATAGGATTATCCCAGTACCTCTAATGTCATCTAACAGAACATATTACCCAGATTGTAGATAGTGAATTTAGAAAAAGTATTATAAACTATATTTGTTAAAACCTCAAGTCTGGAAAACAACAATATAAGAGATATGGTACTAAAACATATTTAGATAAGTATTTAAAACAAATTAAGATATCGAGCTTTAAAACAAAATGTGAAAGGATATAAATGGCGAGGATAAATTTTAAATTTGGAGAAACTTATCTTAATGTGAAGTAAATTTCTTTTCTTAGATCGTCTGTGTTTAAGGTTCCAAAATGTTTCATCTTCAGGGCGGTATATAGGTCTGTTCTCTGGGGCAGGTCTTTTTTCACTTGGTTTGTGCTTTTCTTCTAAGGGTCTTCTATTCATCATTGGCCAAGGTAAATCTACAACACTAAGAACAAAATTCCACTTTCCCCAAAAAAGAGGAAGGATTATTAGTCAGGCACTTATTTATAATTATTCATATTTATGTTCTCAACATTAAAAATGTACTATTAATAAATATAGCTAAAATCCCAATGCTTTTACAAAACAAGGCGACAGTTATGTTTTAATCATTATATTTTGATCTTTAATTCACTATGCTAAATTAAGTCCTTTGACATGACCTGTTTTTGTGGTTGATCGGTCCACAAAAAAAGGTCATACCAAATAAGATTATCCCAGTACCTCGAATGTCATCTAACAGAACATATTACCCAATCATTATATTTTGATCTTTAATTCACTACGCTAAATTAAGTCCTTTGGCATGACCTGTTTTTGTGGTTGATCGGTCCACAAAAAAAGGTCATACCAAATAAGATTATCCCAGTACCTCGAATGTCATCTAACAGAACATATTACCCAATCATTATATTTTGATCTTTAATTCACTACGTTAAATTAAGTCCTTTGGCATGACCTGTTTTTGTGGTTGATCGGTCCACAAAAACAGGTCATGCCAAATAGGATTATCCCAGTACCTCGAATGTCATCTAAAAGAACATATTACCCAATCATTATATTTTGATCTTTAATTCACTACGCTAAATTAAGTCCTTTGGCATGACCTGTTTTTGTGGATCGGTCCACAAAAAAGGTCATGCCAAATAGGATTATCCCAGTACCTCTAATGTCATCTAACAGAACATATTACCCAATCATTATGTTTTGATCTTTAATTCACTACGCTAAATTAAGTCCTTTGGCTTGACCTGTTTTTGTGGTTGATCGGTCCACAAAAAAGGTCATACCAAATAGGATTATCCCAGTACCTCTAATGTCATCTAACAGAACATATTACCCAATCATTATATTTTGATCTTTAATTCACTACGCTAAATTAAGTCCTTTGTCATGACCTGTTTTTGTGGTTGATCGGTCCACAAAAAAAGGTCATACCAAATAGGATTATCCCATTACCTCTAATGTCATCTAACAGAACATATTACCCAGATTGTAGATAGTGAATTTAGAAAAAGTATTATAAACTATATTTGTTAAAACCTCAAGTCTGGACAACAACAATATTAGAGATATGGTACTAAAACATATTTAGATAAGTATTTAAAACAAATTAAGATATCGAGCTTTTAAACAAAATGTGAAAGGATATAAATGGCGAGGATAAATTTTAAATTTGGAGAAACTTATCTTAATGTGAGGTAAATTTCTTTTTTTAGATCGTCTGTGTTTAAGGTTCCAAAATGTTTCATCTTCAGGGCGGTAGGTAGATAGGTCTGTTTTCTTGGGCAGGTCTTCTTTCAGTTGGTTTCTATTCTTAGATCGTCTGTGTTTAAGGTTCCAAAATGTTTCATCTTCAGGGCGGTATATAGGTCTGTTCTCTGGGGCAGGTCTTCTTTCACTTGGTTTGTGCTTTTCTTCTAAGGGTCTTCTATTCATCATTGGCCAAGGTAAATCTACAACACTAAGAACAAAATTCCACTTTCCCCAAAAAAGAGGAAGGATTATTAGTCAGGCACTTATTTATAATTATTCATATTTATGTTCTCAACATTAAAAATGTACTATTAATAAATATAGCTAAAATCCCAATGCTTTTACAAAACAGGGCGACAGTTATGTTTTAATCATTATATTTTGATCTTTAATTCACTATGCTAAATTAAGTCCTTTGACATGACCTGTTTTTGTGGTTGATCGGTCCACAAAAAAAGGTCATACCAAATAAGATTATCCCAGTACCTCGAATGTCATCTAACAGAACATATTACCCAATCATTATATTTTGATCTTTAATTCACTACGCTAAATTAAGTCCTTTGACATGACCTGTTTTTGTGGTTGGTCAGTCCACAAAAAAAGGTCATACCAAATAGGATTATCCCAGTACTCCGAATGTCATCTAACAGAACATATTACCCAATCATTATATTTTGATCTTTAATTCACTACGCTAAATTAAGTGTTTTGGCATGACCTGTTTTTGTGGTTGATCGGTCCACAAAAAAAGGTCATACCAAATAAGATTATCCCAGTACCTCCAATGTCATCTAACAGAACATATTACCCAATCATTATATTTTGATCTTTAATTCACTACGCTAAATTAAGTCCTTTGGCATGACCTGTTTTTGTGGATCGGTCCACAAAAAAAGGTCATGCCAAATAGGATTATCCCAGTACCTCTAATGTCATTTAACAGAACATATTACCCAATCATTATATTTTGATCTTTAATTCACTACGCTAAATTAAGTCCTTTGGCATGACCTGTTTTTGTGGATCGGTCCACAAAAAAAGGTCATACCAAATAGGATTATCCCAGTACCTCTAATGTCATCTAACAGAACATATTACCCAGATTGTAGATAGTGAATTTAGAAAAAGTATTATAAACTATATTTGTTAAAACCTCAAGTCTGGAAAACAACAATATAAGAGATATGGTACTAAAACATATTTAGATAAGTATTTAAAACAAATTAAGATATCGAGCTTTAAAACAAAATGTGAAAGGATATAAATGGCGAGGATAAATTTTAAATTTGGAGAAACTTATCTTTATGTGAAGTAAATTTCTTTTCTTAGATCGTCTGTGTTTAAGGTTCCAAAATGTTTCATCTTCAGGGCAGTAGGTAGATAGGTCTGTTTTCTTGGGCAGGTCTTCTTTCAGTTGGTTTCTATTCTTAGATCGTCTGTGTTTAAGGTTCCAAAATGTTTCATCTTCAGGGCGGTATATAGGTCTGTTCTCTGGGGCAGGTCTTCTTTCACTTGGTTTGTGCTTTTCTTCTAAGGGTCTTCTATTCATCATTGGCCAAGGTAAATCTACAACACTAAGAACAAAATTCCACTTTCCCCAAAAAAGAGGAAGGATTATTAGTCAGGCACTTATTTATAATTATTCATATTTATGTTCTCAACATTAAAAATGTACTATTAATAAATATAGCTAAAATCCCAATGCTTTTACAAAACAAGGCGACAGTTATGTTTTAATCATTATATTTTGATCTTTAATTCACTATGCTAAATTAAGTCCTTTGACATGACCTGTTTTTGTGGTTGATCGGTCCACAAAAAAAGGTCATACCAAATAAGATTATCCCAGTACCTCGAATGTCATCTAACAGAACATATTACCCAATCATTATATTTTGATCTTTAATTCACTACGCTAAATTAAGTCCTTTGGCATGACCTGTTTTTTGTGGATCGGTCCACAAAAACAGGTCATGCCAAATAGGATTATCCCAGTACCTCTAATGTCATCTAACAGAACATATTACCCAATCATTATATTTTGATCTTTAATTCACTACGCTAAATTAAGTCCTTTGGCATGACCTGTTTTTGTGGTTGATCGGTCCACAAAAAAAGGTCATACCAAATAGGATTATCCCAGTACCTCTAATGTCATCTAACAGAACATATTACCCAGATTGTAGATCGTGAATTTACAACAAGTATCATACACTATATTTGTTAAAACCTCAAGTCTGGACAACAACAATATTAGAGATATGGTACTAAAACATATTTAGATAAGTATTTAAAACAAATTAAGATATCGAGCTTTAAAACAAAATGTGAAAGGATATAAATGGCGAGGATAAATTTTAAATTTGGAGAAACTTATCTTAATGTGAAGTAAATTTCTTTTCTTAGATCGTCTGTGTTTAAGGTTCCAAAAAGTTTCATCTTCAGGGCGGTAGGTATATAGGTCTGTTTTCTGGGGCAGGTCTTCTTTCAGTTGGTTTCTATTCTTAGATCGTCTGTGTTTAAGGTTCCAAAATGTTTCATCTTCAGGACGGTATATAGGTCTGTTCTCTGGGGCAGGTCTTCTTTCACTTGGTTTGTGCTTTTCTTCTAAGGGTCTTCTATTCATCATTGGCCAAGGTAAATCTACAACACTAAGAACAAAATTCCACTTTCCCCAAAAAAGAGGAAGGATTATTTGTCAGGCACTTATTTATAATTATTCATATTTATGTTCTCAACATTAAAAATGTACTATTAATAAATATAGCTAAAATCCCAATGCTTTTACAAAACAAGGCGACAGTTATGTTTTACTCATTATATTTTGATCTTTAATTCACTACGTTAAATTAAGTCCTTTGGCATGACCTGTTTTTGTGGTTGATCGGTCCACAAAAACAGGTCATGCCAAATAGGATTATCCCAGTACCTCGAATGTCATCTAAAAGAACATATTACCCAATCATTATATTTTGATCTTTAATTCACTACGCTAAATTAAGTCCTTTGGCATGACCTGTTTTTGTGGATCGGTCCACAAAAAAAGGTCATGCCAAATAGGATTATCCCAGTACCTCTAATGTCATCTAACAGAACATATTACCCAATCATTATATTTTGATCTTTAATTCACTACGCTAAATTAAGTCCTTTGACATGACCTGTTTTTGTGGTTGATCGGTCCACAAAAAAAGGTCATACCAAATAGGATTATCCCAGTACCTCTAATGTCATCTAACAGAACATATTACCCAATCATTATATTTTGATCTTTAATTCACTACGCTAAATTAAGTCCTTTGTCATGACCTGTTTTTGTGGTTGATCGGTCCACAAAAAAAGGTCATACCAAATAGGATTATCCCATTACCTCTAATGTCATCTAACAGAACATATTACCCAGATTGTAGATAGTGAAATTACAAAAAGTATTATAAACTATATTTGTTAAAACCTCAAGTCTGGACAACAACAATATTAGAGATATGGTACTAAAACATATTTAGATAAGTATTTAAAACAAATTAAGATTTCGAGCTTTAAAACAAAATGTGAAAGGATATAAATGGCGAGGATAAATTTTAAATTTGGAGAAACTTATCTTAATGTGAAGTAAATTTCTTTTCTTAGATCGTCTGTGTTTAAGGTTCCAAAAAGTTTCATCTTCAGGGCGGTAGGTATATAGGTCTGTTTTCTGGGGCAGGTCTTCTTTCAGTTGGTTTCTATTCTTAGATCGTCTGTGTTTAAGGTTCCAAAATGTTTCATCTTCAGGACGGTATATAGGTCTGTTCTCTGGGGCAGGTCTTCTTTCACATGGTTTGTGCTTTTCTTCTAAGGGTCTTCTATTCATCATTGGCCAAGGTAAATCTACAACACTAAGAACAAAATTCCACTTTCCCCAAAAAAGAGGAAGGATTATTAGTCAGGCACTTATTTATAATTATTCATATTTATGTTCTCAACATTAAAAATGTACTATTAATAAATATAGCTAAAATCCCAATGCTTTTACAAAACAAGGCGACAGTTATGTTTTACTCATTATATTTTGATCTTTAATTCACTACGTTAAATTAAGTCCTTTGGCATGACCTGTTTTTGTGGTTGATCGGTCCACAAAAACAGGTCATGCCAAATAGGATTATCCCAGTACCTCGAATGTCATCTAAAAGAACATATTACCCAATCATTATATTTTGATCTTTAATTCACTACGCTAAATTAAGTCCTTTGGCATGACCTGTTTTTGTGGATCGGTCCACAAAAAAAGGTCATGCCAAATAGGATTATCCCAGTACCTCTAATGTCATCTAACAGAACATATTACCCAATCATTATATTTTGATCTTTAATTCACTACGCTAAATTAAGTCCTTTGTCATGACCTGTTTTTGTGGTTGATCGGTCCACAAAAAAAGGTCATACCAAATAGGATTATCCCATTACCTCTAATGTCATCTAACAGAACATATTACCCAGATTGTAGATAGTGAAATTACAAAAAGTATTATAAACTATATTTGTTAAAACCTCAAGTCTGGACAACAACAATATTAGAGATATGGTACTAAAACATATTTACATAAGTATTTAAAACAAATTAAGATATCGAGCTTTAAAACAAAATGTGAAAGGATATAAATGGCGAGGATAAATTTTAAATTTGGAGAAACTTATCTTAATGTGAAGTAAATTTCTTTTCTTAGATCGTCTGTGTTTAAGGTTCCAAAATGTTTCATCTTCAGGGCGGTAGGTATATAGGTCTGTTTTCTGGGGCAGGTCTTCTTTCAGTTGGTTTCTATTCTTAGATCGTCTGTGTTTAAGGTTCCAAAATGTTTCATCTTCAGGGCGGTTTATAGGTATGTTCTCTGGGGCAGGTCTTCTTTCACTTGGTTTGTGCTTTTCTTCTAAGGGTCTTCTATTCATCATTGGCCAAGGTAAATCTACAACACTAAGAACAAAATTCCACTTTCCCCAAAAAAGAGGAAGGATTATTAGTCAGGCACTTATTTATAATTATTCATATTTATGTTCTCAACATTAAAAATGTACTATTAATAAATATAGCTAAAATCCCAATGCTTTTACAAAACAAGGCGACAGTTATGTTTTAATCATTATATTTTGATCTTTAATTTACTATGCTAAATTAAGTCCTTTGACATGACCTGTTTTTGTGGTTGATCGGTCCACAAAAACAGGTCATGCCAAATAGGATTATCCCAGTACCTCTAATGTCATCTAACAGAACATATTACCCAATCATTATATTTTGATCTTTAATTCACTACGCTAAATTAAGTCCTTTGTCATGACCTGTTTTTGTGGTTGATCGGTCCACAAAAAAAGGTCATACCAAATAGGATTATCCCATTACCTCTAATGTCATCTAACAGAACATATTACCCAGATTGTAGATAGTGAAATTACAAAAAGTATTATAAACTATATTTGTTAAAACCTCAAGTCTGGACAACAACAATATTAGAGATATGGTACTAAAACATATTTACATAAGTATTTAAAACAAATTAAGATATCGAGCTTTAAAACAAAATGTGAAAGGATATAAATGGCGAGGATAAATTTTAAATTTGGAGAAACTTATCTTAATGTGAAGTAAATTTCTTTTCTTAGATCGTCTGTGTTTAAGGTTCCAAAATGTTTCATCTTCAGGGCGGTAGGTATATAGGTCTGTTTTCTGGGGCAGGTCTTCTTTCAGTTGGTTTCTATTCTTAGATCGTCTGTGTTTAAGGTTCCAAAATGTTTCATCTTCAGGGCGGTTTATAGGTATGTTCTCTGGGGCAGGTCTTCTTTCACTTGGTTTGTGCTTTTCTTCTAAGGGTCTTCTATTCATCATTGGCCAAGGTAAATCTACAACACTAAGAACAAAATTCCACTTTCCCCAAAAAAGAGGAAGGATTATTAGTCAGGCACTTATTTATAATTATTCATATTTATGTTCTCAACATTAAAAATGTACTATTAATAAATATAGCTAAAATCCCAATGCTTTTACAAAACAAGGCGACAGTTATGTTTTAATCATTATATTTTGATCTTTAATTTACTATGCTAAATTAAGTCCTTTGACATGACCTGTTTTTGTGGTTGATCGGTCCACAAAAAAAGGTCATACCAAATAAGATTATCCCAGTATCTCTAATGTCATCTAACAGAACATATTACCCAATCATTATATTTTGATCTTTAATTCACTACGCTAAATTAAGTCCTTTGGTATGACCTGTTTTTGTGGTTGATCGGTCCACAAAAAAGGTCATACCAAATAGAATTATCCCAGTACCTCTAATGTCATCTAACAGAACATATTACCCAATCATTATATTTTGATCTTTAATTCACTACGCTAAATGAAGTCCTTTGGCATGACCTGTTTTTGTGGTTGATCGGTCCACAAAAAAAGGTCATACCAAATAAGATTATCCCAGTACCTCTAATGTCATCTAACAGAACCCATTACCCAGATTGTAGATCTTTAATTTAAAACAAATTAAGAAATCGAGCATTAAAACAAAATGTGAAAGGATTAAAATGGTGAGCATAAATTTTAAATTTGGAGAAACTTATCTTAAAGTGAAGTAAATTTCTATTCTTAGATCGTCTGTGTTTAAGGTGCCAAAATGTTTCATCTTCATGGCGGTATATAGGTCTGTTCTCTGGGGCAGGTCTTCTTTCAGTTGGTTTCTATTCTTAGATTGTCTGTTTAAGGTTCCAAAATGTTTCATCTTCAGGGCGGTATATAGGTCTGTTCTCTGGGGCAGGTCTTCTATCAGGTGGTTTGTGCTTTGCTTCTAAGGGTCTTCTATTCATCATTGGCCAAGGTAAATCTACAACACTAAGAACAAAATTCCACTTTCCCCCAAAAAGTGGAATGATTATTAGTTAGGCACTTATTTATAAATATTCATATTTATGTTCTTAACATTAAAAATGTACTATTAATATATTTACCTAAAACCCCAAGTACAATATTTATAGCATTTATAAAAGGGTTACAACATGTTAGTAAACACAAATACAATATCACCATTCACCAACACATATATAAAAGACGGATCATAAATATAATAGACGGACACTTGTCAAATTGTCAGTTTTGTTTGAACAGGTTGGTTCATTACTATCGTTATATAAAAGATGGACACTTGTCAAATTGTCAGTTTTGTTTGAACAGTCGGTTCATTAGTATCGTTATACAGTTCCACTGTGAGTCGGCGTAATCTTTCTTCTTTGGTCTTTTCAAGCACAGAGTAGTTCTTTAGTGTCCACCAAATCTTCTATTTAGCATGAGATGTTTTATAATAAACAATTTCTTGGATCGCTTTGAATGTTACGGATGGGATTCCCAAAACACAGACAACGAGATGTACGTGATTATAATGAGGGGGGTGTGTGTGTGGGGGGGGGGGGGGGGGGACAGAGTGCAAAGCCCGGTAAACGCCAGTAAAATTGATAAAACAGAAGTAAAAGAAATCCGACAAAAGCGTGCTGACAGGGTGTCTGATTCGAGGACAGTAATCGTCACCGTGCAGCCGACTGGCTTGTAAGTGCAGACCAGCTTGCCTTGTGAAGCCGAAAATTTGGCCAAGAAAATTAGCCTGTGGAAGTAGGCAGAGCTATTTATACAGCAGACAGAAGAGAGTCACTAATAACACACAATAAATATTGCTGTTCTTGCTGCAGTGAACTCAAAGAATCTAAACCAGTAAAAGACTTATTCACCACAAACATACATCAAAAGTACCAAGCGCAGTGAATGCGAGAACTTTGAAACAATGCATCTGAACCCAATAACCAACCAATCCAAAATAGATGACAAACAAAAAGAGATTTCGTGCTAAGAAGGCAAGGGTATGGCGACAGGATTTGCGTTCTCTTGATAATCGAACAGGTAGGACAAACTTGAATCCATTTAAATCCCTATCGAAGCTATTTTATGCCTATCTACCATATAGTCCTAACTTTACTATTGCATAAGCCCTACCCATTTGGTATGTGAAGATTCAAAGTCTGTCCTTCCCGAATGGATCTCAAGAGAGACACCAGGCGTCATCCCAAGAGGAAATCTGAACAAGCTGTGAAAAAATTTGACCATGAAAAGCCCGCGCATTGTAAGGTCCATTTCATTGGTTGTTTCTATGGACAACGGTTGAAAACAACTTGGTTTCCTTTGCGATTGCGCAATTGCAACTATTGTAGGCGACAATGTATGTATGTATGCATATGTTATATTGATGCTAGTAAGGCGTTCGCCCGAGTGAACCACTGACCCTTGCTAAAAACGTTGATTGATTGAGGCATTCCGATTGTCTTTGTAAATTTCTTGTATCGGTGGTTAACCACACGGAATTTTGCAGTAAGATGGGGTTCTTCAATTATATCACCATTTTAAAAGTATCTAATGGAGTTAGGCAGGGTGGTGACTGGTCAGTGGTATACTGTCACCCTCGATGTGACTCTTAGCAAGGCGGGGGTAGGGTATAATATAGCTGGTAACTTTATCAATCATCTAGTACTGTATGCAGATGACCTCTGTTTGCTATGTGCTTCAAGTAATGCTCTCCAACTCTTGTTAAATTGCTGTTCAGATTACGCGACATACCATGATATTTTATATAATAGTTCTTACTTCTAAGACTGTATGCACTTTGTTCAAACCAAGTTGGTTCAAAGTGGCATGAGCTGCCAAAATGTTGATATTTTGACGACGAAACAGAATATTGAAATTATCGGCTATTTTTCTCAAGACGTGCAATTCAGAAGCTTTTTAGTGCTTCTAGTCTCGAGAATGTACGATAAAGTATTGTTTTGAACTAACTTTGGCTTAGAATGAATGAATGGTCGTCCCTGTTATTTAAATTGTGTTTACTTATCGAACACTATCCCGGTTCGTATAGGCCACATACCGTATGGATTTTCCTCATTCCAACGCCAATCATTTAGTTTTTCGATGGCTTCAAAGCCTCTTAATGTCGTAACGATCAGAATTTATGTAAAAAGTGTGAATTTTGGCAGCTCATGCCACTTTCAAGGGCCGGGAATCGCCATATTTGCAGTTAGACGGTACCAAGCTATCTTTTGTTGAGACGTACAAATACCTAGGGCATATAATATCTCATCCTATGTCAGGTAATGAGGACATTTTGCCCCAGAAAAGGAAACTGTATGTTTAGGCAAACGTACTGTTACGTAGATTCTGCTACTGTTCTGACTCTTGTGAAAAGAACT
Source organism: Lepidochitona cinerea (assembly GCA_963971465.1). NCBI lineage: Eukaryota > Metazoa > Mollusca > Polyplacophora > Chitonida > Tonicellidae > Lepidochitona > Lepidochitona cinerea. The sequence continues at coordinate 53,063,876 of OZ020553.1, forward strand.
CTATTCAAATCATGTTGTGTTGTAATATATATTGTTGCTCTCTCTGGGGTTGTTTTCGCAAACTGTGTGGAATTCCATTAGAGTTATGTATACTAATTCATTTAGGTGGTTATTAAAATACAGCTATACCGCTGTAGCGGAAGCGCAATGTTTGTAATGAATGATGTTCTCACATTTGGTGAGATTCTTGGACGTTCTGTATTTTCCCTTCAGGAGAGAATTAAATATAGTCAGAATTCTGTGTTAGCATATTATTGTGGCATTGGTGGCTCAGTTGGTCCGAGTGAGAGTCCCTCAGTTTCACACAGACCTTCCATCGATGCGGCACGGGTTCAAATCACACTCAGAGCCAATAAAAATGAAAAAAATTCTCGATTTTTCACTCGATCGCCCTATGTGGAAGGGTTGCCAGGTTCTCGCCGAAGGTCGGGGGTTTTCTCCGGGCAATGGACCCGTTTTCCTCCCCACTAAACCTGCCAACGCCGCCATATGAGTGAAATAATCTTGAGTGCGGCGTAAATATCAATCAATCAACTAATTTAGCATATTATTAATCAGTGAAATATTTGTACATATGGTGAGTAAAGAAATACAAATACACCGGCATTTTTAGCCTTTACCTTCACTTGTCATAGGAATGAACGTTTTCGTGATTCGAACGTGCGACTCATTGGTGGAAAATTTTTGGCATTCATCTTTTATGTGTCATGTATGGTGGCCGAGGGTTGCCAATTAATAAAACACTTATTCTTTAAATAAAAAAGCAAATAAAAAAAAAGTGAAAAAAAAAATAAAAAAATAGTTAACAGAAAAAAAAAATAGAAAAAAAAAATGTTTACTTAAAAACATTTCGAAAAAAAAAATTAGTTTAGAGAAAAAAAATTAGTTTAGAAAAAAAAAATTAGTTCAGAGAAAAAAAAATTAGGAAGAAAAACAAAATGTTGACTAAAATAAAAAAACATTGTTTAGAATAAAAAAAATCCTACAGAAAAAAAAATTTAGAAAAAAAAAAATGCAAAAAAAAAAAAGAAAGTAAAATGAAAACCAAATGAAAGTAAAAATTTCCACGTGGCCGAGGATTGCCAAAAGCCGAGAGTTGCCAAAACCTTGATTAATCTCCCCCCTTAGAAGGTGGACGTTGAAAGCTTGACACCAGGGGCGGGTTGTTCTATAATGTTAATCAGGATATTCCCTATTGGCATTGTTACAGGTCCGAGGATAGCCGTATTGGTCCGAGGATAGCCGTATTGGTCCGAGGCCGAAGGCCGAGGGCTAATACAACTGTGAGAGAACTGTCCGAGAAACTGTATAGACACATTCGCAATGAAAGTTGACTATTATTTCCCTATTTTATATTGGGATAGCATGATATATTGGTCTATCTTAGCCACGTCAAAAGGAGATCTTGCAAGAATACGATGGGGAGGGGGTAATAGTTTGGTACCCCGCCCCTAAACTCGTACAGGATAGCTCGATCGTTATTAATAACAAGCTAGCGTGCACGATCGAGTTTAGGTGCAGTGTGCCAGACAATGGGTTATAATTACATGAAACTGGGGAGGGATATCGTGAAAATAAAATGGCGAATCTGCCTGACTATGGTCAATTTTTCTTTCCAAGATATCATTCACGAGGCATCTCAGTCATATATTAAACTTCTGGGCTGAGTTGTTCAAAGGTACATTAGGTTTAATACAGGTCTAAATGACGTCAACTAACCATGGAATTCAATTGTGACGTTACAAAGTTTAACCAGTATTAAGCCCAATACACCTTTTTATTTATGATCACTTAAACACACGGGCACATGGAAAACCTTCTTGTCTAAAATAACCATGGAGACAAATTTCTAATTGTGTTAAAAAGAGGCATAACATTTAGACCTTTGCACCCCATAAATTGTTGTAACAAACCAAACCTATGATATTTCATTAGGTTGACGACTGACAAGAGCTTAGCCTTGGTCAGTAGAATTTCTGGAATCCTTTTGTAACACATTGACAATGGTTACGCATCTTATGGCAAGAACATCGGTGGACTGAGATTGAACCCCATAAATTTAGCTTTCTCCACCCCCCCCCCCCCCCCTTTAATTGGGACAGACAAAACTATGTAACAAACAACGAACAAAACAAGCATATACTCCATCTCACAACCAGCAAACTACAAGGTTATAAACTCTATCTTACAACCTACAACCAGCAAACAACAAGGTTATAAACTACATCTCATAACCTACAACCAGCACAAAAAACAAGGTAATAAACTCCATCTCATAACCTTTAAAATTCTAGCAAACAACAAGGTTATAAACTCCATCTCATAACTCATACGGGGCTTGCCGGGGCCAATACGAACTAACTAGGCTAATACGAACAAACAAGGCCAATACGGAATGGGCCAATACGAGATGTAATAACACATGGCAACCGTTTCATTGCTATCACTTCAAAATCCCAACGCCATTTCCCTTGAAATCACCAACAGAAAAAAATCAATGTACAGTTAAAGAAAAACAAATAGTCAATCTATGTCATTGCATAAATTAAAGATTGCATTAATAATAATCTGTAAAAATAAAAAAATATGTTCCTATGTTTTATGTACAAAAGGGGGACAATTCTTGGTACGCTAGGCATAGCTCACTTTATGTCGTCATCATTACTAAAAAGGAACGATCGTCAGCTACATGAAAAAAAAAATAATTAACAACAACAAAATAGTCACCTTTCCTTGCGAATGTGTCTATAAAAACACTATTTTTTAGAAATAGTATAAATATTTTATGAAAAATAACATCGATAGGCATAGCCAATTAATAAAGTTTTCATTAATCAGGATATTCCCTATTGGCATTATCACAGGTTCTCGGACAGTCGTATTAGCCCTCGGCCTTCGGCCATGGACCAATACGGCTATCCTCGGACCTGTAACAATGCCAATAGGGAATATCCTGATTAAAAACATTATATTATAGAACAACCCGCCCCTGGTGTCAAGCTTTCAGCGTCCACCTTCTAAGGGAAGATAAATCAAGGTTTTGGCAACTCTCGGCTTTTGGCAATGCTCGGCCACGTGGAAATTTTTACTTTCATTTCGTTTTCATTTTACTTTTTATTTTTACAGCAATTTTTTTTTCTGAGAATTTTTTTTTCTAAACAATGTTTTTTTTTGTAAGCCATTTTTTTTCTAAACTATTTTTTTTTCTAAATTTTTGTTTTTTTCTAAACTATTTTTTTTCTAAACTATTTTTTTTTCTAAACTATTTTTTTTTTCTAAACTATTTTTTTTCTAAACTATTTTTTTTTCTAAACTATTTTTTTTAGTAAACATTTTTTTTTCTTCTTAATTTCTATTTTTTTTATTTGTGTTAACTATTTTTTTTTAAATTTAAAATCCATTTTTGTTTTGTTTTGTGTTTTAATTTTTTTCTTTCTTTTTTTGTTGTTGAAATATCAAGTTTTTTTTCAAGCCATTTTTATTTGGAGAATAAGTTTTTTTATTAATTGGCAACCCTCGGCCACCATAGTCATGTATGCACCCGAATTCGAGACAATACGCTCAATCAATTCACCATCATATGATCAAAAACTTTTTTCTTGTTTAATGATTAATTTATATGGTTTAATTGTCAGAAACATGTAAACTCTTGGCTTGTATAGTTTTTTTTCTTACACCCATACACCCATGATTTGACTGAGTGAGATGGGGAGGGGGGTTGGGGGTTACATGAATACACTACAAAAAATCTAATTAAGTACTTTGCACCATCCTTTGGGTGTTTCAGATTTATAGCTTTTGTGATCTGCTTGTGAATCTTTCTGACGAAAATGTTTCGAAATGTGAAGTCTGTTGTTTTCTTCTTTATACACTACCAAACTTTGAGATCTTAATTTACCACCTGTCCGTTTCTTTGTATGGTTACGTGTTCTAAACTTAACAATTGAACTTCGAAACCTTAGATATAAACAAATACGGATATAAACAAAATAAGATAATTTTTCTTCAGCGATACTCTGAATTCAAAATAAAAATACCGTTTGAGTTTAACATAGTCTTCTCCACTGTTGAGATAACTAATCAATATAAGTATACTTTTAAATTTTGAATTTGTCAGGTGTGATTATGCATGCCCTGTTCCTGTCAAATGTAGCCAAATACAGTCCAAATGGATAAAAAGGAGCAGGAAATAGCACTTAATCACAAAATGCAAATGACCATCAACGTTTACAAGCGGATTTCATCAGTCACTATACAGACCATTTGAAAATTTGGATGTGATCTTTCGAAACTTACTAAAAAAGCACAAAAGGACCATTTCGATTTAGCGTGACGATAACCTTTAGGCAGTTTTACAGGATACAGCTTTAAAATCCATTCGTTCCACGTAATACACAAGTAGTGATAACCCGAAAAACGACAGTTTCATGATGACTCAATATTTCGGCATTTATTATACCATCTTCAGTAGAGTCTCCTGAAGTTGGTATAATAAATGCCGAAATATTGAGTCATCATGAAACTGTCGTTTTTCGGGTTAAGATGGTATAATAAATGCCGAAATATTGAGTCATCATGAAACTGTCGTTTTTCGGGTTAAGATGGTATAATAAATGCCGAAATATTGAGTCATCATGAAACTGTCGTTTTTTGGGTTAAGATGGTATAATAAATGCCGAAATATTGAGTCATCATGAAACTGTCGTTTTTCGGGTTAAGATGGTATAATAAATGCCGAAATATTGAGTCATCATGAAACTGTCGTTTTTCGGGTTAAGATGGTATAATAAATGCCGAAATATTGAGTCATCATGAAACTGTCGTTTTTTGGGTTAAGATGGTATAATAAATGCCGAAATATTGAGTCATCATGAAACTGTCGTTTTTTGGGTTAAGATGGTATAATAAATGCCGAAATATTGAGTCATCATGAAACTGTCGTTTTTTGGGTTAAGATGGTATAATAAATGCCGAAATATTGAGTCATCATGAAACTGTCGTTTTTCGGGTTAAGATGGTATAATAAATGCCGAAATATTGAGTCATCATGAAACTGTCGTTTTTCGGGTTATCACTACTTGTCGATACAGCTTTTATTTCCTATTTGTGATTATGTTTACGTTTTAATTTGTGGCTAATTACCGAAATCTCGTTCAGTTTTTTCTTTTCCATTTTCAAATAGATCAACACATGAGACATCCTTGACAACCAAATAAAGTTGACATTGTGCATGCCGGTTTCACGCTACACACGGTTCAAAATGTACCTCTGTTTTGAAAATTTGAAGCTTACAAATTCTCAGCGAAACTGTATTATTTTCAACATTGGTTGAAAATATTGAAAAACAAAAACTAAACACACACACACAATTTTTATGGAGGCATTGATTGGAAGCTTAAAGTGGCATGAGCTGCCAAAATGCTGATATTTCGACGTAAAAACGGGTATGTCGAAATTATCGGCTATTTTTCTCAAGACGTATAATTTAGAAGCTTTTTAGTGGTTCTATTCTCCAGAATGAACTATAAAGTACTGTTTTGAACTAACTTTGACTTAGAATGAATGTTTGTTTACTTTTCGGACACTATTTCGGTTCGTATGGGCTACATACTGTACAGATTTTCCTCATTCCAACGCCAATCATTTAGTTTTTCGACGTCCTTCAAAGCCTCTTACCGTCGTGACGATCAAAAATTATGAAAAAAAGTTTGAATTTTGGCAGTCCATGCCACTTTAAAGTGTGTATAGTAAGTCTGAATTAGTTTAAATCAAATATTCAAATATCCCAGATTAAAAACTAATGGTAAGTAAGCAATTTCATAGCTGTAGCAAAACCAAAATCAATTTTTATTGGCTGAAAACGGCTGCATTGTTTATTATCCGCACTTTATTCCCCGATTTCCGTCCCACTCAAGTTTTTCAATGTTGCACTATGGCTAATTCCACAAAGAGGGGTGGGGAAAGTTTTTATTCCATTAATTATCAAAATTTGACAACTTGAAAGAAATTCAGTTTATAGTTTCGGGATCGAACAAATCACCTAATTTCGGCGTTTAACACCTGTAATCATTTAGCGATTTGTCCAGCTCCAAAACTCCAAAGATAGCTTTAAACAGTCAAACATTTGGCTAGCATTAATGCCCTTAGGATTGAAAAAAAATTCGTTAATTCGATTTTTCGACAACTGAAAGGATGCTGTAGGGGGGGGGGGGGGGGGGGGGGGCCTCCGGATATCGTCAAAAGAATAAAGAATACAAAAAAAACAAAACAAAAAAAAAAAAAAATTTTAATCGTGGAAGCGGGGCTTTCGTGTAGCGAGGATTAAAATTGAAATTTCCATTATAGCCCTCTGGCCACAAATGGCTGGCTCACAAAGTGAGGCAGTCAGCCTGGTCATAAATGGCAATTTTGTTTTTCTTTTGGAACCGAGCGTATTTAGAGACTTGTTTGACATATCTGACCAGAGAGGTCATAAATGATGCCCTTACGGTGATACGAATTGATAACTCTATTTTACGTAGGTATTTCGTTCGGGTTGCGTGTGTTAAACGCTTAAATTTTTCATTAAGCGATTTGTTCAGCTCTTAAAGGCACACTTGCCGCGAAAATCAGGAATATTGTTTACATTAAAAAAGAAAGACCGTATTCTGTATTTTTCCCAGACAATATAAGTTAGGAACTTTCTATTTTTACCAAAATTTAAAAGTTTGGACGTCACTTTGTATTTTTAATTTGAATTTGAAAATTTGAATTGTTACGTACCCGGAACGTAAACAAACCGATCTGCCCCCTATTGGCGATTTTATGTTTCAGTCGAGTGAGTGAACTAATGGCCCAGTGTAATTTTACGTAGGCCTATTTATCTGAGAAATACAGACTGACGATCGGTTAACAGCGACTGGAAAAGCCTGCTGAGAATTGTTTGAATGTAAAACACAGATACAAAGGCCTGAAAGGAGTGTAAACCAACACGAAAGTTGACCGACACTGATCGTTGTTGTTGTAATCAGTCTTCGATTCTTCGTTTGTTTTTCACCCCATTTTTACAGTCTAAAGCTAACTAGACATGTTTTATGTGTCCTATGTTTAAGTTTAGTGGTATTAGTCGTAGTAAGCTCATGTAAATTGGTTTTCTTATCAAATTTAAACAGGCTACGGCGGCAAGTGTGCCTTTAAACTAACCAGACAACTTAAAACATTCGACTACTAGGCCTACTCACTGTTAAGCGTTTGTGCTCTTTTGGTTAGAGAAATTCCGTTAATTTGGTTCCATAGAGTAGTATGTATTTAATTCTATAAAAACTAACATTACATCTTAGATGTAGGTATAGTGTTACGTAACAAAATATTTAAAGTGGCAAGAGCTGCAAAAATCCGGATTTTCTTTTTTCATTAATTCGAATTGTCACGACAGTAAAATGTTTTGAAGGTCATCGAAAAAACTAAATTATTGAGTGGAAAGTAAAAAAATAAATTAAAACTGACCAAGCCTATAATTGACATTTATAAAGTATAGGAAAAGTCGTAGTGTTGACAGTGATTTTACATGTAGTAAGTTTGTGCATTCGTTTCTTCACAAATGTTATGGGCGTGGCTTTAAATAGCCGACAATCTAAGACAACTTTTAGCATGAACATATTACATGAGCTTTCACTTATATAGCCACCCAGAAGAGTGATCACTTCGATATGAATTTCTCTATAGTTATGATTGATTGATTGGGGCCGCTTAACGTCGCACTCAACAGCTAAGGATATATAGCGACAAAAGGTGAAAAAAAAAGAGTTTTGAAACACCGGCACATGACATGCTCTCCGTTGTCCCTATCTATTTAATACAACGAATGACTAATCTTTTTTTAATACTAACGGACGTATTTTGGAGTCATTTTTTCATTGCAATTCAAAGTAGACTACCTGCCCAGATTGATTGATTTGTGTTTTACGCCGCACTCAAGATTATTTCAATTATATGGCGGCGTTGCTAGGTTTAGTGGGGGGGGGGGGGGGGGACGGGGCTCATTGCCCGGAGGAAACCCACGACCTTCCGTTGGTAACTGGCAACCATCCCACAAAGGTCGTTCGAGTGAAAACCCCGTCAGAAAATTTTCCCATAGGAAGGGAGTGAAGATATAGATTAAAGGAGAATGTTACATAATCCAATATAGATGACATATTATGCAACCAAAGATGTCAAAAATGGTCCATGACACACATTCTACCCATAAGGTATATGTTGTGAAAGAATAGTAAAGATCCTATCAAAACTCTTCCAGTTATGGAGCGGATTCCCTTCCGGGATGGACCGCGCTGGTGATACCATACATCGGGCGTATAAAAATGTCTTGAGTGGATTTTTCACTCAGTCACCGTAAGTGGAAGAGTTGACACGTAGGCTACTCGCTGAAGGTTGGGGGGTTTCCTCCCCCACTAAGGACTGGCAACGCCGCCATATACATGAACTAATCTTGAGTGCGGTGTAAAACATCGATCAACCAAATTATAACCGTCACTTAGTCTAAAAATAGTCATTTTAGAGTTATAAACCTGAACTATAAAGGAATAAGGGAAGTATATGTATGCGCAATATTCAAATATATCAGCCATACTTTTGCAGGACTGGTATAGGATGACTGTAAGTGGTTTTATTAGTTGATCAACCAAACTCAAGGTTTTATTGGAGGTTATATAATGACGAGTTACAATCATTTTACGTGAACTGTTGGTTACGTGACATTTGAGTTCCAGCCACTGCCGCCATTACAATGAGATGGTTAGGAGATTTCAATTGAAGATGGCAGACGTCACGCACATGCCCATCTCACAGCAATGGCAGCGCGTTGTAAAACATCACATCCAAACCAGCCAATGAGACATGGCCATTATAAGTATATAGTACAAATGGGCACAATACCCTGCCAAATAACCCACATTCCTTTCTTCTAAATGCATGTTGACACTTTAATTACAAAATCCTATAAATATAATATTACAATCACTCACAGAGGATAAAAGTGTACAGGTGAAACAGAAAGTCTACAAAGGAGGGGCTGGGATGTTCCTGTGTGAATGCAGGAGTACGCCAGGGATCTTTAATGAGCCTAATTTTTTCCCATGATAATTATAAATAGTTGATTGGTATGTAACAGAGCTTGATTTGCCCTCAGTCAGCAAATCAACATCATCGAGAAACAAGGAAAAACAAATTGTACATTTTCTCACGATGACTTCTTGTCATCGAATTAAGAGCAAATCTGCCAGCAAGAATTTGCAAACAACGTTTGGTGTTAACTGAGAAATTTTCGTCTATCTTGCAAAAATAATAAAATTGAAAGAGACACATTTCACTATTATCTAGAGGTCTTAGAACGAACTTTCTCTCCGCTATTAGACTTTTTCTGTTTGGCTCTTTCACATTTGCAAACATAAGCTTCTATTAAAGATTTGATCTTTGCAGGGTTGATGTGTCCGCTTTTACTGTGACATATCTGAAAATACAGAGAAACCGTGATGGTCGTTAATAATTCATTTTATGGAGGTGAAATAAAGGAAGCAGCTGTTTGTATTCAAGTACAGACGAAAATATATTTGGGTAAATGTCTAAAACCTAGTGGTTTGACCAATATACATGTAAGGCAAAACAATTGTAAAACAATTCAAAAGTTCCCTTAAGTTGGCTTTTGAGATTGCTCTAGTGCAAACCTCAATTCGCTGAGCTTTAGGCTACCGTAATTTAGACGATACAATTGTGTTTCACCCGACTTGTGGGGATGCCAGGGCTTGTCATTTTATTTTGTGGAATCTGTGAAATCAAGTTTTCCATTTCAAATTAACCCAAAACGTTCTCTTTAATGTTGAGAGTTTTCTGCTTTTTAATGACGAGTAAGCCAGGGCTTGTCATTTTATTTTGTGGAATCTGTGAAATCAAGTTTTCCATTTCAAATTATCCCAAAACGGTCTCTTAAATGTCGAGAGTTTTCTGCTTTTTAATGACGAGTAAGCCAGGGCTTGTCATTTTATTGTTGTGAGATAACTTTGGCTTAGAATGAATGAATGGTCGTCCCGGTTATTTAAATTTTATTTACTTATCGAACACTATTCCGGTTCGTATAGGCCACATACTGTATGGATTTTCCTCATTCCAACGCCAATCATTTAGTTTTTCGATGGCCTTCAAAGCCTCTTAATGTCGTGACGATCAGACTTAATGAAAAAAGTGTGAATTTTGGGAGCTCATGCCACTTTCAAGGGCCGGGAATCGCCCTATTTGCAGTTAGACGGCACCAAGCTATCTTTTGTTGAGACGTACAACTACCTAGGGCATATAATATCTCATTCTATGTCAGGTAATGAGGACATTTTGGCCCAGAAAAGGAAACTGTATGATAGGGCATACGTACTGTTACGTAGATTCTGCTACTGTTCTGACTCTGTGAAAAGAACTCTATTCAAATCATGTTGTAATATATATTGTTGCTCTCTCTAGGGGTTGTTTTCGCAAACTGTGTGGAATTCCATTAGAGGTATGTATACTAATTCATTTAGGTCGTTATTAAAATACAGCTACCGCTGTAGCGCAATGTTTGTAATGAATGATGTTCTCACATTTGGTGAGATTCTCCCGGGGACGTTCTGTATTTTCCCTTCCGGAGAGAATTAAATATAGTCAGAATTCGGTGTCAGCAATCCTCAGGAATAGCGATGTTCCCAAAACATCAGAATTACGTGCTAAAGGTCACAGTATATTGTACAACTAACAAAGCATGTGTATTATTTGTATGGACGTTTTTATATCTGAAATAAACATTTAATAATATTACTATTTATATTATTATTTTGAAATGGCTAAATTACAGACATACCCCGTTTTAGTACAACATGGAGCTTTACTCCCACCAGTCTTCATTTGTATTATTTAATGTATACATGTACCTTTAGCATGTTATTGTGGCATTGGTGGCTCAGTTGGTCCGAGTGAGAGTCCCTCAGTTTCACAAAGACCTTCCATCGATGCGGCACGGGTTCGAATCACACTCAGAGCCAATAAAAATGAAAAAAATTCTCGATTTTTCACTCGATCGCCTATGTAGAAGAGTTGCCAGGTTCTCGCCAAAGGTCGGGGGTTTTCTCCGGGCAATGGGCCCGTTTTCCTCCCCACTTAACCTGGCAACGCCGCCATATGAGTGAAATAATCTTGAGTGCGGCGTAAATATCAATCAACTAATTTAGCATATTAATAATCAGTGAAATGTGTGTACATATGGTGAGTAAAGAAATACAAATACACCGACATTTCTAGTCTTTACCTTCTCTTGCCATATGAATGAACGTTTTCGTGATTCAATGTGATTATTACGTGCGACTCATCGTTGGAAATATTTTGGCATTCATCTTTTATGTGTCATGTATGCACCCGAATTCGAGACAATGCGCTCAATCAATTAACCAAAGTATGATCAAAACTTCTTGCTTGTTTAATAATGAGGCATTGGCCTTATTAATGTGGTTTAATTGTCAGAAATGTGCAAACTCCTGGCTTATATACTTTTGAATTTGTCACGTGTGAATATGCATGCCCTGTTCCTGCCAAATGTAGCCAAATACAGCCCAAATGTATAAAAGGAGCAAGAAATATCATTTTTCTTTAACACAAAATACAAATGGCCATCAACGTTTACAAACGGACTTCATCAATCACTATACAGACCACTTCCAAAAATGAAAGTTCACAAAGACCACTTTGAATTTGGGTGTGATTTTTCAAAACTTGCTGAAAGCACAAAAGCACCATTTCGATTGGTTTGAGTAATCAATCACCAAGTAGGCCCCTAATCAAGAGGCTGTAAATGTAATCGTATGTGTAGCTACGTATATTTCAGTCCTCGAACTGTATATTTGTGCACATTAGCTCAATAACATTGCATGAAAATGATATTTTAGTGTCAGGATTGTCATTTATTCTTACTTTTCCATTAAACAGAGACAAATGACTTCTATTCTATTGATATTGAATTTTATGTATAAACGTCACCAAGTCGATAAGACCTATACAATACTAACAATAAGCTTGTGAATGCGTTGCACAAAATTGCTAAGAAACGAGAAACGAATGCTATTAGAAAAGATACATGTATTTCATTTGCACAGTGTAGTTGAATACTAGAAACATTCCGCTTTTTACACTTGACGTTTGAGTTAAAACGTGTACATGGCTGTTATTATTTCAGCAATAAACCAAACTCTTAAAAGGGTTTATTCCGCCGTTCTAATTCTGGAAAATTACTTTGTTATAAACATAGTTACTTACTTATGGGTTACAACCTATTCCGTTTTTGTACTAGTCAACGTCCATATCTTTTTTCCAAAGATCGTTGGAAATAACACAAACGTTTTTTGGGAATGAATAAGTGTAGATTGCAGCATTGTCATATACGAAAAGGAAAGAAGTTCTTTTGTAATCCATATATAAGTAACGATTGTCCCAGCTTTTGGTTTCATTAATATCGTTCAAACAAGTTATTTGTCTTTATCTTGAATAGGTATGACGTATTTAAGAGTCAAATAAAAAACAAAGCTTCGGTATGAGAGAAATGATAGGTTTATGCGTAAAAGTCGGGAGGGAACATTGAATACTTGAACTCCTACTTGGCCACGCGGCCAAACATGAATAAACGGTTGTCCAGGTTATTTAAATTTTATTGAATTTCTTTATACTATTTCGGATCGCATCAGCCACAGGCTGTGTGGACTTTCCTTTTTCCCATGTACGTTAATTCCCATGTATACGTAAAACATCTAGGGGTTCGATGAACTTCAACCCCTCTCAGAATTTATGAAAAAAGTAGGTACGAAGATTTTGCCACCTCATGCCCCTATAATGCACAAAAATAAAAATAATCTGTTATCAAAGGTACACGCTTTATATATTTGCCGACCTATGTGGGATGGTTGCCAGTTACCAACGGAAGGTCGTGCGTTTCCTCTGGGCATAAAACCCCGTTTCCTCCCACAATAAAACTGGCAATGCCGCCGTATAAGTGAAAACATCTTGAGCGCGGCGTAAAACACCAAACAATCAATCAATCAATTCTAGATTTGTTTAGCTTGAAAAATCGATCTCCAGATAATCGAATGTTATAGTTTTCACTAATCCGCAGATTTTAATCCGATTGTTCCAGACTGTGTGGGCCCAAATGCCCCAAGCTTTAGATTACTGCGTCTTATTTTTGTTTTTTGATCTCTGACCAAATATAATCCATGTTTATATATTTATGAACACAAAACACACGGGCACAGGGAAAGTCCTCTTGTGTAAAATAACCATGGATGTGTGGCATGAGCTGCCAAAATTCACAATTTTTTCATAAGTTCTGATTCTCACGACAGTTAGAGGATTTGAAGGCCATCGAAAAACTAAATGATTGGTGTTGGAATGAGGAAAATCCATACAGTATGTGGCCTATACGAACCGAAATAGTGTTCGAAAAGTAAACAAAATTTAAATAACCGGGACGCCCTTTCATTCATTCTACGCCAAAGTTAGTTCAAAACAATACTTTTACGTTCATTTTTGAGACTAAAAGCACTAAAAAGCTTCTGAATTACACATCTTGAGAAAAATAGCCGATAATTTCAACATTCTGTTTTAAAGCTGGACGGGCCACGAGAGTGACTAAAAGTTAGTGTAAACGAATTTTGTCACACTTGGTATTATTTTTCTCGTAAAGACTAAACTAAGACGAAGCTGTTGTGCAAATTTCATGAAAATCCTAACATAGGTTTTCCAGAACGAAATAAATATTTGTCACGTTCACTAAAATTATACGATGGTCGAAGCACCGCCTCGAGTCCTCCATGTAAGGGAACATTTCCGCATATGCGCACTGTTGTGTAAACATGTTGAGTGTGAGTTTGACATTTCGCTCAGTCGTCGGAGTTCTCATGAGTGTTGAAGGTGTACCGTACAAAGTAATCCCTGTAGAAGCATGCAGAAATTATTTGGAAATACGAAGAAGTTAGAGGAGAAAGGATCATGTTGCCGATATTAAATGCGATATCTGGGAACAAAGAAAGTGGAGGGAGCCTGAGTTGGCTATACGGGTCTGTACATCGACACTATAAACGATGAACACAAGGTTAGGGACTACTACGGCGCGTACCGGTTAACTAAATTTCTACATGTCGCAGCCTATGCCTTCGCCAAGTAAATTAATTATACCTAAACAATGAGTATGTAGCGTAAGTCTGTCTTTTGAGGTTTTTTATTGCGCTTCAAGTCTTAAAATGCTGCAGCTGTAGGTCTCAATACTGGCAGTAAACAAAACACGGAAAATAAACGTACCAAAATTTATGATGCAAGGACTTTGATATGGTGGATTAGGTGATAATGTTTTAACATCAAGACTATGTCACTTCAGTATTTAATACACTGTAGCCTAATTAAGATTACTTTTTTTCAAAGGCTGGAAATTGAAATCGAAGCTGGAAGTATATAGCCTACTATAAGGCTTACTTAGATTTATTGAAGAAAGTATTAAACTTAAAGAACGAAAGCAAACATTTGAAGCTGAGTGATATGATAAAGGATGTGGATCATGCAGAAAGGAACTTGAGTGAAGTCCATGGTACATGTATAAGGCCAAAACGTTTATACTGTGTAAAGGCCTACATATTTGTGTGTGTGTGTTTGGTTTAAATAAATAGCGAAAACATGCAAGATATACATTTATCTATTAGGTTGGTCAACTTGAGTAGACACTGATTGGTTCAAGAAGTTCAATGCTGTCTAAACTCAATTTGGTATTAACTCTATTAAAGTGGCATGGGCTGCCAAAATTAACACTTCTTTCATAATTTCTGATCGTCACGACAGTAAGAGGCTTTGAAGGCCATCAAAAAATTAAATGATTGGTGTTGGAATGTCAATGAGGAAAATCCATACAGTATGTGGCCTACATGAACCGGAATAGTGTTCGAAAAGTAAACAAAATTTAAATAACCGGGACGACCATTCATTCATTCTAAGCCAAAGTTAGTTCAAAACAATACTTTATCGTAGATTCTCGAGACTAGAAGCACTAAAAAGCTTCTGAATTACACGCCTTGAGAAAAATAGCCGATAATTTCAAAATTCTGTAACAACGTCAAAATATCAACATTTTGGCAGCTCATGCCACTTTAAATAGTGAGTTAAACATAGAAGATGTATAACCATATACTGTTGATT
Organism: Lepidochitona cinerea; assembly: GCA_963971465.1. Taxonomy (NCBI): domain Eukaryota; kingdom Metazoa; phylum Mollusca; class Polyplacophora; order Chitonida; family Tonicellidae; genus Lepidochitona; species Lepidochitona cinerea. Next base: position 53,079,101 of record OZ020553.1, read on the forward strand.
GATTGATTGTTTGGGGTTTTACGTCACGCTCAAGATTATTTCACTTATATGGCAGCGTTGCCAGTTTTATTGTGGGAGGAAACCGGGCTCTATGCCCGGAGGAAACCCACGACCTTCCGGTGGTAACTGGCAACCATCCCACATAGGTCGTTCGAGTGAAAACCCAGTCTGAAAATTTTCCAATTTTTTGGACTGAGTGGGATTCGAACCCGCGACCCGTTGGTGGAAGGCTGTTCAGATTGAGCGTCCAACGCTCTACCTACTGAGCCACAGAGGCCCCACCCATATACTGTTAACAAGTTTAATTAAAACTAAATTATTAAACCCTAAAATTACTGCTTTTCTAAATACTGTGGTGATTGTGAGGGGTTCCACCCCCACCCCTCCCTACTCAAAAGAGAAATTTTAGAGATTTTCTTTTTGCATAGAGGGTTGGGGGGGGGGGGTCTAAATATTTATAGCCTTGGATACACAAATCGAAACCACCTTCTACCAATAAGTGGCATTTAATTTCATACATGTAATTTTGCGAGATTGATTGTCACACTCAATAGCTAAGGTATTATGGCATCAAAAGTAGCATTCGACCAAAAAATCACCCTACCCACCCCCATCTAAACTCCAATCAATCCAAACGGTTCGCCAGTTTCACGCACTGGCTGAAGGTTAGGGTAGTTTGGGGCATGGGACTCACAGTGTATAATATGAACTTACAGTTTAGAAGTATTCATTTTGGCCCACAATCAATGAATGTGGCAATTTAAATTGTGTAAACATTCCATAAAGACAATACATTGATTTAGGTGCAGTGGATATCTTTTTACTGTAATTCATTTAATGAACATTTCACACAAAACATTCTCTTAAAATACTTGAAAAGAATATGAATTTCAGCAGACTTTATTATCCAAAATGAAAAAATAAATTCACTTTCCAGTTAATTTTTTATATCATGAATGACTAACTAAAACATATAGGATAAGCTGTACTATTTTGTACATATACACAACAAGAAGGACAAAACAAATGCAAAAGTTTCTCACTGATAGGTTGTAATTCCTACAGTTAATAACAATAACCACAAGCTAGTGTGTGTGAGGGTGGGGGGGGGGGGGGGGGGGGTCATATTCTTAAATAATTTAACAGGTCAAGAATAAACAAAACATGTATTATCAGTTTCTTAAATTAGTACATTCTAATTCTTGACATGCAATTGGACCCTTCCCTCTTAGCTTGTACTTATATTTTTACTACAGGAAATTGGAACACAAACTTTTGTATTTGTTTCATTCTTCCTGTAAATAAATGATGTTTTACTATTCATTTCCAACGTTTTTTGTTATTATTACTGATCATGCCAGTACTGCTCATGGAAGCTCATATCAAATGCCAACATTTACAAAGTAGTATAAGTTGTCCTATGTGTTGTGATTTTAGTCAAGTCATTCCATCGAAAATGACTATTTTATTTATGAACACTAAAACACACGGGCACAGGGAAAATCTTGTCTAAAATAACCACGGAGACAAGTGACTATTTTATTGATGAATCAAGAACTTGGTAGATAAAATCAAATGTAATCCAGGGGCAAAAAGGTTATCCAGGCACAGTAAACTGTAAAAGTTGTTCACTTGTGTGTTTTGGAACCGTCTTCATAACAACAAATTGTCATTTTTACTTCGACAAATTCCAATATAATCCAGTAGCAAATGGTTATCCAGGTACAATAAAAATTGTTCACTTGGTTATTTTAGAACCCTCTAAAATAACAACAAATTGCTATTTTTTTCCTTACACAAATTCACTGATGCCAATAAATCACTGTTTTAAATAAATAAGAATTTACTTCTGGATGAAAACTCCTCAACTCAGACTGTTTGATGATATGGTTTCATTATGTTTTAATATAGTTGTCACTGATCATCTGTTAATAAACTGGGTGTTATTTACTTTGTAACTTCAACGTTACTTTTGCTGCCAGCGAACAGTCTACAATCAAAGATGCTGAATAGGCTGAAAAAAATTAATAGAACAGTATAAAACCCCACAATTAAATAAGATAAAATAGTAAGATCATTTGTTTGTAGATGATAAATATCAGATCAATAGCAATTGAATATGTTCTTATTAACAGTTACTGGCTTTTAAACGTCAAATATACATGTATGCTTAATATTCATTTCACATCATCAAGCAAGGCTTGATTGATTGATCGATGCTTTAGGAAGGACTCAAGATTATTTTACTTGTATGGTGGTGTTGCCAGATTTAGGGAGTAGGAAACCTTTGTCGAGTACCTGGGAACTCTTCAAGATAGGGTGAAAGAGTAAAAAACCCACAGAATTTTGATTTGGTCTGAGTGGGATTGATCATTTTTACCTGGGTACTATCAATGGATTGATTGCTTGTTGTTTTATGCTGCACTCAAGATTATTTCACTTAAATGGCTGCGTTGCCAGGTTTAGTGGGGAGGAAACCTGGTTCTTTGTCGGAAGGAAACCCTCCACCTTTGGTGAGTACCTTTTCCACATACGTCGATCAAGTGGAAAATCCACTCAAAATTTTTGCAATGTTTATTTTGACCCCACCCGGCCACGTCAATGGAAGGCCTGTGTTGGGCTGTGGGACTATCACTATAACCGACTGAGCCACCGAGGCCGACTTTCAATGGAAAGCATGTGTCGGACTGAAAGGCTCGCCCTACCGCCTGTACCACAAACTACCGACTTTGCCACCTCCACCTACAACTCGACTTGAAAAGTATAAGCTTGGAAGATTTTCCCTTTTTACAGTTGCAGAAATCATGTAGTATTTGGAGGCCAGGACAAAATGTTAACATTTAAAGAATGATATAATTGACAGGATAAATATATTTACTCACCAAGAAATCAATGCCTTGAGTGCATGGCTCCTCAGTTCTGCCTGTTCCAATGACTGTCTAACTCTTCCAGTACAGGCTACGTCAGTGTCAAACCTGGCTGTAGAGTAGGCTACAGTTGTATGCAAACTGAATGTGCTAGTCTAACCACTAAGGTTATGAGACGTGCAGCCGTGGAAGCTTCTATATTCACCTTGAAATTAAACAGTTCTCACGATTAATTAAAAAAAATCGAATATATAAAAGATTCGAATTTAGTTAGGCCCAAAGCGAGAAATAGTTCGCTTTCACCGCTGTTGTGATGACTGATCAGTGATCGTCTGATGTTGGTTGTTGTTGTGAGCTTCATACACCTCGATTCAGATTTCTGTATGATGATGACATTTGGTATAAACATTAGTAAATCAGTCGACATCAACTCTTCATTTAATGAATTAAACTAATAAGTCCAAAAATAAGCATGAAACCAGAATGTTTCAAGTAAAAATCAACTTACTTTATATCTACTTTATATCGTTCCACACGCTCTCGTGTTTTGACAGTTGTCCGGAAGTCATTTATGCGCATGTAACATTGCCAAAAAAGGAAAAGTGGTAGAGAGGTGATTGACAGGTGAAGATACTGAAGAAAGTTAGTTTTTAATGCAAATTACAATTTTCAAAAAATGAAACATTGCGGCATTTGTTTAATTAGATATAAACGGTCGTCTGGGGTCAGAAATTATCGCGATCTGAACATCAGATCTTCAAAATCAAAATTACACACCCTCGTGGCCCGTCCAGCTTTAACGTCAAAATATCAACATTTTGGCAGCTCATGCCACTTTGAAGTCATGAACTGCCAAAATTCAGATTTTTCCCCCATAAATTTTGATTGCCAAGAGACGTTCAGTGTTTGGAGTACGTTGAAAACCTAACGGATCGACGTTGAAATAAAAATATTGCTAAAACCATTAAACGTGCGAACTGAAGACGTGTGCTACAAATTAACGATTAAAGATTAACGAAATTACTGGTAATCTTTGTCAATGATTTTTTTTTTATTCCTCAGAATTATGAAGAGACTTTTGACGTCTTAAATTCTGATTTTCTCCCCGTTAAACCGTAAACGTCGCCAAAGATTAGAAATGGTCTTAAGAGAGGCACAAAGAATAAATACATCCATGTAGGCCTATCCATCTATCTCATGTGTTGCTTGCTTTGTTCTAGTTGTGGAAGCTTGGAATCGAGAAGGAGGATGAGGCGAATTTCGCTTAGGAGGAGGAGCCGGCTGATTCCTGTATTGTTGTGGAGAAGGTAGACTTAATAATTTGGTTATTTAATCAAAGCCAGCTTTTTTAACAATAGCTCTAACCCAAGGTTACTTTCGAGGGTGGCGTGATTTGGGTACACATTTGGCTATTTGTCACCGGTTTAGAACCCATCTGATAGATTGCTAAGTGCTAATATATTTTTCATTTCTATATTTTTCAGACTAACCGACCCTTTAGGTGGAAGCTCTCTTTGGAACGCCCCCAAAGGAAAAGGTGCGGGGGTGATATAAAAGTGACCACCTGCGGCTTCTGCGATCGGGATGTTGTGCACCTACCGCGCCATTTAAGGCAGGTGCACAACTATTCGGCTGAAGATTCCAAGGCGGCCACGGCCAAAAAGAACTCAGAGGGCAGGAAGAAAACCTGTCCTAAATGCCAAGTGGAAGTTTTCTGGCTGGACCGGCATCTAAAAAAAGTCCATAAAGTGGATAAATTGTCTGAAAAGTGAGTTTTTTTTAAATTTTAACAGACTTATGAATAGGAAACTTGTGTGAATTCAATTATGTGTTAACATATTGAGCAAATTAATCAATAAGTAAAAAAAAGCACTTCCTCAATCCAAACCTCTGCTACTCATCCAGGGTGAGGGAGACTCATGTAACTGATTGGCCCAAGTTGTCTTGTAAGATGCTTGACATAAAAAATTAAAATGAGTGGGTTTTTTTTGTCACACACAGAGAAGTTACAGTAATGATATCTGCTGGAGGCTGGTCCTCAGACGATGAGGATACAGGGACCGATGTGGAAGGAGGGATCCCCTTTGTTATTCCAGAGGGGAAAACTATGAACCATCGGTTCCTGGGGTGGCAGATGTCACTGGAGGGCGGGGCAAGGATGCCAACATCTCCAAACAGAATATGCTCCAAGTTAGTGATATAAAATATTTTGTTAATACAGGTATAGCTTTCGAGAATGGCCCGAAATCGGCAGTTGAATCTCGGCCATTTTTCAAGAATGTTTAATCCTAAAATACATTTGAATCTTTAAAAGACCTGAAAAAAATTAACTGGTAAACATATGACATGAAAGTTAATATGAATAGTTTCCAAATAAAATTAAAACTCGTTTGTATTTTCAGGTGATTGGCATCTGGAAGGGGCCAGGGGGTGTCCGGGTGTCCCCCAACTTCGCAATGGAGGACCTTCAAGATAAAAACAAAGGCACCACACTGTCCTATTTAGGATCTTTCAAAAAGTGTTTGCCTCCTGTATACTGGGAATCGTAATAGTGCTGTCAGAGGCACGGGTGTATCTGTAGTCAAAGAAGCCCCCGAAATCCCGGTCGGGGAAGACATTTTCAGAGCCATCACCGTAAGTATGGAATTATTTAGGATCTTTCAAAAAGTGTTTGCCTCCTGTATACTGGGAATCTCAATAGTGCTGTCAGAGGCATGGGTGTATCTGCAGTCAAAGAAGCCCCCGAAATCACGGTCGGGGAAGACACTTTCCGAGCCATCACCGTAAGTATTGAATTTAATTAATTTAACACTTAAATAATTGGTGAAATATCAGTGTAATAAATGATACTTGGACACTGTAACTAAAATTTGAAACTTAAGTTACCATGTCAATAATACTTCCCATTTTAGTAAAAAATGAAGAGGGTTAGAGACTACCACACTGTAAAATGTAACCCGTACATTTTACGGTAGAATACTGGCAGCTGGGCTGCCAACTTTCTACCGTAAAAATAAGGGTAGACCGTAAAATCAACTAGCCACATTCCTAATCAGTGAATGTGAAAAAACATTATGAAATCAGCAGGCTAAGAAATACAGGACTTTAAATCGTCAACCCCAGCATGGATCTGTTAATGTAGATTTTCAAATGTTATGTACCCCCAACGAAATAGTAAAACTGACTACTTCTGTAAGTTGACAAACATATATTTATTTGAAAAAATGCTGATGAAAATTCTCCCCTTAGGGCAGGTTTCTCAATCTACGCTTTCAAATACAGCTATGTTAAATTAACTATCTTAGCCTATAATGACAAATTTGTCTTATATTAAATCGCCTACGGCGGGAGTCGAACCTCTAACCTCCCATTCAGGAGCTGCGCAGAACTATGTGCGCACTAGCCATAACAGTAGCCCTTAAACCACTGCACTAACTATAAATATGAAGGCAAGGTGGCCATATTTCCATGCCTTACTAGCGCTTCGGTGTGCGCATGCGCACTTCCGTTTTTTCGCACCCTTTGATCCGCAATGACGTATTTTGGACGAATCCTTCACGGAAACAACCGAGGATATCAGATCTCGTTAGCTCGGAAACGACAACTCTGTCTCAAAGTTATTTTACGGTACACGACCGTAAAGCTTCCACTGAAGTATAAAACGGCAATTTACCGTTAATTTTAAAATATTCTACTGTAGAATTGACGGTAAACGATTACAGTGCATAGATAGGAATCATTGTAAGGAAACTCATAAGTTTATTAGTGCAGGATTTTCACGATCTAAATATAAAGAATACTGTTTTTTTCTTTCAGGTTACCCAGCACAAAACAATGGCCCAGGGGGCGGCAACACTTAACCTCACCAGCTTACTCTACAACAGTCCTAGTGGACAACAAAACACCTTTGAAAAAGTAAAAAGAAAGGTGATGTGTAAAGGTTATACTGAAGGTGGTTTAAAAATGATTGACATGCGAGAACTCAAAACATCTTTTCTTTTATCATGGATGACTAAATTGCAGTTATCTCATGGAAACGCACACAGTGCATAATTCCAAATTTATATTTTTCTATCTTCGGACCGGAAAGAAGTGTTTTTGAAAGCTCTGTAACTTCAAAGCAATTTAAAGGCATGTCTCTAATTAAATCCCACTTTTGGCAATGTGTTCTGACAGCTTGGCTGGATAATAATATTTCTGATGACTCCTCAGAAGTCAATTATGATGATATTATTTGGAATAATATATGTATTACATGCCAAGGTGAAACATTATTTGTAAAAGAATGGATAGAAGCTAGAAATCAACCATATTATTCTTGTGGCTAAAATGTGTATTAGTAAGTTCAAATATGGAAAACCCGAAAATTTACTCATATTGTTTGAAAGAGAGTGTAGGATACGTCAACTCCTTGATTAGTGTAAGAGTCCTCTCCAAGGTACAGTGAAAATGAAAACTCAAAATCAATGTATAGATGGATCCGAATATTTTAACTGTATAATTTTTATGTTGAAATGAATGTAATGATTGTAATGTATAAATGAAATCAATAAACAATATTTAAAAAAATCGTTCGTCACACTTCGGCAGCCGCGGGATCAGAACAGCAACAGCAACTGTTGGAGTCTCGGAGAGCAAGGAGGGCCTTCAGCAAAGAGGAGAGGACCTTCCTTTTTGACGTGGCGAGGAGCCACATAAGGAACAAGAAAACCTCCTCGGCCGAGCTCTTGGAAAAATCGGAAAAGGGTCGGCACCTACTCCAGACAAAAACACCGAAACAACTTGTGGACAGAGTAAGGTGCTTCTACCGGCAGTAGGTAGAGGCTGGGGTCTGCAAAGGGGGTCGTGAAATGACCATGCTGGTCAAATGACTTGTCATGGCCCATTTGCAGACCCCATCAATGTTTAATATTTTTACTGGGGTCTGCATAGGGGGTCGTGAAATGACCATGCTGGTCAAATGACTTGTCATGGCCCATTTGCAGACCCCATCAATGTTTAATATTTTTTATTGGTGTAGGGAGACTGGCAAACTGATATTGCAGAAACGATTGTGATCATAAAGGGCAACATTCTGGCGATTAGAAATCACCATTTATGGCAAAAAGCTATACCATTTAGTCAGGATATCGTTAGCCAAATCAAAAGTGTATTTTAACAAAATAAAAAGATGCTTGTAAGTAAGACACTTCACATCTGGCTTCACAGGGCGAACATATTGAAGTAAAAATGTCACTTTAGAGTGTGTAGAACACATCCCTAGAGCAGAAGGTCAATAGCGTGTATAGCCTCCATTAGTCCAAATTACAGCTTCCAACCTGCGTCTCATCCATCCAGCGAGACGTCGGATCTGTTGGGGTAACTGCCGCCAATACCGATGTAACGCGGCTTCCAATTCCTGCATATTTTGTACAGAAGGCTCTAGGGCTTGAATGTCTCTGCCCCTCCTATCCCAAATGTGCTCTAAAGGATTCCGGACTCACGGCGGGCCAAGGCAGAGTTGTTACGTTTTTGAAGTAGGCTATAACCGCCCGGGAACGATGAGGTCTGGCTTTGTCGTCCATGTACACATGTCTTAAGCCTAATGGGTGATTCTCAAAATGAGGCATGACAACTGGATGCAGGACCTCCTGAATGTACCGGTCACCTGTGAGGTTTCCCTGTCAGTCCAGTTTGCAGTCGTGAGAGATGAATCCCCAAACCATTACAGAGCCCCCTCCATAAGGAACATAAGGATGGATGTTCTTGGGTGTATGTGCCTCCAAACCCTCGTTCGTTTGCCCATCCGTGACGTTGAACAAGAAACGACTTTCGTCCGACCAATGGATTCTTCGCCAGGTCCTCAAATTCCAACCTCGTCGTGCTAAACACCAAGCCAAACGTATCCGTTGATGGCCATCTGGCAATAGGAGGCGTTTGATGACTCTCCTTCCCCCCAGGCCTGTAGCTTTCAATCGGTTTCCCACGGTTCTTGTGCACAGACGTCGATTGGTTAGCCATTGCCGTTTCAAAGATGGACTTTATGGGAAATGAATGACGTCGTACCATCGAATCATTGCCTTATCTGCACGCTGTGATGTTACAGGTGGTCGACCCGAGCGTGGTCGGTCCTTCACAGCACCAGTTTCACAGTGTTTTCTCACCAATCTGCTTATCACTGTATAATGGTAGCCCAATTGATGCCCGATAGCTTTGTACGACATCCCTGTGGAGTGTATACCGACAATTTGTCATTTTCGCCCCTCTGATATCCTCCTTCGTGCCATGTTCACAGAAGATGAGCCCACGTTGCACAAAACCGGCGTTAAGTACAAAACATATAAGGGGATTTCGCGTAATTGCACGAAAAAAACATTTCATGTCGCATTACATGTAGTTTTTGCGTTACTGCCACACATGAATTGCCACAATCGTTCAATAGAACATCATTCTTATCATCATCATCATAATATTAATGCAGATTTTAATAATTAATTTCAGCATGGGGTGCTTAACTTTTTTAAGAAGTATAACCACAAAACATATCTAAATGTGGATGTAAAAGCATTCGCAGGCCTAAACTGAAGCCAGAATAAAAGAGCAGCGATCAGAAACTCCATTTGGATTACCTTCGTTTTAGGCTGTAGTTTATCTGTAGTTTAGTCTCAAAATTGGGGGGGGGGGATAGTTCGAATTACACTCAGACCAAATAAAATTGTTCACTCGATCGCCGTTTGTGGAAGAGTTGCAAGGTATTAGCCGAAGGTTGGGGGATTTCCTCCTGGCAATGAGCCCGGTTTCCTCCCCTACTAAACCTGGCCACGCCGACAAATATTCTTGAGTACATCAATCAATTAAACACAAATTTGGGCAGGTTTTTTTATGTCGCTCAAACCAGATCCTTCGTCTATATTTCTCAAATGAAGCAATTGTGTACTGATAGACAGCTCTCACGGTTCACATCATTAGAGTACTTGTGCGTATCGATCCCCACTCTGAAACTTCGGGGTTTACTTACGTGAAATACCCTCTGATAGACTGCAGGTCATTTTGAATGTGGCATCCAAAAACGTAGCCGTCAAACGTACAATTTCCATATCTCTTGAGGGCCCCACAAAACGAACCCGTGATAATGAAGTCGGATAAACAATAGTGTACTAATAGACCTCTCACACGGTTCATATCATTAGGGTGCTTGTGCTCATCCCTAGACTCGGAGTTTCTTTAGAATTTGCATTCTCGCGGCGAAATTTTAGTTTTATTTTGTGTTTTTGCATTCTCACGGCGAAATTTTGGTTTTATTTCGTGTTCTCTCGTTCGCAGCGAAAACGCTTAATGGCACATCTCAACCACCATATATAGGCTATAGCTGCGGTATGTAGAGTTCAATCGACGTTTAGTTGATGCAATTTGGCTTCAGGGAAATTCAGTTTTAAAATGACATGAGCTGGCGAAATGTTGACATTTTGCCGCTAAAACATAATGTTGAAATTATCGGCTGTTTTCCCAAGAAGAAATAACTTAGCTTCAGAATGAATGAACGTTCGTCCCGATTATTTAAATTTTGGTTCTTACAAGTACATGCCTCAGACTGTATGGATGGTCCTTATTCCAACGTCAATCATTTAGTTTTTTGATGATCTTCAACGACTCTCAATGTCGTGACAATCAGAATTTATGAAAAATTGCAAATTTTGGCAGCTCATGAGACTTTTAAGATTGTCAAAAAATCCTATATATTTTTATTGAACTCTGTGAACAGTCGTTATCATAAACCTTCGTGGACAAATAGGTCAGGAATGTGAATTATGAAAGGCCAAACGCGCCATAAATAGCAACGTATTACGTTGCTCTCAAAACACAACATGTCGAAACACAACGCAACGTGAGTATATGAATCGTCCAATCAAAGTGCTTTATTTTTACTTTTAAACCTCCTTACGTTGCTCCGAATAATTAGAACATGTAATCTAGCGTGAACCAGGTTCGTCACGTTGCTCAGAGCAACGCAGTTACTTATGACTACATGTAGTATGAAAACCACTACATGTAGTTTGAAAACCGGAAACGTCTTGTTAGACGAATTATGTTAGTTGACCAATCACATAGGCCTATATGCGCGGGAAATTGTTCAGAGCAACGCAGATCCTTCGGACTACATGTAGTATGAAAACCACTACATGTAGTATGAAACCCACTACATGTAGCCTAGTTTGAAAACCGGAAACGTCTTGTTAGACGAATTATGTTAGTTGACCAATCACATAGGCCTATATGCGCGGGAAATTTAAACACAACATACAACCGGAAACAATCTTGATGCGTTGCTCTGGAACCAATGAAAGCGAGTCTTACATATGTGTTTGATGTGTGTGATTTCTCCCGCAAAGTGAGACTGTCATGTGATTTCTCCCGCAAAGTGAGACTGTCATTCCAAAACCCAACACTGACTGACGTCATCTAATTTCGACTAGAGACAAAAAGTAAACAAAACCAAATGCTGTAGATAAAAATGAATGCAATTCTAACTAATGACTAATGTAAGGTTCACTATAAATGTGTCAATCTAAACAGAGAAGTTAATCTTCGCATGCTTAGTTCTGAAGCGAAGGGGAGGTAAGCATGTGGGCACGATTGTAAATGTGTGTCCATCTACTTAACTTAAAATAATTTTGAGTTTGGACTGGTTAAACGTTGTTTGTCTTAAAACAATCACTCGATAGAAACTGACGTTGTTGTTGTAACTTGTATAAAAGTTGTATAACTATAAGTTATAAGTAGGCCTACTGCTTAGTAGTAAAAGTTATGATACTCAATATTACAATTTACATGTATACCGTACTTTAGTTTTCTATTATCCTAATTATTGGCACCAAGTAAATGTCTATCTTCTAATCTTAATATTATTATCAAACAGTCAATTATCGTTTTGATCAGACAAAAAATCAAAACTGAAATAGTGTTAAAATTTGCTTAATTAGCTGTCAAAAATAAAAAAAAACCCATAAATTCAGATAGTCAAAACAATTTACAGGTACTGATTACAAATTTCAAATCTTTTCCGGTAGTGGTTTATTTTCACTCTGTCGCCGTATGTGGAAGAGTTGCCAGGTACTCGCTGAAGGTCGGGGGTTTCCTTCAGGCAATGAGCCCGGTTTCCTCCCCCACTTAACCTGGCAACACCGCCATATAAGTGAACTATAATCTTCAGCGCGGCGTAAAACATCAATCAATCAATCAATTAAATCTTTCTATGGCATTTAGAGGTTGAACGGTTACAATAAGATGTTATGGATAACTACTTCTTGGTTAGCCACATTCATGTGTCTCATCCTGTTTTACTTATTTTGCCGGCCAGGCAAATAGTCCGGTTTATTTGGTCACAACGTTTCGATAGTTCTTTGATAACAATGTAAGAACTACATCGAAACGTCGTCACCCAATAAACCAAGAACTGAAGAAGTGGTTATCCATAAGTATTTATTCACTTTTTTAAATAAAAGTAGGCCTAGCTATCAATAAACTAAACAATTGAAGATAACATGAAAACCGAACTCTCATACGCAGTGAAAGGCTTTACTTAAAGGGGCATGAGCTGCCAAAATGTTGATATTTTGATGTTAAAACAAAATGTTGAAATTATTGGCTATTTTTCTCAAGATGTATAATTCAGAAGCTTTTTAGTGCTTCTAGTCTCGAAAATGTACGCTTAAGTATTGTTTTGAACAAACTTTGGCTTAGAATGAATGAATGGTCGTCCCGGTTATTTAAATTTTGTTTACTTTGCGAAAACGTTTTCGGTTCGTGCAGGCCACATATTGTATGGATTTTCGTCATTCCAACGCCAATCACTTAGTTTTCCGATGGCCTTAAAAGTCACTTGCTGTCGGGACGATCAGAAATTATGAAAAAAGTGTGAATTTTGGCAGCTCATGCCACTTTAAAGCCGACAAATGCTTGATAAACAGAATTTAACATCAGGGGGTGTAGGCCTAAGTTTGATTCTCAGCAGCATATAAAGATCAATTGATGGGACTATTGTTTACACTGTGCTCTGTAAAACTATTTGGAATGGCACTTATGCCCAGATTGATTATTTATTGATTAACACCACACCTGAGATTATTTACTAGTGCATGTATAATTGGGTTGCCAGTTTTAGTGGGAGAGGAGACCACTGAGCTTCAGCTGACAAATGGTAACCATTCCACCAGAGGCAATTGTTTGAAAACCTAGTAAGGGTGTTTTCTTTGGACTGGGAGTGCTGTTATAACAATCTAAGTTTTTTAGAGAAATTAACCTGGTGCCAGATTGAGCTCATATCTATGTGGTAAACGACTCGTAATTAAACAGATTGATTGATATTTTATGCTGCACATCTTGTCTCCAGATATAGTTGGAGAGGTAGTCATGCTAATTATAGTTAGAAGACCCTTAATACTTATCTATGAGATGCCATTACTAGGATTGATTACTAGAAATACCCAGCACCCTTAACAACTTAAATAATCTACACCTTTATTTCATAATTATGAGAGATAGTAATTATTATATAATAGGTGCCCTGGTAATTTTCAAATGTTAACAGGTTTTAACCGGAAAATCACCGTCGAGTTGCACAAAACGATCTTAACTGAAGGTTATAATAGTTATACAGTACATGTACTTATGTCCCATGCTATTGAGATAAGCTAAGAGCACTCTGAAGTTAAGTGTGCTTCATGCACACATGTTCACCAGTAGCTGCCCAGTCTTCACTGGTAATTACGAGATGTTCACTAGTCTAGTAATGATGAGATTGTCGGCAGATGTCCACTGGTATGTACGAGATGTCCACCAGTGTGTACGCGACATCCACCAGTGTGTACGAGACGTCCACCAGTGTGTACGAGACGTCCACCAGTGTGTACGAGACGTTCACCAGTGTGTACGGGACGTCCACCAGTGTGTACGAGACGTCCACCAGTGTGTACGAGACGTCCACCAGTGTGTACGAGACGTCCACCAGTGTGTACGGGACGTCCACCAGTGTGTACGAGACGTCCACCAATGTGTACGAGACGTCCACCAGTGTGTACGAGACGTCCACCAGTGTGTACGAGACGTCCACCAGTGTGTACGAGACGTCCACCAGTGTGTACGAGACATCCACCAGTGTGTACGAGACGTCCACCAGTGTGTACGAGACATCCACCAGTGTGTACGAGACGTCCACCAGTGTGTACGAGACGTCCACCAGAGTGTACGAGACGTCCACCAGTGTGTACGAGACGTCCACCAGTGTGTACGGGACGTCCACCAGTGTGTACGGTACGTCCACCAGTGTGTACGGGACGTCCACCAGGGTGTACGGGACGTCCACCAGTGTGTACGGGACGTCCACCAGTGTGTACGGGATGTCCACCAGTGTGTACGAGATGTCCACCAGTGTGTACGAGATGTCCACCAGTGTGTACAAGATGTCCACCAGTGTGTAGGAGATGTCCAGTATGTACAAGATGTCCACCAGTATGTACGAGATGTCCACCAGTGTGTACGAGATGTCCACCAGTGTGTACGAGATGTCCACCAGTGTGTACGAGATGTCCACCAGTGTGTACGAGATGTCCACCAGTGTGTACGAGATGTCCACCAGGGTGTACGAGATGTCCACCAGTGTGTACGGGATGTCCACCAGTGTGTACCAGATGTCCACCAGTGTGTACGAGATGTCCACCAGTGTGTACGAGATGTCCACCAGTGTGTACGAGATGTTCGCCAGGGTGTACGAGATGTTCGCCAGGGTGTCAAGATGTCCACCAGTGGGTACGATATGTCCATCAGGGTGTAGGAGATGTTCACTAGTAATTACAAGACTTTCACTAGCAATTACAGGTCGTTCACTAGCAATTACAAGATATTCACTAGTAATTACAAGATGTTCACTAGCAGTCGTTTACTAGTAATTACAAGATATTCACTAGTAATTACAAGACGTTCACTAGCAATTACAGGTCGTTTACTAGCAATTACGAGCAACTACAAAAGTAATGTGTACCACTCTGGAATTGATGTTTATGATCCTTGAGAAAATTTACACCCATTTGAAATTTTTTTACCATTTGTATTAAATAGGTCTGATTTTTATTTGTCTGCTTTACACAGAACATTTGCTCAAGTCAGACACTGTTGTAGATTCACTACAAGACATAATTTATTCAGAGGTGCAAGGTAATTTCTGCATGGATTCATATTAATTTCCATAAGGGTCCAAAATTAAGTTTTACATGTGTGAAAAATAATTTCCACATGCATGTAAATAAATGCTCACAAAGATGGTAGCTAATTTAGGCATGGCTGCCGGAAATATATCCACATGGGTATAAATTGTCAATTTCAAAACAAAAAAAGGAAATACAGCAAATTATTAAAAAGGCTAATTATGCTCTCTTATCATTACAATCAGTGCCTATGAAAAAAGTTTTTATTTTCAAATTTGAAACCTCATGCCACTTCAACGCCAATAAAAAGGCGCCCTTTTAATATTTTGTTAAATAGCATTCTCTCTCCTTCTGAAAACATTACACTGAAGTAAAGAAGATCAGTTCATGATATTTATTGTTTGTCAGTTCATATAGTATTAGAGATTTGTATAATTCAGATGAACAAATGAATGAAGCCGAGGACAATATTAATCTACCACCAAAGAAAATAGATATATATATATAGAGGATATTGAACAGTTGTGTTTGAATAGCACTTATATTTTTTCGAGTGAAAGCCGGAGAATAACCCACGAGACGCGAAGCGTCAAGTGGGTTATCCCTCCGCCTTTCAAGAGAAAAATATAAATGCTATTCAAACACAACTGTACAATATTCGGTTTATTATTTATACTATCATGTTTTAGGCTGGAGATTGTTTATGAAGTATAAATTTATCAATTATAAAAAAGAAAGTATTGACAAATTTATGACGGATTAGGTTTTCAGCAAACGTAGGAATATATATCGCTGACCAATGAAACAACAGCATGTCTGTTCTTCTCACGTGACTATCGACTGTCAGATTTGTGGTCATTTGAATGGCCATTTTCTCCCTGAGTTTTTCGCGATATTTGATGTAAAGAGAAATTAAATCCAACTCCATGGATTTTAACTCTGCAGAGCATCAGTCACCAGGATAAAAAATGATATTTGAAATTACTTTACATTGTTTAAACGCGTCAATGAATGGCAAGTACAGTTATGCGTTACACGCAGTGGTCCGATTCTCCGAAGCCATGCTGCAGGTCACACAACTCTGCCAACATACGATCGATTTTGAAGTTTTGTTTTATCGCTTTGACTTAGAGTGGTAAGCCGATCCTCTATTAAATCAATTATGTGTTTTCAGCTGTAATTTATTTATCTTAATGCTAATTATGACTGAAAAGGCTTCATTTAGCCTATCGAAATCCTATGTACTGTTGTTGTTGTACAGCAGACGTCGGTACGCAAGAAAGAAGTAGGTCCGACGACGTCATCGGCTTCGTCGCGTGCATTAAATAACAAAAGTGTTATTTCACTGCAGTGAATTATAACATTTCTGAGTGAAGGAAATCCCTAGTTTTCACTTATGTATAAATAATAAATATATTTATGACACCAATCAATGAGCGGAGCCTACAAGAAAAACTGCTTTAAAAAGGTCCCTGCTACACCTAGCTTTGGTTGGGCTCAATGTTGTGAGACAGCTCAGAGGATTTATTACTAGAATTACCCAGCACTCTCCTAATTTGACGACTTAAATAATCTATTCAAGAAAAACCTGAATCAATTTTAAACAACTGTTTTTTTTAATCAATCCTGAAGCTTACTTTTATTTTTACCAATTGTATTCAAGCCTTGATTAGGGACCAGGCAAAATTTATGCCGTTTTTTTTTTTAAGAATGGACCAGGAGTTTTTTTCACACATTTTATACAGGGTTCAAACTTTTTTTAAGGTTATGAACGAGACAAATTTTTTTATGGTTAATAGAAATTTTGGCCATTAGATGTTAATCTCTGACTAAACACTATTTTCTTAAACATTTACCATAATCAAATTAAATGTAAACCAGGGCCATCCCAACATATCCTTCAGTGACTCATCCAGCTTATGATAATTTGAAATGGGTGTCTTACAAGTGACATATAGGTAAAGCTCTGTTTCACTATATCATTTAAGTAAAACACTCTATTTGGTTAAACAGTTAGATGTTAAATTCATTGCATGAGTGTATTTAGCACATTTTTCCACAAATAGTTTTGGGTGGGTTATTCCATTGCATGATGGTCATTGACAATCTGGAAACCCCATTTTTCTATAGGTAACATTGGAATAGGCACACATTTTTTTAATTCCTTCATTTGGTTGTTCTTGGTACCTCTAAGAATCCCCAAATCTCAATCAGATATAACATAGAAGATAAACCAGGGCATAATCCACCATTTTGGGGAAAGGGCCCATGGCTGGTCCATTGGGAAAATTCAACGTCGGTGCAAAATAGATTTGGGAAAAAGAAGTTACATCATATAAACAATATCTTGTTCTTTTCTGCCTGGTTCATCGGATATCCTCATACCATTTAAATTAATTGGTGGAATAAAAACAACACTTTGTTTTGCAATAAATCAACCAAAATGTTTTATTTAAGACTGTGTACATGCCCGAAACTATCAACACTGAGAGCCAGTAGTTGGGACAGCTGTAAGGTGGACAATTGATATAATTGCCCAAATAATTCTTACAATATGCATTGGTGGGTTCACACTTGGGGACATAGTACTTTCCATTATGACTTGACATTGCCAGTGAGTCTGAAAACAATAAAAATATATAATTATAAGTGACTTAGTCTAGGTACATTCTCTCATTCAGCACCAATTGGAAGTTTTCTCTTAAATAATTCCTTTAATACTTCTGATAAATTCATAATTAAAAAATAAACCCTTATCTTATTGTCTTACCATTTTCTTTTAAACTAGAGAGTTTCTGCAAAAATCAGGAATTTAGTTGTTGAATGGTTATCATTAGAAATAGGAATTTTAAAGGATTTATGAACAACCTTTGGAAATATTTTCTAATTTGCGTTAAGTGTGTTGTAGAACATGTACTTTGAAAGTCTGACCAAAAAGAAAATTAAATTTCGGTCGCAGCACGTACAAAATTTAAGCTACGTTTGCCGATCTACAATGCTTACGAAAGTTAATTATCTCAGAGACTTATGACATCAAACACGACCTCCGTTGTGTACGTACCCTTACAGAGATGACGTAATAAACGATTTCTGCTGTCTCAGTACGTCTTCGTGGTAGTTTGTACACATCGAAGGTCGTGTATGACATCATTGTTTCGAGTAGTTACGACAAATACGGAAAATATGCATATTTCCTACCCGTTCTTCTTTCGACTACCAGGGAACTAACACGAAGGTTGTTTCGTTTCAACTGATGTTTTTCAAATATACATTTAGTCCATAAACAAACACAAATCAGTTTTAAATCCTGTTCATAAATCCTTTAAAGAGCAAAACTTCCAATAAAAGTTAATATTATTAAATTCCTATACATTTTGCACAGCCACGTCATAGTCACACAAAGGTACATGTACATGACTTGAAATGAATTAGATCTATTTAAATATTTCGCAATAATATGACCGAAAATAAACATAGAAAAAATTGCTATGTCCGACAAACGAAGTTAAATAATTTAGGCAGATTAATCAAACTGAACAAAAACAAAATTATTGAAATAAAAATATCAGTTAATCAATTCACATAGAATTCCATCAAATTATCTCCGTTTATAAAACAATATGACCTGCGTTCACGCTTTGACTTTTGGCAATACAAACTGTGACAGCTATAACAATAACATACTTCAACGTCAGGAAAAAAAAACGTTTACAAGCTTTGTTATTCTTTATTTTTGAGCTAATTATGGTGCAAATATAGAATACGTCCGTCGTTTTTAACTTCTCTTCAAATTCGTCTTTTAGATGTTATTTCTTTTAGCTTTTAGTAGGGATAGTTTAGTTTTAAGGTTGTAATATTAAATAAGTCATAAGTTTTCTAAGAAATGAATAAAACGGGGGGGGGGTTTTAGGGGGGCTTGCCCCGCTGACGATTATAGCGGTTTGAGACTGACGGACCAATTCTATAGTCTGTCCCTAATTATCTTCCACTGTCGCTTGTAATAAGTTTTTCAACAGCTACATTAAAAACAAACAGAATACTTACGTGAATCGGCTTGAAATCAACCGGAAAAATTACTTCTCCAGCATGAGCAGGATACAGGAAGTCACCAGGTCCACCATTTTCGCGCGAAATACAAGGTCAACGATTGGATGAAAACAAAAACAACCGCCAATGAAAATAGCGCTCTTTCCGACTTCAACGACTCACTTCCTGTTCGCGAACACGGTGACAGTTATTCCCTTAAATTTACAGTATATTTTCCTGCGGTAATTCAAGTTGTATCTGAATAGCGATTGACTATTTTTACCGCAAATAAATTGGGAACTTGCAGGCTTTTGGGAAATTTGTTTACCAGTTTTGGGAAAAAGGTCTTTGGGAATGGGGCCGAATATCGGCCCCTACAACATAGGTGGATTATGCCCTGTAAACACACTCAATTCAATTATAACTTTAGCTATATTGCTCCATATAAAATTTCGCACTGTTCTCAAAGAACTTATTTGTCTTGAACGCCATCAATTCGTTGATAACTATTTTGGACACCCTACTGGAGATACTGAATACAAGTATAGGCCTACATGTATGTCCCCCGCATCAAAACCCCTAGCACAAATACATGTTCTAATAGGCTCATTGTTCATGGGATTTCAGGGATAAATGCAGCATGGTTACAGTTTTGATCAATATGATTGGTACAATCCAGGAAATATTTTTGCAAAATAGCTCAGCCTCTCCAACATAGTTATTTGCTTCTGTCCAAAACTTTTTTTTCAACAGGAACTCATCAACATCTTTATGGACATCCTTCAACAAAAAGAAAAAAAAGAGGATTTATCGACTCTTTAAATAAATTCATAGCATAAGTAAGCATTGTCCCATATCAAACAGTAGTGCATCTGTCCTGCTTCATTGTGATGGGGGCTAGAGAGCTCAGTTGGTTAGAGCAATATTACCTCTGTCCAAGACAGGCCTTCCATCGATGTGGCACAGGTTCGAATCCCACCCAGGGCAAATAAACAATGACAAATTTCTGATTAGACTTTTCACTCGATCGCCATTTGTAAAAAAAGTTGCCCGGTGCCCCCTGGCAAATAGCCCGGTTTCCTCACCCACTTATCCTGGCTATGCCCCCATATAAGTGAAATAATTTAAGAGTGCAGCACAAAACATCAATCAATCAATGTGTTAACTAGTTCGCAATATGTTAAGTGGAATGAAGTTATTCTGATACGCTCGCACAGGCTTCTTCAATACCAGCATAACATATTGGTGGTATTGAAGAAGCCCGTGTGAGCGTATCAGAATAACTTCAATCCACTTAACATATTACGAACTATGTGTTATCAGTTAACCTAATGGGTATAAAATATTGGTGAAAAACGAAATTTTTCACTTTAAAAACAAGAGCAGAAATGGTGATGGGTCAAACATGTTCGATAAGCTATTAGTTTTGGCGTTTTTTGGTTTAGCTTTCTCATTTTGATTATTTTCAAATAGGGCCTATAAGGATAAATCTGAAAATTAAATTGAAGACAGTTGACGAGTTGTAATGGTAGACTACTTCACTAAAGTAAAGATCTTACTCCGTTATTTGATAATTCTGACATCGATCTATGGTCGTCGACCTGGTACCGACCAATAAGTATCCAAACATAAATAACTAGGTACCTGTAGTGTAGGCATTTAATATTATTGAATTAGTAATGGTCTACTTAAACAATTTCCACTTATTCGATTCTCATATTTTACTGACTGAAAACATTACGAATACACCATGTAGGGACATTTTTATTAATACAGGATAGGCTTACCAATAGACCTACCTTCAGGCTTCAGATTTTATCCTCACTTATAATATTCATAATCATAGCAGTTGCTTTGTCCCAAAATAATGGCAAAAAGCTGTTTCATGGTCAGCAGTGCACTTAACGTGTTACACTTTACAACTTTATTGGCCACCACAACATCAAAATACATGTAGGCCTACTTAGGCGATAGAGTTTGGATATTTCCAGCTTAGGTTGTTGTTGTTTTAACTTTCAACAATATACAGATGACAGTCTCACTTTGCGGGAGAAATCACACCCATCAAATATATATGTAAGACTCGTTTTCATTGGTTCCAGAGCAACGTTGCAAGATTGTTTCCGGTTGTACATTTTGTACAAATTTCCCGCGCATATAGGCCTATGTGATTGGTCAACTAACACAATTCGTCTAACAAGACGTTTCCGGTTTTCATACTACATGTAGTGGTTTTTATACTACATGTAGTCCACATCAGCAACGCATCAAGATTGTTTCCGGTTGTACATTGTGTTTAAGTTTCCCGCGCATATAGGCCTATGTGATTGGTCAACTAACACAATTCGTCTAACAAGACGTTTCCGGTTTTCATACTACATGTAGTGGTTTTCATACTACATGTAGTCCTAAGGATCTGCGTTGCTCTAGATTACAAGTTCTAATTATTCGGAGCAGCGTAAGGAGGTTTAAAAGTAAAAATAAAGCACTTTGATTGGACGATTCATATACTCACGTTGCGTTGTGTTTCGACATGTTGTGTTTTGAGAGCAACGTGTTGCGTTGTGTTTCGACATGTTGTGTTTTGAGAGCAACGTAATACGTTGCTATTTATGGTGCGTTTGGCCTTTCATACATATCGCTACGTCTTCATCAGAACAGTAGGAAGTGTACTGACCCTAGTTTCTAAAAGGCCACATCTTATACCCCATGTACGCATGAAAATGTCATGTAACGCATAACCATTGAGCCACGTTTACATTTTCGTGTTTCGGCAACATGTTCAGTGTTGCGTTTCCGCGATCACTGAAACACCACCTTTACATGTTTTGGTATTGATCTGACGTGGCTTCAATCGGATTAGCAGGATCGATGTGCAAGAATTGGACTGTATTCGAAATATACCAATTTTAATGTTGGTGCGTTTTCATTGCGTCTCAGTATATTAGAAATTCTTATCGCCTTTTACTCCTTAATTTTCCCTTATTTCTGGTATGGTAACATATTATGGGAAAACACCTACCAAACTCACCTTCAGTCACTATTTTTTGTTACAAAAGCGATCTATCCGAATTATAACTTTTTCAGGAAAACTTGAGCAATCTCAACCTTTATTTAGTAAACTTAACATTCTGACACTCTTCCAACTCAATTCGTATACTTCCATCATTTCCATCTATAAATTCCGGTATCATTATGTTTACCGTATGAAAGTGTTTATTCAGAAAAGGTTAATTCATGTAATGGGATAAACTCCGTGTTCAGGGCCATATTTTTGTATAGATTTTCTCTTCAAGTTATTGGCTGCTGAAGACACATAGGAACAGGATAACTGCTACTTTCAGCCAAAACGTTCTTTGTTTGATAGACATTCATTATAATACACGCATGGTATATACTATAAGGTCTATCCGCTGTGTGGTATTTAATTGTTTTAATGAGAAACCTTCGGAAGTCCCAATGTCTTTTTTTGCTTTATCTCACGGTCAAGGCATTCGTGATAAGCTCTTAGCACAAGTAAAAATATCTGATTTGTGTATCTAATTAAGAATCACCAGATTTATGAGGGAATAATTCTCAATGCCTTTGAACTAAATGGACTATGTGTGTCAGTCACGCAACATTCAATTAGATATATCAACTGTATGGATTTAATGGGATATTTATCTTAGCTGTGTTCAATTTGACGAGAAAGTTGTTTGTAATAAAGCATTGAGAATGATAAAGATTATTTTAATAATGTTTTACGCCACGTTCCGCATTTAGTGCGATATGAAATGAAGTAATTAATATATGATCGAAATAAGTATTTTAGAGTAGATATGAAGCACAATTGTGTTATACCCTGGAAACAGGAAAAAAATCCTTAAAAGCACACTTGCCGCGAAAAAAAACAGGGGGTGGTTTTCTGTATTTTTCCGAGACAGAAGAAGTTAGAAGTTTTGCCTCATTTAGTATTTTTAATTTGAAATTGAAAATTAGATTTATCAAGTACCCGCAATGTAAACAAACCCCGAACCTGAACATGTTCACAACCGCCCTAATGTCTGAATCATGTGAGTGATCTAACTGCAGAGTATAATTTTACTAACTTTATCAGAGAAATACAGAGTGACGATCGGGTAAGAGTGACTCTAAAAGCCTGCCGATAATTTGAGTGTATATCACAGATAAAAGGGCCTGGAATGGGGGTTATTTAGCCACTAAGTTAACCGACACTGATCGTTGTTGTTTTTTTTTTGTTTTTTTTTCACCTCAATTTCTACATTCTAAACCTAACTGGACATGTTTCATGTGTCATATCTTTAATTTTAGTGGTTTTGGTCGTAGTAAAAAAATTGGTTTTATTATCAAATGTTCAACAGGCTACGGCGACAAGTGGGTCTTTAAACGAACAGTTTACCTAACGAACAGTTTACCTAACGAAATGAAAATAATCTACTAGGACAAATTGTTTTTCTTAGAGGAATTTATTGATGTACTTTTGTCATTACAAACTTCGAAATCATATTTTTTAACGTTGAACGTCGGCATTCAATAGAGCATTTGCCAGTTTTTCGCGCACGAATCATATGACGCGGTGACACCAAGCTTAGACAAGCACAGCGTCCAATTAGGCTCCAGGTATAAATTCAATATGCTCTTACACCATGTTGACCATTTCAACAAAACCCAATTCCTTAAAGTACTTCCGCCAGGTGCTGTCTTCATCGGTAGTGTCCGTGATCCCTTAAATCTCACCATATCGGCCTTTCAATATTATTTATATGTTTGGAACGCGCCCCTATACAATAGAATTCCAGGCAAAAAGAAATTGCATGAGTACTTACATAATCGTGAAAAATACGACAGGCGACCTGGATTATCTTTTACAAACAATAGCATGGCGTATGATTTTGGTCTGCCAGAAAAACATTTTCGAAACAAGACGTATATTAGAGAATATCTCAGTTACTAGACAACACGTTTGACTTAGTCACTGAAGTTGAACATTTCTATAAATCGTTGATTTTATTAAGACGTCTTTCTTAGACTTTTATCAGATACTTTTAATCAGACGAAATTCTTTCAAGATAAGGGACAATATCGAGTTACAAGAATCCGAGTTGGAGTACCATAGACATTTCTCAATGGCTGACAGTCTTTTTTGCAGCCATTTTGTGAAACGGTTTCACGAGAAGATGCGATCGCAAGGTTCAGATTTCAAAGCGGAAGTAAATGAGTTTCAAAAGATACAAGAACAAGTCAGATCTCATTGCAAAAGTCAAGTAAGGAGGGCAAATCGCTACATGTGACACATACAAAATATAACAAGTATTTTGTGGTTACAACTGAAGATTGTCGTTTGATGTTTTTAACGGAACTTCAATTTTTAAGCATATCTCGAGAAAAACTTGTGGAAATGATGCATTTGAAGCACTAAGTAGTTTGTGAAGATTCTAGTCTACAGTCATGCACTAAGCAGTTTGTGAAGATTCTAGTCTACAGTCATGCACTAAGCAGTTTGTGAAGATTCTAGTCTACAGTCATGCACTAAGCAGTTTGTGAAGATTCTAGTCTACTGTCATGTACTAAGCAGTTTGTGAAGATTCTAGTCTACAGTCATGCACTAAGCCGTTTGTGAAGATTCTAGTCTACAGTCATGCACTAAGCAGTTTGTGAAGATTCTAGTCTACAGTCATGCACTAAGCAGTTTGTGAAGATTCTAGTCTACAGTCATGCACTAAGCAGTTTGTGAAGATTGTAGTCTACAGTCATGCACTAAGCAGTTTGTGAAGATTCTAGTCTACAGTCATGCACTAAGCAGTTTGTGAAGATTCTAGTCTACTGTCATGTACTAAGCAGTTTGTGAAGATTCTAGTCTACAGTCATGCACTAAGCCGTTTGTGAAGATTCTAGTCTACAGTCATGCACTAAGCAGTTTGTGAAGATTCTAGTCTACAGTCATGCACTAAGCAGTTTGTGAAGATTCTAGTCTACAGTCATGTACTAAGCAGTTTGTGAAGATTGTAGTCTACAGTCATGCACTAAGCAGTTTGTGAAGATTCTAGTCTACAGTAATGCACTAAGCCGTTTGTGAAGATTGTAGTCTACAGTCATGCACTAAGCAGTTTGTGAAGATTCTAGTCTACAGTCATGCACTAACCAGTTTGTGAAGATTCTAGTCTACAGTCATGCACTAAGCAGTTTGTGAAGATTCTAGTTTACAGTCATGCACTAACTAGTTTGTGCATATTCTAGTCTTCAGTCATGCACTAAGCAGTTTGTGAAGATTCTAGTCTACAGTCAGGCACTAAGCAGTTTGTGAAGATTCTAGTCTACAGTCATGCACTAAGCAGTTTGTGAAGATTCTAGTCTACAGTCATGTACTAAGCAGTTTGTGAAGATTCTAGTCTACAGTCATGCACTAAGCCGTTTGTGAAGATTCTAGTCTACAGTCATGCACTAAGCAGTTTGTGAAGATTCTAGTCTACAGTCATGCACTAACTAGTTTGTGAAGATTCTAGTCTACAGTCATGCACTAAGCAGTTTGTGAAGATTCTAGTCTACAGTCATGCACTAAGCAGTTTGTGAAGATTCTAGTCTACAGTCATGCACTAAGCAGTTTGTGAAGATTCTAGTCTACAGTCATGCACTAAGCAGTTTGTGAAGATTCTAGTCTACAGTCATGCACTAAGCAGTTTGTGAAGATTCTAGTCTACAGTCATGTACTAACCAGTTTGTGTAGATTCTAGTCTACAGTCATGCACTAACTAGTTTGTAAAGATTCTAGTCTACAGTCATGCACTAAGCAGTTTGTGGAGATTCTAGTCTACAGTCATGCACTAAGCAGTTTGTGAAGATTCTAGTCTACAGTCATGCACTAAGCAGTTTGTGAAGATTCTAGTCTACAGTCATGCACTAAGCAGTTTGTGAAGATTCTAGTCTATAGTCATGTACTAACCAGTTTGTGTAGATTCTAGTCTACAGTCATGCACTAAGCAGTTTGTGAAGATTCTAGTCTACAGTCATACATTAACTAGTGTGTGAAGATTCTAGTCTACAGTCATGCACTAAGCAGTTTGTGAAGATTCTAGTCTACAGTCATGCACTAAGCAGTTTGTGAAGATTCTAGTCTACAGTCATGCACTAAGCAGTTTGTGAAGATTCTAGTCTACAGTCATACACTAAGCAGTTTGTGAAGATTCTAGTCTACAGTCATGCACTAACTAGTTTGTGAAGATTCTAGTCTACAGTCATGCACTAAGCAGTTTGTGAAGATTCTAGTCTACAGCCATGTAATAACTAGTTTGTGAAGATTCTAGTCTACAGTCATGCACTAAGCAGTTTGTGAAGATTCTAGTCTACAGTCATGCAGTAACTAGTTTGTGAAGATTC
The DNA here is from genome assembly GCA_963971465.1 of Lepidochitona cinerea. NCBI lineage: Eukaryota > Metazoa > Mollusca > Polyplacophora > Chitonida > Tonicellidae > Lepidochitona > Lepidochitona cinerea. The sequence continues at coordinate 53,105,550 of OZ020553.1, forward strand.
TAGTCTACAGTCATGCTCTAACTAGTTTGTGAAGATTCTAGTCTACAGTCATGCACTAAGCAGTTTGTGAAGATTCTAGTCTACAATCATGCACTAAGCAGTTTGGGTAGATTCTAGTCTACAGTCATGCACTAACTAGTTTGGGTAGATTCTAGTCTACAGTCATGTACTAAGCAGTTTGTGAAGATTCTAGTCTACAGTCAAGCACTAAGCCGTTCGTGAAGATTCTAGTCTACAGTCATGCACTAAGCCGTTTGTGAAGATTCTAGTCTACAGTCATGCACTAACTAGTTTGTGAAGATTCTAGTCTACAGTCATGCACTAAGCAGTTTGTGAAGATTCTAGTCTACAGTCATGCACTAAGCCGTTTGTGAAGATTCTAGTCTACAGTCATGCATTAAGCAGTTTGTGAAGATTCTAGTCTACAGTCATGCACTAAGCAGTTTGTGAAGATTCTAGTCTACAGTCATGCACTAAGCAGTTTGTGAAGATTCTAGTCTACAGTCATGCACTAACTAGTTTGTGAAGATTCTAGTCTACAGTCATGTACTAACCAGTTTGGGTAGATTCTAGTCTACAGTCATGCACTAACTAGTTTGTGAAGATTCTAGTCTACAGTCATGCACCAACTAGTTTGTGAAGATTTTAGTTGATTAATACACTGATAGAGGACGATTTGCCATTCAAAACGCAAATATCAGCCGATGGGGACATATAAGCATACATCTGTCCAATCAGCAGTTGCCATGTAACAATCGTTGAAAATGAAATTGACGTGGTACGTGCTGGTTAAGATGTGAAATGATTTCTAACATAGAGTTTACGGGCTTTCTGGTCGAAGTTGATGTTTGGACTTTGGTTCAGTTATGCCTTCACACAAGCAAAAAACGTTTGAAGCATCTCATGTTAAATTTAAAGGTTTTTCCAAGCGGGAAGCTCAAATAAATTCGCTTTCTTCACCAAGCTACAGCTGGGAGTGGGCCTTAAAACACGTTAATCGTTCCCCTCATTTAGACTATTCAAATTTTCAAAGTCATTTGTGCGCATTCTCAGGCTTGACGTTAAATATTGTTTCTATTGCGGATCAAAAATACAAAATGATGCTAAAATTTTGACCTTAGTAGAAAGTTGCCAACTTTAGCCTTGGCAGAAAATTGGAGTTCTCGATTTGTCTCGGCGAAAGTGCCTTTTTTGTCTTTTTAAATATTATCAGAAAATGATAGCGTGAAGGATTATCAATTATTTTCCAAATACAGAATGGCAATACGAAATACAATTTATGAATGAAACATATGTGGACTATCACGTCATACATGGTCAGAGCTGGTCTGTTCGGTCGACGTTGGGAGGGGGGGGGGGTCAACTACTGGTCAACATGGTCAGAGCTGGTCTGTTCGGTCGACGTTGGGAAGGGAGGGAGTTCAACTACTGGTTAACATGACGTTGGGAAGGGAGGGAGTTCAACTACTGGTTAACATGACGTTGGGAAGGGAGGGAGTTCAACTACTGGTTAACATGACGTTGGGAAGGGAGGGAGTTCAACTACTGGTCAACATGACGTTGGGAAGGGAGGGAGTTCAACTACTGGTCAACATGACGTCTGGAAGGGAGGGAGTTCAACTACTGGTCAACATGACGTCTGGAAGGGAGGGAGTTCAACTACTGGTCAACATGACGTTGGGAAGGGAGGGAGTTCAACTACTGGTCAACATGACAAGGGAGGGGGTTCAACTATTGGTCAACATGACAAGGGAGGGAGTTCAACTACTGGTCAACATGACGTTGGGAAGGGAGGGAGTTCAACTACTGGTTAACATGACGTTGGGAAGGGAGGGAGTTCAACTACTGGTCAACATGACAAGGGAGGGGGTTCAACTACTGGTCAACATGACAAGGGAGGGAGTTCAACTACTGGTCAACATGACGTTGGGAAGGGAGAGAGTTCAACTACTGGTCAACATGACGTTGGGAAGGAAGGGAGTTCAACTACTGGTCAACATGACCAAGAACTATTGGGATGTAATCTATTCAACATAATGTTGATTGATTGATCGATTGATGTTAACGCTGCACTCAAGATTATTTCACTTATATAGCGGTGTTGCCAGGTTTAGTTGGGGAGGAAACCCCCGACCTTCGTCGAGTACCTGGCAACTCTTCCAGATATGGCGACCGAGTGAAAAAATCACTCAGAAATGTTTAAGTTTTATTTGGTCTGACTGTGATTCGAACCCGCGCCGCATCGATGGAAGGTCAATGTGGGACTGAGGGACGATCACTCTAACCCACTGGACCAGCGAGGCCCCCAACACAAAGTTGAAAGTACATGCACATATGGACAATTGATACAATATCAATATTATGTATACCCTCGGGCCAGTTTGTCAAAACATTTACGCCCGACGTAACTTTGTGCCAATTGAAACATTGACGACCTTTCAAATATGGCGGAAGGTGGTAAACGTGTCCGTGACCAGAGCGTAATTACAACGAGCACACCTGTTCCGCGAGCCAGAAATGAAGCAATGTTTAAAGTGGCATGAGCTGTCAAAATTCACGCTTTTTCATAGTTTCTGATCTTCACGACAGTAAGAGGGTTTGAAGGCCATCGAAAAACTAAATGATTGGCGTTGGAATGAGGAAAATCCATACAATATGTGGCATGTACGAACCGAAAACGTGTCCGAAAAGTAAACAAAATTTCAAAGACACACTTGCCGCGAAAATCAGGAATATTGTTTACATTAAAAAAGAAAGACCGTTTTCTGTATTTTTCCCAGACAATATAAGTTAGGAACTTTCTATTTTTACCAAAATTTAAAAGTTTGGACGTCACTTTGTATTTTTAATTTGAATTTGAAAATTTGAATTGTTACGTACCCGGAACGTAAACAAACCGATCTGCCCCCTATTGGCGATTTTATGTTTCAGTCGAGTGAGTGAACTAACGGCACAGTGTAATTTTACGTAGGCCTATTTATCTGAGAAATACAGACTGACGATCGGTTAACAGCGACTGGAAAAGCCTGCTGATTATTGTTTGAGTGTAAACCACAGATACAAAGGCCTGAAAGGAGGGTAATCCAACACGAAAGTTGACCGACACTGATCGTTGTTGTTGTAATCAGGCTTCGATTCTTTGTTTGTTTTTCACCCCATTTTTACAGTCTAAAGCTAACTAGACATGTTTTATGTGTCCTATGTTTAAGTTTAGTGGTATTAGTCGTAGTAAGCTCATGTAAATTGGTTTTCTTAGCAAATTTAAACAGGCTACGGCGGCAAGTGTCGACCATTCATTCATTCTTAGGCAAAGTTAGTACTTTATCCTACATTTTCGAGACTAGAAGCACTAAAAAGCTTCTGAATTATACATCTTGAGAAAAATAGCCAATTATTTCAACGTTCTGTTTTAACATCAAAATATCAACATTTTGGCAGCTCATGCCCCTTAATTAAGTGAAAACTGTAAACAAAATTTAAATAACAGGGATGTATATAATTTCACCCATTCTAGGCCTAAGTTACTTATTTATACCACTTTGGCAGATCATCTAATTTGCATTTCTGAGAGAAACAATAACTGGTAATTTCCTAGTATTGTTTCATCCATGAAATATCAATATTTTGCAGCTCATGCCAAATTAGTTTACCCTTGTTCTAAATACTGTATTACTAGTAAAAAAAAAAAATCATATAACATATAATCAATTCCCCCCCCCCAAAAAAAAATGTACCAGCGTAGTTGAACTAGTTCAAAATATAAAGAAAGATATTGGGCGACATAGGTGGGGTACATAAAATAAAACCAAACAAACAGCATGACAACGAACAATCAGGCACTGGACGCAGGGGCTGACTGAAGCATGAACCTGCTGGCTGGAATGGCCCTGTACAGGCAGAGTAGTACTGGCTACAACTACCGATCGTACTGTGTGCGCCTAACCGCAAAATACAATTGAAAGTAAACTGAGTTTACCTGGATGCCTTAGTGCTGGATGCAAACGCTATAAATCTCAGCAGATAAAAATTATACACTTGCCTGTATAGTCCCTCGTTTCTGGTCGTGATTTTAAGGGATGTTTAGCTAGTAAACAGCTGTGAACGACCACTCAGACTAGGCTTCGGAATCGTCGCCATGTTTTGTGTTGACAAATGACGTCAGGGACTATTTGAACGGGTTTCAACGGCTTCTGTCCCTTTCAGACATCAAAACCATGCTTCATGGATGTATTCTCTTTAAGAGTGGGTTTTGGAAGGTATGGGGCAGTTCATTTTACAAGTTGTTCGGTTATAACCATTTCCCATCTCTCGTGGGTTTTCCCATGTCTAAGATGTCCCGCCATTAGCCACATGCTTAGTTCTGAAGCGAAGGGGAGGTAAGCATGTGGGCACGATTGTAAATGTGTGTCCATCTACTTAACTTAAAATAATTTTGAGTTTGGACTGGTTAAACGTTGTTTGTCTTAAAACAATCACTCGATAGAAACTGACGTTGTTGTTGTAACTTGTATAAAAGTTGTATAACTATAAGTTATAAGTAGGCCTACTGCTTAGTAGTAAAAGTTATGATACTCAATATTACAATTTACATGTATACCGTACTTTAGTTTTCTATTATCCTAATTATTGGCACCAAGTAAATGTCTATCTTCTAATCTTAATATTATTATCAAACAGTCAATTATCGTTTTGATCAGACAAAAAATCAAAACTGAAATAGTGTTAAAATTTGCTTAATTAGCTGTCAAAAATAAAAAAAACCCCATAAATTCAGATAGTCAAAACAATTTACAGGTACTGATTACAAATTTCAAATCTTTTCCGGTAGTGGTTTATTTTCACTCTGTCGCCGTATGTGGAAGAGTTGCCAGGTACTCGCTGAAGGTCGGGGGTTTCCTTCAGGCAATGAGCCCGGTTTCCTCTCCCACTTAACCTGGCAACACCGCCATATAAGTGAACTATAATCTTCAGCGCGGCGTAAAACATCAATCAATCAATCAATTAAATCTTTCTATGGCATTTAGAGGTTGAACGGTTACAATAAGATGTTATGGATAACTACTTCTTGGTTAGCCACATTCATGTGTCTCATCCTGTTTTACTTATTTTGCCGGCCAGGCAAATAGTCCGGTTTATTTGGTCACAACGTTTCGATAGTTCTTTGATAACAATGTAAGAACTACATCGAAACGTCGTCACCCAATAAACCAAGAACTGAAGAAGTGGTTATCCATAAGTATTTATTCACTTTTTTAAATAAAAGTAGGCCTAGCTATCAATAAACTAAACAATTGAAGATAACATGAAAACCGAACTCTCATACGCAGTGAAAGGCTTTACTTAAAGGGGCATGAGCTGCCAAAATGTTGATATTTTGATGTTAAAACAAAATGTTGAAATTATTGGCTATTTTTCTCAAGATGTATAATTCAGAAGCTTTTTAGTGCTTCTAGTCTCGAAAATGTACGCTTAAGTATTGTTTTGAACAAACTTTGGCTTAGAATGAATGAATGGTCGTCCCGGTTATTTAAATTTTGTTTACTTTGCGAAAACGTTTTCGGTTCGTGCAGGCCACATATTGTATGGATTTTTGTCATTCCAACGCCAATCACTTAGTTTTCCGATGGCCTTAAAAGTCACTTGCTGTCGGGACGATCAGAAATTATGAAAAAAGTGTGAATTTTGGCAGCTCATGCCACTTTAAAGCCGAAAAATGCTTGATAAACAGAATTTAACATCAGGGGGTGTAGGCCTAAGTTTGATTCTCAGCAGCATATAAAGATCAATTGATGGGACTATTGTTTACACTGTGCTCTGTAAAACTATTTGGAATGGCACTTATGCCCAGATTGATTATTTATTGATTAACACCACACCTGAGATTATTTACTAGTGCATGTATAATTGGGTTGCCAGTTTTAGTGGGAGAGGAGACCACTGAGCTTCAGCTGACAAATGGTAACCATTCCACCAGAGGCAATTGTTTGAAAACCTAGTAAGGGTGTTTTCTTTGGACTGGGAGTGCTGTTATAACAATCTAAGTTTTTTAGAGAAATTAACCTGGTGCCAGATTGAGCTCATATCTATGTGGTAAACGACTCGTAATTAAACAGATTGATTGATATTTTATGCTGCACATCTTGTCTCCAGATATAGTTGGAGAGGTAGTCATGCTAATTATAGTTAGAAGACCCTTAATACTTATCTATGAGATGCCATTACTAGGATTGATTACTAGAAATACCCAGCACCCTTAACAACTTAAATAATCTACACCTTTATTTCATAATTATGAGAGATAGTAATTATTATATAATAGGTGCCCTGGTAATTTTCAAATGTTAACAGGTTTTAACCGGAAAATCACCGTCGAGTTGCACAAAACGATCTTAACTGAAGGTTATAATAGTTATACAGTACATGTACTTATGTCCCATGCTATTGAGATAAGCTAAGAGCACTCTGAAGTTAAGTGTGCTTCATGCACACATGTTCACCAGTAGCTGCCCAGTCTTCACTGGTAATTACGAGATGTTCACTAGTCTAGTAATGATGAGATTGTCGGCAGATGTCCACTGGTATGTACGAGATGTCCACCAGTGTGTACGCGACATCCACCAGTGTGTACGAGACGTCCACCAGTGTGTACGAGACGTCCACCAGTGTGTACGAGACGTTCACCAGTGTGTACGGGACGTCCACCAGTGTGTACGAGACGTCCACCAGTGTGTACGAGACGTCCACCAGTGTGTACGAGACGTCCACCAGTGTGTACGGGACGTCCACCAGTGTGTACGAGACGTCCACCAATGTGTACGAGACGTCCACCAGTGTGTACGAGACGTCCACCAGTGTGTACGAGACGTCCACCAGTGTGTACGAGACGTCCACCAGTGTGTACGAGACGTCCACCAGTGTGTACGAGACGTCCACCAGTGTGTACGAGACATCCACCAGTGTGTACGAGACGTCCACCAGTGTGTACGAGACGTCCACCAGTGTGTACGAGACGTCCACCAGTGTGTACGAGACGTCCACCAGTGTGTACGGGACGTCCACCAGTGTGTACGGTACGTCCACCAGTGTGTACGGGACGTCCACCAGGGTGTACGGGACGTCCACCAGTGTGTACGGGACGTCCACCAGTGTGTACGGGATGTCCACCAGTGTGTACGAGATGTCCACCAGTGTGTACGAGATGTCCACCAGTGTGTACAAGATGTCCACCAGTGTGTAGGAGATGTCCAGTATGTACAAGATGTCCACCAGTATGTACGAGATGTCCACCAGTGTGTACGAGATGTCCACCAGTGTGTACGAGATGTCCACCAGTGTGTACGAGATGTCCACCAGTGTGTACGAGATGTCCACCAGTGTGTACGAGATGTCCACCAGGGTGTACGAGATGTCCACCAGTGTGTACGGGATGTCCACCAGTGTGTACCAGATGTCCACCAGTGTGTACGAGATGTCCACCAGTGTGTACGAGATGTCCACCAGTGTGTACGAGATGTTCGCCAGGGTGTACGAGATGTTCGCCAGGGTGTCAAGATGTCCACCAGTGGGTACGATATGTCCATCAGTGTGTACGATATGTCCACCAGTGGGTACAAGATGTCCACCAGTATGTACGAGATGTCCACCAGTGTGTACGAGATGTCCACCAGTGTGTACGAGATGTCCACCAGTGTGTACGAGATGTTCGCCAGGGTGTACGAGATGTTCGCCAGGGTGTCAAGATGTCCACCAGTGTGTACGAGATGTCCACCAGTGTGTACGATATGTCCATCAGTGTGTACGATATGTCCACCAGTGGGTACAAGATGTCCACCAGTATGTACGAGATGTCCACCAGTGTGTACGAGATGTCCACCAGTATGTACGAGATGTCCACCAGTATGTACAAGATGTCCACCAGTATGTACGAGATGTCCACCAGTGTGTACGAGATGTCCACCAGGGTGTCAAGATGTCCACCAGTGTGTACGAGATGTTCGCCAGGGTGTCAAGATGTCCACCAATGTGTACGAGATGTCCACCAGTGTGTACGAGATGTCCACCAGTGTGTACGAGATGTCCATCAGTGTGTACGAGATGTCCACCAGTGTGTACGATATGTCCATCAGTGTGTACGAGATGTCCACCAGTGTGTACGAGATGTCCATCAGTGTGTACGAGATGTCCATCAGTGTGTACGATATGTCCATCAGTGTGTACGAGATGTCCACCAGTGTGTACGAGATGTCCACCAGTGTGTACGATATGTCCATCAGTGTGTACGATATGTCCATCAGTGGGTACGATATGTCCATCAGGGTGTAGGAGATGTTCACTAGTAATTACAAGACTTTCACTAGCAATTACAGGTCGTTCACTAGCAATTACAAGATATTCACTAGTAATTACAAGATGTTCACTAGCAGTCGTTTACTAGTAATTACAAGATATTCACTAGTAATTACAAGACGTTCACTAGCAATTACAGGTCGTTTACTAGCAATTACGAGCAACTACAAAAGTAATGTGTACCACTCTGGAATTGATGTTTATGATCCTTGAGAAAATTTACACCCATTTGAAATTTTTTTACCATTTGTATTAAGTAGGTCTGATTTTTATTTGTCTGCTTTACACAGAACATTTGCTCAAGTCAGACACTGTTGTAGATTCACTACAAGACATAATTTATTCAGAGGTGCAAGGTAATTTCTGCATGGATTCATATTAATTTCCATAAGGGTCCAAAATTAAGTTTTACATGTGTGAAAAATAATTTCCACATGCATGTAAATAAATGCTCACAAAGATGGTAGCTAATTTAGGCATGGCTGCCGGAAATATATCCACATGGGTATAAATTGTCAATTTCAAAACAAAAAAAGGAAATACAGCAAATTATTAAAAAGGCTAATTATGCTCTCTTATCATTACAATCAGTGCCTATGAAAAAAGTTTTTATTTTCAAATTTGAAACCTCATGCCACTTCAACGCCAATAAAAAGGCGCCCTTTTAATATTTTGTTAAATAGCATTCTCTCTCCTTCTGAAAACATTACACTGAAGTAAAGAAGATCAGTTCATGATATTTATTGTTTGTCAGTTCATATAGTATTAGAGATTTGTATAATTCAGATGAACAAATGAATGAAGCCGAGGACAATATTAATCTACCACCAAAGAAAATAGATATATATATATAGAGGATATTGAACAGTTGTGTTTGAATAGCACTTATATTTTTTCGAGTGAAAGCCGGAGAATAACCCACGAGACGCGAAGCGTCAAGTGGGTTATCCCTCCGCCTTTCAAGAGAAAAATATAAATGCTATTCAAACACAACTGTACAATATTCGGTTTATTATTTATACTATCATGTTTTAGGCTGGAGATTGTTTATGAAGTATAAATTTATCAATTATAAAAAAGAAAGTATTGACAAATTTATGACGGATTAGGTTTTCAGCAAACGTAGGAATATATATCGCTGACCAATGAAACAACAGCATGTCTGTTCTTCTCACGTGACTATCGACTGTCAGATTTGTGGTCATTTGAATGGCCATTTTCTCCCTGAGTTTTTCGCGATATTTGATGTAAAGAGAAATTAAATCCAACTCCATGGATTTTAACTCTGCAGAGCATCAGTCACCAGGATAAAAAATGATATTTGAAATTACTTTACATTGTTTAAACGCGTCAATGAATGGCAAGTACAGTTATGCGTTACACGCAGTGGTCCGATTCTCCGAAGCCATGCTGCAGGTCACACAACTCTGCCAACATACGATCGATTTTGAAGTTTTGTTTTATCGCTTTGACTTAGAGTGGTAAGCCGATCCTCTATTAAATCAATTATGTGTTTTCAGCTGTAATTTATTTATCTTAATGCTAATTATGACTGAAAAGGCTTCATTTAGCCTATCGAAATCCTATGTACTGTTGTTGTTGTACAGCAGACGTCGGTACGCAAGAAAGAAGTAGGTCCGACGACGTCATCGGCTTCGTCGCGTGCATTAAATAACAAAAGTGTTATTTCACTGCAGTGAATTATAACATTTCTGAGTGAAGGAAATCCCTAGTTTTCACTTATGTATAAATAATAAATATATTTATGACACCAATCAATGAGCGGAGCCTACAAGAAAAACTACTTTAAAAGGGTCCCTGCTACACCTAGCTTTGGTTGGGCTCAATGTTGTGAGACAGCTCAGAGGATTTATTACTAGAATTACCCAGCACTCTCCTAATTTGACGACTTAAATAATCTATTCAAGAAAAACCTGAATCAATTTTAAACAACTGTTTTTTTTAATCAATCCTGAAGCTTACTTTTATTTTTACCAATTGTATTCAAGCCTTGATTAGGGACCAGGCAAAATTTATGCCGTTTTTTTTTTTAAGAATGGACCAGGAGTTTTTTTCACACATTTTATACAGGGTTCAAACTTTTTTTAAGGTTATGAACGAGACAAATTTTTTAATGGTTAATAGAAATTTTGGGCATTAGATGTTAATCTCTGACTAAACACTATTTTCTTAAACATTTACCATAATCAAATTAAATGTAAACCAGGGCCATCCCAACATATCCTTCAGTGACTCATCCAGCTTATGATAATTTGAAATGGGTGTCTTACAAGTGACATATAGGCAAAGCTCTGTTTCACTATATCATTTAAGTAAAACACTCTATTTGGTTAAACAGTTAGATGTTAAATTCATTGCATGAGTGTATTTAGCACATTTTTCCACAAATAGTTTTGGGTGGGTTATTCCATTGCATGATGGTCATTGACAATCTGGAAACCCCATTTTTCTATAGGTAACATTGGAATAGGCACACATTTTTTTAATTCCTTCATTTGGTTGTTCTTGGTACCTCTAAGAATCCCCAAATCTCAATCAGATATAACATAGAAGATAAACACACTCAATTCAATTATAACTTTAGCTATATTGCTCCATATAAAATTTCGCACTGTTCTCAAAGAACTTATTTGTCTTGAACGCCATCAATTCGTTGATAACTATTTTGGACACCCTACTGGAGATACTGAATACAAGTATAGGCCTACATGTATGTCCCCCGCATCAAAACCCCTAGCACAAATACATGTTCTAATAGGCTCATTGTTCATGGGATTTCAGGGATAAATGCAGCATGGTTACAGTTTTGCGCAATATGATTGGTACAATCCAGGAAATATTTTTGCAAAATAGCTCAGCCTCTCCAACATAGTTATTTGCTTCTGTCCAAAACTTTTTTTTCAACAGGAACTCATCAACATCTTTATGGACATCCTTCAACAAAAAGAAAAAAAAGAGGATTTATCGACTCTTTAAATAAATTCATAGCATAAGTAAGCATTGTCCCATATCAAACAGTAGTGCATCTGTCCTGCTTCATTGTGATGGGGACTAGAGAGCTCAGTTGGTTAGAGCAATATTTCCTCTGTCCAAGACAGGCCTTCCATCGATGTGGCACAGGTTCGAATCCCACCCAGGGCAAATAAACAATGACAAATTTCTGATTAGACTTTTCACTCGATCGCCATTTGTAAAAAAAAGTTGCCCGGTGCCCCCCTGGCAAATAGCCCGGTTTCCTCACCCACTTATCCTGGCTATGCCCCCATATAAGTGAAATAATTTAAGAGTGCAGCACAAAACATCAATCAATCAATGTGTTAACTAGTTCGCAATTTGTTAAGTGGAATGAAGTTATTCTGATACGCTCGCACAGGCTTCTTCAATACCAGCATAACATATTGGTGGTATTGAAGAAGCCCGTGTGAGCGTATCAGAATAACTTCAATCCACTTAACATATTACGAACTATGTGTTATCAGTTAACCTAATGGGTATAAAATATTGGTGAAAAACGAAATTTTTCACTTTAAAAACGAGCAGAAATGGTGATGGGTCAAACATGTTCGATAAGCTATTAGTTTTGGCGTTTTTTGGTTTAGCTTTCTCATTTTGATTATTTTCAAATAGGGCCTATAAGGATAAATCTGAAAATTAAATTGAAGACAGTTGACGAGTTGTAATGGTAGACTACTTCACTAAAGTAAAGATCTTACTCCGTTATTTGATAATTCTGACATCGATCTATGGTCGTCGACCTGGTACCGACCAATAAGTATCCAAACATAAATAACTAGGTACCTGTAGTGTAGGCATTTAATATTATTGAATTAGTAATGGTCTACTTAAACAATTTCCACTTATTCGATTCTCATATTTTACTGACTGAAAACATTACGAATACACCATGTAGGGACATTTTTATTAATACAGGATAGGCTTACCAATAGACCTACCTCCAGGCTTCAGATTTTATCCTCACTTATAATATTCATAATCATAGCAGTTGCTTTGTCCCAAAATAATGGCAAAAAGCTGTTTCATGGTCAGCAGTGCACTTAACGTGTTACACTTTACAACTTTATTGGCCACCACAACATCAAAATACATGTAGGCCTACTTAGGCGATAGAGTTTGGATATTTCCAGCTTAGGTTGTTGTTGTTTTAACTTTCAACAATATACAGATGACAGTCTCACTTTGCGGGAGAAATCACACCCATCAAATATATATGTAAGACTCGTTTTCATTGGTTCCAGAGCAACGTTGCAAGATTGTTTCCGGTTGTACATTTTGTACAAATTTCCCGCGCATATAGGCCTATGTGATTGGTCAACTAACACAATTCGTCTAACAAGACGTTTCCGGTTTTCATACTACATGTAGTGGTTTTTATACTACATGTAGTCCACATCAGCAACGCATCAAGATTGTTTCCGGTTGTACATTGTGTTTAAGTTTCCCGCGCATATAGGCCTATGTGATTGGTCAACTAACACAATTCGTCTAACAAAACGTTTCCGGTTTTCATACTACATGTAGTGGTTTTCATATTACATGTAGTCCTAAGGATCTGCGTTGCTCTAGATTACAATGTCTAATTATTCGGAGCAACGTAAGGAGGTTTAAAAGTAAAAATAAAGCACTTTGATTGGACGATTCATATACTCACGTTGCGTTGTGTTTCGACATGTTGTGTTTTGAGAGCAACGTGTTGCGTTGTGTTTCGACATGTTGTGTTTTGAGAGCAACGTAATACGTTGCTATTTATGGTGCGTTTGGCCTTTCATACATATCGCTACGTCTTCATCAGAACAGTAGGAAGTGTACTGACCCTAGTTTCTAAAAGGCCACATCTTATACCCCATGTACGCATGAAAATGTCATGTAACGCATAACCATTGAGCCACGTTTACATTTTCGTGTTTCGGCAACATGTTCAGTGTTGCGTTTCCGCGATCACTGAAACACCACCTTTACATGTTTTGGTATTGATCTGACGTGGCTTCAATCGGATTAGCAGGATCGATGTGCAAGAATTGGACTGTATTCGAAATATACCAATTTTAATGTTGGTGCGTTTTCATTGCGTCTCAGTATATTAGAAATTCTTATCGCCTTTTACTCCTTAATTTTCCCTTATTTCTGGTATGGTAACATATTATGGGAAAACACCTACCAAACTCACCTTCAGTCACTATTTTTTGTTACAAAAGCGATCTATCCGAATTATAACTTTTTCAGGAAAACTTGAGCAATCTCAACCTTTATTTAGTAAACTTAACATTCTGACACTCTTCCAACTCAATTCGTATACTTCCATCATTTCCATCTATAAATTCCGGTATCATTATGTTTACCGTATGAAAGTGTTTATTCAGAAAAGGTTAATTCATGTAATGGGATAAACTCCGTGTTCAGGGCCATATTTTTGTATAGATTTTCTCTTCAAGTTATTGGCTGCTGAAGACACATAGGAACAGGATAACTGCTACTTTCAGCCAAAACGTTCTTTGTTTGATAGACATTCATTATAATACACGCATGGTATATACTATAAGGTCTATCCGCTGTGTGGTATTTAATTGTTTTAATGAGAAACCTTCGGAAGTCCCAATGTCTTTTTTTGCTTTATCTCACGGTCAAGGCATTCGTGATAAGCTCTTAGCACAAGTAAAAATATCTGATTTGTGTATCTAATTAAGAATCACCAGATTTATGAGGGAATAATTCTCAATGCCTTTGAACTAAATGGACTATGTGTGTCAGTCACGCAACATTCAATTAGATATATCAACTGTATGGATTTAATGGGATATTTATCTTAGCTGTGTTCAATTTGACGAGAAAGTTGTTTGTAATAAAGCATTGAGAATGATAAAGATTATTTTAATAATGTTTTACGCCACGTTCCGCATTTAGTGCGATATGAAATGAAGTAATTAATATATGATCGAAATAAGTATTTTAGAGTAGATATGAAGCACAATTGTGTTATACCCTGGAAACAGGAAAAAAATCCTTAAAAGCACACTTGCCGCGAAAAAAAACAGTGGGTGGTTTTCTGTATTTTTCCGAGACAGAAGAAGTTAGAAGTTTTGCCTCATTTAGTATTTTTAATTTGAAATTGAAAATTAGATTTATCAAGTACCCGCAATGTAAACAAACCCCGAACCTGAACATGTTCACAACCGCCCTAATGTCTGAATCATGTGAGTGATCTAACTGCAGAGTATAATTTTACTAACTTTATCAGAGAAAAACAGAGTGACGATCGGGTAAGAGTGACTCTAAAAGCCTGCCGATAATTTGAGTGTATATCACAGATAAAAGGGCCTGGAATGGGGGTTATTTAGCCACTAAGTTAACCGACACTGATCGTTGTTGTTTTTTTTTTGTTTTTTTTTCACCTCAATTTCTACATTCTAAACCTAACTGGACATGTTTCATGTGTCATATCTTTAATTTTAGTGGTTTTGGTCGTAGTAAAAAAATTGGTTTTATTATCAAATGTTCAACAGGCTACGGCGACAAGTGGGTCTTTAAACGAACAGTTTACCTAACGAACAGTTTACCTAACGAAATGAAAATAATCTACTAGGACAAATTGTTTTTCTTAGAGGAATTTATTGATGTACTTTTGTCATTACAAACTTCGAAATCATATTTTTTAACGTTGAACGTCGGCATTCAATAGAGCATTTGCCAGTTTTTCGCGCACGAATCATATGACGCGGTGACACCAAGCTTAGACAAGCACAGCGTCCAATTAGGCTCCAGGTATAAATTCAATATGCTCTTACACCATGTTGACCATTTCAACAAAACCCAATTCCTTAAAGTACTTCCGCCAGGTGCTGTCTTCATCGGTAGTGTCCGTGATCCCTTAAATCTCACCATATCGGCCTTTCAATATTATTTATATGTTTGGAACGCGCCCCTATACAATAGAATTCCAGGCAAAAAGAAATTGCATGAGTACTTACATAATCGTGAAAAATACGACAGGCGACCTGGATTATCTTTTACAAACAATAGCATGGCGTATGATTTTGGTCTGCCAGAAAAACATTTTCGAAACAAGACGTATATTAGAGAATATCTCAGTTACTAGACAACACGTTTGACTTAGTCACTGAAGTTGAACATTTCTATAAATCGTTGATTTTATTAAGACGTCTTTCTTAGACTTTTATCAGATACTTTTAATCAGACGAAATTCTTTCAAGATAAGGGACAATATCGAGTTACAAGAATCCGAGTTGGAGTACCATAGAAATTTCTCAATGGCTGACAGTCTTTTTTGCAGCCATTTTGTGAAACGGTTTCACGAGAAGATGCGATCGCAAGGTTCAGATTTCAAAGCGGAAGTAAATGAGTTTCAAAAGATACAAGAACAAGTCAGATCTCATTGCAAAAGTCAAGTAAGGAGGGCAAATCGCTACATGTGACACATACAAAATATAACAAGTATTTTGTGGTTACAACTGAAGATTGTCGTTTGATGTTTTTAACGGAACTTCAATTTTTAAGCATATCTCGAGAAAAACTTGTGGAAATGATGCATTTGAAGCACTAAGTAGTTTGTGAAGATTCTAGTCTACAGTCATGCACTAAGCAGTTTGTGAAGATTCTAGTCTACAGTCATGCACTAAGCAGTTTGTGAAGATTCTAGTCTACAGTCATGCACTAAGCAGTTTGTGAAGATTCTAGTCTACTGTCATGTACTAAGCAGTTTGTGAAGATTCTAGTCTACAGTCATGCACTAAGCCGTTTGTGAAGATTCTAGTCTACAGTCATGCACTAAGCAGTTTGTGAAGATTCTAGTCTACAGTCATGCACTAAGCAGTTTGTGAAGATTCTAGTCTACAGTCATGCACTAAGCAGTTTGTGAAGATTGTAGTCTACAGTCATGCACTAAGCAGTTTGTGAAGATTCTAGTCTACAGTCATGCACTAAGCAGTTTGTGAAGATTCTAGTCTATAGTCATGTACTAACCAGTTTGTGTAGATTCTAGTCTACAGTCATGCACTAAGCAGTTTGTGAAGATTCTAGTCTACAGTCATACACTAACTAGTGTGTGAACATTCTAGTCTACAGTCATGCACTAAGCAGTTTGTGAAGATTCTAGTCTACAGTCATGCACTAAGCAGTTTGTGAAGATTCTAGTCTACAGTCATGCACTAAGCAGTTTGTGAAGATTCTAGTCTACAGTCATGCACTAAGCAATTTGTGAAGATTCTAGTCTACAGTCATGCACTAACTAGTTTGTGAAGATTCTAGTCTACAGTCATGCACTAAGCAGTTTGTGAAGATTCTAGTCTACAGCCATGTAATAACTAGTTTGTGAAGATTCTAGTCTACAGTCATGCACTAAGCAGTTTGTGAAGATTCTAGTCTACAGTCATGCAGTAACTAGTTTGTGAAGATTCTAGTCTACAGTCATGCTCTAACTAGTTTGTGAAGATTCTAGTCTACAGTCATGCACTAAGCAGTTTGTGAAGATTCTAGTCTACAATCATGCACTAAGCAGTTTGGGTAGATTCTAGTCTACAGTCATGCACTAACTAGTTTGGGTAGATTCTAGTCTACAGTCATGTACTAAGCAGTTTGTGAAGATTCTAGTCTACAGTCAAGCACTAAGCCGTTCGTGAAGATTCTAGTCTACAGTCATGCACTAAGCCGTTTGTGAAGATTCTAGTCTACAGTCATGCACTAAGCAGTTTGTGAAGATTCTAGTCTACAGTCATGCACTAACTAGTTTGTGAAGATTCTAGTCTACAGTCATGCACTAAGCAGTTTGTGAAGATTCTAGTCTACAGTCATGCACTAAGCCGTTTGTGAAGATTCTAGTCTACAGTCATGCATTAAGCAGTTTGTGAAGATTCTAGTCTACAGTCATGCACTAAGCAGTTTGTGAAGATTCTAGTCTACAGTCATGCACTAAGCAGTTTGTGAAGATTCTAGTCTACAGTCATGCACTAACTAGTTTGTGAAGATTCTAGTCTACAGTCATGCACTAAGCAGTTTGTGAAGATTCTAGTCTACAGTCATGTACTAACCAGTTTGGGTAGATTCTAGTCTACAGTCATGCACTAACTAGTTTGTGAAGATTCTAGTCTACAGTCATGCACTAACTAGTTTGTGAAGATTTTAGTTGATTAATACACTGATAGAGGACGATTTGCCATTCAAAACGCAAATATCAGCCGATGGGGACATATAAGCATACATCTGTCCAATCAGCAGTTGCCATGTAACAATCGTTGAAAATGAAATTGACGTGGTACGTGCTGGTTAAGATGTGAAATGATTTCTAACATAGAGTTTACGGGCTTTCTGGTCGAAGTTGATGTTTGGACTTTGGTTCAGTTATGCCTTCACACAAGCAAAAAACGTTTGAAGCAGCTCATGTTAAATTTAAAGGTTTTTCCAAGCGGGAAGCTCAAATAAATTCGCTTTCTTCACCAAGCTACAGCTGGGAGTGGGCCTTAAAACACGTTAATCGTTCCCCTCATTTAGACTATTCAAATTTTCAAAGTCATTTGTGCGCATTCTCAGGCTTGACGTTAAATATTGTTTCTATTGCGGATCAAAAATACAAAATGATGCTAAAATTTTGACCTTAGTAGAAAGTTGCCAACTTTAGCCTTGGCAGAAAATTGGAGTTCTCGATTTGTCTCGGCGAAAGTGCCTTTTTTGTCTTTTTAAATATTATCAGAAAATGATAGCGTGAAGGATTATCAATTATTTTCCAAATACAGAATGGCAATACGAAATACAATTTATGAATGAAACATATGTGGACTATCACGTCATACATGGTCAGAGCTGGTCTGTTCGGTCAACGTTGGGAGGGGGGGGGGGGTCAACTACTGGTCAACATGGTCAGAGCTGGTCTGTTCGGTCGACGTTGGGAAGGGAGGGAGTTCAACTACTGGTTAACATGACGTTGGGAAGGGAGGGAGTTCAACTACTGGTCAACATGACGTTGGGAAGGGAGGGAGTTCAACTACTGGTCAACATGACGTTGGGAAGGGAGGGAGTTCAACTACTGGTCAACATGACGTCTGGAAGGGAGGGAGTTCAACTACTGGTCAACATGACGTCTGGAAGGGAGGGAGTTCAACTACTGGTCAACATGACGTTGGGAAGGGAGGGAGTTCAACTACTGGTCAACATGACAAGGGAGGGGGTTCAACTACTGGTCAACATGACAAGGGAGGGAGTTCAACTACTGGTCAACATGACGTTGGGAAGGGAGGGAGTTCAACTACTGGTTAACATGACGTTGGGAAGGGAGGGAGTTCAACTACTGGTCAACATGACAAGGGAGGGGGTTCAACTACTGGTCAACATGACGTTGGGAAGGGAGAGAGTTCAACTACTGGTCAACATGACGTTGGGAAGGGAGGGAGTTCAACTACTGGTTAACATGACGTTGGGAAGGGAGGGAGTTCAACTACTGGTCAACATGACGTTGGGAAGGGAGAGAGTTCAACTACTGGTCAACATGACGTTGGGAAGGAAGGGAGTTCAACTACTGGTCAACATAACCAAGAACTATTGGGATGTAATCTATTCAACATAATGTTGATTGATTGATCGATTGATGTTAACGCTGCACTCAAGATTATTTCACTTATATAGCGGTGTTGCCAGGTTTAGTTGGGGAGGAAACCCCCGACCTTCGTCGAGTACCTGGCAACTCTTCCAGATATGGCGACCGAGTGAAAAAATCACTCAGAAATGTTTAAGTTTTATTTGGTCTGACTGTGATTCGAACCCGCGCCGCATCGATGGAAGGTCAATGTGGGACTGAGGGACGATCACTCTAACCCACTGGACCAGCGAGGCCCCCAACACAAAGTTGAAAGTACATGCACATATGGACAATTGATACAATATCAATATTATGTATACCCTCGGGCCAGTTTGTCAAAACATTTACGTCCGACGTAACTTTGTGCCAATTGAAACATTGACGACCTTTCAAATATGGCGGAAGGTGGTAAACGTGTCCGTGACCAGAGCGTAATTACAACGAGCACACCTGTACCGCGAGCCAGAAAGAAACTCCGTTATTGTGATCTAGGCAAGCAAAGTGTGGCTGAATTCCTAGGACTCAATGAAAGTGACGACAACATCCAGTTGTTAAAAAATGAAGTGGAAGACCTACTGCTTACCAGAATCAACGAAGGATTAGTCGAAGAGAAAATGGCGAGCGGCCCACCCGAGCCCGACCCAGGTGATAAACAACAACCACCCGATGCAGGTAGTATCGCAAGCCATGTATGTAGTTAGTCATTTGATACCGATAATCACGACTGCAATGACTGAGGCTATTAATAAAACCGTAAAAACTGTTTTATCTACAACAATTACGACGATAACAAATAAATTAATAAAAGTCAATGAGGCCACAGCCACCCAGACTCAAAGATCGGCCTTACTGTTACGTTGTGAACAGGACAAATTAGAGCCGTATTCGAGAAGGGAAACTGTACGGATTAACGGTTTACCGGAGTTAGATGGCGAGTGCATTGAAAACACTGGGCTTGAACTATTCCAATCTATTGGAAAGACTGTACTTTCCTAGTGATATTTCAGTAGTCCACAGAACTGGTAAACAAATTCAATTAAAATCTCGGTCGACACTTGTAAGATTTGTCTCCAGAAAAACTAAAATTGCTATAATGAAAGCTAGAAAAAAACTAAAAAATGAAAACCCCATGCACAAAGGTATTTTTATAAATGATGACCTAACACCTCTACGCTCGAAATTATTTTATTTGGCAAGAAAATGTGACACAATGGAACGCGCATCGACATATGAAGGGAAAATTTTCTGTAACCTCAAAACTATTCCAGGATCAAGTTGATTACAAGTTGCTTGGCCTGGAAAACTATGTAATACAGAGCGATCCCAAATTTGACTCTATTCAGGCATAGGACAGTTCTCCACAGAACAGTCTCCGAATAGTAAACATCAATGTTTGTGGTATTAGATCAAAGATCATCCATCCAGAATTTATGTGCTTTATCAGTGAGTATGGCATTGTTACATTAGTGGAAACAAAAACAGACGGTAGATATATTTTAAATGTGCCTGAATTTCTATGCTACCTGAACAACAGAAAAACCAAAACGCGGGCTAGGTCTGGAGGTATAGCAGTTTTAATTAATGAAGAGCTAAGTCCCTTAGTTAGTGTCTGCGAACCCGCATCAGAATTGACCTTATGGCTAACGATAGACCAATCGTCAATAAGTGAACGGAGTGACATATTCATTGGTATTGTCTACAACCCGCCGATAACATCAAAATACGGACATATTGACAACCTAGAGACAATAGAAAACGAATTGATAGATAAACTGGCAATTTCAAATAATGTCTTCCTTATTGGAGATTTTAATGCGCGGTGTGGAACTGCTGCTACATCTGCATTATATGACAAATCGAAGTTTTATGACGATGACTTACTTAATCATTTGAACGAACCTTCCAAACTCTACGATATTAACATTCCATTAGAGCGATGCAGCCAGGATAAGTCGGACAGATTTGGACATAAGTTACTTGATATATGCAAATATAATAATGTCTACATCTGCAATGGTAGATTAGGTAAAGACAAAGGCATTGGCAAACTTACGTATAAGAATACTAGTGTTATTGACCATCTCCTCTCGAGTTATGGTGGTTTGCAACTTTTAGCTGATTTTGAAGTACTTGAATTTTGTAATTTGTATTCAGATGTCCATTGCCCTATTTATTTTAAAATTGACTTTAACCCTACAAAAGTGAAAGAAAATAGCACACAAAAGAAGCCTCCAGAACCTAAACCATGGCAAAGCGAAAAGAAAAGATGAGTACGTTTCTAATATAAGGTATTCTAAGAGACCTTAATTTATTAACGGAAATATCAACCAACATAACACATGAGCATATTAACAATGTGTCATCTAGTATTTGTTCAGTATTGCTTAATTCTGCTTTTGCAACTTTTGGAACTAAAAATGTACCAAAATCCAAAAAGCATAAGCACCATACAAAAGTAAATAAACCTTGGTTTAATAAAAAATGTCAAATTGATAAGAAAGCTTACTGTAATGCCAAGTCAAAATATAATTCAAATCGAACAAATGGAAACAAAGTAGAACCTATAAACATACAATCAAAAGGGCTCACGAACAATACAAACAAAACTGTAAAGATCAAACAAGAGGAATGAGAAGGTCGAATTCCAAAGAATATTGGAAGTATTTATTAAACCCAGAAGGTAAAACTAAAGAATCTTTGTGTTGATATTAATGATATGTATGAATACTTTAAAAATTGTAACTCTGACTCGTCAAACCTGAACGAAGTTACTGGTATACACTGGCCTGGTGGTGAAACTGCACCGAATGCTGATGTTTTAAACATATCAATCACTGAAGCAGAAATATATGCTGCTGCTATTCAGTTAAAAAGCCATAAAGCACCAGGGATTGACAGTATTGTAAATGAGTATATTGTATCGACTCTCCAGGTAATGATTGAAGTCTACGTTCAATTTTTCAATCTTTGGACACTGGTACTCTACCAGACGTTTGGTTAAAGGGAATAATCATACCCATATATAAAAACAAAGACAGTAACAAAGACCCGTCAAACTATCGTCCTATCACACTTTTAAGTTGTTTGGGTAAACTCTTTACATCTATCCTCAATAATAGACTGACAGAGTTTCTCGACGATAATACTTACCTGTTTGAGGCACAAGCAGGATTCCCAAAAAATTACTCAACCATAGATCATATATTTAACCTATATTCCTTACTGGAGATCTTAAAAGTAAATAAAACCAAATTATATTGTGCCTTTGTAGACCTTAGCAAAGCATTCGATAGTATTGATAGATCATACTTATGGGTTAAACTTCGGCGCTATGGAATTAGAGGAAAGTTTCTTAACACCCTTAAAAGCATGTATAAAGGAATCAAATCTTGTGTTAAGGTAGGGAACTCTTTATCTAATTTATTTCCCTGCCAGGTAGGTGTAAGGCAAGGTGAAAATCTTTCACCTATTATCTTTGCCCTTTTCATAAACGATCTGGAGAACTATATGCGTAATCATAACTGTAAAGGTATCGAACATTTTTGATGGTTTGAATGTTTATTTAAAGTTATTTGCACTGTTATATACCGACGACACTGTGATCTTGGCCAAGTCTCCGAAAGAACTACAGACAGCTGTAAATGTATATTCAAATTATTGTACCGATTGGAAACTAAAAATTAACAAAGAAAAAACCAAAGTACTTATTTTTGGTAGCAGAGGGACTAATAATCCAGTTTTTACCATTGGTTCTGAACCTTTAGAAGTTGTGAAGAATTTTAAATACCTAGGGATACATTTCAGTAGTAATAGAAACTTTAACTTCTGTATTTAGCAAAATATAATATTTGCAACTAAGGCTATGTATAGTTTGCTTAAAATAAACAACGAAACTTAGATTTACCAGTAGAATTCTTATTGGAAATTCTTAACTTACGGTTGTGAAGTTTGGGTAGCTTTTAATATAAAGCCAATCATAATAGCAGAGCAGAAGTTCCTGAAAAAGCTACTAAACTTAATAACATCAACGGCAAATTACATGCTGTATGGGGAGCTTGGGAGGTTTTCGGTGGAAATTGTAATCAAGCGTCGGGTAATTAATTTTTGGGGGAAGACTTTATATTCAAAGCCCTCCAAACTATGTCATATCTTGTATAACATTTTGATTAACGACCCAACGAAGTTCATGTGGACTAAACAGTTAAAGTCTAACTTAGATAGCTTAGGTTTATCAAACCTATGGATTAGCCAACAATTTCCTAACAATGCGTGACTATCTCTTTGGGTTTAGCGACGATTGCAGGATCAATTTATTCAGAATTGGCGTAAAGATATATACGACTCGCCAAAAGGTCGCTTCTATGGACGAATTCAGTCCGGCTTTCATTTTGAAAAATATCTCTGTGTTTTGCCTGATAAATTATCCCAATCTCTACTACGCTTCCGAACTTCCAACCATTTTCTCCCTGTGGAAGTAGGAAGATGGAACAATGTACATCAAGAGGATCGTGTGTGTCACAAATGTGCTAACGGAGTGGGAAATGAGAAACACTATATTTTTTAATGTAATTTCTACCAACATAAAAGAGAGCAATTGATACCAAATTATTTTATACGTAACTCAGTCTCACATGGATTAGAAAGCCTATTTCAAAATAAAAACAAAACCATCCTTAGAAAACTATCACAATGCATTCATTTTATATTGTTAAATTGTCAATCACAGCTTTGATAAGTAGCTAGAACTTCTGTTATTTGTCTTACTGAACTGATTATCTCAATTACATATCCGTCATGAATATTGTATTGTTTTGCATGTACTTCTTCTCCTATGCCCTGTTATGGGCCTGAGAATAAACTGAATTGAATTGAAACATAATGTTGAAGGTGCTAGCAAGACAGTTAGCCAGACGTAAATCAAACGAGAAACAAGACCCTTGAATCATATCGGCCAAACTGGTCAACATATGGGTATATATCTTCAACATGGGGCAATTAGAACAGATAGTTTTCGCACAGATTTACATCCAACGCTACATAACACTGATTACTAACACATAGCCATTGGAGGTGTTTCTCAAAATAATTACACCCGACGAAAGTCTAATGCAAGGTAACATTATGTTACGACCAGACATAAAGGTATGTGGGGTGTAAATGTTTTTGGAAACAGTCATCATGATGACGCAATGTCCGATTATCTTTCAGTCATTTCATCGATAAGCCAAACCTTGTGATGAAGGATCCAAGCCAATCAGAAACCCAACAGAAATGTATGATGATGCTCGTCTTGACTTCCGTAGACTGACTTATAAATGAGGAATAAAAGAATGCCATTTAAGCGTTTAATGGCTAAAAACACGGGACAGACAAATACAATAACTGTAATCGTCCTTTATGTTCAATTTTCATAAAGCGCCGTAAAGTAGAATGTATATCAACACTTTCTTGTGCATGATGCAGTTGTGACACCCAGCCTCTCTAGTATAATATCTCTTTTTGTCAAGGAACATATAGCGAAAATACTATTTAATAAACTTATGGTGGAATATTTTCAAACTCAAGAGGTAATGTATGGCTGTCTTAGTAAAATGGTCCTGTGATTTTTCCGCTATTTGTTATCTACTTGTTTTTAATCGGACATTAGAATGCAGTCCAGGCATTGTTGGATTCGACAGAATCACAGAAACAAGTTCAAGATAGCCCAAGTCAATTATTGCATAAAATATGCACTTAAATGAGGGTTGATATTTAGGCCTATATTAATTGTCATTCAATTAGCATTTCGCTTTAACCTGGGTGGCTTGATGATATGTAAAGCGAAGCTGCTTTTCGTTGAAAATTATTTTTAAAATTCTCGAATGGTTATCTCACTGTATATCATCTCATTTAATTGGTTTGGCAAATTTGATAAAACTGATTTAATTAACTTCTCATTTTAACCCGGCACATTTGATAGTGATTGCTGACTTTACTGAGCTTTACTTAGCACGACAAAAGATTTTCTTTTGATTCCGTTTACCATACAAAGTAATGTACCATGTTTACTATCCCATGAATGCCTTGATGAATACGTTTTATTTACATTGCTAGAACTCTTCAGAGTAGAGGTGCATTTGGTAGAATGAGAACCCCATTTTCGTGGTAATGCACAGGAATGCAAACAATCAAAGAGATGTATTTACATATAATTTATATTATTATTTTTGCTATCTGAGATAAACTGTAAAAAGATATCTTGAAATAATGGTTTGTCTACATTTTTCTGTTTAATTCTCTTCTCATTAAACACAAGGGCCGTCCCAGAAATACTCCCTACTTTCAATAGAGACCACAACAAAGGGGTAACTTTTCCTTGATGGAAATATAACATCTTGTGAATATTACGGTCTGTATGGGGTGGTTTTCAGTACACATCTTGTGAATATTACGGTCTGTATGGGGTGGTTTTCAGTACAAATCTTGTGAATATTACGGTCTGTATGGGGTGGTTTTCAGTACACATCTTGTGAATATTATGGTCTGTATGGGGTGGTTTTCAGTACACATCTTGTGAATATTACGGTCTGTATGGGGTGGTTTTCAGTACACATCTTGTGAATATTACGGTCTGTATGGGGTGGTTTTCAGTACACATCTTGTGAATATTACGGTCTGTATGGGGTGGTTTTCAGTACAAATCTTGTGAATATTACGGTCTGTATGGGGTGGTTTTCAGTACACATCTTGTGAATATTATGGTCTGTATGGGGTGGTTTTCAGTACACATCTTGTGAATATTACGGTCTGTATGGGGTGGTTTTCAGTACACATCTTGTGAATATTACGGTCTGTATGGGGTGGTTTTCAGTACATATCTTGTGAATAGTACGGTCTGTATGGGGTGGTTTTCAGTACACATCTTGTGAATATTACGGTCTGTATGGGTGGTTTTCAGTACACACATGTATTACTGTTTTACTCACGTTTTTTACTAAAGAAACCGAGAAAGAGTGTGTAGTTTCTTGTATCTACACATAGAGAGGTGTAGCGAATTAAGAGGTAGTTTTTGTTTACTGTGGTTTCAAATGACAGAAGTGCCATTCACATTAGCAAACATTTACATTTAGTTTTTGCTTTTAATAGAACATCTTCATATTTAAAATGGTCAAGATATACATATATATCATATAGGATCTACAAAAACATTCATTTAGTTTTGGATTGTTGCAAATTGTGTCCTCAGCAACACAAATAACTTCCGACCATGGAACTTTTATCAAGAGGTCATCATTCGGCATCTTTTTAATTATTTTTGTATATAGTTTGCTAAATCCGATGAACATACATCAGTGTTACATGTATTAGTCATACTGAATCCCCCCCAAATTGAAACATTCTAAGTTGGGTTTGACTCGATCGCCAATGTAGGAGAGTTAGCAGGTACTCCCCGATAGTAGGGGTTTGCTACTGACAAAGAGCTGACCACCCACCCCACCCCCAATCCACTAAGCCTGGCAAAACATCAATGGAATAATTTGTCTCGGTATTTTTAATTCTTTGACTGACTATAACTATGGATGACATTTTCTTACTTACATCGTGGCAGAAAGATTACAGGGATTCGAAGTTTGGCCACATGAGAGATTTGGATATTGATTTTGAATAATCCCAATCTCAACCCAGACACATTTTGACCATAGCAGAAACGTCAATTTATCTTTTTAATGCCTAAACACATGGTGTAATAGAAAAATAACAGAGGCAGACTGTGCTCTAGGGAAAATAATAAGGCAAGGCGAGGCGCGAGGCGCGAGGCGAGTTAATTCTGATGTAAATCAGTGGGACGGTCCCCAGACTTATTTGTTTATCTATACTGCACAACTGCACAGTTTAAAGGCCTGCATGCACGCTGACACAGATACATACAACTATGTGTAATTGGTCGTTCAGTCGTTAGCAGGTCCTGCATGCACGCTGACACAGACACATACAACTATGTGTTGTTGGTCGTTCAGTCGGAAACACTTCATGCATGCACGCTGACACGAAACATACAACTATGTGTTGTTAGTCATTCAGTCGGAAACATGTCCTGCATGCACGCTGACACAGATACATACAACTATGTGTTGTTGGTCGTTCAGTCGGAAACACTTCATGCATGCACGCTGACACAGACACATACAACTATGTGTTGTTGGTCGTTCAGTCGGAAACACTTCATGCATGCACGCTGACACGAAACATACAACTATGTGTTGTTAGTCATTCAGTCGGAAACCGGTCCTGCATGCACACTGACACAGGTACATACAACTATGTGTTGTTGGTCGTTCAGTCGGAAACATGCCCTGCATGCACGCTGACACAGATACATACAACTATGTGTTGTTAGTCGTTCAGTCGGAAACATGTCCTGCATGCACGCTGACACAGATACATACAACTATGTGTTGTTGGTCGTTCAGTCGGAAACATGTCCTGCATGCACGCTGACACAGATACATACAACTATGTGTAATTGGTCGTTCAGTCGGAAACACTTCATGCATGCACGCTGACACAGATACATACAACTATGTGTTGTTGGTCGTTCAGTCGGAAACACTTCATGCATGCACGCTGACACAGATACATACAACTATGTGTTGTTAGTCGTTCAGTCGGAAACCGGTCCTGCATGCACACTGACACAGGTACATACAACTATGTGTTGTTGGTCGTTCAGTCGGAAACATGTCCTGCATGCACGCTGACACAGATACATACAACTATGTGTTGTTGGTCGTTCAGTCGGAAACACTTCATGCATGCACGCTGACACAGGTACATACAACTATGTGTTGTTGGTCGTTCAATCGGAAACAGGTCCTGCATGCACACTGACACAGACACATACAACTATGTGTTGTTGGTCGTTCAGTCGGAAACATGTCCTGCATGCACGCTGACACAGATACATACAACTATGTGTTGTTGGTCGTTCAATCGGAAACAGGCCCTGCATGCACGCTGACACAGACACATACAACTATGTGTTGTTGGTCGTTCAGTCGGAAACATGTCCTGCATGCACGCTGACACAGATACATACAACTATGTGTTGTTGGTCGTTCAGTCGGAAACATGTCCTGCATGCACGCTGACACAGATACATACAACTATGTGTTGTTGGTCGTTCAGTCGGAAACATGTCCTGCATGCACGCTGACACAGATACATACAACTCTGTGTTGTTAGTCGTTCAGTCGGAAACATGTCCTGCATGCACGCTGACACAGATACATACAACTATGTGTTGTTGGTCGTTCAGTCGGAAACATGCCCTGCATGCACGCTGACACAGATACATACAACTATGTGTTGTTAGTCGTTCAGTCGGAAACATGTCCTGCATGCACGCTGACACAGATACATACAACTATGTGTTGTTGGTCGTTCAGTCGGAAACATGTCCTGCATGCACGCTGACACAGATACATACAACTACATGTATGTGTTGTTGGTCGTTCAGTCGGAAACATGTCCTGCATGCACGCTGACACAGATACATACAACTATGTGTTGTTAGTCGTTCAGTCGGAAACCGGTCCTGCATGCACGCTGACACAGACTTAAACTGCATGGTACTAAAATCTGGTGTGTAAGTGATCATCAAAGTGTAATAAAACTTTTGTTATTTAATGTATGCGACGAAGCCGATGCCGTCGTCGACGTCTGCTGTACAACAACAACAACAACAGTACATAGGATTTCAATTGGAATATACGAAGTCTTTTCAGTCATTTTTGCATTAAGATAAATAATTTACAACTGAAAACATTAGATTGATCCAATAGAGGATCGGCTTACCACTTAAAATCAAAGCAATAAAACAAAACTTTATTATCGATCGTCTGTTGGCAGCGTTGTGTGACCTATATCATGGCTTCGGGAAATCGGACCACTGCGTGTAACGAGTAACTGTAATTGCATTTCAATGACGCGGTAAACCACTGTAAAGTAATTTCGTAGATCACTTTTTATCCTGGTGACTGGTGCACTGCAGAGTTAAAATCCATGGAGATCGATTTAATTTATTTTACATGAAATCTCGCGAAAAACTTCAGGGAGAAAATGACCATTCAAATGACCACAAATCTGACAGTTGACAGTCGCGTGAGAAGAACAGACATGCTGTGTTTCATTGGTCAACGGTGTATATTCCTAATCGGTATATAAACCTAATCCGTCATAAGTTTGTTCATATTTTCTTTTTTAAAATTTATAAATTTTTACTTAATAAACAATCCTCAAATATGATAGTATAAATAATAAACAGAAAATTGAACATATGATAGTATAAATAATAAACAGAAAATTTATATTTTTTCTCTTGAAAGGCGGAGTGATAATCCACTCGACGCTTCGCGTCTCATGGGTTATTCTCCGTCTTTCACTTGAAAAAAATATAAGTGTTATTCAAACACAACTGTTCAATATCCTCTATTTCTTCCAGTCGATTGCATTACTGTAAATAAACAATACCAATAAATGAGAACAACTTAAGTATGTAAGTTATGAGTATCTACACCGAAACGTCGTCAGAAAAATAAACGAAGACGTTTGTTATCGATACCAACCCCGTGTTTATTGACAGTTCAACGTCTAAATGCCACTTAAAGAACTGATTACATAACTAGTTGCCATATATGAGAGACTTATAATCTAGATTTTTTATATTTGCTTAGCTATCTTTTTAATTCCTGTATTTTTAGCGTTCAGGCGATGTATAGCAATCTGTAATTTTCTTTTATTTTTTTTATTATTATTTACCCATAGATAATACCGTTACATACAAATATATATATTTATGATCACTTAAACATACAGATATGTATATATGTTATGCATAGTGTAACATGACCTGGTGCTACCAGGCCTTTGCTAACTTGATTTTCCAGGACAATTTATGCGCCTTTAGTTACTCAATCACACCTCATTCATCTACATTCATACTTGTGGGTTTTTAATTCGTAAAAGTCTCAAGAAATAATGCCCATTTTAAATTGAATAAATTTGTTTGTCCAGATCTATTGGCTATATATTTTTCTATAACATACTGACTTTTTATTTTTTTTTATCAATGTGTTTATGTCGAGGTTGCCTGTTTATGTTTTTGAGTCAAAAATATTTTTTTTGGTTTGTTTCGTTATGTGGTTCAGAATGTGCTGGTCTTTTCCCCATCCCAAAATGAGTTTGTCTTTTGTAAAGGTATCATTGAAATTTATGTTTGTTTTTAACCAAATTTCTAGATCTTGCCAGATTTGCTTGACTTTAGGACAATCTATAAAAAGGTGCTCTAGGCTTTCAGGTGAATTGCTGCAATAATCACATTTATTATTAGGTTTCAATTTAATTGTGTGAAGAAATGATTTTGTTGCTGTTATTCGATGAAGAAATTTATATTGAAAATCCCTTAGCTTGGTATCTATAGTGCACTGAAATATGGATTGAAATATGTCTTTCCAGTGAATCTCTTGCAAGCGCATTTAAGTATGTTTCCCATTTCACACACGATCCTATATCTATGTAAGAACTAGAGTTTAACAGGTCATAAAAATGTTCTGGTGCCTTTTCTTTGTTTCACCAACACCTGGAAGGCTGTTGGTAATGGCGGATGAATTTTACACTGACTGCATATAGAACTACTATTACGAATGTCACACATCCATTCTCTAGGGATATTTTTTAACAAGATATGATAATCAAGGAAAGTTCCATTTATGTTATATCTAGCTTTAAAATGTATAAATGTCATAACTTCTCCGTTCTCATCTATAACGTCTTTAATAAATCTGACTTTGTTATCTAACCAGTTTTGGATGAAGTAATAGGGACGTTTAAAGTTGCCATTATACCATAATGGCTCATCCAAAATCTGAAGCAAATTTCTTTTTGGTATCTTATTTTGAAATCTCTCCCAAGCTTTAAGTACTTCCACCCAAAAGGGATTACGCTCTTGTCTTAAAATCACATGTATGTATTTGCTGCCTACATAGAACAATTTTTCGCAATT
This sequence comes from Lepidochitona cinerea, assembly GCA_963971465.1. Classification (NCBI taxonomy): domain Eukaryota; kingdom Metazoa; phylum Mollusca; class Polyplacophora; order Chitonida; family Tonicellidae; genus Lepidochitona; species Lepidochitona cinerea. The sequence goes on from OZ020553.1 coordinate 53,136,557, forward strand.
TTCTTTTCTGAATAAATCTGCCCATTTCGTTAGATTAAAAAGAAGCCTTCTCTTCCAAATTATTTTTAAGGCCTGTATAAATGGTATCAGATTATTCATTCGTAGTCCACCTTTTTCATAGTCTTGGGTTATTATTGATCGCTTAACGCGATCAGGGCCGTTATTCCAGATGAATTTGTACAGTACCGTATTAATCTCTCTAGGGGATGGTAAGGCAAGGAAAAGGTGTATTAGTTTTGATAAGGCCAGTGATTTAATTACTGTTACTTTTCCTAAAAGCGTCAAGTTTCTTATTCTCCACCTATGTAATTCGCGTTTTAATTCTTCTATTCTCGATAAATAATTAATTTTCCATATTTCGTTAAAGTTAATGGATGAAAAAAATATGCCTAATATATTGAGATCGCACACCCAGTCTAGTTTAGAGTTTTCACATAATCTGACATTTGACTCCGATAGTTTACCTATCCACATTGCCTTTGTTTTTTCAACATTAATTTTTAAACCTGATAACCTGTAAAAATTATCCAAGCATTGCATGGCTGCCATTAATGACTTTTCTGTGCCGTCCGTAATTAGCTGTGTGTCGTCGGCGTATTGACCTTATTCTATATTCTGTTTCGTTTACTGTTATACCGCGTATATCTTTATTTTTCTAATCATGCAGCCTAGAATTTCAGCACACAGGATGAAGATATACGGTGAGACCGGATCTCCCTGGCGACAACCTCTGTGCACGTTGAAACTTTCAGAAATGTTACCATTTTGTATTATTGACGTTTTAATGTTGTTTTGAAATAGTCTAACCCATTGTTTTAAGTCCTCGCCAAATTTAAAAGCATCCAGAACTTGAAAGATGAATTTCCAGGAGATAGAATCGAAAGCCTTTTCAAAGTCAATAGAAAGGAGTAAACCAGGTATTTCTTTATATTTCACCTCAAACATTAAGTCGTATGAAAGTCTAATATTTTCACCTATGTATCTTCCTGATTAGCCGAGAAATCTTGGCTCTGCCGAATTTTTTTTTTCCGTGTTCGTCATAGCCAAGATCACTTCCATAGTAAAAAAGGGATATATGTTAAGGAGGCCCGCCTAAAAAATCGGCGGCGCAAATTTCACAACAAATAAGCAAAGAATAAAATATTTACCACTGCATTCCGATAGTATAGACCACGAAGAAGGAGTTTGTCAAACTTACGCCGCTGTAAAGTGGTAAACTTTCCCTTATGCAGTCAATACTTGTTTCGAAGTCCACTGGCTTTCAACCTGACGTAACCGCCATTGTAAAACATTTAAACGACCAGTTAAACTGTGCGGGGCGTCGTAGAAATACTTCAATCATATATCTTTAGTCACTTTACAGCGGCATAAGTTTGACAAACTCCTTCTTCGTGGTCTACGCTATCGGAATGCAGTGGTAAATATTTTATTCTTTGCTTATTTGTTGTGAAATTTGCGCCACCGATTTTTTCAGCGGGTCTCCTTAACAAATATCCCTTTTTTACTATGGAAGTGATCTTGGCTATGACGAACACGGAAAAAAAAATTCGGCAGAGCCAAGATTTCTCGGCTACTTCCTGATATAAACCCTCTCTGGTCACTGCTAATTAATTTGTCTAAGAACAGCTTTATCATGTTCGAAGTACATGCACTGATTAACTTATAGCTTACGTTTAAAAGAGTAATTGGTCTCCAATTTTTCAAGAGATTTCTTGGCTTGTTTGGCTTTGGAAGACATGTTAATATGCCATGTTTTTGACTGACAGACATTTCGCCCTTATTAAAGCCTTCATTTGCTGACCGCACAACAAAATGGCCAATGTCTTTCCAAAATATTTTATAAAATTCGGCCGATAAACCATCATTTCCAGGGCTTTTATCATTTTTCAAACACTTAAGTACATTTGTCATTTCCTCGAAAGTGATATTACCTTCCATTCTGTCGGCTTGCTTTTTCGTTAGGGTATTTAAGTGAAGATCTGAAAGAATCTGCTCTGCATCTAAGCTGTTGTGGTTCTCTTTTCTATACAATTTACTGTAGAACCTTTTTTGTTCTTGTAATATCTCAATGGGGTCATAGAGTATCTTTCCATCTGGGCAAGTGAGAGTAGATATCAGTTTATTTGTAAAGTTGGTTTTTTTCTAGTCCTAAAAATATTTTGATGGTTTTTCTCCCGCCTCAACACATTTCGCTTTCGCTCTAATCTATATCCCTTCCATGTATGTCTCTCTAAGTTTCTCAAGTTCTGTTTTCAAGTCACTTAACTTATTTAATTTTTGTTCCCCGATGTTATCAAATTATTTTGTATGTCATTTTCAAGTGTTTGTATTTCTTTTTCCAATTTTACTTCTCTTTCTTTTTCAGATTTCTTTTTTGTGGTGGCATATTTGATAGTCTCACCGCTCATGTTCATAAGCAGCACTTCCAAAAATAGCTAATCATTAATAGTGAATTGTAGCTCAGATTTGGGGATTACTTTGAGGCTCTCTTTATTGTATGGCAAGAGGCTGTATTCCTTTGTTGTCACATCTATTACTAATTTAACTAAATCCAGATATTTTATATCTCTTAATAAACAGTTTAATTTCCAATATCCTTTTCCCCTATTAGTGTTTTGAAACTTACATTTTAGTGATCACTTCGATAGCCAGGAATAATTTGTGTGTCGGTACAAATATTATAAATATCCTGAGATACCAGAAAGAAATCAAAACGGGCTTGTTTTTTGGGGTTTCTTTTTCGCCATGTGTACATTTTTATCAGGGTATACCGATCTCCAGACATCTACATATTCTTTAGTTTTAATCATTTCTAATACATTTTGTCGTGAGTTTGGATTGTTTACATGCATATAATTATACGTATCTAGTTTTGGGTCTAAAATCAGATTCCAATCCCCACAGATAATTGTTGATGGATTTGCAATTTCTTCGATTTTCCTAATCAGAGCGTTGTAAAAAGAAGGTTTGCCATTATTTGGACCATATATATTACATAAGGTAACTGGAATCTTGCATATTTTCTACACAGTTGTTGAGCCATTCGTTCTTTCACGTCGTGACAAATTGGTGGCAGCGGTGGGATGGCTCCGGTAACTGTGCTGTATTTATACCTGTGGAAAGTAACGTATGCAAGTATAATTTCATTGGAAGTTTTTCAAGTGATGCATACTTTTTCTATACTTAGATGACCTTGTTGAAATTGTATTTCATTTTGTTTTTGAATTTTTTTTTATTAGATTATTGTGTAAAAAATTGTTATACAGGATTCATGGCAGACGACATGAACCCTGATGTTGTTGATCCTCCAAAGTGGGTTACTCAAATTATATCTAAAGGGGCCGATATTGATAAATGTTTAGAGCTTCTAAAATTAGAACACGAGGAAAGTCAAAGAATTAGAAATTATGAAGAAAAAAAGCTTAACCAACAATTTGAGCAAAGAAAATTAGATGAAGATAGAGATAGAAGAAGAGAGGAAAGGGAATTTAAACGATTAGAGCTGGACTATGAAATTAAATTAAGGGAGTTGGATATTCAGAAAGTCTGTAACTTAAAGGTGTCTAGTACTGCAGATATTCCTCAAAATCATTCAGTTAAATTGCCAAAATTTGTTGAGGGTGACAATATCGACGTATTTCTTAGATCCTTTGAAAAGTTGGCGTCTGTATATAAGTGGTCTATAGATACATGGCCGGCTAGACTAGTTCCCGTGTTGTCTGGTAGAGCATTAGAGGTTTATGCCAAATTGGGTATTGAAGAAAGTAATGATTACAATTTAATCAAACGGGCAATCTTGAAAAGGTACGAGTTAACTGGTGACAAGTATCGTGAGAAATTTAGAAATTCTCGGCAGAAGCCATCAGAAAGTTTTAAGGAATTTAAAGTTCGCTTGGAAGGTTATTTTGAACATTGGTGTGAGGCGGAAAATGTTAAAAACTATTCTGGTGACTTGTTTGATCTTTTGTTAAGGGAACAGTTAACTAACAGTTGTAATAGGGATCTTCAGGTGTGGCTTAAGGAACACATTCCGACTAAAGTTGACCAAGTAGTTGATTTAGCCGAGGCGTATCAAACTGCACACGGCAAACAGAATAATCAGTCCTTTAAACCCAAACAAAGACCTTCAAATGATGAGACTATCCCTAAACCTTTTCATGAACAAGGTGCCAAATCGCAAGATGTCCGGTTAAGTCGAAAGTGTTTTGTATGTGATAGTCCCAAGCATTTGCAATTCGAATGTCCACATAGAAAAGGGGGATATACTGATGATGCTCGAAAGTTTGGTAAGAACGCATTAGCGGTTGGTAGGAACTTAGTTGGTGTTGATGAAAGGTCATTAGATGTAGCTGGTCTGTTAAAAGTGTTGACTTTATCAGAAGTTACTCCTGGAATAGGTTTAAAAATTGAAAATGGATGGGTTAATGGTCGTGAAGTTGAAATTCTTAGAGATACGGGTAGCACGACAGTATTTGTTGCTAAAAGTCTGGTTGACGAGGCTAATTACACTGGCTCTTTCAAATGTGTTACGGTGGCTGATGGCGGTACACGCCACTGTTCAAAGTCCGTATGTTAGCGGTAAAGTGTTAGCGGTTACCTTGGACTCTCCTGTTGTAGATTTGATTATTGGAAATGTTATCAATTTGGATGTAGAGGTGCCCAATTGTAGCATTGAGCAACGCAATGAGGTAACTCATGCTGTAGAAACTAGAACACAAAAGAAATTAAAAGAAAGTTTGCCTTTCCCAAAAGTACCACCAAAGTTTAAAATCAAACAGCCGACAGTTTTGAAAGGTTTAGATTGGCAAAAGATTTGCAGTAAGCAACAACTGATAGAGAAGCAAAAGGCAGATTTTAGTCTTGATAGAATTCGTCAACTTGCTAAGGATTTTGTAGAATGTGATAATCCGGAGACTCATTTTGAGTTAAAAGACGGTATGTTGTTTAGAGTTTACTATGAAAAAAATAATTATCCTTATGCCGTTGAGAAAATAGATCAAATAGTTATACACAATGCTGGAGGGAGATCATTTTATCCATGGCGCATGATTTGCCCATGTCTGGACATCTTGGTATCAAAAAGACCCGGGATAGAATAATGAGGCAATTTTATTGGCCCGGTATATTTAGAGATATTGCTGAATATTGTAAAACTTGTCCTACCTGTCAAAAGGGTGTAGCTAAGGGTAGAATTCCCAAGGTTCCATTGATTAGTATTCCACCCATTGAAGAGCCTTTCAAACGGGTAGCTCTTGATATTGTAGGCCCTTTACCAAAAACCAAGCGTGGAAACTTGTATATTTTAACATTTACTGATTATGCCACTCGGTATCCTGAGGCAATTGCTTTACCCAATCAGGAAGCCGAAACTATAGCAGAAGCTTTGGTAGAAATTATATCCAGATTAGGAATTCCTGATGAAATTTTAACTGACAAAGGGGCTAACTTTATGTCAAAATTAATGAGTGAGTTGTGTCGCTTATTACAAATCAGAAAATTAAATACTACCCCATATCACCCACAAGCTAACGGTCTCGTAGAACGTTTAAATGGTACCTTAAAACATATGCTTAAATCATTTGCCCATGACCAACCTACTGAATGGGACAGATACATCCCCTATGTGCTATTTGCATATAGAGAGGTGCCACATGAAACCCTTGGCTTCTCTCCATTTGAGCTGTTGTATTGGCGTCATGTCAAAGGACCAATGTCCATATTATGGGATAGTTGGGTGGAACCTGAAAATGCTGAAATTTCTGTAATAGAATACATTGTTAATCTTAGAGACCGATTGTATGAAATTTATGAACAAGCACAGCAGTCGGATCTCAAAGAACGGTCCAATCAGAAAACTTATTATGATCGTAAATCTAGGACTCGAGAGTTGACTGTAGGTCAATCTGTTCTTGTTCTTTTACCTACCAGTACCAGTAAACTTAAAGCTCAGTGGCTAGGGCCTTACAAAATATTAGCAAAGCTTAATCCAGTGGATTACAAAATTGAACTAGCTCCTGATGTTTCTAAGGTATTGCATGTTAATATGCTTAAATTATGGCATCCACGAAAAGTCACTGAGATTGAAACTAAAGTCAGTGTTGAGAACGAAACTTGTATAGTCGGCGTGGTAGACCAGCCTGAAATAGACACTACTTTAGATGTACTTTTGCCTGCTGAAAGTTTTGTTGTTCAGAAGGAAAATAATACCAATGTTAATCTTTCAGCTGACAACCAGTTCCCAAGTTACTGAATTACGTAATTTATGTCAACAATTTTCTGATGTTTTTACAGACATTCCCGGTCGTACATCTTTGATAGAACATACTGTACATACTATCAGAGGCCAGCCGTTACATCAGAAACCCTATGCGTTACCTTATTCTTTAAGAGAAAGGGTCAGCTCTGAAATAAACACCATGTTGGATGCAGGTATAATCCAGCCTTCTCATAGTCATTGGGCGGCTCCAATTATTGTTGTTAATAAGCCAGACGGTAGTCTGCGCATTTGTGCTGATTACAGAAAACTCAACCAGGACACAAAATTTGATCCTGCACCTATGCCTAGAATTTCAGATTTACATGAAAAAGTTGGGAAAGCTAAATATCTTAGTAAAATTGATTTAACAAAAGGGTTTTGGCAAATACCACTTTCAGAAGATACTAAAGCTAAAAGTGCATTTGTTGCGCACTGTGGTCATTATCAATATACTGTTATGCCGTTTGGCATGAAAAACAGTCCAGCTTCTTTTGTCCGCCTTATGTCATTGGTTTTAAAACCTCATAAACAATATGCTGATGCTTACATAGATGATGTTTTAATTTGGAGTTCAACTTGGGAAGATCATATAGATCATTTAAGTCGGGTGTTACTGTCATTAAGAGAAGCTAATCTCTCTGCTCGCCCTTCAAAGTGTCAATTAGGTGAGCGTTCAATGGTGTACTTAGGACAAGTAATTGGTAAGGGTGAAATCAAACCCGTATTAAGTAAAGTTCAAGCAATAATTGACATTCCTTCACCAAGTACAAAAAAGCAATTAAGATCTATACTCGGTATGTTAAATTATTACAGGTCATATATACCAAATTATTCTGAGTTAGCAGCACCTCTTACCTCTAAGAAATTACCCAATAAACTAACTTGGACTGAGGTGCATGAAACGGCTTTGGTAAAACTAAAGAACTGTCTTTCTTTATCTCCAATACTGAGAAGCCCTGATTTTTCCAAAGAATATGTTTTAAACACCGACGCCAGTGATATTGGCTTAGGTGCTGTCCTATTACAAGAATATACAGAGGGATATCATCCTATCATGTACCTTAGTAAAAAGTTGTTACCACGTGAGAAGGCGTACTCTACAATTGAAAAGGAGTGTTACGCAATTGTATGGGCCATACAGACTTTAAGCATATATTTGATTGGCCAGCAGTTCGTTGTTTATTGTGACCATTCACCATTGCAGTGGTTATACCGCATGAAAGATGCGAATCAAAGATTACTTAGGTGGAGTATTATTATTCAAGAATATGACTTTGAAATTAAACATGTAAGTGGAAAATTAAATGTTGTAGCTGATGTATTATCTAGAAACCTGGATTGATTTTATTTTGATGTTATCTTTGTATACATGCATTTGCAACAAAAATGTATTTCATTTTGTTCTGGAGAAAGGGGGAGTAATGTAGCGAAATTCCCCAATTATTTGTACATTCATTGGTTTAACTATATTTCTCGCTTTATCTATTATTCAGTTCCAATGCAGTTCTATTTCAGGTTCGGACTTTAAGTGACTCTTGGTGATAAACTACGTGAATTTTCATCGGTGACCTAGTGTTTTATACTGTGGCTTATCATTTGGCCCATGCAGCCAAATGACTTTCTTTGCATTGGATTGGCTGTGAATATCCGATGTTGAGTACATAAGTGTGGATTGTGTTGTGTGAGAAGGCAGTGCAGGATTTGAACGTGTCTTGTTGCAAAGACAGCAAATGTAAACTTCGGTGAAGAGATGTTCTAAAAGTTAGAGCTACTCCGTAGTTATTTGACACCTATATCTATTCCTAGTTATTGCACTGTCCAAATGGTTTATCCGGAACTTTGTATGATAATTTGTTAACTGGAGATTAACTTTAACTTTCGGAACCTACGTGGGAGGTGAAATCTAATTTCGGTATCAACGTGGGAGGGGGACTATTATTGTATTCACTGTCAACGCGGGAACTTTTTGAAATATAAGTTCGGTACCAACGTGGGAGATCGGGACTTCGGGACTTTCAGGACTTTCAGGACTTTCAGGACTTTTGCTATTTTATCTCTAGTTCTTTATAATTTCATGCCATTGACATTATATGCAAATCTGATTTAATTCTAAAGAACCAAGGCATATTTGATGTATTGTTTATTTTATTTTCTATGTTTTTATTACATATTGTTTTTGTACATATTTTCTACACAGTTGTTGAGCCATTCGTTCTTTCATGTCGTGACACTTGCATATATCAATATCTAAAATAATATAGTTACCGTTTTGGTCAATAATTGCGTTATTTACAGTATACTCAAAGTTTCGTTTAAGAAGGATTATTACACCTCGAGAATTAGATCGAAATGCGCTTACCCAACCATCATCTTCCCATTCGTTTTTAATCAGACCAGCATACTCTTGGCAACTATGGGTATCCTGTAAGCAAATTATGGAGAAAAAAAAATCTTTTTGAAATAATTAAAAACATCTTTTCTTTTCCTAGTATCAGCCAAACCCCGACAATTCATTGATACTATATTTATGGTTTCGGCCATTAAGATAGGTCAGCATTATTGCACGAATTTTACACAAGACCCACAATACACACGCACGCACACTAACCCTCTTTTTCACATTAGGCATTTACATAAAGGCGGTAGAAGTTTAGGACCTATCAGATGTCTTGGCCATAAATATGTGTACATCTTATTAAGCACAATTAGGATTGAAAGCAAGCAACAAGATAATGGCGATAAACAAACTGAGGATATATACATAGTGTAAAAACAATGTATATAAACAAATGATAAACAGGATAAAGCAGTGAGTGTGTGTGTGTGTAAGCGGGGGGGGGGGGGGGGGGGGGGTAATAGAAAATAGAGAGTCGATCAGAAAATCACAAATATTTACATATAACGAGGTAAAGATTGTGGTATTCATCTAAATAGCAAGATGTCCTCTGACATGTAGAAATTAAACCATTAGGGAGGCAGAGTTTAGATTTTATCTGATGAGAGCCTATTTCACCCAGAAAGTCAACAGGGAGATATACATATAATAACTGTCTCAAATCTAAAGTCACCCTAAGATGTATCACTCATGTATTATCCATATATGTGTAATTTTAGACACACCCAATGTTAATTTCACCCAATTGATAGAAAGAAACACAAAAACACAAACAGTGAAGAAAATATTCCCCGTAGAAGGATATGAGTACAGAGTTAAGGGAATTGGTACTGTAGTAAGCACTTATGAAATTTAGTCCAGTCACATAAAGTCGTAATCAAACATTACACAGTACATACTCACAAATCCAGAGATGATTAATTTGGTGGTAGAGCCGTCGCTATAGAATTCAGTTCCGGAACGATGGATTTTCACACCAGAGAGAACACAATGTAAGATCACAAACATGACATGTAATGCAACGGTGAAACAAAATTACATGTTGGAGATAGATACGACACAAACACGGAGAGGTAGAACAGAAAGCATCACACAAACACGGAGAGGTAGAACAGAAAGCATCACACAAACACGGAGAGGTAGAACAGAAAGCATCACAGGACATCGTCAAGACAGAGCAGTGACATTCCAATCCAAGCGATGTTAAGTGGGATGGCCACCGCGGTTGCGCGGGGGTATTATCTTCGCCTAAGGCTTCCAGACAAGTTTCAGTTTTAATGTGTGTTATTGACCCATTACGGTGTTTCGCGTAAACTTTTCCATCTCTGGACCATGCAGAATCTATTATTGGATGGTTGGCAGTGGCTTTGAGAATTGATTGGTTATAGGGCGTCAGATCTTGTTTAATTACTATTTTTGTACCTTTAAGGGCTTTCCTTTTATGAATGCATTCGGTTTTCTGTCGTCTATTCATAAATTTCACTATGACTCCTCGAGGTCGCGAGTCATGGGTTGGGAAAGGCCCAAGTCTGTGAGCACATGCTTTAAGTTCATATTTAGCTTATCGTTGATCGTGTGAACTACCTTTTCTATACATTGCTCTATTGTCTCCGACTTACTATCCCCTTCCAAACCATAAATTCGAATACTACTAAGCCTTCCATGCTGCTCTAGATCGTTATGCTTCATTTTGACTTCATTAACTTTTGTTTATATTATCAATTTGGTCCTGTTTGAGCTCAAGTTCATAAGAAAGTGTTTTAACATCTTCTCTTAGAATGTCATTCTCCTGTTCTAATTTAAATATTCTGGCTTCTTGTTTTTCTAGTAGAATGTTGAGTTTGTTCGCAATTTTCTCCTCTGTTGAGTGTAAATGTTGTTCGAGTATCTCACCTGTTATAATATGGCTCAATTTCGACATGATGATTTCTAGTTGATTCTCAATTGTACTTTGGGGACGTTGTTGTTCAGTCAATCTTGGTTGTACCTCTGGAGTCCCTGACTCGTCGACGCTACTCTGCGACGACATAACATTCCTCTTGTGTCGTGTTTTTAGAACCTGGCATGTTGACAGTCAGTATTATCAGACTAATGTGAACAAGACCAAGTCCAGGCTAAACACAGTACTCGATGAATCGTAGGTCACTGCGACAAGTAACCTAGTTGAGCGGCCCTTTATGATATACAGGTAAAGGTGGACACTGGTCAGACCCGGTACAAAACCACACACAGCTTGGGCGTTGTTCAAAACCCCGCGTAAGTGAATGGACACAGTCAAAATTAGCTGAGATTTGGCAAAATAAAGATGACAGACTCTAATGAATTTTCTTTTATTTGATCGATGAAATCTATATTACCGTCGATGTTCTCTTTGCGTCTACAATTTAAACTTACACCAGAGAAAGATCAAGACCACTCCGAAACTTCCAATACCCTCTGGAAGCCATTCAATAACTCTAACATGTACGGCGGTTTAAAGTGGCATGAGCTGCCAAGATTCACACTTTTTTCATAATTTCTGATCGTCATGACAGTAAGAAAAACTAAATGATTGGCGTCGGAATGAGGAAAATCCATACAGTATGTGGCGTATACGAACCGGAATAGTGTTCGAAAAGTAAACAAAATTTAAATAACCGGGACGACCATTCATTCATTCTAATCCAAAGTTAGTTCAAATCAATACTTTATCGTACATTCTCGAGACTAGAAGCACTAAAAAGCTTCTGAATTTTACATCTTGAGAAAAATAGCCGATGTTTTAACGTTAGAATGTCAACATTTTGGCAGCTCATGCCACTTTAAATGTGTTTTGTATTATGGTTGCGGCGTTTTTCTTTTGATGAGCAGTCCTCGAAAAATCCGATACCCAATGGACAGATTTGAAAGTTGTTGTATGGCTTTTTTGACTGGGTATCACAACCCTCGCAATTCGGATTTTTACCATGGCAAAAAAAAATTGCAGCGGAAAAGTTCATTTTCCACGGCAAAAGTGATTTCACCACGGCATTTTTATCCAAACAATTTTTCACTGCTCTAGCAAAAATTGACATCTGCAAGATGCAATGACAAAAGAAAAAATGTCAAACACTGTTCAACGAAGATGTTTTTGAATTTTTTCTTTGATTATCATAGAAACCATCATAGAGCTTTGTCTTATGTCTGACTCTGAAAGGCCGTAATTCTTTCCTCATAAAATCCACATGAAATATCTTGTATAATTTGCATGGAAATAATTCGTTGTTAAATGTATATTCCTGGTGATAAGTCACTTCACTCGGCAAAGAATTTCTTTTTGAAATCAATATCTAAAACCTAACCTAAAGGTTATAGCCACTGTTTGTGTAATACTACATGGTTAAATCCATACAGACACGTGCACAGCTGATCAACAAAGCCTACAATGTAGCTGAGTTCATCTCTTACCTATTTGTGGGGTAAAAGTTTTGAATGTTTTTATTTACAAGTATGATCGACAAGAAATATATTATTTTGTAAGAAGCTCTTTAAGTCTTTTTTTAAAATAAAAAATAGAACCTCTTTAAATCATTTTTTTAAAACTAAGAATAAAAATTATATTTCTTGAAAAACAATAAACATGTACATGAGGGTAACACCCCTATCAAACTTAATAGGGTTTACCCAATATGACATAACTGACGGTTGGAGACATTCTGACGCCAGTCACATGCATAGTTGAACTTTCTTTCAAAGTTGTGTGGGAATTGGCGCTTCACATAGGAGTGCTAGTTGATTGACTACACCAATCAATCGCACCATGATACAAGCCCGTTATGGAATGGCTCCCTCGAATATGGAAGACATTCTGAGAGGGGTGGCCTCGTGCACTTAGCCAACCTCTCAAAATATCTTCCATACCCTCGGTAAAACATTCAATAGCTCTAACGTGTACGGCGGTTTAACGGTGTTATGTACGGCGGTTTAACGGTGTTATGTACGGCGGTTTAACCGTGTTATGTACGGCGGTTTAACCGTGTTATGTACGGCGGTTTAACCGTGTTATGGACGCCGCTTGAACCGTGTTATGTACGCCGGTTTAACCATGTTACGTACGGCGGTTTAACCATGTTACGCACATGTTACGCACAATTCGATTAGCCCATTGGGACTTGGGCCTTTCTGGATATTTGAATAGGAAAATTTTACTCATTTTAAAGTTTATCTATATATATATCGTCTGCCAAAATGAAGTAGCATTTTGAACTTCCTAAAATGTTGGAAAGAGGTACCTTTATACTGAGGAGTGAACTTATTTTTACCCTTCCACTTCAGATATAATATTTGATTGATTGGAATTTTAACGCCGCGTTCAGAAAAAAGTCACATGTATATAGCTGTCAAATAAAATTAACAAACAAAACAATCAAACTGTATTTTGGTGAATAAAAACAGGCTATAACTTTTTCAAATATACAAGTATGTCATATTTTTTAAAGCTTATAACAAAGTTTGTTCTCGAAGAGTGTTTTAAAGGCCTTTAAGTAAAATTGTGGGTTAGTTTTCTCTCCCGCCAACAGGTTAGAGTAAATCACAGTCAACAGGTTAGAATAAATCACAGTCAACAGGTTAGAGTAAATCACAGTCAACAGGCTAGAGTAAAGCACGGTCAACAGTTTAGAGTAAATCACAGTCAACAGGTTAGAGTAAATCATAGTCAACAGGTTAGAGTAAATCACAGTCAACAGGTTAGAGTAAATCACAGTCAACAGGTTAGAGTAAATCACAGTCAACAGGTTAGAGTAAATCACAATCAACAGGTTAGAGTAAATCACATTCAACGGTTAGAGTAAATCACATTCAACGGTTAGAGTAAATCACAGTCAACAGGTTAGAGGAAACCACAGTCAACAGTTTAGAGTATATCACAGTCAACAGGTTAGAGTAAATCACAGTCAACAGGTTAGAGTAAATCACAGTCAACAGGTTAGAGTAAATCACAATCAACAGGTTAGAGTAAATCACATTCAACAGTTAGAGTAAATCACAGTCAACAGGTTAGAGTAAATCACAGTCAACAGGTTAGAGTAAATCACATTCAAAAGGTTAGAGTAAATCACAGTCAACAGGTTAGCGTAAATCACAGTCAACGGGTTAGTGTAAATCACAGTCAACGGGTTAGAGTAAAGCACAGTCAACAGGTTAAAGTAAATCACAGTCAACATGTTAGAGTAAATCACAGTCAACAGGTTAGAGTAAATCACATTCAACAGGTTAGAGTAAATCACAGTCAACAGGTTAGAGTAAATCACGGTCAACAGGTTAGAGTAAATCATAGTCAACAGGTTAGAGTAAATCACGGTCAACAGATAGAGTAAATCACATTCAACATTTTAAAGTTTATCGATCTATATATCGTCTGCCAAAATGAAGTAGCATTTTGAACTTCCTAAAACGTTGGAAAGAGGTACCTTTATACTGAGGAGTGAACTTGTTTTTGCCCGTCCACTTCAGATACATGTATAATATTTGATTGATTGGAATTTTAACGCCGCGTTCAGAAAAAAGTCACATGTATATAGCTGTCAAATAAAATTAACAAACAAAACAATCAAACTGTATTTTGGAGAATAAAAACAGGCTATAACTTTTTCAAATATACAAGTATGTCATATTTTTTAAAGCTTATAACAAAGTTTGTTCTCGAAGAGTGTTTTAAAGGCCTTTAAGTAAAATTGTGGGTTAGTTTTCTCTCCCGCCAACAGGTTAGAGTAAATCACAGTCAACAGGTTAGAGTAAATCACAGTCAACAGGTTAGAGTAAATCACAGTCAACAGGTTAGAGTAAATCACAGTCAACAGGTTAGAGTAAATCACATTCAACGGTTAAAGTAAATCACAATCAACAGGTTAGAGTAAATCACATTCAACGGTTAGAGTAAATCACATTCAACAGGTTAAAGTAAATCACATTCAACAGTTTAGAGTAAATCACAGTCAACAGGTTAGAGTAAAGCACGGCCAACAGTTTAGAGTAAATCACAGTCAACAGGTTAGAGTCAATCACAATCAACAGGTTAGAGTAAATCACAGTCAACAGGTTGGAGTAAATCACAGTCAACAGGTTAGAGTAAATCACAATCAACAGGTTAGAGTAAATCACATTCAACGGTTAGAGTAAATCACAGTCAACAGGTTAGAGTAAACCACAGTCAACAGTTTAGAGTAAACCACAGTCAACAGTTTAGAGTATAACACAGTCAACAGGTTAGAGTAAATCACAGTCAACAGGTTAGAGTAAATCACAATCAACAGGTTAGAGTAAATCACATTCAACGGTTAGAGTAAATCACAGTCAACAGGTTAGAGTAAATCACAGTCAACAGGTTAGAGTAAATCACATTCAAAAGGTTAGAGTAAATCACAGTCAACAGGTTAGCGTAAATCACAATCAACAGGTTAGAGTAAATCACAGTCAACAGGTTAGTGTAAATCACAGTCAACGGGTTAGAGTAAATCACATTCAACGGTTAGAGTAAATCACAGTCAACAGGTTAGAGTAAATCACGGTCAACAGGTTAGAGTAAATCACATTTAACAGTTTGGAGTAAAATCACAGTCAACGTGTTAGAGTAAATCACAGTCAAAAGATAGAGTAAATCACATTCAACAGGTTAGAGTAAATCACAGTCAACGGGTTAGAGTAAATCACAGTCAACAGATAGAGTAAATCACAATCAACAGGTTAGAGTAAATCACAGTCAACAGATAGAGTAAATCACATTCAACAGGTTAGAGTAAATCAGTCAACAGGTTGGAGTAAATTACATTCAACGGTTAGAGTAAATCACATTCAACAGGTTAAAGTAAATCACATTCAACAGTTTAGAGTAAATCACAGTCAACAGGTTAGAGTAAAGCACGGCCAACAGTTTAGAGTAAATCACAGTCAACAGGTTAGAGTCAATCACAATCAACAGGTTAGAGTAAATCACAGTCAACAGGTTGGAGTAAATCACAGTCAACAGGTTAGAGTAAATCACAATCAACAGGTTAGAGTAAATCACATTCAACGGTTAGAGTAAATCACAGTCAACAGGTTAGAGTAAACCACAGTCAACAGTTTAGAGTAAACCACAGTCAACAGTTTAGAGTATAACACAGTCAACAGGTTAGAGTAAATCACAGTCAACAGGTTAGAGTAAATCACAATCAACAGGTTAGAGTAAATCACATTCAACGGTTAGAGTAAATCACAGTCAACAGGTTAGAGTAAATCACAGTCAACAGGTTAGAGTAAATCACATTCAAAAGGTTAGTGTAAATCACAGTCAACAGGTTAGCGTAAATCACAATCAACAGGTTAGAGTAAATCACAGTCAACAGGTTAGTGTAAATCACAGTCAACGGGTTAGAGTAAATCACATTCAACGGTTAGAGTAAATCACAGTCAACAGGTTAGAGTAAATCACAGTCAAAAGATAGAGTAAATCACATTCAACAGGTTAGAGTAAATCACAGTCAACGGGTTAGAGTAAATCACAGTCAACAGATAGAGTAAATCACAATCAACAGGTTAGAGTAAATCACAGTCAACAGATAGAGTAAATCACATTCAACAGGTTAGAGTAAATCAGTCAACAGGTTGGAGTAAATTACAGTCAACAGGTTAAAGTAAATCACAGTCAACGGGTTAGAGTAAATCACAGTCAACAGATAGAGTAAATCACATTCAACGGGTTAGAGTAAATCACAGTCAACAGGTTAGAGTAAATCACATTCAACAGGTTAGAGTAAATCACATTCAACAGGTTAGAGTAAATCACATTCAACGGGTTAGAGTAAATCACAGTCAACAGATAGAGTAAATCACATTCAACAGATTAGAGTAAATTACGGTCAACAGGTTGGATTAAAGCACAGTCAACAGGTTAGAATAAATCACAGTCAACACGTTAGAGTAAACCACAGTCGACAGGTTAGAGTAAATCACAGTCAACAGGTTAGAGTAAATCACAGTCAACAGGTTAGAGTAAATCCCAATCAACGGGTTAGAGTAAATCGCAGTCAATAGTTTAAAGGCAATCACATTCAACGGGTTAGAGTAAATCACAGTCAACAGGTTAGAGTAAACCACAGTCAACAGTTTAGAGTATATCACAGTCAACAGGTTAGAGTAAATCACAGTCAACAGGTTAGAGTAAATCACAATCAACAGGTTAGAGTAATTCACATTCAACAGGTTAGAGTAAATCACAGTCAACAGGTTAGCGTAAATCACAGTCAACAGGTTAGTGTAAATCACATTTAACAGATAGAGTAAATCACATTCAACAGGTTAGAGTAAATCTCAGTCAACGGGTTAGAGTAAATCACAATCAACAGATAGAGTAAATCACAGTCAACAGGTTAGAGTAAATCACAGTCAACAGATAGAGTAAATCACAGTCAACAGGTTAGAGTAAATCACAGTCAACAGGTTAGAGTAAATCACGGTCAACAGGTTAGAGTAAATTACGGTCAACAGGTTAGAGTAAATTACATTCAACAGTTTGGAGTAAATCACAGTCAACGGGTTAGAGTAAATCACAGTCAAAAGATAGAGTAAATCACATTCAACAGGTTAGAGTAAATCACATTCAACGGGTTAGAGTAAATCACAGTCAACAGATAGAGTAAATCACGGTCAACAGGTTAGAGTAAATCACAGTCAACAGATAGAGCAAATCACAGTCAACCGGTTAGAGTAAATCACAGTCAACAGGTTAGAGTAAATCACATTCAACAGGTTAGAGTAAATCACAGTCAACGGGTTAGAGTAAATTACAGTCAACAGATAGAGTAAATCACATTTAACCGGTTAGAGTAAATCACAGTCAACGGGTTAGAGTAAATCACAGTCAACAGGTTAGTGTAAATCACAGTCAACAGGTTAGAGTAAATCACAGTCAACAGGTTAGAGTAAATCACAGTCAACAGGTTAGAGTAAATCACAGTCAACAGGTTAGAGTAAATCACAGTCAACAGGTTAAAGTAAATCACAGTCAACAGGTTAGAGTAAATCACAGTCAACGGGTTGGAGTAAATCACAGTCAACGGGTTAGAGTAAATCACAGTCAACAGATAGAGTAAATCACAGTCAACGGGTTAGAGTAAATCACAATCAACAGTTTAGATTAAATCACAGTCAACAGGTTAGTGTAAATCACAGTCAACAGGTTAGAGTAAATCACAGTCAACAGGTTGGAGTAAATCACAGTCAACATGTTAGGGGGTGTATCCAATTATCGTCTTTTGTTCAATCGTTTTAGACGATTGAAAAAGACGCTGTCAGACGACACCCATCGTCTTGGGTATCGTCTTTTTAACGGCAGACGCTTGAAAGACGATAATGTGTAATGCCATGCGATCGCGCAGTGATATTTACAGTGCGAGGTACTCTGCAAGTAAACAGGGTGCCGCTATGGCAAGCTAGTCCGTTCGTCGTTAAGTTTGAACCATACAGCATTTTTTTTTTGCCAGTCAATATAGCCTATAGCTACGAAAACATCAGGACGACCGGTTGAAAAAAAGTAATAAATGACCCCAGTGCGTCCATCGATATCGGCTGGTAATGTGTTCATGTGCTGTTCATCTGTCTTGCATCGGCCAGGGCTGAAGTAAAGCGCAGAAAAGTTCGTAGAATGAACATAATGCAAATATACTTGCTAGATAAAGAGCTACGAGAATATGTATTTGTTTGTTTCAGGTTGAGTAGCAGCTGTCATGATCAATTAAAGCGGATTTATCTCAAGCTGTGTCATTGACCATATTATTTTAGCAAGATGGCGGAACGCTAATGTGTTCACGTGGAGGGAGAATTGTTGTGTTTTTTTTTTCAATATTCTTTATTTTTTCCACTCCAGTATCAAATCAGAAATTGGTAGATGAACAGTATAACGGTAAACGGATTACCCAAATTTCCCGGTAATCTGAAGAATGTTCACCCAAAGAGCGTGTTGTTCATAAAGCTACGATAAACCGTCCGACTATCAGCCTATATTTCCAGTGATCATGTCAAAGATATTTCAATTAAAATATTTTATATAGAAATAGCTTGTATGTCGTTTTTACGTACCGGTATTCGGGTATTTCTAGACCAAAGACAATAAATATAAGAGTCTACAATAGCTAACATAAACAAAAAAGCGTCAGTTGTTTGGTACCCCTCGACTTTAATAATATACATTGTGAAAAATTTCTGTCACTGGTTTAAATGTCCTTGTTTTTAGGGCAGTATGGACAATTTGGTGAAAAGATATAACAAAGTTCTATTGACAATAAATATTCGACTGCACACACGCAGCTATAATGCCAAATACTGATCAGATTGTCATTATATTTTCGCACAGGAAATGCGCACAAAAACTTCAAATACAAAAATGTCAAAAGTTCTTAACTTTTTATATCTTTCTAAATAACAATAAAGAAATTTACGTTTTTTGTTAATGTAAACAATTTTAGCATTTTGGTGGGGAGTGTGTCGTTATAGTCGTTTTCTTTGATTTGCATGTTCGTTTTGGACATTTTGATTGAAAAACAGAAACAGACGACTGTCACTGCACGCTGGGGTCGATTATGGGGTTTATAGGGCTTTAGATTAATCAGGATTACCTAAAAACGCTAGTTATGATCGATTGACCGACGATTTTGTCATTTCAAGACCCCCTGTCAGCGTGTTTCCTGTGACTCAAAAATATGGCTTGGCTACATTCCTTTATATAGTGAGGGAATAAAAACATTTACCAATATCGACAAGAAATCTTCGTGCACTCTACCAAACTTTTTAACCGCTCAATTACTATACCGCTGCAATCCTTTTATTTCGTTTTAACAGCTATTTCAATAATGGACCAGCATTCTTACGATCAAGGTAGGTTCATAATTCACCATTTGTCTTCACAATGTTTATTGCCATTCTCTATCAAGCTAAATACGGAAAATATATGCAATCAACAAGAACGTAATGATTATAGATTGGGGATGATTTATTTTTTTAAGCTTACATATAAACTAAATTATGATCACTCGAGATAAAAAAAACATATAAATGTAGTCACAATATATGTACGAAAAAGCATTGAATATATCTAGCGAAATTTTTTCGAATGAATTAGGGTGTTGTGGCGCTTCTCGTCGGCTGTAGATTGAAAGACATAATCACACCCTTTTTCACATTGTCGACGATGGCCACTAGGTAGATCACGATCTGTTGTCCTGTTTATAAGCTCTGGAATATTCAAGATTTCAAGGAGTGATAAATATTCCCCTTTACATCTCGCGTTATCCAGTGTAGGTGTTGGCATCTTTCCTCCAAGTGACGAGTGTGAAAATGGTTATCCTTGAACACAACTCCATGTCTCCGTCGATCAGCGCTGGTATCTACATATACCTAAAACGATTCCGAAACATTGCCTGAGACCTACAGGTCTGAATATATATATCCATACTGTAACCCCTCTTTTACACTTTATACCAGGCAGTGTCGGGCCCGATCGACGGAGACATGGAGTTGTGTTCAAGGATAACCATTTTCACACTCCAAGTGTAGAAATAAGAAAAACTTGTGCTAACAAGAACATATTGACTCTTATAAATTGTTGTTTTCAGGAGTGTTGCTCGTTAAATTTGATTAATAAACATGTTATTTGAATAATGCCAGTTGTGTTTTGTTCCTTTCCGAGATTCCATTTTCCATGTATGTGTTGCATTTTATTTGATATTAACGTATGCGAGAAAAAAGAAGAACATGTGACAAATGATTTTGATATTCATTTTTTACAATTCAATTCAATTATACTTTACTCAATCAAAAACTCACCGCTGGGCTGCACATCGTCACCAATGCTGTGTAGACCCGTTCATTTTGCGGTATATTATTGGCAGGGTTTACTCAGCTGTACCTGTATGAGTTGACAAGCTTTAATACTTGTCATTCGGCATCAATTGAAAGGGATTATCGTTTTACAGCCCATCCTGAAACAAGCTTGTGTGAGTGTATTCCGGCAATAGTATGCAATTTATCTGAACATCACCTTTATACCAATAGAATATTAATACTTGTGGCGAACCCGTAATATAATTCAAATCCAGTACGAGGAATTCATGAGGATGAATGAAACATTGTTGGAAAGTATATCATTGGCACAAATAATTTGCTATTGCCGTTTGGCACATTTTAGAAGTCCCACGTAAAATTTGAAGAAAATATAACTTGCGCATCCCAAATCTACTCTGTCAGCTCAACTACAAAGACAGCATAAAAAACAAGACAGTTATTGCAATGAAATCGATACTGATCAGAATTGAACGTTAGTCGATGGCACTTGTGAAGCTTTTATAACGCATTAAAAAAAAAGACTATTGACAAAGACGATCAGCTCAGAAAATCGATGTAACCATTTCGGCGATATTCCCTGAAACAGAAGAGAAGAAATTGATAAACATACACAATAATAAATAAATCTGAAATAGGCCCAGTTCACTTTCGATGGTGGTGACAAAGCTTAAGAGATTCCTAACAATACAACATTAAACACGCCAAAAATAAAAATAATCTGTACAGAAGAGACTCGAAAATATAGTCTGCATTTTACGATGTCAAAGGCCGCCGTTATGGTTAGGATGATGATTTTATTAAAATGGATTTGGAACGAAAACAGGTACCGTAATGTTTATTCGATCGCCAAAAATTATTTCACATCTGGGACTTGGTCGTCTTAATATGCAATCGTTCCCTTAGGTTTTTAAAATAGTCACATTAATTAAAACGTACCGTATTAAAAAACACATGGCGGTTCCGGAAAGAAAAATAGCTGTGCACGGCTTTCTTTGTTCGCCAAGAAAACGTTTAAGTTTTGACGTAGCCCAGGGGGACGCAACTCTCGGTTTCATCGCTAGATATTAGTTTTAGAACTAGCTGTAACATTCTTTTTAAAATATTTATTCAATGAAAAAATGGGGAACGCCGTGAACAAATTTTGGTCATTGCTTGATTTCCTTTCAGTCCCTTGCCTCGGCACAGCGTTTTAGATTTTAACTGAATTGGTTTAAAACCATATAGTGAGTGGTATTTAATCACTGCCTGGCATGCTTAGCCAACATAAATAAGCTATAAAGCCGCTGCGTTGTTGTTGACGGCCACGGGAGGCCTTAGCCATGCGGACTACTTTCAGACTCGAGTCCGGTTCAAGACGCTAGCCGTGTTCCACCACGGGCGGTCTTTATACCAATCGTCTTTCAAAAGACGATCCAATCCAACACCCATCGTCTCTCCCATCGTCTTTTACAATCGTTTTAGACGACAGAAAAACGAACGATAATTGGATACGCTCCCTTAGAGTAAAGCACGGTCAACAGGTTAGAGTAAATCACAGTCAACGGGTTAGAGTAAATCAAAGTCAACAGGCTAGAGTAAATCACAGTCAACAGGTTAGAGTCAATCACAATCAACAGGTTAGAGTAAATCACAGTCAACAGGTTGGAGTAAATCACAGTCAACAGGTTAGAGTAAATCACAATCAACAGGTTAGAGTAAATCACATTCAACGGTTAGAGTAAATCACAGTCAACAGGTTAGAGTAAACCACAGTCAACAGTTTAGAGTATAACACAGTCAACAGGTTAGAGTAAATCACAGTCAACAGGTTAGAGTAAATCACATTCAACGGTTAGAGTAAATCACAGTCAACAGGTTAGCGTAAATCACAATCAACAGGTTAGAGTAAATCACAGTCAACAGGTTAGTGTAAATCACAGTCAACGGGTTAGAGTAAATCACAGTCAACAGGTTAGAGTAAATCACAATCAACAGGTTAGAGTAAACCACAGTCAACAGGTTAGAGTAAACCACAGTCAACAGTTTAGAGTAAATCACAGTCAACAGGTTAAAGTAAATCACAGTCAACAGGTTAGAGTAAATCACAATCAACAGGTTAGAGTAAATCACATTCAACGGTTAGAGTAAATCACAGTCAACAGGTTAGAGTAAATCACGGTCAACAGGTTAGAGTAAATCACATTTAACAGTTTGGAGTAAAATCACAGTCAACGTGTTAGAGTAAATCACAGTCAAAAGATAGAGTAAATCACATTCAACAGGTTAGAGTAAATCACAGTCAACGGGTTAGAGTAAATCACAGTCAACAGATAGAGTAAATCACAGTCAACATGTTAGAGTAAATCACAGTCAACAGATAGAGTAAATCACATTCAACAGGTTAGAGTAAATCACATTCAACAGGTTAGAGTAAATCACATTCAACGGGTTAGAGTAAATCACAGTCAACAGATAGAGTAAATCACATTCAACAGATTAGAGTAAATTACAGTCAACAGGTTGGAGTAAAGCACAGTCAACAGGTTAGAGTAAATCACAGTCAACACGTTAGAGTAAACCACAGTCGACAGGTTAGAGTAAATCACAGTCAACAGGTTAGAGTAAATCACAGTCAACAGGTTAGAGTAAATCACAATCAACGGGTTAGAGTAAATCGCAGTCAATAGTTTAAAGGCAATCACATTCAACGGGTTAGAGTAAATCACAGTCAACAGGTTAGAGTAA
Organism: Lepidochitona cinerea; assembly: GCA_963971465.1. Lineage (NCBI taxonomy): Eukaryota > Metazoa > Mollusca > Polyplacophora > Chitonida > Tonicellidae > Lepidochitona > Lepidochitona cinerea. Next base: position 53,159,767 of record OZ020553.1, read on the forward strand.
ACCACAGTCAACAGTTTAGAGTATATCACAGTCAACAGGTTAGAGTAAATCACAGTCAACAGGTTATAGTAAATCACAATCAACAGGTTAGAGTAAATCACATTCAACAGGTTAGAGTAAATCACAGTCAACAGGTTAGCGTAAATCACAGTCAACAGGTTAGTGTAAATCACATTTTACAGATAGAGTAAATCACATTCAACAGGTTAGAGTAAATCACAGTCAACGGGTTAGAGTAAATCACAGTCAACAGGTTAGAGTAAATCACAGTCAACAGGTTAGAGTAAATCACGGTCAACAGGTTAGAGTAAATTACGGTCAACAGGTTAGAGTAAATTACATTCAACAGTTTGGAGTAAATCACAGTCAACGTGTTAGAGTAAATCACAGTCAAAAGATAGAGTAAATCACATTCAACAGGTTAGAGTAAATCACATTCAACGGGTTAGAGTAAATCACAGTCAACAGATAGAGTAAATCACAGTCAACAGGTTAGAGTAAATCACAGTCAACAGATAGAGCAAATCACAGTCAACCGGTTAGAGTAAATCACAGTCAACAGGTTAGAGTAAATCACATTCAACAGGTTAGAGTAAATCACAGTCAACGGGTTAGAGTAAATCACAGTCAACAGATAGAGTAAATCACATTCAACAGGTTAGAGTAAATCACAGTCAACGGGTTAGAGTAAATCACAGTCAACCGGTTAGTGTAAATCACAGTCAACAGGTTAGAGTAAATCACAGTCAACAGGTTAGAGTAAATCACAGTCATCAGGTTAGAGTAAATCACAGTCAACAGGTTAGAGTAAATCACAGTCAACAGGTTAGAGTAAATCACAGTCAACAGGTTAGAGTAAATCACAGTCAACGGGTTAGAGTAAATCACAGTCAACGGGTTGGAGTAAATCACAGTCAACGGGTTAGAGTAAATCACAGTCAACAGATAGAGTAAATCACAGTCAACAGGTTAGAGTAAATCACAGTCAACGGGTTAGAGTAAATCACAATCAACAGTTTAGAGTAAATCACAGTCAACAGGTTAGAGTAAATCACAGTCAACAGGTTAGAGTAAATCACAGTCAACATGTTAGAGTAAATCACAGTCAACAGGTTAGAGTAAATCACAGTCAACGGGTTAGAGTAAACCACACTCAACAGTTTAGAGTAAATCACAGTCAGCAGGTTAGAGTAAACCACAGTCAACAGTTTAGAGTAAATCACAGTCAACAGGTTAGAGTAAATCACAGTCAACAAGTTAGAGTTAATCAGTCAACAGGTTAGAATAAATCACATTCAACAGGTTAGAGTAAATCACAGTCAACAGGTTAGAGTTATTCACAGTCAATAGGTTAGAGTAAACCACAGTCAACAGGTTAGAGTAACTCACAGTCAACAGATAGAGTATATCACAGTCAACGGGTTAGAGTAAATTAGTCAACAGAAAACAATATGTTGTTCGGTTCGTCCAGTTTGTCCAGTCTCAGATGGAAATCCCGACATACTCATTGATGTGTTTTACTTCACAGATTCCTATCAATTAATACAATGAGAGTTTTAAGTGACGTGAGCTGCCAACATTTTAATTGACATAAGATTTAGCGTTTGAAGATTTACGTTGAAATAAAAAAAAATGTTCTATAAATCGGTTGGCTTTTTTCGCCAGCTTTACTATGAGCTTCAACATCGTTTGCTAGCATGTCATTAAACCAGCGAGGGAGTAATAGTTGGATTCACGGCATTTCATTTACTGGCTTAGATTTTAAAAGGAATCCAAGTCGCTTGTCATTCTTTATAACACAAAGTGATCTGTATCTGATATATTTCAACTCAAGCTATCGGACGGGCCTTCAGTTTAGTGTCAAGCTGGCCATTGGTTTCGGTGAACAAGTAATAAGACTGTCTCAATAAGGGAGATCTCTATAGGTGTTATACTCAATTTAATGGCAATCTGTTATCATGTGTAGAAGATAAGGGTCACTGGAAGTTCATGTTGATGGTTACCGTCAAAACTACTGAGGGCAATTGCTGATGCGACAATGTCCCATGTTAGACTTGTCATAGTTTTACGGACTATTGAGTTTAACGTTAGAAAATCAAACTGAAGGAATGTTATTCCACAGGATATGTTAACTGCGGCTCTGTGTTCACTTCTAGTCATTTCCGATTCCCCATCAGGATTAATATTCCAAGATTACACATTACACGGACGATTGAAATGATGTCTCAGTTTCAACAGAAGTCATATACTATGAGGTTATTATATGACTTCGCATCCAATATGGATATTTATTGTACGAGTCGCCGTTGGGTTGAAAGCCGATATTGGACGAGACGCCGAAGGCGTCGAGTCTAATATCGACTTTCAACCCAACGGTGACGAGTACAATCAATATCCCTATTGGATGCGAAGTCATATAATAATCTTTTTATTATACATATGCAATCCAACGCCAACAACAATTATTTCAAGTTTAACTTTAAACAAGCACAATAAATTATTTCAATATTCAACGTATTCACAATTATTAGAACGTCGCATTTCGTTTTCTTTTTAGTGTTTTCTGGTATTTGACCCTCGACAAATTTATCTATATCAGCGTTATCTAACATCTTGCAGAGATATGAGGGTTCTGACAAAACGACAGGAGCGAAACAGACGACTCTGCGGTGACCTCAGATTCGAATGTTACACATCATCGAACTGACGTAGTCGCTCTTCTCTCTGCCGATACCCGGATGAAAATCCAATAGCACTATCCAATATCGCTTTCGGCTCCAATATCGACTGATATATGATCGACACGTGGTACAAATGCTAGTCTTTCATTGGTTAACGAATACTGGTTGTATAATAAACAAAGATATTTTCTCTTATGCAAATGAAGCACTGGATAAACGGAATTCAATTTTGATCAAATAAGCCCAACTTGGAAAAACTCGTAACGTATATATAACATATTTTTAGCTTGTTATTTTTAAAAAGTGTTTCTGTATATTAATGAAGTTATGGTTTTTGCTTTCATATGGCGAGGTAAAACTAGGTTAAAGGAGAAGAAAACAAAAAAATACTTAAAGGGGCATGAGCTGTCAAAATTCACACTTTTTTCATAATTTCTGATCGTCACGACAGTAAGAGGCTTTGAAGGCCGTCGAAAAACTAAATGATTGGCGTTGGAATGAGAAAAATCCATACAGTATGTGGCCTGTATGAACCGAAAACGTGTTCAAAAGTAAACAAAATTTAAATAACCGGGACGACCATTCATTCATTCTAAGCCAAAGTTACTTCAAAACAGTACTTTATCGTACATTTTCGACACTAGAAGCATTAAATAGCTTCTGAATTCTACCTCTTGAGAAAAATAGCCAATAATTTCAGCATTCTGTTTTAACGTCAAAATATCAACATTTTGGCAGCTCATGCCCCTTTAATGGTTCAGAAGAAGCGCGCTTATTTTTTCCTTTCCAATGGTACTAAACACATATTTTTGGTATTTTTTCATGGGGCATGATGCAGTTAATAAAATACCGTATTATGTTACCGCATTATGTTACATACACAAAAGAAATTGGTCAACTTTCAAAATCTCCCATTTAAACCCAGGTTAATTTCACTGTCTTCAAAGCATTCCTACAGTGTATCTCCAGAAAATTGTTTTCAGTTTCTCAAAAGTTACATTAAATTATAAAGAAAGCTTTGAGGAATATGTGGCTAGCACAAAAATGGTATGCGTGGCATATCGGAGAGTTACGAAGGCCATGAAGAGGATGAATGTAACCTAGGCTTCAATGGGAGATTTTGAAAGTTGACCAATTTGTTTTGCTTATTGGGATCTTTTATTAACCTCACTGTCAGGTGTAAAAACCCTAAAGTGATTTTTTGTTTTCTCCCACTTTAAAGTGGAATTTAAAATACTCGTTCTTGTCTCGGTTTGGTCCGGTTCTCTACCTTTCAAAGTCGGCGAATTTCAAAACCTATAAATCGTAACACTAATAGTTTACGAGAACTTTGGCGAAGGTCTTCAGTATTCTCGCAGAGATAGTGTCATTGCCTGCGTCTGACTGACTGTATTCATATAACAATGGTCATTAGTTTACCAATACAATTATCTTTATCTGATTATGGAAAATAGCTACGATGTTACCCAGGTCAAACAGTTAACCAAAACACGGCAGTCTTAACATTGGTGCCAAGATAAACGTTTTTCATTATTAGTATGGATAGTATTTTGAATTAAGTTGTATGATTTTTATTTTTGTAGTATTGTGCGATAGTACGGTGACGCAAAAGAGAGATTTCTCTTTGAGGGACGATCACTCTAACCTACTGGAACATCGAGGCCCTCGGAACACAATTGAAAACTCATGGATAAAACAACTGAACAGGAGAGACGAAATAAAGATGTGACATTAAAGTGACATTAGCTGCCATAATTTTGAGGGTTTTTTTTCTTGAATTCGGATTGTCGAGAAAATTTTGGCTTTTGAAGAGCCTGCAAAAACTAAAGGATTGACGTTGAAATATTGAAATAAAAAATCTCCGTAAAGCCGATAAGCTGTACGAATAGAAGATGTGTGGTAAAGAAGGTACAAAACCCGGATAGCTCATAACTAATTCAACATCAAGATTGGTATGAGCGGAAAGCTTTTATTTTGTCGGGGTTTTTCATATGAAAAATAAGAACAATTAGCTAACTCTGTTTCAACGAAATTTTCCCGATATTTGGAAGTGCATGTCACTTTAAAACTGAAGCATCCACAGAGGATATAATGCAAAGGAAGAGTGTTTGATCCCTTTGTGCAGACACCTTTACTGTGCTATTCCGTTTCGTTCAGTTGATTGATCTGTCTTCCAAAGACAGCCATCAGCCAAACTTTCCTCGCATCGCTTTGATGTGCTATACAAGGCCGTAGTAATTCAACATAACACAGCCATCGGGATTTCTTGTCAGTCTTGATTTCCGCCGCGCTGCGTGTGAATCATGTCTGATGCTACTTGACATAGTATTGTTGAAGTTAAAAGCGTTGAAAAATCAATGAAAAGCATTTTATGTTTTTAGTACCAACTTTTACATATACAAGGGTAACAAACCACAAAATGTTTGCATTACTTTGTTAAATAATTAAATGGGAGTGAGCATAGAATAGCGGTGTATTGGTAACTGACCAAGAACAGTGCTAGCAAGTATTTTTCTAACACTACACAACCTAGGCCCAGGGGGGTATTTCATAAACCACATATAGCCGACTACGGTCAGATAGTCCACTAAGCAGTGATGTTAAAGCAGTGCTAGTCTAGTCGGCTAGATCAGTTCAGCCTTCTAAACCAGTCTATGAAATACCCCCCAGGTGACTATCCTGCCATTCTGTTGTAAAGTCACAGATTGGTGCCATTTGGCTCTGTAGGACGGTTCTAACTTTTGGTCTTGTAGCCTTTACCAGGCTTTAAATGATTAAATAACATACTTTATTGAAAGTTTGGGTGTCCTGCTTGCATTGCCGATGGTAAAAATCCAAATAAAATTCTAAACGCTAATTCGACGGTCCATTTTGACTTACAATACCCCTATAGACATCAGAGGAAAACAAAATGGCGACCGCTCCCTCTGTATAACGTACTGTTGTTTCGTATAAAATTTGGCGCAATACACATGCGCTCGCATGCGCTCCATTGTAAAATTCCAGTCTGATATACGAAACGGTGACATTCTCCACATACTAACGGTCGCCATATTTGTTTGACAAAACTGTTTTAACCGTTATCGTGGGTCAAAATGGACCATAGAAAGAGTTTTTAAACTTTTATTTGGATTTTTACCATTGGAAATGCTAGCGGGACACCCAAACTGTCAATAAAGTATGTTATTTAATCATTTATAGTCTGGTAAAGGCTACAAGGCCAAAAGTTAGAACCGTCCTACAGAGCCAAATGGCACCGATCTGTGACTATACAACAGAATGGCAGGATAGTCACCTGGGGCTATACACAACCTATATTTCCACACTACATCCCCTATATTTCTAACACTACACCTCCTATATTTCCACAAGGTAATTTGTTTTTATCAACATATTCAATTTTGATCCAAGCTGTTTCTGACCTTGACCTTGCCAGTATGACCTCGGTTCGACTCAAAATAAGGAGCACTGGTGTGGAGTATGAGCTTCCAAAGTTGTGGCCAAGCAGTTCAGACGCTCACACACGCACACACACACGCACACGCACACACGCGAATGCTGGCGGATGTGGACATCGCTATTATAGATACGCGTTACAAACTTTGGACTACAGTACTATAAAACTAGTGTCGTGTATCAAAACTTAAGAGACGTGTTGTAATTGTAGGTGTAACGCCACCAAGCGGTCTAAAAGGGACACGACAATTACAAGGCCATGGAAGAAAGGAAACAAGAGACATAAAATAAAGTTCAATAGTTTATCGCAACATAAAGAAAATATATACATTGAAAACGAAACCTGAAATTAGTATTATTTACAATCGATTAGAAAGCCTGAAATGAAACACGGGTATTATAACATCTAGACCTCATCCCAAAATCGATAGCGTAGGAAACAGATGTCGCATACTGCTCGAAGCGCTGCCTCTCCGTAACCTACAGCTGGTAACGCTGCACTGTCATGATTCTACAGCAAGTAACGCTGTAGCGCCCAATCCACAGCTGGACACACTGTACAGCCAACTCCACAGCTGGAAACGCTGTACCGCCGCCTCCACCTCTGGAAACGCTGTACCGCCGCCTCCACCTCTGGAAACGCTGTACCGCCGCCTCTACAGTTGGAGACACTGTACCACCAAGCACACAGCTGGAAACACTGTACCGCCAATCCCACGGCTGGTTAGGCTGCCTTGTCTCACCGCTCACTCTCATCCGGCTCTCACTGCTGTCTCAGTAACCCATCAGCGGCGTAAGTTTGACAAACTCCTTCTTCGTGGTCTATGCTATCGGAATGCAGTGGTAAATATTTTATTCTTTGCTTATTTGTTGTGAAATTTGCGCCGCCGATTTTTTCGGCGGGTCTCCTTAACAAATATCACTTTTTTACTATGGAAGTGATCTTGGCTATGACGAACACGGAAAAAAAATTCGGCAGAGCCAAGATTTCTCGGCTCGTCTAGCCACCAGTCACGGCACTTGCGTAAGAGAAATTGGTCAACTCTTAAAGCCTGCCATTTAAACACTAATTCGGCTCGTACAGCACACACTGTATGAATTGTGTTGCAACGAGTTTTGTCACAACGTACGAGTTTTATTCCAGCTCACGAGATTTGTTACAATGTTGACGAGTTTTGTCACAAAAGGTTACGAGTTTTGTCACAAGAGCGCCAGCTTTTGTTACATGTCCCAAGTTTTGTTCCAACCCTGCCGAGTTTTGTTACAAAATCAATGTTACGAGTTTTGATACAAACCGTCAACAGCTTTTGTTACAATTTTAATAGGACACGAGTTTTGAGACAAAGAGTCAACAGCTTTTGTCTCAAAATGTCAGCTGTAGGCAATTTTATAGTGGCTGATAGCTTTGCTCTCCGAAAACTTTCGACGGAATATTTAGTCGCTACCTTGTCGGTCCGTGAGTCCGTCCGTCATGATTTCTTGCCTTAACCATGTCCCTGTTAATATTTTGAGGATTGCTTTGCAATTTGGCTGGTGTTTTGCCATTTTTTGTGGAAATGGTCACACTCTGCCGATATTTTTTGTCTTGGTCATATTTCGTTTAATATTTAGAGGATTATTTTGAAACTTAGCTGGTACAAACTCACTACCAAGCAGTTGAGTCATGGGATATGGGATAGGGTATCCTCATCCTAATGGGCTTTAGATTATGTGAGCTTTTCTCTTGGAACAAATTGTTACTCAACTAATACAACACTCGGGCGTGGTTTCAAAAACAGCGAGATTTTTACAATCAGCAAATAAGTGGGATGATTTTCTTATGATATATGCATGCTCCCTATCCCGATCGATCATTAATGAGGGCGATCGTCATAACTTCAATATGAACAAACAAACCGTTCACTGTCCCGTTGGTAAAACGATATTGCTACCTCTTTTTTAAACGCACACGGGATTATAAAACAGTGCATACGAGCTCATTTCATTTCGGTTTTCAGTTCTGTGGTTTCAACACGAATTAAGTCTGGTTACAGGCCTATAGGAACGTCTACGTATAGTAAATATGTTCCACAATAAAACATGACCCCCCCCCACCCCCTTTCAATGCATAAAAAATTTATATTTTGTTCGAGCGTTTTTTTTTTACACCAATACACCACATATGGTTGAAAACAGTTTCATATCAACAGAATACTCCTGTTTTGTGTAAAATAATGTCCCAAATGGACTTCTTACTTGGCAGTCTGATAACTTTGGGGATGTACGTGAGTGAAATACCCTCTGATAGACTGCAGGTCATTTTGAATGTGGCGACCAAAAAGGTAGCCGTGAAACGTACAATTTCCATATCCTCTTATTTAAAGGGTTCTTCAGTTTTGGTACATTTCAGAAATCCTCCAATGCTTCAATTATAAATCTGATCGAGCCTGAAAGTTAACAGAGTATTTCGGGCCCTTACATTATCACGAGGACAATTTTTTGGGGCCCTCCATATGGTATGGAAGTTGTACGTTACACGGCTACCTATTTGGTCGCCACATTCAAAATGACCTGCAATCTATCAGAAGGTATTTCACGCACGTAAATCCCATTAGTTATCAGACTGTGTCCGAGGCCTCTCGGAACATCCTTCGGCTATCTTCGCTCGCTACCGGTCGGCTTTGACACGCCTCGGACAGTCTGCGCTTTATATACGGTAAATCACTGTATTTTTGGGCTGAATAAAAATTTCGGTCCCTTACATTATCACGAAGACACTTTCGATGGGCCCTGAAGAGGATATGGAAATTGTACGTTACACGGCTACCTTTTTGGTCGCCACATTCAAAATGACCTGCAGTCTATCAGAGGGTATTTCACGCACGTAAATCCCCGAAGTTATCAGAGTGTGTCGGAGGCGTGTCAAGCCGACCGGTAGCAAGCGGAGATACCTGAAGTGTGTTCTGATTGCTTACTTGACATCAACTTTTTGTAACTTCCAACTGATACAAGTTTGATAAGATAGTCATGTAAATTTCAATGTACATTGTAACATCTTTTACTTGCAAACAAAACAAAAATCTAAAGTATTGGAAGAGATCGAATAATCTGTTCTCAAACTAAACACAGATTATTTTACTAGTTTAAAGTGGCATGAGCTGCCAAAATGTTGATACCTGTATTTTGAGATTGAAACAGAATGTTGAAATTATTGGCTATTTTGCTCAAGAAGCTTTTTAGGGCTTCTATCTCGAAAATGTACGATTTTTTTTAACTACCTTTGGCTTAGAATGAATGAATGGTTGTCCCGGTTATTTAATTTTTTTTTACTTTTGCTGACACGTTTTCAGTTCGTACAGGCCACATCCGGTATGGATTTTCCTCATTTCAAAGCCAATCATTTAGTTTTTCGATGGCCTTCAACTCTTACTGTCGGGACGATCAGAGATTATGAAAAAGTGTGAATTTTGGTAGCTCATGCCACTTTAAGTAGAAATGGAGCCGTGATATGGTTTGCCTGCTACACGGTACAAATATGTCGAATAACCCAAAATGAACGAAAAAAAAGCTTTTCCTTGGATTGAACTTTACCTGTAAGCCTGTACAGGTGGGCCTATGAGGAATTGCCCGAATGAAGACGATTTTACCCAAATTAATTATTCTTTTGATGAGCAGTCTTCGACAAATCCGATACCCAGTGGACAGAGAGTGGGCGGGGCTTAAGCGTTGAAAAACTTCCCGATTGTATGGCTCTCTTGACTGGGTATCAGAGAGTAAACACGTGCTAGTTGATTGACAACGTCAATCACTAATACCATGATACAAGCACGTTCTTGAATGGCTTCCCGAGGGTATAGCAGAAATTATGTAAGGTGTGGCCTCGTGCTTCGCACTTGGCCACACCTCTCAGAATATCTTCCATACTCTCGGGAAGCCATTCAATAACTCTAACTTGTCGTGTTCCCAAGGCTTTGCAGGGAAATTCCACCGTTTCCCTTTTCCATAGCCAGGCTATTCTTAGTAACCGTTCAATCCCATACTCTTAACCAGAAACATATATTGACGTACTGAAGTGGAATTAGAAGCCTCTTTGTGGTTTATCGGGCAACTACATGTATTGTAGGTATACCAATTACAATTTTCCCCTATTGTTTATTTGGGTACTTTTTTTTATTTGGTTTGGCTTTATTTAGAAATTCGGCATACTAATACCGGCAAACAAGGTCGGCCTACACATCGCGGCTTCCAGTTCAATTCATGCGAAGGATTTTTTCGGCATTTTTTGTCTACATTGGGTACCAGGTAATTTAAATAGCCGAAAAAACAATAAAACCCATCACCACTTCGAGCTTTCCAGTGTCACCAGGATTAGACATATGTTATATATAACTGATTGGTCGATCATATGAAAATCAACAATCAGCGTTTGATTTCTTTCTTTGTGTTGATTTAACTACCTTTCCAAAATAAATTATGGTAATCTAATTTACTCCCAACTCCATCTACTTTTTAAAAAAGGTTATAAACATCAGCCAAAATTTGTTACAAATCCTGTCGACTGTTTGTATCAAAACTCGTGACATGTAAAATTTGGTACAAAAGCTGTCGACTGTTTGTATCAAAACACGTGACGTATTTAGAACAAAACTGGTCAAGATTGGAACAAAACTCGTGAGTTGCGACAAAACTCGTCGACCTTGTAACAAATCTCGTGAGTTGGAATAAAACTCGTACGTTGTGACAAAACTCGTTGCAACAATTGTCCTCACTCCAACATCAATCGATGACTTTCAAAACCTCTTTCTATCGTAACAATCCGAGTTTATGAAAAAAAGTTCGAATTTTGGCAGCTGGAATGTTTAAAAGTAAAGGTAACGGTTAGTTGTCTGACCGTCCGTATACCCAATCCGTATCATGACCCAACAACCGCCTTGTCTTTTTCTCTACAGATTTTCAATTACGTTAAAATATACAATAGCATTCTTGATATTGTCACTGAGACGAATCAAATCCCGTCTTGAGGACTAAAAGTTGTTTTTTGAATAATGATAAGCTCGTGCCTTCGTCAATAGAGAAACAGATGTACTTGTCATGTATATTCTTTGTTAACAACTCAAAATCTTCTTATTACTGAGTGGCTTTAAGCAGAGGAGCTTATACAAGGCTTTTCCGATAAAAGATACATTTCATTCACCTTTGAGACAACCCGTCTCAGATGAAAACGGAACTGAAGCACTTAGTACAGACAGCAAGATGTTTTTGTCTCAGAAAAATCTGGTATCGACCAAACGATTTAAAAAGCAGAACAAAATGCAATGTGTATTTCAGTTTTTTTCAATCCAGGTAGATAAAAAGATCTCATTTTTCATTACTTGGTCATCTTAATAATTTTGCTATTAATTAAATGGTAAATATAACCCATGACCTCTCAGTTATGTAACACAATAGTCAAAAGAAACAAATACCAACAGTCAGGTCAGACGACTTTACCTTCTTGTGTTCTCCCAGGACAGGTTCAGTTGCAAGTGCGTCGACAATCTATCCTTATCCTTATAAACACACTATCTCCAAACTCAAATAAGTTAGTCTTCGTCTGACCGTTTGTAAGATTGGGTAGGAAAGATTATTTGGGTAGCGTTGCCCGGTTTTATTAAGGTAGAGTTACCTAGACCTGAATCCTTATCACGCTACCTAAATAATCCTTGTCACGCAACCTAAATACCACTTGTCACGCTACCTAAATAACCCTTGTCACGCTACCTAAATAACCCTTGTCACGCTACTTAAATAACCCTTGTCACGCTACCTAAATAAGCCTTGCCACGCTACCTAAATAATCCTTATCATGCTACCTTAATAATCCTTCTCACGCAACCTTAATAATCCTTGTCACGCTACCTTAATAACCCTTGTCACGCTACCTTAATAATCCTTGTCACGCTACCTAAATAATCTTTGTCACGCTACCTAAAGACCGTATGTCACGCTACCTAAATACCCCATGTCACGCTTCCTAAATAATCCTTGTCATGCTACTTAAATAACCATGGTCATGTTACCTAAATAATATTTTTCACGCTACCTAAATAATCTTTGTCCCGCTACCTAGATAATCCATGTCAGGCTACCTAAATAATCCTTGCCATGCTACCTACAGAATCCTTGTCACACTTCCTAAATACCCATTGTCATGCTACCTAAATAATCCTTGTCATGCTACCTAAATAATCCTTGTCACGCTACCTAAATAACCATGGTCACACTACCTATAATAATCGTTGTCACGTTACCGAAATGATATTTTTCACGCTACCTAAATAATCCTTGTCACCCTACCTAAATAACCCTTGTCACGCTACCTAAATAATCTTTGTCACGCTACCTAAATAATCCTTGTCACGCTACCTAAATAATCCTTGTCATGCTACCTAAATAACCATGGTCATGTTACCTAAATAATATTTTTCACGCTACCTAAATAATCTTTGTCCCGCTACCTAGATAATCCATGTCAGGCTACCTAAATAATCCTTGCCATGCTACCTACAGAATCCTTGTCACACTTCCTAAATACCCATTGTCATGCTACCTAAATAATCCTTGTCATGCTACCTAAATAATCCTTGTCACGCTACCTAAATAACCATGGTCACACTACCTATAATAATCGTTGTCACGTTACCGAAATGATATTTTTCACGCTACCTAAATAATCCTTGTCACCCTACCTAAATAACCCTTGTCACGCTACCTAAATAATCTTTGTCACGCTACCTAAATAATCCTTGTCACGCTACCTAAATAATCCTTGTCATGCTACCTAAATAACCATGGTCATGTTACCTAAATAATATTTTTCACGCTACCTAAATAATCTTTGTCCCGCTACCTAGATGATCCATGTCAGGCTACCTAAATAATCCTTGCCATGCTACCTACAGAATCCTTGTCACGCTTCCTAAATACCCCTTGTCATGCTACTTAAATAATCCTTGTCATGCTACCTAAATAATCCTTGTCACGCTACCTAAATAACCATGGTCAAACTACCTATAATAATCGTTGTCACGTTACCTAAATGATATTTTTCACGCTACCTAAATAATCTTTGTCACGCTACCTAAATAGTCCTCGTCACGCTTCCTAAATGATCCTTGTCACCCTACCTAAATAATCCTTGTCACGCTACCTAAATAATCCTTGTCACGCTACCTAAATAATCCTTGTCATGCTACCTAAATAATCCTTGTCACCCTACCTAAATAATCCTTGTCACGCTACCTAAATACCCCTTGTCATGCTACCTAAATAATCCTTGTCACGCTACCTAAATAATCATTGTCACGCTACCTAAATAATCCTTGTCATGCTTCCTAAATGATCCTTGTCACGCTACCTAAAGAATCATTGTCACGCTACCTAAATAATCCTTTCACGCTACCTAAATAATCCTTGTCATGCTACCTAAATAACCAGGGTCACGTTACCTAAAAAATCCTTGTCACGCTACCTTAATAATCCTTGTCACGCTACCTAAATACCCCTTGTCATGCTACCTAAATACCCATGTCACGCTTCCTAAATAATCCTTGTCATGCTACCTAAATAACCATGGTCATGTTAACTAAATAATCCTTGTCACGCTACCTAAATAACCATGGTCAAACTACCTATAATAATCGTTGTCACGTTACCTAAATGATATTTTTCACGCTACCTAAATAATCCTTGTCACGCTACCTTAATAATCCTTGTCACGCTACCTAAATAATCCTTGCCATGCTACCTACAGAATCCTTGTCACGCTTCCTAAATACCCCTTGTCATGCTACTTAAATAATCCTTGTCATGCTACCTAAATAATCCTTGTCACGCTACCTAAATAACCATGGTCAAACTACCTATAATAATCGTTGTCACGTTACCTAAATGATATTTTTCACGCTACCTAAATAATCTTTGTCACGCTACCTAAATAGTCTTCGTCACGCTTCCTAAATGATCCTTGTCACCCTACCTAAATGATCCTTGTCACCCTACCTAAATAATCCTTGTCACGCTACCTAAATAATCCTTGTCACGCTACCTAAATAATCCTTGTCATGCTACCTAAATAATCCTTGTCACCCTACCTAAATAATCCTTGTCACGCTACCTAAATACCCCTTGTCATGCTACCTAAATAATCCTTGTCACGCTACCTAAATAATCATTGTCACGCTACCTAAATAATCCTTGTCATGCTTCCTAAATGATCCTTGTCACGCTACCTAAAGAATCCTTGTCATGCTACCTAAATAATCCTTGTCACGCTACCTAAATAACCATGGTCAAACTACCTATAATAATCGTTGTCACGTTACCTAAATGATATTTTTCACGCTACCTAAATAATCTTTGTCACGCTACCTAAATAGTCCTCGTCACGCTTCCTAAATGATCCTTGTCACCCTACCTAAATAATCCTTGTCACGCTACCTAAATAATCCTTGTCACGCTACCTAAATAATCCTTGTCATGCTACCTAAATAATCCTTGTCACCCTACCTAAATAATCCTTGTCACGCTACCTAAATACCCCTTGTCATGCTACCTAAATAATCCTTGTCACGCTACCTAAATAATCATTGTCACGCTACCTAAATAATCCTTGTCATGCTTCCTAAATGATCCTTGTCACGCTACCTAAATAATCCTTTCACGCTACCTAAATAATCCTTGTCATGCTACCTAAATAACCAGGGTCACGTTACCTAAAAAATCCTTGTCACGCTACCTTAATAATCCTTGTCACGCTACCTAAATACCCCTTGTCATGCTACCTAAATACCCATGTCACGCTTCCTAAATAATCCTTGTCATGCTACCTAAATAACCATGGTCATGTTACCTAAATAATATTTTTCATGCTACCTAAATAATCCTTGTCATGCTACCTAAATAATCCTTGTCACGCTACCTAAATAATCCTTTCACGCTACCTAAATAATCCTTGTCATGCTACCTAAATAACCAGGGTCACGTTACCTAAAAAATCCTTGTCACGCTACCTTAATAATCCTTGTCATGCTACCTAAATACCCATGTCACGCTTCCTAGATAATCCTTGTCATGCTACCTAAATAACCATGGTCATGTTACCTAAATAATATTTTTCACGCTACCTAAATAATCTTTGTCCCGCTACCTAGATAATCCATGTCAGGCTACCTAAATAATCCTTGCCATGCTACCTACAGAATCCTTGTCACGCTTCCTAAATACCCCTTGTCATGCTACCTAAATAATCCTTGTCATGCTACCTAAATAATCCTTGTCACGCTACCTAAATAATCCTTGTCACGCTACCTAAATAACCATGGTCACACTACCTATAATAATCGTTGTCACGTTACCTAAATAATATTTTTCACGCTACCTAAATAATCTTTGTCACGCTACCTAAATAGTCCTCGTCACGCTTCCTAAATGATCCCTGTCACCCTACCTAAATAATCCTTGTCACGCTACCTTAATAATCCTTGTCACGCTACCTAAAAAATCCTTGTCACGATACCTAAATAATCCTTGTCACGTTACCTAAAAAATCCTTGTCACGCTACCTTAATAATCCTTGTCACGCTACCTAAATAATCCTTGTCACGCTATCTAAATAATCCTTGTCATGCTACCTAAATAGCCATGGTCACGTTACCTAAATAATCCTTGTCACGTTACCTAAATAATCCTTGTCATGCTACCTAAGTAACCATGGTCACGTTACCTAAATAATCCTTGTCACGTTACCTTAATAATCCTTGTCACGCTGCCTTAATAATCCTTATCACGCTACCTAAATAACTCTTATCACGCTTCCAACATTATCATTGTCACGCTACCTAAACAATCTGTGTTATGCTACCTAAATAATCCTTCAAAATATAGTTTCAACATGATTATACTGAAAGCTCGCCACATCCTCAGAGGCCCTGTTAGGCAGGTCATAAAGATCCCAACATTCTGATCCCTGATCTCTCCCCGCCACCCCTAGACTCCTTGTCCGTCTGACACAAATTCAAGCTATCTGATTTTGTCAGTATTCGTGTATAAGAATTCCATTCAAAAGGATGACACAAATCGTGTCTGACGGGCTTTCAAATGACAGTGGTTTGGAAAAGAAGCTTGGATTTCAATCCCAGGTCGATCGGCTTAGAAATCATTGTGTAGTTCTAATGGCCTTGAGGATAAAGATTTGCAAGAACTCTCGTCAAAAATTCTGTATGTAAAAAACGTTGACAGATAACATCCATTTCTAACACTCAGTCTTTGTGATTAGTTCGGTTAGCCATCAGTGACAGAATTATTCTAAAAGCACACAGAGAAATATCTTATAGAGATTTTCAACCCATTTTAAACTATTTATATTTCAGTAAAGCTAATCATTAGATTAAATAAGTGCGGTAAAAATGTTTACTGTTTGGGCGAAAATGGCATCAGACGAGAAATGCTTTTGTCAAGTAAAAGCGTTCATACCAGCTTCCTGGAACAGATACAAGATTTCATTGCACGAGAAAGCGTCATCAGGCATTTTGTATCTGGCTGTGGCTTATTTAAAGGACAAAATAAACAGGTTACGCTATAGAGGACTATTTAAATGTTAGAATTTTATTACCGGGTGATCAAAACTCTGAGTCAACTTATACACAATAGTGATAGCTCGTGAAGCTCTTTGGAAAAACTACGATTGATTTCTGGCTGAATGTCCGTGAAATGTGGTTTATGCTTTAAACCTCAAAGTAGAAAATGGAAAGATGCAATTTGATAAAAAAGTAGGTCACGACGTTGCAAATCAAATAAATGTTAGAACTATAATTTATAACCTGTATTAGTTTTCTCTCGTGCTATTTTCTTAACTGATTGTTTTGTTTATTTTTTTTTTCGCTTTTTTATGTTTCATGCCTACGCCTATACGTTTCTGGGTCGTGCCCGGCTAAAGCTTTGATATGATAAATGGTAACTGTGCCATTATTGTCGTGTGGTGAAATAAATGTAAATGTAACATGTTTCTCGAAGCTTAAATACGTCAAGCTTCTCTGAAGACATCCAGTTCTCAGGGCCTGGTTTATCAAAGCTACTTAAATTAGCCAGCGACACGGCTGCTGTTTTTTCCTAGAAGATAGTTTTAGCATCGATCACCCAATTTGTTACTTTTCACTTAAAAATAAATGCAAACGATCTTACTCAACCTGTTGTCACCGACGGGGATGGTCATCATTTGCGACCACCTGTTATCCATGAGTTGTTACCATATGGGTTTACACTAATTCTGACCCCAAAGGCTATCTACAGATGCGCATAAGATTATTTACATGGGCACATATATATTGGAGGTTTGATTACTTGGACTTGTAATACCTAACCAAACATTTTCTGACAATAGTGATTTACTCTTTACCTTTCGAGTAGTGTACAATTTAAAAAGTCGATGTCTGGTGTCTGGGTGCGTCTGTCTGTGTACTCTGTGAGGGTGATGTACTGGCGGGTGGTGTCTGTGTGCGTCTGTCTGTGTACTCTGTGAGGGTGATGTACTGGCGGGTGGTGTCTGCGTGCGCCTGTCTGTGTACTCTGTGAGGGTGATGTACTGGCGGGTGGTGTCTGTGTGCGTCTGTCTGTGTACTCTGTGAGGGTGATGTACTGGCGGGTGGTGTCTGTGTGCGTCTGTCTGTGTACTCTGTGAGGGTGATGTACTGGCGGGTGGTGTTTGTGTGCGTCTGTCTGTGTACTCTGTGAGGGTGATGTACTGGCGGGTGGTGTCTGTGTGCGCCTGTCTGTGTACTCTGTGAGGGTGATGTACTGGCGGGTGGTGTCTGTGTGCGCCTGTCTGTGTACTCTGTGAGGGTGATGTACTGGCGGGTGGTGTCTGTGTGCGCCTGTCTGTGTACTCTGTGAGGGTGATGTACTTGCAATACTTGTCCTCTCCACAGATATTGTATGGGAAAATCCAATGATTATTGCTAAATGATCTTTCTTCCTATCGCGAAACCTCATGACTAATATACTCCTTCAGTCTCACCTCGCCAAGCAGTTTTGAAATAATTATGTTGCATTTTATCAGATTGCTGTTTAAAACATAAATTCTCAAATAGAGAGGCATATTCTGGTATTGATAATAATTCATTGAAACCACATGGCCTGAATATTGACCTGAATGTCATCAAAGTCAATGGAGCAATTGGATTCATTTGGTCAAAGAGATGAAAGGTCTTGGTCACACTGGATTTGGCCACTTGTCTTCAGACATGAATAGCTCACAATTCTACCGTGATTTTCGGTCATAAGTTCATTTCATAGATGATTACGCTTAACAGATTTGACACAGAATTCCATGCCTGTCTTCACAGACAATTTACAGGAACAAAGTAAAAACAGCACCGTGGCTAGCCCTAAAGGAAGTACATTATGTATCAGTTGGAATAGTAATATGAAATATTGCTCCGTTCACTTATGAGCCCCGTTCGCCAATTGAAATATCATGGCTACATACACTCCCAGCTTCAGAGTATAAAGCTCAGCCAATCAAAGGGCTGTATTCATTTTAATTAGATTGAAGCTATGGCAACATTATTCGAAATATCACAGTCACTCGGAAAATAAGTGAGGCATACAACAAGGTTGCAAAGCATACCGCCGTGTCACTCGGAAAGGTTGCAAAAGGCACACCACAGTGCCACTGGGAAAAGTTGCAAAGCATAACACAAAATCACTTGGAAAGGTTGCAAAAGCATACCACAGTGCCACTGGGAAATGTTGCAAAGCATAACACAGAATCACTTGGAAAGGTTGCAAAAGCATACCGCAGTGCCACTGCGAAAAGTTGCAAAAGCATACCACAGTGCCACTGGGAAAAGTTGCAAAGCATAACACAGAATCACTTGGAAAGGTTGCAAACGCATACCACAGTGCCACTGGGAAAAGTTTCAAAAGCATACCACAGTGCCACTGGGAAAAGTTGCAAAGCATAACACAGAATCACTTGGAAAGGTTGCAAAAGCATACCACAGTGCCACTGGGAAAAGTTGCAAAGCATAACACAGAAACACTTAGAAAGGTTGCAAAAGCATACCACAGTGTCACCGGGAAAGGTTGCAAAAGCATACCACAGTGTCACTCGGAAAGGTTGCAAAAACATACCACATTGTCACTCGGAAAGGTTGCAAAAGCATACCACAGTGTCACTCGGAAAGGTTGCAAAAGCATACAGCAGTGACACTCGTAAATAGGTCACAAAGGTTAAAGATAGGTAATTTGAAAAGTAATTTTTGTGCAAATTATTTGTCACTGTGATAAACACTTGAGCTCGTTTTCAAATCTTCAACTTTTCCATTTGTATCATATCAAATTGTGACTAAGACATTTAAAGTTTTCTCATCGATGGTGCTGTATATTGTCAAAACTCCACAGTAGGACAATTAACGACTTGTTCAAAGCTAAGAGATCGAAAAAGTAAGTAAAATGTTGTTCTTGTGTTTATTGAGAGATTTTTCTCAGTGAGGCTTTAGTGGTGGAGCTAACACAAAGTTCTAGTTTTCGGGCTTATGCTAAACCTGTGCTTAAACCCACATCGCATAAGCCTGTATCGCCAGCAAACATGCATGGTCACTTCCTGACCGGCAAGTAAGTTAAACAGGATGAGACACATGTGTGCGGAGGGGAGGGGAGGCCCATTGGCCGAGTGGATAAAGCAAACCATTATCAGTTCTTCCTTACCATACGTTCATTGACTCAGCGGGTTCACGACCAACAATTTCTCACTACACAACATTTCCCCAAGCGAGATTTTCCATAATGAGAATAATGCATTATATAATGAATAACGTGGGCCTTTTATTCCTTATATTCTTTTATTTTTATAAATTGGAGTTCCGGACCCGCTAACATAGAAATATTAACATCGGAAATAAGCATCATTATTTGGTTGGAACTGGTTTGTGATCAGCTTTAAGAAATCGATATTGTAGCATTGTTGCTATTATCATTCAGGAAAATGTAATTAGAATAATAATATCAGAGCCAGTACAAAACATGTTTACCGCAAATTATGATCGAAAAATATAAGCCAATAAATATTAAATTTCCTGAATTTAGGTTTTATTTCTGAGATATCTGGCTCAATGTACACATTTTTTACAAATGATTTGTCCGAAATTCTTCAAACAGATCCTTTCAGTAGTTAACAATCCTACAGTTTCCAGCTAATTTATTCTATCATTTGACATTGGTTTCATTTTGAATTTTGCACACCACTGATGACACCTTACCAGGCTGTATGCGACACCTTACCAGACTGTATGCCGGGGAAAATCTTTACGCGGTGACCCAAACTTCCGATTCTACCTCGTCATCATGTACGTCACTACAGAGTCACGTGAGATTGAAGACACAAGCTTACAGTCAGTGAACCACTAGCTTTGCTAGAGTCAGGAAGTGCAATCCAGTCCACTAACTCCATTCGATAATTCGAAATTTTCCAAAAGTGGAATAAAGATACAAGCCAACTTCGTATAATTACGTTGTTTGGTATAAGGTGTAATCGCCTATTGTATTAATTTGCATAATGTCTGATAAAGAAGAGGCCGAACTCCTTGAATCTTTGCTCGACGACCAGACTGCCGAACTCTGACCACAGTAAGAGATGTTCGGACTGGCCAAAGCTTACAGGACATTGTTCATAGGCCTACTGGACATACTACCGGTAATTCAGCTCCGTTTTTAAATAATTCCATATTATCTGAGCTACGAGATATGCTAAAGCAACAGTTGGATATTATGAACAAAATGTCCATTTCTCTCACTGAGTCTATCCGATTGTGAAATGTTATACTCAGATTCCCATGAGTCATTAGCCTGCAGTCAGCCAAGTTTTAGTCAGGCTGTCAAACGTGACCGAGGGCCAGCAGAATGTACAGGCCGTAATCCTGACCACGATGAGCAATCCGTGGTCGCATCTTCTCAAGGTGGCCCTGATTGGGATGACCTGGTTAACGTGACTAATCCTAAAACCGGTCCAGCTACTTGTCCTACAGATTGGCTTGGTGATATTGCCTCTGAGTACGACGTAGAGCAGTCTACCGGGCCAGATGTTGACACAAATTTGGCCGGAAGCATAAATAAAATGACAAGGTTTAAAATGAATGAAGAGAAATTAAAGCAAAAATTGAACGAGAATAAAAGGCCTCAGAATTGCCTTGGGCTAGATGTTCCCAAAGTTAACCCAGAAATCTGGGTTTCTCTCAACCCCAAAACAAGAAGCTCAGATATCAAACTGCAGCGTATACAGGGTATGCTTCAACGAGTTCATACAGGGACCAACTCGATCCCTCACTCAATTGGAGGTGAAAACCCTTACTAATAGAATAACAGATGCAATGGCTTTGGTCTTACATTCTGTTTGTGAAATAAGCCAACAAAGATGTGGTACAATAACAACTGGGCCCGAATTGAATAAAAATTACCGCCGGCTTGGGGCTGAGCTGCCAAAGAAGATCCAAGATATTAATGCCACAAATAAAGTGGGTCATCGTCAATAATAAAAACAGATCCTCTGGTACTCGGTACGGTCAGTTCAGTGATCGGGGTCGAAGCTTTGATCGCCAGAGTAGCAAAGGATGGTCCAAAAACCACGGACACCGGACAGGTCGATACAGGCGGAAGAAAAATCAACGGCGTTACAACTCGTACAAGGGCGATGGTGCCGATCAGAAGTAACTCATGATCAAGTAAACCTCACAAGGGTGAGTGAACCAATAAATATTGCTATGCCTAAGGATTTTTTAAAATCCTACTAAAACTGCATGTAATAGTAAGTTAGGCAAATTTCAGGCCGGGCAATTAAAACGATTTTTTCCATCATGGGAAGGCTTACCAAAGACCCATTCATTCTCCAAATGGTAAAAGGCTGCAAATTAGACTTATGCCAAATGCCGTCACAGCCATGTAAACATGTGCCACGTCAGTTTAATAAAACTGAAACGGCAATAATCAATAAAGAAATCATTAAATTGTTAGAAAAGCAAGTTATCCGGGAAACGACTATGATCAAGGGTGGGTTTATTTCCCCCATTTTCATTCGCCAAAAGAAAGATGGCAATTACAGGTTAATATTAAACCTGAAACTGTTTAATGAATGCATAACTTATAGGCTTTTCAAAATGAACAGCCTAATGTCAGCCATAAGTCTCATGGAGAAGAACTGTTATATGGCAACTGTCGATCTCCGAGATGCGTACTACACCGTACCTATACACGACACCCATCAAAAATATTTGCAGTTTTACTGGCAAGGGGTCTATTATTACTTCCAATGCCTTCCAAATGGTCTAGCTTGTGCCCCTCGCTTTTTCACTAAATCGATGAAACCGGTTATGGCACCATTACGTAGGGATGGTCTGTTGTCAGTTGACTATATTGATGACATATATCTACAAGGATCAACATTTCAAGAATGTATTTGACAGTGGGTGACTTTAAAGTTTGAGTTTGGGTTGGTCTTGGGTGTTGGTGTTAGTGTTGGTGTCCACCTGAAGCTCCAAACACCATGCATCGAGTCAACACTCAGTACAGACACCAGTGTTAACACTCGTGTTCAATTAGCAAATAGTCTGTAAGAAAAGTGTTGACCTGAAGCCGAAACACCGACTTGCGGTTAACACTGGTGTTTGTCCAGTTTTGACACGGCTGCAATCAATCTACTGTTCAATTTGTACAGTAATATCGGACCTGACATCTTGCACTAATTAGCCTACAGTAGCAGGTTGTCTGTTAACTTTCCATCCAAACTTTTGACACGGGGTAAAACGGTCTCCACTACTTTGGTGTGTGCATACTTGACGGACAGTCCAAAGGCAATCCATGGGGGCAACAGGGATAATCCTGGGGATTGTAACGCCAACACCCCGTATGCAAATATTTTCTGCCCTGGGTACCGTTAAAGGCAAGCCAGTAAACGGTTCAATGCTCTTTTCACTTTTTTCACATTAAGTGTGCAAAACATTGAAAGAGAACTGGATGTTTTAATCGCAAGTATGTATGTGCTTAAGTCATACTTATCCTTATCAAAAATCATTTTTTGTAGTTACTGTTAATGTTTCTCGTGTTCCCTGCTTTCCCGCGGAGGACCTTTTCGTAAAATTTGTTGACTGATTGTTCGTGTTGTGTTTTACAATAACAAGCGTCGTTCAAATCTTATTTCAATTATAAATACGACTGCACTTCTGGGATTATTGGATAGACTGAAAGAAAGTCAAAAGTCAAAAACTTGGTAACCATCTCTTGTTTGACGACCATATAATATTTCAGCCAGAGATTGACCTGAGCAGGAATCGAACCAGTGGCTCACTGGTGGAAATCGTGCATTGTTTGAAACTCAACATCATAACCAGCTGAGCTGTCTGAGGTCCCTTTAGCTGATTATGTCCAGTATTTAACCTAAATTATACGCTTACACCCGCGTTAAAGTAGTCCATGTGTCGCAATATATAGTCAATTTTGTTTGATTCTTTGTTTGGTGTGCTACGCCGCACTCAAGATTATTTCACTTATATGGCGGCGTACCAGACTAATTAGGAGAGGGAACCGGGCTCTGCCCGCCTGACCATCCGTTGAAATCCAGTCAGACCAATTTTCGTTGGGGGGGGGGGGGGGGGGGGGGATAGGGATTAAGCCCGCGACCCACAGTCAAAGGAAGGTCCGATCACAAGTTTTGTTTCTTTTCAGTATGGCCAGCAAAAAGTTCGTTTGGAATAATTCGAGAAGAATACAAGCCCTAAACGGTATGCTAGACGGCCATGACGATTTTTTGAAGAAAAAAAAACTTGGCAAATCTGTAGAAATATATGAGAAAGTTGCCAAAGAGGTTGGAACAGAGGTGCAAGTCATCAGAGACCTTTTGAAAAACCTTGGAAGGGACTATCGTAGGATGTTGGATAAATTATCCAGGTCAGGAGCAGGTACAGATGATGAACCGGAACTAAAGGGCTCTGTGCAGCTCTATAAAACGTTTGAAGGATATTATAATACGTATTATCCAAAGGGAGGTGCTATTAAACCAGAAGTAATAGTTACACCCTCCCAGATTCGTAAACCAAGAGAACGTCTCCGGGTTAATGAATTTATAGTGGATAATATAAATGAGGAAGATATTGTTGTAAACACCACACCCCCATCTCCCAGTAACTCTCAAAGTACTCAAAACTCTCTACCAATCCCCATCTTAGGTACCGCTAGCACCTCTGTCGTAAATGTTGCCAGCAATCCCAAGAAAGCTAAAACCGATTTTTTAACCAAATCTGCGAGCTTTCAAGAAACATATCTTGAACTTGTTAGAGAGCAGAACAAGCACCTAGAACGGATTGCTGAAAACGTGGAATTGATAAAATGTGCTGTATTCGTTGCCAACAACATTGAGACTAAGAATATTAGCGCTGGAGCAGCTGAAGAAACGAGTTTTACGCCCCATGAACCATCAGATAAATAAACAGTACTAAACTGAACACTGAATTTTTGGGCATACAAAATTAGTACAAGCTGTTTTAATTCGATATTTTTTATGAACATGTCACTTTTAGTTAAGCCCATTTGACTACAAAAATATACTTAAAGTTAATTTTTCTGGAGAGTATCCAGTCACGTCAACCGCCCCCCCCCCCCCTCCCCCTGAAATTTTATTGTTCTAAGTTTTCATTAAACAATCTTTGATTTGTAACTGTTACGCAACTATTCCAGTTACAATAATAAAACTATTTTGTACTCTGTAAAGAAATGTGTCGTATCAGTTATTGTAGCTTATAAAAAGTTTGTGAACCTATTATGAAGCTGGCACATGCCAACCATGCATTTGGCAGCAAACAGTACGCCCTTTTTGGCTGGAAAGCGATTTTCTTTCATTTGACTCATTCGCCATTTTAGTTCCGTCGCCCCAATAGTTCTTTCCACAATCTGACGAAGGCGAGTGCATGCTTGATTGAAACGAAGCTGTTCAGGATTAAGATTTCTTCCAACCGCGGATGTCACAATACGAGGATGTAGGTTTCGGTATGCCGGGTCACCAAGTACAGCTACATATTCAGGCAAAGTATCGAGAAAGTTACGGAACTCATCATCCCATTCAACTGCTGTCCTATCATGTGTTGCTCCTGGTAGGCCACCAATTACATGGCGGACCCGTCCTCTGCCGTCTGTAACATACTGAACATGCATGGAATCGCAGTTTTTCCCAGGACGGCCACAGTAATAGGCGTCTCCCGCATGGTCAGGTCGTTGAATGCGAACTATCTCGCCATCTATGTAGAGTATAATCCTGAGATTCCTCCCATTTTCATCTTGAAGGGGCGACGTCAGGTTAGCAAACTCCTCTGGTCGTGGAAATGAAATATGCACAGCAGCTGTTTCATAGAGGAAATCTGCCACTTCATGGGTATACAGGAGTGCTGTAGAAGTTGCCACACCCGCAGCTTTGGCAACTTGTCTGTAATATCCCCCTGATGCCATGTAAGCTAGAAATATTTCCGTGCGTCTAACTGATGACATGTATGAAGCTCTAGGGCTCGTTACCATTCTTCTCTCGTGAAATTCGTCGGCCACTATGATTATTTGTTCTCGTGTCAGCCTCATGTGATGCTCAACCGGTTCACCACTTTCAGCTGGCTTCCTATGACGGTTAGGGGCTCTGTCGTTGTTAATTCCAGCAACCGCCTCGTTAGCTGCAACAAACAACATGGCTGCTAATACCGTTGACTTTAAACTCAGTCTGGTGTTAACCCTTAGGGGTTAGTTTTGTCTCCAATATTAAAGCAATTGGAAGAATTCCGAAATGAACACCAACTGCGGTTCAACTCAACACCTCATGCTCCAACCGGTGCTAACCTAACACCAAACTCCGACTGTAAATCTAGGTTACACCAACACCAGGTGTCAACACCAACACTCTTATAGCAACTTATAATTGGTGTCATTTTAGGTGTTGGGTGTTGTGTTAGCTTCAGTGTCAAAACAAACACCGACTATAATCGTGGGTAACACCGAAAGCAAGTGTCAACACCAACACCATGGCTCGAGCTTATAGATGGTGTGAACCAGGCTTTAAGTGTTGGTGTTAGTGTTAGTGTTGGTGTTAACACCCAACTTTAAAGTCACCCAGTGAGTCATTAGGAAGTAAACCTATTATTTCAAGATTTATGCATGGGGTTTTCCAGGAGAGACCTTCGCTTCCTCGCTATACGCAGACATGGGATGTCAATATTGTTTTCCGTTACGTTAAAGACTTACCACTCAACGAAGAATTACCGTTGATAAAATTGGTGCAACAACTTTGTGTGATGTTTATTTTGTTGACTGGATAGAGACTCCAGACATTACTTTTGTTAGATACACGTTTCATGGATATTTCGCAAATAAAGTGTATATTTCATATAAATCACAAAGTCAAGCAGACTAGACCGTCTTTTCATCAAAATGATTTGCATATTGCTGCCTACCCACAAGATAGTGGTTTGTGTTTTGTTACGTGTGTCAAGGTTTATCTGAATCAAACTAAAGAACTGCGAGGTGATCAAACCCAGTTGTTGATAACGACTGTTAGGCCTTATAGGCCTGTCTCTAAAGACACTGTGAGCCGCTGGGTAAAGCGGTTAATGGCTGAGGCAGGAGTGGATACAAACCTTTTTCCGCCACACAGCACTCGGGGGACGTCAACGTCTAAGGCCAAGCAAGCTGCTGTGCCCATAGATACTGTTATGTCGAATGCGGGATGGGCCAATGCCAGGACCTTTGCAAAGTTCTATGACAAGCCAATAACTGACAATAAAGTTGATTACAGTATTAAACTCCTCCAACAAATGGAATGATGTGTAAGCCGTAGTATCTTTTGTCATCATTTGCTCTCGATTGAGTTATGTAAAATAATATAACTTTGAAAAAAAATATACTGTGTTTCTCGACTTATGCCTGTATTTTCCTCGATCTCCACGTGCCAGGTCTTTAAAGTCTCACGTGACTCCGTAGTGACGTAGATGATGACGAGGTAGAATTATTAAATTAAACGAAACTTACCTGGAAGTTGAAGTTTGATTGTAATTCTAAGTGCCCTCCCACCCGTTCCCTGTTCCTCCGTTTCCTTTAGGTTTCATACTGGCACTATCTAAAGAGGAGATCACTTTAAATCCTGACTGTAAGCTCGTGTCTTCTATCTCACTTAACTCCTCCGTTCCTGATGATGACTCAGTAGAATCGACCCTCTAACCCGTAACACTAGAATACCTATCCTCCGACACTTGACACATCGACCCTCTAACCCGTAACACTAGAATACCTATCCTCCGACACTTGACACATCGACCCTCTAACCCCTAACACTAGAATACCTATCCTCCGACACTTGACACATCGACCCTCCAAACCCTAACACTTGAAACCAGCTTGTTCATTATTAAAGTCATGCAAACGTTGCTCAACACTGAAATACGGATTATAACGCAAACAAATTTAAAGTGGCATGAGCTGCCAAAATTCACACTTTTTTCATAATTTCTGATCGTCACGACAGTAAGAGGAATTGAAGGCCATCGAAAAACTAAATGATTGGCGTTGGAATGAGGAAAACCCATACACCATGTTGCCTGTACGAACCGAAAACGTGTTCGAAAAGTAAACAAAATTTAAATAATTCATTCATTTATTCTAAGCCAAAGTTAGTTCAAAACAATACTTTATCGTACATTTTCGAGACTAGAAGCATTAGTGCTAATACTTTATCGTACATTTTCGAGACTAGAAGCATTAGTGCTACAGAATTATACGTCTTGAGAAAAAATGCCATTAATTTCAACATTCTGTTTTAACGTCAACATATCAAGATTTTGGCAGCTCATGCCACTTTAAAAAGAAACATCATGGTTACCGTCAAACATTTGGCACTAGATTGTATATATAATGGTACATTTTGTGTTATCTCCGCTCTCCCTTTCCTTTTTTGCTCTCTTTTTTTGCTCAGGAAAAGGGGGCTCTAGACCCCACCCCCACCCCCTTGCTGGAGCTGCCCATGCTATCGTTGTATACATGCAATAAAAACGTATATTTGAAGTATTTTATCGGCTTATGTACAGATTTTCAAATAAAAGTAAAGAGTCTCTGGAGTCCTTTTGTCTGATTGGTTTTGTAAATCTTCGGTGTTCCATAAAAAAGTCAACAGATCTTTCTCGAATGATATTGTGTGTGGCCAACAGATTTTTATCTCCAAACTGTAAATTTTTAGTTTGTAAATGTGAGTCAATTTGATATATGTCTTCTTGCTACTGTCTGTATATTAGCCTGTAAATAAGTTACTCTGTTTGTTTTTTAATATAAATCGAAATTTGTACATAAAATCTGCTGGTTTTTTGTTACTTCTCCAGTTAATATTTTGTCTCGTAACTTTTGTACATAAATTTATTTTCGTAACCTAGAAAGAACGTTTATTTGGGTCATGAAGAATTTCATATCTTGTATAAGTCTCCCACAATCCCATAACAACAACCCGCCGAATACCAGTATTAATATTACAGCCCCGGAATAGCCAATGCTTTGTGCGCTACGTCGATTATCCGACACACTAATGTATTGTCTTTTCCATTTGGAAACTGTTTCCCTGTCTACATATAACTTCTCAAGTAATCGGGACATAAACATTTCAGATTCTGCCATAGTCAGATCATGATGGCATATACACACGCCTCGTAGACCAGTCCGACACATAGCTTCTGAAAAAAACGACAATAATTTTTGAAATAAGGGTTTAGAAAATTCTTCTGTATCATTTATCCTTCTAGAAAAATAGTCAACTGCCATATTATAGCCTTGTTACAACACAACTTCTAATGCCTAGCGCAGACGGGCGTTTTTGTTGGTGGAAACAGGATATTTTGTTGCCGGCGACAAAACATATACTGCAACAAACCTGGTCCGCCTGTAACGGCGACACGATTTTCTATAACCGTTGGTTTAATTTTGCAGATATAAAAATTCTGTTTTGGTAGCGCTGATCATCGAGTGAGAGCGATCGAATTTTTTGTATTCAAAATAACATTTAGTTAGCAATCGTGATTGTGTTAGAATGGTGACGACTTCCAGTCTCAAAAATGAATTATACATCTTCAGGCGACCAACTGCATTTGCTCGTGTGCGGGTAACTTAGATTCAACTCAATACCTTGTTTCCAGCAAAAACAAAAAATCTCATGCGTTGGGCATTAGAGTTGTTACACAGCAATACATAGTGGATTAGGCCTACCTTTATGTAAAACAAGTGACCTACAACCTAATAATCAAGTATCCACATTGCCTGATTTCATTGACATGGCGAAAAGTCGTGCCTATCCCCACCCCCTTCACCGCTCTCAGTTTCAAACAGTGTAGTCAGAATTATATGTGCTCGCAAAATCCAATAAGTAGCCATGCACATGGGCGGTAAAGTCGTCCTCTGAGATCAGATCACCTGCTTCCCCCGAACATGTAACTACTAACTTCAAGGCCATGCTCCACAAATCTGGATGGTATTATAACCGTTCCACTGGAGATTGTGTAAAGAGAGCGATTGATTAGTTGATTGAAGCTTTTCACTAATATGGCGACGAAAAGAGGCTACAACACAACCCTTTTAACATCAGAAATATATTTTAACAAAAAGAAACTGGCAAAATAAGTCTAAATTGTTTGTTATGGGTCTTTTTCTTGACTCATATCCCAATTTAGATCTTTACAAAAATCCATGTTCATACCTCATTCTGAATTAAGAAAATACTAAGAATAAATGTTTGTCAAACAAGATCTGATCTGATCTTAGCGACCACAATAGAACACTATCAAAAAGTGAGGCTGCTTGTAAACGGATCGCAAACTTTATATGTAAAATTGATTTCTTCAGTTGGTGGCTGGCTGGACAAGAACAAAGTTTCTTTAGTAGAAAGTGGCTGTAATCTGAAAACTCCAAACCAATTTTCCTAAATGATTGCATTGATTGGTCAAGAGTTTGAAAACGACGACATATCTGAATGCCAAAATGGATTTGAGAAAGTAAGATCCTATAACCACAAATAGTATAACTGAAGAGGATGTTCGATTTCAATTTACTAAGATTGAAATGAAGGATGCTTCGATCTAACTCCTGATATAATTCCTGATATAGTGTACATCAGCATCTTCCTTCGTAATACATTTGTCCAACATTAAAATCGATACAACCGTGACTGCATCTACGTACATGTAGCCTCTTTCATAAAGCATTAGGTTTCATAAAGCAATGAACAAGTGTATTGTGTAATATCATACGTCAAAACGAAGTATAAATTTTACACAATTACAAGAAGCGTTGTCGGCTCACACTCGGCAGGTTCTTTAAGATCATCTAACCGCGATTGTATGGCCATTGCATTAAACATATCCTATATATAGAAATGAATTTTATTTACTGAAAACTTCTTTCTCAGCTGCAAGTTTTCCTATTACCGGTAACTAGTAAACTGTCGCTAAGTGGCCATTTTAATAGACCATAAGACGAATTTTTCAAATCTCCATTTGTATTGTGTGGAGAAACTGCCACAATAAGCTTTACTCTTTTCGATACTGTCTTTTTCTCAAATGCAACCAGCAAATATCATGGGACGTTTGGTAAGTTGCGGTTTCCTTTTTTAATTAAATGGCAGAAAAAAACGACTTACCTGTGACATCCGGGCTATTTCCGGATGACGTTTCTGTCGTATGTTCACTACCATTTTCAACTGCTGAATTTGTCGTGAATTTGACCAGAGACTGTGAAGTTATCAGATTATGACTTGAAGATACATGTAAATTGAGTTTCGTAACCGGCGGCCTCCCTGTTGTTAATTGCTTGCTGGGTATTTTGTCTGTGATTTGACCTCGGGTATTTGGTGGTGACGATTGACCAGTGGTAGAATCGGTCTCTGTGTCATATGATGTTTCATATGAGGTACTTGAGAAACCCGCTTTTGTGAATGGGACATAACTCGATGTTGTGTGTGTTACTGCTCTTGTACTGTTTGATTCTCTCCCTTGGGTTGAACTCACTGAGTTGGTCGACAGACTACCAGGTTTCATATCCTGGTATGTTATATTTACAGGTCCAAAACAACCATTTGGGTTGATGCTGTTGTCGATAAGTTTCCTGGGAATGTGATCAGCATTAAAGGAAGCTACATGCAAAAAAAATATATATAAAAACTAAAAGAAAACGAGATTGTTTAACGCAGATATTTCTTTTAGGAAAAGAAAATTTTAACGTTGGACTAGTTTAGATGGAAAGAGTAAAGTGTATTATCTCTCCGTAAGCGAATATTTGAAATTTTAATGTGAAGTTGCAATAGAGAATAACCTCAATAAGGCTGCCACCATTTTTTTCATTTGTTTTATCCAACTATTGGCGAATAAAATATAGGTGCGTTGTAAAGTAGTCATGTGATGCAATTTAGCCAATGGCTTGGCTATGAAATGACGTGCAGTTGCAGGACTGACCTACATATTCCGAAGCAATCTTCCCACTTCAAGTTTGTCGCCATGTTTTTTGGACCTAAATCCACCATCATACATTAGAGAGCGGTAAAAATACGTCATTATTATTTATACATAAGTGAAAACTAGGGATTTCCTTCACTCAGAAATGTTATAATTCACTGCAGTGAAATAACACTTTTTGTTATTTAATGCACGCGACGAAGCCGATGACGTCGTCGGACCTACTTCTTTCTTGTGTACCGACGTCTGCTGTACAACAACAACAGTACATAGGATTTCGATAGGCTAAATGAAGCCTTTTCAGTCACAATTAGCATTAAGATAAATAAATTACAGCTGAAAACACTAAATTGATTCAATAGAGGATCGGCTTACCACTCTAAGTCAAAGCGATAAAACAAAACTTCATAATCGATCGTATGTTGGCAGCGTTGTGTGACCTGCAGCATGGCTTCGGAGAATCGGACCACTGTGTGTAACGAATAACTGTACTTGCCATTCATTGACGCGTTTAAACAATGTAAAGTAATTTCAAATATATCATTTTTTATCCTGGTGACTGGTGCTCTGCAGAGTTAAAATCCATGGAGTTCGATTTAATTTCTTTTTACATGAAATATCGCGAAAAGCTTCAGGGAGAAAATGGCCATTTAAATGACTACAAATCTGACAGTTGATAGTCACGTGAGAAGAACAGACATGCTGTTGTTTCATTGGTCAGCGATATATATTCCTACGTTTGCTGAAAACCTAATCCGTCATAAATTTGTTAATACTATCTTTTTTATAATTGATAAATTTATACTTAATAAACAATCTCCAGCCTAAAACATGATAGTATAAATAATAAACAGAATATTGTACAGTTGTGTGTGAACAGCATTCATATTTTTTCTCTTGAAAGGCGGAGGGATAACCCACTCGACGCTTCGCGTCTCGTGGGTTATTCTCCGGCTTTCACTCGAAAAAATATAAGTGCTATTCAAACACAACTGTTCAATATCCTCTATTTATTGATCTAAAAGTAGCTGCTGTAGCATCACGTCATCTTTAAACGGAAAACATGGCGACACAGATTAGCCACTGAAAGGACATACTTCTAACAGTTTTTATTAGCTTGAGGGTCACTGGCGGTAATTAACGTGAAATGTTTTAAGTACTGTGATGGTTGTTATCGACGTTAATCCCTATATATTTCTAGAGATTTCCCATCCTTTAAAGTATTTTTCGAAGTTCACATATAACACTCGCTACATGCCGTTACAGAGAGAAATATAGCAAGACACATAAGTTATATTGTAAAATGGCAAATTTCGCGTTTTAGTTCTTCCGTCAAGATATTGTGTTAATCAAATGTAAAATTAAAAGGTTCTCCTTAAAATTTGTGTCGTGAAGATAATTAAAACGTTGACTTACCTTCAAAACAATTTCTTAGACATGTAACTGAATCTGGAGAAGCATTTCTGATGGCCCTCAGTAAATATGCAGGCGATTCAGCCCGGTGCAGAGTGCACGCATTGTTGGTACTGTTAAAAGAGGCGGCCCAACAGATTCCGTTTGTACTCCCGGAGTCCATCGAACACCGGTCCATACAATCATTCTTATTTGGGATGTCAACATTTTCGGAAACATAACCGGAACCAGACAGCTCCATCGAAATTTCCTCAAACTGCTCAAAAACACAGGGACCTGTGGGAAGAATTTTTACATGTATAAACTAGCTCTACATTTTCGTTAAAAGAACACTAAATTGGTAAGTGCTGAAAAATATATAGAGAAACGTTCGTTGAAACCGATTTAACTATTTGTTCGTCCTTTCATCGAGCAGAACAAAATAAAAGCATTATTTAGATACCAGTTTCTGGGATGTGAGTTAAGTTAACTTTTATAAACAGTAAAATTCGTAAACTCTACACCTGTATCCTGGCTGTTTGAATTTTGAACCTTATTAGCACAAATCTTCAGTTCGTTGCTGGATTAACCAATATTTTATACGTCGACGCTATTTACTTCTCATGACAATCGAAATTTGTGAAGAAAAATCCGAATTTTGGCAATACATCATAGTTTATTTCAGAAAGCCTTTGGTTCTAATTCTTGGAAAACCGGCTTTGATTACTTCAGTCATATGTATGTAAATGCATGGCGTTAAATCGCTACGAATGACGCACAAAAACCTTCACTCCGTGGTAATAACAGCGCGTGAGATCTTAGCTCCGGGTCGATGCTGAACTGCAAAAAAAGTCACTCCTTTTTGGCTATTCATGATCAGTTTATTTCAAATAGGTGTAAACAACACACTTGTCAACGGAAGGATTCCAAATTTGACATGATTGATCATCATCATTGGCATACAAATGGTAGAGAATTTCAAGTGAAAGTGAAAAAGGTGGCGCCACAGTGCCATCTGGGGGCCACCATGAGCGTTGATTACAGCGTTGCATCGTCTGAAGATTGAGTGGATGAGACGGTCGATGCAGATGATAGGAACTCTGTGATACGCTTGGGTGAGTTCAGCTGCAGTTGTCGGCCTTGGCTGCACAAGATTAAGCCTTCTCTGAATCTTGTCCCACAAGTGTTCTATCGGATTTAAGTCTGGACTGAGAGCAGGCCATTGAAGAGACTGTATGTATGTTGAAGTCTCTCGTTGCTCTGGCAGCATGGGCTCGTGCGTTGTCCTGCTGGAAGACATGATTTCCACGACGAGCAAAATGGGGCACGATGAAGGGTCTCAGCGCCTGATCGATGTAGCGGGCAGCTGTTACACCATTTCCTCTACCAGGACCAACATTCTGGTACACCATAGGGCCTAGATTGTGATTCAGTGTTATACCATAAAACTGGGACCTCTCCACACGTTTCTTTCCAGAACACACTCATCTGCAAAACACTCCCCTCGTCCACACCACACTCTCATTCGCCCATCAACTGTCGAGATGCAATACCGGCTTTCATCGGAGAAGGCAATAGTTCTCCACTCCCGGTGACGCCTATTCCGATGCTGTGTGGCCCATTGCAGACGAGCGCGGTGATGTCGAGCAGTGAGGATCAGACATCTGACATTTCCCTGTCTCAAACGCCTGCGCACCGTGCCATCGCTGATTGGTCTTTGGTGATTGCCAATGGTTGTCCTTGCAGTTCCCGCAGCTGTGGCGAAGCGGTTTTGCAGGTGTTGACGGACCATCTGTCGATGATGGATCTTGCCTCAAGTTTGTCCGAGTCGGTCTTCCACTACGAGGACGGTCTGTTGTGCTTCCAGTGACTTGAACCCGTTGCTGCAGGCGGTATATTGTTCGGACAACAACATTGGAGTGGTTTGCCACATGTCTTGCAGTCTGGCCAGCATAAAGTCTTCCTAAGGCTTGGTCTCTCTGCTCCCGTGACAGTCGTGGCATCGGTGCATGCTCGGTGGCTTTTTATAGGATGACAACTTGCAACACACGTGCATTGTGACCTTCATGCAAAACGAACCGAAAAAGCACCCCATTATTATTTTAGTAACTGTGCTTTGACGACGTGTTTTGCACATTAGTAACATGATCAGAAACCAAACTTTCCTGACCACTGGCTTCAAACCAGGTCTAGCAAGGATATCAAAAGAGAAAAATTATTGAAAATTATGATTATATATGCATTTAGCAACATTTGAATAGGGTGACGTTTCTTTTGCAGTTCAGTATATATACACGGAAAGCACTCGTATATAGGCTCACATTCTGGGAATTTCGACCAATGAAATGCCTAGAAATAATCTGAATGGTGATAACTGCACACATTTTTCTGGAGAATAAATCAATATGTCAGAACTTCGCTCATAGCCCTTGCTAAAAAAATTATGGCAGATTTCGATATTCTTTTCAAAATAAAGTATTAAGTATTTTTGTTAAAGTGCGGTATTCATTTTAATACTCGCTCACACGACATTTGTCATATTTGCAAGCCACGAACATTTTTATGAATTCCCGGTTATAACCCCCGTATCCTCAGCCAAATAATTTCTTATTTTTGGTTAAATAAACATTTGAGTAAAGTAATCTAAACATAGATATCTTATAACAGTGTATTGCCTGTCTTAGTTAGGATACATTTAGAGAAATAAGCATATAGTTTTAACTAACAAAAACTGTAAAAGCAGTCAAAATTCTCTAGATTACATTGTTATAACATACACCCTAGTTTTGACTCATTAGGCAGTTTTCACATTTTCAACAGGTTTAAATCTTGACTTACTTGTTATTTCTTCGCATATGAATTGGTACATTGAGTTACAGTGCTTTGTCCGCCACAGACCATCGTCTTTCCGGTTTCGGATACAATGCTCTGAATCCTGGTAATCAGGTTCCTCAGCTTGGGTGTACCATTTAGCCGAGGTTAGGTTAACTGGACTACAATCACTCCACGTATAATCCCCATAGGTGGCGTTATTGTCAAACATGCCTATCCAATAGTCACTGTGTCTGTGTGGAGAAAGGAGTATTTAAGCGAACTCAAAATTGCCGTTATTTTTCCTCACTTTAGTAACACAAGTAATAAATAGAGGATTTTGAACAATGATAAACAGAATATTGTACAGTTGTGTTTGAGTAGCATTTATATTTTTTTTCTCTCGAAAGGCGGACGGATTTGTGCTCGTTTGAATGACCATTTTCTCCCTGAAGTTTTTCGCGATATTTCATGTAAAAAGAAATTAAATCGATCTCCATGGAATTTAGCTCAGTGCCAACCACTAGGATAAAAATGATCTATTAAATTACTTTTCATTGTTTTACCGCGTCATTGAATGGCAATTACAGTTACTAGTTACACGCAGAGGTCCGATTATCCGAAGCCATGATGCAGGTCACACAACTCTGCCAACAGACGATCCATAATGGAGTTTTGTTTTATGGCTTTGATTTAAAGTGGTAAACCGATCCTCTATTGAATCAATCAAGTGTTTCCAGTTGTAAACTATTTATCTTAATGCTAAATATGACTGAAAAGGCTTTGTATTTCTATCGAAATCCTATGTACTGCCATCGGCTTCGTCGCGTGCTGTTGAATAACAAAAAGTGTTATTG
The DNA here is from genome assembly GCA_963971465.1 of Lepidochitona cinerea. Classification (NCBI taxonomy): domain Eukaryota; kingdom Metazoa; phylum Mollusca; class Polyplacophora; order Chitonida; family Tonicellidae; genus Lepidochitona; species Lepidochitona cinerea. The sequence goes on from OZ020553.1 coordinate 53,196,478, forward strand.
CACTGCAGTGAATTATGAAATTTCTGAGTGAAGCAAATTTCTAGTTTTCACTTATGTATAACTAATAAGTTTACCTAATCAGCTGGTGTGTTAAGTTACTCTGTACACGGAATGCAAATTAAAAAAATTATGACTAAAGTAAGCAATTTCAATTTTTTGATAGGAACAGAACAATATTAACATTAGCATGACCATTTCTTTTTCAAAAACTTTTAAGGTTAGTCGCCACAGTTATACCGACAAACGTAAACTTTAATTTGATTGAAATTTTGAAATAAAAAATTAGAAGCGTATGTAGCAATACGATCTCTATGTCATCGATGATATTTCTCCATATCCAGGTATTGTTGATCTTACTTTAATTTTTTTATAACATTTGTCCCTTACGATACAAAAACATGAGAGCTAATCGCCAAAATTAATTTATATTCCTGAAAATTGCAAAATAAAGGTTGAAACACTATCTATGTACAAGGGTTTTTATTCGTCTTAAAAAACTGGAGAAATACTCACAATGCATTATTTTTAATCCAGTGTTGTTTGTAATATTCCACCATGTTGATTTTAGTGGGGCTGTCTAAGACAATCAGCCGGTAACCATGGAATTCACATACATTATTGGCAGTATTCCACGTCGCTGTGTTGTTGAACAAAATCCAGTTATGGTGAACATATTGGCCAAGTGTAATTTTCATATCTGTGGGAAAAGAGAGACGTAAGTAACTGACATTTTTCTTTGCAATCTCGAATTTTATTTTAGCTATTATTTTTTTCAACAAAAACACCTTGTAATTGAAAGAACCATGTTCCCCACACCCATAGCTTCATAATGTGTGACAGGTTTTGTTTGAAACAGTCTTTAAAGTCAATGTGTAATTAATTATTTGAGATTCAAATCTTTCAATGGCATTGAGAAGTTGGAAGTACAAATCAAGGCGAAGATTACTTATGGATAACGACCTCTTAGTTTATTGATTGGCAATAAATAAGAAGTTGTTATCCATAAGTAATCTTGGTCTTGATTTGTCTTTTCCATTGATTGATTGATTGATTAATTGGAGTATTACGCTGCGCTCAAGATTATTTCACTTACATGGCGGTGAAAAAAGTTAGATTCAGCAGATCCTTTCACATCAAAAATACATTTTTAAACAAAAATTGACAGAAACACAAAATAGTAAAAACTGGTAAAACAAGTGTAAATTATTTTTTGAAGTATAAAAAAACATATCACATTTATCTCCAAAACATCAAACCTTTTCCACATATGTCATCTAAATTTAAACTCTATATAACGTACTATATTTTCATCTTAACATAATCTTAAATAACTAGGTCTATAAAATCTTTTAAAAATATATTGGTCAAAGCCATAAATTTAAAAATTTGCCACAGGTTAGTCACCTCGTACGATTAAGTTTGCCTGTGAGCTGTGGGACCATTCTTATCCTCCGAAACCCACACGGAGGCCAATGGATTAGTCGCCTCTTGCGATCAAGCTTGCCTGTGAGATGTGGGTTCATTCTTATCCCCCGGAACCCACGCGGAGGCCCATGGATTAGTCGCCTCTTGCGATCAAGCTTGCCTGTGAGCTGTGGGGCCATTCTTATCGTCCGGAACCCACACGGAGGCCCATGGATTAGTCGCCTCGTACGATCAAGCTTGCCTGTGAGCTGTGGGACCATTCTTATCCTCCGGAACCCACACGGAGGTCCAAGGATTAGTCGCCTCGTACGATCAAGCTTGCCTGTGAGCTGTGGGACCATTCTTATCCTCCGGAACCCACACGGAGGTCCAAGGATTAGTCGCCTCGTACGATCAAGTTTGCCTGTGAGCTGTGGGACCATTCTTATCCTCCGGAACCCACACAGGGGCCCAAGGATTAGTCGCCTCGTACGATCAAGCTTGCCTGTGAGATGTGGGTTCACTCTTATTCTCCGGAACCCACACGGAGGCCCAAGGATTAGTCGCCTCGTACGATCAAGTTTGCCTGTGAGGTGAGGGCACATTCTTATCCCCCGGAACCCACACGGGGGGCGTCTTTTATAAAGTAGCCTAAGTATAACAGTATTCTTGTTATCTCTTAGGGTTACACTTTCTTGAAAAAAATGGCAGAAATTCTTCTACCGATTTAGGGTGACGCCCGACACGGAAATCAAACCTAAAATCGGTAGAAGATTTTCTGCCATTTTTAAGGAAAGTGTATCCCCAGGAAATAGCCAGAATACTCTCATTGTTTAAGTTTTGATTGGTTTTCTTTTATCTGATTGCAAATTTCTCAGATTTGGAGAACTACCTGCATTAAAACGAGCCAGTCAAATTGTATGATTAATGGACGGCAAAATTAGATGACCAGTCCATAACAGCAACAACTTTTAAAATCCAAAAAAACTTAAATTAATAACAAATACTAATGTTTAATCCAGCGTTGGAATAGAGTCTGCTCCGAAAAGATGCCTTTGGTTCCAGTTCTCTATAATATTATATTAACTTCTAGGTCTGACATGCGTGCTTAACTCATCTTCAAGGCGTCTAGCTATGGATGAAGCGTTGTCATTGCCTGTGAAGTACAGTTAAACGAGTTAGAGCAGAAAGTTGGCTTTCTCGGTCCATGTCATTATTGGATTCCATTCTACATCGCTTACTCCAAATCCAGATCCAACAACAAGGGGGGAGAAGTTATTATTTCCATACATAACGATGAATTCGTTGTTGTTAAAGGCACACTTGCCGCGAAAATCAGGAATATTGTTTACATTAAAAAAGAAAGTCCGTTTTCTGTATTTTTCCCAGACAATATAAGTTAGGAACTTTCTATTTTTACCAAAATTTAAAAGTTTGGACGTCACTTTGTATTTTTAATTTGAATTTGAATTGTTAGGTGCCCGTAACGTAAACAAACCACACTGCCTCCTATTGGCGATTTTATGTTTCAGTCGAGTGAGTAAACTAATGGCACAGCGTAATTTTACGTAGGCCTATTTATCTGAGAAATACAGACTGACGATCGGTTAACAGCGACTGGAAAAGCCTGCTGATTATTGTTTGAGTGTAAACCACAGATAAAAAGGCCTGAAATGAGGGTAATATAACACGAAAGTTGACCGACACTGATCAAGCTTCGATTCTTCGTTTGTTTTTCACCCCATTTCTACATTCTAAAGCTAACTAGACATGTTTTATGTGTCCTATGTGTAAGTTTAGTTGTATTAGTCGTAGTAAGCACATGTAAATTGGTTTTCTTAGCAAATTTAAACAGGCTACGGCGGCAAACGTATCTCTATCCTTCTCGATAGGCATAATCTATTGGCCTCCATGATGTCAACGTCTAAAAACGTATTCTGCTTGACGACTTTAACATCTATCTCTACAAAGCTGAACCACGCTAACCATGTTAAAACTTTAAATCCAAATATCTATATCCCGAAATAACAATAACATAGTAAACTGTTGCTCTACAAAACAGCTCCTTCAAATTAACATAGTGGAATGTCACTCTACAAACAACTTCTTCAAATCAACAAAGTGGAATGTCACTCTACAAACAGCTCCTTCAAATTAACATAGTGGAATGTCACTCTACAAACAGCTCCTTCAAATTAACATAGAGGAATGTCACTCTACAAACAACTTCTGCAAATTGACATAGTGGAATGTCACTCTACAAACAGCTCCTTCAAATTAACATAGTGGAATGTCACTCTACAAACAGCTCCTTCAAATTAACATAGAGGAATGTCACTCTACAAACAACTTCTTCAAATTAACATAAAAGAATATTACTCTACAAACAGCTCCTTCAAATTAACATAGAGGAATGTCACTCTACAAACAACTTCTTCAAATTGACATAGTGGAATGTCACTCTACAAACAGCTCCTTCAAATCAACATAGTGGAATGTCACTCTACAAACAGCTCCTTCAAATTAACATAGAGGAATGTCACTCTACAAACAGCTCCTTCAAATTAACATAGTGGAATGTCACTCTACAAACAACTTCTTCAAATTAACATAGAGGAATATTACTCTACAAACAGCTCCTTCAAATTAACATAGTGAAATGTCACTCTACAAACAGCTCCTTCAAATTAACATAGTGGAATGTTACTCTACAAACAACTTCTTCAAATTAACATAGTGGAATGTCACTCTACAAACAACTTCTTCAAATTGACATAGTGGAATGTCACTCTACAAACAGCTCCTTCAAATTAACATAGAGGAATGTCATTCTACAAACAGCTCCTTCAAATTAACATAGAGGAATGTCACTCTACAAACAACTTCTTCAAATTGACATAGTGGAATGTCACTCTACAAACAGCTCCTTCAAATCAACATAGTGGAATGTCACTCTACAAACAGCTCCTTCAAATTAACATAGAGGAATGTCACTCTACAAACAGCTCCTTCAAATTAACATAGTGGAATGTCACTCTACAAACAGCTCCTTCAAATTAACATAGAGGAATGTCACTCTACAAACAACTTCTTCAAATTAACATAGAGGAATATTACTCTACAAACAGCTCCTTCAAATTAACATAGTGAAATGTCACTCTACAAACAGCTCCTTCAAATTAACATAGTGGAATGTTACTCTACAAACAACTTCTTCAAATTAACATAGTGGAATGTCACTCTACAAACAACTTCTTCAAATTGACATAGTGGAATGTCACTCTACAAACAGCTCCTTTAAATTAACATAGAGGAATGTCACTCTACAAACAACTTCTGCAAATTGACATAGTGGAATGTCACTCTACAAACAGCTGCTTCAAATTAACATAGTGGAATGTCACTCTACAAACAGCTCCTTCAAATTAACATAGAGGAATGTCACTCTACAAACAACTTCTGCAAATTGACATAGTGGAATGTCACTCTACAAACAGCTCCTTCAAATTAACATAGTGGTATGTCACTCTACAACCAGCTCCTTCAAATCAACATAGTGGAATGTCACTCTACAAACAACTTCTTCAAATTAACATAGAGGAATGTCACTCTACAAACAGCTCCTTCAAATTAACATAGAGGAATGTCACTCTACAAACAGCTCCTTCAAATTAACATAGTGGAATGTCACTCTACAAACAACTTCTTCAAATTGACATAGTGGAATGTCACTTTACAAACAGCTCCTTCAAATTAACATAGAGGAATATTACTCTACAAACAGCTCCTTCAAATTAACATAGTGAAATGTCACTCTACAAACAGCTCCTTCAAATTAACATAGTGGAATATTACTCTACAAACAACTTCTTCAAATTAACATAGTGGAATGTCACTCTACAAACAACTTCTTCAAATTGACATAGTGGAATGTCACTCTACAAACAGCTCCTTCAAATTGACATAGTGGAATGTCACTCTACAAACAACTTCTTCAAATTAACATAGAGGAATGTTACTCTACAAACAGCTCCTTCAAATTAACATAGTGGAATGTCACTTTACAAACAGCTCTTTCAAATTAGCATAGTGGAATGTTACTCTACAAACAACTTCTTCAAATTAACATAGTGGAATGTTACTCTACAAACAACTTCTTCAAATTAACATAGAGGAATGTCACTCTACAAACAGCTCCCTCAAATTAACATAGTGGAATGTCACTCTACAAACAGCTCCTTCAAATTAACATAGTGGAATGTCACTCTACAAACAACTTCTTCTAATTAACATAGTGGAATGTTACTCTACAAACAACTTCTTCAAATTAACATAGTGGAATGTTACTCTACAAACAACTTCTTCAAATTAACATAGTGGAATGTCACTCTACAAACAGCTCCTTCAAAATAACATAGTGGAATGTCACTCTACAAACACCTTCTTCTAATTAACATAGTGGAATGTCACTCTACAAAAAACTTCTTCAAATTAACATAGAGGAATGTTACTCTACAATACCACTCTTTCAAATGAACATAGTTGACTGTTGCTCTACAAAACAGCTCCTTCAAATTAAGATAGTAAAATGTTGCTCTACAAAACAGCTCCTTCAAATTAAGATAGTACAATGTTGCTCTACAAAACAGCTCCTTCAAATTAAGATAGTAAAATGTTGCTCTACAAAACAGCTCCCTTAAACTAACATAGTACAATGTTGCTCTACAAAACAGCTCCTTCAGATTAAGATAGTACAATGTTGCTCTACAGAACAGCTCCTTCAAATTAAGATAGTAAAATGTTGCTCTACAAAACAACTCCTTCAGATTAACATAGTGAAAATCACATACAGAGAGGCATTCTTTTTCCTTGTATGCATAACCGCTTTTGACATCTTAAATACGTAGTTACCCAATCGAAACAAGTTAGCAAAGAATTGTAGTACAACACTTTAAATTATTCAACGTTTTTAGACTTCGTCATAAAAATATAAACGGTTTATAAAAATAACTTTGTTTTCAACTAGTTGTTGTAGAGAATATGGAAGCATAATAAAGTAGTAAGGAAACTCCGTAAAATGTCATGGTGTAATTTCAATATTTCGACTTTAATTAAGTAATTAAAGTCGAAATATTGAGATTACACCATAAATATTTACGGAGTTCCCTTGCTACTTTATTGTGCTAAGTTGTTCAGTGGATCAAATAGAATATGAAAGCATTATATCTTTAATATATTTGTCTTTCAAAAACAAATTCTAAAATGTCCAATGTTAATCGTCTCAATTCTGACCCCCCACCGAAGGAAAAGAAACATACAGCTGAGCAACCCCAACACAATTTCTATAGACATTAACACTATACCCATTGGCTGTTCTCGATTTAACCAAAATGTATTATCATGTGATGTGATGGCAAATGTACATTCATTCAAAATTCAAGTATTTTCCTAAATAAAAAGAAGTAATTGCCACCTCAATATAAATTAAGAAATTAGTAATAGATCTATTACCCAGGTAATGGTATTTACGTAAAGAATTCTTACCAAAACATAAAATACAAAGGCAGAAAATGACTTACACTCGTTAATTGACGGAGAAGGCCATTCTGAAAACCGGTCATTGTATATTTTATATAGAAAAGATATGAGTGATTTATGATTTTATTTGCTATTTTTAGGTCAATCCGTTTGGGTTCAAGTGACTATTGATTTATTTAGAAATATAACTTAATGGTTGTATACATAAACATGTTTCCTTTGACGGGGATATTTAATAGCATGGCCTTAAATGTACTTACGGCTTGATATGACCAGAACAATTATCGCACTTTGTACAAAACCTCTTTCAGAGTTATGTTTTATACATGTAGCTGCCATTTTCCGTCTAGATTGCTCTCCTGGCGAGGGGGGAATTCAGATGAATTGAATGGTTCTCCCTAAAAATGCCAACAGTCATTTCGTTTGGAGAGTATCATTTCTGAGCACTGAATGGTTAATAGCATGTGAAAGTATACAATGATTCCCACTGAAGCGTCCAATGTCGGTTAAAAGGCCGGTAATCTCGATGTTATCAGCATTTGTTTTTGTTTCTGTGAACTGAGCCGTGACTTCCTCTTACAAAACGAATGCCCCAAATTGGCATTTCCGACTTGCTCCCGATTCACTCGTTACATTGTACGACGGCTTACCACCTCTGGGAAATATCTCACCTGGCAAGATATTCATAACGGCTATTGACTTACTGGTCACCCCTTGCAGTCAATATCCATTATAACATAACTGACAACAGCTTTGCTCTGCGTGCTAAAAAAATATCTGTTAACATGTCCGGAATAATTTCAGAAATAATTTACCATTTAGTTAAGAAGGCAGGTCTAACTATAGTCTATATTTATTCATTATTAATTTTACAGGCAAAATTGTAAAGAATCACACAGTAAAACGCCCGACCCAGGCAAACAATAATAATAGGAACAAATGTGTGAACATGAACGTTATGATGCGTTACCACAGTCAACCTATTATCATCGTTCTGCAATTTATTTCCGTGAATAGAAATGATCGTTGCCATGACAACTAACGTGTCAGGCATGGTTTAATTTATCCTGTTTAAATATTTACCCTTTAACTGATTGTATCACCTTTTTGTAAATACAGATACAATTTAATCGAAGCTATTCAGTTCATCTTTACAGGACCATCCCCATGATATGGACATTAAATGGCTGTAACTAACATAAATATAACCGTAACATGGATATCAAAACGACGCCTGACTTTCTTGAGTTTATATCTGTTATTTTGATTGCCATTAACCTTACATATACGTTGGATCTATGTTGTAATTTCAGTAACTTTTTTCAACGACTATCATTCTGTAACTGTCCAACTATCATCACGAGATAGTCACTATGTGATGACTGTCCAACTATCATCACGAGATAGTCACTATGTGATGACTGTCCAACTATCATCACGAGATAGTCACTATGTGATGACTGTCCAACTATCATCACGAGATAGTCACTATGTGATGACTGTCCAACTATCATCACGAGATAGTCCCTATGTGATGACTGTCCAACTATCATCACAAGATAGTCACTATGTGATGACTGTCCAACTATCATCACAAGATAGTCACTATGTGATGACTGTCCAGCTATCATCCCGAGATAGTCAATATGTGATGACTGTCCAACTATCATCACGAGATAGTCACTATGTGATGACTGTCCAACTATCATCCCGAGATAGTCACTATGTGATGACTGTCCAACTATCATCACGAGATAGTCACTATGTGATGACTGTCCAACTATCATCACGAGATAGTCCCTATGTGATGACTGTCCAACTATCATCACAAGATAGTCACTATGTGATGACTGTCCAGCTATCATCACGAGATAGTCACTATGTGATGACTGTCCAACTATCATCCCGAGATAGTCACTATGTGATGACTGTCCAACTATCATCACGAGATAGTCACTATGTGATGACTGTCCAACTATCATCACGAGATAGTCCCTATGTGATGACTGTCCAACTATCATCACGAGATAGTCACTATGTGATGACTGTCCAACTATCATCACGAGATAGTCCCTATGTGATGACTGTCCAACTATCATCACAAGATAGTCACTATGTGATGACTGTCCAGCTATCATCACGAGATAGTCCCTATGTGATGACTGTCCAACTATCATCACGAGATAGTCACTATGTGATGACTGTCCAACTATCATCACGAGATAGTCACTATGTGATGACTGTCCAACTATCATCCCGAGATAGTCACTATGTGATGACTGTCCAACTATCATCACGAGATAGTCACTATGTGATGACTGTCCAGCTATCATCACGAGATAGTCACTATGTGATGACTGTCCAACTATCATCACGAGATAGTCACTATGTGATGACTGTCCAACTATCATCACGAGATAGTCCCTATGTGATGACTGTCCAACTATCATCACAAGATAGTCCCTATGTGATGACTGTCCAACTATCATCACGAGATAGTCACAATGTGATAACTGTCCAGCTATCATCACGAGATAGTCACTATGTGATGACTGTCCAACTATCATCCCGAGATAGTCACTATGTGATGACTGTCCAGCTATCATCACAAGATAGTCACTATGTGATGACTGTCCAACTATCATCACAAGATAGTCACTATGTGATGACTGTCCAACTATCATCACAAGATAGTCACTATGTGATGACTGTCCAACTATCATCACAAGATAGTCACTATGTGATGACTGTCCAACTATCATCACAAGATAGTCACTATGTGATGACTGTCCAACTATCATCACAAGATAGTCACTATGTGATGACTGTCCAACTATCATCACGAGATAGTCACTATGTGATGACGGTCCAACTATCATCACGAGATAGTCACTATGTGATGACTGTCCAACTATCATCACGAGATAGTCACTATGTGATGACTGTCCAACTATCATCACGAGATAGTCCCTATGTGATGACTGTCCAACTATCATCACGAGATAGTCACTATGTGATGACTGTCCAACTATCATCACGAGATAGTCCCTATATGATGACTGTCCAACTATCATCACGAGATAGTCACTATGTGATGATTGTCCAACTATCATCACGAGATAGTCACTATGTGATGACTGTCCAACTATCATCACGAGATAGTCACTGTGATGACTGTCCAACTATCATCACGAGATAGTCACTATGTGATGACTGTCCAACTATCATCACGAGATAGTCACTATGTGATGACTGTCCAGCTATCATCACGAGATAGTCCCTATGTGATGACTGTCCAACTATCATCACGAGATAGTCACTATGTGATGACTGTCCAACTATCATCACGAGATAGTCACTATGTGATGACTGTCCAACTATCATCACGAGATAGTCACTATGTGATGACTGTCCAACTATCATCACGAGATAGTCCCTATGTGATGACTGTCCAACTATCATCACGAGATAGTCACTATGTGATGACTGTCCAACTATCATCACGAGATAGTCATTATGTGATGACTGTCCAACTATCATCACGAGATAGTCACTATGTGATGACTGTCCAACTATCATCACGAGATAGTCACTATGTGATGACTGTCCAACTATCATCACGAGATAGTCACTATGTGATGACTGTCCAACTATCATCACGAGATAGTCCCTATGTGATGACTGTCCAACTATCATCACGAGATAGTCACTATGTGATGACTGTCCAGCTATCATCACGAGATAGTCACTATGTGATGACTGTCCAACTATCATCACGAGATAGTCACTATGTGATGACTGTCCAGCTATCATCACGAGATAGTCCCTATGTGATGACTGTCCAACTATCATCACGAGATAGTCACTATGTGATGACTGTCCAACTATCATCACGAGATAGTCACTATGTGATGACATAGTTTCTATGAGGCTTGCCTCAGCGGGTAGACTATGGAACCATACATATCTTATAATAACTAGATTGGCTAATGACAAGCGACTTCCGGCAAGTAAGTCCGCCATCTTGCTATGATACGAACGAGGTTCGTTTATATTCTTAAATTATATATTATTATACAACCCAGAGGATAACTTATATCTCGTCCAATAACCAGAGTTACGCAATACAATTCACGAGCTGCGCCCAACCCCCATAAATCATACAATAGCCCGTGTAGACGAACGTATCATGAATAAAACTAAATAAACTACCAATAAAGTGAATCGTAATAAGTCCAAACAACACAACTCCTCATTCAGTATTTTCAATATATATATAATTAATTAACAATGGATATAAAATATATGTCTACTTACAAATCAGACGTGTACAGTTGACTCTCCAGGGCGGCTTTTTGTAATCGCATTAACTACACTAATTATACTCTATGAAATGCCGAAATTCACAATTTACCCACAATTACGTTAGTTTTCTGTTCTAAGTAAACTCCTTATAGCTATTGAATCTTTGTTACTAATTTGTTCCCAGTCTATCAAAATCATATTTGGTTCAATACTTTGTGACTATAACTCTGCATCTCTTAACACTAGTTCTCTAAGTTCTTAATTCATTCCTATACTTCTTTTTTCTTTCCTCCTTTTCTTCTCTCTCGTTTTTCTCCCGTGGTTGTTCTCTCTGCTGGTTGTCCTCGCCTAATTTAAATCTACCTCCTCTCTTATAACCCTAAAAAGATCTAACTAGATGCCCAATAAAGTCTCAGCCCAAAATTATTGACCAATAAAATTAAGCCGCCATAAAGATGTCACCCATGCATGTCTAAGTTCCAGGACGGCAAGCCCATCCAGAAACTCAATCTGTCACACAAACTTGAAACCGGTTCTAACATACAATTACTAATCGACTTGTTCAATCGCAAATATTAGAGTTCAAATATTGCTCTCGTAACAGATAATTGATTTTTGACTTGCGAGAACAAGTTGTTTTCTAGTCTAATGAAAACTTTTCTGCAATTCTTTCGAGAATGGGATGGACTTCAAGCGGTAGGTGCTGTATGAAATTCCTCGCCCATCAAGACAAACGTTTTTTGTTTGCTTTAGTATGGCCTACATCTCGACTACTGTGCAAAAAATGCAACGTACAAGTAAATGTGATGCCCGTCAACTAGCAAGATGGCGGACTATTGTGCCGTTTTCTATTGTTCTATGACTGATCCCAAGAACCCCGTATTTTGTTCTCAGTTTGCCTTACATTGGCGACATTTTCATTATGTGGCACCACGCATTGATAGATATTCAATTATTGATGGTTTAATTCAATTGATTCCAATAGTTCAGTCATCTGTTAGCGTCTTGGATGTGAGTATTTATACAACAAATATCAAGCCAAGGGTTATTTTGATCATAAGATTTTTTTCAAACCTAAAGATCAGTTCCCTCATGTCAAATGTTCCCTTTCTTCGTTGACATTCAAAGTTAACGTTAAACCCATATTCTTAGATTCCAGCGAAAATGCAGCTTCCGGCCATCTTTCTATCAAGCCTGTATACTTTTATTTCTGTAACCAAGGCAGTGTTTAACTCGATATCTTCCGGTCATCTTTCAATCAAGCCTGTATACTTTTATTCCTGCAACCCAGGCGGTGTTCTACTCGATATCCGCCGGTCATCTTTCAATCAAGCCTGTATACTTTTATTCCTGCAACACAGGTGGTGTTCTACTCGATATATTCCGGCCGACTTTCCATCAAGCCTGTACACTTTTATTTCTGCAACCCAGTTGGTGTTCTACTCGATATCTTCCGATCATATTTCCATCCAACCTGAATACTTTTAGTCCTGCAACCCAGGCAGTGTTCTACTCGATATCTTCGGTCATCTTTCCGTCAAGCCTCTACACTTTTATTCCTGCAACACAGGCGGTGTTCTATTCGATATCTTCGGTCATCTTTCCGTCAAGCCTGTATACTTTTATTCCTGCAACCCAGGCAGTGTTCTACTCGATATCTTCGGTCATCTTTCCGTCAAGCCTGTATACTTTTATTCCTGCAACCCAGGCGGTGTTCTACTCGATATCTTCGGTCATCTTTCCGTCAAGCCTGTATACTTTTATTTCTGCAACACAGGCGGTATTTTACTCAATATCTTCCATTGTTCTGTCCATCAAGCCTGTATATGTATATTCCTGCAACTCAGGCAGTGTTCTACTTGATATCTTCGGTCATCTTTCCATCAAGCCTGTACACTTGTATTCCTGCATCCCAGGCAGTGTTCTACTCGACATCTTCCGGTCATCTTTCCATCAAGCCTGTATACTTTTATTTCTGCAACCCAGTTGGTGTTCTACTCGATATCTTCCGATCATATTTCCATCCAACCTGAATACTTTTAGTCCTGCAACCCAGGCAGTGTTCTACTCGATATCTTCGGTCATCTTTCCGTCAAGCCTCTACACTTTTATTCCTGCAACACAGGCGGTGTTCTACTCGATATCTTCGGTCATCTTTCCGTCAAGCCTGTATACTTTTATTCCTGCAACCCAGGCAGTGTTCTACTCGATATCTTCGGTCATCTTTCCGTCAAGCCTGTATACTTTTATTCCTGCAACCCAGGCGGTGTTCTACTCGATATCTTCGGTCATCTTTCCGTAAAGCCTGTATACTTTTATTCCTGCAACACAGGCGGTATTTTACTCAATATCTTCCATTGTTCTGTCCATCAAGCCTGTATATGTATATTCCTGCAACTCAGGCAGTGTTCTACTTGATATCTTCGGTCATCTTTCCATCAAGCCTGTACACTTGTATTCCTGCATCCCAGGCAGTGTTCTACTCGATATTTTCCAGGCATCTTTCCATCAAGCCTGTATACTGTTATTCCTGCAACCCAGGCAGTGTTCTACTCGATATCTTCCGTTCATCTTTCCATTAACATGGGAGCTGTGTCAATTACGTTACCTGCAATGGGAGCTGTGTCAATTACGTTACCAGAGGGGTACTAAATGCCCGCTGTAGTATCTATCAGTCAACTACCTCCTCTTTTTAGGAGGCCGGTTGGCTGAATGGATAAGGCAGCCGGCATTTAGTGCTGGCGATAGGTGCCATACTCTGGGGCCAGGATTCGATTCCCGATTCGGGCGTCACCCAAAAATCGGTGGAGGAATTTCTGCCATATTTTCAAGAAAGTGTGATCCCAAAATAACGAGAATATCAGTCCATTAAGTCTGTATACCTGCAATCCAGGCGAGGTTCTACTCGATACCTTCCGGTCATCTTTCCATCAAGCCCGTACACTTTTATTTCTGCTACCCAGGCGATATTCTATTCGATATCTTCTGGTCATCTTTCCATCAAGCCTGTATACTTTTATTCCTGTAACCCAGGCGGTGTTCAACTCGATATTTTCCGGTCATCTTTCAATCAAGCCTGTATACTTTTATTTCTGCAACCCAGGCGGTGTTCTAGTCGATATCTTCCGGCCATCTTTTCATCAAGCCTGTATACTTTTATTTCTGTAACCCAGGTTGTGTTCTACTCGATATCTTCCGGTTATCTTTCCATCAAGCCTGTATACTTTTATTACTGCATTACTGTTCTACTCGATATCTTCCGGTCATCTTTCCATCAAGCCTGTATATTTTTATTCCTGCAACCCAGGCAGTGTTCTACTCGACATCTTCCGGTCATCTTTACACCAAGCCTGTATACTTTTATTTCTGTAACCCAGGCGGTGTTCTACTCGATATCTTCCGGTCATCTTTTCACCAAGCCTGTATATTTTTATTCCTGCAACCCAGGCAGTGTTCTACTCAATATCTTTCGGTCATCTTTTCATCAAGCCTGTATACTTTTATTCCTGCAACCCAGGCAATGTTCTACTCGATATCTTCCGGTCATCTTTCCATCAAGCCTGTAAACTTTTATTCCTGCAACCCAGGCGGTGTTCTACCCGATGTCTTCCGGTCATCTTTTCATCAAGCCTGTACACTTTTATTCCTGCAACCCAGGCAGTGTTCTACCCGATGTCTTCCGGTCATCTTTTCATCAAGCCTGTATACTTTTATTCTTGCAACCTACGCGGTGTTCTACTCGATATATTTCAATCATCTTTCCATTAAGCCTGTATATTTTTATTCCTGCAACCTAGGCGGTGTTCTACTCGATATCTTCCTTATATTAAACATACATGTAGCACATTAGAACAGCTCGGAAAAGGAGTGGGTTGCTTTTGAATGCAAACCTTATACTATTGGGGTTTGAACTAAGCTTCTAATGTTGAGGAAATTTGCTATACGCAATTTGCTGTACAATTTACTTAAAGATGTATGGGTTGCCAAAATAAGGATTGACTTTCAAATAAAACATATTGATAAACATATAAAATGAATCGAAAGTATGTGCAAATAGACCGGCTTTATAAGCGCATTGTGGATGTTCTTGGGCTTATAAGAGCATCTAAACGTATATCTGCAAGATTTGTATCATGAGAAGGTTTTATTTTGTACTTTTTGATAAATGGTATCTGCATGGCTTTTTGTTTTTCAATGAAATTATCCCTGTATTTGGCAGCTTAGACCACCAAATGTCTCGACTCCAAAATACGACGGTCAGTATATAACAAAATAGTCATTTTCAGAAACCTGGACTAATCAAGAGACGATCGATAATGAAGTTTTGTTTAAAGGGGGTAAGCTTATCCTCTATTGAAATAATCTTTCATTTTTAAATTAACTATCTCAAATCTGAATATGACTGAAACTAATCATATTGCCATTGATTGTTGTAGTTGTACAGCAGATGTCAATCGATACGTAGGTCTGGCGAGGTCATCGACGAGGCAAAAAAAGCGCTGCAGTGAATAACTTTCTGAGTAAAGAAAATCGTTAGTTTTCATAGAAAAGCCTAAAATTGGAGGAAATACGATTTCTAATCGTTTTACTAAACCAAATTTCGTTAATTCGTGGAAAATGCCGCAGTTTCGCATCTATTTATAGTGGAGCGCTTGTGGGTGCATCTGCCAAATTGTATACGGAAACTACAGTATATCATACTCAAACTCAAACTGTGTTGTTAAAACCGTGTAGGGTCAGGGGGGTATTTCATAAACCACATATAGTCGACTACGGTTCGATAGTCGACTAAGCGGTAATGTTAAAGCAGTGCTATTCTAGTCGGCTAGGTCAGTTTAGCCGTCTAAACCTGTTTATGAAATACCCCCCCTGATGTCATGGCAGTGTCACCAGGGAGGTATTTCATAAACAGGTTTAGACGGCTAAACTGACCTAGCCGACTAGAATAGCACTGCTTTAACATTACTGCTTAGTCGACTATCTGACGGTAGTCGGCTATATGTGGTTTATGAAATACCCCCCTGGGGCTAAGCGAATGTCAAGAGCTACGATGACGTCACGGAAGATTTTGATTCAAGACAATTCAAGGGTGATAATTTATGAATAATGTTTTATTCTTCCGACAAAAATCACGTTTAAAAACATTTTAACGACTGAATTATTTACCTCCACTTGATAACTCTGTATCAGTTTTTTCGACAAATAAACCCATTTTAAAACCTTGACTTGATCTTTAATTTCTGTAGGTATGTGGAATAGCTGTCATTGGAATGTTGTGGTCTCACACACCAAACCTCTTATCGAGGTGGCATTGAACAAGAATCAATCAAATGGTTTGCCTTTCCTAAGACGATAACACAAATAATCCGCCCATAACATCATTGGCTTTATCATTACCACTGTTTATGACTGGTAAATATTTAGCAGGGTTAATATTAGCAGGATGCGCTTGGTGCACGTGTCACCTGCATCTAGTCGTATCTCACATGGGTCGGGGAATGTATACTTCAAGTCCCAGTCAAGTATTTCCTGAATACTTATTTTTTCTAGACTACATCCCTTAAGTGAGAGCTGTTTATTTCTGCCGATAATTGTCCTGTTATTCTCGAATAAATAATAAGTAGGAATAGACTAGGTTTCGTTTAATTTCGTCCAACGTTATTGATTTTCAAGCATGGACTATTTAACTGGCACGCACAAAATACTGATCGAAAAGTATTGAAATGAATATTCTGTAAGGAGAATATATTGTCCTTGTGATGCTTTGCTATAGTTTTCTTTTTTAAGCCAATGCACTATCTTTACAGTTGAAGTTCAATGTAAATGACCATGTCGTCTGCATATCCAATGTTTCCTGAAAATAACAATAAGATTATATATTCATAGTTTTCTATATAGTCTGTGTAAATCCCAAGTTGTGTCAGACCTGGAATCCACTTCAACAACACATCAATAATTCTGATTTTGTCATCTCATGACACTCGTCAATAATTTATTCATTTTGGCGGGAAGAATCAAACATGTATCTGGTGGTTGTATCACATCGATTCTTCTACCCTTTCAATGACAATGCTTGTATTCACTTGAACAAGTTGGAATACCTTAATTTGATTGTTGCTGATTTCAAGTATAATTGGTACTATTAATGGACAAATACTGGCTGATACTGCGACAGGAGTGTCACTAAGGGATAGCAATAATTGATACTGCGACAGGAGTGTCACTTAGGGATAACAATAATTGATACTGCGACAGGAATGTCACTAAGGGATAACAATAATTGATACTGCGACAGGAATGTCACTAAGGGATAACAATAATTGATACTGCGACAGGAATGTCACTAAGGGATAGCAATAATTGATACTGCGACAGGAATGTTACTAAGGGATAACAATAATTGATACTGCGACAGGAATGTCACTAAGGAATAGCTATAATTGATACTGCGACAGGAATGTTACTAAGGGATAACAATAATTGATACTGCGACAGGAATGTCACTAAGGGATAACAATAATTGATACTGCGACAGGAGTGTCACTAAGGGATAACAATAATTGATACTGCGACAGGAGTGTCACTAAGGGATAACAATAATTGATACTGCGACAGGAATGTCACTAAGGGATAACAATAATTGATACTGCGACAGGAATGTCACTAAGGGATAACAATAATTGATACTGCGACAGGAATGTCACTAAGGGATAACAATAATTGATACTGCGACAGGAATGTCACTAAGGGATAACAATAATTGATACTGCGACAGGAATGTCACTAAGGGATAACAATAATTGATACTGCGACAGGAATGTCACTAAGGGATAACAATAATTGAAACTGCGACAGGAGTGTCACTAAGGGATAACAATAATTGATACTGAGATAGGAATGTCACTAAGGGATAACAATAATTGATACTGCGACAGGAATGTCACTAAGGGATAGCAATAATTGATACTGCGAGAGGAATGTCACTAAGGGATAACAATAATTGATACTGCGACAGGAGTGTTACTAAGTGGTAACAATAATTGATACTGCGACAGGAGTGTCACTAAGGGATAACAATAATTGATACTGCGACAGGAATGTCACTAAGGGGTAACAATAATTGATACTGCGACAGGAATGTCACTAAGGGATAACAATAATTGATACTGCGACAGGAGTGTTACTAAGGGGTAACAATAATTGATACTGCGACAGGAATGTCACTAAGGGATAACAATAATTGATACTGCGACAGGAATGTCACTAAGGGATAACAATAATTGATACTGCGACAGGAGTGTCACTAAGGGATAACAATAATTGATACTGAGATAGGAATGTCACTAAGGGATAACAATAATTGATACTGTGACAGGAATGTCACTAAGGGATAGCAATAATTGATACTGCGAGAGGAATGTCACTAAGGGATAACAATAATTGATACTGCGACAGGAGTGTTACTAAGTGGTAACAATAATTGATACTGCGACAGGAATGTCACTAAGGGATAACAATAATTGATACTGCGACAGGAGTGTCACTAAGGGATAACAATAATTGATACTGCGACAGGAGTGTCACTAAGGGATAACAATAATTGATACTGCGACAGGAATGTCACTAAGGGGTAACAATAATTGATACTGCGACAGGAATGTCACTAAGGGATAACAATAATTGATACTGCGACAGGAGTGTTACTAAGGGGTAACAATAATTGATACTGCGACAGGAATGTCACTAAGGGATAACAATAATTGATACTGCGACAGGAATGTCACTAAGGGATAACAATAATTGATACTGCGACAGGAATGTCACTAAGGGATAACAATAATTGATACTGCGACAGGAGTGTCACTAAGGGATAGCAATAATTGATACTGCGACAGGAATGTCACTAAGGGATAACAAAAATTGATACTGCGACAGGAGTGTCACTAAGGGATAACAATAATTGATACTGCGATAGTCACTAAGGGATAACAAAAATTGATACTGCGACAGGAGTGTCACTAAGGGATAACAATAATTGATACTGCGACAGGAATGTCACTAAGGGATAACAATAATTGATACTGCGACAGGAATGTCACTAAAGGATAGCAATAATTGACACTGCGACAGGAGTGTCACTAAGGGATAACAATAATTGATACTGCGACAGGAATGTCACTAAGGGATAGCAATAATTGATACTGCGAGAGGAATGTCACTAAGGGATAACAATAATTGATACTGCGACAGGAATGTCACTAAGGGATAGCAATAATTGATACTGCGACAGGAATGTCACTAATGGATAACAATAATTGATACTGCGACAGGAATGTCACTAAGGGATAACAATAATTGATACTGCGACAGGAATGTCACTAATGGATAGCAATAATTGATACTGCGACAGGAATGTCACTAAGGGATAGCAATAATTGATACTGCGACAGGAATGTCACTAAGGGATAACAATAATTGATACTGCGACAGGAATGTCACTAATGGATAACAATAATTGATACTGCGACAGGAATGTCACTAAGGGATAACAATAATTGATACTGCGACAGGAATGTCACTAATGGATAACAATAATTGATACTGCGACAGGAATGTCACTATAAAGGGATAACAATAATTGATACTGCGACAGGAATGTCACTAAGGGATAGCAATAATTGATACTGCGACAGGAATGTCACTAAGGGATAACAATAATTGATACTGCGACAGGAGTGTCACTAAGGGATAACAATAATTGATACTGCGATAGGAATGTCACTAAGGGATAACAATAATTGATACTGCGACAGGAATGTCACTAAGGGATAACAATAATTGATACTGCGACAGGAATGTCACTAAGGGATAACAATAATTGATACTGCGACAGGAGTGTCACTAAGGGATAACAATAATTGATACTGCGACAGGAGTGTCACTAAGGGATAACAATAATTGATACTGCGACAGGAATGTCACTAAGGGATAACAATAATTGATACTGCGACAGGAATGTCACTAAGGGATAACAATAATTTATACTGCGACAGGAGTGTCACTAAGGGATAACAATAATTGATACTGCGACAGGAATGTCACTAAGGGATAACAATAATTGATACTGCGACAGGAGTGTCACTAAGGGATAACAATAATTGATACTGCGACAGGAATGTCACTAAGGGATAACAATAATTGATACTGCGACAGGAATGTCACTAAGGGATAACAATAATTGATACTGCGACAGGAATGTCACTAAGGGATAACAATAATTGATACTGCGACAGGAATGTCACTAAGGGATAACAATAATTGATACTGCGACAGGAGTGTCACTAAGGGATAACAACAATTGATACTGCGACAGGAGTGTCACTAAGGGATATAAAATAATTGATACTGCGACAGGAGTGTCACTAAGGGATAACAATAATTGATACTGCGACAGGAATGTCACTAAGGGATAACAATAATTGATACTGCGACAGGAATGTCACTAAGGGATAACAATAATTGATACTGCGACAGGAATGTCACTAAGGGATAGCAATAATTGATACTGCGACAGGAGTGTCACTGAGGGATAACAATAATTGATACTGCGACAGGAATGTCACTAAGGGATAGCAATAATTGATACTGCGACAGGAGTGTCACTAAGGGGTAACAATAATTGATACTGCGACAGGAATGTCACTAAGGGATAGCAATAATTGATACTGCGACAGGAATGTCACTAAGGGATAACAATAATTGATACTGCGACAGGAATGTCACTAAAGGATAGCAATAATTGATACTGCGACAGGAATGTCACTAATGGATAGCAATAATTGATACTGCGACAGGAATGTCACTAAGAGATAGCAATAATTGATACTGCGACAGGAATGTCACTAAGGGATAACAATAATTGATACTGCGACAGGAGTGTCACTAAGGGATAACAATAATTGATACTGCGACAGGAATGTCACTAAAGGATAGCAATAATTGATACTGCGACAGGAATGTCACTAAAGGATGGCAATAATTGATACTGCGACAGGAATGTCATTAAGAGATAACAATAATTGATACTGCGACAGGAGTGTCACTAAGGGATAACAATAATTGATACTGCGACAGGAATGTCACTAAGGGATAGCAATAATTGATACTGCGACAGGAATGTCACTAAAGGATAGCAATAATTGATACTGCGACAGGAATGTCACTAAGAGATAACAATAATTGATACTGCGACAGGAGTGTCACTAAGGGATAACAATAATTGATACTGCGACAGGAGTGTCACTAAGGGATAACAATAATTGATACTGCGACAGGAATGTCACTAAAGGATAGCAATAATTGATACTGCGACAGGAATGTCACTAAGAGATAACAATAATTGATACTGCGACAGGAATGTCACTAAGAGATAACAATAATTGATACTGCGACAGGAATGTCACTAAGGGATAACAATAATTGATACTGCGACAGGAGTGTCACTAAGGGATAACAATAATTGATACTGCGACAGGAGTGTCACTAAGGGATAACAATAATTGATACTGCGACAGGAATGTCACTAAGGGATAACAATAATTGATACTGCGACAGGAATGTCACTAAGGGATAACAATAATTGATACTGCGACAGGAATGTCACTAAGGGATAACAATAATTGATACTGCGACAGGAATGTCACTAAAGGATAGCAATAATTGACACTGCGACAGGAATGTCACTAAGGGATAACAATAATTGATACTGCGACAGGAATGTCACTAAGGGATAGCAATAATTGATACTGCGACAGGAATGTCACTAAGGGATAGCAATAATTGATACTGCGACAGGAATGTCACTAAGGGATAACAATAATTGATACTGCGACAGGAGTGTCACTAAGGGATAACAATAATTGATACTGCGACAGGAATGTCACTAAAGGATAGCAATAATTGATACTGCGACAGGAATGTCACTAAAGGATAGCAATAATTGATACTGCGACAGGAATGTCACTAAGGGATAACAATAATTGATACTGCGACAGGAATGTCACTAAAGGATAGCAATAATTGATACTGCGACAGGAATGTCACTAAAGGATAGCAATAATTGATACTGCGACAGGAATCTCACTAAGAGATAACAATAATTGATACTGCGACAGGAATGTCACTAAGAGATAACAATAATTGATACTGCGACAGGAATGTCACTAAGGGATAACAATAATTGATACTGCGACAGGAGTGTCACTAAGGGATAACAATAATTGATACTGCGACAGGAGTGTCACTAAGGGATAACAATAATTGATACTGCGACAGGAATGTCACTAAGGGATAACAATAATTGATACTGCGACAGGAATGTCACTAAGGGATAACAATAATTGATACTGCGACAGGAATGTCACTAAGGGATAACAATAATTGATACTGCGACAGGAATCTCACTAAGAGATAACAATAATTGATACTGCGACAGGAATGTCACTAAGAGATAACAATAATTGATACTGCGACAGGAATGTCACTAAGGGATAACAATAATTGATACTGCGACAGGAGTGTCACTAAGGGATAACAATAATTGATACTGCGACAGGAGTGTCACTAAGGGATAACAATAATTGATACTGCGACAGGAATGTCACTAAGGGATAACAATAATTGATACTGCGACAGGAATGTCACTAAGGGATAACAATAATTGATACTGCGACAGGAATGTCACTAAGGGATAACAATAATTGATACTGCGACAGGAATGTCACTAAGGGATAGCAATAATTGATACTGCGACAGGAATGTCACTAAGGGATAACAATAATTGATACTGAGACAGGAGTGTCACTAAGGGATAACAATAATTGATACTGAGACAGGAGTGTCACTAAGGGATAACAATAATTGATACTGCGACAGGAATGTCACTAAGGGATAGCAATAATTGATACTGCGACAGGAATGTCACTAAGGGATAACAATAATTGATACTGCGACAGGAATGTCACTAAGGGATAACAATAATTGATACTGCGACAGGAATGTCACTAAGGGATAACAATAATTGATACTGCGACAGGAATGTCACTAAGGGATAGCAATAATTGATACTGCGACAGGAATGTCACTAAGGGATAACAATAATTGATACTGAGACAGGAGTGTCACTAAGGGATAACAATAATTGATACTGAGACAGGAGTGTCACTAAGGGATAACAATAAGTGATACTGCGACAGGAGTGTCTCTAAGGGATAACAATAATTGATACTGCGACAGGGATGTTGTAAAGGGACAAGAGTATTTGATACTGAGAAATGACAATTTATCTGCTAAAACCCAACATAGATTAAAGATTAAATGTTATAATTGATTTTAAATGTCGAATGTACATGCGATGTTCCCAGATACCGGTAAAGTGTTGACAAACTAACTAACGTGCAACGTTTAACGTATAACAAACACTTGTGGTCTATATTTCCGTAAAGTGACATGAGCTGCTGACTTTTGGACTTTTTTTCTCCATAATTTTCAATCATCGTGAGAAGTTGAGCATTTGAAATACCTTGAAGCACTAAAATATTGACGTTGAGATAAAAGAATATCGACTGATTAAGACTGAAAATCTTTGCTAATAACGGAATGCCTGAGTACATTTTCGAGTCTTTGATGCTTATATAAACTATATTGAAGAGCATCTCCAAGATTGATATATAAAGGAAGTTCCTGTTTCGTCCAAAACCAACGAACAATGTCAACTAAATTGGCCCTATATATGGCAGCTCTTGTTACTTTAAACATTGTTAAAAAGCTTACAACATTGTTTTACGACATAAATATTACTTTACCGCTTAGCCAATTTTCCTTGACCACATCCCGGGCATAAAGAAACATGGGGTATTTAGGGAAGGTTCCCCAGGAACACGAATCCTTTTGGTCAACGGCAACCATCCAACCAAAGTCACCAGTGCAGCCTCCATATATGGAGTGGATAAAAAATGTCCTAGAGCTGAAACAATATGAAGAAAACCCTTCCTTCGATTCTGAGGACAATATATGAAACATGTTCTTGAAAATTCTTCAAGTTTGGACGTGATTAATTATTTGAAGATATATTTATCATTCATCCATGCAGTGTAACAAGCCAACTTTGACATGTGGCTCAAATTCGATATGATTAGTATGGATCTTTTGACAGCGCTATTGCCATCTCAGATTTAAATACATTTTGACGCCACCCAATATAACCTTTGCTGACCATAGCTTGATGGGAGGAATGCATAAAATGATCCGTCTATTTATGAATAATATGAATTGAAAATGACCAGCATACAGTATGTCAAACTTCCGTTGCATGAATTAACGAACAAGAGATTTCGCTTAAAACACATGCAATTTTAATCCACCCCTAAGCTCTTAAATAACCACGTGCCCCACCCCTTCCAAAACCCGTTTTAATATGTTTTTTTTTCTTCTATTGATGAAGAGATGGAAAGTAGCATAGCTATGGCTAACAATTGTTTATGCTGCAGTCCTATCGAATGCAGGAGATCTACGCCAAGGTGAATCTTATTCAACCTGAAGTTACAGTATAAGCTTACCCACTTTCTGTCGCCGAATTTATTTGAAAGGCACCTATTGTAGAGCTACCAATATCTGTCCATGGCGAAGTAATCATATTCGCTTGATTGAACCAAGATGTGACAAATGAAGGAATATTGATGGCAAACTCCAGAGAAACAACCGACAGTTGGTCTTTATACAAGTCAAGGCGCACCTAAAAATTGTGAAAAAGCAAATTGTGTTTATTGAGAAGATACCACCATATTGACTTGTTAGATAAAACACGTGTATATATCAAAGATATCAATAAATTAGATTATCAAGGATATCAACTGATTCAGTATGGTCTAGATAAGATCACATTGCACTTGATAGATAAAACACGTGTCTAAATTATCAAGGATATCAACTGATTCAGTATGGTCTAGATAAGATCACAATGCACTTGATAGATAAAACATGTGTCTAAATTATCAAGGATATCAACTGATTCAGTATGGTCTAGATAAGATCACAATGCACTTGATAGATAAAACACGTGTCTAAATTATCAAAGATATCAACTGATTCAGTGTGGTCTAGATAAGATCACATTACACTTGATAGATAAAACACGTGTCTAAATTATCAAGGATATCAACTGATTCAGTATGGTCTAGATAAGATCACAATGCACTTGATAGATAAAACACGTGTCTAAATTATCAAAGATATCAACTGATTCAGTATGGTCTAGATAATATCACATTACACTTGATAGATAAAACACGTGTCTAAATTATCAAAGATATCAACTGATTCAGTATGGTCTAGATAAGATCACAATGCACTTGATAGATAAAACACGTGTCTAAATTATCAAAGATATCAACTGATTCAGTATGGTCTAGATAAGATCACAATGCACTTGATAGATAAAACACGTGTCTAAATTATCAAGGATATCAACTGATTCAGTGTGGTCTAGATAAGATCACATTACACTTGATAGATAAAACACGTGTCTAAATTATCAAGGATATCAACTGATTCAGTATGGTCTAGATAAGATCACAATGCACTTGATAGATAAAACACGTGTCTAAATTATCAAGGATATCAACTGATTCAGTATGGTCTAGATAAGATCACAATGCACTTGATAGATAAAACACGTGTCTAAATTATCAAAGATATCAACTGATTCAGTATGGTCTAGATAAGATCCCATTGCACTTGATAGATAAAACACGTGTCTAAATTATCAAAAATATCAACTGATTCAGTATGGTCTAGATAAGATCACAATGCACTTGATAGATAAAACATGTGTCTAAATTATCAAGGATATCAACTGATTCAGTATGGTCTAGATAAGATCACATTACACTTGATAGATAAAACACGTGTCTAAATTATCAAAGATAATAACTGATTCAGTATGGTCTAGATAAGATCCCATTGCACTTGATAGATAAAACACGTGTCTAAATTATCAAAGATATCAACTGATTCAGTATGGTCTAGATAAGATCACACTACACTTGATAGATAAAACACGTGTCTAAATTATCAAAGATATCAACTGATTCAGTATGGTCTAGATAAGATCCCATTGCACTTGATAGATAAAACACGTGTCTAAATTATCAAGGATATCAACTGATTCAGTATGGTCTAGATAAGATCACATTACACTTGATAGATAAAACACGTGTCTAAATTATCAAAGATATCAACTGATTCAGTATGGTCTAGATAAGATCACATTACACTTGATAGATAAAACACGTGTCTAAATTATCAAAGATATCAACTGATTCAGTATGGTCTAGATAAGATCCCATTGCACTTGATAGATAAAACACGTGTCTAAATTATCAAGGATATCAACTGATTCAGTATGGTCTAGATAAGATCACATTACACTTGATAGATAAAACACGTGTCTAAATTATCAAAGATATCAACTGATTCAGTATGGTCTAGATAAGATCCCATTGCACTTGATAGATAAAACACGTGTCTAAATTATCAAAGATATCAACTGATTCAGTATGGTATAGATAGGATCACAATGCACTTGATAGATAAAACACGTGTCTAAATTATCAAGGATATCACGACTTAGGGTTACCGTCCCACCGCTCTACCAACTGAGCTACCCGGCTCTGCTGGGAACGGTTCGCTTGTTAGATTCTCTTATTCACACAGAGCTTAAATCAAGCCCATTAAAATATGTATATTTAAATTTTCATACGTGATGAAGTCAGTTTCGAAAGCAAGCTGCAATCATCATCAGGGAAATTACTGAATTAGTAAATTAACCGACACTGATTGACCCGGAAAAAAATCCGGGCCAGGGTGAGAATCGAACTCACGACTTAGGGTTACCGTCCCACCGCTCTACCAACTTAGCTACCCGGCCCTGCTTTGAACGGTTCGCTTGTTAGATTCTCGTATACACACAGAGCTTCAATCAAGCCCATTAGAATAATAGTCGTGAGTTCGATTCTCACCCTGGCCCGGAATTTTTTCCGGGTCAATCCGGGTCAATCAGTTGGTTAGTAATAATTCAGTAATTTCCCTGATGATGATTGCAGCTTGTATGACTTTTATCTGTGATTTTTAGACTAAAATCCACACACATATACAGCTCCATGGGATTATTTTACTTCCAATTAAGCGTGGACAAATTGTTAAAAACAACCGTCGTTTCCCTAGGCTTTGGATACAATATTAAGCCAATGAAAAATTCTAGCTGAATCAATTTAGTCATACACAACAAAAGCAAGGACCAAGAAGATTCTGATCTTAAACTCATACCTCACGAATTTGATGTAAAACTCATACATGACAAAAGTTATTAAATAAGTGATTACAAGCTGCAATCATCATCAGGGAAATTACTGAATTATTACTAACCAACTGATTGACCCGGATTGACCCGGAAAAAATTCCGGGCCAGGGTGAGAATCGAACTCACGACTATTATTCTAATGGGCTTGATTGAAGCTCTGTGTGTATACGAGAATCTAACAAGCGAACCGTTCAAAGCAGGGCCGGGTAGCTAAGTTGGTAGAGCGGTGGGACGGTAACCCTAAGTCGTGAGTTCGATTCTCACCCTGGCCCGGATTTTTTTCCGGGTCAATCAGTGTCGGTTAATTTACGAATTCAGTAATTTCCCTGATGATGATTGCAGCTTGCTTTCGAAACTGACTTCATCACGTATGAAAATTTAAATATACATATTTTAATGGGCTTGATTTAAGCTCTGTGTGAATAAGAGAATCTAACAAGCGAACCGTTCCCAGCAGAGCCGGGTAGCTCAGTTGGTAGAGCGGTGGGACGGTAACCCTAAGTCGTGAGTTCGATTCTCACCCTGGCCCGGAAATTTTTCCGGGTCAATCAGTGTCGGTTAATTAAGTAATTACCGTGAAGCAAAGATAATTCAATAATCTGCATTCGGATGTTCTTGTCTGTCACCACACTGTGCCACAACCAATCCTATGCTGCCTACCTCAGAAATATTAAGACAACTCCAGTCTTCAACAATCGGATTCTTGTAATAGGTGTTCAGGAGTGAGCTGAGGTTGAAGGCTGATTCGTCCAATCGCACTGGGGCATTCAGCCAAGCATCCAAAACAGATTGGCCGGATTTAGCGGACACGCGAAATACTGGGAAAAACACTCTTGCTGGAAAAGACAGTTTGGACATGTTTGCAAAATATGAAATCACATGGTTAAGTCAGAGGACGAAAACGATTTTTTTATCCCTCAAAATGTAACGGTTTGGGCAGTTTTGTTATTCGTTTGATGTATAGAGTGCAATTTGTTGCACAATTTGAGAAAAGCTTTAAATCTGTCATACCTTCAATGCAATCTTTACAGACGAACAAATGGTGATCCCAGGCGTGGAAAAGACCAAGTTCATCACACAAACCAAGGTTTTGCTATCCTAATACATAATTACGTTATTTTTTAGCACAAAATAGGATTAGCTACACTATGCATTATGTGTTGTAGATTGTCGTTTTTTTTTACTTAATTAATAAAATGTATAACTTATTATAAGTGATGTCCAAAATATGGCACACGTTTTAGTTTTTAAACCATAATCTATAAATTTAGACCAATATTTTTACGTTCTCCTGTTGATTCTATTGTAGTCCAAAATGTCAACAAATGTCTGTAGAGGATACAGTCCGGGTTTCAATGGATGATATTTTAACGGACAGCTTGTATTTCATTATCCTTTTCATTTCTGTTTATTTTTTTCATTCCATGTTTATTTCGTTTCTGTTTTCATTTTTAATTTCATTTCTGTTTTGCATAAACGTCAATGCTTTGCATTTTTGCAGTAAAAGTCGCACCGATCGGAATACGTGTAACTAATACCGCTCGGATTCAAAAGACATTAGGTGTTTTTAAGTTGGTGTTAGTGTTGGTGTAACACTTGGCACCTTTACTTAACACCAAATCCACACAACCTTATAGGTGTTGATGTTGACTCTGGATGATGGTGTTGTCATCGGAACACTTGGCTGAGAATAAAGTTAGTGTTTGTCTTGATTGATTGATTGATGTTTTACCCTGCACTCAGGATGTTGTGGCCAATGGTATTATAGATTTAACGTGTTGAAAGTTGGAAATGACAGAGCCTTGTTTGTATGATAATGTTGTTCACACGCAGAGGGTAAGTCCAGGATGGCTTCTCGTCAATTCTGTTGTTGGATTTATAGGTAATATACTGAGTGTTTCTTTCCATAAACGGTAGGATTGCCCTTGTTTTCAAAGAATACAGCTTTACACTTACCGTCTGCCAAATGAAATAGTTTCCACTCGTCCGTGATGGCGTTAAACCAAACTGTCTCAGACAAATTTAACATATCCCCAAGGAGAATACAATGTCTGTTTTCGTTGAAAGCTATTGCTTTACATGTTTCCAAATTACGACTACAACTAACTGCACATTGGTGAAGGGAAACGTTAACAAAATGTCCTTGTTCTGACCAAATAACGGAACTGAATTCATCGGTGATTCTGTAAAATGGCAAGGCTTCTTTAGTGCATATTGTGCCAAAACTTTCCCCTGGAAATATGACTACAACTAAAACGGTTATCCACAGATAATATGTTAACGTCATAATTGTACACCAGCCATTTGCAATTTGTAGATACATTTACCTCCTATGTTCGGAATACATGTATGAAGGTAAAGGCTCTATTAGATTATTTGTGAAACGAAAAGGATTTGTTCACTTTCTCTTCTATTTGCCTCAGTCAACTTGTGGATATAAGTGGTTTCTGAGGTGGTCAGCTGTTTTAACGGCGGAAACTCGGTGGAATTAGTGGACTAAATGTGCATTGTTCACTTTCATGTCACATTAAATAATTCATGAACGTAAATTCACTTGAGTATTCCGATATTCGCACCGTCTGTTTCACACATCATTACCAATCATCCAAATATCAATGATCGTGCTGATTTAACAACACTCTGAATAAAACATTCGTTAATAACCCTGAGATCCGATGACGTCATATCCACGCTTAACATAACCTTTGCTTTACCAAATAACTCGGTTCTGATCTTACCGAAGAGAGAGATCAATTATAAAGATTAAAAGGTCATGTTCTACATTATCTAAAGTCTCTTACTAAACTAGTCAGTGTATTTTAGAAAGTGAGAATATTAATATTCTCGTTATTTTTCGGGAGGACAGTTGGCTGTATGGATAAGCCAGCCGACATTTAGTGCTGGCTCCGGGTTCAATTCAATCCCGTTTCACCCAAAATCGGTAGAAGAATTTCTGCCATTTTTCAAGAAAGTGTAATGCCAAAAAATAATGAAAATACTATTATACTCACTTTCTAAAAGACACTAATTAAACTGAGACAACAAATTTCCTGTTACCCAGCGAAAGGTTAGAATTGGCTGGTATTTTACAATGAACTTCATAATAATGCAGATCAGTACCCTAGGTGTATTCAGTTTACATTGTCCGAGACGTGTAATCACATTCTGTGCGATGGGTTTTTGGGCTGAATAAGTAATGACAA
Source organism: Lepidochitona cinerea (assembly GCA_963971465.1). Taxonomy (NCBI): domain Eukaryota; kingdom Metazoa; phylum Mollusca; class Polyplacophora; order Chitonida; family Tonicellidae; genus Lepidochitona; species Lepidochitona cinerea. The sequence goes on from OZ020553.1 coordinate 53,227,345, forward strand.
TGCCTCAGAGATTCCGGTGCCAAGGCGGTCCCGGACCACCGCTTCTTGGGCATTTGTCAACTGAATGTAATTATAAAAAGAAGGAAGCGAATAATCATTTTTGTTTCCAGAAAATCTTCAGAACGCATCTCCGATTTCCTAGCGCCTCAGAGCTTACGGGGCCTAGGCGGCCCTGGACCTTCGCCTGTTGGGCTGTGATAGTTGCCCCCCCCCCCCCCCCCCCCCGTGATCCCTACTCTGGGACCAGGGTTCGATTCCCGTTTGGAGTTTCACCCAATAACAGTAGAAGGTATTCTGCAATTTTTCAGGAAAGTATAAGATCTGAATGGCACATAGACTCCTTCTGCCATCCCACCTCTCTCCCATTACACCATATTCAGGGCCTTGACGCCTTTTGACCCAGAGGTTACCATAGACAGCGCCCTCTCTCGGTTTGTCAGAAACCGTGGCTTGTCTTCTCTTCCTCGTATGAACCATTATGGGATGCATAAGAAAAAAGATGGCAAACGTTGTGACAACAGTACTTGATGGAGCAAACGTTACAGTTTCCGAATAACTCATATAGTTGAAAATGAGACAAGGAGCCTTGTTTGGAACGATTTGAGTCGAAATTTAGATATCGGAGTTGCGTACTCGGTAAAGCTTTTTTTAAGAACCATTGCACTCTCCGAACTGCGGTTACTGGGATTATCGATAGATCTGATAGTGCAGTAAGTGGAGAATGAATTGATTTTCAGATTTGAAATTGCGCAACCGTTGACAATTTCAAAATCTACCGCGCATAAACGTCACCTTATGTAGTGTAAGTAGACTGAAAGCGCCAGTGCCCTGAATATGGAGTAATGCGACCTTTTAGACTTCTGATAACACGAAATGACTAAAATGACTCTAAATAACATCTTATAGTTTTTGAGTTTGGTTGACCACAATATTGTGTTATGTCTGTTTGCTGTGTCAGTGTTCTGTATGCGGAGTGAAAGAAAAGAGCGATGGTATGAGAATCAAACAAACGACGAAAAGTGGGAGCTGTTTCTCAAAACATTTTTCGCTCTTCGTAAGTCCAACGTAAGGCCTAACTGCCATGGCGACATATACCTTCACCACAACGTTACGTCAAATGCATATTTACGTCTGGCGTATATGTGTTAAGAAACAGCCCCTTGGTCGGCGAAAAAAACAAAAGGCTGAAATAATAGACCTGGGCAAGGCCCTGGTCAAGCTGGGGAGGTACGTCGGACGCCGCACTATAATTTACAGTGTGAACACAATAATCAGTTACGAATACTGGCTGTTCAGCGAAAGCTTAGGATGATCAAATGGTCATACTCAAAACGTCAAAATCTCCAAATATTCACAATTTTAGAAAGCTGAACGACCGTGCTCATGTTCATCTAATCCTTCTAAAGCGACTCCTGTTCTAAATCAGTTTTTCCAGTGCTATCAAGCTAGCTAAAACTTTCTAAACTCAGACAACTGTTCCTGATAGCACACTTCTAGTTTTCCACCAGTTGTTTGCGTTTCAATTTCGTTTCCGGAGGCCTCCGTGGCTCAATAGATAGAGCGTTGGACGCTCAATCCGAATAGCCTTCCACCAATGGGTTGCGGGTTCGAATCCCACTCAGTTAAAAAAAAATTGGAAAATTTTCTGACTGGGTTTTCACGCTTGTTCGACCTATGTCGGATGGTTGCCAGTTACCACCGGAAGGTCGTGGGTTTCCTCCGGGCATGAAGCCCGTTTTCCTCCCACAATAAAACTGGCAACGCCGCCATATAAGTGCAATAATCTTGAGCGCGGCGTAAAACATCAATCTGTCACAATAACATGCGCAATTGAATATTTATGCTTTGTCTGTTTCGAGTAGTTTGTGGTTTATTGTATTGGCCTTCAATTATCTTCACTTTCATTTCCTCACATAATGTTTTATTCTTGTCCACCACTATTAACTAACTCTAAGCTAACATTTTGAGGTCAACATACACCAAGGACAGCTGACATGGTTTGCGAGTTTGTGTTTGGCATATTAGCATATTGTTCCCTATAAAGATCTGTTACTTGAAGATTTCGGCGCAGTCGAATCCTCAAATTTTGATGGAAAGCGCCAATACAAACAACCCCCCGCCATTTCGGCGCAGTCCCTCGCCACACAGACTGCCTTAAACAGTTTGTTCATTCTTCTTCAGTTCATCCAGTCCTGCATATGGCAACTAATAATGGATTTGTCACCAATAAATGTATAAAAGCTTAAAACAGTTTCCTTTTTCCTGACTCCAGTTTTAACCGCACGATCCCACCGTGACATATCAATCACTTTCTGTTCCTGCCATTTGGTCCTGTGTGCTCTCGATATCGTTTCTTCCTATGGGTTTTCTGTTATATTATAATTTGGAACTTTACGACTGGTTTTGTGTTTCAATGTAGCCTGCTCTCCCGCTACATGATACATAACCTGTTTGTTTAACCTGGAGGCTTAAATATCTTCTCATGCCATTTGAAAATATTCTCTATGTCAGAATAAATGGATTTACGCATGGGTGTGCCGACATTATCACCAAGCAACATTTCTACCCACGACATCCCCCCCCCCCCACCCCGGTGACATTTTCACTCGGCGACAATAACTTTATAATGTGTGTGTGTACTCGGACAATCCGACAGCCTACCTTCCTTTTTCTTTCTGCAAAACCGCGCGTCCAATAAACAGTGGAGCCTCAATCACTTTCGATTTGCCATCGATTTCGACTTGTATAATCAGATTTTAAGTGTCCCAGTATTTGAATCTAAGTGAGCAAAAAAAAGAACCATTCTTAATCGTAGGTCTTCCAACTGGACGTTCCCAATTAACATTTAAAAAATTAGTCGATCGGCGTGTTAACTTCATAAGTCACTAAAACCAACAATCTGGGATAATTTCAGACGATTTGATCTAGCGAACAGTTGTGTTAAATGGACTATTGTATATAGTTTCTAACCTCGACTATAAATAATGCTATTTATAAAAGTCCCCTGGAAACCAAATTGTCTACTTCTGGTTTGAAGATCAGCCATTTTAAAAGTAGAAAATTCGCGATTAACCGCTGCGTTGTAATTATTTATATAGAATTGGATACTTATGCGAAATAATTAAGACATTTCACTAAATAAGCTGTTTGTGAACAACACGAGCGTGTACCGGTGTCTTTATCAACTGTAACTGGTTACAATCAACTTACTTCGTGTTGATGCCTTCATTTCTCAACCCACGTTTATACAGAGTTTAAACATTTCGTAGAATTCGACAGATACAAACACGCAGTTAAAAAGGTAGAAATACCGAGGTCGAAATGTCGCGGTTCTTCTCGCTTTTTGGCCTCGTGCTTTCAAGTTGTCAGCCGCTGGGTTTCGTGTTATTACCGCGATGTTTCAACCCTTCGACTTTTTAATAGGCGGATAACTCGAAACATTGCGGTTTAAACCACGGCGTTTTGACCTCCATCTTAACAATGGCTGAATTTTACCTTTTAATTTGTTCAAAAGATAAAATAACAATAGTGGTACCAAGGTGTTAGACATCATTAGGAATTGTAAATGAATTGACTATTGTATCTAGTTTAGGAATTTTCTAATATCATATGTTTAGTAGACTAGAAATTAGTAATCACAGTAGGTGACAATGTCATCCCAGCAGTGTTCCCTAACTAATAGAGACGTTAACTGCCAAATTACAATCAAGCGTCTTCAAATGACACGCATTAACATACATTTGCAGAGGTATAGAAATTTGACATATTCAAGCTTCAAGAAACATGATACATTTACATTTATTTCACCACATGACAAAAAATGACACAGCTACCTTTATCATATCAATGGTGGGAATAAAACCCCATAAGGCGCTTGGGTAGATTTACAAATTTATTTTGGTGTAAAATAACTAACTTCAACTTAATTTAAAGAAAATAATGAAAAAAACCAACAAAAAACATAGGCTTCACATGTTGCTTATGACGGGGTTTAGCCGGGCTTGGCCCAGAAACGTCTAAGAATATGCTTCTCTATATCAGAATTCATGTTTTTAACAGCAATCGGAAAAAAGGTCTTTAAAACGCCTCTTAAAATGACACGCATTAACATACATTTGCATAGCTATAAAACTTGACATATTCAAGCCTCGAGAGACATGATACATTTACATTTATTTCTCAACATGACAAAAATGACATAGCTACCATTTATCATATCAATGGCGGGAAAAAAACCCGGTTAGATTTACAAATTAATTAATTTTTGTCTTCTTGATAAGTGGTGATGTTTTTGGTATATAACGAAGCAACATTGATAGCTTTAACTTAATTTAAAAAAAAAATGAAATTAAACCCACAAAAACATAGGCTTCACATGTTGCTTATGATGAGGTTTAGCCGGGCCTGGCCCAGAAACGTTTAGGCGTAGTGAAATATAAGTGAAGAGAGGACGAGAGAAAACCTACGTTTATACCAAATGGCACCTTTCCATGTTCTACTTTAAAGTCTAAAGCATGGGCCCCAAGACACAAGCTACTGACATTTTCTTCACATTAAGCCACATCAACCGTTAATAAAATTCTAACATTTAAATAATCCTCTAGAGGGTAACCTGCTTATTTTGTCCTTTTAAATTGGCCACAACTATAAGCTAGGTGCTTTATACATGTTTTCTAATGCAATGAAATCTATCTTTTCAATGAAGCTGGTATGAACGCTTTTACTTAAAGGCACACTTGCCGCCGTAGCCTGTTTAAATTTGCTAAGAAAACCAATTTACATGAGCTTACTACGACTAATACCACTAAACTTAAACATAGGACACATAAAACATGTCTAGTTAGCTTTAGACTGTAAAAATGGGGTGAAAAACAAACGAAGAATCGAAGCCTGATTACAACAACAACGATCAGTGTCGGTCAACTTTCGTGTTGGATTACCCTCATTTCAGGCCTTTGTATCTGTGGTTTACACTCAAACAATTATCAGCAGGCTTTTCCAGTCGCTGTTAACCGATCGTCAGTCTGTATTTCTTAGATAAATAGGCCTACGTAAAATTACACTGTGCCGTTAGTTCACTCACTCGACTGAAACATAAAATCGCCAATAGGGGGCAGTTCGGTTTGTTTACGTTCCGGGTACGTAACAATTCAAATTCAAATTAAAAATACAAAGTGACGTCCAAACTTTTAAATTTTGGTAAAAATAGAAAGTTCCTAACTTATATTGTCTGGGAAAAATACAGAATACGGTCTTTCTTTTTTAATGTAAACAATATTCCTGATTTTCGCGGCAAGTGTGCCTTTAAGAAAAGTAAACATTGTTGTACGCACTTGTTCAATCCAATGATTAGTTTTTCTAAAATATGATACTTCCGTATGTGGGAGAGTTACTAGATAATCGCCGAAGGTTGGGGGTTTCCTCCGGGCAATGGGTCCGGTTTCCTCCCCCACTAAACCAGGCAACGCCGCCATATAAGTAAAATAATCTTGAGTACGGCTTAAAACACCAATCAATCAATCAATCAACCTAAAATATGAATAGTTTAACATGGGTAATCACTATCCTTTACTTCCCGCTATATGAAGTATCTACTTAAAACATCCTAAACTTGGTACATGGGCTATTGTTGATATTCGCTAACTAAGACATCACTAAAATCTGCTTTCCAATTGTTCCCATGGTAACTGCGCACCGTGGCCATTTGGCTACATCAGGTGGCAAAGGCAATTGAGTGGGATATATTACTTACCCATTATCAACTTTGAGCTGATGCCCAAGAATGACACAAAAGGCAAGGAAACATGAATATTATGTCTGAACAACTTTTATATCCATTTCTATATCATGATTGGTCACAAAATGAAACTGTAGCAATTAATATGGCAAGTATATTCCATATATGTCAACTCGAATTGCCAAGTGATGACTGGTAAAGCGATAAACAGTTATTATACAAAGGAAGGGAAACGAAATGTCTATAAAATATCTTGACATGTTATTTTTTCAAACAGAAGCAGAAGAAAGAACGTTTAGCATTGTTCATATGAACTGCCAACTATAACAAGGGATACAATGTAACATTCCAATTTCGAAGTATGTCTGAGGTCTATTTCATTGTCTTCCAATTACAATATATTTCCTATATGAAGAATAAATAGATTTTTTAAGCATTCACTCTGTTTCAGTTCTAAATACTGATGGGCTTTCTGTATCAGCCGTTGTATTTGTTGACCCTGTTATACAATGTGTGTCAACCAGATACAGTGGCTAATGCACCAGTTCCAGATTTTGTCTTATTAAATGCCAATGAATGGCTAGGTATGTGCTCAATATAAGCTACAGCTACAACAAGGTCCATTTTGACCTTTACATATTTTGAAATAAGGTAAGAATTTATCAACATCAGGGTAAAATACAAGTATATCGCAAGTAATTCCTGATAACCCCCCCCCCTTCCCCCCGCTTTCCTGAGCAAAAAAAAAGAGGGGAAAAAAAGAAACGGAGAGTGGAGAACGGGTTGGAAACGGAGAGCGGAGAACGGATTTAACACCAAATGTACCATTATATAAGCAATCTAATAATGCAAGGTGCGTCCGTTTCGTGCCGTCTTTAGCTTGACGGTAGCCATGGTGATATGCTTCTTTTTAAATATGTTTGCGTTATAATCCGTGTTGCAGTGTTAAGGCCCGTCTACACGATGCAACTTTTGTTGTACAACAACGTACAACTTTTGTTCCATGGTGTTGGATGGCAAATGTTTTATCGTGTAGACCGCTTTGTCCAACAACGTTATGCAGCGTGCAACTTGTTGGACAGTGTTGAAACATGCTTCTATTTTTCAACAGCATAGAACTTTTTATCTCAACCAATCAGTAGCTACAATGGTCCATGTGACATTCCTATGATCACATGACTTCAGCATGACGAGAGGATATGGAAGGATGAGGATATAGCGAAATCGAGCGATTTATTACAGAATACGACAAATTCCCGTGTCTATATATTAACACCAAATTACTCGCCTTCACAGTTTTTTGCCACATTAAACGTATAGTTAAATAAGCGTGAGCGCCGCGTAAAAAAAAACAATTTTTAACCTTAGTTTTGATTTATCATGAACGTTACAATATATTGTCATCGATCCTAAGAGAAATATTAAATATATAGCTCTACAGAATGGCAATTTAAAATAACACCAGATGCCAGGTATCTTAGTGTAATAGCCGCTGATATCGCATTGGTATTATTGGAATCGACTTAATAACTCTTCAAACGAGACTTCGGCCACTCTGAGGAAGTTGTGCAGCTTAGAGGGGTCTGAAGATCTTCGCTCTTTCATGAGGCTATGAAAAGCCTCTTCAACATTCCTTTTGGATAACCATTGTTTTATCTATAGGCCTATCCTTGACTTTCTTGCTCGTCGACGTAGTCTTTTCCTTACAACAATGTTTGAAATCAAACTCGCAGTCGCCACAACAGATAAAACCCTCTTCACAGCCATTTTTTAGGAAGTTTGGAGCCAATTTTTATTATTTTCCCTCTTTTTCATGATGCAACAGCGTACAACAGTATGCAACAAAAGTTTACCGGTGTATTATCGTGTAGACACTCACATGCAACCAGGTCCAACATCGTTGAACAAAAGTTGTATGTTGTTGTACAACAAAAGTTGCATCGTGTAGGCGGGCCTTTAGGGGTTAATGTGTCAGCGGACAAGTGTCGTTGGATAGGTATTCTAGTGTTACGGGTTGAAGGCCGATGCGTCAACGAGCAAGTGTCGTAGGATAGGTATTCTAGTGGCAGGGGTTCGTTGCGTCAGGGGCAAGTGTCGTTGGGTAGTTATTCTAGTTTTTGAGGCTAGAGCGTCGTTGTGTCAGCGGCAAAGTGTCGTAGATGTTAGGGGTTAGATATTTATCTGTCAGCGGGCAATTGGCGTTGGATAGGTATTCTAGTGTAGGGGTAAAATTAGTTGGATAGTTATTTTCGTATTAGCGCGTCGATGTGTCATCGGGCAAGTGTCGTTGGCTAGGTATTTTAGTGTTAGGGGTTATTGGGTCACTTACACGGAAAACACTGCTTCAATTAGTGTCTCGACGAGATGAACTGAGCAAAACGCACTTTGCGGGGCTATGTTTCAAGTTCTGAAGTCAACATCTACACATAAATGCATATAGCTTATATACCGCACCTAACTAAAGAAGTTCTTATGTCGGAATCTAATAAACTAGGAAACTGCTGTATAAAGCAATGATTCAATCTAATTTTTAAATATAAATGTAATTTTATTAAATAATTAGGTGTATAACATTTCGAAGTATATTCTGCATTAACGTTATAAAAACAGATTTACTTATCTCCCCCCCCCCCCCCCCCCCCCTGGAATCAATTAAGATTTATCCAATCAGATTCGATTTGGACACAAAAGCGGTTCGTTCAAGTACCAAAAAATGATGGTGACTTGATGAGCACCATTTCTGATCACCACACTCTGGTGACAGAGAAATCATCCTCACCAAACCATGGCGATGGACTTGGTCATCCCCATTTCTGAACACCAAATTCTGGTGATGACCAGCCATAATCAACAATATTCTTATCACCATTTCTTATCATATCACCATATTTTGGTGATGGTTCATCACCATATTTCTGGCTGTGTAGTTGCAGAACAGCCGCAGAACGCAAGCCTCAGAAGCCTCAGGCAATCTAGAACCGCTGAGCTATTGTCCTGAGATAGTCACCCCTCCCCCCCCCCCCCCCCCCACACACACACACGTACGAAATGTCGCAAGGCGCCATTTACAGCTTTGGAATATCTTAAAGATTTTAAAGATCAGGAAAAGGACAAATTCCGACAAAGACGCTTCTCTTTGGAACATTTTACTTACCATTTTGGGTGTGTTGGAAGGGTGGCAGGGGTGCTGGGCGGGTTACAGGCCTCTTTTGACTTATTACGTTTCTGTAATCGAAGGGCCTGGGACCCCCCTTTTTAGTTAAAAGCTGGATCCGCCCCTGTTTAAAGTAATTAGAATACATGTCTTTTCAAACCTTGTGTTAGATGTCTAGCTGGTCATATAATGCATTAGGGAAGTTAGATGTAAGGAGTCCAATAACTAGGCCAACATCCCTTATTGACGAGACTTTTTTCCTCGTAATAGTCTAACCCCCATTTGGAACAAACTCCGGCTGTCTTTGCCTGGGACAGTGTGTGCTTTGTATACGGTCAATCACCATATTTTCGGGCTGAATAAAAATGCGACAGGAAGTACATATTGAAATAGCCCCAGGTGACTGCCATTATTTTGTATAGTCACAGATCGGTACCATTTGGCTCTGAAGGACGGTTTGAACTTTTGGTCTTATAACCATTATCAGGCCTTTCCATAATGGAATAACATACTTTATTGACAATCTGGGTGTCCTGCTTGCATGTCCAATGGTAAAAAGCCAAACAAACGTTAGGACATTAGTTATGATAATCTCTTCTGGGTAATTTGTTTTCAGCCTCCCAAGGGATATTAAAAGTGCATGAAATGACCTTCTGGTATATAAAGCAGACACTCCTGTGGAAAAGTTCACCTTTTATAAACAAATAAGGCCCTTAAATGCTAAGCTACAGTGTTAAAACTCGCAGTATATCGAATTATCGCTTTGGGGTCATGCCATGTTTTACACGACGCTATCTTTATTAGAGCATATTGATATGAACAAGTTCTTTAGCGACTTTTAAATCATTTAGAAAAAGGACGTACATATATATATATACCAGTACTACTTCATATAGGAATACCCCGTAATGATGGTATCTGTAGAATCGTTGATGATGACAGTTAGTCTATTTTACATCATGACAATAGTCTCAGCCCAGCAGGAAATCCATTCCACCAACCATTCGGGATCAGAACCCTCAAACATCTCAAATGATGGCAATGTCTATACAGTTACTGAGGGAGGTGTCAACCCTAACACGTCAAATGGTGGCAATGTCTATACGGTCACTGAGGGGAGTGTCAACCCTAACACGTCAAATGATGACATTGTCTATACAGTTACTGAGGGAGGTGTCAACCCTAACACGTCAAATGATGGCAATGTCCATACGGTCACTGAGGGGAGTGTCAACCCTAACATCTCAAATGATGACATTGTCTATACGGTTACTGAGGGACATGTCAACCCATCTACGTTAAACCACACCGGCTACCGCTACAATTTAAACTTGACGAAATCCAACAGAATGCTGACGCAGGAAGTGACTGACTTTGTGTGTGGTCCTGCTGGCTTTTGTAACAAATCTCTGTCGAAATCGGATGCCATATGTTACTTTGAGTGCCAACCATGTCAATGCGACAATGCCTGTCATTTTTATGGGGATTGTTGCCCGGATTTGGTTTTTCAAGAATCAGAACACGTCTCATCGCATTCTTTCCCATATCTGATTTGCACCGAAGACGAATGGACACTTTTTGACAGTTTGTCCCATATTTTCATGGTGGGGAGATGTCCACCTGATTCTGATCCGGCGATAATGGTTAAATGTGAATCGCCGGACATCACCATTCAAACGGAAGCCACACCTGTCAGTGTGCTGAAGACTAACATTACTTATAGGAATATGTTCTGTGCTGAGTGTCACTCTGTATTGGACTTTGAAAGTTGGAGGCATGACGTCACCTGTTCATTGCTGTCTACAATCCAAGATGCCAAGTCAAAGTCCGATTTATGGAAAATCGTGATCGAAGACGATGAGTGTGATATCATCTCCATGCCTCCGGGTTCTGTTACTCTTAGAAGCTGTTATGTAGTGGAACGTAAACACTGCAATGCCTCTGATGAGGTCGCTTTGAGTCTTGAGTCAAAAATTCAAAATCTTTGTTTAATGTTTAATCATCCGGTTCGTTATTATGGACCTGACTCTTATTATATTTCTTATCGGAATATATTCTGTTCAATATGTGACGGAGCTCAATTAGTTAGAACTCCTTTTTGTACGAGAGTAGATCCCCCGAAGATACCATATCCTTTAAACGCATTGCTAGACTTTAAAATCGCCCCAGAAATTGTCTACAAAGAAACACATTGCGACGTTGGACAAAGTTTAGATCCTTTTCTCGTAAGTATCTTTTCAGTTTCGGGTACAAAAAATGTGAACATTTTCAGCATTAGTTAAAGTTATTTACTGAAATATATTATTAGCATTTGCAGAAAATATCTGATTCTATTTCGAAGGCCAATTAGCTCTGCATCCCAGGGTTTATGACTCATTGAGATGGGAAAACAAAATATTCTACCTACTTCGTTATCTATACATTACGGGACATAATGAAAACCATGTAGTTTTCGATGTAAGAAAAACATACAGAATAAAACGAATTTTAATAGCATTAATTGTATCAATATCCCACGGTAACTCTAGTAATTCACACACAGGCGTTTAATACATGTCCTTTGTTTCAATTTAGAAATCTTGCCGGAGTATAGAGTGTCCGCTGAGAAGATACCTTGTCGGTAATGAGTGTGAGGAAATCTTTGCGACGGCGAGCGGTCTTGGAGTTGCTTATAGCGTAGTTTTGATGCCAGCAAATCGCTCAGAAGATGCCTATCATGAATTACTAGACGAATATTGGTATATGCTGAGGCAATCTTTAAAGCCATTCTCACCATTAGTTATTAGTGCCATTTGGGTGAACTTTTACACGAACAACCCAAACCATGTTGTTTCTGGTCCTGTTGATATCGCCGTGTTACGAGCTCATATTATTTCCCTTACATACCGCAGCCTTTTAGACCTAGAGACAACACTTGACCAAATCATGAAATCTAAATTCTCATATGAAACAAAGGAAGGCAACACAGTAACCTGGAATTCAACCCCACTTAAATGGGAAAATTGGGATGAAATTAAAAAAAACTTTGAAAAAATTCCATCGTTTATGGATATTATTTTCACATCACTCAACAGACTTGACGGCAATTGCGAAAGACTGAACTGTGATAGCCGCATACGTTACGAGGCACCTCAACTACGATGTCCATTTCTGGAGTTCAATCTAAGCCAAACAAACTTTCAATACCTAAAGGAGAACAACAGTATAATTTTTGAAAAACAAACCATCCCACTTCAACCTTTTACGTTTGAGAAATGTGAAAACGTATTAAAGATCTGTATTGTAGAACTCCGTAAAATCGCGAAATATCTCACGAGAAGGAACGATTCCTATCAGAACATAGCACTTTCGATCGTCTCCCTTGCTTGTATAAGTTTGTCGCTTTTAGGACTTACTCTCACTCTAGTCGTATACAGCATTTTGCCGCAGTTAAGAACATTACCGGGTAGAAACATGATGGTTCTTATGACGAATCTGTTCGTGGCTCAACTGTTATACCTGACCTCTAGCCGAGTGTCAATCGGATGGGTGTGTCGAGTTTCAGCTGCCGTTATACATTACTTTTGGCTGTCTACATTTACTTGGATGTCATTATGTGCTTATCATATGTGTGAAGTTTTCACGAAATTAACGGCTACTCTAAATGCAAATGATCGATACCTCCGGTATTGTATTATAGGTCAGAGTTTACCGCTACCTATAATCGCCATTTGTCTCGTTTATTTTCTTGCAATTTCTGATGGACAAGACACGGGTTATGGCGGCAAAATTTGTTTCCTTAATACTCCGTTGGCCATCCTATTATTTTTTGCTGTGCCTTTAGCAGTGATGTTGATCTTAAATATCGTCTTTTTCGCCAGAATAGTCCACGCCATAAGGTCTGTTCCCGACATGTCGACATCGTCTAATAGGTCCAATAAACATCATACCTTTGTGTACATCAAACTGTCTCTTCTGCTCGGGTTTACTTGGACCTTTGGCATCCTTGCAGGAATCATTGAGTCCGATGTTCTGAACTACATCTTTGTCATTTCCACAGGTGGACAAGGTGTATTGATATTTGTCGGATACTGTTTGAACACTAGAACTCGCTTACTACTCAAACAACGACTCTGGACAAATGAAAGCGAAATTACTTTTCCACAGAAAAACAGTTGAGTTCGATTTCAGGACAAACGATGACAACACAAGGTTCACAGCCGATAGACAAATATAATTCATTGCACGATTACTGGTATATTCCAAATCGTCTTGACTATCAAATAAAGATAGACATTAATTCTGTATTAGCACTGGTATGTGTTATTTGCCTCGTTCCAGTGAAAATGTTCTTCTAATAATTTGCCATGGTAATGTGTTGTATTTATCTATGTCATTATTGTGATGAATAAAAACATTGAATGTGGTTAAACATAGCTACACTGTATTACAAATGTCTCCAACTCAAGTATGGTTTCCACCTATAATGATATACTTGCCAAATCTTGTACAAGTTAGTTATTGAATGGCTTCCCGAGGGTATGGAAGATATTCTTCTCGGAATTTCTTCCATACTCGAGGGAGCCATTCAATAACGTGCTTGTATCGTGGCATTAGTGATTGACGTTGTCAATCAACTAGCACGTGTTTACGTATAGGAGAAACAACGAGTGACCGTTGATTATTTTTCAAGAATCAACGGCACGAGTTGTTTCTCCGACTTAAACAACACATTTGTATGGATCAGAACAGTTGATTATTTTTCAAGAATCAGCAGTTCGGTTTTAAGAATCGTCTGGTGCAATCTGAGTCTGGTGTCGTGTTACACCAAGTTCTTTTAAGTAAGCTCTGATATGGTATGACTTGAGCTGTAAATATTGGGAAATAATTTTCCAAAAATATTATTTTATTAGGTTTCCAAAAATATTGCCAGATTGTCAGTTCATTCATACCTGTAAAGTGGATCATGTGTGGGAAATATAAAATATTTGTTTTTGAAGTGGGGATTCAATTTTACTGCAACCGACTCTACCCATTTCGCTATGATTTCGTTTGAATGGCGTTACGGTACAACGAATTTTTTTAAACGAAGGAAAGCATTTAAATGAGGTATTAATTTGACCAAAAAGTTAGATGCCCTTTCCCTGCATAAAACAGTCTTTGTTCCGCTACACACCATATAAAACAAGTCTGCTTTGTTTTAAATTTGACTTAAATCTTCACGTCTAGTTATATTGGCTTCCTTAAACTGAGCAATTTGATAAAATACGATAATTTAAATATTTTTTTATTGTATTCAAAATATTTATTGTATTAAAAACATCTACACATTGTGTCTGCAATTGCAAGCAATCCGCATTTTTTTATTCGTTTATTTAAAATCGTACATATCCAACAAACTGTATCCTTAAAGCGCTCCATTAAGACAAACCGGGTGTGATCCCCTCTTATAAGGCAAACATCACTCTTAATCATGAAGCTGTTATTGTTCGTTTCCAATGCGCATGTGTGGTAAATCAATCACATTTGAAGGACTGTGTTGCTTGTTGGAGTCTGCAGACGATTCGTGAGGAATACTCGTCCGCTCGAACAATAGGGTGACGTCACCGTCGTTGTTTAATCTCTGATACCCAGTCAAGAGAGCCATACAACTTCCAAAATCTGGAAGTTATTCAACGCTTAAGCCACGCCCACTCTCTGTCCACTGGGTATCGGATTTGTCGAAGACTGCTCTTCAAAAGAAAAACGCCGCAACCATGATACAAAACATACTAGTAATTGTGAAACGGTCACATGTTGTTTGTTGTGGATTCTGTTATCCCCCTAGAGCCTGCTTATAGAACGTGACATGTAAAAAAAATATTCCTAGGCATTGTTTCCATGTGTGTTGCTCTATGCCGTTTCGATATGCCTACGTACCAGTGACGTTTCTAATTACCTTCGTTGCTCTTCTAGCACCTGCCGTGCATTTCTATTACGTGGACATTAATTTCTGACTTGTTTATAAGGACTTTGATCTCAGGTTATATAAGTACCGGTCTGTAATGTAACATATATCACAGCCGTGTTCCCAGCCTATTTTTGTGATTCAAGGGACACAACTCTACCAGGTCAATTTTATTCCCAGGGCTAGTTTTAGTTAGCAACCGTTACTTTTAATTTCTCAAACGTAATGAGTCCTTTACTTTTTAGTGTATTTTGTTTTGTTTCAGTTTCTACCGCTTCATATGTATCTCTACGTAAAAAGAATGGTCATCTCCCAGTATTAAAACCAGTTATTTTTAACTCCAGTGTTGGATGACTTTTTAACATTATGTGGAATGCTATGTATGGTTAGTTGTCTGTTAACTGGGCTTCTCCTACGACCCATGGTAGCAGAACAGTAAAATAAACTCGTGAATTGCCAGTCTACAGTGGACATTTTCTCAAACTCTCGGAAGTTTTGAACAATACGACACGGTAACGGCTCATGTCTACACATCTGAGAATACACAGACCACGTCTACACCTACAACTATTTTCTGCCATCAAACTGACTTACCTACGTTACTCTCCAACTGCCCATTGACAAGCTGCTTATTACACACATAATAGATTCCATCATGTCCGAACAAGACGACATGAATAACACGTCTGAACAGAATATTACAAGTAATTTTCCTCCCAAGACGAAACTTCTCGGTCAGTCAAATCAAACTGTTCAGTCTCCAGTAACCATAGCAACGGGTCAATTTTATCAGTTTTAGCACTCAAACAGGCCAAAGCGGAGGCTACCAAGGCTAAGCTACAATTTGCCCTTAAAGAAGCGCAGTTACGCAAACACCAAGCTTTAATAACTGAACAACAACAGTTGTCAGCTGCACAATCAGCCAGAATACAAGCAGAGATCACAGCTGACCTTGACCTTTTAGAATTACATAAACAAATTGCTGAAGGTAGGGCTGAAGCCACAGCACTACAAACTTTATGCTCACCTCATGGTAGTGAAATAGCATCTAACATCGACTTACCTGAAGATTCCTCAGCCCAACGTACTCAGCAGTACGTTTCTCAGCACAGCCCAACGAGCCCATTGAGGCCAACATCGACAAACAAATCGTCTGATCAGCCCAAACTGAATACTTCCCCTCAAATAATCAAGCAATTGTCGAATTCATCCCCCAACAGCATACAACCTTATCAATCGTCATTTAACCAGGCTAACCAAATACACCAATCTAACATCCCAGACAAAAATCCTGGTGAATTAAATACCTTTGATCAAGATCAGTCAAACTTGAACCCACATGCTGCTTCTTACAATCCTGTCAATCCACAATATACATGCCCAGGTAAGACTTCAGGCTTCACTCAATTTCTGTTAAAAAAGGATCTTTTGCTTACACGATTAACTCACTTCAATGACAGACCTGAAAATTATGCATTGTGGAAAAGTGGATTCATAAACATTATAAACGAACTATCAGCTAGTGTGAGCGAGGAACTTGATCTTCTTATCAAATGGCTGGGCCCAGAGTCCTCTTGCCATGCTCACAACATTCGAGCCTCCAATGCCTCAGATCCCAAGATAGGCTTACAACGCATATGGCAACGTTTAGAGCAAATGCACGGTTGTCCAGAAATGGTCGAAGCTGCCCTTAAACACAAACTTGAAAGTTTCCCAAGACTCACCAATAGGGATAACAAAAAGTTCTATGAACTCTCTGACCTTTTGTGTGAAATCCATCATTTAAAGAAGATCCTAAATACAGTATCCCACTGAGATATGTTGACTCCTCCTCTGGTGTAATTCCCATTGTCAACAAATTACCTGACAACCTTCAAGAGAAATGGACCTCCCAAGCAGCTACCTATAAAAGAGTAAACAACTAGTCACACTTCTCAAGATTGTCAAAGAACCTTATTGTGCTCATTGTGTGGAAGTAGTAAACATCCATCATGTCTACACGTTAATACTACAGATAAAGTTACGCCCACTCAACCTAGCAACCTTTCCTCACAAGACAGCGGGGAGAGGACAGACAATACCAACGTAAAATGCACCCAAGTTTGTGAAGTGAAATCTTATGGAAAATCCTGCAGTAGAACACTTCTCTCTAAAATATATCATAAAGATAGAACAGGCACTTACCTTATTGCTTACGTCATAATTGATGACCAAAGCAATGTCTCACTAGCCAAGTCGGCCTTCTGTGGTCATTTTAATGAACATACCGACTACTTCCCTTACAGTTTCGTGTAATGGGCGCACTCAACTTTCCGGTAGACGCACTGACACCATTCGGTGTTTAATTTAACATTCCAGTTCAAATGTACATAAGTCCATATAGTAGATGGTAGTAAGGGAAAGTCACACCCGTGAACATGTTCAACAAATTCGCCCATAATTTCTTTGTAATTCAGATTCTGCAGAACTCTGGGTAAATATCTTCCTGCTTTCTCAATTAATGTCTTCGAACATTGATGAACTCTCTGATCTCCGAAACCTTCCATGGTCTCTGATCTCCGAAACCTTCCATGGTCTCTGATCTCCGAAACCTTCCATGGTCTCTGATCTCCGAAACCTTCCATGGTCTCTGATCTCCGAAACCTTCCATGGTCTCTGATCTCCGAAACCTTCCATGGTCTCTGATCTCCGAAACCTTCCATGGTCTCTGATCTCCGAAACCTTCCATGGTCTCTGATCTCCGAAACCTTCCATGGTCTCTCTGATCTCCGACACCTTCCATGGTCTCTGATCTCCGAAACCTTCCATACATCCGGTACAGTTTCTTTTAGCCATATCCATTAGCAGTCGGGGGATTTTTAAGCAATCACTTTCAACATTTTTTTTTTCTTAAAAATATACTCTCTATCGTGTCTATGGTGAACTGTAACTGTTCCATACCATTAGGCGATACCCAATTGTCGGGTCCCCCACACAACTCCGATATTTCAGCATCTATTTTGTTGATATATGTCAGTAGACTTTCCCATGCCTTGGACTTCAATGATATCCATATCTTCCTAGGAAACATCTTGTCGTTAGTTCTGCCCCGTTTTCTTATGTGTATGTACTTTTCTCCATTAAAAAGCGAAGTATTTAGATAAGCTTTTCCATCCAAAATGATGGGTTCCTTTCTTTGCTCATTCAAATGAAGATTAAATCCCAAAGTGGTGAAATTCTGTACGAAAGTGAATCGAAAGCACAGGCCTTTAATGACTATTTTGCATCAATCTGTTCTGTCGATGATGATTCCCCTACGGGTGAAAGGCTAAACTTCTCACAGAGTACAGAAAACCACTTACGGGAAATAGTGATAACAGAAGCTGAAACATTGAACGAGTTAGATAATATTGATACAAGTAAAGCCATAGGGGCCGATGGAATGAGCCCCAAGCTATTGTTTGAGGCTCGTTGGCATCTCTCCCCGCACTTAACAAAATTATTTAACCTCTCACTATCCACATGTACATTTCCAAGTGAGTGGAAAATTGCCAATGTCAACCCGGTTTTCAAATCCGGTGACCCAGCCTGTCTATCTAACTACAGACCAATATCGATTCTAAGTATTTGAGAGGATAGTATTTAAACATATTTATAACTTTATTAAGAGTCAAGTCACACCCTGTCAATTCGGGTTCCTCCCCGGTAAGTCAACAGTCTTTCAACTGTTAGACATATATTTCGACTTGGTAAAGGCCTTGGATGATGGCAAAGAAGTTTTTATTCTTCGACATTTCCAAGGCGTTTGATCGCGTATGGCACAAAGGGCTATTGGCTAAACTTCATAGTATGGGTATATGTGAAAATGTTTTGAGATGGTTTGCCGACTACCTCACAGATCGTCAACAAAGAGTAGTGTTGAACGGATCCAGATCTGATCTTAAATCTTTATCAGCTGGAGTCGCTCAAGGTTCTGTTCTTGGACCCTTATTATTTATTGTATATATCAATGACCTGCCTAACTCTATTTTGAACAACATTAGACTATTTGCTGATGATACTTGCCTGTATATTTTATCCGAGAATTTACTTTAGCCAGAAATAACCAGATCAATTAATGATGATTAACTTTGCATTGAAAATTGGGCCAAACGTTGAAAAGTTACTTTTAACCCCACAAAAAGTAAATTATTATTGTGTTCTAGACGCCATCAACCTTCTGATATTGACATTGATTTCATGAGTATCCATATTACACCATGTGAAACCCATAAGCATCTAGGTCTAACGTTGAATCGTCTTGCAAACTGGTCCACTCATATCGAAAACCTAATCTCCTCTGCACATTGCAAAATATCACTCTTTAGAGGAATGAAATACCGTTTGAATAGAAAATCATTAGAAATCATGTACAAATCTTTTATTCGTCCATCTTTAGAGTACGCTGATGTTGTTTGGGATAACATTACTGAGTACCAAATCAATTCATTGGAAAGTCTACAAAAAGAATGCTTAAGAATTATTTCTGGATTGACAAAGAGTGTATCCAGTGCACTTCTATATGAGGAAACTGGATTCCAAACTCTAAAAAAATGCGTCGAAAAATTCACCGTCTGAGGGCGTTTTACCTGGTCATAAGTGATACATCAAATCTCGACCTTTACAAAAAATTACCTGCTCAAGTATCAGACCGAAATCCCTATCCTCAGCGATCAAATCACAATTTTACTACTTTTTTTTGCAAAACTGCCACATTCAGTAAATCCTTTTTTTCCTTCAACCGTACGCGATTTCAACAACCTTCCTGGTAATATTAAATCTATAGAAAACCACTCAGAGTTTGTCATTAAATTGTCTCGCGTATTTCCTTTGACGAAACCTCCATCGTGGTATTATACCGGCGAGCGCCTCTCTAACATTCACTTATGTCGCATGAGGAATGGATGTAGTTTCCTCAACGATGATTTATTTAATAACTTTGTAGCAGATTCGTCCAGATGCCTCTGTGGATCTCCCTCCGAGACAGCTAACCACTTTCTTGTCCACTGCCCGCTGTTTAATGCACAGCGCGCATTATTATTAAGAGATGTAGAATTTATTAGTAGATAGCTATATGCCGGAACGGCAGCACTTATGTGACGTCATTATGAGGCGTTATTTTAAATCCCTGATCCCTATACTTACAACATTATAGGAGAGTTCTAAAACAGCCCTGACCCCCATACCTACAACATTATGGCCTAAAATAGATCAAACGAGTGGTAAGGAAAAGGCTAGAGCGTATTTAGGTCACTGACACCAGCCAGGCGTAACAATCCGAAGTTCACCTGAGACGGGAGCAGTGGGAGAAATCTAATTAACTTCAAAATCACTCAACCGATCAATCCTCGAGCAATCACGTCTCCTTTCAATTTTCTGCGACTTAGTTATTTATTAATGTACATCTCATTAAATCCTAGCTCGCGGCTATTGGTCGCGCTTGGCTGCACATCTAATTAAAATCTTCAAGCCATTGTTACCTCCTCTGACTAAAACTGCAAATCTCATTAAGATACGATTTACATTTATAATGTCATTATAATACCGCATTCGTCATTCGCAATGTCACCTTTCACGGAGCAACATCTCGTTCGAGATTTCAAAAATACTGTAATGAATAGAACCGAGTTGGATAAGATGCTCAACAGCATACAGACTTTAGAAAGTTATAAAACTGTTGTCGATGAAATGTTCGATGACGGGGTAGTGAACGAAGGCCGTCTGTTTGTTTTACATTTTTTCACGGATGAAGTATGTCTTCGTTTACCCGAGGAGATTGCCCGTGAGATTAAAGAATATCACGATTGGATAAATCAGGAAAAGAGACGAAATCTATCCTTCTGGAAATACTTCCCACTAATACTCGGACTGTGTTGTATAACTTTATGTATAATTCTATAGAGCGATTACCAGATTTGTAACGAGACTCTAGTCGTCGACACGACGTGAAGCGGCACGTGATCAATAAACACAAAAATCGATGCGGAGAAGACCGTTTGTGGAGGGCATATAAAAATACTCAAACATTACGCCCTCTAGCGGTATGACTGATACAGTTTTAGCGCATGAGATAACATCGCGAAGGAAGCTGATCTCAACCAATCAAATCATTCTAAAAAAACGCTGACGCTGATAAGTGTTGCAACTGCAATTGTCCGAGCGTATAAAAAGGAGACCAAATCAGTACACTAGTCATCTCGATTTCCAACACCGAGTCGTCTACATCGTTTGTCTAAGATGTCTACCGCTCCAACCCCGACGAAAAGAGGGAGAAAGAAGGCAGCAGTCTTCGACATTACATCAACTCTACGGGTGATCGTAAGCGATAACGTCGTGAAGATTTCTAGAAGCTACAAGCCTTATCCCGAAGTGAAGCTGACCAGAGAGGGCTGGTCTAGTTTAAAAGACCAAGTAGGACACGTCAAACCTTCCGTAGCTACACACATATGCGGTGACATCCATCTCAGTTGTACGGAGTACGAAGGGTCTGTGTACGTCCACCTCAAACATTGGATTCAGTACAAGCAAGACGGCCCGCGCTATCCTACATCGAAAGGCGTCTCGATGCGTATTGAAACGTGGGAAAAGCTCGCTGTTATGATGTCGGACATCGAAAGTGTTTATACACCGCTCCAGTTACCAACCACGCCTCCGCCAAAACCCGCTATAGCGGAAGATGTGGTTCGACGTTTTGACGGGTTATGGTGGTCGCTGTGCAACGATATGATAGCTCCGGCTGTTCGTCGACTCCGCGAACTGGAATGTCACGCCTGTCAAATTGACAACCCCACCCAACTGCAACACACCTGCATCTCATCCCTGGACCCGGACGAAAGTCGACGCCTCATCGATATGGTCTTCGTAGATTTTAATGAAATGAAACTCCTCGACGCATTCAAGCATCGAGCTACTACCGAATTTGGACGACCCGAGGAGGAAATTGTCCAGTACCTGGATGAAACACCGATGAGACGTCAAAACCCCGCATTAACCGAGTTATATATGAACTATCTAACCTCATCCAATGAGGGGGGTCTATAACCATATCATGTGTAACTTCAGTTTTAATAAACAATGTATCACCTCGTATCATGTATTTGTTTTCATCGCTATATATATATGAATACCTGTCAAGGCTTCTGTTTAGTTACCGCTATCATGGGTAGTGCGGTAGGACGCATGCGAAAAGGCTACATAGGTGCCTGCGGTGTTTGCAGAAACGAAATATGCGAAGTACTATTACGCCCTTGTCACCACGTCTGTATATGCCGCTTATGTCTGTATAAGCTGTTGAACCACCAGGACGACATCAAATGTCCGGTATGTCGCACACGTGTAGACAGCGCTGTCAGGGTGTTCCTGTAGAATACTGGCATCGGACTTATATTTTCACGCGCCAGAGACTTATATAAATCAGCGACCGGCATAATTCAATCAGTTGCAACCCATCACTCGAGCCTGATGGACCGAAGCACGAAGCTAAAAGTAATATCGGTTTCTGTCGTAGCACTCTTCGTCATATCGCTGACAGCGTTGATCGTGCTAGCCGTCAATTGCTCGGTCGATTCGTCGGAGTCTTCCATAACCGTCATACCGAATCGTACGTTATGCACGTCGATGCGACAAATCAAAATAGACGATCGACTGAGGGCCAGCGTATGTTTATACCAAAACAGTCTCAGGGTAGATTTACGCTATTTTCTTAACGATCGCGCAACGATCAAAGGCTTGTCTTTGAACTATTTCCAGTGGACCAAACTCAAAAATAAACGGAGACTAATAGATACGGCGATTCATCACGTCTTTGACGGAAACGTGGTAGGAGACGGTCGATAGTCTAAAAAAGCCGTGGTAGAAGCAATGTTCGAAGCCTGTGAAACGCGCACGGGGCGACGTATTGCATTTACCTCCGACGTATGTAAACTACTGCCACGAGCCATACAGCGCGAGATTTGGAACTGTTATAAAAGCCTACCTTCGTATGACGCATCATTCTAACGGAAGTTATCGAATGGACAACTTCGTAACCTTGGCGAGCACAGATTCTACGGACTTGTATCCGGGAAACAAACCCTATCATTTCGAGGTCAAACTGAACAAGACTCTTCGCTTCGACACATCATCCTGGGTTGTGGCCCTCGTGGAAATCACTCTCAAGAAACAGCCGGCTTTCCAGTCGAAGGCGATATTACGCATCTGCTCTAATATCTGCGCGCATTCCTTGGTAGGAGATACATCGCTTCCCATATTGCGCTCTGTAGATGCCTCGGGTGTAGTTAGGAAACAACTAACTAAAGTTTACTCGTATCCGTACTATCATCCTCTCGTGCTTACTGAAGTGGACACCGTAGAAATATATATAATGGACGAGCAAGGCTCTCCAGCATCATTTCTAACGCAGCCTTTGTCGCTAACGCTGCACTTTAAACATGAGCAACGTTGACAAGTGGGTGCGATTTTATCGCAACATGGTGAAGGGTAATGTACCTCTTCATATATACGAAAACGGTGAAAAAGGCACGCCGTTAGGTCGAGCGAGCAGAGGCCCAACCGTCATCCCGTTGGAACCTTATTGTAGAGAGAAGCCTGAGAAGAAAGCGTTGACAAAGAAAACCAGTATAAAGGTGGTATCTCCGGCGGAACAAGCGGTACAACGAGCGAAATCGGAGATCAAAGCGAGAGAAAGTATAAAAAGGCCTCGAGAAACCTTGTCAGTTAGTACACCGCCGAAACGTCGGAGGGTGAAGAAGTTACCTCGCATTTTTCAGAATGAGTGAAGCCCAACCCAAGGAGCTGGCCCTTTTTAACTGGCCTGCCTCCGCGAACGCCGTTAACAGTACGTATCACATCGACGTTAGACCTATCTCGCAACTGTCCGAAGAGGCGCCTATTGAGTTTATCATCCCGGGCCAAGGAGTAGATTATCTGGATTTGAAATCGACTAGGTTATACGTGAAAGCCAGCCTGAAACGAGCAGACGGAACCAGCGCCGCTGAAGATGAAAAAGTGGCTACCGTCAACAATCTCCTCTATTCCATGTTCTCTCAAGTGGATGTGTCCGCGCAAGGGAAACTGCTGACGGTACAGGATAATAACTTTCCATACAAAGCCTACACTCAGACGATCTTAAATTACGGCTACGATGCCAAAAGTAGCCAACAAGAATCCCAGATGTTTGAACAAGACAGAGGTATGGATCTAGATAATCCTGACCCGGTAACTGGTTCGAACGCGGGTCTCGCCGACCGTCACGATCGTGTCAAAGAAAGCG
Organism: Lepidochitona cinerea; assembly: GCA_963971465.1. Taxonomy (NCBI): domain Eukaryota; kingdom Metazoa; phylum Mollusca; class Polyplacophora; order Chitonida; family Tonicellidae; genus Lepidochitona; species Lepidochitona cinerea. The sequence goes on from OZ020553.1 coordinate 53,251,451, forward strand.
TGCCCTTTGAAATGGAAGGGCCCCTGCTACAGGATGTTTTTCAGCAGTCCCGATATCTCTTGAACAACGTGGACGTATACGTGAAACTGTACAGAGCCCCCTCGTCTTTTGTTATCATGTCGGCGGAAGCTGACAAGACATACAAATTGATCATCCACGAAATCGCGTTGAAAGTACGCAAAGTTCGCGTGAACCCCGATGTTATTTTGGCGCAAAGCGAGCTGTTAGAAACAACGACGGCGAAATACCCCTACACACGTACAGAAGTGAAAACGGCTACCCTATCTTCGGGTCAAGTCTTGTTTCGTTGGGATAATATCTGGCCCTCGGAATATCCGAGCCGCTTAGTCGTGGGCTTCGTCGAGTCCAAGGCCGTAGCCGGAGACTATAAAAAGAATCCGTTCAATTTCAAACATTTCAATCTCGGCAGTATATCGGTGAATGTGGACGGGTTAACCACGCCGGGACAACCCCTCCGAATGAAGTACGCGGATGAACAGTCTCTATGTACATCGGCTTATCTAAGCTTATACGACGTGGTGAACAAGACTGGAGAGGATTTTGGAAATAGCATCAACTTATTCGACTTTGCGCGCGGTTACGCCTTGTACGGCTTTTCCCTGAACCCCTCCCAAGCGTCGGAGAACAACCGTCTACCCGTTAATCGAGGGACCGTACGACTGGAGGCGGCCTTTGACAAGCCTTTACCGGAGACCGTGACCTGTGTCATCTACGGAGAATTTCCGGCCAGCTTCGAAGTGGACAAAGCCAGGAATATACTAACTTCATGAACGCGGAGGAATTGCGATGCGCGGTGCAAAGATTCCCAGTTTGTCGCGTCATGGCGGCTGACCAGCTTCCGGCAGAGGTGGAAAGAAAACCAGCGGGTTACATCGTCAATACGGATCCAGCTCGACTACCCGGGCAACACTGGGTGTTGTTTTATTTCGAAGAAGATATGGGTTATTTCTTGGACAGTTTAAGTTTTCCCCCGGAACATTATTCTACTAGATTTCGAGATTTTCTAAATTATAATTGTAAACGAGTTTTCTATAATCCACGGCGTTTGCAAGGCAGACTATCCGCTACGTGCGGTTATTATTGTTTGTACTTTTTGCTCCAACTTAGTAGAAAAGTACCACTGCGTAGTATCATGTTGGATTTTAATCAGAATCATTGTCATAACGATTGTTACGTTTATCGATTTGTATCCCGTTATTTCTCGAATTGTATTTATCCCAGTTTGAATCACGTTATTTGTCAATAAATGAAATATATACGATGTAATGAATACGGTTTTGGTTATTGTACGAAAAGTAATGGCTGATGACGGTTGGCGAGAGCACTTGGCAAGGGCGTATTTTAACCCTAGTGAACCAATCGCCTTCACCGGTCCGACAAAAGTGAGATCCTGGTTGAAGGCTGAAGGCTATAGCGTACCCACCAAAGCGGTAGATCAGTGGTTAAGCGATCAAGACGCTTACAGTCTTCAAAAACCCGTCAGATATAAATTTAAAAGAAACAGGGTCATCACCACGGGTATCGATGATTTGTGGGACATCGACTTGGCAGACGTGTCTAACATAGCCAAATATAACGATGGAATCCGTTTCCTCTTGGTCGCTATCGACGTCTTTTCCAGATATCTGTGGGTGGAACCCATAGCTAACAAGCGACACGAGTCCGTCATATCGGGCTTAAACAAAATTTTAGCAACTGGCAGAAAACCATCCTTGATTCGATGGGACAAGGGTGGTGAGTTTAATAATAAGTGGATGAAAGCCCACTTGAATAAGAAAGGTATAAGGCATTACGTTACCCACAACGAGAAGAAAGCTAATTACGTAGAGCGTGTCATTCGCACCATCAAGACGCATATGTATCGGTTTTTCACGCATAACCAAACCTATCGTTATTTAGAGACATTATCGGATATCGTTAGCGGTTACAATCACAGACCTCACAGATCGCTCAATCAAAAAACCCCGGCCGACATCGATGAGGAAAACGAAACGGAGACTTGGAAGGAGCTATACGTAGACACAGCTCAACGAGTCAAAACGCAGCCCTTCCGATTCAAATTGGGTGATACCGTTAGAATCTCTCATTTAAGGTACATCTTTCAAAGAGCCTATACGTCCACTTACACCGAAGAGTTGTTTAAGGTCGTGAAACGATGGCGTAGGCGTTCTATACCCGTTTACAAACTGACGGATTTTATGGACGACCCCATCGAAGGTACGTTTTACCAACAAGAACTACAGAAAGTAGACAAAGACGTCAACGCGTTGTGGCGCATCGAGAAGGTGTTGAAAAGCAGAGGACGTGGAGACCGCGCGGAAAAACTGGTCAAATACGTCGGTTGGCCTACAAAATTCAACAGCTGGGTCAGAGCGGAAGACATTCAGACCCTATAAAAGGGGTTAGCGTTTTATGACACCTCTCAGTCCATCGAATAACACCGATCATGACGCTCCAACACCCAGCGAGAATACGTATTGTCGGTCCTAGCGGGGTTGGAAAGACCATGTGGTTGGTACAACTGTTAAGGGAGAAGAAAATTCATCCGGAACCTCATCGCGTCATTGTTTGTTATAGCAAATGGCAGCCGCTGTACGAGGAAATGAAAAGCGCTGTAGACGACGTAGAGTTCGTTAAAGGTATTCCTCCTGATCTGGGAGAGGATGGGTTTTTCAATCCAGCCATTCGTTCCTTGATAGTCTTCGACGATTTAATGACTGACGTTAAAAAGGACAGTCGAATTGCCGACCTATTCACCAAAGGATCTCACCACGATAACGCATCCGTCGTGTATATCGCGCAAAACTTGTTCGATCGGGGTAAAGCCTCTAGGGACATAGATTTGAACTCTCAATACATCGTTCTATTCAACAACCCGGTAGACAGACAGCAGGTGGCATTGCTAGGGCGACGCATATACCCCGGGAAAGGGGACTACTTTATGAAACGATACGAAGAAGCGGTGACTAGCTCGCCTCACGGATCCCTGTTGATCGACTTGAAACCCACAACACCTGAGAACCAGAGACTGAAAAAGAACTTTCTGCAGCAAACCGGTAAAGGCGACCTCTACACCGAGGTCAGCCCGCCTTGGTTCAAACGACAAGTCGGAAACGGTGAAATACAACGCGATGTGTGGCACGACCTGTTCGGTATGTCCGCACGTGGCATGATGGAGGATAAAGTTCGTCAGAAAGCGGAAGCGTACATCGGAGAAGGTTACTCGGAAAGGGAGAGCAGACTATTGGCCGAAGAAGATTATCTTCCGGATATGAAACAGCGCATGCTCCAGAACTACTCCCTATGGTGTTTAAACTCGGACGAGGATAGTATACACCGCGGTATACAAAACACTCGCGAAATTCTGGAAAACGTGTATGGAATGTCTAGGGAGGAAGCGATGAAACAGACTTTAAAACTAAGACATGGGTTGTTCGATGAGTTATGGCAATAAAGTTTATTGACAATACACAAACAATATGTACAATTCAATAAAGCTATAATTATTTAAATCAAACGGGGTACATAATTCGTAACATCTATACAATGTTTGTCACAGTTTTACAATGCCCGTGAGCTAACGTATCTACACCATTGTCTACAATACACAAACAATATGTACAATTCAATAAAGCTATAATTATTTATATCAAACGGGGTACATAATTCGTAACATCTATACAATGTTTGTCACAGTTTTACAATGCCCGTGAGCTAACGTATCTACACCATTGTCTAACACGTAACGCTTGTCGTCGAAAGGCGACAAACCTATCTTGTTTATGCGTACGCTGTAAAGATTATGATCAAAACTGCGAATGCAGTTCATGCTAGCTGTGAATTGTTTCTTGTCGAATAAAGATTGTTTATACTGATCGTGCCTCAACTTCTTCTTAACTACGTATCTAGCTATACCCTTTGCGGTCTTCTTCTCTTGACCCGCAAATGTCATCGAGTACATTTTTGGTCTCAGTCCAACAAATTCGGAGATAGGCTCGCCAGCTGTCTCATCTTTCATCTTTCCTAAAACCTTAGCATTTGCCTGACTGAATATTAAATGATCCTTTGAGTAGTTGCTGGTATCGAACAAATTCAGGTTTTCAGCCATGTCGCTGTAAATATCCTTACATTGGACGAAATAACACAAGGAATCTGTATCTGTGAATAATAATTTCAGGTTCTCGCCGTACTTCGGCTTCATGTAATTATAATGGAAATCATACATTAGAATTTTGGAAATGTCTAAAATAGCGAAACCTACGTATATAGGTCGGTTCAGAACCAATTTCAATTTCTTCATCTCAACACCGCACAGATCTTGGTTAAATATCTTAAATGATTGGAAAGATGGCTTCGCGATCAATTTTTCCAACTTGTTACAATCCTGAAGCAGTTCAATGCGAGTGCGCTTGCGCAGATTCTCACAGGTTTTTCCGAAGACGGCGTTGTTCATTAATTTGAAAAAGTCCTTTTCGAACTCGTTCTTCGCCTGTTTGCGTTTACCGGTGTTAAAATTTATGTAAGGTGCTAGCCAGGTAGATTGCGTAAATTCTATACCTCGGTGAATTCTCTTTAGAATCATACCTTGAGCTAGACAGAATTTTAATTCTCGATAATGTATGACATATTTGAATTTGTCATAAAGGTTGGGAACGAGCTTTTCGGTTGGTTTACCCTTGATGTCGAGCTGACGTTTTAGTTCCATAGAGTAGTCGGACAACATTTCATCCCTCACCACCATGCGCTAGGCGCAGAGGGGGTAGTAGTTGTGGTTTTTGTGAAGTTCGGCGGGATATTGCAAATCCACTTCGAGTATATAGCCGATATGCGCATCGTTGGCGATGGATTGCACATCGAAAATCTTAATCTGCTCTTCTGTCAGCCAAGCGAAATCCGTGAGAGGTAGTGATTGCGACATGGCCCACCCGTACAAGTTGTTGGCGTCGAGATACGTTATGTAACTCGTCGGTAGGCAGGGATTGTAATCGTCGAGATACGGATTGTTCGCCTTGGCGAATTTGGTGGTGATGACGGATATACCACCGCGAAGTCCGCGTTCCACCATTAGGTGCATGTCTATATCCTGTAACAATTCCAGCTGAACACCAGTCATTTTCAACATGGCATCCCAGGACAGACCAGGACTGGTGTAGTAATGTGCTGGGTCTAAATTATAAAAAGCGAGACAGATATCTCTGAAATTTTCAAAGATGTCTGCCAACAGAAGAACGTCCGTTTTGATATAGAGATCTTGATAATCGCCTAAGGTTTTCGTGTCAAATTCTTTCCAAACCATCTGAGCGTGCGCGTAATCATCTGGAGACAAGGCTTCCTCCTTGAGATCGTTATAAAATGATTCTTTGGGCGGAAGCGTTGTCTCGTCGAATTTACTAGAATCCGTCATGTAGGCATACGGGAAGACGCCTTTTCTGAACAACAACTTGTGTTGCTCGGGTTGGGGAAAATGCTTCATCAATTGACAGAACTTGTTCGAACTGTCTTTAGCCATATTCGACACAAGGGTATCTAACGACGCGTTTAAAAATTGCAAAGAGTCGATAAAACGAATGTTACCTACCGAAAAGCTTATGTATTTCTGCATGTTATTGGGGATGCATGAAATTTTGAAGTTTTTTAATTTGCCGACCGCTTCGATTAATAGATGGGTGTCATAGTTGCGACCATTGTGAAAAACACAAGGTATGAAAAACTTATAAGCCTCTTCTTTGGACGTTGTGGAAAATCTGTATTGCAAATTGCACTCGTTGTGAGCGGGACCTCTGTACATACCGGAAATGTGACAGTGGTCTTTCACCTTATCCGCGCCTAGCGGATTCTCGCAGATATGACACTGCGTGGCGGTTTGAAAGGCGCGCTTCTGCTCTTCGGAGATAATCATTGTATGGTTTTGTTTTAGTATTTCACAGATGTAGTCGTTTTCCTTCAGCAATGCGCGCAGGAAAGTTTCTACAACATTGGGACCGCGATAGACCACGGGAGGCTTACTATACCGCGGGACTTTACACACAACTGTGTAGCAGAAACTCGATGGTTTGTGCTCCTCGTACTTGGTCGATTGAGCCGTGTGTTCATCCGTTTTATGCGTGAAGCATTCGAAATCCGCGTAGATTGTGAATGGGACGCGGAGCTGATTCCTGATGTTTTTGAATTTCAGAAACTTCTCTTCCGGCATTACCGTTCTTTGCACTCCCATAGGGGAGCAGTTGGGTAGATGATCGTCCAACAAAGCCTTGCTGCTATACGGGTGTAGACAGTAGTTGCAGAAAAACGTTTGATGCTGATGCTTGGTGCGGTCGCCTAGCAATCGGCTTAAAGACTTGATCAAGCAGTAGTGTCTAATGTTTCCTTTCGAGATCAGCAGCAAATCGACATGCTTGTCGCATCTGTTTGAAGTCACGCGTAAAGGATATACGTCGTCTTCGTAACCAAACACGTTGACCGATAGACCGTTTTGAGATTCAAATTTTGAAACTTGGTCTAAAGTTAGAGGAAATTTAAGGCCCTCTAAATTCAAACTGTTAAAATAAGGTTTGTAATTTTGAACTCGATTCGGGGTGTTCCCCCCAGGATATAAAGCCGCTAGGACTGACCACGCAAAGCAGAAGTCGTCCGAGTTCTTTACGTTGACGAGGGCCATTTTTTTAACCAAGACCTGTGGGGTGGGGATAAAGGTAGAACCGCGCAGAGGGTTATACTTCGCAACGTTTAGTTGCATATTCACCACTTCGTCCAACACCCAACCACTTCCTTCCATTTGAAACGTTTGGAAACTCGTATACATTCTATGGTAGGCATCGGCTATAGCTTGTTTGAACTGACTACTGTTAGTGGTAATTGAATTAAGACTACGAAAGCATGGTTCAGTTGTCATTTCATCGCCTTCTGTAGTGTATCGAACTAAACGCACGCAAAGTACTAGGTTCCATTTCAAACCGTTATGAGTGTCGAGTTCAGTATTTAAAGTATTCATGACCGACGTTTCGTTCTCTTTCAAAAAATTTAGTACGTCGATCTTGTTCGTGGATGTAGGCTCCAAAGTATGGGTGCTGACGCGTTCTTCGAGAGCGGTGACCTTCTGGGATCCTCTTCCGGTCTGATTCTCTCTCTTTCGACAGCACGCGTTACACCTTTCCACACTCAAGGTGTAAAAACGTTGAGGCATAGGTCGTCCACAATCTCGACATTGTATACCGTGGTCTCCGCATTTTACGCAAAAGTTCTTCCCCGGCATCAATTTGATCTGTTTTCCGCACCAGTTGCACGGACGGTTGGTGGAGGTCTCTTCTGTCGTTTCAGAGAGTAACGTGTTGAGCTCTCCTGAAAACAATATACAGTTTTAATTTAGTTAAATAACATGTACCCAATAATCAAAGCGTGGCAAGTTTCCAAAGTCTTTTACAAAGAAGTTAATTTAAGAATTCCAACGAGAAAACTTACTCTGAATGTCTCCGATCGGGTTATGTACGATTCCGGAAGAGGTTGAAGGCTGTTGGTCATCTGCAATGAGAAAATGCTGATATAACCGAGTGTCTATTTGATAGTCAGTATGATAAATCGAAGTCCGAAAGTGTGGCAAGGTGATAACTTACCAGGAGTTAGTCGCATCCTCTTGTGAATAGCCTCGTGTCTGTAGAGATTATCACTCCTGGAGAAGGTTTTACCGCATACATCGCAATAATGTACTTTGCGTTGGTGAATTCGTCGCATATGTTCATGTAGACGGATTCTGGAGGTGAAGGCAGCCTCGCAGATGTTGCAAATCGAGCTCATGTCTGTGGAAGGGAGAAACACTAAAATACGTCACCTCTTCTTCAAATTAGGTGAGCGAGTGGTGGGTGGTACTACCGATAGTGTTTAAAAAGTGTTGACTCTCTGTTCCGATTCTCGGAATCTGTGTACAACGTCACTGATTGGCTGTCTTAATCGTGACATCACACCTTGAGGATTAAGGAAAATGGTGTGTGGTGAGGGTTACAATCTGATTATGTAAGTAGATGATAAGCAGAATTCGGACAAGCTTACATATATTTAGAGTTAACTACAACTAGACAGTAGCGATCTGATTAAGTCGTCCGGAAGTGGATGACACGGAGAAATCACGCCCAATCAACGCGCGAGTCACCTCGCACGGAGTAGCGCCCATACGAGCCCTGGCATACGTTACGTTCGAAGGGACGCATATCTCATGACGGGGACAGTCAGGCTCTCACCTTCGAATCCGAGATAAGCCAGCTCGCCCTAGAGAAACGGTCGCAGATGTATACCAGTAGATTTTACCTCAGATTGCGGAGAGAACCGATCACCATTATAGTTAAACCATCATAAATTAAAAAAAAAAAACGGCTTACCTGTTAGAACCTTAAGTCTCGACAGTCAGAGGTGTTGGGTAAATCTAAACAGAATAGAGTGTTGAAATAGAGAATTGATTCGCTTGATTGTTGCATCGCTGATAAGCCAGACATTACTTTTACATTACATTACTTGAATTTTTTTTTTTTTTGAAATTCCATTCATATTTGATTAAGCGGAAGTTATATTGCATCGAACCATCTCTTCCTGCGACCATTCACATGTAGATACTAGCCAAACCAGAGTGTGGTCTATTTCCGGTCACTTCCGGTCCATTTCCGGTCACTTCCGGTCCATTTCCGGTGACTTCCGGGTTATTTCCGGTCACTTCCGGTTGCTTCCGCTCCACTTCCGGTGACTTCCGGGTTATTTCCGGTCACTTCCGGTCCACTTCTGGTTGCTTCCGGTCTATTTCCGGTCACTTCCGGTCTATTTCCGGTCACTTCCGGTTCACTTCCGGTTACTTTCGGTTCACTTCCGGTTACTTCCGGTTCATTTCGGTTCACTTCCGGTTACTTCCGGTTCACTTCCGGTGACTTCCGGATTATTTCCGGTCACTTCCGGTTACTTCCGGTCTATTTTCGGTCACTTCCGGTCTATTTCCGGTCACTTCCGGTTACTTCCGGTACACTTCCGGTTCACTTCCGGTCACTTCCGGGTTATTTCCGGTCACTTCCAGTTCACTTCAGGTTTCTTCCGGTAACTTCCAGTCGCTTCCGGTACACTTTCGGTTCACTTCCGGTCACTTCCGGGTTGATGACCAGTGGTCATGACTTAAGTATTATACGTAGTGTATTTTTGATAAACTTTCGAAAAATGTGTGACCTTTATCCATCGACTTTGACCAAAATGCGACATCGTAGAACATTGGTAAACATTAGTTGAAATTTAAAAAAAAAAATTTGGGTCTTTGACCATCGACTTCGACTAAAATGTGATATCGCGGAATATTGGTAAACATAAACCGTTACTAATATAGCAATTCTACTTACCAGCTGTGGTCTGCTTCCAGGTCCGCTTCGAAATGTGAGCTGAGCCTGTACAAACCCCGGTATTTATACGATTTTGTCGGTATAAATATAGACACGAAGGCCTCGGGCGCGATGGAAAATTCCCATTTCATACTGCGCACTTAGGCGAGTCTTCATGCACTATACGTCTTTAAACGGGGAATCCCCGCGTAAAATCCAGATAAGGGTAGATCTTATTGCGATGAAATGAGGATAATGAGATGTGCGGTGAAGCGCGAACCATAGCCGCGAGCTAGGATTTAATGAGATGTACATTAATAAATAACTAAGACGCAGAAAATTGAAAGGAGACGTGATTGCTCGAGGATTGATCGGTTGAGTGATTTTGAAGTTAATTAGATTTCTCCCACTGCTCCCGTCTCAGGTGAACTTCGGATTGTTACGCCTGGCTGGTGTCAGTGACCTAAATACGCTCTAGCCTTTTCCTTACCACTCGTTTGATCTATTTTAGGCCATAATGTTGTAGGTATGGGGGTCAGGGCTGTTTTAGAACTCTCCTATAATGTTGTAAGTATAGGGATCAGGGATTTAAAATAACGCCTCATAATGACGTCACATAAGTGCTGCCGTTCCGGCATATAGCTATCTACTTTTATTATCCCTATTGATAGCATTAGTACCACCATCCTACTATATGGAACCGCTGACTTGAGTGCTGACCTAAATAAAACTATTATGAGATCAGTGTGCACATTTATTACAAACACAAAGCGATTTTTATAATACTTCACGGGTTCACCGAAGTTGGTAACCGTTTGATCTTGCCCAGCCTGCCATATTTCACTCATGTGTTATGTATGTACATCTATAGATAAGTCACAAACAAATTTATATAATACAATTTCATCACCGTTAATTAAGGATTAAAGATACTGTAAATAGTCTACTCTCATTAAAATACAATGTATTACTGTATATCCAATAGTACACAGTATAAGCCCTTGGCTTAAAGTGAACATTCATTGATTAAATAAAAATGTTTAGAAAAAAAAAAAAAATGAAGATTAACATTCATAATCGCAGATTTCAATACTTTTGATGACAAGATAACAGACTTTTGTAGAGGGTAGGTTTCCTTTGACACAGGCACCCTTATTTCAACAAAAGACAATTCTCCTCTTCTAAACGTCCTAATTTCAGAGTTAGTCCAAACGAATGCATTTTCGTTTTTGAATGGTTGTATGTTTAATCTCCTCTTTTTATACTCACGTCGTATAACAGACTTTACATCATTTAGTTTCTCGGTACGCTTTATGTCCATTGGTTTAAATTTGTATGTCCTACTGTACAATTAAGGCCGTTCCGTCGCTTTAACGCTAAAGCCTGAGTGAATATATCATAAAGACAGAAACGCTCTGCGTTCTGGGGGTTAACTCTACATCGATTTAAATTAGGATGATCTATCGTTGACCAACGCTCTACATTACATTAAATTTGTATGTCCCGCTGTACGGTTAAGGCCGTTCCGTCACTTTAACGCTAAAACTTGACTTTCCAATAAGGACAGGCACGTTCTTCGTCCTGGGGGTTAACTCTACACCGTTTTTAATTAGGATGATCTATCGTTGACTAATATCTCCACGTTTCCTATTACCGAGATTTGTAATTAGACGCATTCCACCGCGTAGGGCCATTAATTACAGTTTTGATACTCTTTAACCGTACACCAATACGCGACCCTTTGATCTACTGTTAATAGGTCGATTAATTACTTTTCATTAGGTTAATTAGTGCATAATTTCATTAACGATATCCTTACAGCCATAGATACTACTGGACTGCAAATGTAAATGTCAAAATATCTGTCATACATGGTGCATGTGTTCATATATACTCAAATTCCAGTACCGGTAACTAATTGGCGTTTAAAGTATACTTAGCGCCATTAAAAACGCACGACCCAAAGAATGTAAACTATTTTGAGAAATGTAAAGTGTAAAAAGTGTAAAAAATAAGTACTCTTAAATTGAAGAACAAGGCATTGGTCAAAATGAGACAAAGAATTGACAATATGTGAAACCCTGGTGACTTTTATTCCTTGCAAACAAATCGTTGATACAGAAATTGAAGGTGTCATCATTCAATAATGGGTATGTCCACCTCGGGCATCAACGCAAGCAGTACATCTACGACGCAAGGACCTGATGAGTGTGGCTATTCTGTGTTGTGGGATCCCGTCCCAATCTTCCTGCACTACCTGGATCAATTCACGTCGGTTGCGTGGCCTGGGTTGATGTTGTGCAACGGCATTCTTAAGCTGATCCCACAATTGCTCTGTGGGCGATAGATCGGGGGAGTAAGCTGGCCATTCCATGATGTTCACATTATTATGTTCCAAGAAGTCTTGTGTCAACCTTGCTGAGTGTGGGCTCTGATGATTTCGAGCCCTTCGTAAACGGTTTTGGCGTGCGGCGGGTGTCAATATGGGCACTCGGTAGGGGATGCGTGCATGCATCTGTATCTGTTGGAGACGGCGTCGGATAGTGCTGAGGCTTACCCTGGGCCTTCCAATTCCCACTGTCTCATGAGCAGTCTGTGTGGCGGTGTGAAATCGGTCACGTATGTGCAACAAACCGATGTACCGATCCTGGCGGGCTGTAGTGACTCTTGGCTGACCAGTGCGTGGTCGGTCGGCAACATTGCCAGTTTCATGTTCCCTGATTCTGAGGCGACTAATTGTGGAGGGATGACGCTGCATGTGACGTCCTACGGCGGCACAACTGAGACCCGCCTGTAACATGCCAATGGCACGTTCCCTTTGTTGTGTCGTAAGTCGGGGCATGGTAACGTTTTCTGATTTTTTTCGTCTTTATGCTGAGCTTCGTGTAAAGTGTTGAACCCACGACAAATGAGCCCTGAAAGCTGTTCTCAGTGACGGCGAAACACTCAATGGACGTTATTAGGAAATGTTACGTAATGTTCACGACAGGCGCGTCGGGAACACCACAGGTTATCCAGTTATTGCAACTCAACTCGAACTAACAATAAACAACAAAACGTAAATGGTCAATAGCCTTACTGGGGTAGAAACATAAAATTCAACCGTGCGTTTTTAATGGCGCTAAGTATATATCACTATACGTTTGTTGACAGGTTAATACCTTGCAAGAAAACCGAAGATATGCTCGAAGGGAAACCCCAGCATTATGTTTAAAGGCTATGTGGCATCAAAATTACGGTTACAACAAAGAATTTAATCAAAATGTAGCTGAAAAGTTACTCTATTAGACTATTGCAGGGGTGGGGGGGGGGAGTGAGTGGGAGGCGAACCTTCGGCGCAGGGCACTTTAGCTTGAGCGCCATAAATCCATGTGTATGATATTTTTAGATTAAAGTCTGTTGTTAAAATAACGATTCAAAGAGTAAATGAAATCCGTTTTCTGTTTGACCGAGTGACGAAAAACATATTGTAAAAACTGTAGCTGCCAAAAGCTAATAATCTATTAAAGGAAGGGAAATCTCTAGAAATACATAGGGATTATCTTCGATAACAACCTTCAAAGTGCTTAAAACATTTCACGTCAATTACCTCCAATTACCCTCAAGCTAATAAAAACAGACAGAAATATGTCCTTTCAGTGGCTTATCTATGTAGCCATTTTTCCGTTTTAGGATGACGTGATGTGTTGTAGCTCTTTTTAGATCAATAATGACGTTTTTTTCCGCTGTCTAATGTATAATGGTAGATTTAGGTAAAAAAAACATGGCGACAAACTTGAAGTGGGAAGATTGTCTCCGAATATATAGGTCAGTATGCAACCGCACGCCATTGCTTAGCCAGCCATTGTCTAAATTGCATCACATGACTACTCTATAGGTCACAACACCCAGTTTGTGTTTTCTCAGCCAATGAAAATTGACTTCGAGCTAGGAGGTGGCTTACATAGTGATAGTTTGGTATCTGGGTTATTTGAATATTGGATTGAAACTAACGCAGGTCTACTGAACATACTTTAAGCTTTCAATCAATGTATGATAACAGATTTTTGTGTGTGTTTTTTTAATTTTCACCCAATTTTGAAAATACCAAGTTTTGGCTTAGAATAAGTAAGCCTAAAACTGTCAAAATGGCGGTACCCATGTTAAATTGTGTGTAGCTTGAAACCGGCATGCACTATGTCAACTTTATTTGGTTGTTAAGGATTTCTCATGTGTTGATCTATTTGAAAATGATAAGGAAAAGTCTTAACGAGATTTAGGTAATTAGCCACAACTCAAAACGTTAACATTACCGCAAATGGGAAATGAAACTGTATCATGTAACCTATAACGCACTTAAATTTTTATTCAACAATAATTGGATAAAACTAATGAAAAAATGGTGGCGACCTTGTGAATGGCCTATGGAGCTTATTCTGTATTGTAACGCCACCATAAAATTTCAATTATTCGCTTACGAGGGGATAAAACATACATTGGACAGTTGTTTTGGGCTAAATGAACTCTACTCTTTCCATCTAAACTAGTCTAAAGCTTAGATTTTCTTTCCCTTTAATCATTGTGAATCCGAGATATGAATAGGATCCATACAACTATACACTATAAATCCCTAAAATCTAAACTAAATTACGAACTTATGTTAACATTTTCAGCCACCATAAATGTAAATTAATTTAGAAAAATTTAGAACCGTTTGAGAGGATTGGAATGGATTACAAACTTACCCAGAACGCAGAAGAGAGAAAAATGGCGTTCATTCAGATTTGGTGCTATGCTTGGAATGACTTCTGGGTAGCGTCACCTGGCGGAAGTTTAATTTGAATCTTAGTTATCTTTCCTTGCGATTTTAAGGACATAAGAACAGTAAGATGTTTTTACATGCTAGACAGGTAAGATTGACCTCTGAAATGTTCTGATTTTGACCAGTTTTTTTAAAGAAATGAAAAAGTTTTGTATGTTTTAGCATACGTGCTGCATCCGTGCAGACCCCATACAAAACATAGGTAGGGCCCATATGGGATTCCCATGTACCCATGCTGTTCTCCATGACTAACACATAAACAGTCGGAATGGGTGTCATTTGCTATGCCCATGTAATAACCATCGTACTGATGTTTGCCCACTGCCCATCAAAAATATATGTGGTTTCCATATGGGAAGCTCACGTGAGCTTCATATGGTCGATGCCCATGTATAACCCATTGAAAGTCTAGGTGATACCCATATGGGAAGCCCATCAATTGCCCTTGCCCATCTATCCAAAACCCATGTGGGCCCCAGGTAGGTATGCTGGCTGGGACTCTAGGTGGGGTGACCCTGTTTATAAATGTTTAAATTGAGTTGTCAAATTGGACAGGACCTTTCATGGGAGAGTACGAATCTCTCTTCCTAGAAGTTCGTTATTTTAATGAAAATTACCTTGTAGGCATATATAGACCTCCCGGAAAAGATGTGAATAAATTTAATCAGCATTTCTTTTCCAATCTTAACGGCATTCCAAAAAAATACTAAATGTATTCTCATAGGCGATTATAATATAGACTGATGTAAAACGTCCACCCACAACCCCTCCAGTGCGTTTCTAAATCTCATGAAAAGTAACAAGTTTTCCCGTTAATTACTAAACCAACGCGAGCAACCGACCGCAGTGCAACCCTGGTTGACAATATGTTTACAAATAACTTTGAAAATAGCATTTTATCTGGACTATTGCTCATCGATATAACCGATCATTGCCAAATCGTGCATTTGCATAAAACAAGTGATAGAACTCAGCTAACCTAGCCCACGCATTACTATCATAAGATGTCATCTGAAAATAAACACGCTTTTGTTAACGAGATAGCAGCACAGAATTGAGAGGATAGCACTTGTAAAACAGATGTCAGCGACGCTCTCGTTGCGTTTAATAACATTTTCAATACCTTATATGCCGAATGCTTTCCCTTCGTCCCACTGGTACCAACAAACGTCCTAAAAAGCCTGGGTCACAAACGGTTCACTATACGGTCTAGTACCTAACAACAAACGTCCTAAAAAGCCTGGGTCACAAACGGTTCACTATACGGTCTAGTACCTAACAACAAACGTCCTAAAAAGCCTGGGTCACAAACGGTTCACTATACGGTCTAGTACCTAACAACAAACGTCCTAAAAAGCCTGGGTCACAAACGGTTCACTATAAGGTCTAGTACCTAACAACAAACGTCCTAAAAAGCCTGGGTCACAGACGGTTCACTATAAGGTCTAGTAGCATACCTAACACAAACGTCCTAAAAAGCCTGGGTCACAAACGGTTCACTATACGGTCTAGTACCTAACAACAAACGTCCTAAAAAGCCTGGGTCACAAACGGTTCACTATAAGGTCTAGTACCTAACAACAAACGTCCTAAAAAGCCTGGGTCACAAACGGTTCACTATAAGGTCTAGTACCTAACAACAAACGTCCTTAAAAGCCTGGGTCACAAACGGTTCACTATAAGGTCTAGTACCTAACAACAAACGTCCTAAAAAGCCTTGGTCACAAACGGTTCACTATAAGGTCTAGTAGCATACCTAACACAAACGTCCTAAAAGCCTGGGTCACAAACGGTTCACTATAAGGTCTAGTACCTAACAACAAACGTCCTAAAAGCCTGGGTCACAAACGGTTCACTATAAGGTCTAGTACCTAACAACAAACGTCCTTAAAAGCCTGGGTCACAAACGGTTCGCTATAAGGTCTAGTACCTAACACAAACGTCCTAAAAGCCTGGGTCACAAACGGTTCACTATAAGGTCTAGTACCTAATAACAAACGTCCTAAAAAGCCTGGGTCACAAACGGTTCACTATAAGGTCTAGTACCTAACAACAAACGTCCTAAAAAGCCTGGGACACAAACGGTTCACTATAAGGTCTAGTACCTAACAACAAACGTCCTAAAAAGCCTGGGTCACAAACGGTTCACTAAGGTCAATCTACAAAAAAATAAACTCTGCAAGGATTCCTTGACTGATGCAACAATAAAGGCAGAGTATAGCCAATACGCATTCAAGATTATTACACTTATATGACGGTGAGGTTTAGTGGGTGGGGAAACCGGGATCATTGCCCAGAATAATTGGATTTATTAGGCATCTACTCGGTTTCAGTTCAAAATACTCGGCTTTCTGTATCAGCCATTGCCATTGCCACTGTGTTTTAGTGATCATAAATATTTATTTTATTACATGCTAATGAATTGCTACTTCCCCTAAGCTTAATACAAGCTATAGCGGTTGTATTAGTTGACCCTGGTATTCGTGCAACCGTCAAGCAAACATTGTGGTTAACACGCCAGTTCCAGATGTGCACAGTTATTTTATATTAAATGCCAATGAACGGCTAGGCATATGCTTAAAACAAGCTACAGTGGGTGTATCGTCCATTTGTACCTTTACATGTTTTGAAATAAGGTATGAATTGAACGCCTCGGGGTAAAATATATGTACATATACATGCATACCGCAAGTAATTCCTGATAATTTATGTGGTTAGTAGCCTCTTTAGGGTCCCATTATTACGGACCCTATGAGGGAGGCATTAGTTTCTGTATGATTAACGTGTCTCGTCATTGTCAATTCACCTCTTAACCTCGTTCAAGGATGTCATAGACAACGATATCAGAGCTTTAAAGTAATATATACATTTCTTTTCAAACCTTCTGTTAGATAGTGTGTAGCTGACCAGCTAGATGCACCAGGGAAGTTAGATGTAAGGAGTCCAATAACTAGGCCAACATCCCTTATTGACGAGACTTTTTTCTCATAATAGTCTAACCCCCATTTGGAACAAATTCCGGCTGTCTTTGCCTGGGACAGTGTGTGCTTTGTATACGGTCAATCACCATTGTTTCGGGCTGAATAAAAATGCGACAGGAAGTACATATTAAAATAGCCCCTGGGGGGTATTTCATAAACAGGTTTAGACGGCTAAACTGACCTAGCCGACTAGAATAGCAATGCTTTAACATTACTGCTTAGTCGACTATCTGACCGTAGTCGGCTATATGTGGTTTATGAAATACCCCCCAGGTGACTATCCTGCCATTCTGTTGTATAGTCACAGATCGGTACCATTTGGCTCTGAAAGACGGTTTGAATTTTTGGTCGTGTAGCCTTTATCAGGCCTTTCCATGATGAAAGAGCATACTTGCATTTCCAACGGTAAGAATCCAAACAAACGTTTAAATATTCTTTCTATGATCCATGATCTACCATACCCCTAAACACACAAGAGGAAAACAAAATGGCGACCGCTCCATCTGTATGACGTACAGTTGTTTCATATAAAATTTGGCACAATACACATCTGCACGCATGCGTTCAACTGTAAAATTTCTGATATACGAAACGGTGACATTCTCCTCAAATTAACCGTCGCCATATTTATTTGACAAAACTGTTTTAACCGATATCGTATGTCAAAATAGACCCTAGAAAGAGAACCGGTATTTAAAGTTTCATTGGGATTTTTACCATTGGAAATGCAAGCGGGACATCCAAACTGTCAATAAAGTATGTTATTTAATCATTTAAAGCCTGATAAAGGCTACAAGATCAAAAGTTATAACCGTCATACAGAGCCAAATCGCACCACAATCTGTGACTTTACAACAGAATGGCAGGATAGCCACTTGGGGCTAATATTACAATATTTTTTACTACAGACGAAAATAAAATAAAATCGTAGAATAACGCTAAAATCCTCTATAAAGTTATTTGTTTCCATATGTTGTTTAAAGTGGCATGAGATGCCAAAATTCACACTTTTTTCATAACTTCTGATCGTCACGACAGTAAGAGGCTTTGAAGGTCATCGAAAAACTAAATGATTGGCGTTGGAATAAGGAAAATCCATACAGTATGTGCCTGTACGAACCGAAAACGTGTTCGAAAAGTAAACAAAATTTAAATAACCGGGACGACCATTCATTCATTCTAAGCCAAAGTTGGTTCAAAACAATACTTTATCGCACATTTTCGAGACTATAAGCACTAAAAAGCTTCTGAATTATACGTCTTGAGAAAAATAGTCAATAATTTCAACATTCTGTATTAACGTCAAAATATCAACATTTTGGCAGCTCATGTGGCATTTAACTACATCTTGTGTCAATCGAGATCTCGTGCCATTCTACGAGATCTTCAACTCGAGACATGGCTCGAGAGCCGTCGCACTCCATTTTGCGCATAGTTAACTGCAAGAAATCTACTGAGAATTTTTAATCTATATACTATTTATTTCTCTGTTCTATTCTGTTCGCAAACATGTAACCCTATCATAATATGCTGCATTGCAGGTTCTTAGGGCAGAAATACTTGTTAAAAATCAAAAATATAATCGGCACATCATCAGCTCTTAAATACATTCTAAAACAAGATGGCAGCGCCCATGGATGTCAAGGCAAAATATGATATGGACTTCAAGGTATTTCATGGTATATTATATGTATTAGGAGAGTAGCAATCAATATAACAAAACAGGTTGTCGGCGGCTTAAACGTTACCTACCAGAATTATATCGAACATCTCTCTACACAACCGAGCCAACTATCAGTGTCACGTGTCGTTGTTTACAATTTTAAGAACGTGGACAGCAGTGGTCTCCCTTTGTGTTAAAGCAACATGTCACTCAATCGTTTGATATCCCAACGAATGGCAGTAGGATCAATCTCTATTTTAGATTGCATCTTGTGTAACACAAATGGAAACATTTGCACCTTGTACTCACCTCCAATGTTTTAACTATAACTGATCGCGGGCTTTAACTATAACTGATCGCGGCTGAAAGTTAACAAACAGAGTGTTTCGGTCCGTTACATTACATCACTGGGACACTTCTTTTGGGTGCTCAAGATGACATCGAAAGTGTTCGTTTCGCGGCCACGTTTTTGATCACCAAATTTAAAATGACCTCTAGTCTGTCAGAGGGGATTGACATACGTTAATCACCCAAGTTATCAGAGTGCTATAGAATAGGTAGCGTCTTCCATCCAAGATTCTGCCGGTTTCTTTGAATAGGTTTATAAAATCAGAGTGACCTCAATGTACTTTTGGGATACTGTTCTAGGTGACATACATAAACACTGTTACTGAGGAGTGTTTGAAAATACGTGAGTAGCAATTAAGCGGAAATCAATAAATTGGTTTAAAACCAAGAGTTCGTTAACCTGACTGCCCTGAAAGGTTTGATGACATTAATAACCCCCAGGGAGCATTTTTATTTAAGTGTTAATTGGACGATTGGACAATAATGATGATAATCTCTTCTGAGTAATTTGTTTTCAGCCTCCCAAGGGATATTAAAAATGCATGAAATAACCTTCTGGTATATAAAGCAGACACTCCTGTGGAAAACTTCACCTTTTATAAGCAAATAAGGCCCTTAAATGCTAAGCTACAGTGTTAAAACTCGCAGTATACCGAATTATCGCTTTGGGGTCATGCCATGTTTTATACAACGCTATCTTTATTACAGCATATTGATGTAAACAAGTTATTAAGCGACTTCATATAAGAATACCACCGTAATGATATCTCTAGAATTGTTGATGATGACAGTTAGTCTATTTTACACCATAATAATACCCTCAACCCAGGCGGAAATACTGTCCACCAGCCATTTTGGATTAGATCCCTCAAACATCTCAAATGATGGCAATGTCTATGCGGTCACTGAAGGGAGTGTCAACACTAACACCTCAAATGATGACAATGTCCATACGGTCACTGAAGGGAGTGTCAACACTAACACCTCAAATGATGACAATGTCCATGCGGTTACTGAGGGGAGCGTCAACCCTAGCACCTCAAATGATGACAATGTCCATGCGGTTACTGAAGGGAGCGTCAACCCATCTACGTCAAACTGCACCGGCTACTGCTACAATTTAAACTTGGCGAAATCCAACAGAGCGCTGACGCAGGAAGTGACTGACTTTGTGTGTGGTCCTGCTGGCTTTTGTAACAAATCTCTGTCGAAATCGGATGCCATATGTTACTTTGAGTGCCAACCATGTCAATGCGACAATGCCTGTCATTTTTATGGGGATTGTTGCCCGGATTTGGTTTTTCAAGAATCAGAACACGTCTCATCGCATTCTTTCCCATATCTGATTTGCACCGAAGACGAATGGACACTTTTTGACAATTTGTCCCATATTTTCATGGTGGGGAGATGTCCACCTGATTCTGATCCGGCGATAATGGTTAAATGTGAATCGCCTGACATCACCATCCAAACGGAAGCCACACCTGTCAGTGTGCTGAAGACCAACATTACTTATAGGAATATGTTCTGTGCTGAGTGTCACTCTGTATTGGACTTTGAAAGTTGGAGGCATGACGTCACCTGTTCATTGCTGTCTACAATCCAAGATGCCAAGTCAAAGTCCGATTTATGGAAAATCGTGGTCGAAGACGACGAGTGTGATATCGTCTCCATGCCTCCGGGTTCTGTTACTCTCAGAAGCTGTTATGTAGTGGATCGTAAACACTGTAATGCTTCTGACCACGTCGCTTTGAGTCTTGAGTCAAAAATTCAAAATCTTTGTTTAATGTTTAATCATCCGGTTCGTTATTATGGACCTGACTCTTATTATATTTCCTATCGGAATATATTCTGCGCAGTATGTGACGGAGCTCAATTAGATAGAAGTCCTTTTTGTACGAGAATAGCTTCCCCGAATGTACCGTATCCTTTAAATACATTGCTGGACTTCAAGTTCACTCCAGAAATTCTTTACAAAGAAACACATTGCGAAGTTGGACAGAGTTTTGATCCCTTTCTCGTAAGTATGTTTCCAGTTTTGGGCACAAAAAATGTGTACATTTTCAGCATTAATGGGAAAACAAAATATTCTACGTACTTCGGTATCTATACACGACCGCGGACATGTAGTTTTTGATGTTAGAAAAACATATAGAGTAAGGTGTATTTTAATAGTAGTAATTGAATCAATATCACACTGTAATTCACACACAGGGGTTTAATACAGCATGTCCTTTGTTTCAATTTAGAAATCTTGCCGGAGTATAGAGTGTCCGCTGAGAAGATACCTTGTCGGTAATGAGTGTGAGGAAATCTTTGCGACGGCGAGCGGTCTTGGAGTTGCTTATAGCGTAGTTTTGATGCCAGCAAATCGCTCAGAAGATGCCTATCATGAATATCTACTAGACGAATATATTTTTATGCTGACTCAATCTTTGCAGTCATTCTCTCCAATTGCTATAAGTGCCATTTGGGTGAGCTTTTACACGAACAACCCAAACCATGTTGTTTCTGGTCCTGCTGATATCGCCGTGTTAAGAGCTAATATTATTTCCCTTACATACCGCAGCCTTTTAGACCTAGAGACAACACTTGACCAAATCATGAAATCTAAATTCTCATATGAAGCAAAGGAAGGCAACATAGTAACGTGGAATTCAACCCCACTTAAATGTGATAATTGGGAGAAAATTAACAACAACTTTGAAGAAATTCTATCGTTAATGGATATTATTTTCACATCACTCAACAGACTTGACGGCAATTGCGAAAGACTGAACTGTGATAGCCACATACGTTACGAGGCACCTCAACTACGATGTCCATTTCTGGAGTTCAATCTAAGCCAAACAAACTTTCAATACCTAAAGGAGAACAACAGTATAATTTTTGAAAAACAAACCATCCCACTTCAACCTTCTACGTTTGAGAAATGTGAAAACGTATTAAAGATCTGTATTGTAGAACTCCGTAAAATCGCGAAATATCTCACGAGAAGGAACGATTCCTATCAGAACATAGCACTTTCGGTCGTCTCCCTTGCTTGTATAAGTTTGTCGCTTTTAGGACTTACTCTCACTCTAGTCGTATACAGCATTTTGCCGCAGTTAAGAACATTACCGGGTAGAAACATGATGGTTCTTATGACGAATCTGTTCGTGGCTCAACTGTTATACCTGACGTCTAGCCGAGTGTCAATCGGATGGCTGTGTCAAGTTTCAGCTGCCATTATACATTACTTTTGGCTGTCTTCATTTACTTGGATGTCATTATGTGCTTATCATATGTGTGAAGTTTTCACGAAATTAACGGCTACTCTAAATGCAAATGATCGATACCTCCGGTATTGTATTATAGGTCAGAGTTTACCGCTACCTATAATCGCCATTTGTCTCGTTTATTTTCTTGCAAAGTCTGACGGACAAGACCCCGGTTATGGCGGCAAAACTTGTTTCCTTAATACTCCGTTGGCCATCATATTATTTTTTGCTGTGCCTTTAGCAGTGATGCTGATCTTAAATATCGTCTTTTTCGCCAGAATAGTCCACGCCATAAGGTCTGTTCCCGATATGTCGACATCGTCTAATAGGTCCAATAAACATCACACCTTTGTGTACATCAAACTGTCTCTTCTGCTCGGGTTTACTTGGACCTTTGGCATCCTTGCAGGAATCATTGAGTCCGATGTTCTGAACTACATCTTTGTCATTTCCACAGGTGGACAAGGTGTATTGATATTTGTCGGATACTGTTTGAACACTAGAACTCGCTTACTACTCAAACAACGACACTGGACAAATGAAAAAGAAACTTCTTTGTCGACACAAAAACATTTGAGTTCGGGACAAACGAAGACCACACAAGTTTTACAGTAGATGGGCAAATTGGATTTATTGTACGATAACTGGTATAAAATCCTCTTTATCAATTATAGTTAGATACAAATGTTGTGCGTTATTTGCCTTGTTCCAGTGAAAATGTTCTTCTAATAATTAACTAACACTCATTTGCCATGGTAATGTCTTGTATTTATCTATGTCATTATTGTGATGAATAAAAACATTTAATGTGGCTAAACATAGCTACACTGTATTATATGGGCGGCCATCCATGTCAAAAATACAAACTTCGAATCAACAATCAAAGTGCAAATCAAAATCAAAAAATCGAAATCAAAATTTAAACCAACGAACGAAACATTTTGAACATCTTGAAATTCAAATGCTATTTAGCAGACAATCTGATAGACATTCTTATCCAACTAGAAACCAGAATATGAACTTACATAGACCATTCTGTACTTGTAATTATACTGCCTATTCTCTGCGATTCTCAGGACCAGATACATGGAACAAACTATCTAATTATATCAAAAGTATCAATACGTTATCTTTGTTTAAATCTACCATCAGACAGTTTATTATTGAAGTAGTTGTATAAGAATTAGTTAATATATTGTGCTTGATATTATGTACAGTTGTATATTTAATTTTAGTTGCATAGGACGCCTAAATTTACAGCAATGATTTCCACTCTTCTCGTTTTACCATTCTTAGAGGTTGTGAAATATGTTTATTCACCCTGTATGCTTTAAGACTATACATATTACGTTTGGGATAGAACAAGTCTTATTGACTTTATTCCCCCCTATATACTTTGTTGAATTATAAATTTTATTTTTTGTGATTATTATCTCAGGTGAATAAACATCAATCAATCAATCAATCAATCAATTTTAAATCAAAAGCTAACTTCGAATCAACGAACGTAAAACTTTTAATCAGAAGCTGTTTCGTTAAATCAAGACCTAACTTCGAATTCACGCCAGGGGGGCGCCCAAACCAGGGGAAGATAATTTAAAAGCGAAAAACAACTTTCCTCTGTACAGATGGCGATCGTCATTGAGCGAATTGTTCAGTATTTCAAAAACAAGGTCGAGAACTTGAACAAAGATCTAAAGGAGTTTATTGCGTAATATGGAATTGAACACATCCGTGCCATCCGTACAAGACTTTTGTCTATTAATATTTTTCTGAAGAGTGTTAATAGCACGCGTGGCTGACAAAACAATATCTTCGTCAACTCCAAAAGATATCGTCTCACGATTTTATTCCTCCTGAAATACGTCCGTCTTAATTCGAAATTGTTTTTAAGTTCTCGACCTTGTTTTTGAAATACTGAATCCGTGGGTTACCAATAAAATAAGCGTGAAATAAGAATTCGAGAAAAACTGTACAAAAAGTCCAATACCACTAAAACAGAAAATGATATTTTACAATTAAAAAACACTAAAACAGAAAATGAGAAAAATTTAATTACAATTAAAAAAAAAGAGAAATCGTGTTAATTCACTTGTTTGTTCCATCAAAGTCGATCTGCAAACAAAAACAGCACAACAATAAGACTGGTCGTGTTGGTTCCCAAGGCCTGGTGGAAGATCTTTTAAAAAAACATTAATTCAAACCATAACCTCACACCACCTCTTAAACATCCAGACGACTCAATATCCTACGAAAGTACTGACAAAGCAAACACTCTTAATACCTCTTTTGTCAATATTTGTAACATTGACGAAAGTAACGTTGATATCATACTGTCACACCTTTATGCCAGGAAAGCTTTGGCTGATAAAATAAGCCCTATAGATGTTTAATCGAAGACAAGAACATTTTATCTTCTATTTCATCTCGTTTTTTTCTTCAACCATTCTTTGAAAAATTCTGTATTTCCGGATGGCTGGAAGATTGCTAATGTAACTCCTATATGGAGACCGGGGCATCCCATCTAATTATAGACCAATATAAGCTGTCTGAGTAAAGTCACGGAAAGGGCCGTTTTAAAGAATATCTTTAATTATATTCGACAATGTATTACTTCTGATCAATTTAATTTTCTCCCTTCAAATTCTACAATTACCCAACTTTTAGACCTCTACTTTCAGTCGTCCAAAGCTTTAGATTATCAGAAAGATTGATGTTTTACGCCGCACTCACGATTATTTCACTTATATGGCGCGTTGCTAGGTTTAGTGGGAGAGGAAACCGTGCTCACTTCCCGAAGGAAATCCCCGACCTTCGGCGAGTACCTGGCATTTCTTCCACAAAAGGCGACCGAGCGAAAAATCCACTCAGAAATTTTCCAATTTTCTTTTGGTCTGAGCGTGATTTGAACCCGCGCCGCATCGATGGAGAGTCTGAGTAGGACTGAAGAACGATCACTCTAACCCACTGGACCCCCGAGGCCCCTGATCAGAATTTTTTTTATATATTTCCAAGGCTTTCGATAGGGTCTGGCATAGAGGACTTGTACATAAATTACGGCACTTTGGAATAACTGTGACATTTTTTAATTGGTTCCAAAGTTATGAGCAAATTGATGTCAATGCGTTATCATTAATAGGACAGAATTTGCATTACATAAATTAAAAGCAGGGGTGCCCCAAGGTTCGGTCCTTGGTCCACTTCTGTTTTTGCTATACATAAATGACCTCCATGTACATATAACTAACAATATGCGTATGTTTGCAGACGATACGTGTCTCTATATCACATCTTAAAATTTACAAAACTACACTGCAGATATTAACCTAGATTTGAATGCTCTATCCGACTGGGCAAAAACATGGCTTGTCGACTTCAACATCGACAAGGTAGTAAACATAGGCGGATCCTGAGGGGTGGGGGGGGGGGGGGTCCAGGGGGTCAGGATACGATGAGATGAGAGAAAAAAGGTAGCCAGAGGAGAAACAAATTAACACAGATCAAAACGTACCATTATATATGCAATCTAATGCAAGGTCTGCCAGTTCCATGTCATCTTTAGTTTGACGGTAACCACTAACCACGGTAACTATGGTGATGTTTCTTTTATTTTGGACATCATAGTCCGTGTTGCAATGTTAAGCAACGTGTTTCATGGTTCTTGCAAAGAACAAGCTGAATTTTGAAAAATGCAGTTTCTGGATGTAAAGAATCACACAAAATTCAGTGATCATCAACGAGTTTCATACCTAATAAACCTATATTCGATTATAAACATTGAAATGATGGCCTTATCTGACAGGAATATGGCACTCAAGAATAGATAACAAAGCTATATACACATGTTCTTTGTTTAGACATATCTTCGACCCAGTCTGATAACTTCGGGGGTTTACGTGCATAAAATACCCTCTGATAGACTGCAGGTCATTTTGAATATGGCGACCAAAAAGGTAGCATTGCAAGCATTACCATATGGACACAGGTCACAGTTTCTCACTTCCGGAAATTCCTAGGGACGAAAGTAGTTCCAGATATTTTTGTGTGTTTTTTTTATTATTTTTTCCTGGCCCCCTGCATTTTTTTTTCTGGGCATTTTTGTATTTTTTATGAAAGGACAGGGGTTGAGTTACTGTCTGGGAATGATTTTAGAAGTGGAATGGGACTAGTTCAGGTGGATTGAGATCTGGTAGTTGGGGGTGCTTTGGATTGTTTACATCCGGTTGGCTATGTGTAAAGGGACCCCTATCAGCTGTTTGGAATGCTAGTGAGAAATTTCTACCTTCAACGTATGAAAAAATTGTGCTTAAAATACTCCCAAAGGACTGTTTGAGACCCCCATCGAAGGATTTGGTTCAACGAAAGTTAGGGAACGTGCTGTGAGAGCAGACATTAACATTACCGCAAATGGGAAATGAAGGAAAATCAAACTGTGACCCGCTGCCTGTATCAGGGTAGGTGTGAAAAACGCCAAATTGCCATATCTCTTGTTGTAATGTAGGCAAGTGTCTGATTTTTTACACACAGCTATAGATCACCTACACGGATATTTTAAGACCATTTATTTGAATCTATACCCACACAAGTAGCAATTATAGCCGTTTTTCAATTTTCTACATATCCGAGTCACCTGTAATTCATGGTTTACTGAGGATTTATTTTTGTGGAAGTTTCACTGGTAGAAATGTCTTGTTTTTTGTATTCCTACATTGTTGTTGTTGTTGAGGGTGTCACTTGAGCAGATATGGCTGCCTTGCAAAATAGCTTACATGATAAATTGACTCGTTTGTCAGTGGTCGGGGGCAATAATTCTTGTCGAATCTGGACTGGGTCATTGACCAGAGACCATAGGTATGGTTTAATTAGCTATAAGGACCCAGTCACTGGCAAATATGTCCAAAAGCATGCACACCGTGTTGCCTACATGGTTCATGTTGGCAACTTTGGACTCCCTCCAACTCTAGATGTGTCACATCTGTGTCACAGTTGCAAGTGTGTCGAGCCAAAACATTTAGTCGCCGAACCACATTGGCGTAACAACAACCGTCAGATCTGTAAGGGGCTGGGGCGTTGTACAGGACATGGCGTTTCACCCAATTGCCTTTTTTTTAAACACGGTAGGTACTCATAATGATGGATTACACATAAAGGTGGGAATTTCCTTAAAAAAAGACAACTTAAGTTGATCATTAGAGGCTCAAATTTATTTGGTTGAAATATATTAGGAAAAATATTGGAAAAATTGACAGAGGAAAACATATAGTATTAATTATAGCTGTGCTCTTCTGTGATGCTGTCTAGGGTGTTTTTCTTGTAGTCTGTCTCTTCCCCGGGGTTTTTGGACCTATATAGCTCGTGTTCTTTCATCCTACGTGCATAATTTCTCAGATTTCTGTCTCGGACCTGGCGACTTTTTTTATACATCTTGTCTCTGTCTGTCTCTATTTGTAATTGCTTCAATGTCTTTTTGGTTTTAGGTGAAATGCTAGCTCCAACAGCTGACAACTTCCCTGTCATTGATTCCTCGGGTCCATTGTTCAGTCTGTGGATCGTCGAGGATGCTCGGCCTTCAAAATTCCTTGTAAAGTTGACGTTCTTTGGTAAGGATACACTAAGTGACCTGTTCACAGCTTCACATTTCTGGGTGTCTGTGTTGAACTTCATTTTCTCCAGTCCTTCCTCACTCTTAGGACCTCTTTCAATAAAAGCCTGTCATTGTCATTCATGTTAAGGTTATGCATCTTGTATGTCTGAAGAAACATCGACCTTTGCCACCAGTTTTCTGTTTCATCCCCTCCACAAACAATTGAATGTCCTTTACAATCCTTACAATCACCGCTGTAACAGTTCACTGTAGTCTCCAGAACTTTGGGTAGAAGGGCCTTGATTTCCTCTGTATTTTTACTGTACACTTTCATTAATTCTTTGAAAATCATGCTACATCTAGCTTTCACATCTTGGCTGAATATCTTTTGCATTTTTTTTTCTTTTCCCTTGTCCGTGCAGAAAACATTGCTTGGCTAAAGTTGGCTTTCATACTCTTTTTAAACTGGGAGCGTCCTAAATGGTTTGGGTCAGCCAATCTCTTTACTTTCCACAATGGTTCTAGAAGCTGAATTCCCTTTTCCACGCCAATGGCAGCCTGTGAGTCTCCGTCTGTTGTGACATACTGTGGACGGGCCCCCTGTTTAGCGAGATCAAGACCGATTTCTTTTCCCATAGACATTTCCGACCAAGGGGTGTGACAGTTAATATTCGCTGTGCAGCCTTCATGTCCCGGACATTCCACTTCGAACCCCCGGCTTCTGAGCCACCCTCCAGTCCAGCATAGCTTATTCTGGATAACGGCCGAAACTATGTACTTTCTGTCAGTTGTGGTCTCACAGGCGACCGCAATGGCCTGGGATGCATTCTGCCCTGGTTTCTTGGTACTGGCTATTGTGATACTGTTATATCTCCCATCAACAGCTATGTCTATTCTGTCAGCTTCTCTTCCCTCAATTTTGTTGAGCTCCATAACTGTTTTTACTTTCTCTCTCATGTCGGCTTTATTAAGCTCTGTTACTTTCATCGCCACTTGTGTTGCACTTCTTTTCATGGATGTAGAACTAGGCGAGGGTACGTCAATGGCCGTCAAGAGATGTCTCGTCCTGGTGTTACCCATAGGTGTGTCTTGAAGGCCGACTTGAAGAGCTAGATTTACAGCGGCTGGATTAGGCCCCCTTCTATAACTCTGGGCTTCTTTGTATAGTTTATATGTGCTAGAGATAAATGAACAGTTTATACATGACAGACTGTACTTCCATGCCAAGCCCCATTTTGTTTCTTTGTGCACTTGGAAATTTGGCTGATCACAAGGCCTTCTTTCTTTCTTGTGTTCATCCATAACACTGTTAAACATCACAATCATCTGTTCTATGTCAATTAGTCTCATTCCAATGGACTCTTTATCTGTTTTTTCTGTGCTTATTTTCCTAGGCCTCAAGATTCTCCTGGGTGGTGATGAATTGTTCATGCTGTCAGTTTGGCCTGTGAGAGTTACCTCCCCTGAACTATTATTGAAGGAATGGAAATCTGTCAAAGAGCAGCCAGGGGTTGGAGATTCCTGTTGGATCTTGTGTTCTGAGGAATTTCTATGCCTGCCAGGGTTCCCAGGTTTGAAATAAATGTTTCGTCTTAATCTTTTGCCTTTCATGGTAACAGTGGTGTGTACAGTTGGTTCAGCTATAATGAATCTGCAGAATAAAGGTCTGCTTTTAAATGCTTCAGTGGCCATTTTTTCTCTTTGATGTGACTATGTTTGACTGTGATGAGTAAATCCACAGCAGTGGGTCCTCTCTACCCTGCATTCCATGGCCATTCAAACATTGCAATGGCAAGTGGGGGTATGACTTAAATGACTAGGGCGCCGCCCAGGGGTGGGTGAGGGGTCTGGTGAGCTTCATTACACATTTGCTGATTGTGCCTTTTGTTTTTAACCAGAAAACTTGGTTAATGATTGTTCTCATTCATTTTACTATACAGGTGCTCTATGAGAGTGGTTTCCACCTAGCTTTGTCTTAAAAATATCACCTTACTGGGGTGGGTCCAAGCCAGCCTCATTTCCTGTTGGATGGTTAATCTCAGGTAAGAGCCCCACTGGCCCACCCGGACACCTGGGCTACCTGGGGTCTGGAAATAGCCCTTTTTTTACTCAAAATGTATTAGTTTAAAAACAATTCTTTATTGTAAATGTAAAAATATCAACTTTTTAAGAGTTTTCTGCCTTTGTTTTTGGACCTTTTAGAAAAAAATCCGCTTTAAACACTGGCATTTGCCTTTAAAACCACCCAAGAAAATCCTGTTGCAGTTTTTCTTTAATTTTTTTTTCATTCTTTTGCAGGTTTATCCATCATTAGGTCAAAACAGTTGACACTTTTGGATTTCCTCCAACGGTAAGTGAGATACAAAGCTTTGAAACACTCATATTTTCCAGTCCAGTTTGTTGTCCGCAGTCTCATAGCCAGATGGGTGGGGGGCACACTAAAGAAGGGCTCATTAGACAGGCGATTACAGCACATAGTTTAGTTTTGGGTTCCAATGAGGAACACCTTCAAGGGTTACTGAGTGCAATTTTCAGGCAATTCTGGCCATATTTGCACCTCTGTTAGGACACAGGTCACAGTTTCTCACTTCCGGAAATTCCTAGGGACGAAAGTAGTTCCAGATATTTTTGTGTGTTTTTTTTATTATTTTTTCCTGGCCCCCTGCATTTTTTTTTTCTGGGCATTTTTGTATTTTTTATGAAAGGACAGGGGTTGAGTTACTGTCTGGGAATGATTTTAGAAGTGGAATGGGACTAGTTCAGGTGGATTGAGATCTGGTAGTTGGGGGTGCTTTGGATTGTTTACATCCGGTTGGCTATGTGTAAAGGGACCCCTATCAGCTGTTTGGAATGCTAGTGAGAAATTTCTACCTTCAACGTATGAAAAAATTGTGCTTAAAATACTCCCAAAGGACTGTTTGAGACCCCCATCGAAGGATTTGGTTCAACGAAAGTTAGGGAACGTGCTGTGAGAGCAGACATTAGCATTACCGCAAATGGGAAATGAAGGAAAATCAAACTGTGACCCGCTGCTATATACCGCAGGCGTAGAGCGACTCAGTATATAATAAGAGGTAGCCGTGAAACGCACCATTCCCAAATCCTCTTGAGGGCCCCACAAAAGTGTCTTCGTGATAACGTAAGGGACCGAAACACTCGGTTAACTTTCAGCCTTGATCAGTTATATAATCGACCCATTGGAGGATTCTTGATATGTAGGCCCCTGCGTCTACAACATATGGTTTACCGGGCTAAATAAAATATATAAACAAATATCTTTCTAAATGATATTAGCATTTAATAAATTTATAATTAGTTTTATTTTATTTTTTCGTCTGCAGTAAAACATTTTGATATTTACTTTCGACGCCATTTTTATTCGGCCCAAAAATACGGTGATTTACAGTATAAAAAGCGCAGACTGTCCGAGGCGTGTCAAAGCCGACAGGTAGCGAGCGAAGATAGCCGAAGGGAGTTCCGACTGATCTTCAGCCATGAAGAGCCTTAGAGCTTTATCAAATATGGCGGATCGTCGATGATTTATATACAAGATTTCTCTGAGAGTCTTCGGTCTTCAATACTCAAACTGTTACTTTCAAGAAAGTATAACGAAAGTCATGGACAGTGTGATGATTTTAAGAGCCTAGGTGGCCCATGGACCCCCGCCTGTATATAGGCCTACTGGGTTTCGGTAGTCTGCCACCTTCCCACTTTAAATAAAAATAAGTGGCTGTCGCCATCAGGACCCCTCGGGTCTGGGCCAAAGAAACCAAAGATATATTTATTTTCCAGACAATTTGTTGCGAGTTAAAAATTACTCCACATACATGCATCACATTTACAAGGAGGTTTTTGGCTGACAGTCATGTAAGGGGCATAACTCTTGAAAACAAAAACATCCGAGCGCGTTGATTTTAAATAGGCTTCTTGTATTTGCTGTATTTAACAAATGTGTAAAGTTTCAAAGTTGTAAGTTAAAGACTTTTTTAGATAATGTGTTTACAAGGCTTTTTATAGCAGCGGTAATGTAAGGGGCATTACTCTTGAGAAAAAAATCCGAGCGCGTTGATTTTAAATAGACTTCTTGTACTTGCTGTATTTAACAAATGTGTGAAGTTTAAAAGTTGTAAGTTAAAGACTTTTTTAGATAATGTGTTTACAAGGCTTTTTATAGCAGCGGTAATGTAAGGGGCATAACTCTTGAAAAAAAAACATCCGAGCGCGTTGATTTTAAATAGACTTCTTGTACTTACTGTATTAAACAAATGTGTGAAGTTTCAAAGTTGTAAGTTAAAGACTTTTTTAGATAATGTGTTTACAAGGCTTTTTACAACTGCGGTAATGTAAGGGGCATAACTCTTGAAAAAAAACATCCGAGCGCGTTGATTTTAGATAGTCTTCTTGTACTTGCTGTATTTAACAAATGTGTGAAGTTTAAAAGTTGTAATTTAAAGACTTTTTTAGATAATGTGGTTACAAGGCTTTTTATAGCAGCGGTAATGTAAGGGGCATAACTCTTGAAAAAAACATCCGAGCGCGTTGATTTTAAATATACTTTTTGTTCTTGCCGTATTAAACAAGTGTGTGAAGTTTCAAAGTTGTAAGTTAAAGACTTTTTTTGATAATGTGTTTACAAGGCTTTTTACAGCAGCGGAAATGTAAGGGGCATAACTCTTTAAAAAAATCCGAGCGCGTTGATTTTAAATAGGCTTCTTGTTCTTGCTGTATTTAACAAATGTGTGAAGCTTCAAAGTTGTAAGTTAAAGACTTTTTTAGATAATGTGTTTACAAGGCTTTTTATAGCAGCGGTAATGTAAGGGGAATAACTCTTGAGAAAAAAATCCGAGCGCGTTGATTTTAAATAGACTTCTTGTACTTGCTGTATTTAACAAATGTGTAAAGTTTCAAAGTTGTAAGTTAAAGACTTTTTTATATAATGTGTTTACAAGGCTGTTTATAGCAGCGGTAATTTAAGGGGCATAACTCTTAAAAAAAAAACATCCGAGCGCGTTGATTTTAGATAGGCTTCTTGTACTTGCTGTATTTAACAAATGTGTGAAGTTTCAAAGTTGTAAGTTAAAGACTTTTTTAGATAATGTGTTTACAAGGCTGTTTATAGCAGCGGTAATGTAAGGGGCATAACTCTTGAAAAAAAAAACGTCCGAGCGCGTTGATTTTAAATAGACTTCTTGTACTTGCTGTATTAAACAAATGTGTGAAGTTTCAAAGTTGTAAGTTAAAGACTTTTTTAGATAATGTGTTTACAAGGCTTTTCACAGCTGCGGTAATGTAAGGGGCATAACTCTTGAAAAAAAAACACCCGAGCGCGTTGATTTTAAATAGGCTTCTTGTTCTTGCTGTATTTAACAAATGTGTGAAGCTTCAAAGTTGTAAGTTAAAGACTTTTTTAGATAATGTGTTTACAAGGCTGTTTATAGCAGCGGTAATTTAAGGAGCATAACTCTAGAAAAAAAAATCCGAGCGCGTTGATTTTAAATAGACTTCTTGTACTTGCTGTATTAAAGAAATGTGTGAAGTTTCAAAGTTGTAAGTTAAAGACTTTTTTAGATAATGTGTTTACAAGGCTTTTTACAGCTGCGGTAATGTAAGGGGCATAACTCTTGAAAAAACAAATCCGAGCGCGTTGATTTTAAATAGGCTTCTTGTTCTTGCTGTATTTGACAAATGTGTGAAGCTTCAAAGTTGTAAGTTAAAGACTTTTTTAGATAATGTGTTTACAAGGCTGTTTATAGCAGCGGTAATGTAAGGGGCATAACTCTTGAAAAAAAACATCCGAGCGCGTTGATTTTAAATAGGCTTCTTGTTCTTGCTGTATTTGACAAATGTGTGAAGCTTCAAAGTTGTAAGTTAAAGACTTTTTTAGATAATGTGTTTACAAGGCTTTTTATAACAGCGGTAATGTAAGGGGCATAACTCTTGAAAAAACATCCGAGCGCGTTGATTTTAGATAGTTAAAGACTTTTTAGATAATGTGTTTACAAGGACCAATGGACAGACGGAGAGACGGACAGACGGTCGACGGAGGCAACGACAATACCCTTCGGGCAAAATTTGCCCGAGGGGTAAAAACTATCTACGGACCCTTTTATGTAGCACAAGTATGTAATTTTCCCATATAACTGCCCAAATCAATATAAAACAAACCGCGGGCGCTTCTCCTGCTTGTCTTATTTTGTTATTTTAAAGAATTAGGGAAAGCAAAATCCAGAAATTATTGGCTTGCAGAACAGCCTCAGAACGTTTCTCAGGCAGTCTAGAACCCCTGAGTTTCCGGGACCTAAGTGGCCCCTGATGCGTTGGGATAGTAAGGAGAGCAAAACCCGGAAATTATTAGCATTTTTAGTTGCAGTACACCCTCAAAACGCTTCTCAGGCAATCTAGAATTCCCTGCGCGTCCGGGCCTAGGCGGCCCCTGAACCCTCGCCTAATGCGTTGGAGTAGTCACCCCCTTCTCCATGCTTTAAAGCATCACAATGCTTCACTTAAAACTGGGGAACAAAACGACTTTACTGTTATTCTTTAAGAATTAAGGAAAGCAAAATCGGGAAATTATTAGCATTTTTAGTTGCAGAACACCCTCAGAACGCTTCTCGGGCAATCAAGAACTCCAGAGCTTCCGGGGCTTAGGCGGCCCCTGCACCCTCGCCTAATGCGTTGGAATAGTCACCCCCTTCTCCATGCTTTAAAGCGTCACAATGCTTCACTTAAAAACTGGGGAACATAACCACTTAACTGTTAATTTTTAAGAATTAAGGAAAGCAGAATCCGGAAATTTTTAGTTGCACAACCCCCTCAGAAGCTTCTCGGGCAATCAAGAACTCCAGAGCGTCCGGGGCCTAGGCGGCCATAAACCCTCGCCCAATGCCTTTTTTAAATTTGTTATGTTTCTGTAATCGAAGGGCCTGGGACCCCCTCTATCGTAAAAAGCTGGATCCGCCCCTGACTACGACTTTGAATATATCATTACGCACAAATCCTATACCACGTTTCCTCTCTCATTCCAGCGCTCAGATCTCGAACGTTCGTTGAAACATGAACACCTCGGCGTTAGTCTGAATAGTAAAGCCAAATGGCATGATCATATCTATGGCAAGCCGTTTCGGCCTATTTAACATATCTTGAATTCATTTCCACATATGTGGAATTCAATTCCCGATATGTACATATCAGGAATTGAATTGCACATATGTGAAAATCATTTTAAGATATCTGGAAATAATACTGTGCTGCACATTTCAGATATGTAGAATTCATTTCCAGATATGTGGAAATGAATTCAATATATCTTGAATACACGTCTATTTAAGATATCTGCAATTGTTTTTGTGATACACCACACGTGTCACTTCGCGCCAACGTGTCACTGGACGGAATCTTGTGTATAAGTACCTTCTCTACTTCCGCCCAGGGAGCAGTGTTTGTGATTTCTACAACGCGGCGCAATTTCAGATATGTGGAATTGAATTGCACATATGTTGAATGTAAGGGCCTTTTAAGATATGTTAAATAGAATTTCAGATATGTGGAAATGAATTCAACATATGTTAAACACACGACCCGCATATCAAGAATTCAGTGCTATTTCATATATGTGGAATTTAATTGCACATATGTGCAAATGAATTGCACATATGTGGAATTCAATTCTTGATATTTACATATCGGGAATTTAATTGCACATATGTGGAAATGAATTCAAGATATGTTAAATAGGCCGAAACGGCTTGCCATACATATCGGCCAAAACTCACTCACTCAAATATTTAAACATCTTCAATTCATACTAAATAGAAAATGTCTGGAAATAATGTATAAAATATTTATCAGACCAAGCTTGGAATATGCGGACAATCTTGACCAGCTAACTATTAATATCTTTCAATGGCATTTAGAAGTTGGAAGGTTACAATAAGGTCAAGAATTACTTATGGATAACAACTTCTTGGTTTATTGGGTGACGACGTTTCGATGTAGTTCTTACATCGTTATCAAAGTCAATGATTGACTTTGATAACGATGTAAGAACTACATCGAAACGTCGTCACCCAATAAACCAAGAAGTTGTTATCCATAAGTAATTCTTGACCTTATTGTAACTATTAATAGACTAGAAAAATTACAGAGAGATGCGCTCAGAGTCATTACAGATCTCACCTGTATAGTGTCTCTTTGGAAAAATTATATTTTGAATAAGGCTTTTCTGAATTATCTACTCGGCGTAAATACACCGACGTCTTTAATACGTTACCGATACAATGCCGAGCTTTACACGCCTTATCAGTGCAGAACGGAGTTATTTCGTCAGTTCTATTTCCCTTCAACCCTTCGTGTGATTAGAATGCTCTTCCTATTTTTGTACAAAAACCAATCATTAGACCATACCCCACCCCCACCAGTATGTTATTATGTTTGTAAACATAATGCTAATACCATGCTCTTTCATCTATACGGAATCGCTGCAACTTCTTAAATAAAGATCTTTACGATAATTTCCTTTTTACATCACCAGATTGCAGATGCGGCTTCCACGAAGACCGCCGAATATTTTTTTTTTATTTAATTGCCCATATTATATCAAGCAAAGAAAAATTTTAAAAACAAAACTGGCAAATCTATACATGGTTGGATAAGCTACAAACATTAACTTTGTATCCATAGGTGACCCCAACAAAACCACTCCCAAAACGTAGAAATTCAAAAAGGTAATTACATAGCCGCCACAAATCGTTTCTGATTTTTTATTGCTTTTGTTTATTTACTTATCTATTCGTTTTCTATTGTTCCTCCTGTTTAAACCGACACATTTCCCGACCGTTCCCTAGATGAATCTGGAGGGTCCAAAGACTTATTTAAGTTCTAGCAATGTCAGCAATATAGCCAGTGATTATACATATAGCCAGTGATTATACATATAGCCAGTGATTATACATATAGCCAGTGATTATACATATAGCCAGTGATTATACATATAGCCAGTGATTATACATATAGCCAGTGATTATACATATAGCCAGTGATTATACATATAGCCAGTGATTATACATATAGCCAGTGATTATACATATAGCCAGTGATTATACATATAGCCAGTGATTATACATATAGCCAGTGATTATACATATAGCCAGTGATTATACATATAGCCAGTGATTATACATATAGCCAGTGATTATACATATAGCCAGTGATTATACATATAGCCAGTGATTATACATATAGCCAGTGATTATACATATAGCCAGTGATTATACATATAGCCAGTGATTATACATATAGCCAGTGGTTATACATATACCCAGTGATTATACATATAGCCAGTGATTATACATATAGCCAGTGATTATACATATAGCCAGTGGTTATACATATACCCAGTGATTATACATATAGCCAGTGATTATACATATAGCCAGTGATTATACATATAGCCAGTGGTTATACATATACCCAGTGATTATACATATAGCCAGTGATTATACATATAGCTAGTGATTATACATATAGCCAGTGATTATACATATAGCCAGTGATTATACATATAGCCAGTGATTATACATATAGCCAGTGATTATACATATAGCCAGTGATTATACATATAGCCAGTGGTTATACATATACCCAGTGATTATACATATAGCCAGTGATTATACATATAGCCAGTGATTATACATATAGCCAGTGGTTATACATATACCCAGTGATTATACATATAGCCAGTGATTATACATATAGCCAGTGATTATACATATAGCCAGTGGTTATACATATACCCAGTGATTATACATATACCCAGTGATTATACATATAGCCAGTGATTATACATATAGCCAGTGATTATACATATAGCCAGTGGTTATACATATAGCCAGTGATTATACATATACCCAGTGATTATACATATAGCCAGTGATTATACATATAGCCAGTGGTTATACATATAGCCAGTGATTATACATATAGCCAGTGATTATACATATAGCCAGTGATTATACATATAGCCAGTGGTTATACATATAGCCAGTGGTTATACATATAGCCAGTGATTATACATATAGCCAGTGATTATACATATAGCCAGTGGTTATAAATATAGCCAGTGATTATACATATACCCAGTGATTATACATATAGCCAGTGATTATACATATACCCAGTGATTATACATATAGCCAGTGATTATACATATAGCCAGTGGTTATACATATAGCCAGTGATTATACATATACCCAGTGATTATACATATAGCCAGTGATTATACATATAGCCAGTGGTTATACATATAGCCAGTGATTATACATATACCCAGTGATTATACATATAGCCAGTGATTATACATATAGCCAGTGGTTATACATATAGCCCAGCAACTTTTCACATTGATTGATCATGTAATTGCCATTCTTAAAAACAACCTTATTTTTACATCTATAATTGTTGTTTGTGAGTATATGTCACGTGATGGGACCCAGACCAGACCCTGCACGGGACGCCTTGGTTCATTAAACAAAGGAATATGGAATTGTGCACGGCGAACTCAACTCAGACAGAATGACAAACAACGTGAAAATTTAACATAAAAAAAAGTTTAATACATAACTTAACACTATACAATACAAATCCTTGCTCGCAACGTGGGGTACATAAAACTAACAACTAAAAAATATCACATGTAATGAGGGAGGGGTCCTCGGACGCCACTGTTCAATCCATCGCCAATGGTGGATACGAAACCTGCCCTCTACCACAAAACTAGGTAAGTCTTCCGGAATGGAAATTTGAGAATAAACTGAAAACACACGGCGTTACAAATCATGACGCAAAACAGCCGGCAGTTAATATATAAGTATGACTAACTTATCACGGAAAGCTATAATGCATTAGGTAAGGACAATGTGACACAAAGTTTAAAGTATTAGTTAATTATAATCTAGCACCGCAGTCCACATTATTTAAGCTCTAAAACGCCAGGTATTATAGACGGTCGATTATCATCAATAGTAACACATACCTGAAAACCGTCGGCCGCATACTCTGGCTTACAATCCTTGAAGTCCGTTCAACACATGCATACCAGGACATCTAAAAGTACAATAACTTTGGCACTAACAAGCGTTTGATTGATTGTTGTTTTACGCCACACTCAAAGTTATCATAACAAGCGAAAAATAGCGTTCTAGGCGTAAGGCCGGAAAAAGGAAAGACTAACCAGATGTTATGTACAAAAGAAATGGTTAGGTTTCCGTACAATTGCAATAAAAATGGAAAAAATACTATTCTCTGTATATTGAACTTGTAAAATAACTATATGTAAGGAGACGCACTTACAATCTTCGGCTTATAGCGCTCTTAAATTTATTTGAAATAAATTTATGTAAACCAAATACTGAATCATTCGTTCAGTGTCGATCGTCATCGGTTATCGGTGCAGAGGAAAGTTGTCTTTTTAAATTATCTTTCATTGGTTTGAGCGCCCCCTGACGTTAATTCAAAGTTAGCTTTTGATTTAACGAAACTGCTCTTGATTAAAAGTAGAGTACCGTTCGTAGCGCCCTCTTGTGTTAATTTGAAAGTAGCTTCTGGTTTGATTTTTTTTCTAAACATGTTTATTTGGATAATAAATGTACACTTTAAGCCAAGGCTTATACTGTGTACTTTTCATATTATACATTGTTTTTGTGAAAAAGGCATAGATAGTAAGTAAATTAATTTCAGAATAATTTGTTTAACATATATATACAATTGCATTAGATAGGTACATAAGTACATATATTTACTGATAAAGTAGGTGGATAGTTGGACTGTGGCAAACTGGACAAGGGTAACTAATGGTCAGACTCAGCAAACATATGAAGGACTACGAGAATCACTTTGTGCTAGCAATGTATGTACAGACAAATTGCGTTATCATACTATTTTCATTGGAACTAAGGTCCACTGATCCGTATAGGAGAGATGTGGTACTTATGGTATCAATGGATGTATTGATCCGTATATCTCGACATAGTATATCTCGTGGAGTGTTAAATAGTGGGCAGTGGAGAAGGAAGTGATCTGCTGTCTCAGAAGAAGATCCGCAGAGACATTTTGTGGAATCAGTTAACAAATTGCTAAATAGGTCATCGTTGAGTGAACTGCAGCCGTTTCTCATGCGACAGAGATGGATGTTCGAGATGCGGTCGCCGATATAGTACCATGATGGAGGTTTCGTCAGAGGAAAAATATGAGCTAATTTACAAATAAATTCTGGGTGATTACCTATGGATGTAATATTGTCTGGAAGGTTGTTAAAATCGCGAATAGTCTGAGGGAAAAAGGATTTGCTGTATGCTGCAGTTTTACAAAAGAAAGTGGTATAATTATGGTTTGAGCGCTGGGGATATGGATTTCTGTCTGATACTTGAGCTGGTAGGTTTTGTAAAGGTCTAGGTTGCTTCTGTCAGTGGCCAGTTGGTGAAACGCTCTCAAGCGATGAATCTTTCGACGAGTTACAAGAGTTTGGAAACCACTTTCCTCGTAAAGAAGTGCACTGGACACGCTTTTTGTCAGACCGGTAATAATTCTTAGACATTCTTTTTGTAAATTTACTAGTAAAGTTATTTGGTATTCTGCAATATAGGTCCCAAACAATGTCAGCATATTCTAAGGTGGGACGTTTGAAAGATTTATACATGATTTCTAAAGATTTCCTATTTAACCAATATTTCATGCATCTGAAGAGGAATATTTTTGAATGAGCTGCCGAAATTAAATTTTCTATGTGGTTGTTCCAGTTAGCTCGATTGTTAAATGTCAGACCCAAGTGCTTATGAGTTTCACAAGCTATAAGTTTCCTACCCATGAAATCTATGTCAATATCACTAGATTCGCGGCGCCTGGAACATTATAACATTTTAGTTTTTTTGGCATTGAAAGCGACCTTCCATTGTTTGGCCCAATTTTGAATTGCAAACAAATCGTCATTGATTGACCTTTTTATTTCAGGTTCAAGCAAATCATCCGATAAAATATATAGACAAGTGTCATCAGCAAAAAGCCTTATATTGTTCAAAATAGGACAAGGCAAATCGTTAATGTAAATAAATAGCCTTATATTGTTCAAAATAGGACAAGGCAAATCGTTAATGTAAATAAAAAAGAGTAGTGGCCCAAGCACAGATCCTTGGGGAACACCAGCCGATACAAAATTCAGATCTGAACAGGTACCATTTAAGACAACTCTTTGTTGACGGTCTTTGAGGTAATCTGCAAACCATCTCAATAGGTCGTCACTAAAGGTCCGTTCTCACTGTGCGTATCGACTTGTAGGATGCGATTAAAATAGATGCATTTGATTGGTTGATAAATCATATTGACCAATTAAAATCATCCATTTTAATCGCATCCTACAAGTCTGTACCACAAAACGCTCAGTGAGAACGGGCCTTTATGCCCATTCTTTGTAGTTTTATAAGGCCTTGGTGCCAAACTCGATCAAAGGCCTTGGATATATCAAAGAAAAGAAAAACAACTTCTTTACCGTCACCCAAGGCCTTTATCAGGTCAAAGTATATATCCAATAGCTGGAAAACAGTAGATTTACCAGGCAAAAATCCATATTGGCAGTTTGAGATTTTACTCTTCATGAAATTGTAAATATGTTTAAAAACCAACCTCTCGAACACTTTGCTTAAACAGCTTAAAATAGAGATTGGTCTGTAATTGGCTATACAGGCAGGATCACCAGATTTGAAAACTGGATTTATATTTGCTATTTTCCATTCACTGGGATAGGTACACGTGGACAAAGACAGATTAAATAATTTAGGTGCGGGGATAGTATGGAGTGAGCTTCAAACAATAGCTTGGGGCTCAATCCATCGGCCCCTATGGCTTTGCTGAGGGTTTCAGCCTCTGAAATAATAATTTCTTGTAGGCATGGGCCAGTATTATCTGAAAATGCTTCATTAGTTTGCAAATCATCGATAGGGCAAATTGAAGCGAAACAATCTGTGCTTTCTTTTCACTATCGTACAAAACCTCACCGTTGGGAGATTTAAGCCAGGGATTTGGTTGAAATTTACGGTCGAATTTTTTAGATGAGTTTTACATAGTTTCTACCAAATTTTTTTGTTTGTATTACCGGTTGATATTTGCGTCGAAATCTTCTCGTCATGAGAGCGCTTCACCTGTCTAATAAGTGATGTTACATGGTTTCGTTGATTTTTGTAGTTCTCTGTTTTATATTTTCTAGATAATTTAAACAATTAATCCCTAATTTTTATTTCATTTTTAATTTCTTTTGTTATCCATAATCTGTCTTTAGGGTTAATTGTGACCACATGATTTGGTATCGATTTTTTGGCAGCCTCCATAATGGTATTACATACAAGCGAGCACATCCCATTAACATCTGTTTGAGCCAAACCCAGGTCCGCATTACTTAACAGGTTACGGAACATGTCCCAGTCGGCTCTTCCTGGTAGTTCCAGATTTGTCTTTTTAATTCTTGGGGTTTAGGTCTCGGCCATCATAGCTATGGAATCGTCGGAGACATTTTTAGGTCTTGATTTAACGAAACTATGATGGCCGAGAAGGGACATCGCGTTTTACATACTCAACCAGGCTAAATTGAAATCTAAGACGCGATGAAAATTATAGCAAGATTTATTTTCGTGTTGTACTTTATGAAATTGGCTCACTTTCTATGTAGGCCTAAAACACGATGGAAACACGATGAAAAATACTTTTCATTGCGCCTACATTTTGATCTCAGAAACACTATGGAAATGCGATGGTAAAGCGATGGTAATTAAAGGCTTACCATCGCTTTACCATCGCATTTCCATAGTGTTTCTGAGTCCAATAAAGTCTGATTTCACTTTCACTGTGGGACAAAAAAGACTTTTTATGGGATTAACGTTGCATTTTATTTTACAAATTCTTTTTTTAGGATAAGCCACAAACACGATGGAAACGCGATGATAAAGCGATGGTAATTTTAACCATCGCTTTACCATAGCGTTTCTGAGATCAAAATATAGGCGGTTTAGTAGAAAAGTATTTTTTTTATCGTGTTTTACATAGCAAGTGAGCCAATTTCATAAAGTATAACATATCTTAGATTTCGATTTAGCCTGGTTGAGTATGTATAACGGGGTGTCCCTTCTCGGCCTGATAAGATTAAAATAATAAAAGTGTAACTCGATTCCAAATGGAAATTCCAAAGTAAAACGCGATGTTAAAGCGATGGAAAATCCTTTCTCGCCTGCAAAAAAGAAGAGCTCTTGCTTTGCATACGCCGGCAGAAAATGAAAGCAAAGAGAGTAGATTGACGAGAGTGGTCACTTCGTCCGCGCCATGTTGAATTTGAACTGACACGATTCGATTATTAGGAACCTCATTTCTGCAGGATTCAGTCGAGCCGTGTACAGTCGGAATAGGCACCCTTCCGCTACGGGGCCAGAAGAACATGCTGACTGGACGAAGTGGCCACTCTTGTCAATCTAAACAGAGAAGTTAATCTTCGCAGTTCTGAAGCGAAGAGAAGGTAAGCATGTGGGCACGATTGCTCTCTTTGATGATAGTTCGTTAGCTGTGCGCTCTTTTGTGGGGGGGGGGGGAGCGAAAGGATTTTCCATCGCTTTTTACTTTGGAATTTCCATAGCGTCTTACTTGATGATTACCGTCGGGTAATACTTCGGAATTTGCACCGCGAAATACTTTGCAATTTCCATCGAGTTACACTTTTTTTTAAAGTTTTACGTTCGTTAATTTGAAGTTAGCTTCTGATTAAAAGTTTTACGTTCGTTAATTTGAAGTTAGATTCTGATTAAAAGTTTTACGTTCGTTGATTCGCAGTTAGCTTTTGATTTAAAATGTTTCGTTCGTTGGTTTGAATTTTGATTTAGAGTTTGCTTGTTAATTTGCACTTTGATTGTTGATTCGAAGTTTGTATTTTTGACATGGATGGCCGCCCATAGTATTACAAATGTCTCTTATGTTCCTATCAGAGATTATT
The DNA here is from genome assembly GCA_963971465.1 of Lepidochitona cinerea. Taxonomy (NCBI): domain Eukaryota; kingdom Metazoa; phylum Mollusca; class Polyplacophora; order Chitonida; family Tonicellidae; genus Lepidochitona; species Lepidochitona cinerea. The sequence continues at coordinate 53,295,468 of OZ020553.1, forward strand.
CCTTGAAATACGACGGAGGTTTTATTTGTTCGTCCACTCCGCGTAGTGATCTTATCTAGTGGTTGTTAAACAGTGCACTTATCAATATGAGGAATTTTCGTTTTGTTTCTCTGCGTAGCCGAAGGTGTCGTTCCCACCTGAACCTAGGGAATGCTCGGTTGTTCTGTTAACTTTGGTGGCTGATTTGTGCCATTTCGCGTTCTCGCCTTTTTGCTGCGAGAATTAGGAAGCAAAAACGCGAGAATACGAAATTAACAAAAATCTCGCCACGAGAATGCGACAACACGAAACAAAACTAAAATCTCGCCACGAGAATACGAAAACACGATAACAAATATAATCTCGCCGCGAGAATGCGAAAACTCGAAAATTGGCAATAAGTGCTTTATTTGTACATGTACCATTTCTTGTTTTCGAGTTTTCGCCGCGAGAACGCGAAAACAAGAAATAAATTAAAATCTCGCCGAGAGAATGAGAAAACAAGAAATATGCCAATAGCGCTTTTTTTGTGCCACCTCTTATTTGGGGCACTATAATCTCGCCGCGAGAACGCGAAAACTCGAAAACCAAAAAACGAAAGTAAGTTACTCTTGCTCGCATATTGTCTACACTTCCGCCTGAACGGTCTGCTTTCGTTTTCGAAATACAGAATAACTTCAGAGTCATATGAGTAAAAGTCAAAAACTCTCCCATTGGCATACTGACGATACATGTGTGGGAATGTTTTTTGTATTCCTACAACCAGCACCCCCCCCCCCCCCCCCCCCCCCCCGCCTGCTCTGGCCATTCTATAGGGCACCGGTTGTGAAATATCGGTTTGATTATTAAATATAAATCTGTTAATTTAGGAATACAAATGTCGCCCTGCTAACAGCATAAAAATAGAAGGTGACCTTTACTTTGGTTTTTTGAAACAATGTATCATGCAACAACATATGTTGGCTTTCTAATATAAGAAAATAGGCCCACTGACAACTCTACATTTCTCTAGTCTATAATGTAAGAAAGTGTAAATCACTATACACCAAATAAATATGCCCCAGGCCATGGAAAGAAGCTAGAGAGAGTCATGAAATAAGCTGCAATGAGTTTTGATTTAGTTCATTCATCTGAGTAATATGACGGCTTTTAGTCGTCAGTGTTTAGGAAGTTAATATGTTCGACGGTATCGGTTTATTATATTATTTACACAATACGCATGCCTTGCAGATTACTTCCGCTCCCTCTGTAAGGGGTGGGTAAGGTAGAACTTGAGAAATTATAAAGGTGAACTTGAGGTTTTTATTCTGTCAAAATAAAACAAATGATTTGGATCACTACATATGGCTTCCACTCGAGGTGCAGCAAGATGGCGAACGAACTACGCAAAGAAACAGGTATTTAATGCAAGTGAAATGTAATATGTAAAGACAGACCCTAAACTAGAGCTACACTAAATAAGCTATAATGGATAATACACTAAAAGCATGCAACATAGAAATAAAATGTGGTTCTGACAATCTTCCGTAAATACGGTCGAAATCGAAACATTAATGCCTATACTCCAGATAGAAATTTACAGGTGTCATTACTTCAGACTAAATATGGAAAATACCATAGTGTAACACAACTACATTACAAATCAGGTGTGGCCTTCATCATGACTACGCTGCATAACAGCTCAACAACCAATCGAGATCTCGTGCCATTTTACGAGATCTTCAACGCGAGACATGGCTCGAGAGCCGTCGCACTCCATTTTGCGCATAGTTAACTGCAAGAAATCTACTGAGAATTTTTAATCTATATACTATTTATTTCTCTGTTCTATTCTGTTCGCAAACATGTAACCCTATCATAATATGCTGCATTGCAGGTTCTTAGGGCAGAAATACTTGTTAAAAATCAAAAATATAATCGGCACTACATCAGCTCTTAAATACATTCTAAAACAAGATGGCAGCGCCCATGGATGTCAAGGCAAAATTTGATATGGACTTCAAGGTATTTCATGGTATATCATATGTATTAGGAGAGTAGCAATCAATATAACTAAACAGGTTGTCGGCGGCTGAAACGTTACCTACCAGAATTATATCGAACATCTCTCTACACAACCGAGCCAACTATCAGTGTCACGTGTCGTTGTTTACAATTTTAAGGACGTGGACAGCAGTGGTCTCCCTTTGTGTTAAAGCAACATGTCACTCGATCGTTTTAGAGTTGATATCTCAACGAATGGCAGTAGGATCAATCTCTATTTTAGATTGCTCAACAACGAACAAGTCACCTATAAATCACTACCGACTACGTACGAGACCAAGGGGTCACTACGAGGTCGACAATGATGACGTATATTGTCCTAGTTTTACCTCGATACGCCTTGACATACACAGGAAAGATGCAGGATACCCTACATAAGGCTCGCCGACTAGAGCCGAGCGCTTTAAGGAAATATACTAAAGCAAGTATTAATTACAATTTTACAAGAAAAGTACCAAAACTTATATAAACAGGCTTAACTAGTATTCTGTCATAAATTGCTTAATCAATTTATATGATATCTATACCCAAAGTGCCCGTAAATGCGAAAAAGCTGTGATCTGGGCTAAAGAGGAGATGCAATTCTGTGTTTGGTCACGTCTCTCGTCAGACAGACGACCGCGTTATCCAGCATAAAAGACAGGGGACTTAAACCTCGAATTAAACAATATTAACCGTATGCATCAGTGTTTTGAATGAAGTTTCGATTTAAGGATTATAGTATATAAATGAGATGAGATATCAACTAACCTGTCAAAATAAAACAAATGATGTGGATCACTACATGTGGCTTCCACTCGAGGTGCAGCAAGATGGCGAACGAACCACGCAGAGCTAGCACCCCAAGTGTACGGCCACATATAAGATCACCACAACAGATGTTTTATCACAATACAAAATAGGAAAATCGGAATCTAATAACTCCAAAAACGTTTAGTTAAAGTAAAGACAATCAGACTAAATCGAATCGTGCCACTTATCAATACAAAGTACAAAAAACAGGGGGTCCTCACACTCTCCCCAACAACAAAAGTGGCACCGATTTGAGACAAGCAGAAGTTACACATGATTGATCGTTAATTTTCACAATCGAATATCAAATTATCACTTGTGAAATAATGCATGAGGCAAATGTGATAGCGATTAGGAACCGTCGCACATTCAAAATCGTAAAACACACAAAAAGACATTGTATACACAAAGGTTAAGTCATTTCATAAAATGTAAACTTCAGAATACCGGCATTAGGGTCGGGAGAAAGGAATCCACACAAAGAACATTAATGCAAGTCTCTCAGTTCTGAATAGCTGGTTCACCCAAAGCTGGGTACGTAAACACAGATGGGGGATTTCGATTTCTTCGAGAATGTCTTATGTTCCGTTCTTCACTTTGTTCATCATCACTTGAGTCACCATCACCATCAGATGGTCTATCAATACAAGTGGTAAGAGTTCGAGATTCAGGGGTAAAGGCAGGGGCCTCCGCGTTGAGGGTAGGTTTTTCGGGTCTGATAAAGAGATAGTCTTCATCAGAATCAGATTTGTCACTTTGAACAGGTTTATAATGTAGCACTTTCAACTTCTTAGCTGTCTTCTGTTTTGGCACAGGGGTATCAAAGGGTAAACTATCACATGGAATTAACAAATTTCGATGTAAGGTTCTTGTCCGAGAATTCCTGTTTCAAATTTCACTTCGAACACAGGATTGTTTCCAACTTGTTTCACAACAACATGAACTTTTTCCTCCCAGTAAGCTCGAATCTTACCACGACCACCACGGGGTGAAAGGTTTCTAACCAAAACTCTATCACCAGGCAATAGATTGGTGGCGTACACTTTCTTGTCATGTTTTTCTTTGTTGTAGTCAGACATTTTCTGGGATGACTTGGAAGCCATGTCATATGCAGCCAGCATCTGCTTTTTCTAACAGTGCACAAAGTCGTTATGAGATTGATGTCCTGAATTCGGGTTTAAACCGAAGATAGAGTCAACTGGCAATCTAGGAGATCTTCCGAATAATAGGGAAAATGGAGAATATCCAGTTGCGTCCGTACGGGTGCAATTATATGCATGGACGAGTTTAATAAGAGAAGCACTCCAGTTTGATTTCTGCTCCTCTGGTAAAGTTCTAAGCATGCCAAGCAAGGTTCTGTTCAGTCTCTCTGTTTGACTGTTTCCCTGAGGATGGTAAGAAGTCGTTCTTGATGATGCAACGCCTGATATTCTACTCAACTCTTGAAACAACCGATTTTCGAATTCACCACCTTGGTCGTGATGGATTCTCGTGGCGAAACCAAATTTCAAGAATAAATCGTTGTACAGTTTGTTTGCTACAGTCTTTGCAGACTTGTTTTTTGTTGGATATGCCTGTGCAAAACGAGTGAAATTGTCAACAAGTACTAATATGTATTTGAAACCTCCTTTACTACGCTCAAGGTGAAGAAAGTCAATAGAAACAATTTCGAACGGGTAGGTGGGTCGAATAGTTCCAAGCGGAGCATGCGTTTGTCGATTTGGTTTCTTTTGTTTAATACAAGTACACGATTGTTTCACAAATATTTCAATGTCATGTTGCATAAGGGGTCAATAAAATCTGCTTCTTGCAAGATCAAGAACCCTTTCTGAACCTAAATGACCCATATCAATGTGAAGTTTCTTGTAAACAATGTCTCTGTATTTGAGTGGTAGAACCAATTGGTTTCTGGTGGCTGTTCTTCGGTACAAAAGTCCATTTGAATCAAGCCGCAGATTTTTGAGCTCACGTAACAATGCCTTTTCTATACTAGATCCATTACTGAAAAATCCAGGAGGGGGCTTGGTGTGGGTTCTTACGTGATTGAGGAACTTCCTTATAACTGGGTCTGATTCTTGGGCATTTATCAACTCAAGATTACTCACAACTTTGTCATTTACATCACATATGAAATCATTATCAATATCAAGGGATACTGGACACACAAATGCACAATTACTACCTAAAGAAATAGAACTCACAATAGCTTTCACAGTCTCCAGTGAGCATTTCTCAGTGAACTCTTCAGTACAAGACTCATACTCAAGGGGCATTCTAGATAGAGTATCAGCCACTTGATTGGACTTTCCTGGTCTCTATTTTATACAAAAATTATAATCAGCCAGTTCAGCGACCCACCTATGTCCGGTTGTATTGAGTTTTGCTGTGGTCAAAATATATGTCAGTGGATTATTGTCACTATACACGGTGAAACTTGGAGCATGATATAAATAGTCTCTAAACTTGTCTGTAATGGCCCACTTCAGAGCGAGGAACTCAAGCTTTCCAGAGTGAAGATGGTAGTTACGTTCTGCTGGACTTAACGTTCTGGAGCCAAATCCTATCACTCTCAACCTGTCATCTTGGTACTGGTATAAAACAGCGCCCAAGCCGTCGTTAGAGGCATCTGTGAAGAGAATATAGGGCTTGTCATACTGGGGATAGGCCATGACAGGTGGTTCAACCAAACATTTCAGCAAATCCTCAAGACGGTCTTGACACAAATCTGACCAATTAATTGGATGGCTTGGTGGTAATTGGCCACTTCTCGATTTCCCTCGAGAATATTTTCCTTTACTGCTGGGCTCACTTTTGCTAGGAGTTTGATTGATTGATTGTTTGGTGTTTTACGCCGCGCTCAAGATTATTTCACTTATATGGCGGCGTTGCCAGTTTTATTGTGGGAGGAAACCCACGACCTTCCGCTGGTAACTGGCAACCAACCCACATAGGTCGTTCGAGTGAAAACCCAGTCAGAAAATTTTCCAATTTTTGGACTGAGTGGGATTCGAACCCGCGACCCCTAGGAGTTTGAAGGAGTTCATAAAGTGGTTTGGCAATTTGAGAGAAGTTCTGAATATACTTTCTGTAATGACCAATGAGTCCTAGCAGTTTTCTTAAAGCACCGACAGTCTGAGGTTTCTCTTCTTTGAGTGTACTACAGCAGAGATATCTGCGGGGTCCATTTTATAACCATTCTCTGACACTAACATTCCTAGATAACGAACTTCTTTCTTAAACAATACACATTTATCTGGTCTTAACTTGATATCAAACAATTTTAGTCTTTGAAGAACTTTTCGAACATTTTCGATTCTTCTTCAAATGTCTTACCGTACACTAAAATGTCATCAAAATATGGAAGACAAATTTCATCTCGAAGACCATACAAACACTCTTCCATACACCGTTGAAAGGCAGCAGGGGCGTTGGTGAGGCCGAATGGTATTCTATTCCATTTGTACAAACCCCAAGGTGTAACAAATGCTGTTAAGGGTCGACTCTTATCATCTATGAAACCTTGATGATAAGCCTGCCCCTGGTCCAAAAGGCTAAACCAGGGATTTCCTTGGAGTGAATTAACAGCATCTGGGGTCCTGGGGATTGGTTGACGATCTGCAATGGTTTTCTTACTCAACTGTCTATAGTCAACACACAACCTGAGTGCACCACATTTTTTTCGAACACACACTACAGGGGAAGAATAAGGAGAATTCGACTTAGAAATCCAGCCTTTCAGAATTAAATCGTGGAGATAAGCTTTGACGTCTTGGTACAGGGGACGGGGGATAGAAGTGTAGGTTTTACTTACGGGTTGGTTATCTTTCAGGACACTTTACATGATTTACCTCTCTTGACCCACACAAGGGTCTCACTCACAACACAGCAATCAGGAAGACAGGAGTTTAGTTCAGGTTCGAACAGCACAGGGTCTAATAAGGAAGCTGGTTTGCGTAATGTCTCTTTAATTGCGGCAATGTCTGCTCTTAATTCATTTAAGGATGCAAGCTCTTGCTTAATTTGCAAAAGTTCTTCAGGGACATTGGCTTTAACCTTATGGGACTGTTTGCCTTCAGGGATGTCAGTGTAAATTTCATTGTGTTTATATGAAATATTCTCAAGAGTCTTTTTAAGCCTCTGGTTTCTCTGCTCTTCATCCTGTGAAAACTTATTTATTTTCTCAATTAATTCTTCGTCAGTTATTGTCATATTTGCTAAATCTATTTTTAACTCATGCCTAATAAAGTCACTTGCTAGTCCAGTTGAGAGAGTGTGAAACATAGACTCATTTATAAGTTCGATAGAGATAGTCCTGGGCGGCCCTCCAGATAAGTCCGTAATGTAACTCCGGGGCCAATACTTCTTACAACAGAGTCAACAATATCACATTCCGGGTATCCACGTTTGATTCCATTTTCAATTTGGTAGATAAGGGAAGAAAACGAAAGTTTATCGTCTTGACCAGGGAGACCAATTTGACCATAAATTTTAAAGTCTCTTCGTAATGATGGGATTCTCTCGTCCGATGTTGTAGCTTGTTCCGCCATCTTGCTCACAGTACTTCCGGGACACCAGCTACCAAGTCCCCTTTCGGGCGCCAAAATGTAAGGGGTGGGTAAGGTAGAACTTGAGAAATTATAAAGGTGAACTTGAGGTTTTTATTCTGTCAAAATAAAACAAATGATGTGGTTCACTACATGTGGCTTCCACTCGAGGTGCAGCAAGATGGCGAACGAACTACGCAAAGAAACAGGTGAAATGTAATATGTAAAGACAGACCCTAAACTAGAGCTACACTAAATAAGCTATAATGGATAATATACACTAAAAGCATGCAACATAGAAATAAAATGTGGTTCTGACAATCTTCCGTAAATACGGTTGAAATCGAAACATTAATACCTATACTCCAGATAAAAATTTACAGTTGTCATTACTTCAGACTAAATATGGAAAATACCATAGTCTAACACAACTACATTACAAATCAGGTGTGGCCTTCATCATGACTACGCTGCATAACAGCTCAACAACGAACAAGTCACCTACAAATCACTACCGACTACGTACGAGACCAAGGGGTCACTACGAGGTCGACAATGATGACGTATATTGTCCTAGTTTTACCTCGATACGCCTTGACATACACATGAAAGATGCAGGATACCCTACCTAAGGCTCGCCGACTAGAGCCGAGCGCTTATAGGAAACATACTAAAGCGAGTATTACTTACAATTTTACAAGAAAAGTACCAAAACTTATATAAACAGGCTTAACTAGTATTCTGTCATAAATTGCTTAATCAATTTATATGATATCTATACCCAAAGTGCCCGTAAATGCGAAAAAGCTGTGATCTGGGCTAAAGAGGAGATGCAATTCTGTGTTTGGTCATGTCACTCGTCAGACAGACGACAGCGTTATCCAGCATAAAAGACAGGGGACTTAAACCTCGAATTAAACAATATTAACCGTATGCATCAGTGTTTTGAATGTGGTAAACTAACAACAAGAAGTTTCGATTTAAGGATTATAGTATATAAATGAGATGAGATATCAACTAACCTGTCAAAATAAAACAAATGATGTGGATCACTACATGTGGCTTCCACTCGAGGTGCAGCAAGATGGCGAACGAACCACGCAGAGCTAGCACCCCAAGTGTACGGCCACATATAAGACTACTACTGATGTTTTATCACAATACAAAATAGAAAAATCGGAATCTAATAACTCCAAAAACGTTTAGTTAAAGTAAAGAAAATCAGACTAAATCGAATCGTGCCACTTATCAATACAAAGTACAAAAAACATGGGAGGGTCACACAGGGTGGACGATTTTTTCTAACAACCATTTCCATGTTCCATTCTGCGCACGCGTTAAACCAGTAGGAAGTAAACAGACAGTGGCGAAGGCACATGGCTGTTGCATTACACACATATTATCTTTTGGCGCCAATTTATTTCCATTTGGATACAATTTGCTTGTAGGTTATGTTCGATGAATTGATGTTAATTGTCCTATGGTGAATAAAGGAAGCATTTTTTTTTCTTTTTATAAGTTAAATTCTATTACAATTTACATGTACATGCCGGTAGGCCTATACGGCTATAGCTATATTATATTATACGGCTATAGCTATATTATATTTAAATAGGCCTACACAGAAACTTGTCTCCTTGGAAAGATTTTCACTGTACCCGTCTGTTTTAGTGTTCATATTGTTATTTTACACAAGATTTTCCGTTTGTTTTAGTGTTCATAAATATATATATAACTATAAGATTATAACTGTATACAACATATGGTAGGCCCGGTATACTACATACGAACTTACTTATTAGTCTATTTAATATGTAGCCAAAACTTTGACCATACTATTGAGTATGGTCAAAGTTTAGGCTATTTAATATGCTACGGTATAACCAGATAACTATTGTACTTGTTGTCAACGTATTATTTAAAATAGGCAGTTACCGTATTAAAACTAAAAGTTAACAGAGTTAGTCATTCACTCACTGCAAGTTAATTGGCCAGGTCTAGGTCATAATTAGTGGCATAAGCTTTATGATGTAGCATAGACCTATCCCCATTGCTGTGCTTCTTAGGACTAGTAGGCCTATCAATACCCACTTTAAACATGATGAGAAACTTGTTCCCATGGCTATTTTGGACAAGATTTCCCCTGTGCCCTGGTGTTTTAGTGTTCATAAATATATGTTTCACCGTAATAAGGTACCGGGATATATGTATTCGGTGGTTAAGTTAGCAGAGTGATAGTCTCTCAGTGTCTGGTTTCCTCTCCCACTAAACCTGGCAACGCCACCATATAAGTGAAATTAATTTTGCTAGCGGCGATAAACATTAATCAATCAAAACCTAACCTACTTATGTTTCCTGGCACCTAGTCTGTTTCCAGGTATGTCCAGACACAAGTGATGGGAACATTAAAAATGGGAAACACATGCCCTAATTAATACAGAGAAGCATATGCGCCAAGAACAATAGGTATCGAGAAACATACATGTAGGTACCATGAAACATAGGTATCGAGAAATATAGGCATCAAGAAACATAGGTACCTAGATACATGTGTATCAAAAACATAGGTACCGAGATACATAGTATCGAGAAACAAAAGTACCAGGATACATAGGTAAGTGGAAACATAAGTACCGAGAAGCATAGATACCAAGATACATATAAGTATCGACTAACCTAGATACATGGACACAGGTATAGTGAAACATAGGTACATGTACCTGGGCACATTGGTATAGTGAAACATAGGTACCAGGATATATATATATTTATGAACACTGAAAGACACGGGCACAGGAAAAATCTTCTTGTCTAAAATAAGGTACCCGGATCCACGGAGACAAGTCTCTAATTGTGTCAAAAAGAGGTATATCATTTAGACCTTTACATATATAGGTACCAGGATACATAGGTAACGGGGCACATAAATATCGAGATACATGGGTACGACGATATATTTAGGTAGATAGGTACCGGGACACATGTACATAGGTACCGGGACACATGTACATAGGTACCGGGATACATGTACATAGGTACCGGGATACATGTACATAGGTACCGGGATACATGGGTATGGGCATACATTGGTACGAGGATACATTGGTACCGGGGCACATTTATAGGTACAGGGATACATTGGTACATGTACATGGGTACCGAGACACATGCGTATCGAGATACATAGATACGGGGATACATAGGTACAGGGATACATGTTTATGGGTACCGGTATACATACATGTAGCTACCGGTATACATACATGTAGCTACCGGTATACATGGGCACGGGGATACATGGGTATGGGGATACGTAGGTACGGGAATACATAGGTACATGGATAAAAAGGTATCGGGATACAAAGATACGGGAATACATAGGTGTGGGCCGGGATACATAGGTACATGGATACAAATTAGGTAACAGGATACATAGATACAGGGATACATAGGTACGGAGATACACATGTATGGGGATACACAGGTACGGAGATACATGGGTATCATGGGGATACATAGGTACGGGGATACATATACGGGGATACACATGTATGGGGATACACATGTATGGGGATACACATGTATGGGGATACACAGGTACTGCGATACATAGGTATAGGGATACATAGGTAATAGCTAGGGAACACATTCCGGGAAACATAAGAAATAAGGTGTTGAAAAATTGAAAATGCATTTCTGGGGTGGCGCATACAAATTTATGTTTTCAGGGTCCGCAGAATCTGATTAAAAACACCAAAATACACTGGGGGCTTCAAAAACAAAACTTTTTTCTTTAAAAAAATGTGAACGAAATTCAAATAACTGCTAAATGTAGCCTACGCTGATTCATTCTATCTTGGAGTAATATAGATTGTAGGGCTAGTTAGTTACCTCTCAACACTTCATTGTGTCAAGAACAAATAAGGTCAATTTGGGATTTTCTACTAGAGATCGAAGTACAAGCCGTAGTATTTATATTACTACTATAAATACTAGTACTACTACAAATAGTAGGCCTAGATCAAGAGGATAAGAATGGTAATTTCCTGGTTTTGCTTAGATGAACTCAGTTTAAGAAGTTGACATTTTTTTTCAGAATTAGCACGTTTCCACTGCGGTTAAAACAATGTAGAATACTGTAAACATTCATTCAGATCGAGTAGCGATGACCTATTAATTTCTATATAGGTCAGGACAACTCCACGCATGCGGAGAACGGGACATGGAAATGGTTGTTAGAAGGGGGTCCTCACATCTCCACTTTCGTTTTCTCGGGCGAGAATAACAAAACGAAAGTAAGTTTATTCTCTTGTTCTCGCGGCGAGATTTAGAATTATCTCGAGTTTTCACCGGGAGAATGAATGGTACAAAACGAGCAGTTTTGACTAGTTTTCGTGTTCTAGCGGCGAGATTTTATTTTTCTCGCATTCTCGCGGCGAGATTTTAAATTTATTTCGAGTTTTCGCGGCGAGAACGCGAAATGGCACAAATAAAGCACTTTTGGCTAATTTTCGAGTTTACGAATTCTCACGGCGAGTTTATATTTCATTCTCGTGTTTTCGCATTCTCGCGGCGAGATTTTAGTTTTATTTCGTGTTTTCGCATTCTTGCGGCGAGATTTTAGATTTATTTCTTATTCTCGCGTTTTCACCTACTAATTCTCGCAGCGAGAACGCGAAATGGCACAAATCAGTCAGCATAGTTAACTAGTTTTCTTATGTTTCATTCTATTTATGGCGGAGTGAATGGTGAAGTGAAGACGTGTTGTCAGTAGCTCCGTCTGATTCGACTAGTTTGAACAGTTATGTTAGTTCTTAACGTCGATATTGTATAATTCTACGTTTGGGAAGGCTTTTGAAAGAAAGCCTTTGTAATTTAGTTTTTTTTTTGTAAGGATTTTGAGAGTTTTTTTCAGTTAAAATCTACACATTGATCAGCGTACCGTACTAAAAGCTTAGCGGTGGTGCAGTCTCTGTGATCTCCAGCTTGAGCTAGGCTTTGAGGCTTAAGCATTGTCATTGGTGCCTAGCGACACCAATTGTCCATCCGCTGTGTTCACTCCGCTGTTTTCAATGTTTCTGTTTTCATAGCCAGTTGACTTTCATTTGGTATATACAGCCGAGTCGTTGGTTGCAACATTAACCGTTATTTGTTATCTTTCGTTTACAAAGAACATACACACTTCTGCCAACAGCATTCAGACAAGGGTTCATACAATTTGGGGGATTACATTTTATTTCACACACTTTTGCAAACAGCATTCAGACAAGGGTTCATACAATTTGGGGATTACAGTTTATTTCACACACTTTTGCAAACAGCATTCAGACAAGGGTTCATACAATTTGGGGGATTACAGTTTATTTCACACACTTTTGCAAACAGCTTTCAGACAAGGGTTCATACAATTTGGGGGATTACAGTTTATTTCACACACTTTTGCAAACAGCTTTCAGACAAGAGTTCATACAATTTGGGGGATTACAGTTTATTTCACACACTTTTGCAAACAGCATTCAGACAAGGGTTCATACAATTTGGGGGATTACAGTTTATTTCACACACTTTTGCAAACAGCATTCAGACAAGGGTTCATACAATTTGGGGGATTACAGTTTATTTCACACACTTTTGCAAACAGCATTCAGACAAGGGTTCATACAATTTGGGGGATCACAGTTTATTTCACACACTTTTGCAAACAGCATTCAGACAGGGGTTCATACAATTTGGGGGATTACAGTTTATTTCACTCACTTTTGCAAACAGCATTCAGACAAGGGTACATACAATTTGGGGTGTTATTTTATTTTCCATGTTAATTTATTTCCTTTTTGGGAACTAGTCTGCAACAATTCGCGTTCAGACAGATTTCTATTTGTATTTATTTATATATTTTTTTCTTATCCCTCTTCTAAAGGCTTAGGTATTAGGTTCGAAATCGCCCTTTCCCCACTATTTGAGCACTAACTGTGTTGTAATAACATTCACTGCCTGTCTGCACTTAGGCTCTAAGCCTAGTAGTAGTTAGGGCATAGTATAGTGTATATAGGGCAATTATGGGTGATGAGGAAGAAAACAGTATGGAACTATCACAGATAGTGACTGGTGGAAAAAGGGGTAGGACTAGATCTGAAAGTAGAAATAGAGAGCAGGGGGGAAAATCAAAGTCAAATAGCAACTCCCAAGACAGACAAACAAAAAGCCTCAATGTTTTGATGTCATCAGTAGATGGGGTTCAAGTAGGTAAACTAAGCCCAAGTCAGTTTGGCCAAGCTCTATACTCTGCTGTAGGAAACGTAAAGGTAGTAAACAAAAACTACTCAAGAGTTGGTCATAACATGTAACAGTCAAGTTAAAAAATTAATCAAGGTTAACATTATCATGGAAGAGCAGAGGAGTTATTTATGGAATTGGGGAGGGGGTTATGGAACAGGACATTTTGATTGTGAGATTGGAATTTGAATTATTCAAGGTAAAGCCTTACATTCCTCCAGTAATTCGCTGTTTTCGATGTCAGCGATTTAATCACATAGCTTCTGAGTGTCGTAATAAACTCCGGTGCCCTCGTTGTAGTGATAATCACGAATATAAAGATTGTCTGAACATACTCACCTAAATATGTCAATTGTGAATTTTCCCACTCCTCATCATATCGAGGTTGCACAAAATTAAAGGAAGCTAATAGAGCTCAATTTATCAAAGTCACTGAAAAGGTGTCCTTTGCCGAAGCCCTTAAGTGTGTACGTAAACAGTAAGCCGAGCCTTTGAACTGTTCCCAAAATCCAGACTTTGGCGAATCTATTTAGAACCTGACCCCCACAGAACCCCTAGTTCAGAAGTTTAAACAACCCCCAATCATCACCTGTACAGATCCCATCCCAAAACCTACCCAGATAAGTACACAGACAGAAAATGACGCATGTGCTCAAACTAAAGCTATTTCCCCTATTTCATTAATCAATGTAATGTCTTTCGTAACAGAAATTGTGTGTCATGTTGGAAAGCTGACTAGCACGAAGGACGCTGGCACAATTGAATACATAGCAAGACGTGCTGAGCATCTTTTTGGAAGTGGTAATAATTTTTTTTTGGAAATAATAATATTAGAGTTTGTTAAAATAATGAATCAGGGAAACAAAAAAATCACTAATGGATAAGCTATAAGTGTTTCGGATTTTCAAATTAACAGTAGCATTTATTCTTATTTTCACAATAATTTAACATAATATACAGTCATTGTACGCCCATGGCCAAGAATTCAAACACTTAATTTCAAATTTAAAATCACCTAAGCCAGATATAATCTGTTTACAAGAAACATTCTTGAAACCAAAATATGACTTTACATACCCATGATATACAATCATCCGAAAAGACAGATTGACCGGTAGAGGCGGTGGTCTGGCGGTTTTTATTAAAAATGGATTTTCATTTGCTGAGATTGGCATTCTATCACTTTGAATTGTGGTAGTGCAATGTGTTCGAGTGGCTAGGATGACAATAGTTCACTTTTTATCATAAATCTATACAACCCCTGTAAGATAGTAGTGACTTCAACTCTCTATTAAATCAATGTAACCAAGGATATATTGTTATTTGTGGTGACTTTAACTCACATCACCCCATCTGGGGTAGCTTGTCTACAGATTGCAACGGTAATATTGTGTCGAGGATGATAGATGGAAATAACCTGGTTATTTTAAATGATGGAGCTGGGACTCGTTTTAATATACACTCAGGTGAAACATCAGCTATTGATCTCGCAATATGTTCCCCTACTTTAGGATCATTAGCTTCGTGGTCGGTTTGCCAAGACTCTGCATGTGGAAGTGACCATTTTCCTATTGTTTCTTCTTTTGGTTTCACTCCTCATAGTGATCATGTTGGTTCATTACCTCGCTGCAAAGTCAGTAAGGCGAACTGGGTAAAATTTCGTCAGTGTTGTGAGGAGAAAGTTGTTGATGGTCTTTGTAGTGATAATATAGAGGAATTTTACGAAAATGTTGTTAATGGTCTCAACGAGGCTGCTAGTATTTCTATCCCTCAAACTTCTGGCAAAAGAAAAAACAAAGCGCCTATACCTTGGTAGAATATTGAGTGCTCAGAGGCCGTGGCGTTACGCAAGAAAGCTTAAAACAGAGCGGCAAGATCACACCTATATACAGACATAATTACTTATAAGAAAGCTTAAGGCACATGCTCAAAGAATTATCAAAAAGACACAAAAGACTACTGGCGCTCATATTCTCAAAATAACTGTAATACCCCTCTGAAAGAAGTATGGAAGCAGGTTAGGGCTATTAACGGGGAAAAAACTTCAAATTCGGTTCCAAATATTATATCAAACGGTCTGTCATATGTTACTAACAGAGATAAATGCGATGTCATAGCTGATAGCTTTGCCTATGTCTCTAGCACTAATAATTATGATCCGGAATTCACTCCACATAAAAAGCAGACAGAGGAGTATATCATTAACTTGGATATACCCGGGTATGAAATACCATTAAATTACGATTTCTCATTGCTAGAACTTAAGCCAGCTCTTAGTAATTGCAAAGATTCATCTCCTGGTGACGGCGGTATAGTCTATTCTATGATTAAGGCTCTCCCTACAAAATGTTTAAATGTAATTTTAACGCTTAATAACAGTATTTGGTCGAAGATGGTTATGCCTGCGGCTTGGAAAAGGGCAATTGTCATTCCAGTTGCTAAACCTCAAAAGGATCCAACCCTCGCAACGTCTTATAGACCGATAGCTTTGACGTCGGTTCTTTGTAACCTCATGGAACGAATGGTTAAATTCCCAGGCTCATTTGGTACCTTAATAGACATAACATACTCTCTGATGTACAGAGTGGATTTAGGAAAAACAGGAGTGCCAGTGACCATATTGTGACTCTAGAAACGTCAGTTAAATGATCTCTATCTCGTAAAGAATGTAATTTAGCGGTGTTCCTTGACATTGAGAAGGCCTATGATGTGCTTTGGAGAGGCGGGCTGCTAGTCAAAATGAGAAATATTGGTATTGGGGCCGGATGTTCGGATGGGTTAGGGACTTACTATCCAATCGCAAAATATAAGTACGTATAGGCACGTCTTTGTCACGATTAGTCTTTTTAGAGAATGGTACGCCCCAGGGGTCCGTTATTTCACCCACATTATTCAATATTGCAATAAACGATTTGCCATTAGTTCTCAATCCAAAGGTAAACTGATCCCTATATGCAGATGATGCCGCAATATGGTACAGTGGAAGAAATAGTCATATGGTCCAAATGCATATCCAGCAAGCAGTTAATGACGTCATTAGGTGGAGTAAACGGTGGGGCTTTAGATTTTCCTCTACTAAGTCCGAAGCTGTATTGTTTACCAGACGACACGTACAGTTACAAAAACCTCTATGTTTAGATGATTCCAACATTAAAACATTTAATCAGTTCAAATACCTCGGCTGTGTTTGATAAATATTTAACATGGTCAAAACACGTAGATATGGTCATTATCAAATGTTAAAAAGCACTAAATTTAATGAGAGCTCTGTCAGGTAGAACTTAAGATCCTGTTTATTACTTTTATATAGATCTCTAGTTAGATCTACATGTAGGCTTGACTATTGTTCGCAATCTTTCTCGTCAACATCAGAATCAATTAAGAAAATACTTGATTCTGTGCCGTGTACTGGTCTTAGGATATACCCCTTTAAATGTGCTTCAAATCATGTGCAACGAATAGCCTTTAGAGTTTACTCTTGGCCTTTACTCTTAAATTTGCACTTGTACTAAAATCATCTGTTTGTAACATCTGTATTTGATCCGGGGAATCTGATTGCCTTGTAAATAACAATAGCCAAGGAACAAAGCCTTTCAATATAAGTGCTAATCATATTTTGAACGAGGTGGGTTACACTGAAATGTCAATTTTAACTTCTCAGGTTACACCATTTCCTTAGTGGCGATTACTTCCACCAGTGGGAAATATTGATTTACACTGGCAAATTTTGAAATTAGATCCTCTCTATATTTCAATCATTGTGCTGTGGAATTCCTAGATAAAAACTTTAGTACCTATTTACAAATTTTCACTGATGGCTCAAAGTGCCCTGAAAGTGGAACAGTCGGAGGAGCGTTTGTCATCCCAGAGTTAAAGTGGCATGAGCTGCCAAAATGTTTATTTTGACGTTGAAACAGAATGTTGAAATTATCGTCTATTTTTCTCAAGAAGTATAATTCAGAAGCTTTTTAATGCTTCTAGTCTCGAGAATGTACAATAAAGTATTGTTTTGAACTAACTTTGGCTTAGAATGAATGAATGGTCGTCCCGGTTATTTAAATTTTGTTTACATTTCGAACACTATTCGGGTTCGTATAGGCCACATACTGTATGGATTTTCCTCATTCCAACGCCAATCATTTAGTTTTTCGATGGCCTTTAAAGCCTCTGTCGTGACGATCATAAATTATGAAAAAAGTGTGAAAGTATAAGAACTTCCGACTGACTGATGACGTGTCTGTTTTCTGTTCAGAGCTTGTTGCAATTTCCATGTGCCTCCAATTTTTGTTAGACTACAAACCAAACTTTGCTGTAATCTGCTCTGACTCCTTAAGTGCTTTACAAGCCCTGGGCTTCTTCAACTATAGCAACTACCATCCTCTTGTTTTAGAAATTATACACTTATATACCGCTTTATTCAAGGAAGGGGTGGGCGTCACATTTACATAGGTACCAGCTCATGTAGGACTAAGAGGAAATGAGCTTGCTGATACCGCAGCCAAACAAGCTATTTTACATACTAGCATATCCATCAGATTTCCTTTTACCGTTACCGATATTTTACTTAAGGCTAAGTCATATTTTGTGAAACAGTGGCAGAAACAGTGGAATGATTCTGACAAGGGAAGGTTTTATTTCCGTTTTAATCCTGGAATTTCATCACCAAAACTTAATTTCCCCGCTCGTTTAGCTGAGGTAATGTTCATATTCACATAAAATCTTACCTATTCAAATTTCATCTGTCTGACACAGACTGGTGTGATGTCTGTTATAGTCAGGAAATCTTAGAACATTTTTTGTTTAATTGCATCAAGTATGCTTATCAAAGAAATGATTTTTTCACCGATCTCATTGGTTTGGATTTTAATCAACCCAACATGGACAATGTTCTAGGCCCTTCTAAAAATACCAACAAGGTATATCAGGCTGTAGCTAGATACATTATAAATACACAGATTTTAGAATAATTGTATATTTTTATGAGTGTATATACATTGTATTTACGACAGTATAATGCTCCAGTGACACCTGACTAACAAATATCGAGCTTTCTGTCTATCTTTCCATTTCTCACCACTGTATATTTGCTTATCTGTAAATCGTATACGGGTGTAAGCTCAATTAAATTGCATGTTTTTACAACTTAAGAGGTTAAGTAGATCTCAAACGTACCTACATATACTCCTGCACAGAGAGATTCAATATATTGGGTTCAAACATCACAGTTTTCTTAATCGCTCAAGGTAATAATTACTCACTAGTATAGCGTACATTATTCATACGAATGGGCGCGCCAATAAGCTAAAACAACCAACCATCTATTTATGGAATTAGGAACTTAGACTCAACGCTATGACGCAAGATGGCATCTTCACGTTGTACAGTCACTTTGCTTGTGATTGTGACATCACTTGACAGAGTGATCTTTGACATCAAGTGTAGCTTTGTGCGAGTAGCCGTTGGTTTGTTTTGATTCTTGAAAAAAAAATATATCACTCCCAGTGAATATTTATATTGTTTTACGTAGTATATGTGATAGTAAATAAATTATAAGGATTGACTTCAATGTTTCTTCGGTTCATGGAGTTATGATGAACGAACTGACTCCTGTGCAAACTTTTCATAAACCGCTTAGCGGATTTATTTAATTTGCACAGGGACAAGTTCTTTCATAATAACTCGATGGATGAACCGAAGAAACATTGAAGTCAATCCTTATTTATTCTTGGCCCATGGTCGAGGAAAACTTGAACGAGGAATCAATTTATCTCTCTTTTGCTTGGGTTGAAAACAACATCATCTTTCACATTTTGAAATAAAGCCCTTGATTTCCGAGTTCATTGAGGGTATACACATTCTCGGGCACGGTGGCGACAAGCTTCAATTTCAGTGTGTGTTTTATAAAGCTTCTTTTCAGAATGTTGGAGCTTTGAGTATGATCAGAAGTCTATGAATGGGGAAGTGTGAAAAATGAAAAAATCTTAAAAGGGTTTTCGCTCGATCCCCCTATTCTCCTCATAAAAGTACATTTGTATATCGGCGTTCAGTCATGCATTACGCTTCAAGGGCATGTAAAGAAGCAGCCATTTACATCATATTCAGGGCATTGGCACCTTTTGACCCCAAGGTCACCATAAACAGCGCCCTCTTTCGGTTAGTCAGAAAGCGTGGCTTTTCTTCACTTCCTCCTATGAACTATTATGGGATGCATAAGAAAAAAGATGGCGAACGTTTTAGATATGACAACAGTCCTTGATGGAGCAAAAGTTAAAGTTTCCGAAGAACTTCATATAGTTGAAAATGAGACTTGTTTGGAACGATTTGAGTCGAAATGGAGATATCAGAGTCGCGTGTTCGGTAAAGCTTTTATAAGAACCAATGCATTCTCCGAACTGCGGTTACTGGATTTGCCGATAGATACAGTAAGTGGAGAATGAATTTATTTTCTGATTTGAAATTGTGCAACGGTTGACAATTTCAAAATCTACCGCGCATAAACGTCACATAGTGTAGTATAAGCAGGCTGAAAGCGCCAGTGCCCTGAACATGGGGTAATGCGACATTTCACACTTCCTTGTTCATAGACTTCTGGTATGATAAAATAATGTCGTTTTGGGAAGAGGGTCCATCGCGTATGTGAAAGTATGTCGATGTTGGAAAATCATCCTTGCATTGAGACCCATGTATGAAAAATTATTAACTGTAGCTGTAGACTTCTATCCTGCACCGCCTGTTTCAGAGATCACTCGGATACAGGTAATGTTTCATTTCAATGTAAGCTTTTTTCTCTTGAACTTGAGTAATATCTTCATGGGTTAAGTGTCTATCTGTGGCCGGAAGATAGGCTGGGCAAAGATTATCAGGTACTCGCCGAAGGTCGGATTATCAGCGAAGTACATTTCAGATCCTTTCTTGTAGACGATACCTAAGTCATATTTTGTAGGACTGATGGCATTCACTGTAGTCTTTTAGATGTAGCTGCCAGAGATTATTTGCAAGGATACAACTTGTAATCTGCTTTAGCAGTCGCAGGGGTGTACTGATGGGTCTATGGGTGTACTGATGGAATTTATTACAGGCGAATACAATTGATAGGTGTTCCTTCTCAATCTGGGTGTAGTTGCGCTCAGCTTGTGCAGAGAAGTGGTGACAGGATCAAAGCTGTTGAAGTATCATGGAACAGGTGTTTGAGAAACAACAGTCTTGATGTTCAGGAGACCAGTTTCATTCTACTTCTTTCTCAGTTAGTAGGGGGGGCCTCGGTGGTCGAGTGGGTGAGAGTGATCGTCTCGCAGTCCCACATAGACCTTCAATCGATGCGACGCGGGTTCTAACCACATTCACACCAAATAAATATTGAAAAAATTCTGAAGGTCGGAGATTTCATACGGGTAATGAGCCCTCTAAACCTGACAACCTCGCTATATAAGTGAAATAATCTTGAGTGCGACGTAAAACATCACTCAATCAATTTAGCAAAATAGTTCCTCAAACCATTATTACACAAGTAATGTTATTCCGAAAAGCGAAAACTTCATATTGACTCAATATTTCGACTTTTATTCAGTCATCATCAGGAGTGAGGTACATTAGCAACAACATTGGTATATATACAGGTAAAAACAAACAGATTAAGCAGTGATATATGTTATATAGGTGGGTGGGTGAGTGAGTGATTTGGGTTTAACGCCCTGCTTAACAGTATTTCAGTCATATGAAGACGTTGTTTCCTTCTGGCAGGGCAGATTTCCACTGCTCTTTTATTTGGTACTGCCTTACCGAGACGACTTGCCGAAGACACCCAGCAAGCCCCATCACCCAGTCACATTATACTAACACAGGGCCAACCAGTCGCTGCTCCAACTCCTATTACTGAGCGCCAAGCGAAGCATCAGCAGCTCCCACTGTTAAAGTCTTTGGTCTGACTCGACCCAGGCTTGAACCTGGGTCTCCCATCCCTGAAGCCGAAGCTCTATCAAGTGAGATATCGGGGCTGGTAGACCAAATGGAAGTCGAAGCCATCGGTATCTTCCGAAGGGCGTCCCGAAAGTAGTAAAGAAACTGGATGAAGAGCAACGTGCAAATATTCAGTACGAGAATCACATTTAGAGAACACTTAATCCAGTATATCTTCGGTGACGGTAAGGGATAATGGGTATCTAGATAACAAAGTATTCTTCAAACCGACTGACACGCATCAGCTGCTACATGTTGGGTCATACCATCCTCCCCACACTTTCAAGTCATTGAGTCTCAGATTTTTAGATTCTATAGAAACTGCAGTTCTTTAGATGTTTCTATAAGGCTTGTTCTGTTCTTTTCAGGCCCTTCTCCCTAGGGGGTATTCTATCATGTTACTCCCAAGGATCAAATCTGACACATTAAACCAAATCCATTCAGCCCCCGACACGCTTGCTTCTCCTTCACGAGTGTACGATTACCGCCCAGCATCTATCTTAGGTACATCAATGAAATGCCTAAAGACGCGATGCAAACTCGAAGTATACGTACCAGATCGGGGAAGCTTTTTCGGAGAACATTCTCGACTAATATCAAATGGCAGAGAATCTTAATTAAAGATACACATGTATATTGATCAGGGTTAAACTACACTGTCTGTTTTCTATCTACGTTTTTCGGGGGGGGGGGGGGGGGGGCAACATTTTTGCTGTCTTTTTCCATGATCCTATGGAGCTCAATCTCAGTCTGCCAATATTCTTGCCATAGCTTAAAGGCCCACTTGCCGCCGTAGCCTGAATATTCAATATTCGTTAAGAAAACCAATTTACACGACCTAACTACAACCAAAATCACTCATACGACTCAAAACATTAAGGCGCTAGTGCGCTTGTTCAGGGTTTGTTTACATTGCGGGTACTTGATAAATCTAATTTTAAATTTAAAATTAAAACTACTAAATGATAACAAAACTTTCAATTTTTGGGGAAAATACAGAAACCCACCCACTGTTTTTAAACCATGGTGGTCTTATCAAATCGAATTTTGTCGTGTCTGTAAACTTTTCTTGTGATCGCGATTTCAAGAGACCTACTGGTCGGATCTTCATCAAATTCCATAGACATGTTCCAATTATGATCTAGTTGTGCAACATCTATTTTGTTTATTCATTTGCATATTAAAATGGCCGCTGGCGGCCATTTTGTAATTATTTTACCTACATAGTTTGTGATCGTGGAATCTAGAAAACCACCAGGCCGATCTTGATGAAATGTTTTTGTGTTGGTTCATCATATGGTCTAGTTGTGCAACATTTATTTTTCTGGTTTCATTTGCATATTAAAATGGCCGCTAGGTGACCATTTTGTTTTTCTATTTTTTATCACTTTTCTCTCTTGTGACAGCGATTCCAAGAGAACTGCTAGTCGGATCTTCTTTAAATTTCACATGCACGTTCCTCCTATGGCCTAGTTGTGCAACATTTTTTTCTTTCGGTCATTTGCATATCAAAATGGCCGTTAGGCGACCATTCTGTTTTTCTTCTTTTTATCACTTTTCTCCTAAAGTAATGAGAGGATCTTCGTAAAACTTTGTACGCAGGTAATCCCTATGGCCTCGTCGCTCGTTAGCACTTTTTTGCTCATTTGCATATTAAAATGGCCGCTGGGCAACCATTTTGTTTTTCTTCTTTTTGTCACTTTTGTCGTAAAGTAATGAAATTTTAGGATTTTGGTAAAAACAATTTAAGCATGTTAACCATATGGTCTCAATGCGCCTTATGCACTTTTTGTTCATTTGTATATTCAAAATGGCGGTCACTGGTCACTTACTATCAGTGAACTGATCTTGGTGACCACCATAGAACATATCAGAAAGTGAGGCTGCTTGTCACTTTTCTCCTAAAGTAATGAGAGGATCTTCATAAAACTTTGTACGCAGTTTAACCCTATGGCTTCGTTGCGTGCTATGTACTTTTTTGTTCATTTGCATATTAAAATAGCAGAAATGTCAGCTAAAACCCCACTAACGCCGTATGTTTATTTTTTCTTACAACTTCAACTAATTTTGAAATGAACAAATAAAATCACATGTTTCATCTGTTGGTTGCTTTGTGTTTTGTTTTCTCAATCTTCGAATACGGTAAAAGAGGTTTAATTTACTTTAAAGTATGCGTAATTCACGGATAGCTTCCAACTTTGTCCAAGTTAGAACGGACACTTCAAGCATAGGCCCCCCTACATATAACAAGAAAATGTTGAATTTGACAATAAAAGCTTGTGGAATTCTTTATATTTACAGCTTCAGATCTTAATATATATTCCCCTTGTCTTCAATATACTGACAGTGAGTGATATATTTAAATATCTATGATTAAAAACTGCTAAAATCGGGTGGTGAAATTAGTTTGCAAGTGCGAGTTCCCGCTGTCAATCACGCGGTCCCTACAAGGAATTTTAAAAGGCTTCTCAAGCATGACCCAGTTAAAGACAAATAAGCTATTTTTGGCACTGAGGACGTTATTTGGAATTTCGGGAGTCCAGAGTACTGACTAAAGACATTTATCGAAGCTTTTTTAAACCTCAGAGTGAAATTGCAATCCTTGGGTCATTTTAAAACGTATAAAAATCGACTCCTTTCAAGGGCGACTATCAGAAATAGTTTATGCGTGTTGCCGGCCGCACGTCTTGTTCGAAGTCGGTAAAATGGCCTTTCGAATTTGGATTTTAAACGCCTAAATTCTTTCCAAAAATGTAACAATAATAAATATTTTTAAAGGAAAGTGTTCCCTAAGACACCTAAGAAGATCCATAGTGTATTTTTCCGAGTTTGAAAGGAAGGAATATTTCAAAATGAAATGAAATACACGACAACGTTCAATCACTATTTTGCCGATCGAACTTGCATTCAGGCAGCTATGTACAGCAACTGACTTCGCAATTGTAAATGCTATTTACCAATAAAGAAACTTAAATGTTTTTATTCAGTCATATATTTATATCAAATCGTGCATAAAGATTTTTTTATAAGAGTTCACTAATTTCTAAACGAATTAGAAAATTTTTTACCATTAATTTTTAAACTGACTTTCGTCATGTTTAAATTTTTACTCATCAGACGAGTGATACGTCGCCCATTCTTCACTTTCCACGGACTATTTTTGACAGATATGCATTATCCTTCTGATTTGTAAACAAACACTAAATGCATCTTAGTAACATGTGTACAATCGTTTTAGATTTTGTAAATTTAATAGTGCACAGGACTCAAACAAGCGATATCACTGACTGGCCTGTGTGCAAGTACATGTAGCTCCAGTAAGTAGCGTTAATGTGAGGCCTCTTTGAAGAAAGTTGGTTTTGAGTTTTCAGATAACAGCCACTTTCTACCGAAGAAATTTTGTTCTTGTCCAGCCAGCCACCAACTGAAGAAATAAACTTCACATATCAAATTTGTGTAAACAGTATTCTGCCTTTAAGATGCGTAAGCATTGTCAATGTATTACAAAGTGTTCCAAAAATTCTACTAATAGGCCGCTGGCTGAAGCTTTAATTCGTTCAGTCCGTAGCCGATCCCAAGAATATACGTTTTGATAGTTTTAAAACAGTAATGATTAACTCAAGACTATATAAAAAAAGTTCGTCCATGCAAAACCCCGGCGTTTATAAGATATCTTTTACTGAATATCGATTTATGTTTCTGACCTATCTTTAACCTTTGTGACCTATTTACCGTTTCTGGCGGTATAATTTTTGAACAAGCCAATCAGATCGACCGATATAAACAATAGTTTGTAAACATACAGAATGACAGCAAGATGGTAGAGCGATTGGATGGAAAATCAACTACTTATTCCTGTATAGTACATAATATCTAGTAATTGTATCTTAGAGTAACCTCCCTTCACTTCTTCCCTATCTTGTACTACGCACGCGTCTTACAATAAAGACCGGCTTCCGGTTACACCCAATGGCGTCTGGTGGTTGACTTCATATATTACATGGTGTCAGAAACGGGATCGTGAATCCGCAATCCACAGCCATCCATAGAAAATGGAAGGAGTTTTTCGACAACCGAACCCTCTACGACTAGAAGGTAATCTTTCTGAGAATTGGAAACTTTTTGAACAAATTTGTGACAATTATCTCGTTGCAAGTGGCCTTAGTGAAAAACCCGCGAAAGTACAACGTGCTGTGCTGCTACAATGTGTAGGCGAGGACTGTATGCCGGTCTTTAATGCCTTCACTTTTGCCGACGGTGAAGATCGAAACAATTTACTAACACTGAAAATAAAATTCAAAGAATATTGTCAACCACGCAAAAATGTAACTTAGGGAGCGTCTCCAGTTATCGTTTGCTCTTTTGAAAAACGACCGCTAGCAGTCAACACCCATCGTTTTTTGCTAGCCCGAATAAACAACTGCTGAACGGTTCAATGCTAGTCCTCGGTCGAGTTCGGCTCTCGTCGGTAAAACATCGTGTCTTACAGTTTTGTCTCTGCCGTATAGCTAGGACTTCAAGCCTGAGTACATGTGCTGTGTTGTTGGAAGGCAGACGGCCCTCAAACAGATACATGATATAGGCCTATTGTATATATTCTTTGTTGCGATCTTTTGCATAAAAATTTAATATACTAACAGACTGTTTGTCCTCCAATTAAAATATTTCCATACCGGTATGTAACTGTTTTTCTTCGAGCTATTTTCTTTTCGTTTTTCCAGTTTTACTCGGTGGGTAGTTTCTCACTGAGTTTCGCGGTGGGTTATTGTTAGGCTAATCATCAGATAGTTGTTACTTAGTCTAGTTAATGATAACGCGTTTTTGAAAGAAAGAGAATTTTAATAAATCACTAACAAATACAGGTTGACTGTCTCTAGTAGCCCTTTGGCTTTGTTTTTGGACAACCTCATGTTGAGCTAACGACGTGAAGTTCATCCACAAATAATTCCTATGTAGGCCAGGTGGCGGATGTCCCTATGACAACTGTCAGTTAGGTCTTATCAAGCAAAGTCTACAAATTAAAATAGGGGTGATAGTGATACTGTTATAATGCTGATGTAATTGTTACCTTCGAAACAGTCGAGTGTATATATTTGGAAAATAATTGCAAAACTACTAAAGTCGATTCTTACTCAATAATGAATATATTTCTTGTTGATGACAGATGTATAGTAGGCCTAAGTAGATCCAAAATAAAAACTTTCAAAACTCTTCACCCTACAGAATGGTTAGAGATGGACTCAACCAGACCTGTTGATCACGTGGCAAGTGTGCATGGAATTGCGAGGGTTTAAACTATACTGTATCACATAAATGGCGAATCAAGCCGTTAGATTACCATTTAAAGACCTATATAAATGCTTTACTGAAAGAGTGGACTTACCATCAGATATAAATTAAACAACGCAAGTCAGTTCATGTGGATTTAATAAAGAAAGAACTGGGAAGATGAATTCACTGGATTTACGGGCATGTCAGTTTCCCGCGTCAGACGGTACCGGGTAGACAAACAAACATATCTTCATTGTTCAAGGTTGGTCTCTCGTGTTGCAATCAGAAAAAATATTGAAAAAGTTACTTTGACAGTGTCTGACATTTTTTTCTCTTATGCCGTGCATATTTTACACGTTCGCTATCTATCACATTTTGTAGTAGATCTACTGCTGAAAGAAAAGGAAGAATTTGGATGAAAAAAATATTGTTATTGGTGTGACAAATCTGAATTGGGAGGGAGGTTGTATTTTTAAATAAATGCACACAGACAATTAATGAAAAGTCAACGGTTTCATTTTTCCAACATTTGTAAGTTCATTAGCAAAAACTTCCGGTATATCACAACCCGTTTCATCGCATTCGATATATACTCGGTAATAAAGAAGAAACTATGACTGTAGTTAGAAACTGCCCTGAAACAAAATATAATACTTTGATAGTTCTTTAATTCAGTAAAATAAAAATGACAGATAAACAGATAAAGTTAGGTTTGGAACTGGAAGCTGAAAAACGTTTTGTGTGTTGAGATCTAAATACATCAGAATACTTTCGACAAATTTTTGATTTGACAAAGTAACTTTGAAAGTTTATCCGAGACAACACAATTTAATTGTTTTTAAAAAGAACACTTTAAATATTTGCCTACATTGGTCACTAGAACAATACTCATACAAAACCAGTTGGTCAACTGTAGTCAAGTCAGCCGAAAGTTGATTAGAGCTTGGCTGGTTGTTGTCAAACTGGGCCTTTAATCCAGACCTGCTGCAGAGGTTATGTTATTCAGATTTGCTCACGGGCAGTAAGCGTTTTCACCACATGGGGCAGCTATCGATCGACTGAAAATGAAACGACCGCTGGCAACACCTACCGTTTTTTCTAGCGTGCGTTTTTTCTAAATCAAACGGTAAGCAAACGAACGATAACTGGGGACAGTCCCTTACGACAGACACATGTTTTTCATTACAAAGCAAACTGAAGGTTAAACTTTGGACAATTTTGTCACTGACTTCAAAAATAAATCCAAGCAGTGTGAATTTGAGCAACTTAGGGAAAGTCTTAATAAGAGACCGAATAGTAGTGGGTGTAAACAATAACTCTGTTCGCCTTCGCATGTTACTTGAACCAGATTTAACCTTGGATAAGGCAATTGCCCTCTGCAGAGCAACTGAATACAGTGAGGCACAAATCAAAACTCTTACAAATGCAGCTAAACCTCAACAAGCGGAAGTTCAATCTGTTAATCACTTTAATCGGAGAAACAATAAGCCCTCAAGAAAACAATTCAACCCCAACTTAATTTCATGTGGCAATTGTGGACAGTAACATGCTAAACGAAAATGCCCAGCATATGGAAAAAACTGTGCTTATTGCATGAAGCCAAACCACTTAGACAAAGTTTGTAGAAAACTTCAACAAGACCAATCTCAAAGAAGTAGAAGACAGTCCCAGAGACAACCTAGAAACAAATTCAAGCCACTCCACACAATTAGTGAACAGGACTATGACTATTCAGATGATGATACTTGTGAGCTTAGTCAAATCTAAAACGAACTGTTCATAGGTATTGTAGATGAGAACAACAAAACTAAACTCAAGACAAGCCACTATGTCTGAAAATAGACACAGGTGCCCAAACAAATGTGCTCAATAGTCAAGACTACAAAGCTTTAAACTAGTCTCCTACCCGGGACATAAGATAGACACTTTAGGACAGTGTACACTTACTTTGAAACATGAAAGCAAACAGTTCCGAGTTGACTTTGTTATTGCAAACACAAACTCACCGTCCGTTATTGGACTACAATCTAGTGTTAACCTAGTAAAGAAACTTTGTTCTATTGATGAGACAAATAACAAAACTGATGAAAATTCTTTCAGATTATCCAGATCTTTTTGTTGGCTTAGGCAAACTTCCTGTAGAATACAAAGTAGAAGTAGATTCTAAGATCACTCCTGTCGTATCGCCACCTAGAAAAATTCCACTAGCACTCAAATTAAGAGTCAAATCTGAACTTCAAAGAATGAAAAAAAATGGTGTTGTAGAGAAGGTTAAAGGTCATACACCCTGGGTCAGTAACATGGTTACAGTAGTTAAACCAAATGTCATACACCATGGGTCAGTAACATGGTTACAGTAGTTAAACCAAAGGTCATACACCCTGGGTCAGTAACATGGTTACAGTAGTTAAACCAAATGTCATACACCCTGGGTCAGTAACATGGTTACAGTAGTTAAACCAAAGGTCATACACCCTGGGTCAGTAACATGGTTACAGTAGTTAAACCAAATGTCATACACCCTGGGTCAGTAACATGGTTACAGTAGTTAAACCAAATGTCATACACCATGGGTCAGTAACATGGTTACAGTAGTTGAACCAAATGTCATACACCCTGGGTCAGTAACATGGTTACAGTAGTTGAACCAAATGTCATACACCCTGGGTCAGTAACATGGTTACAGTAGTTGAACCAAATGTCATACACCCTGGGTCAGTAACATGGTTACAGTAGTTAAACCAAATGTCATACACCCTGGGTCAGTAACATGGTTACAGTAGTTGAACCAAATGTCATACACCATGGGTCAGTAACATGGTTACAGTAGTTAAACCAAATGTCATACACCCTGGGTCAGTAACATGGTTACAGTAGTTAAACCAAATGTCATACACCCTGGGTCAGTAACATGGTTACAGTAGTTGAACCAAATGTCATACACCCTGGGTCAGTAACATGGTTACAGTAGTTAAACCAAATGTCATACACCCTGGGTCAGTAACATGGTTACAGTAGTTAAACCAAATGTCATACACCCTGGGTCAGTAACATGGTTACAGTAGTTAAACCAAATGTCATACACCCTGGGTCAGTAACATGGTTACAGTAGTTAAACCAAATGTCATACACCCTGGGTCAGTAACATGGTTACAGTAGTTAAACCAAATGTCCTACACCCTGGGTCAGTAACATGGTTACAGTAGTTAAACCAAATGTCATACACCCTGGGTCAGTAACATGGTTACAGTAGTTGAACCAAATGTCATACACCATGGGTCAGTAACATGGTTACAGTAGTTAAACCAAAGGTCATACACCCTGGGTCAGTAACATGGTTACAGTAGTTAAACCAAATGTCATACACCATGGGTCAGTAACATGGTTACAATAGTTAAACCAAATGTCATACACCATGGGTCAGTAACATGGTTACAGTAGTTAAACCAAATGTCATACACCATGGGTCAGTAACATGGTTACAGTAGTTAAACCAAATGTCATACACCATGGGTCAGTAACATGGTTACAGTAGTTAAACCAAATGTCATACACCATGGGTCAGTAACATGGTTACAGTAGTTAAACCAAATGTCATACACCATGGGTCAGTAACATGGTTACAGTAGTTAAACCAAATGTCATACACCATGGGTCAGTAACATGGTTACAGTAGTTAAACCAAATGTCATACACCATGGGTCAGTAACATGGCTACAGTAGTTAAACCAAATGTCATACACCCTGGGTCAGTAACATGGTTACAGTAGTTAAACCAAATGTCATACACCATGGGTCAGTAACATGGTTACAGTAGTTAAACCAAATGTCATACACCATGGGTCAGTAACATGGTTACAGTAGTTAAACCAAATGTCATACACCATGGGTCAGTAACATGGTTACAGTAGTTAAACCAAAGGTCATACACCCTGGGTCAGTAACATGGTTACAGTAGTTAAACCAAATGTCATACACCCTGGATCAGTAACATGGTTACAGTAGTTAAACCAAATGTCATACACCATGGGTCAGTAACATGGTTACAGTAGTTAAACCAAATGTCATACACCATGGGTCAGTAACATGGTTACAGTAGTTAAACCAAATGTCATACACCATGGGTCAGTAACATGGTTACAGTAGTTAAACCAAATGTCATACACCATGGGTCAGTAACATGGTTACAGTAGTTAAACCAAATGTCATACACCATGGGTCAGTAACATGGTTACAGTAGTTAAACCAAATGTCATACACCATGGGTCAGTAACATGGTTACAGTAGTTAAACCAAATGTCATATACCATGGGTCAGTAACATGGTTACAGTAGTTAAACCAAATGTCATACACCCTGGGTCAGTAACATGGTTACAGTAGTTAAACCAAATGTCATACACCCTGGGTCAGTAACATGGTTACAGTAGTTAAACCAAAGGTCATACACCATGGGTCAGTAACATGGTTACAGTAGTTAAACCAAAGGTCATACACCCTGGGTCAGTAACATGGTTACAGTAGTTAAACCAAATGTCATACACCCTGGGTCAGTAACATGGTTACAGTAGTTAAACCAAATGTCATACACCCTGGGTCAGTAACATGGTTACAGTAGTTAAACCAAAGGTCATACACCCTGGGTCAGTAACATGGTTACAGTAGTTAAACCAAATGTCATACACCCTGGGTCAGTAACATGGTTACAGTAGTTAAACCAAAGGTCATACACCATGGGTCAGTAACATGGTTACAGTAGTTAAACCAAAGGTCATACACCATGGGTCAGTAACATGGTTACAGTAGTTAAACCAAATGTCATACACCCTGGGTCAGTAACATGGTTACAGTAGTTAAACCAAAGGTCATACACCCTGGGTCAGTAACATGGTTACAGTAGTTAAACCAAATGTCATACACCATGGGTCAGTAACATGGTTACAGTAGTTAAACCAAAGGTCATACACCCTGGGTCAGTAACATGGTTACAGTAGTTAAACCAAAGGTCATACACCCTGGGTCAGTAACATGGTTACAGTAGTTAAACCAAAGGTCATACACCCTGGGTCAGTAACATGGTTACAGTAGTTAAACCAAATGTCATACACCCTGGGTCAGTAACATGGTTACAGTAGTTAAACCAAATGTCATACACCATGGGTCAGTAACATGGTTACAGTAGTTAAACCAAATGTCATACACCCTGGGTCAGTAACATGGTTACAGTAGTTAAACCAAATGTCATACACCCTGGGTCAGTAACATGGTTACAGTAGTTAAACCAAATGTCATACACCATGGGTCAGTAACATGGTTACAGTAGTTAAACCAAATGTCATACACCCTGGGTCAGTAACATGGTTACAGTAGTTAAACCAAATGTCATACACCCTGGGTCAGTAACATGGTTACAGTAGTTAAACCAAATGTCATACACCATGGGTCAGTAACATGGTTACAGTAGTTAAACCAAAGGTCATACGCCCTGGGTCAGTAACATGGTTACAGTAGTTAAACCAAATGTCATACACCATGGGTCAGTAACATGGTTACAGTAGTTAAACCAAATGTCATACACCCTGGGTCAGTAACATGGTTACAGTAGTTAAACCAAATGTCATACACCATGGGTCAGTAACATGGTTACAGTAGTTAAACCAAATGTCATACACCCTGGGTCAGTAACATGGTTACAGTAGTTAAACCAAATGTCATACACCATGGGTCAGTAACATGGTTACAGTAGTTAAACCAAATGTCATACACCATGGGTCAGTAACATGGTTACAGTAGTTAAACCAAATAAACTTAGAATATGTCTAGACCCTCGTAACCTCAATAAAGCCATCAAGAGAGAACATCATCCAATGAAAACGGTTGAAGAAGTAGTAGCTGACATGCCAAACGCAAATTTTTTTAGTAAGCTTGATGCTGCATCTGGGTTTTGGCAAATACCTTTAGACAACACTTCAAGTAAACTATGTACTTTCTCAACCACAGCTCCATTAAGAGAGTTATTAGCCAAAGACAATGAATGGTACTGGGACAAACGGCAACAAAAACTCAAACACTTAGCCTCTAGCACACCAGTACTTAAGTACTATGACGTAACCAAAGATGTTACGCTATCAGTTGATGCCAGCTCACATGGATTAGGTGCCACTGTTCTCCAACAATCACAACCGGAAGCATATGCATCCAAAGCCATGACAAAATCGCAACAGCGTTTTGCCCAGATTGAAAAAGAAATGTTGGCCATTTTGTTTGGGTGTCAGCGATTTTATCAATACATTTATAGAAAAAGCATTACTGTGGAGACAGATCACAAACCACTTGTTTCCATTTTTATGAAACCTCTGTTACAAGCACCAGCTCGTTTACAATCCATGCTACTAAAATTACAAAAATACGACCTGAATGTGATCCACAAACCAGGCAAAGAGTTACTAATAGCTGACACACTTAGTAGAGCTCATCAGACTGACACATACAACGAAGTTGAAACCGAATTGGAAGTATGTATGGTTCTACCAGCATCTCCAATAAAACTTCAAGAAATTGAACAAAAGACAAAAGTTGACAAAACACTTATACAACTGAAACATACAATACTGAATGGTTGGCCAGATTCACAATCTGCAATACAATCTGACATTCATCCTTGTTGGAATCATAGGGATGAGCTTTCAATCTATGGAGGCATCATTTTTAAAGGCACAAAAATTGTTATGCCTAGCTCACTCAGACAATCAATGCTTGAGATTGTCCAGGCCTCTCATCTTGGAATGACATTATGTAAACAACGTGCCCGTGACGTCATGTTTTGGCCAGGAATGGGTAAAGACATTGAAAATTTGATTTCTAAATGTAAAGTTTGCAAAAACACAAAAGAGCCACTTCTGCCTCAAGCAATTCCCACTAGGCCTTGGCAAAAATTAGGTTCTGACATGTTTGAAATCAAGGGAGATTACTACCTCATCCTAGTGGACTACTATTCAGGGTATTTTGAACTCTCTAAACTTAAAGACCTCTCCAGCAAAACAGTAATATCTCATACAAAGAGTCAATTCGCACGACATGGCATTCCAGATGAATTAGTGACTGACAATGGTCCACAATATGCTAATGCTGATTTTAAAAAAAATCAGTACTGAGTATGGATTTAAACATGTAACTTCCAGCCCTCACTATCCACAATCAAATGGAATGAGTGAGAAAACCGTTCAAATTGCTAAGAGACTCCTAATCAAATCAGAAAAAGATGGAAAAGATCCTAATTTGGCTCTTTTAGCCCATCGTACAACACCAAGAGGTAACCTGGGCTCACCTGCTCAAAGACTATTTTCAAGACGCCTAAAAACTCAATTACCAACTTCAGAATCTCTGTTAAAGCCTAAAGTCATCACAGATGTCCAAGATAACCTGAAACATCAGCGAACTATCCAGAAACATTATTATGATAGACAGTCCAAATCCCAACCTCAACTCTTCTCTGGTGATGTTGTTAGATACAAACCCAACAACAATGTTAGAGAATGGAAATCCGCTACAGTGGAGAAACCCTCGGATAAACCACGTTCCTATAAGTTAACATCCTAACACCTGATGGTCGTCAACTAAGGCGAAATCGCATCCACCTGCGGAAAACAAATGAGAGTCCTCCATTGGCAGAACCTCCTTCGAATGAATTTGACTTTGTTCCAACTCCATTGGCACCGGTTCCATCATCACCTAAACAGAGACTCGTAACCCAACGAAGTGACAGCAAACCATCTACTGTGACATCAAGAGGAAGAGTCGTCAGGACACCAGTTTGTTTCAAAGACTATGTATAATTCCAGGATATTGTGTTATTCCAGGATATTGTGTTATTCCAGGAATTTGTGTTATTCCAGGATATTGTGTTATTCCAGGATATTGTGTTATTTCAGGATTTAAAGTTATTCCAGGATTTCGTGTTATTCCAGGATTTTGTGTTATTCCAGGATATTTAGTAGCTAGAATATGAACACTTTTAATGAAATAATAAAAGTTAATTTTCTCAGCCTCAAATGACAGTTAAATAACATTAAATGACATTAAAACCTTTAAAGAAAATTGGGTGACCGCTTTGTGTTAATTTGCCAAATTCAAGTTAAACTTGATGAACAATAATTAAATCTGTTGTTTTGGTTGTTCTGTTAGGGAGATGTAATATCTAGTAATTGTATCTTAGAGTAACCTCCCTTCCCTTCTTCCCTATCTTGTACTACGCACGCGTCGTACAATAAAGACCGGCTTCCGGTTACACCCAATGGCGTCTGGTGGTTGACTTCATATATACAGTACACACGCAAGGCAGCGAAAATGAAATTGAATTGCCTTTTAGTAGAACAAGATGGAGCAGTGTCAAAAGATGTGTGATAGAATGGGCATATTCAGAGAGAAAAATGACACATTTAACACAGAGTGCAATGAAATCTCTGTCAACAAATATTGGGTATCATCCATCCTGTAATAAGCATGTCACAAACAAAAAACGAATGCAGGCTGCCAAAAAAAGGAAAGTCTGAAGTTCCTATTAAAGCCCTAACACCGAAAAAGTTAAGATTGAGGAAAAGCAGTCAAACTACTATACATAATACAGTATGGTCTTCGGCAGTGCTGCCGGGGCCTCAGTGGGTTAGAATGATCGCCCCTCAGTCCCGCACAAACCTTCCATCGATGCGACGCGGGTTCGAATCCTACTCAGATCAAATAAAAATTGAAAAATTTCTGAGTGGATTTTCACTCGATCGCCGTATGTGCAAGAGTTGCCAAGCACTCGGCGAAGGTCGGCCGGGGTTTCCTCTAGGCAATGAGCCCGCCCCCCCCCCCCTCACTAAGCCTGGCAACGCCGTCATATAAGTGAAATAGTCTTTGAGTGCGGCGTAAAACGTCAATCAATCGGTAGTGCTGCCAATGCAATGGATTATGTGCAAGAAAGGTGTAGAGAAAAAGATTACACTTCACCACAAAATAGTTAGAGATAAACTTCTTCAAGTTGAGACGGGGGTTTGTATTTTCTATTATAGCAATTGTCTGTGTAGGCCTAGTACTGTAGTGTAGTATTGTGCCCTAGTTTAAATTATAGAGTTAAAATTTGGAGGGGGGGGGGGGGTATTAAATATTTGTTAATAACCCCTATGTGTAATACAATAATTCGATTTAGTGTGACACTTCATGTGCGAGGTAAACTCTCGATCACTCAGGGGGCCTATGATCAAGGGGCATCTGATCAGGAGGCTATAAACGATGTTAGTGGGATGGTCACCTGGGGGCCGGGGGTATAGATTAAGCCTGGTTTATCTGAGTGTCTCCCAATAATCCTGGCAACACCATCAATTTGAATGAAGTGTAAAACGTCAATCCATCCAGCATAAGCCTATCTTTGAGGATGCAAATTGTATTCTCGGTTTTGACACCAAATTTGGTTGGCCTCAAGTGGAACGGTAGGCAGAAACCAACAGAAGTAACCTTGGTGTGTCATCTGACATTGAGTTTCTTCTGGTAATAATATATAACAACCAATCAAAAAATATATCCCTTACAGATTTTATAGCCCCTCCCACTCACTACCGAAAAATCTTGCCGAAGCTTGCATTAAATTTTAAATACATTTATTGTATCTGTAACTTAAAGGAGGAGAAAACAAAAAAACAACATGCAATTGTATCGAACAGGCTCCCATAGACCCTCGTATTCATGTGTATGAGTCTTGCACATGGTTTACGATGTGAAAATAAAATGAAAATGAATCTGCCAGACAAGCTCGTGCTCGATCGTCATTGACAGTTTGAAATTGACCGGAAAAAGTATTAGTAGATTACTTCCCTTGCGAGTTTACCATATCTTCTATGGTTATAACATGCAATGTCAGCTGTAAGACTACCTTTTCTGAAAATTCTACAACGACCCCAACAAGTCGCGTAGACAACATATGCAGCCTGTCACGTCTTCCCAAAAGGTTGATTTACTAGCTAGTGTACATTTCAGAGTTGTAAGAGTGTTCGTCTTCTCTTATTAGCGCCTCGAAATGATCGAAATTAACCTAGGTTTAAATGGCAGACTTTCAGAGTTGACCAATTTCTCTTACGCTAGCGAGTGAATGGTGGCCAGGCGTATGCTGATTGGCCGATCGAGACACACAGCTAAGCTCTGCTGTGAAGATGGCTGCCGAGACAGTTTAGACGTTCTCTGATAACGATTGTTAACTTTCTTATAGCACAGTTTGGCGAGGAAAAATCGCAGAAATATGGTTTTGGTGTCATCCCTCCACAATTAGTCGCCTCAGAATAAGGGAACATGAAACTGGCAATGTTGCCGACCGACCACGCCCTGGTCAGCCAAGAGTCACTACAGCCCGCCAGGATTGGTACATCGGTTTGTTGCACACACGTGACCGATTTCGCACCACGACACAGACTGCTCGTGAGACAGTGGGAATTGGAAGGCCCGGGGTAAGCCTCAGCACCATCCGACGCCATCTCCAAAAGATACAGATGCATGCACGCATCCATAACCGAGGGCCCATATTGACACCAGCAACACGCCAAAACCGGGCAAGTTCGTCATGTAAGACAACTTCAAAACAGTATGCTCTTTTATATATACAGAAACACCCACCAATCCATATATATATATATATATGTTTAATTTTAAATTATACCTATATATGTTTTAACTTTAAAAATATATGGATATATATAAACAACTATATAACATGTTATGAGGTCACTTGCATTATATATATTAAATTATTATATTTGTATGTAATTCATATATAGAAAGTTTATGTCTGTGTTCGGGTTTCAGTCTGGTTAAACAGTTTATTTGATGGGTTGGCTATGGTAGTCTTTGTGTTTTTTTTATATTTATTTCTATTGCCGGGATGGTCACCGACAACCGACGACCGCCAAGTAGCTGCTATCTCAAGTAGATGTAAATGTACCTGTCACATTTTAAATAATATATGTACTGGTATCATTTTCTATAGCTGGGATGGCCACCGACAACCGTCAAGTAGCTGCTATCTCAAGCAAAACAGTACATGTATGCTCTTTTATATATACAGAAACTTCTCTGTATCCATCTCTTCTTTTCTAGAGTAGACCTCATATGTTTATGTTTATTGAGATCATTAAATATTTGCACTTCTGCTCTTTGTAGGAAGTTTATGTGTAATTTTCTGATGTGCTGTTTCTGGCGCACCGACGACCGACAACCGCCGGCAGTAACTAACATATTTTCTCAAATAAATTGACAAGTCAATTTATGACAATAATTTTATGTATGTGTTGTTTTCAAAGCACCGACAACTACCGCTAATTATTAACAAGATACTTCCGAAAGATTTAGTTGATGTGGATATTCGTTTTGTGTTGACTCTAACTCACTGACGACCGACAACCATCGATGAATCTTTAGCAAGTGACAAATGAATTATGGGAGTGAAATACAACCTTATTTTTCAAAACATATATAGGTTTGAATTGGTAGGTGTTTCTGTATATATAAAAGCTGTTTTGAAGTTGTCTTATATGACGAACTTGTCTGTATTACTTGCAATGTTGGGAACAATTGCATCAAAATCTCACGATATGCTCCGTTGAACATGTTCCAAAGGCAGAGTGACGTCAAATTCGGACGTATCTATTGTGGTGTATAGGGGGGATTGCAGTTTATTTTGGTTAGTCGAGTAATGAACAAGTCTATGAACAAACTTAAAAATTCGGTGTGTCTCATGAGCCCAACAGTATACGAAAAATTTACAAAATCAATCTATTTAATTTAATTCCGAACACTTATTCTGCCGTATCAAAACCTTATACAAATACCCAAGATGACATTCTTGGTAGCTAAAGATCCAGTAGACCCTGAAATTAAAGAGAGAAAGTGTGTCACTCCGGGTATGATTGGCTCAAATATATTCAGAGAAATGAGCAAGCAAACATATCTGAATATACCAGATCCAAAATGGCAGACTATTGTTTCCTTATATGAAGAAACGAAAGCATTGAAAAAGTGTAGAGTTAGAGTATCTGGAGAAAAACCTGTCATTCAAGCTTGGTCGATTCCAGTAGTTGAAGGCTCTGTAAAACCCCCGAACAGTGGACCATTTACAGCTCTTGTTGAAAGAATTAATGCGGAAGTTCCTACTTTGCAGAACGGACTTAAATTAGGCCCACCTTTGGTGACAGTTGGTAAAAATGGAAGAGTAGCTTTTCAAATTTTGAATTTTACTGTATCTAAATCCTCGTACACCTGTTGTGATTCTAACTCCAGCTGTGTTAGAACAGTCTGTTGACTCGTCGTTGAAAAGTACATTTGGGACAATGTTGGTTGATAAATCTGCTTCAATGAGGAAGTCCAACGATGTAGCAAGAAAATTATTGAGTGAAATGGATATGAGTGACAAATTAACAACAATCCAGAACATTAAGCTGACACAACTTGTAGACAGGTATTCTGATGTATTCAGCACAGGCGAAGATGAGATCGGGTATTGTGATACAGTCGAACAACGAATAATGACTGAAGATGACGTACCCGTTAAAGTTCCTTAGCCAAGAGTGCCCCCTCACATCTGGTCGGAAGTTCGAAAATATTTACAATCAGCTTTAGACACTGGAGTCATACGTGGATCCTCAAGCCGATATGCGTCTCCAGTTGTACTTGTTAGGAAAAAGGGCGGTAAACTGCGTTTATGCTGTGATTACCGTGATCTCAACGCAAAGACAAGGAAGGATGCCTATCCTTTACCACAAATAGAAGAGACTTTTGATGTTCTCAATGGTGCCAAGTTTTTCTGCTCATTGGACCTCGCTCATGGGTTTAACCAGATATCAGTACGAGACCAAGATGTCGAGAAGACTGCATTCAGAGTCGACAAAGGAGGTTTATATGAATATGTTAGAATGCCGTTTGGTTTCACAGGAGCCCCTGGGACTTTCATGCGCCTAATGGACAAAACTTTTGGAGACCAAACTTTCCAGACCCTTCTAGTTTACTTGTATGATATTCTCTGTTTTGGTAAGACTTTTGAGAAAATCCTTGATATGCTTGAAATGGTTTTAAGTCGTTTGAAAAAATGAAATTTAAAGGTAAAGCCTAAGAAATGTCAGTTGTTTAAATCTAAGTTGAGATACTTAGGACATGTTGTTTCTCAGGAAGGCATTCAACCTGACCTGGATAAGATATCGGCGATTAAAGATTGGCCCCAATCCGAAAACAGATACAGATTTACGATCTGTTCTTGGCATCACTGGCTACTATAGACGACTTGTCCAGAACTATGCAAGGATTGCATCACCTCTTCGTCAGTTATTAACTGGCCCAAAGAAATCGAAGAAACGTAAAAAGAGGTTTATCAACCCTAATGGTATTACTGGCTGGAACAACGCTTACGACGAAGCAATGACGACGCTTCAAGATAAACTTGTCAGTCCACCTATTCTTGGCAACCCAGATTTTTCAAAACCGTTTGTGGTAGATGTAGATGCAAGCCATTTAAGACTTGGGGCAGTCCTGTCTCAAGAACAAGATCAAGGCACAATAGTTTTAAGCTACGCAAGAAGAGCACTGCGTCCTGCTGAGTAAAACATGGAGAAGTATTCGTCCATGCAACTTGAACTTTTAGCTCTGGGGTGGGCTGCATTAGAGAAGTACAGTGATATTTGGATAGGAGCCCAATGTACTGTGTATACAAACTATGTTCCTCTTAGTTATATACAAACCACACCCAAGCTTGGAGTCACAGAGATGTGCCGAGTCGGTCAGCTTGCCCAGTTTGACATAAATCAGGAAAGGTTATTAGAAATGCAGACTCTATAAGTCCTAAACCAATTTCCAGTTTTCTGACTGTGTTTTTTACTCAAACGACCTATGTGGGATGGTTGCTAGTTACCAACGGAAGGTCGTGGGTTTCCTCCGGGCATAGAGCCCGGTTTCCTCCCACAATAAAACTGGCAACGCCGCCATAGAAGTGAAATAATCTTGAGCGCGGCGTAAAACACCAAACAATCAATCACTTGACTGGAAGAAATATCAGTCCATGTTTTACAACATTCATCCAACACCACCCTTTTACTAGGAAATCTCCGAAAAGAAATTAAAGATTTAGTGGAACAAGTGTGGATGGAGGTAGTCCAAGCCAAATTCCATCAGACTCGTCAAACTTGGTTGCCTCGTGTCTTGCAGCTTTCTCCAGATGTCAGACTTACAACACAATGATCCTGTAATAGAGTTATCCAGTTATTAGATAAACCTGATTTTTCAAGTTGTTGAAAAGTGTTTAAAGTGGCATGAGCTGACAAAATTCACACTTTTTTCATAATTTCTGATCGTCACGACAGTAAGAGGCATTGGGCGCCATCGAAAAACTAAATGGTTGGCGTTGGAATGAGGAAAATCAATACAGTATGTGGCCTGTACGAACCGAAAACGTGTTCGAAAAGTAAACAAAATTTAAATAACCGGGACGACCATTCATTCAATCTAAGCTAAAGTTAGTTCAAAACAATACTTTACCGTACATTTTCGAGACTAGAAGCACTAAAAAGGTTATGGATTATACGTCTTGAGAAAAATAGCAGATAATTTCAACATTCTGTGTTAACGTCAAAATATCAACATTTTGGCAGCTCATGCCCCTTTAAGGAAAGCACAGCTGTAAAGAAAATGATTTCTTTTTGGCCTCGGCTTACTAAAGCTCAAGGTGTGTTCTATAAAACGGTACAAATCCACGGTGACCACGTGAAGCAAGTTATATTTCCAGCTTTGCTGATACCTGAGATATTATCTTCTATGCATGATTATATGGGACACCAATGTGCGAAGAGAATATTAGGTCTCTTGGAAACGAGATGTTATTGGCCAATCATGGTTCGTGATGTCACGGAGTATTGTTCAAAGTGTAGTCGTTGCTTATTGGGCAAATATGGTACAATATAAAGACTCTTTTATCTACATGTACATTGTTAGCCCAAAGGCCATTGGATATTTTAGCTATGGACTTTACGGTGGTTCTCAAACCCGCGATCGGTAATATCGAAAATGTTTTAGTTTTAACAGAGGTCTTCACCAAATACACTCAGGCTATCTCTACAAAGGATACCTCCGAAACTTGAAGGGGAGTTGGATTTATCAAACAGGCGAATTTGAATTACAATATCGAAACACTATTTTTAGCTGTTTTCTCACAAGCATTAACAAACAATATGTAAAAAAATGACTATATTGTAATAATATACTTCAGTTCAAGAATTAAAAAATAGGCCTTGTTGGATACCTACCTAACATGTGTGAAAGCGCCCATCGATGTGAGTGCAGCATGCAAAATCTCAGAGTCCAGTAGAATATGGAGGGTCGTTTACGTCACTGCCTCTCGATTTCGATATAATTGAATGAGAGTGCAGGCCTTTATACGAAGCATCCATGTGTTAATATACTAGCTTCTATGTGGTTGATATAGAATTTTTCAACGCGCAAACACGTGTATTTTACTTAAGTCAGTTAATTATAACTATTTAATTTATATCAAAAATCCTCATTTTATCAAAGAAAAAACAGTAGGCCTATGGTAACAATAGAGTTGCGTAGTATAATCTCCTATCTCCAAGACATTCAACTGGGTCGGAAAGAGGGTAGGGGGGGGGGGGGTATCTTACTTATTTTACACCTGTGGTGTTCTATAGTTGATATTATATTTGCGACCATTTATATAGCACCCGGGATGACTGCACTAAACTAAAAAGATTCTTTAAAAATTGCAAGCCAGTCTATCATTTCATTTTATAAACGCTCTACATGATGATTGTCGGTGGCCTTCGAAGCCATAGAACAAACAAAACAATGGAATATATCTCAAGCACATATAAGAGTACAATAGATTTCCAAATTCAGGGAAATGGTATTGGCGGTGGTCAGTTGTCTCTGGCTCTTCCAGCAAAGGGTAAACATTGAATAACGCTAAATACTGTTTGATTTCACTCTCGAGCAGAATGGTCGTCGGTTGTCGGTGGCCATCTCAGCAAGTAAAAAAGGTCTTATTAAGAATGAGGGGTACACACCCATCGACTTGGTACAACACTGCAGCTACTTGTCGGTTGTCGGTGGCCATCCCAGCCATAGAAAATGATACCAGTAGGCCCTACTTATAGTATTTAAAATTCGAAAGATACATTTACATCTATACTTGAAATAGCAGCTTCTTGACGGTCGTTGGTTGTCGGTGACCATCCCGGCAATA
This sequence comes from Lepidochitona cinerea, assembly GCA_963971465.1. Classification (NCBI taxonomy): domain Eukaryota; kingdom Metazoa; phylum Mollusca; class Polyplacophora; order Chitonida; family Tonicellidae; genus Lepidochitona; species Lepidochitona cinerea. The sequence goes on from OZ020553.1 coordinate 53,338,594, forward strand.
GAAATAAGTATAAATACTCACAGACGACCATAGCCAACGCATCAAATAAATCAATAAATTTTTAAACTAGACTGAAGCCTGAGCACAGACATAAACTTTCTATATACGAATTACATAAGTAGTGGGGGTGTCTAACAAATAATTTAATATATATAATGTAAGTGACCTCTTTACATGTTATATAGCTATATATATTTTTAAAGATAAAACATATATAGGTATGGATTGGTAGGTGTTTCTGTATATATAAAAGAGCATACTGTTTTGAAGTTGTCTTACATGACAAACTTGCCCAAATCATCAGAGCCCACACTCAGCAAGGTTGACACAAGACTTCTTGCAACAGAATAATGTGAACATCATGGAATGGCCAGCTTACTCCCCCGATCTATCGCCCATAGAGCACTTGTGGGATCAGCTTAAGAATGCCGTTGCACAACATCAACCCAGGCCACGCAACCGACGGGAATTGATCCAGGTAGTGCAGGAAGAGTGGGACCGGATCCCACAGCACAGAATAGCCACACTCATCAGGTCCTTGCGTCGCAGATGTACTGCTTGCGATGATGCCCGAGGTGGACTACCCATTATTGAATGATGACACCTTCAATTTCTGTATCAACGATTTGTTTTCAAGGAATAAAAGTCACCAGGGTTTCACATATTGTCAGTTCTTTGTCTCATTGTGACCAATGCCTTGTTCTTCAATTTAAGAGTACTTACAATATTTTACACTTTACATTTCTCAAAATATTTTAAATTCTTTGGGTCGTGCGTTTTTAATGGCGCTAAATATATATATATATATGTATACATGTCTTACTAGGTCTATGTGGACATCAAAATTTTTAGTCTGGGAGCCGATGGAGATTTGTTTAGCATTGCGAGTACAAAATGTTTGAAGCTGGCAATATGAAGGGGGAGGCTGTGTGACCTTCAAATAGCCATTCTTAAGTTCCATCTCCTGTACCAATCCTGGCAGCGACCCCTCAAAGTATCCGAAATTCATGTTTAATTAGCATAGTCGAGTACACCGAAGAAACCAATGCTAAAATGTCCATGTTGGTAATGGGAATCAAGATCTATCATTCTTAAGTTCCAACGCCTGTACCTTATCTACTTAAGAACGCCCGCAATTAGAGCTAATTAACATTTTAATTAGCATAATTGAGTACATCAATGAAACCTTTGTAAAAATAATCATTATGGTTCCTTCAACGAGGATATGCAGTTCTTAAGTGACAAAGCCTGTACCAAGTCCACTTAAGAAAAGGTCAAAGGTCGCGATTAGAATCAAATAATTTTAATTAGCATAATTGAGTACATGAATGAAACCTATTCTAAAATGTCCCTACTGGTAGTGGGAATCCATATCTATCATTCTTAAGTTCCAAACCATGTATCTTACTTACTTAAGAACGCCCGCAATTAGAGCTAATTAACACTTTAATTAGCATAATTGAGTACATCAATGAAACCTTTGTAAAAATAATCATCATGGTTCCTTCAATGAGGATATGCAGTTCTTAAGTGACAAAGCCTGTACCAAGTCCACTTAAGAAAAGGTCAAAGGTCGTGATACGCATCAAATAGTTTTAATTAACATGCTTGAGTACATGAATGAAAGCTATGCTAAAATGTCCCTACTGGTGGTGGGAATCCATATCTATCATTCTTAAGTTCCAAACCATGTACTTAATCACCTTAAGAATGACCATATTTAAAGCTAATCACCACTTTAATTAGCATAATTGGATACTGTGGCTATATTTTTGTTCTTCTGAGTTGTTTAAGGTCAGGTAAAGGGTCGACTTATTTCTTTGGCTTTGCCCAGACTGGGGCGTGTTGTTGAACAAGCCTGTTAAATACTACAGTGGTCCTTATTACTTTCACAGTATATTTTAGTAATTCCTGCTTCAGCATACTACAGCCGTTCTCATTTTGGTCTGGTGAATTTCAGAGCTTTTATTTTGAGCATTCAGTTTTCCAGGAAAATTGAGAGACCTGGCTGAGTAGGTAGAGCACTCAATCCGAACAGCCTTCCACCAATGGGTCGCAGGTTAATCCCACTCAGACCGAAGAATATTGGAAAATTTCTTGACTGGGGTTTCACCCGAACGACCTATGTGGGATGGTTGCCAGTTACCTCTGGAAGGTCGTGGGTTTCCTCCACGCACAGAGCCCGGTTTCCTCCCACAATAGAATTGGCATCGCCGCCATATAAGTGAAATATTCTTTAGCGCGGCGTAAAACATCAAACAATCAATCAACCAGTCTCCAAATAGGTATGGTAACTGTGGGTTCATTCAGCATCAAATACAAGGGCCGGTTATGTAACAGACGAAAGTCTTTTAGTACGCCTGTATCGCTTACATGTAAATCCATTGTGCTGGATAAAATAAAGTTCAAGTTAAAAGGCATAAAAAAATATATATAAAAAATATCTTTAAAATCATTTGGATATTGTCTTTCGATGGATTTATTCACTGGTAAACTGCTCCAGCAGAGGGCGCTAATTAATTCTAAACAATTTAAGCATATATCAGTTCTATTTGACCAGGTACAGGATTTCGGTAAATACTTTTAACTATTCAAAATGGAGACACACTGGTGTTAGCTGTTCTGAGTGTGTGACAAATGTGGATCTGGTTAGATAGAGAACGAATTTCATTATATTCTTGCTTGTCCACCTTATCAAAACTTGAGAACAAAATATACACAAAGAACAAAGTAAGCACAACACCCCCCCCCCCCCCCCCCCCCCCTTGAAAAATCTGCAACGACAGATAAAATCATATGTGTAGGGAGACTGTTGGAAAACTGATATTGCAGAAACGATTGTGATCATATAAAGGGCAACATTCTGGCGATAAGAAATCACCATTAATGCCAATAAGCTATACAATTTATTCAGGATATCGTTAATCAAATCAAAAGTGTATTTTAGCAAAATAAAAAGATGCTTGTAAATATGAAAGAGTCCATCTGGCTTCACAGGGCGAACATATTGAAGTAAAAATGTCACTTTGAGTGTGTAGAACACATCCCTAGAGCAGAGGGTCAATAGCGCGTATAGCCTCCATAGTCAGAATGATAGCTCCTTATCTGCGTCTCATCCCTCCAGCGAGACGTCGGATCTGTTTAAGGGGTACCTGACGCCAATACCGATGTAATGCGGCTTCCAATTCCAGTAGATTTTGCACAGGAGGCTCTAGGGCTTGAATGCTTCTGCCCATCCTATCCCAAATGTGCCCTAAGGATTCAAATCCGGACTCACGGCCAGCCAAGCAGAGTTGTTACAGCTTTGTTTTGGAAGTAGGCCCGGGAACGATGAGGTCTGGCGTTGTCATCCATGTACACAGGTCTTGAGCATAACGGGTGGTTCTTAAAATGAGGCACGACAACTGGTTGCAGAACCTCCCGAATGTACCGGGGCCGCAGGTTTCCTCGTGTAATGACCAAGTTCAGTTTGCAGTCGTGAGAGATGCACCCCAAACCATTACAGAGCCCCCCCCCCCCCCCCCCACCCCCATAAGCTGTGTTTCGGTGCCTCCAAACCCTCTCTCGTCCATCCGTGACGTTGAGCAAGAAACAAATTTCGTCCGACCAATGGATTCTTCGTCAGGTCCTCAAATTCCAACCTCGTCGTGCTAAACACAAAACCAAACGTATCCGTTGATGGCGATCTGACAATAGAGGTCTTTGGTGACTCCTTGCCCTCAGGCATGCAGTCGGTTTCTCGCGGTTCTTGTGCACAGGCGTCGGTTGGGTAGCCATTGCCGCTTCAAAGATGGACTTGATGCAAATGCCAAACACCGTACCAGTCGGATCAGTGCCCTATCTTCACGCTGTGATGTTACAGGTGGTCGCGGCGAGCGTGGTCGGTCTTTCACAGCACAAGTTGCACCGTGTTTTCTCACAAATCTGCTTATCACTGTATAATGGTACCCTAATTGACGCCCGATAGCTCTGTACATCCCTGTGGAGTGTATACCGACAATTTGCCATTGTTGCCCCTCTAATATCCTTCTTCGTGCCATGTTCACAGAAGATGAGTCTACGTTGCACAAAACCGGCCTTAAGTACAAAACATTTAAGGGGAAGCATACTGAATTTGCATAATTACACGAAAAAAACTATTTTCCTGTCGCATTACAGACAGTTTTTGCGTTACTGCCAACATGAATTGCCACAATTATTCAATAGAACATCATGCTTATCATCATCAAAACTGGTCGTACAGTTAACATTAGCATGTTAACAATTTTAGCATGGGGTGAAACACAACTATATCCAAGCTAGTACAAGTTTTTGTATACCTTATCCTTTGCAGGCTTTATCTATTTTTAACGTGTCCTTTCTCGTACCCCCCCCCCCCACCCCCCCCCCCCCTTCCTCTCCTTCCCAAAAAATGTCCAGGGACATCAACCAGGTCTCTCAATTTTTGTGGCAAACTGAATGCTCAAAATAAATGCTCTGAAATTCACAGGCCAAAATGAGACCGGCTATGCAGTATGCTGAAACAGGAATTACTAAATATCCTAAAATTAGAGACCATGCTGAGAAAGAAAAAAAGTATTGTTTTACTCGAATGTATCAGACGTTGAATGCACAAATGTAAACCTGATATAGTACTGCGTTTATATAACATGTACGATAAAGGAAGCCGATGAGAAACCCAAACAAGTCCAAATCGTTTACGTCAGAGAAACACCTTGTCAGCGAGTATTACAGAAACAATTATTTCTTATTCAGGGAACCCTAATAAATACTTTTGCAAAGGTTCCATTGGTGAACCCAATGATGCTAATTAAAGTGGTGATTAGCTTTAAATATGGTCATTCTTAAGGTGATTAAGTACATGGTTTGGAACTTAAGAATGATAGATATGGATTCCCACCACCAGTAGGGACATTTTAGCATAGCTTTCATTCATGTACTCAAGCATTTTAATTAAAACTATTTGATGCTAATCACGACCTTTGACCTTTTCTTAAGTGGACTTGGTACAGGCTTTGTCACTTAAGAACTGCATATCCTAATTGAAGGAACCATGATGATTATTTTTACAAAGGTTTCATTGATGTACTCAATTATGCTAATTAAAGTGTTAATTAGCTCTAATTGCGGGCGTTCTTAAGTAAGTAAGGTACATGGTTTGGAACTTAAGAATAATAAATATGGATTCCCACAACCAGTAGGGACATTTTAGAATAGGTTTCATTCATGTACTCAATTATGCTAATTAAAATTATTTGATTCTAATCGCGACCTTTGGCCTTTTCTTAAGTGGACTTGGTACAGGCTTTGTCACTTAAGAACTGCATATCCTCATTGAAGGAACCATAATGATTATTTTTACAAAGGTTTCATTGATGTACTCAATTATGCTAATTAAAGTGTTAATTAGCTCTAATTGCGGGCGTTCTTAAGTAGATAAGGTACAGGCGTTGGAACTTAAGAATGATAGATCTTGATTCCCATTACCAACATGGACATTTTAGCATTGGTTTCTTCGGTGTACTCGACTATGCTAATTAAACATGAATTTCGGATACTTTGAGGGGTCGCTGCCAGGATTGGTACAGGAGATGGAACTTAAGAATGGCTATTTGAAGTTCCCACAGCCTCCCCCTTCATATTGCCAGCTATAAACCTTTTGTACTCGCAATGCTAAACAAATCTCCATGGGCTCCCAGACTATTTGCAGGTTTGTGTGGACTTCTTTATTTTTGATCTTGGCCTTAAAAAAATGTCCTTCTTTTAATTTTGATTCACTGTGAGTATATATACATAACAAAATAAGAAAAAAACATTAGATGGGAATATACACATGTATAAGACGGTGATTGTTATGTGGACTTGACCTCTTGACCTTGACAATGGGTGTCCACGGAACCAATTTTTATATATATATTGTATATTTTGTCCACACAACCCAGAAAATATAAGTGGTCCACACAGAACCAGTTTTATATATATATATATATTGTATATTTTGTCCACACAACCCAGAAAATATAAGTGGTCCACACAGAACCAGTTTTATATATATATATATATTGTATATTTTGTCCACACAACCCAGAAAATATAAGTGGTCCACACAGAACCAGTTTTATATGTGTATATATATTGTATATTTTGTCCACACAACCCAGAAAATATAAGTGGTCCACACAGAACCAGTTTTATATATATATATATATTGTATATTTTGTCCACACAACCCAGAAAATATAAGTGGTCCACACAGAACCAGTTTTATATATATATATATATTGTATATTTTGTCCACACAACCCAGAAAATATAAGTGGTCCACACAGAACCAGTTTTATATGTGTATATATATTGTATATTTTGTCCACACAACCCAGAAAATATAAGTGGTCCACACAGAACCAGTTTTATATATATATATATATTGTATATTTTGTCCACACAACCCAGAAAATATAAGTGGTCCACACAGAACCAGTTTTATATATATATATATATATATATTGTATATTTTGTCCACACAACCCAGAAAATATAAGTTGTCCACACAGCTCTTAAATGCTCCCACACAGAGGTATGTTTATACATCATACACGCTGTCCACATAAACCCATCTTCGCAGGCAAAGTTAAAATCTGCATGTCATACAGATTTTAACTTGGCTAGAGAAGATGACAAAAGCCGACCATCAGTTGGGGCCTCGGTGGCTCAGTCGGTTAGAGTTTACATCCCTCCGTCCGACACAGGCCTTCCATCGATACGTTGTTGGTACCGGTAACAATCAAATAGACCTTTATCCAAATGGTCAGATGAATGCATGTTATAACTATAACAAAACCTTGTAACCACATTTTCTGTATTGAACAATATTATCTAGGCTACGTGTTTGGTTTGTTTATTTGAATTGATTCATGTTTTTCAACTTCGGATTATTCCACTCATATGGAGGGGTTGCCAGGTTTAGTGAGAAAGGAAACCACACTCTTTTTCACGAATAAACCCCTGACCTTTCCTGCAGTACCTGGCAACTCTCTCACATAGGGTGATTCAATGAAAACCCCTCGAGGACGTCGGATATTTATAAATTTTTCTTGGACTGAATGAGATTTGAGCCAACAACCTATTGATCGAAGGTTAACAGATGTCCTGCAAATCGACATTCATGATAACTTTGTGATATCATGCTTATTTAAAATCATATTGAACTAAAAAAATCAACTGTTATTAATTCAAATTAATAAATGTTTTATTCATCACACATATGAGACATATTTGAAATACTGCTATATTATCACTAATTCAAATCAAGATCAGGTATCTTATGTAGTAGATCTTTTGTAGCACATATACGAGCTTAAGGTTTTAGATGACATACAATTGCTTTTTTCCTCAAAATTATGCACACTTTCTCTTAGTCACATATCTATTGTAGATTTAGATCATATAGGAAATACAAATTATTAAAATGATACATGTACATCCCATTTTACTTCAAAGGCCATGATAGTTTTTGACAACTGCAAGAAACATTTACGTATTCCATAAGAGGGTAGAGTCAGCTTTTCTTTCAACAGTTTGATTCCTTTAATCTAGTAAAACTATTATAAGGTCAAGAATTACTTATGGATAACAACTTCTTGGTTTATTGGGTGACGACGTTTCGATGGAGTTCTTACATCGTTATCAAAGTCAATGACAAACAACAAAAAATATTCTTTATATAGCAGATGAGAGAATTACAAGTTGGAACAGGTGCGTAATAGTATAAATTAATTAAGAAAAGTAACAATAGATCTAAGTATGGTGAGTTAAGATCGTTGAAGGTTGTCTTGCAGGATCAAAAGGTCATAGCAGTTGGGGATATATAATCCTTGGTCTCTGTTCATGCTGGGCTTGGTTTTTCTGATTTGGATGGCTTCCTGTAGTTTTCTCTTCTTCCAATGGTGCTGGTTGACAGATAGTGTTGTAGTGGTTTCCCATTTGATGTGGTGAGTAGGGTTGGAAATTATGTGTTCAGAAATGGCAGATTTGTAATCAAGTTTATTAGCAGATGTTTGGTGTTCTTTTAGTCTAATGTTGAGGGGTCTGCATGTTTCTCCTATGTAATGAGCATTACAACTACAATTCTGTACACTACTCCTTTAGCTTCTGCTCTTGTTGATGAAATTCCTTTTCCTGTGGCTTGCATATGTGTTTTAAGTGTTTTGGTTGATTTGAATGTAGTATTAATACCTGTTTTAGTTTTAATCAGACGAGCAATTTTATGACTGGCTGGTCCAATGTATGGTATGCTGATTCTAATATTAGGGCCTTCTTCTCGTGGTCTGGGTTGTTTATCTGAATTGTTATTAAGTGTTTGTTTGATAATTGAGTCAACTAATTTGGTTGGATAGCCATTTTGGGTGGTGAAGACGGTTTTGATATGATGGATTTCTTTGTCATTGTAGATTTATTCACAAATGTACCAACACCTGAAGCCATGCAAGTAATTAAATCCAAACTTGAATCATTTCCACACATCTCCGACCTAACAACTGCAAGCATACTTAAGCTTTTACATATCTGCATCTCCTCTACATACTTCACATGGCAAAACAATACATATGAACAAATCCACGGACTACCCATGGGATCACCTCTTTCACCTATAATTTCTGAAATTTACATCACTGAACTCGAAAACTCAGCATTAGCAACCTCTCCCATTCAGCCCTTCTTCTGGATTAGGAAAGTCGATGACACATTCGTCGCTCTCAAAGACACACACTCTGCTAAAACACTTTTAGACCACTTAAACACACAACACCCTAGGATAAAATTCACCATGGAAGAAGAACACAATCATCAATTCCCGTTCTTAGATGTACTCATCCACCAAACTGAACATGGACCACAGACTACAGTGTATCGCAAACCCACTCACTCAGATCAGCACATTCACTACCAATCTAACCATCCACCACACATTAAGACAGGTACCATAGCTACACTAACAAGAAGAGCTAAAGCCATCTGCAGCACAGACCTTGACAAAGAAATCCATCATATCAAAACCGTCTTCACCACCCAAAATGGCTATCCAACCAAATTAGTTGACTCAATTATCAAACAAACACTTAATAACAATTCAGATAAACAACCCAGACCATAAGAAGAAGGCCCTAATATTAGAATCAGCATACCATACATTGGACCAGCCAGTCATAAAATTGCTCGTCTGATTAAAACTAAAACAGGTATTAATACTACATTCAAATCAACCAAAACACTTAAAACACATATGCAAGCCACAGGAAAAGGAATTTCATCAACAAGAGCAGACCCCTCAACATTAGACTAAAAGAACACCAAACATCTGTTAATAAACTTGATTACAAATCTGCCATTTCTGAACACATAATTTCCAACCACAGGAGGACATTTCTACAGCATTTGTATCTACCGGTATATCTTGCTTTAAGAGATTTTAATTAAATCTTTTTCATTAGGTACTGAACTCTGCTTTTTATATTATCAACAGTCCTGTCAAAATCTGGATGTTGTGATAAAAATGATTTCACCTCTTCATTACGAGGAATTTTCTTACTTTGTACTAAAGTAATTATTAACTAATTCTCTTTCTTGGTTTGTCCACAGCCTTCTAATCCATTTCTTTTTTTTGGGTACATTACAACTCTTAGCTGAAATAAAGAAAATTAAAGGGGCATGAGCTGCCAAAATGTTGATATTTTGACGTTGAAACAGAATGTTAAAATTATCGGCTATTTTTCCCAAGACGTATAATTCAGAAGCTTTTGGGGACTTCTAGTCTCGAGAATGTACGATAAAGTATTGTTTTGAACTAACTTTGGCTTAGAATGAATGAATGGTCGTCCCGGTTATTTAAATTTTGTTTACTTTTCGAACACGTTTTCGGTTCGTACAGGCCACATACTGTATGGATTTTCCTCACTCCAACGCCAATCATTTAGTTTTTCGATGGCCTTCAAAGCCTCTTACTTTCGTAACGATCAGAAATGATGAAAGAAGTGTGAATTTCGGCAGCTCATGCCACTTTAAAAAAAATTAAAAAAATAAACACAAAAAAATAATATTTCAAATATTTTACCAGGTTTATCAAAGGAAGGATACAAATAACATTTTTTCTCTCTCTTAAAGATTTATCCTTAATTTATCCCCTAGGTTTCAATATATAAACAAATAAAAGCTTAGCCAAAACACCAAGAGCCGTACTACTAACTGCATCACTTTCTCGTTGGCTTTTTCTTCAATATAATTTCATTTTTTATACATGTCATGCTAGCCAATTGAAAAATCTGAAACCATGAGTGAGAATACTACATGTGTAGGGCTTGGAGAAGATCCTCCCTTTTCAAAACTTGTTCAATTTGCACATGTAGTGTGGTTTCACAGGATAAATTCATTTAGAACAAGACTCACCAGCTTCAACTTCAGAATCAGAATCAGTATCGCTGTCCGAAGATATCACAGGACCTACAACATCAAAAAAGCATACAAGTTTCAGTATCCAATATAATAAAACAGGGGAAATATTGTTAACGTAAAATAAATAGAGGGTCTCTACCGAGTGACACTGAGATATCAAATTTATTAAACTTTAGTAATAACTTTCATTTGTTTCCAGCCTCTTCTAAATAGATATTAAAAATGAAGGAAAGAAAACTCTTGCGTATGGATTTACAACTTCTTGGTTTATTGGGAACACAACGTTTCGGTGTAGCTCCTAACACCGTTATCAAGCGATGAGTGACAAATATGTAAGATGATTATTTATACTAAACTATAACAAAGGAGAAGGGATATAACAACAAGCTCTTAAAACAATAAAGCACATAAATGGAGAAAAGGGTTTAAACTCTGTGGGGTTCTCTTAAGATTAATAGATCATAAATGTTAGGGATAAATAGTCCTTGGTCTCTGTTCATTATTGGCTTAATCCTCTTTATGTGAATGGCTTCAAGTAGCTTTCTTTTCTTCCAGCAGCTTTGGTTAGTTTCTAAGATTTGTGTTTTGTCCCATTGAATGTGTGTGGGGTTTGCCTGGATATGGTCTGAGATGGCTGATTTGCCATCTAATATTAAAAATCATTACATAATATCAAAAGATACTTTTGGGCTAAAAAATACAGGAAATGGATCATTGGTTGTTGAAAGTAGGCCCATGTCACAGAAATAATAAGTTTTGCTAAACTGATTATTTAAACATAAACCTATCGATTTAATAATAAAGTAAGACACTATTTGTTCGAATATGGAAAAGAAATAATTAAGGCACGTAACATGATGTGATATTGTACATTTGTACTTGGTAGTAAAACAGCATCACTTTGTCTTGTCATCACATTGACTGATGTCAGAGGCTGGCCTGCACATACCATCGCTATATACTTATTCTGAATTGAACAGCTTTATTAGAAAATTTATACCAACCACTTGCACACAAAGTAAACCTTTATAGGTGATATTAAGAACTAATCATGAACTCCAAAAGTGCCTCTTTTGAAGCGAACTAGAAATTTCACCATGTCATTCGGCAAACGACTTTTTCAGTTATAAGCTTTTGATGGGCTGACATTATGAATGAAAGTATCCTGACCAATAAAAATGACAAATTTTCTCGTAGCTATGTAATTCAGTTATCTGCTGGATAATACATGATCAAGAAGTCATAGAGTGAACAAAAACACTTACGACACTTTCTTTTTCGACACACTGTTATTCTTCGTTCATCTTCTGAACCTGTATATACATAATAAAATACATGTTGATATTCATTGTAATAATTGAAGAGCACTTTACTGTATAAATATAAGGTAAATTAGTTCTGTGGCTCAGTGTTATTGCTGACAAGGAAACCTTCTGTACTCTTGATGTAACTAGTCTGTATAGCAATATTTCCCATGAACTTGGACTCAAAGCTATTGAATATTGGCTAGACATACACCCAGAGAGCAAAGAATTCATACTCTCTACAAGCAAATACTAGGCACAGCTATGGGTACAATAAAGTTTGTTCCAAATCTTAACCCAGGATTTGAGAACAGCCTCTTTATCAGACCATCCTAGAAAAACACGACCCACAACATATGATTAATGTTAAAGACTCATTCAAACGCTACCTGGTTTATAATTTGGGATAACAAAAAGGGTGATATAACTGAATTTATTAACCTACTTAATGATTTGGACCCTTTTATCAAATTTACTGTTGAGACAAGCAATTCAAAAAGTCCCCTTTTTGGACATTTTTGTAACTCGACAGACGAATAATGTAGTTACAGACATATACTATAAGCCGACTGATACTAAACAATACCTAGACTTCAAATCCTGTCATCCACGTCATACCAAAAAGCAAGTACCCTTTACGTTAGCAATACGCATATGTACTATTGTTGTAAACAAAGAATTACTGGATAAGACTGGACGAACTAAAAACAGCGTTGATCAACAGACATTATCCACCAGAAATTATTGATATAGGTATTAACAAAGCCACCAGTATTGATATCCAAACGTTAAGAACATGTAAAGAAAGATCAGGAGAGAAAGTCTTGCCCTTTATTTCCACTCATAACCCAAATATCTTTAACTTTTTTTCAGTCATTCATAATAACAGATCCATGCTACATTTGTTGTACAATCAAACAAACGACTCCAACAAACATTTCAAAACACAAAATTTATAAATGGAAAAAGACAAGCCCCAAATCTAAAACGAATGCTTACCAAAGCCAGGCTGACTCCCACTACAAATCCATTGATTCAAACATCTAAATGTGGGGAGAAAGGCTGCAAGTGTTGCAAACATATTTCCTCCAGTAACTCCTTTACTTTTCCCCATGAGAATTAGGTTTTTAAAGTAAATGCTAATATGAACTGTAACACATCCAACTTGATTTATGTTATATCATGCTATGGCTGTAACAAAGTCTACATCAGAGAAACTCACACAAAGGCAGTTTTCTGCAGTTTTTTTCTATTATATATATAAATATTTGTACTTACTTTCTGCTACAATCTTTTGACTTGATGCATCAGTAACATCTTTATTAGGGGTAACTACAGTAAGATAAAACATTTAAGCCGTTACCTTTCTAATTGCAAATATAATTTTCTATTCAAATCATTTTAGAACCAAATGATGTTTGCCATGACAAATGTGAGATTCCGATTCAAGGGATCTGTGGTCCTTACATGTAGTTCGAGTAGTTTGGGTCTGGTTAAAAACTCAAGATCACTCCAGACAGCTTTTCAGCTCACTACCCTGTTTGTAGTTTAACATGGAACAATTATGGCCTATAGTACATAATGGAAAATAAACTAGTAAATACATACTAAAAAAAAACAATCTTGAAAGTACTTACTTTCAACTGGGGGAAGAGTGACCAGGGGTTCACTTGGATCTGATAAAAAGACAAGCAAATTATTTAAAGAAGCCAATAACCTACTTCCCTGTATACTCAAAAGTTTACACCAATGTCTTTATCAATCTCCATTAACTGCTTCTTAATTTTTAACATACATGTCTATAGTAACTGAAATTTATATGTAAATACAAACCACAAAAAAACACATACTTTGAAATGATGGGAGGGTGACTGGGGGTTCTCTTGGAGCTGATAAAAAAATAATTAAATTTGCAAAATTAGAGTATATTCCTTTTCTCATGAGATTAAAGCAATGCCTTATATTGAGCTATGTACAACTGGTAGGGTACCTTCAAATACTAGTCAAGAATAATGATTTATAAAAAAAGCAGTTGAAACAACTTCAACCAACATATTGCAGTCATTACTGTGACAATAAGACAGGCTTAGATATTTCCCAAAATAATAACCAAAGTTTTTATTAATTGGATTATACTCAACGATGTAAATGCTATACTTTGAAAGCAACAAGACCCTCACTAACAAAGGAACTGTGTTCTTACATTGTACAACAGGTGTAGGAATTAAACATGTGACCCATTTCTGCCAATTGAGCCCCTGAAGTCCCTTTACACTTGGAAGGTGGCTAGCTTTAATTTGTTCATAGAATTTCCAAAATCAATTATCATTATTATTATATATTGCAAATAAAAATGAGATTTAGATATAAACTTACCTTTATTAAGCGGGTCATCATCTTCATCCTCTAAATTGGTAAGGTTGATATCTGTTAAAAAAATGTAATCCATATTGAGTAGAAGTCAAATATTGACTAAAGCGTCTGTTTTACTTTATTGTTTTACTGCAGTATTACAGTACATCTGAATAAAATTAGTTGAAATCTATGATGGAGGTGCCCCTAAATCTACCAGATAAATTAATTTTATACCTCTTTTTGATTTGTTTATTAATTTGACACCTGCCTATCTGTATTTGGACATTTATTCAACATACGAATGGACGCGCCAATAAGCTTAAACAACCAACCAACCATTTATTCAAACAATTGCAACTGAATGTAAAATATTCTATTTCATGCAGATAAGCTTAACAATACAAGAAATATTTGAAACTCTCTTTTTTAAACGTAGGTTCCATGGTAATGATAAAAAATTAAGACATCACCACATAGTTGTTTGCGAACAACACAAGCTTTCAAACACCTATAACCGTATCTTGGTCAAGTGTAACTTAAGTTACATTTGGCAAAGACACCGGTATAGGTGTCGAAAGATCCTGTTGTTCATAAACTTACTATGTGGTGATGTCTTAATTTATTATCATTAGCTTAACATTATATACGCAGTCTTCTCACCATCTATGTCTATTTCCTGCAAAGTCTTCCCTTGAAGGTTGGCAAGTTTGCCCTGTTCAACAGCTAACAAAATCTTTGAGACCTTTGCAAGTTCTACTGTTGATTCATGCTGACGATATACATCTTTATGTATCTCAATTTGATGGCCTAAGTGGTTGGACAACCATTCTGTTTCTCCATTAGAAAGTGATAGCAACTAAAAGCAAAGAAAAAAAACACACTAATTATAATATATATTCTAGGAGTGTTCATCTCAGATATATTTCAGCAATGCAAGGATTAAAACAACATCAATGCCTTTGGAAACTCATTTATTGGTTCCTCTGGGCAAAAAGCCAATTATACTCCCCAAGTTAACGGGATAATACCACCATACAAGTGATTTAATCTTGAGTGTGGCATACAATTTACATCAATCATTTACTTGCGAGTAAAAACAAAAAAAGTTGCACTAACCAACCACTAACTATAATGCGAATGCCCCAAATGGAGCGCAAGAGACGGTGTGTTCATCATCTCCATTCCCCTCAATGATGTATCTTCTAATTTACCACACAAGACCTTTGTGGCAACAACAACATCATCAAATCTAGAACCACATAGGGAATGACTTAAAGTGCATTTTGGATACTTTTCTCGCAGCTCAAGTACAAGTCTAGCCAACTGTCTCATCTTTGTAGAAATTGTGTGTCTCTGGGAATCTCCACGCTTGTCCAAAATACTTTTCCAAGTACTAGGATAAGATTATTACGCTCTACTAAAGACCTTTCAGGACCACTTCGCATAGTATCAATGACAACCTCTTTTAAATGTGAATATCTTTCACACGGTAGACTCACACTACATGCCCCCGCAAGCAGCATTCTACAGCGGGCTCTGATGGATACATCTCTTTTGTTTTCTCTGAGTTTTGTTGACTCCTCTTCGACCTCATTACAATCTATCCCTTCATTATATGGACAGTTAGACACATGTCTCCATATCTCATGAACTTCTATAAAGGCATAGCAAAATATACATGGTAGGTAATCTTCTGCAATTCTATAAGATGTTGGACGCCTGGTAACAAGCAACTCCCCTTGTCCACATTGCAGTATTTCCAAATTATGCTTAAAATTTCCAAGCAACCGATATCTTTCCAATTCAAAGCTTATTTTATCCTTATCGCCTAGTGTCAAAATTCTTGAGATTGCTATCTCTTCCTCGTGACGCTTTTTAAATGTCTTGCCATTTTGCTATATAGCTGAGTACAAAAGTAACAAGCTTGCTTCTTCCCATATGACCGCTTCCCTGATTCTTTTGTTTTATAAAATGGAACAGTGACATGTGGATAGGTGGATGCTTTCACATCTTTTTCTGCAATAAGACATGACCACACATTCAGTTTTTGTACGTCATGAGGTGAAAGGTACATTAAAAGATAAATGCCAAGCTTAAGACCAAACGTCCTATTTTGTAATCAATTTGTTTACAGATATGTACTGTACAAACTCGCTTACAGAAATCTCATGGCCCAAAACCTAGAAAATTCAACGTATTAATTTACTTTGAACAAACTCTCCTGAAATCAATTGGCTTAGCACTGTGACATTCAAGTTGACATCTGATGGGTACATCCTCAGTGTTGTGAGGTCATACACAACATATGTTGAGTCCGTTTGGCTTCATAATTGGTTGAAATGATGACTATGGCAATTAAAAGTCAACTATGATGTTAAATACGACAAGAGATCCCTTAAAGGGATCTTAACGCCCACGTTCATCTATTCATATTAAATTGATTGTTTGGTGTTTTACGCTGCGCTCAAGATTATTTCACCTATATGGCGGCGTTGCCAGTTTTCTTGTGGGAGGAAACCGGGCTCTATGCCCGCAGGAAACCCACGACCTTCCGTTGGTAACTGGCAACCATCCCACATAGGTCGTCTATTCATATTAAAGATTGTTACAGCAATAACTGGATATAGGAATTGGGGCCTACATAAAAAAATCTTATTCCAGGGAGATAACTATTGTTGAGGAAAATTAAATTGTGAATTGCAAAGTAAGCTCCCCTTGAAATTTTGGTTGAAAACAACATTGCCACCTGGTAGCCATCCTCAATATGCTAATGAGATGATAATGTACGGTGCACAGCTAGAACATAGGGGGACGATGTGTGTCATGTTTGGCTAAGATCAGGTCAGTATTTTTCTTGGAATAATGATAATAAGTTTCATTTTCAAATTTGGTTCAAAAACAACATTGCTTCCTGGCGGCCATATTTAATAAGCAAGCGAAATGAAAATGCAGGGTGCACAACTAGATCATAGGGAGATAATGTGGGCTAAGTTTGGTCAAAATCAGACCAGTACATTGTAGTTTTCTTGGAATAAAAGTAATAGAAGTATTCAATATGGCGGCCATATTGAATATGCAAATGAGATGGAAATGAACAGTGCATAACTAGACCATAGGGTGATAATGTATGTTAAGTTTGATTAATGTTAGACAGGTAGTTTTCTTGGAATAAATTAAGGTAACAAAGGAAAACAACATCGCCCCCTGGCGGCCATATTGAATATGCAAATGAGATGAAAATGTACAGTACACAACAAGGCTATAGGGAGATAATGTGAGCCAAGTTTGGTGAGTATCAGACTGGTAGTTTTCTTGGAATTAAGGTAACAAAAAAATATATATCGTCGCCTGGCGGCCTATTGAATATGCAAATGAGATGAAAATGTACGATGTACAACTTAACTATAAGGTGATGATGTATGTTGAGTTTGATTAAGATTGGACTAATAGTTTTCTTGGAATAAAGGTAACAAGCGAAAGTTTTCTTGCAATAAACGTAACAAAGAAAAACAACATCGCCCCCTGGCGGCCATATTGAATATGCAAATGAGGTGAAAATATACGATGCACAACTTGACCATCGGGTGATGATGTATGTTGAGTTTGATTAAGATTGGACAGATAGTTTTATTGGAATAAAGGTAACAAAGGAAAACAACATCGCCCTCTGGTGGCCATATTGAATATGCAAATGAGTTGAAAATGTACAGTACACAACAAAGCTACAGGGAGATAATGTTAACCAACTTTGGTGAATACCAGACTGGTAGTTTTCTTGGAATTAAGGTAACAAAAAAAATATATATCACCCCCTGGCGGCCATATTGAATATGCAAATGAGATGAAAATGCACGATGCGCAACTAAACCATAAGGTGATGATGCATGTTGAGTTTGATTAAGATTGGACTAATAGTTTTCTTGGAATAAAGGTAACAAGCGAAAGTTTTCTTGCAATAAACGTAACAAAGAAAAAATAAATCGCCATCTGGTGGCCATATTGAATATGCAAATGAGATGGAAATGAACAGTGCATAACTAGACCATAGGGTGATAATGTATGTTAAGTTTGATTAATGTTAGACAGGTAGTTTTCTTGGAATAAAGGTAACAAAGGAAAACAACATCGCCCCCTGGCGGCCATATTGAATATGCAAATGAGATGAAAATGTACAGTACACAACAAGGCTATAGGGAGATAATGTGAGCCAAGTTTGGTGAGTATCAGACTTGTAGTTTTCTAGGAATTAAGGTAACAAAAAAATATATATCGTCGCCTGGCGGCCTATTGAATATGCAAATGAGATGAAAATGTACGATGTACAACTTAACTATAAGGTGATGATGTATGTTGAGTTTGATTAAGATTGGACTAATAGTTTTCTTGGAATAAAGGTAACAAGCGAAAGTTTTCTTGCAATAAACGTAACAAAGAAAAACAACATCGCCCCCTGGCGGCCAT
This sequence comes from Lepidochitona cinerea, assembly GCA_963971465.1. Lineage (NCBI taxonomy): Eukaryota > Metazoa > Mollusca > Polyplacophora > Chitonida > Tonicellidae > Lepidochitona > Lepidochitona cinerea. The sequence goes on from OZ020553.1 coordinate 53,357,163, forward strand.
ATTGAATATGCAAATGAGGTGAAAATATACGATGCACAACTTGACCATCGGGTGATGATGTATGTTGAGTTTGATTAAGATTGGACAGATAGTTTTATTGGAATAAAGGTAACAAAGGAAAACAACATCGCCCCCTGGTGGCCATATTGAATATGCAAATGAGTTGAAAATGTACAGTACACAACAAAGCTACAGGGAGATAATGTTAACCAACTTTGGTGAATACCAGACTGGTAGTTTTCTTGGAATTAAGGTAACAAAAAAAATATATATCACCCCCTGGCGGCCATATTGAATATGCAAATGAGATGAAAATGCACGATGCGCAACTAAACCATAAGGTGATGATGCATGTTGAGTTTGATTAAGATTGGACTAATAGTTTTCTTGGAATAAAGGTAACAAGCGAAAGTTTTCTTGCAATAAACGTAACAAAGAAAAACTATATCGCCACCTGGTGGCCATATTGAATATGCAAATGAGATGAAAATGTACTGTGCACAACTAGACCATAGGGTGATGATGTATGTTAAGTTTGATTAAGATTGGACAGGTAGTTTTCTTGGAATAAAGGTAACAAAGAAAAACAACATCGCCCCCTGGCGGCCATATTGAATATACAAATGATATGAAAATGTACGATGCACAACTAGACTATATGGAGATAATGTGAGCCAAGTTTGGTGAAAATCGGACATGTAGTTTTCTTGGAATAAAGGTAACAAAAAAAACAATATCGCCCCCTGGTGGCCATATAGAATATGCAAATGAGATGAAAATGTACGGTGCACAACTAAACCATTAGGTGATGATGTATTTTAAGTTTGATTAAGATTGGACTGGTAGTTTTCTTGGAATAAAGGTAACAAGCAAAAAGTTAACGGACGGACGACGGAAAAGCGATTTGAATATCCCTCCATCAGAATGATGGCGGGCTAAAAATATGGCAGAAGATGTATATTTTCAATTCACTTTTCTTGACATACAGGGATCTTACAGGCATCTTGTTTTATTTCAATATACTGTTTTATAAAATACATTATTTAGCCAATTGCCGTTATAACTCATTGTTCGTTGTTTAGAAAAACTAGGCATTTCTCCTTTTTAATGTACAGTTACTATTAATATATTTATGGACACTAAAACACACGGGCACAGGGAAAATCTTCTTGTCTAAAATAACCATGGAGACAAGTTTCTAATTGTGTTAAAAAGATGTATATCATTTAGACCTTTATACCCCATCATAAATTGTTGTAATAAAGTAAACCTATGATATTTCATTAGGTTGACGACTGACAGGAGCTTGGCCTTAGTCAGTAGAATTTTCTGGAACACTTTGTATTACATTGACAATGCTTACGTATCTTAAGCTATGGTAAGAATATCGTCAGACTATATATTATAGGGTCATGGGAAAAGACAGTGAAAATTTGCCCCCCACCCACCCCCACCCCTTACCCAGAAAAAGCTACGTAGAAGGCAGACAGGGGAGTTTAGCCCTGACCAGTATGTCTTTCAAACTCTTGTTCTTTTTATAAGCAATGACTGGCCTTTGGGTCAGAGGTCGAGCAAGTTTACTTTGAAGTAGTTTGTATTCTTCTACTATAATCTTGGCCATAGCGATGCTAGCTTTGTTATACTGAAAGACAAATGGTATTATAGTTTTTTCACGACATCTTCCTGGGTCCAAGTTCAAACCCAAAGGATAAATAGTTTGTAATGTTTGAATCCAAAAACTTTCCCTTTCCAAATGTTTGTGTTTGGTATCTGCAGCGGAAGTGAGAAAAGGGATTTACTACTTATTGATTTCTGTTTGACCAGCCCTACATCTACTAATAGACAAAATGTTCCCAGATTGATCACTCTGGCAAAAAGACATATCGTAATTATAAAGGGTACGTAATGGAGCATACATGTATATGGTAAGTTACTCCAAATGTCTTAAATGTTTACAAAGAAGAGAAAAAAACATCACAATTCTTAAAAGATTCTTCCATATAACATGTAAAGATTAACATAAACCTAGATGTATTGTAATGTTCATAAAAATATATGATAATCCAGTGTCCACACAAACCTATGTCAATGAAAAACAAACGTGACTTCATATAAACTAATATAACCCAGTGTCCACACAAACCTAAGTCAATGAAAAACAAAAGTGACTTCATATAAACTATAAAACCCAGTGTCCACACAAACCTATGTCAATGAAAAACAAACGTGGCTTCATATAAACTAATATAACCCAGTGTCCACACAAACCTATGTCAATGAAAAACAAACGTGGCTTCATATAAACTAATAAAACCTAACGTCCACACAAACCTATGTCAATGAAAAACAAAAGTGGCTTCATATAAACTAATATAACCCAGTGTCCACACAAACCTATGCCAATGAAAAACAAAAGTGGCTTCATATAAACTAATATAACCCAGTGTCCACACAAAACTATGTCAATGAAAAACAAAAGTGACTTCAAATAAACTAATATAACCCAGTGTCCACACAAACCTATGTCAATAAAAAACAAAAGTAGCTTCTTATAAACTAATATAACCCAGTGTCCACACAAACCTATGTCAATGAAAAACAAAAGTGGCTTCATATAAACTAATATAACCCAGTGTCCACACAAACCTATGTCAATAAAAAAAGGGGATCATATAAACTAATATAACCCAGTGTCCACACAAACCTATGTCAATGAAAAAAAGGGGATCATATAAACTAATATAACCCAGTGTCCACACAAACCTATGTCAATGAAAAACAAAAGTAGCTTCATATAAACTTATATAACCCAGTGTCCACACAAACCTATGTCAATGAAAAGCAAGGGATCATATAAACTAATATAACCCAGTGTCCACACAAACCTATGCCAATGAAAAACAAACGTGGCTTCATATAAACTATAACCCAGTGTCCACACAAACCTAAGTCAATGAAAAACAAAAGTGGCTCCATACATGTATAAACTAATATAACCCAGTGTCCACACAAACCTATGTCAATGAAAAACAAACGTGGCTTCATATAAACTAATAAAACCTAACGTCCACAAAAACCTATGTCAATGAAAAACAAAAGTGGCTTCATATAAACTAATATAACCCAGTGTCCACACAAATCTATGTCAATGAAAAACAAACGTGGCTTCATATAAACTAATAAAACCTAACGTCCACAAAAACCTATTTCAATGAAAAACAAAAGTGGCTTCATATAAACTAATATAACCCAGTGTCCACACAAACCTATGTCAATGAAAAACAAGGGATCATATAAACTAATATAACCCAGTGTCCACACAAACCTATGTCAATGACAAAAAGGGGATCATATAAACTAATATAACCCAGTGTCCACACAAACCTATGTCAATGAAAAACAAATGTGGCTTCATATAATCTAATATAACCCAGTGTCCACACAAACCTATGTCAATGAAAAACAAAAGTCGCTTCATATAAACTAATATAACCCAGTGTCCACACAAACCTATGTCAATGAAAAACAAACGTGGCTTCATATAAACTAATAAAACCTAACGTCCACACAAACCTATGCCAATGAAAAACAAAAGTGGCTTCATATAAACTAATATAACCCAGTGTCCACACAAACCTATGTCAATGAAAAACAAAAGTGGCTTCATATAAACTAATATAACCCAGTGTCCACACAAACCTATGCCAATGAAAACCAAAAGTGGCTTCATATAAACTAATATAACCCAGTGTCCACACAAACCTATGTCAATGAAAAACAAAAGTGGCTTCAAATAAACTAATATAACCCAGTGTCTACACAAACCTATGTCAATGAAAAACAAAAGTAGCTTCTTATAAACTAATATAACCCAGTGTCCACACAAACCTATGTCAATGAAAAACAAAAGTGGCTTCATATAAACTAATATAACCCAGTGTCCACACAAACCTATGTCAATGAAAAACAAAAGTAGCTTCATATAAACTAATATAACCCAGTGTCCACACAAACCTATGTCAATGAAAAACAAGGGATCATATAAACTAATATAACCCAGTGTCCACACAAACCTATGTCAATGAAAAAAAGGGGATCATATAAACGAATATAACCCAGTGTCCACACAAACCTATGTCAATGAAAAAAAGGGGATCATATAAACTAATATAACCCAGTGTCCACACAAACCTATGTCAATGACAAAAAGGGGATCATATAAACTAATATAACCCAGTGTCCACACAAACCTATGTCAATGAAAAACAAATGTGGCTTCATATAATCTAATATAACCCAGTGTCCACACAAACCTATGTCAATGAAAAACAAAAGTCGCTTCATATAAACTAATATAACCCAGTGTCCACACAAACCTATGTCAATGAAAAACAAACGTGGCTTCATATAAACTAATAAAACCTAACGTCCACACAAACCTATGCCAATGAAAAACAAAAGTGGCTTCATATAAACTAATATAACCCAGTGTCCACACAAACCTATGTCAATGAAAAACAAAAGTGGCTTCATATAAACTAATATAACCCAGTGTCCACACAAACCTATGCCAATGAAAACCAAAAGTGGCTTCATATAAACTAATATAACCCAGTGTCCACACAAACCTATGTCAATGAAAAACAAAAGTGGCTTCAAATAAACTAATATAACCCAGTGTCTACACAAACCTATGTCAATGAAAAACAAAAGTAGCTTCTTATAAACTAATATAACCCAGTGTCCACACAAACCTATGTCAATGAAAAACAAAAGTGGCTTCATATAAACTAATATAACCCAGTGTCCACACAAACCTATGTCAATGAAAAACAAAAGTAGCTTCATATAAACTAATATAACCCAGTGTCCACACAAACCTATGTCAATGAAAAACAAGGGATCATATAAACTAATATAACCCAGTGTCCACACAAACCTATGTCAATGAAAAAAAGGGGATCATATAAACGAATATAACCCAGTGTACACACAAACCTATGTCAATGAAAAAAAGGGGATCATATAAACTAATATAACCCAGTGTCCACACAAACCTAAGTCAATGAAAAACAAAAGTGGCTCCATACATGTATAAACTAATATAACCCAGTGTCCACACAAACCTATGTCAATGAAAAACAAACGTGGCTTCATATAAACTAATAAAACCTAACGTCCACAAAAACCTATGTCAATGAAAAACAAAAGTGGCTTCATATAAACTAATATAACCCAGTGTCCACACAAACCTATGTCAATGAAAAACAAACGTGGCTTCATATAAACTAATAAAACCTAATGTCCACACAAACCTATGTCAATGAAAAACAAAAGTGGCTTCATATAAACTAATATAACCCAGTGTCCACACAAACCTATGTCAATGAAAAACAAAAGTGGCTTCATATAAACTAATATAACCCAGTGTCCACACAAACCTATGCCAATGAAAAACAAAAGTGGCTTCATCTATGAAATGCCTTAAGACGCGATGCAAACTCGATATATACGTACCCGATCGCGGAACCTTTTTCGGAGAACAAACTCGCAACAAATATCAAATGGCAGAGAACCTTAATTGTGACTCCTCTAATATCGTGTATGTAATCACGTGCAAAAAATGTCGCAAACAGTACGTCGGAGAAACTCAGAATTCTCTACGACAAAGAGCAGCCAACCATTTATCTAGCATAAGACTTAAACATGATGTACCCGTGGCACAACATTTCAATACTCAAGGTCATTCGGTCAAGGACCATTTTGAAATCATGCCTATTGAGAAAATCCCATTTCTCACTTCCGCTGCAGATACGAAGCACAAACGTTTGGAAAGGGAAAGTTTTTGGATTCAAACATTACAAACTATTTATCCTTTGGGTTTGAACTTGGACCCCGGAAGATGTCGTGAAAAAACTATAATACCATTTGTGTTTCAGTATAACAAAGCTAGCATCGCTATGGCCAAGATTATAGTAGAAGAATACAAACTACTTCAAAGTAAACTTGCTCGACCTCTGACCCAAAGGCCAGTCATTGCTTATAAAAAGAACAAGAGTTTGAAAGACATACTGGTCAGGGCTAAACTCCCCTGTCTGCCTTCTACCTAGGTTTTCTGGGAAAGGGTATGGGGGGGGGGGGGGGGGCATACTATATAGTCTGACGATATTCTTACTATAGCTTAAGATGCGTAAGCATTGTCAATGTAATACAAAGTGTTCCAGAAAATTCTACTGACTAAGGCCAAGCTCCTGTCAGTCGTCAACCTAATGAAATATCATAGGTTTACTTTATTACAACAATTTATGATGGGGTATAAAGGTCTAAATGATATACCTCTTTTTAACACAATTAGAAACTTGTCTCCGTGGTTATTTTAGACAAGAAGATTTTCCCTGTGCCCGTGTGTTTTAGTGTCCATAAATATATATATTTGCCTGTGCCAGGGGTTCAAAATAACCATTGTTTTAAAACAAAAAACTATCCACACATTTGTACACGGTTGGAAGCAGTCTGCAGCATTGTTGAACTTTCTTGATATATATTTTACTTTTATCTTCTAATATTACCTTCCATCTTCAAACACTTCATTAGTTTTCATCTAAAATTATTTTTATCGTTTGAATTCTGTCTTTTAACGTTTAAATATTTTATTGCATTCAATATACAATAGGCTAGGTGTTCCCACCCTAGATTTCTTCTCCTACCTTATATTGTTTCTCTTCAGTTACTGTAATTTCCTTTTGATTTAAGCTCCTTTATTTCAAAACCACAGGATATTTATACCCCAGCTCTCTCTAACCATATGACCTTTTATGTCTAGACTTAACCATACCTCCAATGGTTATGAGTATAAACTAACTTTATCAAGCTTCCATGCTTTAGTTAAATGTTTTAATAGCTTAATCTTCCCTAGTTTACAAAAATATTCTTTAATCACCCAAGCCCTTTTTATTTCCTGTCATTTTTCCATATAAACACAAGAAATTCAACATAACTTTAGACTTTTTTCTACGGCTATTGATAAAGGACAGCAAATCCGAAAGGCCTCTAGCAAAACCGTGTGCGATCCCGTTTTCTGCTAAGTATTCTTTGCTTACTGTAAAACGTTGTATATATTACTTTCTTTTATATTCCTCTTATACCTTTTTCATCTCTTTATATATTTTCATTATTTAGGCTTACTATTGTTTTGCCCTTTTATTTATGATTTAACCTTATCTTCCATTTACAGCCCTTGTATATTTTTCTTCCAAATTTTATTTCTAGGACTTCATTATTATTTCCTGTTCCAATTGTACATTAATTTTAACCTTAGTGTCTTATTAAGTTGTTTTTCCTTCCCGCTCTATTTAGTCTTCCTATGCTTATATATCTCACAATTTGTGACTAGATTTATTACCCTTTTTACTTTAGTCCTTCTGTCTCCAGACACATTTTATTCTTTATCTCTGCCTCTTTGTAACATATATTTTCCAAATTCCATCTTTTTTGTCCCCTAAGTCAGCCAATTCAATTAGGTCCTTTTATCTCTAGTTTGTATCAATTCTTTTTGTTTCCCGACATATTTTTCCTTTCTATCTCTGTCTCACTTTCCCAACTCCATTTTCCCTTTTCATCTAGTTAGACTAATTAAGTATATTGGCATTTAGGCAGAATGGCAAAACAAGGGCGTGGTAACAGAAGCAGGCAATTTTCAGTTAGCAATAGGCATGGAAATTCAAAATCTAAAAGTCCCCAATATTCAGAATTCTCGGCTCTGGTGAAAGCCCTTTTCAAAATTTTACAATGTCTTCACCACATTGGCATCCTTGAGGGACATTTACGTGACCAAACCCTCCCAAATTCCTTAAATAATAAAATTAAAGAGCTTAATTCTTTTCTTAAACCGGCTCAACGCAATCGGGAAGTTGATATTGCGTTTGACCATGTACACAAAAATTGGGCCCATAGGATCATACAAGAGATGATTTCACATTATGCGGCTTGTTTAAATAGATTAAAAGCACAGGTGACTTCTGCCAGGTCATCCAATGGTCTAAACTTTGACAGTGCTTTCAATAATGCTTTAAAATGGGGCAAACAGAATTATAAAGGTAAATTACAACTTTCGACCATTCAAAATTTTTATTCTTTTCTTTCCATCACTAAATCTGTCACTTCTGCTGCTACTACTCAGTTTAGTCCACCATCGTCTCCCCAACCCCATCCGCCTGTCAGTCCGTCGACATCTGTTATCTCACCTCCAACTCTGCAGTCACAGACTCCTAGGTCTGTAACTTTACCTTCTGTTTCCCCTTCGCCTTTCCCTACTGGTACTCCCCCCCTTAGACCTACTGCCTCTGCCCCCTCTTTTTCTTCCCCTCAGCCCCCCTCCCCTAGACCTAGTAGAACATCTGTCCCCTTTCGTCCTCCGTCCTCTCCAGTTTCTACTAGGGTCTCTTCTCCTAGACCTAGTACATCTACTCCCTCTGCTCCTCCCCCATCCCCAGTTTTGTCTGTCCATTCTCCTATGAGATATTCAGATGCAGTGAGATCCCCTCCGAGGGGTCAGCGCAACCCTCGGAATAAATTAGCTAATTCTAAATTTTGGAAATTTCGGCACACTTCCTCTAATTGGCACCTTCCTAATGTAACTAAGAAAGTTCTTTTACTTGGGGATTCTAATCTTTCTAGAATTAACCTTGACCCCCACCCTGATATGCAGGTAGAATGTTTTCCTGGTGCCAATTTCAATTCATTTCGGACTCTAATTCAAAAGTATCAAGGTCCCAAACCTGAGAAAGTTATCTTGAATATTGGTATCAATAACAAGACAACTACTGAGCCAAACACTTCGTTAACTCAAATGCGCAACATGATGACAGCGGTTAGGAAGACTTTTTCCAACTCGCTCATCTACTTTGTAGAGATCCAGTCATCCACTAAACTGCCGGCCAGTGAAGTTTCGAACCTGAACCTATATAACTCTTCTGCTTCCAAGATGAAGAGAGTTATGGTCATACCAAAAATCCCCAATTCAAAATTTAGAGTATCCACGGACAAAATTCACTGGACCGAAGATACAGCAAATTGCTTGTATACCCACTGGCTTCAGACACTAGATTTAAACTAAATTTGGGACAGGGCATGTGCCACCCTACTTTCGGCTTAGGAAGTAATATTGTTAATCTTAGTAACGAGGAACTCACTGCTGATGATATATCTCTACTCAATAGAGGACTCTCATTTGTGCCTTGCCCTAAAGCATTATCTGATAGGGACTTTTCTATTAGTAAATTAGTGCATGTTATGGAGTTCTCCAGAAATCTTAGTCTGGCTGATATCTACCGAGATTCTAGTGGGGTACGCAAGCCGTTTACATCTAAAAGCGGCTATACACCTCCTTCTCACATGTATGATCCAGAAATAAACATTAGTCGTGACTCTGTATCAAGGAAGTTTGATGCTTTAACTAATCAGAAAAACCAACATAACCTTACTCATTCAGAATGTCTTGCCTTAAGTAAGCTAAGGAGAAATCCAAACATAGTTATTAAACCTGCTGATAAAGGTTCGGCAACAGTTATTATGTCAAAACAGGATTATATTGAAGAGATAGAACGGCAGCTAAGCAACCCTCTTCATTACAAAAAACTTGATAAGGAAATTTGGCCTGAAAATGTTAGGAAGTTTAATAAAATTCTTGTTTCTCTTCAAGATAAAGGCTTACTTAATGAAAAACAGTATCGCTATTTGGAATCTGATCATAACTCTAAAAACAGGGTCTTCTATATTCTTCCAAAAATTCACAAACCCATTGAAAAATGGCCGAAGCCTACAATGCCCCCTGGGCGTCCTATTATCTCAGATTGTGGCAGTGAAAGTTATAGAATATCAGAGCTAATTGATTACTATCTAAAACCTATAGCGAATCGGCATCCTAGCTTTATAAAGAATACGGATGATTTATTGGCTAAATTGTCTGAGAAATCCATCCCACAAGATGTGATTTTGGTTACTCTGGATGTGGAGTCTATGTATACAAACATTGACATAGATTTGGGTCTTAAATCCATAAAATCAGCATTCCAAAGATATCCTGACCACCGTCGTCCGGATAAAGACATTTTAGAATTGCTGGAACTTAGCTTAAAAGGTAACGATTTTGAATTCAATGGGGAGATCTTTCAGCAAATTAAAGGGTGTGCTATGGGGAAACGTTTTAGTCCTAACTTTGCCTCTATTTTTATGGCTGAGTGGGAGAGTGATATTCTTCACAAATGTCACCTACAACCTTTTATTTACCTTCGGTATCTGGATGACATTTTTATCATTTGGCAACATACGTTGGAAGACCTTCATATTTTCATCGATACTCTTAATTCTCACGACTCAAGCATTAAATTACAGCCTACTATTGATCACACTTCTGTGGATTTTTTGGATGTAACTATTTACAAGGGTCATACATATCATACTACTGGGTATTTAGATTACAAAGTATTCTTCAAACCTACTGACACGCATCAGCTACTACATGCTGGGTCATACCATCCTCCTCACACTTTCAAGGGGGTCATTAAATCTCAGATTTTTAGATTCTATAGAAACTGTAGTTCTTTAGATTTTTTTAACCAGGCTTGTTCTGTTCTTTTTAAAGCTCTCCTCCCTAGGAAGTATTCTATTAGATTACTCCGAAGGATGAAATCTAACACAGTAAGACAAATCATGTTTCCCCCTTCATCCCCCGATACGCTTACCTCCCCTTCACGAGTGTACCACTACCGTCCAACATTTCTCTCAGGTACATCTATGAAATGCCTTAAGACGCGATGCAAACTCGATATATACGTACCCGATCGCGGAACCTTTTTCGGAGAACAAACTCGCAACAAATATCAAATGGCAGAGAACCTTAATTGTGACTCCTCTAATATCGTGTATGTAATCACGTGCAAAAAATGTCGCAAACAGTACGTCGGAGAAACTCAGAATTCTCTACGACAAAGAGCAGCCAACCATTTATCTAGCATAAGACTTAAACATGATGTACCCGTGGCACAACATTTCAATACTCAAGGTCATTCGGTCAAGGACCATTTTGAAATCATGCCTATTGAGAAAATCCCATTTCTCACTTCCGCTGCAGATACGAAGCACAAACGTTTGGAAAGGGAAAGTTTTTGGATTCAAACATTACAAACTATTTATCCTTTGGGTTTGAACTTGGACCCCGGAAGATGTCGTGAAAAAACTATAATACCATTTGTGTTTCAGTATAACAAAGCTAGCATCGCTATGGCCAAGATTATAGTAGAAGAATACAAACTACTTCAAAGTAAACTTGCTCGACCTCTGACCCAAAGGCCAGTCATTGCTTATAAAAAGAACAAGAGTTTGAAAGACATACTGGTCAGGGCTAAACTCCCCTGTCTGCCTTCTACCTAGGTTTTCTGGGAAAGGGTATGGGGGGGGGGGGGGGGGGGGGCATACTATATAGTCTGACGATATTCTTACTATAGCTTAAGATGCGTAAGCATTGTCAATGTAATACAAAGTGTTCCAGAAAATTCTACTGACTAAGGCCAAGCTCCTGTCAGTCGTCAACCTAATGAAATATCATAGGTTTACTTTATTACAACAATTTATGATGGGGTATAAAGGTCTAAATGATATACCTCTTTTTAACACAATTAGAAACTTGTCTCCGTGGTTATTTTAGACAAGAAGATTTTCCCTGTGCCCGTGTGTTTTAGTGTCCATAAATATATATATTTGCCTGTGCCAGGGGTTCAAAATAACCATTGTTTTAAAACAAAAAACTATCCACACATTTGTACACGGTTGGAAGCAGTCTGCAGCATTGTTGAACTTTCTTGATATATATTTTACTTTTATCTTCTAATATTACCTTCCATCTTCAAACACTTCATTAGTTTTCATCTAAAATTATTTTTATCGTTTGAATTCTGTCTTTTAACGTTTAAATATTTTATTGCATTCAATATACAATAGGCTAGGTGTTCCCACCCTAGATTTCTTCTCCTACCTTATATTGTTTCTCTTCAGTTACTGTAATTTCCTTTTGATTTAAGCTCCTTTATTTCAAAACCACAGGATATTTATACCCCAGCTCTCTCTAACCATATGACCTTTTATGTCTAGACTTAACCATACCTCCAATGGTTATGAGTATAAACTAACTTTATCAAGCTTCCATGCTTTAGTTAAATGTTTTAATAGCTTAATCTTCCCTAGTTTACAAAAATATTCTTTAATCACCCAAGCCCTTTTTATTTCCTGTCATTTTTCCATATAAACACAAGAAATTCAACATAACTTTAGACTTTTTTCTACGGCTATTGATAAAGGACAGCAAATCCGAAAGGCCTCTAGCAAAACCGTGTGCGATCCCGTTTTCTGCTAAGTATTCTTTGCTTACTGTAAAACGTTGTATATATTACTTTCTTTTATATTCCTCTTATACCTTTTTCATCTCTTTATATATTTTCATTATTTAGGCTTACTATTGTTTTGCCCTTTTATTTATGATTTAACCTTATCTTCCATTTACAGCCCTTGTATATTTTTCTTCCAAATTTTATTTCTAGGACTTCATTATTATTTCCTGTTCCAATTGTACATTAATTTTAACCTTAGTGTCTTATTAAGTTGTTTTTCCTTCCCGCTCTATTTAGTCTTCCTATGCTTATATATCTCACAATTTGTGACTAGATTTATTACCCTTTTTACTTTAGTCCTTCTGTCTCCAGACACATTTTATTCTTTATCTCTGCCTCTTTGTAACATATATTTTCCAAATTCCATCTTTTTTGTCCCCTAAGTCAGCCAATTCAATTAGGTCCTTTTATCTCTAGTTTGTATCAATTCTTTTTGTTTCCCGACATATTTTTCCTTTCTATCTCTGTCTCACTTTCCCAACTCCATTTTCCCTTTTCATCTAGTTAGACTAATTAAGTATATTGGCATTTAGGCAGAATGGCAAAACAAGGGCGTGGTAACAGAAGCAGGCAATTTTCAGTTAGCAATAGGCATGGAAATTCAAAATCTAAAAGTCCCCAATATTCAGAATTCTCGGCTCTGGTGAAAGCCCTTTTCAAAATTTTACAATGTCTTCACCACATTGGCATCCTTGAGGGACATTTACGTGACCAAACCCTCCCAAATTCCTTAAATAATAAAATTAAAGAGCTTAATTCTTTTCTTAAACCGGCTCAACGCAATCGGGAAGTTGATATTGCGTTTGACCATGTACACAAAAATTGGGCCCATAGGATCATACAAGAGATGATTTCACATTATGCGGCTTGTTTAAATAGATTAAAAGCACAGGTGACTTCTGCCAGGTCATCCAATGGTCTAAACTTTGACAGTGCTTTCAATAATGCTTTAAAATGGGGCAAACAGAATTATAAAGGTAAATTACAACTTTCGACCATTCAAAATTTTTATTCTTTTCTTTCCATCACTAAATCTGTCACTTCTGCTGCTACTACTCAGTTTAGTCCACCATCGTCTCCCCAACCCCATCCGCCTGTCAGTCCGTCGACATCTGTTATCTCACCTCCAACTCTGCAGTCACAGACTCCTAGGTCTGTAACTTTACCTTCTGTTTCCCCTTCGCCTTTCCCTACTGGTACTCCCCCCCTTAGACCTACTGCCTCTGCCCCCTCTTTTTCTTCCCCTCAGCCCCCCTCCCCTAGACCTAGTAGAACATCTGTCCCCTTTCGTCCTCCGTCCTCTCCAGTTTCTACTAGGGTCTCTTCTCCTAGACCTAGTACATCTACTCCCTCTGCTCCTCCCCCATCCCCAGTTTTGTCTGTCCATTCTCCTATGAGATATTCAGATGCAGTGAGATCCCCTCCGAGGGGTCAGCGCAACCCTCGGAATAAATTAGCTAATTCTAAATTTTGGAAATTTCGGCACACTTCCTCTAATTGGCACCTTCCTAATGTAACTAAGAAAGTTCTTTTACTTGGGGATTCTAATCTTTCTAGAATTAACCTTGACCCCCACCCTGATATGCAGGTAGAATGTTTTCCTGGTGCCAATTTCAATTCATTTCGGACTCTTATTCAAAAGTATCAAGGTCCCAAACCTGAGAAAGTTATCTTGAATATTGGTATCAATAACAAGACAACTACTGAGCCAAACACTTCGTTAACTCAAATGCGCAACATGATGACAGCGGTTAGGAAGACTTTTTCCAACTCGCTCATCTACTTTGTAGAGATCCAGTCATCCACTAAACTGCCGGCCAGTGAAGTTTCGAACCTGAACCTATATAACTCTTCTGCTTCCAAGATGAAGAGAGTTATGGTCATACCAAAAATCCCCAATTCAAAATTTAGAGTATCCACGGACAAAATTCACTGGACCGAAGATACAGCAAATTGCTTGTATACCCACTGGCTTCAGACACTAGATTTAAACTAAATTTGGGACAGGGCATGTGCCACCCTACTTTCGGCTTAGGAAGTAATATTGTTAATCTTAGTAACGAGGAACTCACTGCTGATGATATATCTCTACTCAATAGAGGACTCTCATTTGTGCCTTGCCCTAAAGCATTATCTGATAGGGACTTTTCTATTAGTAAATTAGTGCATGTTATGGAGTTCTCCAGAAATCTTAGTCTGGCTGATATCTACCGAGATTCTAGTGGGGTACGCAAGCCGTTTACATCTAAAAGCGGCTATACACCTCCTTCTCACATGTATGATCCAGAAATAAACATTAGTCGTGACTCTGTATCAAGGAAGTTTGATGCTTTAACTAATCAGAAAAACCAACATAACCTTACTCATTCAGAATGTCTTGCCTTAAGTAAGCTAAGGAGAAATCCAAACATAGTTATTAAACCTGCTGATAAAGGTTCGGCAACAGTTATTATGTCAAAACAGGATTATATTGAAGAGATAGAACGGCAGCTAAGCAACCCTCTTCATTACAAAAAACTTGATAAGGAAATTTGGCCTGAAAATGTTAGGAAGTTTAATAAAATTCTTGTTTCTCTTCAAGATAAAGGCTTACTTAATGAAAAACAGTATCGCTATTTGGAATCTGATCATAACTCTAAAAACAGGGTCTTCTATATTCTTCCAAAAATTCACAAACCCATTGAAAAATGGCCGAAGCCTACAATGCCCCCTGGGCGTCCTATTATCTCAGATTGTGGCAGTGAAAGTTATAGAATATCAGAGCTAATTGATTACTATCTAAAACCTATAGCGAATCGGCATCCTAGCTTTATAAAGAATACGGATGATTTATTGGCTAAATTGTCTGAGAAATCCATCCCACAAGATGTGATTTTGGTTACTCTGGATGTGGAGTCTATGTATACAAACATTGACATAGATTTGGGTCTTAAATCCATAAAATCAGCATTCCAAAGATATCCTGACCACCGTCGTCCGGATAAAGACATTTTAGAATTGCTGGAACTTAGCTTAAAAGGTAACGATTTTGAATTCAATGGGGAGATCTTTCAGCAAATTAAAGGGTGTGCTATGGGGAAACGTTTTAGTCCTAACTTTGCCTCTATTTTTATGGCTGAGTGGGAGAGTGATATTCTTCACAAATGTCACCTACAACCTTTTATTTACCTTCGGTATCTGGATGACATTTTTATCATTTGGCAACATACGTTGGAAGACCTTCATATTTTCATCGATACTCTTAATTCTCACGACTCAAGCATTAAATTACAGCCTACTATTGATCACACTTCTGTGGATTTTTTGGATGTAACTATTTACAAGGGTCATACATATCATACTACTGGGTATTTAGATTACAAAGTATTCTTCAAACCTACTGACACGCATCAGCTACTACATGCTGGGTCATACCATCCTCCTCACACTTTCAAGGGGGTCATTAAATCTCAGATTTTTAGATTCTATAGAAACTGTAGTTCTTTAGATTTTTTTAACCAGGCTTGTTCTGTTCTTTTTAAAGCTCTCCTCCCTAGGAAGTATTCTATTAGATTACTCCGAAGGATGAAATCTAACACAGTAAGACAAATCATGTTTCCCCCTTCATCCCCCGATACGCTTACCTCCCCTTCACGAGTGTACCACTACCGTCCAACATTTCTCTCAGGTACATCTATGAAATGCCTTAAGACGCGATGCAAACTCGATATATACGTACCCGATCGCGGAACCTTTTTCGGAGAACAAACTCGCAACAAATATCAAATGGCAGAGAACCTTAATTGTGACTCCTCTAATATCGTGTATGTAATCACGTGCAAAAAATGTCGCAAACAGTACGTCGGAGAAACTCAGAATTCTCTACGACAAAGAGCAGCCAACCATTTATCTAGCATAAGACTTAAACATGATGTACCCGTGGCACAACATTTCAATACTCAAGGTCATTCGGTCAAGGACCATTTTGAAATCATGCCTATTGAGAAAATCCCATTTCTCACTTCCGCTGCAGATACGAAGCACAAACGTTTGGAAAGGGAAAGTTTTTGGATTCAAACATTACAAACTATTTATCCTTTGGGTTTGAACTTGGACCCCGGAAGATGTCGTGAAAAAACTATAATACCATTTGTGTTTCAGTATAACAAAGCTAGCATCGCTATGGCCAAGATTATAGTAGAAGAATACAAACTACTTCAAAGTAAACTTGCTCGACCTCTGACCCAAAGGCCAGTCATTGCTTATAAAAAGAACAAGAGTTTGAAAGACATACTGGTCAGGGCTAAACTCCCCTGTCTGCCTTCTACCTAGGTTTTCTGGGAAAGGGTATGGGGGGGGGGGGGGGCATACTATATAGTCTGACGATATTCTTACTATAGCTTAAGATGCGTAAGCATTGTCAATGTAATACAAAGTGTTCCAGAAAATTCTACTGACTAAGGCCAAGCTCCTGTCAGTCGTCAACCTAATGAAATATCATAGGTTTACTTTATTACAACAATTTATGATGGGGTATAAAGGTCTAAATGATATACCTCTTTTTAACACAATTAGAAACTTGTCTCCGTGGTTATTTTAGACAAGAAGATTTTCCCTGTGCCCGTGTGTTTTAGTGTCCATAAATATAACCCAGTGTCCACACAAACCTATGTCAATGAAAAACAAGGGATCATATAAACTAATATAACCCAGTGTCCACACAAACCTATGTCAATAAAAAAAGGGGATCATATAAACTAATATAACCCAGTGTCCACACAAACCTATGTCAATGAAAAAAAGGGGATCATATAAACTAATATAACCCAGTGTCCACACAAACCTATGTCAATGAAAAACAAAAGTAGCTTCATATAAACTAATATAACCCAGTGTCCACACAAACCTATGTCAATGAAAAGCAAGGGATCATATAAACTAATATAACCCAGTGTCCACACAAACCTATGTCAATGAAAAACAAACGTGGCTTCATATAAACTAATAAAACCTAACGTCCACACAAACCTATGTCAATGAAAAACAAAAGTGGCTTCATATAAACTAATATAACCCAGTGTCCACACAAACCTATGTCAATGAAAAACAAAAGTGACTTCAAATAAACTAATATAACCCAGTGTCCACACAAACCTATGTCAATAAAAAACAAAAGTAGCTTCTTATAAACTAATATAACCCAGTGTCCACACAAACCTATGTCAATGAAAAACAAAAGTGGCTTCATATAAACTAATATAACCCAGTGTCCACACAAACCTATGTCAATAAAAAAAGGGGATCATATAAACTAATATAACCCAGTGTCCACACAAACCTATGTCAATGAAAACTAGAATTCAACTGAAGTAGAAGTGTCGCCTGGCAGGATAAATATACAAGGTGAAGGTACATCACCTTTCACAAAAAAATTCACTGTTGTACTTTATTTGTGAATATATGTATATCATGCTGTGTAAGATGTTACCTGAATATGAGATGTTAAATAATAATCTGCGTCAGATAAAAATCGAACTTGAGCGGGTATTAAGGTATTAAACTTTCCATTTAAATTTGAAAAAAATTAAGCCAGTGGTTTTTAAGATATTGCACGGAAACCAAGTTATTTGTATCAGCCAATCAAAAACAATAATTAAATATGCGCGGATTTTAGCGAAAGTCGAACTTGAGGGGGGTATTAAGGTATTAAACTTCCCATTTAAATTTGAAAAAAATTAAGCCAGTGGTTTTCAAGATATTGCACGGAAACCAAGTTATTTGTATCAGCCAATCAAAAGCCTGTACAATAATTAAATATGCGCGGATTTAAGCGAAAGTCGAACTTGAGCGGGGTATTAAGGTAATAAACTTCCCATTTAAATTTGAAAAAAATTAAGCCAGTGGTTTTCAAGATATTGCACGGAAACCAAGTTATTTGTATGAGCCAATCAAAAGCCTGTACAATAATTAAATATGCGCGGATTTTAGCGAAAGTCGAACTTGAGCGGGGTATTAAGGTATTAAACTTCCCATTTAAATTTGAAAAAAATTAAGCCAGTGGTTTTCAAGATATTGCATGGAAACCAAGTTATTTGTATCAGCCAATCAAAAGCCAATACAATAATTAAATATGCGCGGATTTAAGCGAAAGTCGAACTTGAGCGGGGTATTAAGGTATTTAACTTCCCATTTAAATTTGAAAAAAATTAAGCCAGTGGTTTTCAAGATATTGCACGGAAACCAAGTTATTTGTATGAGCCAATCAAAAGCCTGTACAATAATTAAATATGCGCGGATTTTAGCGAAAGTTGAACTTCAGCGGGGTATTAAGGTATTAAACTTCCCATTTAAATTTGAAAGAAATTAAGCCAGTGGTTTTCAAGATATTGCACGGAAACCAAGTTATTTGTATCAGCCAATCAAAAGCCTGTACAATAATTAAATATGCGCGGATTTTAGCGAAAGTCGAACTTGAGCGGGGTATTAAGGTATTAAACTTCCCATTTAAATTTGAAAAAAATTAAGCCAGTGGTTTTCAAGATATTGCACGGAAACCAAGTTATTTGTATCAGCCAATCAAAAGCCTGTACAATAATTAAATATGCGCGGATTTTAGCGAAAGTCGAACTTGAGCGGGGTATTAAGGTATTAAACTTCCCATTTAAATTTGAAAAAAATTAAGCCAGTGGTTTTCAAGATATTGCACGGAAACCAATCCGGACGCCGACGCCAGACTACGCCGTCAAAGTGATCCCTAAGTGCCCCCTTTCAGGCGACACAAAAAGGGGATCATATAAACTAATATAACCCAGTGTCCACACAAACCTATGTCAATGAAAAACAAAAGTAGCTTCATATAAACTAATATAACCCAGTGTCCACACAAACCTATGTCAATGAAAAGCAAGGGATCATATAAACTAATATAACCCAGTGTCCACACAAACCTATGCCAATGAAAAACAAACGTGGCTTCATATAAACTATAACCCAGTGTCCACACAAACCTAAGTCAATGAAAAACAAAAGTGGCTCCATACATGTATAAACTAATATAACCCAGTGTCCACACAAACCTATGTCAATGAAAAACAAACGTGGCTTCATATAAACTAATAAAACCTAACGTCCACAAAAACCTATGTCAATGAAAAACAAAAGTGGCTTCATATAAACTAATATAACCCAGTGTCCACACAAATCTATGTCAATGAAAAACAAACGTGGCTTCATATAAACTAATAAAACCTAACGTCCACAAAAACCTATTTCAATGAAAAACAAAAGTGGCTTCATATAAACTAATATAACCCAGTGTCCACACAAACCTATGTCAATGAAAAACAAGGGATCATATAAACTAATATAACCCAGTGTCCACACAAACCTATGTCAATGACAAAAAGGGGATCATATAAACTAATATAACCCAGTGTCCACACAAACCTATGTCAATGAAAAACAAACGTGGCTTCATATAAACTAATATAACCCAGTGTCCACACAAACCTATGTCAATGAAAAACAAAAGTTGCTTCATATAAACTAATATAACCCAGTGTCCACACAAACCTATGTCAATGAAAAACAAACGTGGCTTCATATAAACTAATAAAACCTAACGTCCACACAAACCTATGCCAATGAAAAACAAAAGTGGCTTCATATAAACTAATATAACCCAGTGTCCACACAAACCTATGTCAATGAAAAACAAAAGTGGCTTCATATAAACTAATATAACCCAGTGTCCACACAAACCTATGTCAATGAAAAACAAAAGTGGCTTCAAATAAACTAATATAACCCAGTGTCTACACAAACCTATGTCAATGAAAAACAAAAGTAGCTTCTTATAAACTAATATAACCCAGTGTCCACACAAACCTATGTCAATGAAAAACAAAAGTGGCTTCATATAAACTAATATAACCCAGTGTCCACACAAACCTATGTCAATGAAAAACAAAAGTGACTTCAAATAAACTAATATAACCCAGTGTCCACACAAACCTATGTCAATGAAAAACAAAAGTAGCTTCTTATAAACTAATATAACCCAGTGTCCACACAAACCTATGTCAATGAAAAACATAAGTGGCTTCATATAAACTAATATAACCCAGTGTCCACACAAACCTATGTCAATGAAAAACAAAAGTAGCTTCATATAAACTAATATAACCCAGTGTCCACACAAACCTATGTCAATGAAAAACAAGGGATCATATAAACTAATATAACCCAGTGTCCACACAAACCTATGTCAATAAAAAAAGGGGATCATATAAACTAATATAACCCAGTGTCCACACAAACCTATGTCAATGAAAAAAAGGGGATCATATAAACTAATATAACCCAGTGTCCACACAAACCTATGTCAATGAAAAACAAAAGTAGCTTCATATAAACTAATATAACCCAGTGTCCACACAAACCTATGTCAATGAAAAGCAAGGGATCATATAAACTAATATAACCCAGTGTCCACACAAACCTATGTCAATGAAAAACAAACGTGGCTTCATATAAACTAATATAACCCAGTGTCCACACAAACCTATGTCAATGAAAAACAAAAGTTGCTTCATATAAACTAATATAACCCAGTGTCCACACAAACCTATGTCAATGAAAAACAAACATGGCTTCATATAAACTAATAAAACCTAACGTCCACACAAACCTATGCCAATGAAAAACAAAAGTGGCTTCATATAAACTAATATAACCCAGTGTCCACACAAACCTATGTCAATGAAAAACAAAAGTGGTTTCATATAAACTAATATAACCCAGTGTCCACACAAACCTATGTCAATGAAAAACAAAAGTGGCTTCAAATAAACTAATATAACCCAGTGTCTACACAAACCTATGTCAATGAAAAACAAAAGTAGCTTCTTATAAACTAATATAACCCAGTGTCCACACAAACCTATGTCAATGAAAAACAAAAGTGGCTTCATATAAACTAATATAACCCAGTGTCCACACAAACCTATGTCAATGAAAAACAAAAGTGACTTCAAATAAACTAATATAACCCAGTGTCCACACAAACCTATGTCAATGAAAAACAAAAGTAGCTTCTTATAAACTAATATAACCCAGTGTCCACACAAACCTATGTCAATGAAAAACATAAGTGGCTTCATATAAACTAATATAACCCAGTGTCCACACAAACCTATGTCAATGAAAAACAAAAGTAGCTTCATATAAACTAATATAACCCAGTGTCCACACAAACCTATGTCAATGAAAAACAAGGGATCATATAAACTAATATAACCCAGTGTCCACACAAACCTATGTCAATAAAAAAAGGGGATCATATAAACTAATATAACCCAGTGTCCACACAAACCTATGTCAATGAAAAAAAGGGGATCATATAAACTAATATAACCCAGTGTCCACACAAACCTATGTCAATGAAAAACAAAAGTAGCTTCATATAAACTAATATAACCCAGTGTCCACACAAACCTATGTCAATGAAAAGCAAGGGATCATATAAACTAATATAACCCAGTGTCCACACAAACCTATGTCAATGAAAAACAAACGTGGCTTCATATAAACTAATAAAACCTAACGTCCACACAAACCTATGTCAATGAAAAACAAAAGTGGCTTCATATAAACTAATATAACCCAGTGTCCACACAAACCTATGCCAATGAAAAACAAAAGTGGCTTCATATAAACTAATATAACCCAGTGTCCACACAAACCTATGTCAATGAAAAACAAAAGTGACTTCAAATAAACTAATATAACCCAGTGTCCACACAAACCTATGTCAATAAAAAACAAAAGTAGCTTCTTATAAACTAATATAACCCAGTGTCCACACAAACCTATGTCAATGAAAAACAAAAGTGGCTTCATATAAACTAATATAACCCAGTGTCCACACAAACCTATGTCAATAAAAAAAGGGGATCATATAAACTAATATAACCCAGTGTCCACACAAACCTATGTCAATGAAAACTAGAAGTCAACTGAAGTAGAAGTGTCGCCTGGCAGGATAAATATACAAGGTGAAGGTACATCACCTTTCACAAAAAAATTCACTGTTGTACTTTATTTGTGAATATATGTATATCATGCTGTGTAAGATGTTACCTGAATATGAGATGTTAAATAATAATCTGCGTCAGATAAAAATCGAACTTGAGCGGGTATTAAAATATTAAACTTTCCATTTAAATTTGAAAAAAATTAAGCCAGTGGTTTTTAAGATATTGCACGGAAACCAAGTTATTTGTATCAGCCAATCAAAAACAATAATTAAATATGCGCGGATTTTAGCGAAAGTCGAACTTGAGGGGGGTATTAAGGTATTAAACTTCCCATTTAAATTTGAAAAAAATTAAGCCAGTGGTTTTCAAGATATTGCACGGAAACCAAGTTATTTGTATCAGCCAATCAAAAGCCTGTACAATAATTAAATATGCGCGGATTTAAGCGAAAGTCGAACTTGAGCGGGGTATTAAGGTAATAAACTTCCCATTTAAATTTGAAAAAAATTAAGCCAGTGGTTTTCAAGATATTGCACGGAAACCAAGTTATTTGTATGAGCCAATCAAAAGCCTGTACAATAATTAAATATGCGCGGATTTTAGCGAAAGTCGAACTTGAGCGGGGTATTAAGGTATTAAACTTCCCATTTAAATTTGAAAAAAATTAAGCCAGTGGTTTTCAAGATATTGCATGGAAACCAAGTTATTTGTATCAGCCAATCAAAAGCCAATACAATAATTAAATATGCGCGGATTTAAGCGAAAGTCGAACTTGAGCGGGGTATTAAGGTATTTAACTTCCCATTTAAATTTGAAAAAAATTAAGCCAGTGGTTTTCAAGATATTGCACGGAAACCAAGTTATTTGTATGAGCCAATCAAAAGCCTGTACAATAATTAAATATGCGCGGATTTTAGCGAAAGTTGAACTTCAGCGGGGTATTAAGGTATTAAACTTCCCATTTAAATTTGAAAGAAATTAAGCCAGTGGTTTTCAAGATATTGCACGGAAACCAAGTTATTTGTATCAGCCAATCAAAAGCCTGTACAATAATTAAATATGCGCGGATTTTAGCGAAAGTCGAACTTGAGCGGGGTATTAAGGTATTAAACTTCCCATTTAAATTTGAAAAAAATTAAGCCAGTGGTTTTCAAGATATTGCACGGAAACCAAGTTATTTGTATCAGCCAATCAAAAGCCTGTACAATAATTAAATATGCGCGGATTTTAGCGAAAGTCGAACTTGAGCGGGGTATAAAGGTATTAAACTTCCCATTTAAATTTGAAAAAAATTAAGCCAGTGGTTTTCAAGATATTGCACGCAAACCAATCCGGACGCCGACGCCAGACTACGCCGTCAAAGTGATCCCTAAGTGCCCCCTTTCAGGCGACACAAAAAGGGGATCATATAAACTAATATAACCCAGTGTCCACACAAACCTATGTCAATGAAAAACAAAAGTAGCTTCATATAAACTAATATAACCCAGTGTCCACACAAACCTATGTCAATGAAAAGCAAGGGATCATATAAACTAATATAACCCAGTGTCCACACAAACCTATGCCAATGAAAAACAAACGTGGCTTCATATAAACTATAACCCAGTGTCCACACAAACCTAAGTCAATGAAAAACAAAAGTGGCTCCATACATGTATAAACTAATATAACCCAGTGTCCACACAAACCTATGTCAATGAAAAACAAACGTGGCTTCATATAAACTAATAAAACCTAACGTCCACAAAAACCTATGTCAATGAAAAACAAAAGTGGCTTCATATAAACTAATATAACCCAGTGTCCACACAAATCTATGTCAATGAAAAACAAACGTGGCTTCATATAAACTAATAAAACCTAACGTCCACAAAAACCTATTTCAATGAAAAACAAAAGTGGCTTCATATAAACTAATATAACCCAGTGTCCACACAAACCTATGTCAATGAAAAACAAGGGATCATATAAACTAATATAACCCAGTGTCCACACAAACCTATGTCAATGACAAAAAGGGGATCATATAAACTAATATAACCCAGTGTCCACACAAACCTATGTCAATGAAAAACAAACGTGGCTTCATATAAACTAATATAACCCAGTGTCCACACAAACCTATGTCAATGAAAAACAAAAGTTGCTTCATATAAACTAATATAACCCAGTGTCCACACAAACCTATGTCAATGAAAAACAAACGTGGCTTCATATAAACTAATAAAACCTAACGTCCACACAAACCTATGCCAATGAAAAACAAAAGTGGCTTCATATAAACTAATATAACCCAGTGTCCACACAAACCTATGTCAATGAAAAACAAAAGTGGCTTCATATAAACTAATATAACCCAGTGTCCACACAAACCTATGTCAATGAAAAACAAAAGTGGCTTCAAATAAACTAATATAACCCAGTGTCTACACAAACCTATGTCAATGAAAAACAAAAGTAGCTTCTTATAAACTAATATAACCCAGTGTCCACACAAACCTATGTCAATGAAAAACAAAAGTGGCTTCATATAAACTAATATAACCCAGTGTCCACACAAACCTATGTCAATGAAAAACAAAAGTGACTTCAAATAAACTAATATAACCCAGTGTCCACACAAACCTATGTCAATGAAAAACAAAAGTAGCTTCTTATAAACTAATATAACCCAGTGTCCACACAAACCTATGTCAATGAAAAACATAAGTGGCTTCATATAAACTAATATAACCCAGTGTCCACACAAACCTATGTCAATGAAAAACAAAAGTAGCTTCATATAAACTAATATAACCCAGTGTCCACACAAACCTATGTCAATGAAAAACAAGGGATCATATAAACTAATATAACCCAGTGTCCACACAAACCTATGTCAATAAAAAAAGGGGATCATATAAACTAATATAACCCAGTGTCCACACAAACCTATGTCAATGAAAAAAAGGGGATCATATAAACTAATATAACCCAGTGTCCACACAAACCTATGTCAATGAAAAACAAAAGTAGCTTCATATAAACTAATATAACCCAGTGTCCACACAAACCTATGTCAATGAAAAGCAAGGGATCATATAAACTAATATAACCCAGTGTCCACACAAACCTATGTCAATGAAAAACAAACGTGGCTTCATATAAACTAATATAACCCAGTGTCCACACAAACCTATGTCAATGAAAAACAAAAGTTGCTTCATATAAACTAATATAACCCAGTGTCCACACAAACCTATGTCAATGAAAAACAAACGTGGCTTCATATAAACTAATAAAACCTAACGTCCACACAAACCTATGCCAATGAAAAACAAAAGTGGCTTCATATAAACTAATATAACCCAGTGTCCACACAAACCTATGTCAATGAAAAACAAAAGTGGCTTCATATAAACTAATATAACCCAGTGTCCACACAAACCTATGTCAATGAAAAACAAAAGTGGCTTCAAATAAACTAATATAACCCAGTGTCTACACAAACCTATGTCAATGAAAAACAAAAGTAGCTTCTTATAAACTAATATAACCCAGTGTCCACACAAACCTATGTCAATGAAAAACAAAAGTGGCTTCATATAAACTAATATAACCCAGTGTCCACACAAACCTATGTCAATGAAAAACAAAAGTGACTTCAAATAAACTAATATAACCCAGTGTCCACACAAACCTATGTCAATGAAAAACAAAAGTAGCTTCTTATAAACTAATATAACCCAGTGTCCACACAAACCTATGTCAATGAAAAACATAAGTGGCTTCATATAAACTAATATAACCCAGTGTCCACACAAACCTATGTCAATGAAAAACAAAAGTAGCTTCATATAAACTAATATAACCCAGTGTCCACACAAACCTATGTCAATGAAAAACAAGGGATCATATAAACTAATATAACCCAGTGTCCACACAAACCTATGTCAATAAAAAAAGGGGATCATATAAACTAATATAACCCAGTGTCCACACAAACCTATGTCAATGAAAAAAAGGGGATCATATAAACTAATATAACCCAGTGTCCACACAAACCTATGTCAATGAAAAACAAAAGTAGCTTCATATAAACTAATATAACCCAGTGTCCACACAAACCTATGTCAATGAAAAGCAAGGGATCATATAAACTAATATAACCCAGTGTCCACACAAACCTATGTCAATGAAAAACAAACGTGGCTTCATATAAACTAATAAAACCTAACGTCCACACAAACCTATGTCAATGAAAAACAAAAGTGGCTTCATATAAACTAATATAACCCAGTGTCCACACAAACCTATGCCAATGAAAAACAAAAGTGGCTTCATATAAACTAATATAACCCAGTGTCCACACAAACCTATGTCAATGAAAAACAAAAGTGACTTCAAATAAACTAATATAACCCAGTGTCCACACAAACCTATGTCAATAAAAAACAAAAGTAGCTTCTTATAAACTAATATAACCCAGTGTCCACACAAACCTATGTCAATGAAAAACAAAAGTGGCTTCATATAAACTAATATAACCCAGTGTCCACACAAACCTATGTCAATAAAAAAAGGGGATCATATAAACTAATATAACCCAGTGTCCACACAAACCTATGTCAATGAAAACTAGAAGTCAACTGAAGTAGAAGTGTCGCCTGGCAGGATAAATATACAAGGTGAAGGTACATCACCTTTCACAAAAAAATTCACTGTTGTACTTTATTTGTGAATATATGTATATCATGCTGTGTAAGATGTTACCTGAATATGAGATGTTAAATAATAATCTGCGTCAGATAAAAATCGAACTTGAGCGGGTATTAAGGTATTAAACTTTCCATTTAAATTTGAAAAAAATTAAGCCAGTGGTTTTTAAGATATTGCACGGAAACCAAGTTATTTGTATCAGCCAATCAAAAACAATAATTAAATATGCGCGGATTTTAGCGAAAGTCGAACTTGAGGGGGGTATTAAGGTATTAAACTTCCCATTTAAATTTGAAAAAAATTAAGCCAGTGGTTTTCAAGATATTGCACGGAAACCAAGTTATTTGTATCAGCCAATCAAAAGCCTGTACAATAATTAAATATGCGCGGATTTAAGCGAAAGTCGAACTTGAGCGGGGTATTAAGGTAATAAACTTCCCATTTAAATTTGAAAAAAATTAAGCCAGTGGTTTTCAAGATATTGCACGGAAACCAAGTTATTTGTATGAGCCAATCAAAAGCCTGTACAATAATTAAATATGCGCGGATTTTAGCGAAAGTCGAACTTGAGCGGGGTATTAAGGTATTAAACTTCCCATTTAAATTTGAAAAAAATTAAGCCAGTGGTTTTCAAGATATTGCATGGAAACCAAGTTATTTGTATCAGCCAATCAAAAGCCAATACAATAATTAAATATGCGCGGATTTAAGCGAAAGTCGAACTTGAGCGGGGTATTAAGGTATTTAACTTCCCATTTAAATTTGAAAAAAATTAAGCCAGTGGTTTTCAAGATATTGCACGGAAACCAAGTTATTTGTATGAGCCAATCAAAAGCCTGTACAATAATTAAATATGCGCGGATTTTAGCGAAAGTTGAACTTCAGCGGGGTATTAAGGTATTAAACTTCCCATTTAAATTTGAAAGAAATTAAGCCAGTGGTTTTCAAGATATTGCACGGAAACCAAGTTATTTGTATCAGCCAATCAAAAGCCTGTACAATAATTAAATATGCGCGGATTTTAGCGAAAGTCGAACTTGAGCGGGGTATTAAGGTATTAAACTTCCCATTTAAATTTGAAAAAAATTAAGCCAGTGGTTTTCAAGATATTGCACGGAAACCAAGTTATTTGTATCAGCCAATCAAAAGCCTGTACAATAATTAAATATGCGCGGATTTTAGCGAAAGTCGAACTTGAGCGGGGTATTAAGGTATTAAACTTCCCATTTAAATTTGAAAAAAATTAAGCCAGTGGTTTTCAAGATATTGCACGGAAACCAATCCGGACGCCGACGCCAGACTACGCCGTCAAAGTGATCCCTAAGTGCCCCCTTTCAGGCGACACAAAAAGGGGATCATATAAACTAATATAACCCAGTGTCCACACAAACCTATGTCAATGAAAAACAAAAGTAGCTTCATATAAACTAATATAACCCAGTGTCCACACAAACCTATGTCAATGAAAAGCAAGGGATCATATAAACTAATATAACCCAGTGTCCACACAAACCTATGCCAATGAAAAACAAACGTGGCTTCATATAAACTATAACCCAGTGTCCACACAAACCTAAGTCAATGAAAAACAAAAGTGGCTCCATACATGTATAAACTAATATAACCCAGTGTCCACACAAACCTATGTCAATGAAAAACAAACGTGGCTTCATATAAACTAATAAAACCTAACGTCCACAAAAACCTATGTCAATGAAAAACAAAAGTGGCTTCATATAAACTAATATAACCCAGTGTCCACACAAATCTATGTCAATGAAAAACAAACGTGGCTTCATATAAACTAATAAAACCTAACGTCCACAAAAACCTATTTCAATGAAAAACAAAAGTGGCTTCATATAAACTAATATAACCCAGTGTCCACACAAACCTATGTCAATGAAAAACAAGGGATCATATAAACTAATATAACCCAGTGTCCACACAAACCTATGTCAATGACAAAAAGGGGATCATATAAACTAATATAACCCAGTGTCCACACAAACCTATGTCAATGAAAAACAAACGTGGCTTCATATAAACTAATATAACCCAGTGTCCACACAAACCTATGTCAATGAAAAACAAAAGTTGCTTCATATAAACTAATATAACCCAGTGTCCACACAAACCTATGTCAATGAAAAACAAACGTGGCTTCATATAAACTAATAAAACCTAACGTCCACACAAACCTATGCCAATGAAAAACAAAAGTGGCTTCATATAAACTAATATAACCCAGTGTCCACACAAACCTATGTCAATGAAAAACAAAAGTGGCTTCATATAAACTAATATAACCCAGTGTCCACACAAACCTATGTCAATGAAAAACAAAAGTGGCTTCAAATAAACTAATATAACCCAGTGTCTACACAAACCTATGTCAATGAAAAACAAAAGTAGCTTCTTATAAACTAATATAACCCAGTGTCCACACAAACCTATGTCAATGAAAAACAAAAGTGGCTTCATATAAACTAATATAACCCAGTGTCCACACAAACCTATGTCAATGAAAAACAAAAGTGACTTCAAATAAACTAATATAACCCAGTGTCCACACAAACCTATGTCAATGAAAAACAAAAGTAGCTTCTTATAAACTAATATAACCCAGTGTCCACACAAACCTATGTCAATGAAAAACATAAGTGGCTTCATATAAACTAATATAACCCAGTGTCCACACAAACCTATGTCAATGAAAAACAAAAGTAGCTTCATATAAACTAATATAACCCAGTGTCCACACAAACCTATGTCAATGAAAAACAAGGGATCATATAAACTAATATAACCCAGTGTCCACACAAACCTATGTCAATAAAAAAAGGGGATCATATAAACTAATATAACCCAGTGTCCACACAAACCTATGTCAATGAAAAAAAGGGGATCATATAAACTAATATAACCCAGTGTCCACACAAACCTATGTCAATGAAAAACAAAAGTAGCTTCATATAAACTAATATAACCCAGTGTCCACACAAACCTATGTCAATGAAAAGCAAGGGATCATATAAACTAATATAACCCAGTGTCCACACAAACCTATGTCAATGAAAAACAAACGTGGCTTCATATAAACTAATATAACCCAGTGTCCACACAAACCTATGTCAATGAAAAACAAAAGTTGCTTCATATAAACTAATATAACCCAGTGTCCACACAAACCTATGTCAATGAAAAACAAACATGGCTTCATATAAACTAATAAAACCTAACGTCCACACAAACCTATGCCAATGAAAAACAAAAGTGGCTTCATATAAACTAATATAACCCAGTGTCCACACAAACCTATGTCAATGAAAAACAAAAGTGGTTTCATATAAACTAATATAACCCAGTGTCCACACAAACCTATGTCAATGAAAAACAAAAGTGGCTTCAAATAAACTAATATAACCCAGTGTCTACACAAACCTATGTCAATGAAAAACAAAAGTAGCTTCTTATAAACTAATATAACCCAGTGTCCACACAAACCTATGTCAATGAAAAACAAAAGTGGCTTCATATAAACTAATATAACCCAGTGTCCACACAAACCTATGTCAATGAAAAACAAAAGTGACTTCAAATAAACTAATATAACCCAGTGTCCACACAAACCTATGTCAATGAAAAACAAAAGTAGCTTCTTATAAACTAATATAACCCAGTGTCCACACAAACCTATGTCAATGAAAAACATAAGTGGCTTCATATAAACTAATATAACCCAGTGTCCACACAAACCTATGTCAATGAAAAACAAAAGTAGCTTCATATAAACTAATATAACCCAGTGTCCACACAAACCTATGTCAATGAAAAACAAGGGATCATATAAACTAATATAACCCAGTGTCCACACAAACCTATGTCAATAAAAAAAGGGGATCATATAAACTAATATAACCCAGTGTCCACACAAACCTATGTCAATGAAAAAAAGGGGATCATATAAACTAATATAACCCAGTGTCCACACAAACCTATGTCAATGAAAAACAAAAGTAGCTTCATATAAACTAATATAACCCAGTGTCCACACAAACCTATGTCAATGAAAAGCAAGGGATCATATAAACTAATATAACCCAGTGTCCACACAAACCTATGTCAATGAAAAACAAACGTGGCTTCATATAAACTAATAAAACCTAACGTCCACACAAACCTATGTCAATGAAAAACAAAAGTGGCTTCATATAAACTAATATAACCCAGTGTCCACACAAACCTATGCCAATGAAAAACAAAAGTGGCTTCATATAAACTAATATAACCCAGTGTCCACACAAACCTATGTCAATGAAAAACAAAAGTGACTTCAAATAAACTAATATAACCCAGTGTCCACACAAACCTATGTCAATAAAAAACAAAAGTAGCTTCTTATAAACTAATATAACCCAGTGTCCACACAAACCTATGTCAATGAAAAACAAAAGTGGCTTCATATAAACTAATATAACCCAGTGTCCACACAAACCTATGTCAATAAAAAAAGGGGATCATATAAACTAATATAACCCAGTGTCCACACAAACCTATGTCAATGAAAACTAGAAGTCAACTGAAGTAGAAGTGTCGCCTGGCAGGATAAATATACAAGGTGAAGGTACATCACCTTTCACAAAAAAATTCACTGTTGTACTTTATTTGTGAATATATGTATATCATGCTGTGTAAGATGTTACCTGAATATGAGATGTTAAATAATAATCTGCGTCAGATAAAAATCGAACTTGAGCGGGTATTAAAATATTAAACTTTCCATTTAAATTTGAAAAAAATTAAGCCAGTGGTTTTTAAGATATTGCACGGAAACCAAGTTATTTGTATCAGCCAATCAAAAACAATAATTAAATATGCGCGGATTTTAGCGAAAGTCGAACTTGAGGGGGGTATTAAGGTATTAAACTTCCCATTTAAATTTGAAAAAAATTAAGCCAGTGGTTTTCAAGATATTGCACGGAAACCAAGTTATTTGTATCAGCCAATCAAAAGCCTGTACAATAATTAAATATGCGCGGATTTAAGCGAAAGTCGAACTTGAGCGGGGTATTAAGGTAATAAACTTCCCATTTAAATTTGAAAAAAATTAAGCCAGTGGTTTTCAAGATATTGCACGGAAACCAAGTTATTTGTATGAGCCAATCAAAAGCCTGTACAATAATTAAATATGCGCGGATTTTAGCGAAAGTCGAACTTGAGCGGGGTATTAAGGTATTAAACTTCCCATTTAAATTTGAAAAAAATTAAGCCAGTGGTTTTCAAGATATTGCATGGAAACCAAGTTATTTGTATCAGCCAATCAAAAGCCAATACAATAATTAAATATGCGCGGATTTAAGCGAAAGTCGAACTTGAGCGGGGTATTAAGGTATTTAACTTCCCATTTAAATTTGAAAAAAATTAAGCCAGTGGTTTTCAAGATATTGCACGGAAACCAAGTTATTTGTATGAGCCAATCAAAAGCCTGTACAATAATTAAATATGCGCGGATTTTAGCGAAAGTTGAACTTCAGCGGGGTATTAAGGTATTAAACTTCCCATTTAAATTTGAAAGAAATTAAGCCAGTGGTTTTCAAGATATTGCACGGAAACCAAGTTATTTGTATCAGCCAATCAAAAGCCTGTACAATAATTAAATATGCGCGGATTTTAGCGAAAGTCGAACTTGAGCGGGGTATTAAGGTATTAAACTTCCCATTTAAATTTGAAAAAAATTAAGCCAGTGGTTTTCAAGATATTGCACGGAAACCAAGTTATTTGTATCAGCCAATCAAAAGCCTGTACAATAATTAAATATGCGCGGATTTTAGCGAAAGTCGAACTTGAGCGGGGTATAAAGGTATTAAACTTCCCATTTAAATTTGAAAAAAATTAAGCCAGTGGTTTTCAAGATATTGCACGCAAACCAATCCGGACGCCGACGCCAGACTACGCCGTCAAAGTGATCCCTAAGTGCCCCCTTTCAGGCGACACAAAAAGGGGATCATATAAACTAATATAACCCAGTGTCCACACAAACCTATGTCAATGAAAAACAAAAGTAGCTTCATATAAACTAATATAACCCAGTGTCCACACAAACCTATGTCAATGAAAAGCAAGGGATCATATAAACTAATATAACCCAGTGTCCACACAAACCTATGCCAATGAAAAACAAACGTGGCTTCATATAAACTATAACCCAGTGTCCACACAAACCTAAGTCAATGAAAAACAAAAGTGGCTCCATACATGTATAAACTAATATAACCCAGTGTCCACACAAACCTATGTCAATGAAAAACAAACGTGGCTTCATATAAACTAATAAAACCTAACGTCCACAAAAACCTATGTCAATGAAAAACAAAAGTGGCTTCATATAAACTAATATAACCCAGTGTCCACACAAATCTATGTCAATGAAAAACAAACGTGGCTTCATATAAACTAATAAAACCTAACGTCCACAAAAACCTATTTCAATGAAAAACAAAAGTGGCTTCATATAAACTAATATAACCCAGTGTCCACACAAACCTATGTCAATGAAAAACAAGGGATCATATAAACTAATATAACCCAGTGTCCACACAAACCTATGTCAATGACAAAAAGGGGATCATATAAACTAATATAACCCAGTGTCCACACAAACCTATGTCAATGAAAAACAAACGTGGCTTCATATAAACTAATATAACCCAGTGTCCACACAAACCTATGTCAATGAAAAACAAAAGTTGCTTCATATAAACTAATATAACCCAGTGTCCACACAAACCTATGTCAATGAAAAACAAACGTGGCTTCATATAAACTAATAAAACCTAACGTCCACACAAACCTATGCCAATGAAAAACAAAAGTGGCTTCATATAAACTAATATAACCCAGTGTCCACACAAACCTATGTCAATGAAAAACAAAAGTGGCTTCATATAAACTAATATAACCCAGTGTCCACACAAACCTATGTCAATGAAAAACAAAAGTGGCTTCAAATAAACTAATATAACCCAGTGTCTACACAAACCTATGTCAATGAAAAACAAAAGTAGCTTCTTATAAACTAATATAACCCAGTGTCCACACAAACCTATGTCAATGAAAAACAAAAGTGGCTTCATATAAACTAATATAACCCAGTGTCCACACAAACCTATGTCAATGAAAAACAAAAGTGACTTCAAATAAACTAATATAACCCAGTGTCCACACAAACCTATGTCAATGAAAAACAAAAGTAGCTTCTTATAAACTAATATAACCCAGTGTCCACACAAACCTATGTCAATGAAAAACATAAGTGGCTTCATATAAACTAATATAACCCAGTGTCCACACAAACCTATGTCAATGAAAAACAAAAGTAGCTTCATATAAACTAATATAACCCAGTGTCCACACAAACCTATGTCAATGAAAAACAAGGGATCATATAAACTAATATAACCCAGTGTCCACACAAACCTATGTCAATAAAAAAAGGGGATCATATAAACTAATATAACCCAGTGTCCACACAAACCTATGTCAATGAAAAAAAGGGGATCATATAAACTAATATAACCCAGTGTCCACACAAACCTATGTCAATGAAAAACAAAAGTAGCTTCATATAAACTAATATAACCCAGTGTCCACACAAACCTATGTCAATGAAAAGCAAGGGATCATATAAACTAATATAACCCAGTGTCCACACAAACCTATGTCAATGAAAAACAAACGTGGCTTCATATAAACTAATATAACCCAGTGTCCACACAAACCTATGTCAATGAAAAACAAAAGTTGCTTCATATAAACTAATATAACCCAGTGTCCACACAAACCTATGTCAATGAAAAACAAACGTGGCTTCATATAAACTAATAAAACCTAACGTCCACACAAACCTATGCCAATGAAAAACAAAAGTGGCTTCATATAAACTAATATAACCCAGTGTCCACACAAACCTATGTCAATGAAAAACAAAAGTGGCTTCATATAAACTAATATAACCCAGTGTCCACACAAACCTATGTCAATGAAAAACAAAAGTGGCTTCAAATAAACTAATATAACCCAGTGTCTACACAAACCTATGTCAATGAAAAACAAAAGTAGCTTCTTATAAACTAATATAACCCAGTGTCCACACAAACCTATGTCAATGAAAAACAAAAGTGGCTTCATATAAACTAATATAACCCAGTGTCCACACAAACCTATGTCAATGAAAAACAAAAGTGACTTCAAATAAACTAATATAACCCAGTGTCCACACAAACCTATGTCAATGAAAAACAAAAGTAGCTTCTTATAAACTAATATAACCCAGTGTCCACACAAACCTATGTCAATGAAAAACATAAGTGGCTTCATATAAACTAATATAACCCAGTGTCCACACAAACCTATGTCAATGAAAAACAAAAGTAGCTTCATATAAACTAATATAACCCAGTGTCCACACAAACCTATGTCAATGAAAAACAAGGGATCATATAAACTAATATAACCCAGTGTCCACACAAACCTATGTCAATAAAAAAAGGGGATCATATAAACTAATATAACCCAGTGTCCACACAAACCTATGTCAATGAAAAAAAGGGGATCATATAAACTAATATAACCCAGTGTCCACACAAACCTATGTCAATGAAAAACAAAAGTAGCTTCATATAAACTAATATAACCCAGTGTCCACACAAACCTATGTCAATGAAAAGCAAGGGATCATATAAACTAATATAACCCAGTGTCCACACAAACCTATGTCAATGAAAAACAAACGTGGCTTCATATAAACTAATAAAACCTAACGTCCACACAAACCTATGTCAATGAAAAACAAAAGTGGCTTCATATAAACTAATATAACCCAGTGTCCACACAAACCTATGCCAATGAAAAACAAAAGTGGCTTCATATAAACTAATATAACCCAGTGTCCACACAAACCTATGTCAATGAAAAACAAAAGTGACTTCAAATAAACTAATATAACCCAGTGTCCACACAAACCTATGTCAATAAAAAACAAAAGTAGCTTCTTATAAACTAATATAACCCAGTGTCCACACAAACCTATGTCAATGAAAAACAAAAGTGGCTTCATATAAACTAATATAACCCAGTGTCCACACAAACCTATGTCAATAAAAAAAGGGGATCATATAAACTAATATAACCCAGTGTCCACACAAACCTATGTCAATGAAAACTAGAAGTCAACTGAAGTAGAAGTGTCGCCTGGCAGGATAAATATACAAGGTGAAGGTACATCACCTTTCACAAAAAAATTCACTGTTGTACTTTATTTGTGAATATATGTATATCATGCTGTGTAAGATGTTACCTGAATATGAGATGTTAAATAATAATCTGCGTCAGATAAAAATCGAACTTGAGCGGGTATTAAAATATTAAACTTTCCATTTAAATTTGAAAAAAATTAAGCCAGTGGTTTTTAAGATATTGCACGGAAACCAAGTTATTTGTATCAGCCAATCAAAAACAATAATTAAATATGCGCGGATTTTAGCGAAAGTCGAACTTGAGGGGGGTATTAAGGTATTAAACTTCCCATTTAAATTTGAAAAAAATTAAGCCAGTGGTTTTCAAGATATTGCACGGAAACCAAGTTATTTGTATCAGCCAATCAAAAGCCTGTACAATAATTAAATATGCGCGGATTTAAGCGAAAGTCGAACTTGAGCGGGGTATTAAGGTAATAAACTTCCCATTTAAATTTGAAAAAAATTAAGCCAGTGGTTTTCAAGATATTGCACGGAAACCAAGTTATTTGTATGAGCCAATCAAAAGCCTGTACAATAATTAAATATGCGCGGATTTTAGCGAAAGTCGAACTTGAGCGGGGTATTAAGGTATTAAACTTCCCATTTAAATTTGAAAAAAATTAAGCCAGTGGTTTTCAAGATATTGCATGGAAACCAAGTTATTTGTATCAGCCAATCAAAAGCCAATACAATAATTAAATATGCGCGGATTTAAGCGAAAGTCGAACTTGAGCGGGGTATTAAGGTATTTAACTTCCCATTTAAATTTGAAAAAAATTAAGCCAGTGGTTTTCAAGATATTGCACGGAAACCAAGTTATTTGTATGAGCCAATCAAAAGCCTGTACAATAATTAAATATGCGCGGATTTTAGCGAAAGTTGAACTTCAGCGGGGTATTAAGGTATTAAACTTCCCATTTAAATTTGAAAGAAATTAAGCCAGTGGTTTTCAAGATATTGCACGGAAACCAAGTTATTTGTATCAGCCAATCAAAAGCCTGTACAATAATTAAATATGCGCGGATTTTAGCGAAAGTCGAACTTGAGCGGGGTATTAAGGTATTAAACTTCCCATTTAAATTTGAAAAAAATTAAGCCAGTGGTTTTCAAGATATTGCACGGAAACCAAGTTATTTGTATCAGCCAATCAAAAGCCTGTACAATAATTAAATATGCGCGGATTTTAGCGAAAGTCGAACTTGAGCGGGGTATAAAGGTATTAAACTTCCCATTTAAATTTGAAAAAAATTAAGCCAGTGGTTTTCAAGATATTGCACGGAAACCAATCCGGACGCCGACGCCAGACTACGCCGTCAAAGTGATCCCTAAGTGCCCCCTTTCAGGCGACACAAAAAGGGGATCATATAAACTAATATAACCCAGTGTCCACACAAACCTATGTCAATGAAAAACAAAAGTAGCTTCATATAAACTAATATAACCCAGTGTCCACACAAACCTATGTCAATGAAAAGCAAGGGATCATATAAACTAATATAACCCAGTGTCCACACAAACCTATGCCAATGAAAAACAAACGTGGCTTCATATAAACTATAACCCAGTGTCCACACAAACCTAAGTCAATGAAAAACAAAAGTGGCTCCATACATGTATAAACTAATATAACCCAGTGTCCACACAAACCTATGTCAATGAAAAACAAACGTGGCTTCATATAAACTAATAAAACCTAACGTCCACAAAAACCTATGTCAATGAAAAACAAAAGTGGCTTCATATAAACTAATATAACCCAGTGTCCACACAAATCTATGTCAATGAAAAACAAACGTGGCTTCATATAAACTAATAAAACCTAACATCCACAAAAACCTATTTCAATGAAAAACAAAAGTGGCTTCATATAAACTAATATAACCCAGTGTCCACACAAACCTATGTCAATGAAAAACAAGGGATCATATAAACTAATATAACCCAGTGTCCACACAAACCTATGTCAATGACAAAAAGGGGATCATATAAACTAATATAACCCAGTGTCCACACAAACCTATGTCAATGAAAAACAAACGTGGCTTCATATAAACTAATATAACCCAGTGTCCACACAAACCTATGTCAATGAAAAACAAAAGTTGCTTCATATAAACTAATATAACCCAGTGTCCACACAAACCTATGTCAATGAAAAACAAACGTGGCTTCATATAAACTAATAAAACCTAACGTCCACACAAACCTATGCCAATGAAAAACAAAAGTGGCTTCATATAAACTAATATAACCCAGTGTCCACACAAACCTATGTCAATGAAAAACAAAAGTGGCTTCATATAAACTAATATAACCCAGTGTCCACACAAACCTATGTCAATGAAAAACAAAAGTGGCTTCAAATAAACTAATATAACCCAGTGTCTACACAAACCTATGTCAATGAAAAAACAAGGAAGCTTCTTATAAACTAATATAACCCAGTGTCCACACAAACCTATGTCAATGAAAAACAAAAGTGGCTTCATATAAACTAATATAACCCAGTGTCCACACAAACCTATGTCAATGAAAAACAAAAGTAGCTTCATATAAACTAATAAAACCTAACGTCCACACAAACCTATGCCAATGAAAAACAAAAGTGGCTTCATATAAACTAATATAACCCAGTGTCCACACAAACCTATGTCAATGAAAAACAAAAGTGGCTTCATATAAACTAATATAACCCAGTGTCCACACAAACCTATGTCAATGAAAAACAAAAGTGGCTTCAAATAAACTAATATAACCCAGTGTCTACACAAACCTATGTCAATGAAAAACAAAAGTAGCTTCTTATAAACTAATATAACCCAGTGTCCACACAAACCTATGTCAATGAAAAACAAAAGTGGCTTCATATAAACTAATATAACCCAGTGTCCACACAAACCTATGTCAATGAAAAACAAAAGTAGCTTCATATAAACTAATATAACCCAGTGTCCACACAAACCTATGTCAATGAAAAACAAGGGATCATATAAACTAATATAACCCAGTGTCCACACAAACCTATGTCAATGAAAAAAAGGGGATCATATAAACGAATATAACCCAGTGTCCACACAAACCTATGTCAATGAAAAAAAGGGGATTATATAAACTAATATAACCCAGTGTCCACACAAACCTAAGTCAATGAAAAACAAAAGTGGCTCCATACATGTATAAACTAATATAACCCAGTGTCCACACAAACCTATGTCAATGAAAAACAAACGTGGCTTCATATAAACTAATAAAACCTAACGTCCACAAAAACCTATGTCAATGAAAAACAAAAGTGGCTTCATATAAACTAATATAACCCAGTGTCCACACAAACCTATGTCAATGAAAAACAAACGTGGCTTCATATAAACTAATAAAACCTAATGTCCACACAAACCTATGTCAATGAAAAACAAAAGTGGCTTCATATAAACTAATATAACCCAGTGTCCACACAAACCTATGTCAATGAAAAACAAAAGTGGCTTCATATAAACTAATATAACCCAGTGTCCACACAAACCTATGCCAATGAAAAACAAAAGTGGCTTCATATAAACTAATATAACCCAGTGTCCACACAAACCTATGTCAATGAAAAACAAAAGTGACTTCAAATAAACTAATATAACCCAGTGTCCACACAAACCTATGTCAATGAAAAACAAAAGTAGCTTCTTATAAACTAATATAACCCAGTGTCCACACAAACCTATGTCAATGAAAAACAAAAGTGGCTTCATATAAACTAATATAACCCAGTGTCCACACAAACCTATGTCAATGAAAAACAAAAGTAGCTTCATATAAACTAATATAACCCAGTGTCCACACAAACCTATGTCAATGAAAAGCAAGGGATCATATAAACTAATATAACCCAGTGTCCACACAAACCTATGTCAATAAAAAAAGGGGATCATATAAACTAATATAACCCAGTGTCCACACAAACCTATGT
Organism: Lepidochitona cinerea; assembly: GCA_963971465.1. NCBI lineage: Eukaryota > Metazoa > Mollusca > Polyplacophora > Chitonida > Tonicellidae > Lepidochitona > Lepidochitona cinerea. Next base: position 53,397,583 of record OZ020553.1, read on the forward strand.
CAATGAAAAAAAGGGGATCATATATACTAATATAACCCAGTGTCAAATGGCAGAGAACCTTAATTGTGACTCCTCTAATATCGTGTATGTAATCACGTGCAAAAAATGTCGCAAACAGTACGTCGGAGAAACTCAGAATTCTCTACGACAAAGAGCAGCTAACCATTTATCTAGCATAAGACTTAAACATGATGTACCCGTGGCACAACATTTCAATACTCAAGGTCATTCGGTCAAGGACCATTTTGAAATCATGCCTATTGAGAAAATCCCATTTCTCACTTCCGCTGCAGATACGAAGCACAAACGTTTGGAAAGGGAAAGTTTTTGGATTCAAACATTACAAACTATTTATCCTTTGGGTTTGAACTTGGACCCCGGAAGATGTCGTGAAAAAACTATAATACCATTTGTGTTTCAGTATAACAAAGCTAGCATCGCTATGGCCAAGATTATAGTAGAAGAATACAAACTACTTCAAAGTAAACTTGCTCGACCTCTGACCCAAAGGCCAGTCATTGCTTATAAAAAGAACAAGAGTTTGAAAGACATACTGGTCAGGGCTAAACTCCCCTGTCTGCCTTCTACCTAGGTTTTCTGGGAAAGGGTATGGGGGGGGGGGGGGCATACTATATAGTCTGACGATATTCTTACTATAGCTTAAGATGCGTAAGCATTGTCAATGTAATACAAAGTGTTCCAGAAAATTCTACTGACTAAGGCCAAGCTCTTGTCAGTCGTCAACCTAATGAAATATCATAGGTTTACTTTATTACAACAATTTATGATGGGGTATAAAGGTCTAAATGATATACCTCTTTTTAACACAATTAGAAACTTGTCTCTGTGGTTATTTTAGACAAGAAGATTTTCCCTGTGCCCGTGTGTTTTAGTGTCCATAAATATAACCCAGTGTCCACACAAACCTATGTCAATGAAAAACAAAAGTAGCTTCATATAAACTAATATAACCCAGTGTCCACACAAACCTGTCAATGAAAAAAAGGGGATCATATAAACTAATATAACCCAGTGTCCACACAAACCTATGTCAATGAAAAACAAAAGTGGCTTCATATAAACTAATATAACCCAGTGTCCACACAAACCTATGTCGATGAAAAACAAACATGGCTTCATATAAACTAATATAACCCAGTGTCCACACAAACCTAAGTCAATGAAAAACAAAAGTGGCTCCATACATGTATAAACTAATATAACCCAGTGTCCACACAAACCTATGTCAATGAAAAACAAACGTGGCTTCATATAAACTAATAAAACCTAACGTCCACAAAAACCTATGTCAATGAAAAACAAAAGTGGCTTCATATAAACTAATATAACCCAGTGTCCACACAAACCTATGTCAATGAAAAACAAACGTGGCTTCATATAAACTAATATAACCCAGTGTCCACACAAACCTATGTCAATGAAAAACAAAAGTGGCTTCATATAAACTAATATAACCCAGTGTCCACACAAACCTATGTCAATGAAAAACAAAAGTGGCTTCATATAAACTAATATAACCCAGTGTCCACACAAACCTATGTCAATGAAAAACAAACGTGGCTTCATATAAACTAATAAAACCTAACGTCCACAAAAACCTATGTCAATGAAAAACAAAAGTGGCTTCATATAAACTAATATAACCCAGTGTCCACACAAACCTATGTCAATGAAAAACAAACGTGGCTTCATATAAACTAATAAAACCTAACGTCCACACAAACCTATGTCAATGAAAAACAAAAGTGGCTTCATATAAACTAATATAACCCAGTGTCCACACAAACCTATGTCAATGAAAAACAAAAGTGGCTTCATATAAACTAATATAACCCAGTGTCCACACAAACCTATGTCAATGAAAAACAAAAGTGACTTCAAATAAACTAATATAACCCAGTGTCCACACAAACCTATGTCAATGAAAAACAAAAGTAGCTTCTTATAAACTAATATAACCCAGTGTCCACACAAACCTATGTCAATGAAAAACATAAGTGGCTTCATATAAACTAATATAACCCAGTGTCCACACAAACCTATGTCAATGAAAAACAAAAGTAGCTTCATATAAACTAATATAACCCAGTGTCCACACAAACCTATGTCAATGAAAAACAAGGGATCATATAAACTAATATAACCCAGTGTCCACACAAACCTATGTCAATAAAAAAAGGGGATCATATAAACTAATATAACCCAGTGTCCACACAAACCTATGTCAATGAAAAAAAGGGGATCATATAAACTAATATAACCCAGTGTCCACACAAACCTATGTCAATGAAAAACAAAAGTAGCTTCATATAAACTAATATAACCCAGTGTCCACACAAACCTATGTCAATGAAAAGCAAGGGATCATATAAACTAATATAACCCAGTGTCCACACAAACCTATGTCAATGAAAAACAAACGTGGCTTCATATAAACTAATATAACCCAGTGTCCACACAAACCTATGTCAATGAAAAACAAAAGTTGCTTCATATAAACTAATATAACCCAGTGTCCACACAAACCTATGTCAATGAAAAACAAACGTGGCTTCATATAAACTAATAAAACCTAACGTCCACACAAACCTATGCCAATGAAAAACAAAAGTGGCTTCATATAAACTAATATAACCCAGTGTCCACACAAACCTATGTCAATGAAAAACAAAAGTGGCTTCATATAAACTAATATAACCCAGTGTCCACACAAACCTATGTCAATGAAAAACAAAAGTGGCTTCAAATAAACTAATATAACCCAGTGTCTACACAAACCTATGTCAATGAAAAACAAAAGTAGCTTCTTATAAACTAATATAACCCAGTGTCCACACAAACCTATGTCAATGAAAAACAAAAGTGGCTTCATATAAACTAATATAACCCAGTGTCCACACAAACCTATGTCAATGAAAAACAAAAGTAGCTTCTTATAAACTAATATAACCCAGTGTCCACACAAACCTATGTCAATGAAAAACATAAGTGGCTTCATATAAACTAATATAACCCAGTGTCCACACAAACCTATGTCAATGAAAAACAAAAGTAGCTTCATATAAACTAATATAACCCAGTGTCCACACAAACCTATGTCAATGAAAAACAAGGGATCATATAAACTAATATAACCCAGTGTCCACACAAACCTATGTCAATAAAAAAAGGGGATCATATAAACTAATATAACCCAGTGTCCACACAAACCTATGTCAATGAAAAAAAGGGGATCATATAAACTAATATAACCCAGTGTCCACACAAACCTATGTCAATGAAAAACAAAAGTAGCTTCATATAAACTAATATAACCCAGTGTCCACACAAACCTATGTCAATGAAAAGCAAGGGATCATATAAACTAATATAACCCAGTGTCCACACAAACCTATGTCAATGAAAAACAAACGTGGCTTCATATAAACTAATAAAACCTAACGTCCACACAAACCTATGTCAATGAAAAACAAAAGTGGCTTCATATAAACTAATATAACCCAGTGTCCACACAGACCTATGCCAATGAAAAACAAAAGTGGCTTCATATAAACTAATATAACCCAGTGTCCACACAAACCTATGTCAATGAAAAACAAAAGTGACTTCAAATAAACTAATATAACCCAGTGTCCACACAAACCTATGTCAATAAAAAACAAAAGTAGCTTCTTATAAACTAATATAACCCAGTGTCCACACAAACCTATGTCAATGAAAAACAAAAGTGGCTTCATATAAACTAATATAACCCAGTGTCCACACAAACCTATGTCAATAAAAAAAGGGGATCATATAAACTAATATAACCCAGTGTCCACACAAACCTATGTCAATGAAAACTAGAAGTCAACTGAAGTAGAAGTGTCGCCTGGCAGGATAAATATACAAGGTGAAGGTACATCACCTTTCACAAAAAAATTCACTGTTGTACTTTATTTGTGAATATATGTATATCATGCTGTGTAAGATGTTACCTGAATATGAGATGTTAAATAATAATCTGCGTCAGATAAAAATCGAACTTGAGCGGGTATTAAAATATTAAACTTTCCATTTAAATTTGAAAAAAATTAAGCCAGTGGTTTTTAAGATATTGCACGGAAACCAAGTTATTTGTATCAGCCAATCAAAAACAATAATTAAATATGCGCGGATTTTAGCGAAAGTCGAACTTGAGGGGGGTATTAAGGTATTAAACTTCCCATTTAAATTTGAAAAAAATTAAGCCAGTGGTTTTCAAGATATTGCACGGAAACCAAGTTATTTGTATCAGCCAATCAAAAGCCTGTACAATAATTAAATATGCGCGGATTTAAGCGAAAGTCGAACTTGAGCGGGGTATTAAGGTAATAAACTTCCCATTTAAATTTGAAAAAAATTAAGCCAGTGGTTTTCAAGATATTGCACGGAAACCAAGTTATTTGTATGAGCCAATCAAAAGCCTGTACAATAATTAAATATGCGCGGATTTTAGCGAAAGTCGAACTTGAGCGGGGTATTAAGGTATTAAACTTCCCATTTAAATTTGAAAAAAATTAAGCCAGTGGTTTTCAAGATATTGCATGGAAACCAAGTTATTTGTATCAGCCAATCAAAAGCCAATACAATAATTAAATATGCGCGGATTTAAGCGAAAGTCGAACTTGAGCGGGGTATTAAGGTATTTAACTTCCCATTTAAATTTGAAAAAAATTAAGCCAGTGGTTTTCAAGATATTGCACGGAAACCAAGTTATTTGTATGAGCCAATCAAAAGCCTGTACAATAATTAAATATGCGCGGATTTTAGCGAAAGTTGAACTTCAGCGGGGTATTAAGGTATTAAACTTCCCATTTAAATTTGAAAGAAATTAAGCCAGTGGTTTTCAAGATATTGCACGGAAACCAAGTTATTTGTATCAGCCAATCAAAAGCCTGTACAATAATTAAATATGCGCGGATTTTAGCGAAAGTCGAACTTGAGCGGGGTATTAAGGTATTAAACTTCCCATTTAAATTTGAAAAAAATTAAGCCAGTGGTTTTCAAGATATTGCACGGAAACCAAGTTATTTGTATCAGCCAATCAAAAGCCTGTACAATAATTAAATATGCGCGGATTTTAGCGAAAGTCGAACTTGAGCGGGGTATTAAGGTATTAAACTTCCCATTTAAATTTGAAAAAAATTAAGCCAGTGGTTTTCAAGATATTGCACGGAAACCAATCCGGACGCCGACGCCAGACTACGCCGTCAAAGTGATCCCTAAGTGCCCCCTTTCAGGCGACACAAAAAGGGGATCATATAAACTAATATAACCCAGTGTCCACACAAACCTATGTCAATGAAAAACAAAAGTAGCTTCATATAAACTAATATAACCCAGTGTCCACACAAACCTATGTCAATGAAAAGCAAGGGATCATATAAACTAATATAACCCAGTGTCCACACAAACCTATGCCAATGAAAAACAAACGTGGCTTCATATAAACTATAACCCAGTGTCCACACAAACCTAAGTCAATGAAAAACAAAAGTGGCTCCATACATGTATAAACTAATATAACCCAGTGTCCACACAAACCTATGTCAATGAAAAACAAACGTGGCTTCATATAAACTAATAAAACCTAACGTCCACAAAAACCTATGTCAATGAAAAACAAAAGTGGCTTCATATAAACTAATATAACCCAGTGTCCACACAAATCTATGTCAATGAAAAACAAACGTGGCTTCATATAAACTAATAAAACCTAACATCCACAAAAACTTATTTCAATGAAAAACAAAAGTGGCTTCATATAAACTAATATAACCCAGTGTCCACACAAACCTATGTCAATGAAAAACAAGGGATCATATAAACTAATATAACCCAGTGTCCACACAAACCTATGTCAATGACAAAAAGGGGATCATATAAACTAATATAACCCAGTGTCCACACAAACCTATGTCAATGAAAAACAAACGTGGCTTCATATAAACTAATATAACCCAGTGTCCACACAAACCTATGTCAATGAAAAACAAAAGTTGCTTCATATAAACTAATATAACCCAGTGTCCACACAAACCTATGTCAATGAAAAACAAACGTGGCTTCATATAAACTAATAAAACCTAACGTCCACACAAACCTATGCCAATGTAAAACAAAAGTGGCTTCATATAAACTAATATAACCCAGTGTCCACACAAACCTATGTCAATGAAAAACAAAAGTGGCTTCATATAAACTAATATAACCCAGTGTCCACACAAACCTATGTCAATGAAAAACAAAAGTGGCTTCAAATAAACTAATATAACCCAGTGTCTACACAAACCTATGTCAATGAAAAAACAAGGAAGCTTCTTATAAACTAATATAACCCAGTGTCCACACAAACCTATGTCAATGAAAAACAAAAGTGGCTTCATATAAACTAATATAACCCAGTGTCCACACAAACCTATGTCAATGAAAAACAAAAGTAGCTTCATATAAACTAATAAAACCTAACGTCCACACAAACCTATGCCAATGAAAAACAAAAGTGGCTTCATATAAACTAATATAACCCAGTGTCCACACAAACCTATGTCAATGAAAAACAAAAGTGGCTTCATATAAACTAATATAACCCAGTGTCCACACAAACCTATGTCAATGAAAAACAAAAGTGGCTTCAAATAAACTAATATAACCCAGTGTCTACACAAACCTATGTCAATGAAAAACAAAAGTAGCTTCTTATAAACTAATATAACCCAGTGTCCACACAAACCTATGTCAATGAAAAACAAAAGTGGCTTCATATAAACTAATATAACCCAGTGTCCACACAAACCTATGTCAATGAAAAACAAAAGTAGCTTCATATAAACTAATATAACCCAGTGTCCACACAAACCTATGTCAATGAAAAACAAGGGATCATATAAACTAATATAACCCAGTGTCCACACAAACCTATGTCAATGAAAAAAAGGGGATCATATAAACGAATATAACCCAGTGTCCACACAAACCTATGTCAATGAAAAAAAGGGGATTATATAAACTAATATAACCCAGTGTCCACACAAACCTAAGTCAATGAAAAACAAAAGTGGCTCCATACATGTATAAACTAATATAACCCAGTGTCCACACAAACCTATGTCAATGAAAAACAAACGTGGCTTCATATAAACTAATAAAACCTAACGTCCACAAAAACCTATGTCAATGAAAAACAAAAGTGGCTTCATATAAACTAATATAACCCAGTGTCCACACAAACCTATGTCAATGAAAAACAAACGTGGCTTCATATAAACTAATAAAACCTAATGTCCACACAAACCTATGTCAATGAAAAACAAAAGTGGCTTCATATAAACTAATATAACCCAGTGTCCACACAAACCTATGTCAATGAAAAACAAAAGTGGCTTCATATAAACTAATATAACCCAGTGTCCACACAAACCTATGCCAATGAAAAACAAAAGTGGCTTCATATAAACTAATATAACCCAGTGTCCACACAAACCTATGTCAATGAAAAACAAAAGTGACTTCAAATAAACTAATATAACCCAGTGTCCACACAAACCTATGTCAATGAAAAACAAAAGTAGCTTCTTATAAACTAATATAACCCAGTGTCCACACAAACCTATGTCAATGAAAAACAAAAGTGGCTTCATATAAACTAATATAACCCAGTGTCCACACAAACCTATGTCAATGAAAAACAAAAGTAGCTTCATATAAACTAATATAACCCAGTGTCCACACAAACCTATGTCAATGAAAAGCAAGGGATCATATAAACTAATATAACCCAGTGTCCACACAAACCTATGTCAATAAAAAAAGGGGATCATATAAACTAATATAACCCAGTGTCCACACAAACCTATGTCAATGAAAAAAAGGGGATCATATACACTAATATAACCCAGTGTCAAATGGCAGAGAACCTTAATTGTGACTCCTCTAATATCGTGTATGTAATCACGTGCAAAAAATGTCGCAAACAGTACGTCGGAGAAACTCAGAATTCTCTACGACAAAGAGCAGCTAACCATTTATCTAGCATAAGACTTAAACATGATGTACCCGTGGCACAACATTTCAATACTCAAGGTCATTCGGTCAAGGACCATTTTGAAATCATGCCTATTGAGAAAATCCCATTTCTCACTTCCGCTGCAGATACGAAGCACAAACGTTTGGAAAGGGAAAGTTTTTGGATTCAAACATTACAAACTATTTATCCTTTGGGTTTGAACTTGGACCCCGGAAGATGTCGTGAAAAAACTATAATACCATTTGTGTTTCAGTATAACAAAGCTAGCATCGCTATGGCCAAGATTATAGTAGAAGAATACAAACTACTTCAAAGTAAACTTGCTCGACCTCTGACCCAAAGGCCAGTCATTGCTTATAAAAAGAACAAGAGTTTGAAAGACATACTGGTCAGGGCTAAACTCCCCTGTCTGCCTTCTACCTAGGTTTTCTGGGAAAGGGTATGGGGGGGGGGGCATACTATATAGTCTGACGATATTCTTACTATAGCTTAAGATGCGTAAGCATTGTCAATGTAATACAAAGTGTTCCAGACAATTCTACTGACTAAGGCCAAGCTCTTGTCAGTCGTCAACCTAATGAAATATCATAGGTTTACTTTATTACAACAATTTATGATGGGGTATAAAGGTCTAAATGATATACCTCTTTTTAACACAATTAGAAACTTGTCTCTGTGGTTATTTTAGACAAGAAGATTTTCCCTGTGCCCGTGTGTTTTAGTGTCCATAAATATAACCCAGTGTCCACACAAACCTATGTCAATGAAAAACAAAAGTAGCTTCATATAAACTAATATAACCCAGTGTCCACACAAACCTGTCAATGAAAAAAAGGGGATCATATAAACTAATATAACCCAGTGTCCACACAAACCTATGTCAATGAAAAACAAAAGTGGCTTCATATAAACTAATATAACCCAGTGTCCACACAAACCTATGTCGATGAAAAACAAACATGGCTTCATATAAACTAATATAACCCAGTGTCCACACAAACCTAAGTCAATGAAAAACAAAAGTGGCTCCATACATGTATAAACTAATATAACCCAGTGTCCACACAAACCTATGTCAATGAAAAACAAACGTGGCTTCATATAAACTAATAAAACCTAACGTCCACAAAAACCTATGTCAATGAAAAACAAAAGTGGCTTCATATAAACTAATATAACCCAGTGTCCACACAAACCTATGTCAATGAAAAACAAACGTGGCTTCATATAAACTAATATAACCCAGTGTCCACACAAACCTATGTCAATGAAAAACAAAAGTGGCTTCATATAAACTAATATAACCCAGTGTCCACACAAACCTATGTCAATGAAAAACAAAAGTGGCTTCATATAAACTAATATAACCCAGTGTCCACACAAACCTATGTCAATGAAAAACAAACGTGGCTTCATATAAACTAATAAAACCTAACGTCCACAAAAACCTATGTCAATGAAAAACAAAAGTGGCTTCATATAAACTAATATAACCCAGTGTCCACACAAACCTATGTCAATGAAAAACAAACGTGGCTTCATATAAACTAATAAAACCTAACGTCCACACAAACCTATGTCAATGAAAAACAAAAGTGGCTTCATATAAACTAATATAACCCAGTGTCCACACAAACCTATGTCAATGAAAAACAAAAGTGGCTTCATATAAACTAATATAACCCAGTGTCCACACAAACCTATGTCAATGAAAAACAAACGTGGCTTCATATAAACTAATAAAACCTAATGTCCACACAAACCTATGTCAATGAAAAACAAAAGTGGCTTCATATAAACTAATATAACCCAGTGTCCACACAAACCTATGTCAATGAAAAACAAAAGTGGCTTCATATAAACTAATATAACCCAGTGTCCACACAAACCTATGCCAATGAAAAACAAAAGTGGCTTCATATAAACTAATATAACCCAGTGTCCACACAAACCTATGTCAATGAAAAACAAAAGTGGCTTCAAACCTATGTCAATTAAAAACAGAAGTAGCTTCTTATAAACTAATATAACCCATTGTCCACACAAACCTATGTCAATGAAAAACAAAAGTGGCTTCATATAAACTAATATAACCCAGTGTCCACACAAACCTATGTCAATGAAAAACAAAAGTAGCTTCATATAAACTAATATAACCCAGTGTCCACACAAACCTATGTCAATGAAAAAAAGGGGATCATATAAACTAATATAACCCAGTGTCCACACAAACCTATGTCAATGAAAAAAAGGGGATCATATAAACTAATATAACCCAGTGTCCACACAAACCTAAGTCAATGAAAAACAAAAGTGGCTCCATACATGTATAAACTGATATAACCCAGTGTCCACACAAACCTAAGTCAATGAAAAACAAAAGTGGCTCCATACATGTATAAACTAATATAACCCAGTGTCCACACAAACCTATGTCAATGAAAAACAACCGTGGCTTCATATAAACTAATATAACCCAGTGTCCACACAAACCTATGTCAATGAAAAACAAACGTGGCTTCATATAAACTAATAAAACCTAACGTCCACAAAAACCTATGTCAATGAAAAACAAAAGTGGCTTCATATAAACTAATATAACCCAGTGTCCACAAACAACCTATGTCAATGAAAAACAAACGTGGCTTCATATAAACTAATAAAACCTAACGTCCACAAAAACCTATGTCAATGAAAAACAAAAGTGGCTTCATATAAACTAATATAACCCAGTGTCCACACAAACCTATGTCAATGAAAAACAAACGTGGCTTCATATAAACTAATAAAACCTAACGTCCACACAAACCTATGTCAATGAAAAACAAAAGTGGCTTCATATAAACTAATATAACCCAGTGTCCACACAAACCTATGTCAATGAAAAACAAAAGTGGCTTCATATAAACTAATATAACCCAGTGTCCACACAAACCTATGTCAATGAAAAACAAAAGTGGCTTCATATAAACTAATATAACCCAGTGTCCACACAAACCTATGTCAATGAAAAACAAAAGTGGCTTCATATAAACTAATATAACCCAGTGTCCACACAAACCTATGCCAATGAAAAACAAAAGTGGCTTCATATAAACTAATATAACCCAGTGTCCACACAAACCTATGTCAAAGAAAAACAAAAGTGACTTCAAATAAACTAATATAACCCAGTGTCCACACAAACCTATGTCAATGAAAAACAAAAGTAGCTTCTTATAAACTAATATAACCCAGTGTCCACACAAACCTATGTCAATGAAAAACAAAAGTGGCTTCATATAAACTAATATAACCCAGTGTCCACACAAACCTATGTCAATGAAAAACAAAAGTAGCTTCATATAAACTAATATAACCCAGTGTCCACACAAACCTATGTCAATGAAAAACAAGGGATCATATAAACTAATATAACCCAGTGTCCACACAAACCTATGTCAATAAAAAAAGGGTATCATATAAACTAATATAACCCAGTGTCCACACAAACCTATGTCAATGAAAAAAAGGGGATCATATACACTAATATAACCCAGTGTCCACACAAACCTATGTCAATGAAAAACAAAAGTAGCTTCATATAAACTAATATAACCCAGTGTCCACACAAACCTATGTCAATGAAAAAAAGGGGATCATATAAACTAATATAACCCAGTGTCCACACAAACCTATGTCAATGAAAAACAAAAGTGGCTTCATATAAACTAATATAACCCAGTGTCCACACAAACCTATGTCAATGAAAAACAAACATGGCTTCATATAAACTAATATAACCCAGTGTCCACACAAACCTAAGTCAATGAAAAACAAAAGTGGCTCCATACATGTATAAACTAATATAACCCAGTGTCCACACAAACCTATGTCAATAAAAAACAAACGTGGCTTCATATAAACTAATAAAACCTAACGTCCACAAAAACCTATGTCAATGAAAAACAAAAGTGGCTTCATATAAACTAATATAACCCAGTGTCCACACAAACCTATGTCAATGAAAAACAAACGTGGCTTCATATAAACTAATATAACCCAGTGTCCACACAAACCTATGTCAATGAAAAACAAAAGTGGCTTCATATAAACTAATATAACCCAGTGTCCACACAAACCTATGTCAATGAAAAACAAAAGTGGCTTCATATAAACTAATATAACCCAGTGTCCACACAAACCTATGTCAATGAAAAACAAACGTGGCTTCATATAAACTAATAAAACCTAACGTCCACAAAAACCTATGTCAATGAAAAACAAAAGTGGCTTCATATAAACTAATATAACCCAGTGTCCACACAAACCTATGTCAATGAAAAACAAACGTGGCTTCATATAAACTAATAAAACCTAACGTCCACACAAACCTATGTCAATGAAAAACAAAAGTGGCTTCATATAAACTAATATAACCCAGTGTCCACACAAACCTATGTCAATGAAAAACAAAAGTGGCTTCATATAAACTAATATAACCCAGTGTCCACACAAACCTATGTCAATGAAAAACAAACGTGGCTTCATATAAACTAATAAAACCTAATGTCCACACAAACCTATGTCAATGAAAAACAAAAGTGGCTTCATATAAACTAATATAACCCAGTGTCCACACAAACCTATGTCAATGAAAAACAAAAGTGGCTTCATATAAACTAATATAACCCAGTGTCCACACAAACCTATGCCAATGAAAAACAAAAGTGGCTTCATATAAACTAATATAACCCAGTGTCCACACAAACCTATGTCAATGAAAAACAAAAGTGGCTTCAAATAAACTAATATAACCCAGTGTCTACACAAACCTATGTCAATTAAAAACAGAAGTAGCTTCTTATAAACTAATATAACCCATTGTCCACACAAACCTATGTCAATGAAAAACAAAAGTGGCTTCATATAAACTAATATAACCCAGTGTCCACACAAACCTATGTCAATGAAAAACAAAAGTAGCTTCATATAAACTAATATAACCCAGTGTCCACACAAACCTATGTCAATGAAAAAAAGGGGATCATATACACTAATATAACCCAGTGTCCACACAAACCTATGTCAATGAAAAAAAGGGGATCATATAAACTAATATAACCCAGTGTCCACACAAACCTAAGTCAATGAAAAACAAAAGTGGCTCCATACATGTATAAACTGATATAACCCAGTGTCCACACAAACCTAAGTCAATGAAAAACAAAAGTGGCTCCATACATGTATAAACTAATATAACCCAGTGTCCACACAAACCTATGTCAATGAAAAACAACCGTGGCTTCATATAAACTAATATAACCCAGTGTCCACACAAACCTATGTCAATGAAAAACAAACGTGGCTTCATATAAACTAATAAAACCTAACGTCCACAAAAACCTATGTCAATGAAAAACAAAAGTGGCTTCATATAAACTAATATAACCCAGTGTCCACAAAAAACCTATGTCAATGAAAAACAAATGTGGCTTCATATAAACTAATAAAACCTAACGTCCACAAAAACCTATGTCAATGAAAAACAAAAGTGGCTTCATATAAACTAATATAACCCAGTGTCCACACAAACCTATGTCAATGAAAAACAAACGTGGCTTCATATAAACTAATAAAACCTAACGTCCACACAAACCTATGTCAATGAAAAACAAAAGTGGCTTCATATAAACTAATATAACCCAGTGTCCACACAAACCTATGTCAATGAAAAACAAAAGTGGCTTCATATAAACTAATATAACCCAGTGTCCACACAAACCTATGTCAATGAAAAACAAAAGTTGCTTCATATAAACTAATAAAACCTAACGTCCACACAAACCTATGTCAATGAAAAACAAAAGTGGCTTCATATAAACTAATATAACCCAGTGTCCACACAAACCTATGTCAATGAAAAACAAAAGTGGCTTCATATAAATTAATATAACCCAGTGTCCACACAAACGTATGTCAATGAAAACAAAAGTAGCTTCTTATAAACTAATATAACCCAGTGTCCACACAAACCTATGTCAATGAAAAACAAAAGTGGCTTCATATAAACTAATATAACCCAGTGTCCACACAAACCTATGTCAATGGAAAACAAGGGATCATATAAACTAATATAACCCAGTGTCCACACAAACCTATGTCAATGAAAAAAAGGGGATCATATAAACTAATATAACCCAGTGTCCACACAAACCTAAGTCAATGAAAAACAAAAGTGGCTCCATACATGTATAAACTGATATAACCCAGTGTCCACACAAACCTAAGTCAATGAAAAACAAAAGTGGCTCCATACATGTATAAACTAATATAACCCAGTGTCCACACAAACCTATGTCAATGAAAAACAACCGTGGCTTCATATAAACTAATAAAACCTAACGTCCACACAAACCTATGTCAATGAAAAACAAAAGTGGCTTCATATAAACTAATATAACCCAGTGTCCACACAAACCTATGTCAATGAAAAACAAACATGGCTTCATATAAACTAATATAACCCAGTGTCCACACAAACCTAAGTCAATGAAAAACAAAAGTGGCTCCATACATGTATAAACTAATATAACCCAGTGTCCACACAAACCTATGTCAATAAAAAACAAACGTGGCTTCATATAAACTAATATAACCCAGTGTCCACACAAACCTATGTCAATGAAAAACAAACGTGGCTTCATATAAACTAATATAACCCAGTGTCCACACAAACCTATGTCAATGAAAAACAAAAGTGGCTTCATATAAACTAATATAACCCAGTGTCCACACAAACCTATGTCAATGAAAAACAAAAGTGGCTTCATATAAACTAATATAACCCAGTGTCCACACAAACCTATGTCAATGACAAAAAGGGGATCATATAAACTAATATAACCCAGTGTCCACACAAACCTATGTCAATGAAAAACAAAAGTGGCTTCATATAAACTAATATAACCCAGTGTCCACACAAACCTATGTCAATGAAAAACAAACGTGGCTTCATATAAACTAATATAACCCAGTGTCCACACAAACCTATGTCAATGAAAAACAAAAGTGGCTTCATATAAACTAATATAACCCAGTGTCCACACAAACCTATGTCAATGAAAAACAAAAGTGGCTTCATATAAACTAATATAACCCAGTGTCCACACAAACCTATGTCAATGAAAAACAAACGTGGCTTCATATAAACTAATAAAACCTAACGTCCACAAAAACCTATGTCAATGAAAAACAAAAGTGGCTTCATATAAACTAATATAACCCAGTGTCCACACAAACCTATGTCAATGAAAAACAAACGTGGCTTCATATAAACTAATAAAACCTAACGTCCACACAAACCTATGTCAATGAAAAACAAAAGTGGCTTCATATAAACTAATATAACCCAGTGTCCACACAAACCTATGTCAATGAAAAACAAAAGTGGCTTCATATAAACTAATATAACCCAGTGTCCACACAAACCTATGTCAATGAAAAACAAACGTGGCTTCATATAAACTAATAAAACCTAATGTCCACACAAACCTATGTCAATGAAAAACAAAAGTGGCTTCATATAAACTAATATAACCCAGTGTCCACACAAACCTATGTCAATGAAAAACAAAAGTGGCTTCATATAAACTAATATAACCCAGTGTCCACACAAACCTATGCCAATGAAAAACAAAAGTGGCTTCATATAAACTAATATAACCCAGTGTCCACACAAACCTATGTCAATGAAAAACAAAAGTGGCTTCAAATAAACTAATATAACCCAGTGTCTACACAAACCTATGTCAATTAAAAACAGAAGTAGCTTCTTATAAACTAATATAACCCATTGTCCACACAAACCTATGTCAATGAAAAACAAAAGTGGCTTCATATAAACTAATATAACCCAGTGTCCACACAAACCTATGTCAATGAAAAACAAAAGTAGCTTCATATAAACTAATATAACCCAGTGTCCACACAAACCTATGTCAATGAAAAAAAGGGGATCATATAAACTAATATAACCCAGTGTCCACACAAACCTATGTCAATGAAAAAAAGGGGATCATATAAACTAATATAACCCAGTGTCCACACAAACCTAAGTCAATGAAAAACAAAAGTGGCTCCATACATGTATAAACTGATATAACCCAGTGTCCACACAAACCTAAGTCAATGAAAATCAAAAGTGGCTCCATACATGTATAAACTAATATAACCCAGTGTCCACACAAACCTATGTCAATGAAAAACAACCGTGGCTTCATATAAACTAATATAACCCAGTGTCCACACAAACCTATGTCAATGAAAAACAAACGTGGCTTCATATAAACTAATAAAACCTAACGTCCACAAAAACCTATGTCAATGAAAAACAAAAGTGGCTTCATATAAACTAATATAACCCAGTGTCCACAAAAAACCTATGTCAATGAAAAACAAATGTGGCTTCATATAAACTAATAAAACCTAACGTCCACAAAAACCTATGTCAATGAAAAACAAAAGTGGCTTCATATAAACTAATATAACCCAGTGTCCACACAAACCTATGTCAATGAAAAACAAACGTGGCTTCATATAAACTAATAAAACCTAACGTCCACACAAACCTATGTCAATGAAAAACAAAAGTGGCTTCATATAAACTAATATAACCCAGTGTCCACACAAACCTATGTCAATGAAAAACAAAAGTGGCTTCATATAAACTAATATAACCCAGTGTCCACACAAACCTATGTCAATGAAAAACAAAAGTTGCTTCATATAAACTAATAAAACCTAACGTCCACACAAACCTATGTCAATGAAAAACAAAAGTGGCTTCATATAAACTAATATAACCCAGTGTCCACACAAACCTATGTCAATGAAAAACAAAAGTGGCTTCATATAAATTAATATAACCCAGTGTCCACACAAACGTATGTCAATGAAAACAAAAGTAGCTTCTTATAAACTAATATAACCCAGTGTCCACACAAACCTATGTCAATGAAAAACAAAAGTGGCTTCATATAAACTAATATAACCCAGTGTCCACACAAACCTATGTCAATGGAAAACAAGGGATCATATAAACTAATATAACCCAGTGTCCACACAAACCTATGTCAATGAAAAAAAGGGGATCATATAAACTAATATAACCCAGTGTCCACACAAACCTATGTCAATGAAAAAAAGGGGATCATATAAACTAATATAACCCAGTGTCCACACAAACCTATGTCAATGAAAAACAAAAGTAGCTTCATATAAACTAATATAACCCAGTGTCCACACAAACCTATGTCAATGAAAAGCAAGGGATCATATAAACTAATATAACCCAGCGTCCACACAAACCTATGTCAATGAAAAACAAAAGTGGCTTCATATAAACTAATATAACCCAGTGTCCACACAAACCTATGTCAATGAAAAACAAAAGTGGCTTCAAATAAACTAATATAACCCAGTGTCCACACAAACCTATGTCAATGAAAAACAAGGGATCATATAAACTAATATAACCCAGTGTCCACACAAACCTATGTCAATGAAAAACAAAAGTGGCTTCATATAAACTAATATAACCCAGTGTCCACACAAACCTATGTCAATGAAAAACAAAAGTAGCCTCATATAAATTAATATAACCCAGTGTCCACACAAACCTATGTCAATGAAAAACAAAAGTAGCCTCATATAAACTAATATAACCCAGTGTCCACACAAACCTATGTCAATGAAAAACTAGACATAACTGAGATACCCCCCGCTCTGCAAGAAAAGTCGGCCTATCTGAGAATTGTAGCATCAAAACAATAATATAATGGTCAGTGATAAGTGATGAGAAAACCAACAATAAAAATTGAAAATGCAAAAATACAGAATATGATGATAATTCTGCTGGCAAGTAAGCAAGGAGAACAAGCTATGAGATGCAGATATGACTTTACATGAGCAGATGATGACAGCAGCAGACTGCATCAAAATTGCAGGAACTGGCACCAACCAAGGCCAACATCTATCAACAACATGAAAAAATTAATAACATTCAGGAAAGTGTAAGGGGGTATTAGTGTTAAGACAGTGAGTTGGATGGGTGGAACAGCACCAAGAGGAGGAGACACATGAATTGGGCATGATTTAATGCTACGTCTGTGACAAATGATGGAGTAAGACAAAATATCATGCAAAATACTCCTTGCTGGTCATGTTTAGTTAGCATCGACAGCAAGAATGTAGACTATGAGGCTGCTTGCTGATCATGTTACCAGCACTCACTACGAGGAAGTAGGCTATCAAGAGTGCCACAAGCACAATAATGAAACATGCAGGCTTATATGACAAGCACAGAACTACCGTACAACTGTACAATGGGACAAAATTGTGTCTACAAACAAATGTATGAACAGACAAATGGCAGAACTTAGAAATGTCAAAAGGAGTCCAAAATGTCATAAATATGTAAAAATATCTCCTTGCAAGTAGGACATGGACAACTTCATATCATTGGTAACATTTCATTCAAAGTTTCATTCAAAAAGAACCAACATCTGGGAGGAGTATTTTGGACAAAATTGCGTCTACGGACGGACGGACGGAGGGCACAACGATCAGACAGATGTATGTGTGTACATACAAACTTTATGCCAGCAGAAGGGGGGGGGGGAGGTAGGGAGGAGGGAGGGAGGGGCGATAACATGATAACCCTGTCTTCATATGGAATGAGACCCCAAAAATGGCAAAGTCCTATAAGTCAAAAACGTCATAAAAATGTGAAAAAAGGAAATATCATCCTGTAAGTTGGGCATGCACATCTACATACCATTGGTAACATATTTGTGAAATTTCATTGAAATCAAAGCAAAATCTTAGGAGGAGTAGTCCGGACAAAATTGTGTCTACAGACAGACGGACGGACGGACAAGCCGATTCCAGTATATCCCCCCCCCCCCCCTAACTTCGTTGCGGGGGGTATAACAAGGGATCATATAAATGAATATAACCCAGTGTCCACACAAACCTATGTCAATGAAAAACAAAAGTAGCTTCATATAAACTAATATAACCCAGTGTGCACACAAACCTATGTCAATGAAAAACAAAAGTGACTTTATATAAACTAATATAACCCAGTGTCCACACAGACCTATATCAATGAAAAACAAAGTGACTTTATATAAACTAACACAACCCAGTGTTGACACAATCCTATGTCGAAAAACCAAGCCTGTTTTATAACAAGAGTTTAAGAAATACGCCCGCAAGGGTAAATTCATTGTAGCACACTATCTCAATATTAAATATTAAAGACATGCTTTAAACAGAATTTCGGCTGGTAGAATCTTTCAGTCACCTAAATAAGACTGGGGCTTGGTGAATTTTAGTATTTGACAGATCACATACCTATAAGCTGCTACCTATATCTGAAAGCTGTACCAAAGCTACTTGCAAAAGTGTCAACACTACATATAGGCATACAACAGCAATTTCATTTAATTACAGATTAGACAATAGAAAGAAGGTCGCAACTCATTTGGTCACCTTGGTTATCAAATAAGTTGTTTGAATATAACTAAGCTATTCTGTGAAACCACAGACAGAATAAAAGCCATTTCCTCAATTACTGAATGCCTAAAGGCTGGGTGACTGTTTTTTGTCAACACATATAGCGAGACTCCAATTTACTTTTAGTACTGGACACACCGTCTACTGATAAGATAGTTATAACTGAAAATAAATTGATAATCCATGCAATAAGTAATGAGTTACTTAATGCCAAAAGGCTGGTGACTGTTCTGGTCGCCACAAATATAGAGATCCCAATTCAATTTTGGTACAGGACACATCGTCTAATCATAAGCTTCATATATTAGAAGAAAAAAAATTATAATCCATGAAATAATTACGGAGTAACTCAATGCCAAAAGGCTGGTGACTGTTTTGGTCGCCGCAAATATCAACACTCCAACTTAATTTTGGTACAGAACACACCATCTACTCATAGACCAGTTATAGCTAAAAAAAAATTTAAATCCATCGAATAGTTCCAGAGAAACTCAATGCCAAAAGGCTGGTGACTATTTTGGTCGCCGCAAATATCAAGACTTCAACTTAATTTTGGTACAGAGCACACCATCTACTCATAAGCCAGTTATAACTAAAAAAATTTCAAAATCCATGCAATAGTTCTGGGTTTACTGAATGTCAAAAGGCTGGTGACCGTTTTGGTCGCCGCAAATATCAAGACCCCAATTTAATTTTGGTACAGAACACACCATCTGTTCATAAGCTAGTTATATCTAAAAAAAAAAATTAAATCCATCGAATAGTTCCAGAGAAACTCAATGCCAAAAGGCTGGTGACTGTTTTGGTCGCCAAAAATATTGAGACTCCAATTTAATTTTGGTACGCGACACACCGTCTACCCATAAGCTACATATATCAGAAGAAAAAAAATAAATTCAGGCAATAGGTTTTAAGTTATGGAGCGGACACGAATCCGGGACGGACAGACGTACAGACGGACAACGGTATACCAATATACACCCGCTTTAAGAGCGGGCGTATAAAAATCACACTAACCACTAAAACCACCAGAATACTGTTTTGAAAATTTGATTTGTTTTGTACCCACACTGTCAACAAACTCCGAGCCTGGGCATACGCTCTAATGATTTGAACTGCGTGAGCTATCTAACTGTACATAATTCTTTTACCGAATTTTCTGGAGAAACACAGACAAATGATGTGGCTTGAGGGACACAAAAGGCCTGCCTATAAATTGTAGACTGTAAACTACAGACGAAATATTCAATCTAGGTTTTTTGACTCCCATTTAGACATTCTTAACATAACTGGACATGCATATTTTGCCCAATCTTTAATTTTAGTGGTTTTACTTGTAATAGACTTGTCTAAATTAGCTTTCTTAGCAAGTGTCATAAGGGCTTCGATGGCGAGTGTACCTAGATTTCAAGAGAAAAAATCAACAAAATGTCTTACCTTTTTCTTTCATCCAATCCTTTCTCACTGAATGCATTAGTACTTGATACGTAAAGTGTTGACTATAAAAAAACAAACCCAAAACGTATTGACTCTAACCATGAATATCAAATAAAGCTTCACTTGTGACATCGTTATTACTCATCTTGAAGATAAAATAAACTACATATGCCTGAAACATTTTCGACACAGGTCTCTGTAACAGCATCAACTAAAGATCATTTGAAAGCTCATATAAAACTTATCAAGTCAGTAAACATGAAATATAAAGTATGCTCACCTTCAAGATGGGAAATATTCTTGAATCTGTTGAATGATTAGAATCTTCAATTATATCATCTGGATTGAAGTTTACAGACTGTAACGGAATTATACATAGGAGTCTAAAAAGGTGATAGGACTGTTTGAATTATTCACAACCGTGATAATGGAAAATCAAAACATGTGGGGCTGAACTCATAAACAAGAGCAAAAGTACATCTTTGGGCCACTTGGTTTGAAGATACTCTAAAATCTAATGGAGTGACAACAATTCTATTTTTTCTGATACCAAGTGGAAAATATTTGTTTTTAATAAATATATGCTCCAAGAAAAACAATGATTAGTTACCCAACAACATTCCCGAGCATACCCAGATAGGGTAAGGTCTGACAAAATGGACTGAAACATTTAAATGAATTCATTACTACTTGACCGCATGTATACGCAACTCAGCCAAAGCGGAAAGCTCCTACATGGATTATGTGATTATGCTACGTCAGACCAACAATTTAACTCAAACTACAGCCCCTGAAAAAAGCTAGAGTTTTAGTAAACTCAACATACACCCTCCGCTATGACTGATTTCAGTCATTGAAATCCTATGTTCATATGAAAGATTTTCATTTCTCTATTCGATGAGTATACATGTATATGGATGCCGTATTATGTAACTAGGGATATCCTAAATTGCTCCCGACACACCATCTACCCCTTAGGTATATATACTTTAAAACAAGAGATTAGTGAACTGATCTCGACGATCACGATTGGACAATTTTTTTTTAACTGAGTGGGATTTGAACCAGCAACCCAATGGTGGAAGGTTGTTTGGATTGAGTGCCCAACGCTTTACCTACTGAGCCACTGAGGCCCCCAGAAGAGATTGAAAGTATAGACTTAAAGATAATACATGTATTACATAATCCAGCGTAGATGCCATATTCTGCTTCCGAAGACTTCATAAATGGTTGTGAAAGAATTGTAAAGATCCGATCAAAACTCTTTAAGTTATGGAGCGGAAGGGAGTCCAGGCAGACAGCGCTGGTGATACCATAATATGATTTGACTTTTTTTAAAGTCCGACGTATAACAATGAATGGAAATTGGTAAGAAAAAGCCAATTTTTTTACCTGATCCAACACCACAGGAATTTGTTTCATGGATGCCTCCTCTATCACTAAATCTGTAATCAGAAAATGAAATCCATTCAAATCATACCCCAAATACATAGAAGTTGGGTTTTTTCATAGGCGTCGAGTCCAATATCGACTTTCAACCCAACGTTGACGAGTACAATCAATATCCATATTGGATGCGAAGTCATATAATAATCTTTTTATTATACATGTGCAATCAAACACCAACAACAATTATTTCAAGTTTGACTTTAAACAAGCACAATAATTTATTTCAATATTCAACGTATTCATAATTATGTTATGATATGAGGGTTCTGACAATGATGTCAGATATTTTGAGAATATAAATCCTAAAGTGAGGCACCTATCACCTGCACTGAATGTCTGATTTCATATCCACTCGGCCAACCTTTCAACGTTGATCAAATAATCTTTTATAACCATCCAAGGTATATTCTGGCCCCTTTAAATCTGCTCTTTATGTTCACACACAAGACAAAGAAAACATTTATTTAAAAATCATTAAAAAACTCCACTTACACATGACATTGTCAGCATTAGGGAAAGTTTTCTTCACCTCACTATACACAGAGTTAACGAGTGGATTAAAGAATAAACAGTGATATATAAAAGACCTTACCTTTATCAATCTTTTCTCTTAGACTTTGATCCAACATTTTCACATCACCAGAGACTTGCTGAAACAGACAAACAATTATTAACAAATATAATGCCTGAACAAACATACAAACAATACGGTTGAAATAACATTGTCTTTAAAACTTTTCCACAAATGAGCATTAAAAAAAAGGGTCAAGCTAATTTGTAAATCTAGCAGTCAGTCAGTCAGCAGTAACTGAGGTATAACACATTGTTCAACTTACCATAGGTATTTTGTCAGATTCGTCAGAGTCCAGTACATAGTCCATGTCTTGCACCAATGCTAGTGGATTAGGATCAGGGAGCAATGAAGAGACACCTGCAGAAACCTGATGGACAGAACACAATAAATCAATAAGAGGCTTTGGTTCCTGGTATTGGTTCATGAAGTATTTTATAAAAAGAAAGATATTCCATTAGGTACATGTCAACACCACTGTCAGAAATTGACCTGCAGAGCTTCTGTTTCACTAGCTCACAGGTCAACCCACCGTTTTCAGGAATTTGTGTGCAAGGGTCAAAAGCTGTCGTATGAACTAATTTTAAAAACAGGACTGTTTTAATTTTTTGTGTTATGGCCAGAATTAAGGTTAACTGAAGTTTACCGGTATGCTACAAATTTCTGGAGTAATGTTATTTATAGAATACATAACAAACCTATTCATCAGTAGTCTAAAAACCAGAAGAATTCTATAACTGTTACTGGAGGCTATGAATTTTTAGGAATTTAATAACACTGACATACTTACTGGTTTGTGGGGAACACTGGAAGTATGGTTATCACCAGATTGGGGTACATTTTCTTCAGCTTGAATAGTATCATTGTTCTCTGAAATAGTGACAAGGGTTAGATATATATTTTAGGATGATTGATTTGCTTTATGTCGCACTCAAGATTATTTCAATTATATGTCAGTGAGGAATCCTGGATTGATGTCGAGAGGAAACCCCGACCTTCCGTTGGTGCCTCGTAACCATCCCACAGATATATAGTTTAGGCTATATAATCTAAAAATGGTTTACTAATTTATACATGAACATTTCAGCTCCAACTGACAAAAGGTAGCCAACATTTCCCATAGTTGGGAAATCTGATATCAAATGGAAATGGCAGGAATTCTTCTATGGCAATCAATATAAATGTACTTTTAACTCATATGTATCAGGTCGGCTAAAACAGTTAAGTACAACCTTGCTTTTATGTAATATCATGAAGAGCATTAAAAACACTTTTAAACAAAATAGTAACACTCGTGAATGACATAATAAAAAGGTAAGTCATTTGCAATGAAGTACATTATGTCCCTTTATACATGTACGTTCCATGTGCTAAATATCACTAATTTGAAATCTCTGCCTGTCGAGATCAAATTCTGTACCAGTAAAACACTGCAACTTGTAAAGAACATGATTGAATAACATATCTGAACAAAAATAAAGCATTAAAAGCCATTTAAAAACTAAGTAGAACAGAAGCTTGTTTTCCTCTTGTTTACCTGTCAATTTTCGGCTTTTCTGTTGAATAAACATACATTTGCTATTATAATCTAAAGAGGAAAACTTGTCAAAGTCACTTGAACATTGTGAATGAATCAAAGGCTTTGGTTCATGAATCATTACACAAAATGAAAGATATTTAAAGAGGCCCAAGTAAACACCACTGTCAGGAATTTATCAGAAGAGCTTATGTTTAAGATTAACCAAGAATTCTTGTTTAATTTGGATGCAAAGATCAAAAACGACTAATTTTAAAAGCATAACCAATTAAAATATTTTTGTTATAGTCATAATCATTTAACGACGATACAAATCTTGGGGGCAAGTATTTAATGTGCTGTAGTCTTTATGATTCATTGATTAATTGATTGATTGTGAGGTATTATAGTAATTTTGCATGGGTACCTGTAATTCTAACCAGTAACGTAGGACACATCTCTTGGCCCATACATTTTTCAAATGTATTATTTCAAAATGGAATCACATAGGAATCTGGGAACATGTATAAAATAACTAGGCAAATTTTTTCGGCAAAGTCTTTTAAAAGTTTCTTTAGAAAAATGAAATGTATATTCTGGATGGTTGGAGAGATGCAGGGAAGACGTAACAGTCTTTTAGATGGTCAAATAAAAACGAAATGTTTTTCTAGGTCCAAGTCAGAAATGTGACGAAAATTGTGGATAGGATGCTGCAAATCTTAAACAATATAAATGAAATTTGAACATTAGTTTACCTTTAGGAATCCTGTAAATGTAAAGTCGTCAAGGCTTCTTTGATTAGTCTTCAAAAACAAGAGATCCCTTAAAGGGATCTTAACGCCCGCGTTCATCTATTCATATTAGATTGATTGATTGATTGTTTGGCGTTTAACGCTGCACTCAAGATTATTTCACTTATATGGCGGCGTTGCCAGTTTTATTGTGGGAGGAAACCGGGCTCTATGCCCGGAGGAAACCCACGACCTTCCGTTGGTAACTGGCAACCATCCCACATAGGTTGTCTATTCATATTAAAGATTGTTACAGCAATAACTGGATATAGGAATTGGGGCCTACATAAAAAATCTTATTCCAAGGAGATAACTATTGTTGAGGAAAATTAAATTGTGAATTGCAAAGTTAAGCTCCCCTTGAAATTTTGGTTGAAAACAACATTGCCACCTGGTAGCCATCTTCAATATGCTAATGAAATGATAATGTACGGTGCACAGCTACAACTTAGAGGGATGGTGTGTGTCATGTTTGGTTAAGATCAGGTCAGTAGTTTTCTTGGAATAATGATAATAAGTTTCATTTTTAAATTTGGTTAAAAAACAACATTGCTTCCTGGCGGCCATATTTAATAAGCAAATGAGATGAAAATGTAGGGTGCACAACTAGATCAGAGCGAGATA
Source organism: Lepidochitona cinerea (assembly GCA_963971465.1). Taxonomy (NCBI): domain Eukaryota; kingdom Metazoa; phylum Mollusca; class Polyplacophora; order Chitonida; family Tonicellidae; genus Lepidochitona; species Lepidochitona cinerea. Next base: position 53,423,598 of record OZ020553.1, read on the forward strand.
ATGTCGGCCAAGTTTGGTCAAAATCAGACCAGTATTTTCTTGGAATAGAAGTAACGAAAAAACAATATCGCCCTCCTGGTGGCCATATTGAATATGCAAATATGATGAAAATGTACAGTACACAACATGGCTATAGGGAGATAATGTGAGCCAAGTTTGGTGAAAATCGGATTAGTAGTTTTCTTGGAAAAAAGTAACAAAAAAAAGATATCGCCCCTGGCAGCCATATTGAATATGCAAATGAGATGAAAATGTATGGTGCACAACAAGATCAGAGGGAGATAATGTCGGCCAAGTTTGGTCAAAATCAGACCAGTAGTTTTCTTGGAATAGAAGTAACGAAAAAAAATATCGCCCTCCTGGCGGCCATATTGAATATGCAAATGAGATCAAAATGAACGGTGCATAACTAGACCATAGGGTGATAATGTATGTTGATTTTGATTAATGTCAGGTAGTTTTCTTGGAACAAAGATAAAGAAAAAAAACATCGCCCCCTGGCGGCCATATTGAATATGCAAATGAGATGAAAATGTACAGTACACAACAGGGCTATAGGGAGATAATGTGAGCCAAGTTTGGTGAAAATCGAATTGGTAGTTTTATTGGAAAAAAGTAACAAAAAAAATATATCGCCCCTGGCAGCCATATTGAATATGCAAATGAGATGAAAATGTATTGGACACAACTAGACCATAGGGTGATGTATGTTCAGTTTGATTAAGATTGGACTGATAGTTTTATTGGAATAAAGGTAACAAGCAAAAATTTTCTTGCAATAAACGAAAAAAAAAACCATCTCCCCCTGGCGGCCATATTGAATATGCAAATGAGATGAAAATGTACGGTGCACAACTAGACCATAGGGTGAGATGATGTATGTTAAAGGCACACTTGCCGCGAAAATCAGGAATATTGTTTACATTAAAAAAGAAAGACCGTATTCTGTATTTTTCCCAGACAATATAAGTTAGGAACTTTCTATTTTTACCAAAATTTAAAAGTTTGGACGTCACTTTGTATTTTTAATTTGAATTTGAAAATTTGAATTGTTACGTACCCGGAACGTAAACAAACCGATCTGCCCCCTATTGGCGATTTTATGTTTCAGTCGAGTGAGTGAACTAACGGCACAGTGTAATTTTACGTAGGCCTATTTATCTGAGAAATACAGACTGACGATCGGTTAACAGCGACTGGAAAAGCCTGCTGGTAATTGTTTGAGTGTAAACCACGCCTGAAAGGAGGGTATTCCAACACGAAAGTTGACCGACACTGATCGCTGTTGTTGTAATCAGGCTTCGATTCTTCGTTTGTTTTTCACCCCCTTTTTTACAGTCTAAAGCTAACTAGACATGTTTTATGTGTCCTATGTTTAAGTTTAGTGGTATAAGTCGTAGTAAGCTCATGTAAATTGGTTTTCTTAGCAAATTTAAACAGGCTACGGCGGCAAGTGTGCCTTTAAGTTTGATTAAGATTGGACAGGTAGTTTTCTTGGGCTAAAGGTAACAAAAAAAAAAAAACATCGCCCCCTGGTGGCCATATTGAATATGCAAATGAGATGAAACTGTAGGATGCACAACTAGACTATATGGAGATAACGTCAGCCAAGTTTGGTGAAAATCGGACTAGTAGTTTCCTTGGAATAAAGGTAACAAAAAAAAAACAATATCACCCCCTGGCGGCCATATTGAATATGCAAATGAGATGAAAATGTACGGTGTACAACTAGACCGTAGAGTGATGATGCATGTTGAGTTTGATTAAGATTGGACTAATAGTTTTCTTGGAATAAAGGTAACTACCGAAAGTTTTCTTGCAATAAACGTAACAAAGAAAAACAACATCTCCCCTGGCGGCCATATTGTTTAAGCAAATGAGATGAAAATGTACGGTGCACAACTAGGGTGATGATGTATGTTAAGTTTGATTAAGATTGGACGGGTAGTTTTCTTGGAATAAAGGTAACAAAGAAAAACATCGCCCCCTGGTGGCCATATTGAATATGCAAATGAGATGAAACTGTACAATGCACACCTAGACTATATGGAGATAATGTCAGCCAAGTTTGATGAAAATCGGACTAGTAGTTTCCTTGAAATAAAGGTAACAAAAAAAAAACAATATCGCCCCCTGGTGGCCATATTGAATATGCAAATGAGATGAAAATGTATGGTGTACAACTAGACCGTAGGGTGATGTTGCATGTTGAGTTTCATTAAGATTGGACAAATAGTTTTCTTGGAATAAAGGTAACTACCGAAAGTTTTCTTGCAATAAACGTAACAAAGAAAAACAACATCTCCCCCTGGCGGCCATATTGTTTATGCAAATGAGATGAAAATGTACCGTCCCCTTTTAGACCATAGGGTGATGATGTATGTTAAGTTTGATTAAGATTGGACAGGTAGTTTTCTTGGAATAAAGGTAACAAAGAAAAAACAACATCGCCCCCTGGCGGCCATATTGAATATGCAAATGAGATGAAAATATAGGATGCACAACTAGACTATATGGAGATAATGTCAGCCAAGGTTGGTGAAAATCGGACAGGTAGTTTTCTTGGAATAAAGGTAACAAAAAAAACAATATCGCCCCCTGGTGGCCACATTAAATATGCAAATGAGATGAAAACGTACGGTGCACAACAAGACCATAGGGTGATGTTGTATATTAAGTTTGATTAAGATTGGACTGGTAGTTTTCTTGGAATAAAGGTAACAAGCAAAAAGTTAACGGACGGACGACGGACGACGGACGACTGACGACTGACGACTGACGACTGACGACGGACGACGGACGACTGACGACGGACGACGGACCACGGAAAAGCGATTTGAATACCCCACCATCAGAATGATGGCGGGCTAAAAATAATAAAACCACCCTTAAAGAAAAAAAAGTCTGAATATTCTGGCAAATGTAATACATGTACACTGTATGTATCATGCCATGTTTACTCGTTAATACATGTATATATAAAGCCTGAATTCGAAAACGCTTGTTGTTTCCCTATTTCCTTATTTACAGCTAAAGTCCTAACCCAAAATGTAAAAGGGACATACCTTTACCCTCCAAGCATTGACAGGAACTCCATAATCAAACCTAAACTCTTCTCCTTTTGGGATATTTCTAAGTGCAAACAAGCACAAGTTGGGTTCATTATGAACCATAACAATTTTCATTTTAGAATTTTCTTTAGGCCCAAATACATTGTTGGCCATTCTGGCTGGCCAAGTTAAAATCAAATGGATCGCAGGAGGCATCAATGCTAAAATACAAAGGTTGACTGTATTTAAAGGCGCTGGAAGTACATAGATGAACTGAAATAATGATATTTGTCAGATTTCATAACATTTAAATCACGCCTAAACTTTTTTCATGAAAGACAAATATTTGTAATTTTAGTTTTATTGTTTTTATTATTTAAAGATCAGAACAATCAACTTATAAAGCTTTTTCCCTTGATTGAAAAAATAAAATAAAAAGGCGGCTTCAGTTTCATTATAGTTTTTTTTCTCGCAGGGTTGCTTCTTTAAAGCTCAGAAGTTCCCCTTTGTATTGGGCTATAAAATCTGCTTTCAAAAACGGGACGGTGGCAAACAGCCCTTTACCTGTTTAAAAGAGATAGAAATCAAAAGTAGTTATATGTAAACGATTGTTTCGTATGCATGAAATCTTAGGCTAGTATAATCTGGGATCAACCATACTAATAATGTAGAAGCTTACCTATTTATTTGTCCACAAATTCTACTGTTAGTCCTGGCTTGTTCTGGCATATGAGACAATCATTTAGAGCTTCCTCTAATGGAGTCTGTATTTTCTTTGACTCCTAGTCATTCTGCTGAACAAACAACAGACACAATCAAATTAATTGGCAGTGGGGGCAAATGTGTACTGTACATTTACACGTAAACATAACAATATGGTGACCTTGTTATACACAATTATCAACATAAGCATTAATCTTTTTAACCTTGTCAGGTTTTGTCAGATGCATTAGTCTTATATTGCTTAAGGTTCCAAATTGTACACATTTCCATGTGCTTAATGTGCTCCCTGATCAACCACTGTTAACAACCGCCTCAAACAAAGTACATGCCCTGTTGATTTAAGACTATGATACTTATGATTCGTTCCCGCCACCAGCTGCTGTTCGGTAGCCATTACCACCCCTTGACCCTAAAGGTTCATACAACAAGTAAACATTAAAGTACAGCCTATATCAAGCATGAAGACTTCCAAAAGTATTCTAAAATTTTGAGTGATTAGGCTGAGCCTCTAACCTCGTGGAGTGGTCGCCGGTGATTCCATCGGATGTTCGCTGTAGTTGTTTTGACAATCATAGCATCTTATTTCTTGCAAAGTCTTTATTTGTTCTGATTTTCAATAGAATATTAGTATAAAGCACATCGATAAACAGTTAAATTGAGCATTTGAAAGTTGAAAGAGCCTTAAAAAGGTTTCATTCTTAATTTTATCTATTTTCACGTGAACCTTGTTTGTGAACAGTGATCGTCGTAAGAATCAACACTCCAAAATAGGGGTTACCAATATCAGCAGTGGTAGACCATCTCAACCCCTATTTCAATTATATTCATACTGGCAACTGAGCTGTATGTTTACAACCAATCCCTATCTTGACAAACCATTATCTATGGTGATTTTAACAGTAGCATATTCGTTTCTTAAGAGTAAGACTTAACTGTTCAAAGAAGGAAAGAGTCTTAAAATGTTTTAATCTGAATTTTATCTATTTAAGTTAGAAGTATTTTCGCGCCGAAGTTTATTGTTACCTCCAATTATTTAATCTTCCCCTACAAAAAAAACAAAAAAACTTTCAAAACAACACACACCTTTAGCTGTTTAGTTAGTTTAAAACTAGAACTTACTTAGTCCGCAATATGTTGAGTGGATTGAAGGATAAATTCTGATACGCCCGCACGGGCTTCTTCAATACCACGTCAACATAGGGTGCATTTGAAAAATCTAAGAGTTGCTCTCGTAATTTTTAAAAAAAGGCCTACAAACTCCAGAATAAGGGTGCTAACATGGGATTAGCTGGCATTGAGACTATGAGGGGAGAACTTATTGCTTACACTGCTTTATTATCCGCCATCTTGAAACATATCCAAAATTGGGGTCATTTTAACATATCTTCAAATGCATTCAAGATATCTTAAAATCAATTTAAGATATCTACAAATGAATTCAAGATATCTTAAAATCATTTTTAGTTATCTTAAAATAGCTGTTAATTCAAGATATCTTAAATTGATTTTAAGATATCTTGAATTCATTTTAAGATATCTGAAAATCAATTTAAGATATCTTGAATTCATTTGTAGATATCTTAAATTGATTTTAAGATATCTTCAAATATTTTAAGATATCTTCAAATATTTTAAGATATCTTCAAATATTTTAAGATATCTTCAAATATTTCAAGATATCTTTAAATATTTCAAGATATCTTCAAATATTTTAAGATATCTTGAATTAATTTAAGATATCTTAAAATAATTGAAGATATCTTAAAATAAATTCAAGATATCTTAAAATATATATACAGAATAAAAGTGAAGATGGCTTGCCATACGCCCTTCGGGCTTCACAATAACGCTACATAGGCCTACCGTATGGCAAGCCATCTTCACTTTCATTCCATTTTAAGATATCTAAAATTGATTTTATGATATCTAAAATTGATTTTAAGATATCTAAAATTGATTTTAAGATATCTTGGAATCATTTTAAGATATCTTAAAATGATTTCAAGATATCTTGAAATGGTGCGATTTTAAGATATCTTAAAAGCATTTTAAGATATCTTAAAATGAATTCAAGATATCTTAAAATCAATTTTAGATATCTTAAAATGAATTCAAGATGTCTTTAAATATGGCTGACTTCAAGATATCTTTAAATATGGCCACCAGGAAACGAAATAAGAGCTTCTCCCCTCACGTTACCATGACTACTAGTAAGCTAGGGTAAGGGTAGAACAACCAGCCTCCTTAGACTAACTGTAGCTTTTGATGACATTCTGTTGTTATCATGGGCGAGGGTGTCACAGTTACTTCAGTTTTTGACCGAATACAAGTTTGTTTACGCCAAGTAGGCTAAATAGGATTATTGACGATGACAGAGATCGACATAATGCTTAAGAAACATTGAATTTGTGTTTGGTAAACTTAGGCAGAATAAAACATTTGATTGTAGACCCCATGTGTTAATTCCTCCTCCACTTATTTTATTGAGACAAATTCCTTTTCTTAAATGTCCCATAATTACTGCAGTAATGATAGATTTATGGATGTAGCAAAGGAGTGTCTCTGGCTGTTACTGGAGTTAAGTTACACATATAAACTCCAGGATTAGGGTGCTAATGGAATGGATGTGATGGTTGAGACTACATGGGGAGAAACTATTGCCTACAGTGTCTCCTTGTCCACCATCTTAAAACATATCCAAAATTGGGGCCAATTCAAGATATCAAAATCATTTTAAGATATCTTAAAATCAATTTTAGATATCTTAAAATAGCTGTTAATTGTAGATATCTTAAATTGATTTCAAGATATCTTAGATTGATTTCAAGATATCCATAATTGATTTTAAGATATCTTAAATTGATTTCAAGATATCTTGAATTCATTTTAAGATATCTAAAATTGATTTAAAGATATCTTAAATTGATTTTCAGATATCTTCAATTATTTGAAGATACAGTTTGTATCTTCAAATATTTTAAGATATCTACAAATATTTTAAGATGAAGATATCTTAAAATGAATTCATGATATCTTAAAATACAGAATAAAAGTGAAGATGGCTTGCCATACTATTGGAGCTAGCCTTGGAGTTGAACTAGGTAGGTTTATGATCGCTAAAATACTAAAAAAAGGGTTAAAATAGTGTCACAGTTAGTATGATTGTCTTGATCGAACTGCGTGGATTTTATTCAGGGTCATTGCGGGTAGGGCCTACTCGACTCACAAGAGCTTCGCCGAAAAGAAAACCTTTTAGGCTACCTGACAACAGAAATTTGGCTATAAGCCACTTTGTATGCAGTAGGAAGTCAGAAAGATGGTTTACGTCACATATACATATATGTATCAGTTGGAGGCATGAAAGTTGGCTGTAAGTCACATCAGCTGAAGGTCAGAAAGTTGACTACACGCCACATATATATCAGAATGTCAGAAAGTTGGCTATAAGCCACATATATATCAGAATGTCAGAAAGTTGGCTACACGCCACATATATATCAGAATGTCAGAAAGTTGGCTACACGCCACATATATATCAGAATGTCAGAAAGTTGGCTATAAGCCACATATATATCAGAATGTCAGGAAGTTGGCTACATGCCACATATATATCAGAATGTCAGAAAGTTGGCTACACGCCACATATACATCAGAATGTCAGAAAGTTGGCTACACGCCACATATATATCAGAATGTCAGAAAGTTGGCTACACGCCACATATATATCAGAATGTCAGAAAGTTGGCTACACGCCACATATATATTAGAATGTCAGAAAGTTGGCTACACGCCACATATATATCAGAATGTCAGAAAGTTGGCTACACGCCACATATATATCAGAATGTCAGAAAGTTGGCTAAACGCCACATATATATCAGAATGTCAGAAAGTTGGCTACAAGCCACATATATATCAGCAAAGTTAATTACTATTTCGGCATGAAAATAATTTGCAGTGATAATTTGTAAAATGTGAACCACGAATTCATTCTTATTTTGAAAGAATGGAAGAATTCATCATGCACCGAAAAAATAGAATTCCCTATCCGCTACCAGAAACTCTGTTCCCAGAAAAATACCGGTCAAGTGGTTTAAATACGTCCACCGGCAAGATCACACAAGAGCATCTAAAGTAGGGCCCTCCAAGAATACAGCGCCACTAGCCATTGTATGGTGAACAAAAGGGGACTAATCTAGCAGGCCTGTCATGTACAAGAGGCATATAGTATCCAAGGCAAATTAGTCCCCTTTGGTTCACCATACAATGGCTAGTGGCGCTGTATTCTTGGAGGGCCCTACTTTAGATGTTCTTGTGTGATCTTGCCGGTGGACGTATTTAAACCACGTGACCGGTATGGAAAGACGAAGAAGCACGCTTTTTTATATGCGGGGTTTCAAATGTATGTAAATGTTTATTTTCTTTTCGAAATTATTTATCCAAAATGGCGAACTGCTTTTTGACAGTTTGTGTCAGCGACTTTGACGGCTTCAGCGCAGAAAAATATTGAAGCTTAGGACGAAATATGAGTGTAAATGGAAAGCTTGAAAGCTGTTCAGTTGTTGTTGAACTGCAAAACTTGACGTCTTCGTAAGAATTGGAAGTCGGATAACTTTTATCGTTTTTGACAGGTGCCTATCCGTAGGGATGTGCAGCATAAAATTTAAATACACTTTTTGTATTAAATAATGGGTGGAAATGAACAAGCAGATGCCAAAATACCTTACAATTGACCATTTATACCAAACCTTGACAGTCAAACTCTGGGACAGATCAACAAAGTGCCCCACCTAAGTCTCAGCTTGCTGATGTAGAACTGGTCAAACACACAAGAGTTCCAAATATGCCCATAATTCAGTTCTCCACACAATATTCTTGGACAGAACAAGAGATCCCTTAAAGGGATCTTAACGCCTGCGTTCATCTATTCATATTAAATTGATTGATTGATTGTTTGGTGTTTTACGCTGCGCTCAAGATTATTTCACTTACAGCAATAACTGGATATAGGAATTGGGGCCTACATAAAAAATCTTATTCCAGGGAGATAACTATTGTTGAGGAAAATTAAATTGTGAATTGCAAAATTAAGCTCCCCTAGAAATTTTGGTTGAAAACAACATTGCCACCTGGTAGCCATCTTCAATATGCTAATGAAATGATAATGTACGGTGCACAGCTAGAACTTAGAGGGCTGATGTGTGTCATGTTTGGTTAAGATCAGGTCAGTAGTTTTCTTGGAATAGTGATAAGTTTCATTTTCAAATTTCGTTAAAAAACAACATTGCTTCCTGGCGGCCATATTTAATAAGCAAATGAGACGAAAATGTAGGGTTCACAACTACATCAGAGGAAGATAATGTAGGCCAACTTTGGTCAAAATCAGACCAGTATTTTCTTGGAATAGAAGTAACAAAAAAAAAAACATCTCCCCCTGGCGGCCATATTGAATATGCAAATGAGATGAAAATGTACGGTGCACAACTAGACCATAGTGTGAGATGATGTATGTTAAGTATGATTAAGATTGGACAGGTAGTTTTCTTGGAACAAAGATAAAGAAAAAAAACATCGCCCCCTGGCGGCCATATTGAATATGCAAATGAGATGAAAATGTACAGTACACAACATGGCTATAGGGAGATAATGTGAGCCAAGTTTGGTGAAAATCGGATTGGTAGTTTTCTTGGAAAAAAGTAACAAAAAAAAAATCTCCCCTTGGCGGCCATATTGAATATGCAAATGAGATGAAAATGTACGGTGCACCACTAGACCATAGGGTGAGATGATGTATGTTAAGTTTGATTAAGATTGGACAGGTAGTTTTCTTGGAATAGAGGTAACAACAAAAAAACAACATCGCCCCCTGGTGGCCATATTGAATATGCAAATGAGATGAAACTATAGGATGCACAACTAGACTATATGGAGATAATGTCAGCCAAGTTTGATGAAAATCTGACTAGTAGTTTCCTTGGAATAAAGGTAACAAAAAAAAACAATATCGCCCCCTGGTGGCCTAATGAATATGCAAATGAGATGAAAATGTACGGTGTACAACAAGACCGTAGGGTGATGATGCATGTTGAGTTTGATTAAGATTGGACTAATAGTTTTCTTGGAATAAAGGTAACTACCGAAAGTTTTCTTGCAATAAACGTAACAAAGGAAAACAACATCTCCCCCTGGCGGCCATATTGTTTATGCAAATGAGATGAAAATGTACGGTGCACAACTAGACTATGACAGGTAGTTTTCTTGGAATAAAGGTAACAAAGAAAAACAACATCGCCCCCTGGTGGCCATATTGAATATGCAAATTAGATGAAACTGTACGATGCACAACTAGACTATATGGAGATAATGTCAGCCAAGTTTGATGAAAATCTGACTAGTAGTTTCCTTGGAATAAAGGTAACAAAAAAAAAACAATATCGCCCCCTGGTGGCCATATTGAATATGCAAATGAGATGAAAATGTACGGTGTACAACAAGACCGTAGGGTGATGATGCATGTTGAGTTTGATTAAGATTGGACTAATAGTTTTCTTGGAATAAAGGTAACTACCGAAAGTTTTCTTGCAATAAACGTAACAAAAGAAAACAACATCTCCCCCTGGCGGCCATATTGTTTATGCAAATGAGATGAAAATGTACGGTGCACAACTAGACTATAGGGTGATGATGTATGTTAAGTTTTATTAAGATTGGACAGGTAGTTTTCTTGAAATAAAGGTAACAAAGAAAAAACAACATCGCCCCCTGGCGGCCATATTGAATATGCAAATGAGATGAAAATGTAGGATGCACAACTAGACTATATGGAGATAATGTCAGCCAAGTTTGGTGAAAATCGGACAGGTAGTTTTCTTGGAATAAAGGTAACAAAAAAAAAACAATATCGCCCCCTGGTGGCCACATTGAATATACAAATGAGATGAAAACGTACGGTGCACAACTAGACCATAGGGTGATGTTGTATGTTAAGTTTGATTAAGATTGGACTGGTAGTTTTCTTGGAATAAAGGTAACAAGCAAAAAGTTAACGGACGGACGACGGACCACGGAAAAGCGATTTGAATAGCCCTCCATCAGAATGATGGCGGGCTAAAAAAACTATATGTAGGAGAGCACAATTTCATTGGCCTAAAGTTCACTAGGAAGTGTGAGGGTTCAAATGAAGGACCACATTTAGGCTGTTCAGGAATGTCATATCACAAATCAAAGTTGTCCCCTCATTTGGACCCTCTCCTGTTTCTACTCTAGTTTAAAATGGAATCACTGTAGAAAGACACAGGTAAAAGATGCCAATATGAATAACACCAGCCATTAGCTAGATGTTTTGTTGTTTATTGGTATTAATGTATTGTTATCAGTTTTGTATTTCCCACTTTGACTTTCAAAATATTTTTTTTTGCTTGGCCTAGACATTGTATTTCATATCCAAATACTGAATGTTTATGCTGTTCTTGTTAGATTTCACGTGTACAATGACTGTTAACAAATCCTAACAGTTCCCATGGAATCAGGAAAATAATTTCCTTTTAAAGGCTATTTTTGTATGCAAATGAACCCATGTGACCTTGGAAGCCTCATTTTGATTTTCACATTTTCCCCATTTAACTTAGTATCAACTAAAAGCTGGAAGATCCATCAAGGGTGAGCATCCCTACTATCCGTCGTTCTGCGACAAAACTGTCCGTCGATTCACGTATTTCCCCAACCTGTTATGGTGATATTACATATACTAATTGTAGAAAACAATGGTCTAACCAGCTGGGAGCGTCAATAACGCTACATACCGGAGCTATACATATACATATACCAACGTTCAGTCTATGAATTGGAAATGCAAGGTAGAAAAGTTCGTAGAAATTAAAAGCCCTGAAAATATTATTAGAACTGCTTGGTATACCAATTCCTACCTTAGACTTCCTTAGGACTCACTAAAGATTATTCTTGTCCTCTTCCATTACACACAACTTTTCCAAAAGGCGTTTTTTTCTAACTAACTGTCATTTCTTCGACTAGGCCGCCATTTTGATCGAGCTATTAACTGGGTCACACAGTACATATTGAAAAGTGAACTCGACGAGCAGCTGAAACGGCCTTTCAAATTTATTGATCGCTTGATACCCGTTTTTTTATTTAACCGTTTTCCTAAAACTTTTTTTTAAATGAATGTCATTTCTCCTTTTGTTTATTTTTGAGCAGTCAACCCACAAGTTATGAAATGTGTCCAACCAAACTGCGTCCCATGGATAAAATTATTTTGATTGTAACACAAATAATAATAAGAAAGAATCACGCTTTCAGAATATATATTCCGGATTGAAAATATTATAGCCAAACTTATATTTGACTTGTTAAAAGAAACTGATGACACTTTCGTTGAAATAATCCATGGATATGTTTACTTTTGACACTCCTTAGGAAAACGGAAGCGGGTATCGAGCGAGCAATAAATTCGTTTTCCGTTTCAGCTGCTCGTCGAGTTCACTTTTCAATATGTACTGTGTGACCAAGTTAATAGTTCGATCAAAATGGCGGCCGAGTCGAAGAAATGACAGTTAGTTGTTGTTCAAGGCCAGAAAAACGCATTTTAGAAAACCTGCGTGTAATGGAAGAGGACAAGAATAATATTTAATGAGCTCTAAAGAAGTTGAGGTAGGAATTGGGCACACTGGACAGTTCTAACAATAGATTGTAAGTTCCGACAAGAAGTTTGTCGGAGTTTTCCGAGCAGCATTTCAGAATTCACAGACTGAACGTTGGTATATGTAATATCTACAAAAGCCCAGAGTGCTCATTCGAATTTTCGAAATTCACATTTCTTAATTTCGAAATTCAAGATTCACACTTAGTTAATTAAACAATCACTGACACCTTTTAAATTAGTTTTCACCAATCAAATTAAATTATTATTGTTAACACTATAAATAGGTCTACATATGCACTGGTAGGTCAGCGATTTCATTATTAAAATTCAATTTTTTGATACCCAGTTTCACATTTTGAAATTCGAAATTCGAAATTGGAAGGTGAGTTTCGAATTTTGTACAAATATTGAAATTCGAAATTGGAAAGCGAGTTTCGAGTTTCAAATATTGAAATTGGAAATTGGAACATGAGTTTCGAGGTTTCAAAACGAAATCGTCACATTTAAGATGGCAGTCCAGATCTCAAACACTCATTACACCAATGAACTGGAACGGAAGTCACGTGGTATTTGATTTGCCTCGAATACCACCATTACTAGGAGATGGTGCAATAGCTATCCAGATATGTCTGCGCGCTTCAACTATCGATGGCGGCACAGTTCACAAAGTCAGATTCAAACCAGCCAATGAGACATATAGTTCATTGCATTTCACCTTCTGCTGCCATGTTTTGTAAACTCGCAATTAATTTGTTTGAAATTGAAAGTCAATTTCCTAATTTTGAATTTCGGATTTTGAAATTCGAAATTCGAAATTGGAAGGTGAGTTTCGAATTTCAAATCTTGAAACTCGAAATTCGAATGAGCTCTCTGGGCTTTCGTAAATATCACCATAAGTTCAGTAAATTGAACTAGTGTTGTGATTGTTACTCGGAATGTATACTATGATCGATCTTTTGTCGCCTCTCTTAAACCAGCATGGAGGCCTTGTACATAGCCCAGTGTAATAATTATTAACATTCATAGACCTCTGTAATTAATGAGCTGCCAAATGAAGGGAAAATTTCGTTCAAACAGAATTAGCAAATTATTCGTTATTGTTGTCAAGAGGTACGAAATGTGAGCTTTCTTCATATATCAATCATATATATCATATGTACCGTACTTTAAAGGGGCATGAGCTGCCAAAATGTTGATATTTTGACGTTAAAACAGAATGTTGAAATTATTGGCTATTTGTCTCAAGACGTATAATACAGAAACTTTTTATTGCTTCTAGTCTCGAAAATGTACGATAAAGTGTTGTTTTGAAGTAACTTTGGCTTAGAATGAATGAATGGTCGTCCCGGTTATTTAAATTTTGTTTACATTTCGAACAAGTTTTCCGTTCGTACAGGCCACATACTGTATGGATTTTTCTCATTCCAACGCCAAACTTTTTTCAAAGTGTCGTGACGATCAGAAATTATGAAAAAGTGTGAATTTTGGCAGCTCATGCCACTTTAATGTGGCATGACCTGCCAAATATTGCGAAAATTTATTTCTAAAATAGAGATTGATCCTTCTGCCATTCGTTGAGTTATGCCTCGTGTTGAAGATTTCGTAGAATGGCACGAGATCTCGATTGCACGGTTATTTGAATTTTGTCCGTTATTAGCACATATCTTCGGTTTACCCGGTTTTTCGGTTTTCGGTTTTTTATTTCAACGTCAATCCTTTAGTTTTGTAAGGAACGCTCAACTTATCTTGTCAGTTGGAATTTCTGAAGATAAAAACATTCAAATTTTTGGCAGAAGTTGCCAAAACGTTGATATTTTGACGTTAAAACAGAATGTTTAAATTATTGGCTATTTCTCTCAAGACGTATAATTCAGAGACTTTTTAGTGCGTCTAGTCTCGAAAATGAAAGATAAAGTATTGTTTTGATATAACGTTAATATTTTGACCCCGTTATTTAAATTTTGACTACTTTTCGGACACTATATTGGCCGTAGACTGTATGGATTTTCCTCATTCCAACGTCAACCATTTAGTTTTTCGATGGCCTTCAAATCCTCTTACTGACGTCACGATCAGAAATTATGAAAAAAGTGTTAATTTTGGCAGCTCATACCACTGAAGAAGCCAATTGTGTCGCAACGGTCAATTGCAACACAATTGGCTTCTACGTCTGGCCAATTATGTCGCAACCCCAAAATATGGGTACAAGAGGCCAATTATGTCGCAATACATTATAATATGATACATAGTTGAAAAACCATGTAGATCGACTAGTAATCGTATTTGAAGACTTAAGAAAGTATACACATTTTCCGAATGATTTTCTTTAAAATTCATTTTCTTTTTTCTTATTTCAAAGCTTTGAATAGTCGATCCATGTCGCTCCTGTAAACGAATTTAAGTGATTATGTCGTAGAAATCATAATCGTTCCATAAGTCTGTCACTATTGATGAAATAGCAGAATAAGTCACCGTATTTATTCAATGCTATTATACTCAGGCCTACAATGTTGTGTTTGTGAAATAACAATAAATCAATTATGAAAGAAAGTAGGATGTTAGGAAAACACTACCACCACTTAAATCTTGTTATAAAATTTAGCCGATTTACCTTTTGTAACCATAAAAATTTACTGAAAACAATAAAAGCAGCCTTTTGGAGACATTAATACGTTTTTAGACTACCATGATCTCATTTTGTTTTTCTTCTTTTTATCACTTTTCTCTCTTGTGATTGCTATTCCAAGTAAACTGCTGGTCGGATCTTCTTTAAATTTCACACGCACGTTCCCCCTATGGTCTAGCTATACAACATCTATTCCTTTGCTCATTTGCATAGTAAAATGGCCGCTGGCAACCATTTTGTTTTTATCACTTTTCTCCTAAAATAATGAAAGAATCTTCATATTAACCCTATCGTCTCACTTTGCACTATGCACTTTTTTGCTCATTTGCATATTATTAAAATCTGGCGGCAGCTGGCCATTTTTCTTTTTCTTCTTTTTATCACTGTTTTCCTAAATAATGAAAGATTCTGCGTAAGATTTTGTATGCAGGTTGACTTTATGATCTTGTTGTGCACTACCGGTATGCACTTTTTGGCGGCCGCTGGCCATTTTGTTTTTCTTCTTTTTGTCAATGTTCTCATAAAGCAGTGAAAGTATCTTCGTAAATTGGTGGTACGCATGTTAACCCATGTATACAATATCAGAATTCAAACCGAAGCTTTCTTCATTTTAATCTTAGTATATTGAATCGAACATCCTTTGAGTTATATTAATACTTGTTATAGGATCTTACTTTGTCAGATACATTTTGGCATTCAGTGATGTCGTCGTTCAAACTCATGACGGAGCCTCCGGGGTTCAGTAGAGTGCTGGACGCTCAATCGGAACAGCTTTCCACCAATTGGTTGCGGGTTCGAATCCCACGCAGCCCCCCCCCCCCCCCCCCCCCCCCCCCCCAAAAAAAGAAAAAAAAAAAACAACAAAAAAAACTGGGTTTCTACTCGAACGACCTATGTGGGATGGTTGCCAGATACCACCGGAAAGTCTTGGGTTTACTCCGGGCAACATATATATATGTATATGTTTCATATAAGTGAAATAATCTTGGGCGCGACGTAAAACACTAAACAATCAATCAATCAAAAAATCCAACTTTTGGCCATACCACGCATATGGATATCGACTTCTTCATTTATTAGTTAGCAACGTTTCTGTCTTGATACTTAGACCGTTTTCAATATAGCTTGAAAACGGTCTAAGTATCAAAACCGAAATGTTGCTAACTAATAAACGAAGAAGGTAATATTTATACTCCAGCCTTCCCGTTGTAATTATTCCAGCTAAATGTCACTCAAAGAACTTATCTTGCCAAACATTTAGGAAAGTTGGTTTGGAGTTTTCGGAGTACACTGTACAGCCACTTTCTACCAGAGAAACTCTGTCCTTGTCCAGCCAGTCACCTATTGAAAGAAATCACTTTCACAAATCAAGTTTGCGATCCATTTACAAGCAGTCTCACTTTCTGAAAGTGTTCTATCAGTTTACTGATCTCTTGTTTACGGGTAAATGGCTAATGAGTGTAGACCCTATTTCATCTATAAGTCTCTATGTATTCTATTAATAATTCTGGTCGTGATATAATCTTCTGGCTAGCAGAACTATTTATGTTGCAAAAAGAACTATATTGTGACTCACATACCTCACATGCTGGTAATATTGGATATATTCACACATGAAAACAAAAAAAGCAAAAAATACAGCTCTTTTGATTTTATTCAATCTCAGTTGCATTACATTTTTTTCCTTGGTTGTCTCGTCTTGACCATGTACAAAGTCGTTGCATTTTAACAAAATAACTCCAATTATGTCGCAACAGCAAATTGTGTCGCAATTCTCATATATGCCTTAAAAGTATGGTGTTAAGAGAAACATAACAAAACAAAAACGTTTGGCGAATGTTATTTATTCACTTTTAACAACATTTCTTATCTCCTTTGAGATTTCGTTTTGCAATATACGACATCATTGCTTAGTTTTGGTTTTTCTAGCCGTCAATTAGCTTAGGACGATGTAATAATTGTCAATTGTGTCGCAATACCTAAACGTGTCTTGAAAGTATCTCATACGTGCAGAAGAAAAACGTTTGGTGAATTATTTGTTCTGATTTTTTATTATCTCGCAACGGCCAATTGCGTCGCAATACTTATACATGCCTTGGAGGTATACTACATGTGTAAAACACAGCAAAACATAACAAAATAACTTTGATTGAACGTAATGTTTCTTGTTTTGACAATATTTCTCATCTATTTGATGATTTGCTTGGGATTTGGTTTTATACCTTATCATTTCATTGTTGCGACACAATTGGTCACCTCTGGTAACCAATTGTGTCGCAATGACCAATTGTGTCGCAATACTTACAAATGCCTTAAAAGTTTATTTGTTTGTGTAAAACAAAACAAAATAACGTTTGAATGGACGTCATGTTTCTTGTTTTGACAACATTTCTCATCTATTTGATGATTTGATTGGGATTTGGTTTTATACCTTATCATTTTATTGTTGCGACACAATTGGTCAACTCTGGTAGCCAATTATGTCGCAACAGCCAATTGTGTCGCAATACTTAAACAAGCCTTGAAACTATCCTATATGTGTAAAAATCAGCAAAACAAAACGTTTGAATTAACATAATGTGTCTTGTTTTTACAGCATTTCTTATTTATTTGTTGGTTTTCTTAGGATTTGGTTATATACCTTATCATGTAATTGTTGCGACACAATTGGTCACCTCTGCTAGCCAATTATGTCGCAATGGCCAATTGTGTCGCAATGACCAATTATGTCGCAATGGCCAATTGTGTCGCAATGACCAATTATGTCGCAATGGCCAAGTGTGTCGCACTTAACCTATCAGTATTTTAGTAGATTGAAATTAAAAACAACACAAAACACCGACAAGTTAGGCAGATTATGTTTCTTTGGTTTATCCTCGCCGTAAAGGGAAACGTACATTGTGTGTTGCGATTTGTATCGCTTATGTAACAATAACATGCCATTAAGTTTTCGTCAAGAAACTATGAATTGTGAAAACTATGAAAATTGCTTTCATAGCTCTGTAGTCTAGCGGCGCGTGCACGTTCCATGGTGATTGTCTTATGATCACTGCAAGCCTTAGCGACAGCCCTGTGATGCTTTGATCTCTCTTTAACTGGCACATTAAACTTTCCAGAAGCAATCTGAACAAGAACATCGTATCTTCAAATCCTGAGGTTTCGAACGTCCATCGCTCTCTGCAGAGTCAGAAGTGGACATGCTGACGCCGTTCAACTGGAACGAATTGTTGGAATGACGGCTGTCGCTAAGCCTTGCAGTGATCATAAGACAATCACCATGGAACGTGCAGCCAGACTACAGAGCTATGAAAGCAATTTTCATAGTTTTCATAATTCAAAGTATAATTCATAGGTTAAGTGCGACACAATTGGCCATTGCGACACAATTGGCCATTGCGACATAATTGGTCATTGCGACACAATTGGTCATTGGACACAATTGGCCATTGCGACATAATTGGCCATTGCGACACAATTGGTCATTGCGACACAATTGGCCATTGCGACATAATTGGTCATTGCGACACAATTGGTCATTGGACACAATTGGCCATTGCGACATAATTGGTCATTGCGACACAATTGGCCATTGCGACATAATTGGTCATTGCGACACAATTGGCCATTGCGACATAATTGGCCATTGCGACACAATTGGTCATTGCGACACAATTGGCCATTGCGACATAATTGGTCATTGCGACACAATTGGCCATTGCGACATAATTGGTCATTGCGACACAATTGGTCATTGCGACACAATTGGCCATTGCGACATAATTGGTCATTGCGACACAATTGGCCATTGCGACATAATTGGTCATTGCGACACAATTGGCCATTGCGACATAATTGGTCATTGCGACACAATTGGTCATTGGACACAATTGGCCATTGCGACATAATTGGTCATTGCGACACAATTGGCCATTGCGACATAATTGGTCATTGCGACACAATTGGCCATTGCGACATAATTGGCCATTGCGACACAATTGGTCATTGCGACACAATTGGCCATTGCGACATAATTGGTCATTGCGACACAATTGGCCATTGCGACATAATTGGTCATTGCGACACAATTGGTCATTGCGACACAATTGGCCATTGCGACATAATTGGTCATTGCGACACAATTGGCCATTGCGACATAATTGGTCATTGCGACACAATTGGCCATTGCGACATAATTGGCCATTGCGACATAATTGGTCAACAATTACATGATAAGGTATATAACCAAATCCTGAGAAAACCAACAAATAAATAAGAAATGCTGTAAAAACAAGACACATTATGTTCATTCAAACGTTTTGTTTTGCTGATTTTTACACGTATAGGATAGTTTTAAGGCTTGTTTAAGTATTGCGACACAATTGGCCGTTGCGGCATAACTGGCTACCAGAGTTGACCAATTGTGTCGCAACAATGAAATGATAAGGTATAAAACCAAATCCCACTCAAATCATCAAATAGATGAGAAATGTTGTCAAAACAAGAAACATGACGTTCATTCAAACGTTATTTTGTTTTGTTTTACACAAAAAATAAACTTTCAAGGCATTTATAAGTATTGCGACACAATTGGCGGTTGCGACATAATTGGCTACCAGTGTTGTCCAATTGTGTCGCAACAATTACATGATAAGGTATATAACCAAATCCTAAGAAAACCAACAAATAAATAAGAAATGCTGTAAAAACAAGACACATTATGTTAATTTAAACGCTTTGTTTTGTTGATTTTTACACATATAGGATAGTTTCAAGGCTTGTTTAATTGGCTACCGGAGGTGGACAATTGTGAGGCAGTTTACCTACTATGCATTCATTGTGATGCTGTGGATGAATAAAAAGAAAGAACGTCAACAAACAAATATGTAATGAATTTGCATGTTTGTGTAAAATCGAAGAAGTAGATTTTAGGCCTAGAGTGGTTTAAGTTTTTTGTCGGGTTTTGACTTTTCTGATTTTAAGTGTTTTTCTATTTTTGGAGGAGCTCTGCACCCAGGTGAAAATTAATATGATTAACAATAACAATATTAAGAGGATGACCAACGACTCTCAATATGCGAGAGGTTTATCCAAAAGCACAAAATTGACCTGGCGTAAGCAATGCAACAGTGTTGACGGAGTGCGACTATGTTTTAACAATGCGACATCAGCCTATTATTTTGACCTTCTTCTGGGTACAGTTTTATCGTTCGGCTTACAAATAGAAGTGTTCGATAGTCTTGAATACATACATGTATGTCAGGGAAAAAAATGAACTTCAAGTTAACGGACACTCAATAATACTTCGTGAACCAGAATTTCTCTCGTGTCTCTCTTGAAACCGATATTACATTTAATGGAATTTCATCTGGGTGAAAAATACTAACTGCAGACTGAAAAAAATTAAAGCCAAAACAAACCAAAAATATTCGAACAAAATAAAAACTAAACAGATAAAAACTTATCCCCCTCTCAGAAAGAAAAAATCAAGATGATTTCGTTCATTTGACAGCGTTATCTGATTTTTCGGTGACGAAAACCGTGACATTATATTTCAAGAGGAAAATCCCATTTCATAGACCTATGCACTTGGCAAGAAGCTCAATTTATTGAATTCCGTCAAAAGTTATCATATCCCTTTTCTTTTAACAAGTCTAAGGTGGATTCGAACTTGGGCCCATTGGTAGAAGTCGAAGTTGAGGAAAACGTTTAATATAGTCTGCACCCGTCACTGGACATACGGTGAATAGCGCGTGTTGATAAACTGCAAACAACCGTAAGAATTTGTGTGCGACACAACTGGCCGTTGCGACATAATTGGCTGTGAGAGAAAGCCAATTGTGTCGCAATGATATATTACTCATAATAAAACTAAGAAATAAAAATGAAATGGATCGATATCAAAGCACAAATTTGTACAAAAGTTTTTTAGGTTAACAACTTCAGGAATAAACGCACGATAATAAAAAAAGCAGTAGTTTCAGGACGGGGAATTTACTTGAAGGAGGAAAATTTCGCCCACGTAGAGGCAAACTGCATCAGCAGTGCTCTAATGTGATGTTGGATCAAAATAAAAGTAAGTCAGTAAAAATACAGGAAAAAGGTTTGTATCAAAATTTCGACAACAGAGGCCAATTATGTCGCAATTCCCGTTGCGACACAATTGGTCGACAGTATAGAGGCCAATTATGTCGCATTGCGACACAATTGGCCGTTGCGACACAATTGGCTTCTACATACCACTTTAAGGTATACTCATACGTCCTGGCTTACACAGGGCGCCAGTTTTGTATAGGCCCTGTAGTGATGACCTCTCCAACCGACACAAGTCTTCCATAGACCGGTCACTGGTTGGAATTCCACTCAGTAGCAAAAATGGACAAAAGTGTGATTGGATTTTGGAGGGGTTATAGGTACCCCCTTCCCAGCGATAACAAACACTCATTTTTGGTATTTTTTTACGCCTGAAGGTAAACTTCATTAAAAATCACAAGCAAAACAAATTGTCCAACTTAAAGTTTCCCAATGCAAACTTTGGTTAATTGCACGCACTTCAGGCGTTCGTAACTCACCAATATGGCACGGATACCTAAATAAACTTCATCAAGGTGCATGATAAAAATCACACAAATATTTGTTTGGTACCATTTTTAAAGCTTGAAATAACCGCCTCTAATGCACCTATTTCTGTTCTTTAATTTTTAGACTGCTTTGTGCTGAACCCTGGCCGTTTCTATGGTTTGAGGTATATTTCCTTCATTAGGCCTACTGCTTGGTTTTGGGACACATTCAATCTTCTAGCTTTCTCTATGGAGTGGCGGATCTTAAAGGTACACTTAAATTTGTTCTGTATTCGCAATGTCCACAAACGCTCAACTGAAACTGTATAACCTGTTACCCACAATGTCCACAAACGCCCAACTGGAACTATATAGGTCTTAACCTGTTACCCAGATTTTAGAAGTAGAGACCAATGCTTTCTTTTTTACGCGGCACTCAAGATTCTGTCACTTTACATAGGGGCGTTGTTAGGTTTAGTGGGAGAGGAAACCGGATTGCGCGAAGGAAATCCAGGACCTTCGGCGAGTATCTGGCAACTCTTCCATATATGTTGACCGATTGAAAAATTCACTTAAATTTTTATTTGGTCTGAGTGGGATTGGAACTTGCACCCAATGAAGGGCCTGTGTGGGACTCTGGGATTATCACTCTGACCGACTGCACCACCGAGGCCTGATTTGGTTTGAGGGACGCGTTAAAACTTGTCAGTAAATTGACATTGGAAACTACAGATAAAAGGCTTGAATATATAATGTCGATATAATGTGTACTAGGTGGTCTTACTCCTAACAAGCTAGCGTAAATTCGCTCTTTTCACACATGTCGGCCCTCCTATACAACAGTGACTGTGTCTCTGTTTAGTAGTTAAAAGAGCAATGTAATTTTTGTTTTTACAGATTGCTGGATTGGCAGTGTAAACGAAATGGCAAATGTCTGGCTGAACTGAAGTTGGACACAGAAGGTGAAATTTAGGGCGTTTGGAGATTTTAGAGTTTACAGAATTCTGAGAAGTCGGTAGGGTAACGTCGTGGTCGGTCGGGTAAAGTCGTGGTCGGTCGGGTAAAGTCGTGTCATGGTCGGGTAAAGTCGTGTCATGGTCGGGTAAAGTCGTGTCGTGGTCGGTCGGGTATAGTCGTGTCGTGGTCGGTCGGGTAAAGTTGTGTCGTGGTAGGCCGGGTAAAGTCGTGTCGTGGTCGGTCGGGTAAAGTCGTGTCGTGGTCGGCCAGGTAAAATCGTGTCGCGGTTGGTCGGGTAAAGCCGCGGTCGGTCGGGTAAAGTCGTGTCGTGAACATGAGAATGGAAAGTAATCTTTGCCAATTTTATACTATTTTTCATTTAAATACCTTAAGTCATATCAGTATCCGGACGCCTGATCAACTGATGGAACCTGATATACACCAATTACTGTTGTTTGCAAGCTGATGAAATTGACATTTTTTCTTGATTTCTAACTAATATTTGCTGCTCCATATTTGGAAGTGGCGATTTTGTTTTGTACTTGTAGATTGATGAGGTTATTTCGTGCCAACGACGAAAAAGAAACAAAGACGATCAATGGACCACTTATGGAGATGATGGAGGACTTGCCACAAAAGAACTTATGAACCCTTATGAACACCATGGAGAACTTGCCGTAAAAGAACTTATGAACCCTTATGAAGATCATGGAGAACTTGCTACAAAAGAACATGAGAATGGAAAGTAATCTTTGCCAATTTTATACTATTTTTCATTTAAATACCTTAAGTCATATCAGTATCCGGACGCCTGATCAACTGATGGAACCTGATATACACCAATTACTGTTGTTTGCAAGCTGATGAAATTGACATTTTTTCTTGATTTCTAACTAATATTTGCTGCTCCATATTTGGAAGTGGCGATTTTGTTTTGTACTTGTAGATTGATGAGGTTATTTGGTGCCAACGACGAAAAAGAAACAAAGACGATCAATGGACCACTTATGGAGATGATGGAGGACTTGCCACAAAAGAACTTATGAACCCTTATGAAGATCATGGAGAACTTGCCACAAAAGAACTTATGGAGCCCTTATGAAGACCATGGGGAACTTGCCACAAAAGAACATGAGAATGGAAAGTAATCTTTGCCAATTTTATACTATTTTTCATTTAAATACCTTAAGTCATATCAGTATCCGGACGCCTGGTCAACTGATGGAACCTGATATACACCAATTATTGTTGTTTGCAAGCTGATGAAATTGACATTTTTTCTTGATTTTTAACTAATATTTGCTGCTCCATATTTGGAAGTGGCGATTTTGTTTTGTACTTGTAGATTGATGAGCTTATTTGGTGCCAACGACGAAAAAGAAACAAAGACGATCAATGGACCACTTATGGAGATGATGGAGGACTTGCCACAAAAGAACTTATGAACCCTTATGAAGATCATGGAGAACTTGCCACAAAAGAACTTATGGAGCCCTTATGAAGACCATGGGGAACTTGCCACAAAAGAACATGAGAAAGAAAAGTAATCTTTGCCAATTTTATACTATTTTTCATTTAAATACCTTCAGTCATATCAGTCGGGTAAAGTCGTGTCGTGGTCGCAGTCGGGTAAAGTTGTGTCGTGTCGTGGTCGCAGTCGGTCGGGTAAAGTCGTGTCGTGGTCAGTTGGGTAAAGTCGGGTCGTGTCGTGGTCGCAGTCGGTCGGGTAAAGTCGTGTCGTGGTCGCAGTCGGTCGGGTAAAGTCGTGTCGTGTCTGGTCGCAGTCGGTCGGGTAAAGTCGTGTCGTGTCGTGGTCGGTCGGGTAAAGTCGTGTCGTGGTCGCAGTCGGTCGGGTAAAGTCGTGTCGTGTCGTGGTCGCAGTCGGTCGGGTAAAGTCGTTTCGTGTCGTGGTCGCAGTCGGTCGGGTAAAGTCGTGTTGTGTCGTGGTCGCAGTCGGTCGGGTAAAGTCGTGTCGTGGTCGCAGTCGGTCGGGTAAAGTCGTGTCGTGTCGTGTCATGAACCCTTATGAAGATCATGGAGAACTTGCCACAAAAGAACATGAGAATGGAAAGTAATCTTTGCCAATTTTATACTATTTTTCATTTAAATACCTTAAGTCATATCAGTATCCGGACGCCTGATCAACTGATGGAACCTGATATACACCAATTACTGTTGTTTGCAAGCTGATGAAATTGACATTTTTTCTTGATTTCTAACTAATATTTGCTGCTCCATATTTGGAAGTGGCGATTTTGTTTTGTACTTGTAGATTGATGAGGTTATTTGGTGCCAACGACGAAAAAGAAACAAAGACGATGAATGGACCACTTATGGAGATGATGGAGGACTTGCCACAAAAGAACTTATGAACCCTTATGAAGATCATGGAGAACTTGCCACAAAAGAACTTATGGAGCCCTTATGAAGACCATGGGGAACTTGCCACAAAAGAACACGAGAATGGAAAGTAATCTTTGCCAATTTTATACTATTTTTCATTTAAATACCTTAAGTCATATCAGTATCCGGACGCCTGGTCAACTGATGGAACCTGATATACACCAATTATTGTTGTTTGCAAGCTGATGAAATTGACATTTTTTCTTGATTTTTAACTAATATTTGCTGCTCCATATTTGGAAGTGGCGATTTTGTTTTGTACTTGTAGATTGATGAGCTTATTTGGTGCCAACGACGAAAAAGAAACAAAGACGATCAATGGACCACTTATGGAGATGATGGAGGACTTGCCACAAAAGAACTTATGAACCCTTATGAAGATCATGGAGAACTTGCCACAAAAGAACTTATGGAGCCCTTATGAAGACCATGGGGAACTTGCCACAAAAGAACATGAGAAAGGAAAGTAATCTTTGCCAATTTTATACTATTTTTCATTTAAATACCTTCAGTCATATCAGTCGGGTAAAGTCGTGTCGTGGTCGCAGTCGGGTAAAGTTGTGTCGTGTCGTGTCGTGGTCGCAGTCGGTCGGGTAAAGTCGTGTCGTGGTCAGTCGGGTTAAGTCGGGTCGATGTCGTGGTCGCAGTCGGTCGGGTAAAGTCGTGTCGTGGTCGCAGTCGGTTGGGTAAAGTGTCGTGTCGTGGTCGGTCGGGTAAAGTCGTGTCGTGGTCGCAGTCGGTCGGGTAAAGTCGTGTCGTGGTCGCAGTCGGTCGGGTAAAGTCGTTTCGTGTCGTGGTCGCAGTCGGTCGGGTAAAGTCGTGTTGTGTCGTGGTCGCAGTCGGTCGGGTAAAGTCGTGTCGTGGTCGCAGTCGGTCGGGTAAAGTCGTGTCGTGTCGTGTCATGAACCCTTATGAAGATCATGGAGAACTTGCCACAAAAGAACATGAGAATGGAAAGTAATCTTTGCCAATTTTATACTATTTTTCATTTAAATACCTTAAGTCATATCAGTATCCGGACGCCTGATCAACTGATGGAACCTGATATACACCAATTACTGTTGTTTGCAAGCTGATGAAATTGACATTTTTTCTTGATTTCTAACTAATATTTGCTGCTTCATATTTGGAAGTGGCGATTTTGTTTTGTACTTGTAGATTGATGAGGTTATTTGGTGCCAACGACGAAAAAGAAACAAAGACGATGAATGGACCACTTATGGAGATGATGGAGGACTTGCCACAAAAGAACTTATGAACCCTTATGAAGATCATGGAGAACTTGCCACAAAAGAACTTATGGAGCCCTTATGAAGACCATGGGGAACTTGCCACAAAAGAACATGAGAATGGAAAGTAATCTTTGCCAATTTTATACTATTTTTCATTTAAATACCTTAAGTCATATCAGTATCCGGACGCCTGGTCAACTGATGGAACCTGATATACACCAATTATTGTTGTTTGCAAGCTGATGAAATTTACATTTTTTCTTGATTTTTAACTAATATTTGCTGCTCCATATTTGGAAGTGGCGATTTTGTTTTGTACTTGTAGATTGATGAGCTTATTTGGTGCCAACGACGAAAAAGAAACAAAGACTATCAATGGACCACTTATGGAGATGATGGAGGACTTGCCACAAAAGAACTTATGAACCCTTATGAAGATCATGGAGAACTTGCCACAAAAGAACTTATGGAGCCCTTATGAAGACCATGGGGAACTTGCCACAAAAGAACATGAGAAAGGAAAGTAATCTTTGCCAATTTTATACTATTTTTCATTTAAATACCTTCAGTCATATCAGTCGGGTAAGGTCGTGTCGTGGTCGCAGTCGGGTAAAGTTGTGTCGTGTCGTGGTCGCAGTCGGTCGGGTAAAGTCGTGTCGTGGTCGTGGTCAGTCGGGTTAAGTCGTGTCGTGGTCGCAGTTGGTCGGGTAAAGTCGTGTCTGGTCGCAGTCGGTCGGGTAAAGTCGTGTCGTGTCGTGGTCGTGGTCGGTCGGGTAAAGTCGTGTCGTGGTCGCAGTCGGTCGGGTAAAGTCGTGTCGTGTCGTGGTCGCAGTCGGTCGGGTAAAGTCGTTTCGTGTCGTGGTCGCAGTCGGTCGGGTAAAGTCGTGTTGTGTCGTGGTCGCAGTCGGTCTGGTAAAGTCGTGTCGTGGTCGCAGTCGGTCGGGTAAAGTCGTGTCGTGGTCGCAGTCGGTCGGGTAAAGTCGTGTCGTGTCGTGGTCGCAGTCGGTCGGGTAAAGTCGTGTCGTGTCGTGGTCGCAGTCGGTCGGGTAAAGTCATGTCGTGTCGTGGTCGCAGTCGGTCGGGTAAAGTCGTGTCGTGTCGTGGTCGCAGTCGGTCGGGTAAAGTCGTGGTCGTGGTCAGTCGGGTTAAGTCGGGTCGTGTCGTGGTCGCAGTCGGTCGGGTAAAGTCGTGTCGTGGTCGCAGTCGGTCGGGTAAAGTCGTGTCGTGTCGTGGTCGCAGTCGGTCGGGTAAAGTCGTGTCGTGTCGTAGTCGCAGTCGGTCGGGTAAAGTCGTGTCGTGGTCTCAGTCGGTCGGGTAAAGTCGTGTCGTGGTCTCAGTCGGTCGGGTAAAGTCGTGTCATGTCGTGGTCGCAGTCGGTCGGGTAAAGTCGTGTCGTGGTCGCAGTCGGTCGGGTAAAGTCGTGTCGTGTCGTGGCCGCAGTCGGTCGGGTAAAGTTGTGTCGTGTCGTGGTCGCAGTCGGTCGGGTAAAGTCGTTTCGTGTCGTGGTCGCAGTCGGTCGGGTAAAGTCGTGTCGTGTCGTGGTCGCAGTCGGTCAGGTAAAGTCGTGTCGTGGTCGCAGTCGGTCGGGTAAAGTCGTGTCGTGTCGTGGTCGCAGTCGGTCGGGTAAAGTCGTGTCGTGTCGTGGTCGCAGTCGGTCGGGTAAAGTCATGTCGTGTCGTGGTCGCAGTCGGTCGGGTAAAGTCGTGTCGTGTCTTGGTCGCAGTCGGTCGGGTAAAGTCGTGTCGTGGTCGCAGTCGGTCGGGTAAAGTCGTGTCGTGTCTGGTCGCAGTCGGTCGGGTAAAGTCGTGTCGTGGTCGCTGTCGGTCGGGTAAAGTCGTGTCGTGTCGTGGTCGCAGTCGGTCGGGTAAAGTCGTGTCGTGTCGTGGTCGCAGTCGGTCGGGTAAAGTCGTGTCGTGGTCGCAGTCGGTCGGGTAAAGTCGTGTCGTGTCGTGGCCGCAGTCGGTCGGGTAAAGTCGTTTCGTGTCGTGGTCGCAGTCGGTCGGGTAAAGTCGTGTCGTGTCGTGGTCGCAGTCAGTCAGTTAAAGTCGTGTCGTGGTCGCAGTCGGTCGGGTAAAGTCGTGTCATGTCGTGGTCGCAGTCGGTCGGGTAAAGTCGTGTCGTGTCGTGGTCGCAGTCGGTCGGGTAAAGTCGTGTCGTGTCGTGGTCGCAGTCGGTCGGGTAAAGTCATGTCGTGTCGTGGTCGCAGTCGGTCGGGTAAAGTCGTGTCGTGTCGTGGTCGCAGTCGGTCGGGTAAAGTCGTGTCGTTGTCGCAGTCGGTCGGGTAAAGTCGTGTCGTGGTCGCAGTCGGTCGGGTAAAGTCGTGTCGTGTCGTGGTCGCAGTCGGTCGGGTAAAGTCGTGTCGTGGTCGCAGTCTGTTGGGTAAAGTCGTGTCGTGTCGTGGTCGCAGTCGGTCGGGTAAAGTCGTGTCGTGTCGTGGTCGGTCGGGTAAAGTCGTGTCGTGTCGTGGTCGCAGTCGGTCGGGTAAAGTCGTGTCGTGTCGTGGTCGCAGTCGGTCGGGTAAAGTCATGTCGTGTCGTGGTCGCAGTCGGTCGGGTAAAGTCGTGTCGTGTCGTGGTCGCAGTCGGTCGGGTAAAGTCATGTTGTGTCGTGGTCGCAGTCAATCGGGTAAAGTCGTGTCGTGTCGTGGTCGCAGTCGGTCGGGTAAAGTCGTGTCGTGTCTGGTCGCAGTCGGTCGGGTAAAGTCGTGTCGTGGTCGCTGTCGGTTGGGTTAAGTCGTGTCGTGTCGTGGTCGCAGTCGGTCGGGTAAAGTCATGTCGTGTCGTCGTCGCAGTCGGTCGGGTAAAGTCATGTCGTGTCGTGGTCGCAGTTGGTCGGGTAAAGTCGTTTCGTGTCGTGGTCGCAGTCGGTCGGGTAAAGTCGTTTCGTGTCGTGGTCGCAGTCGGTCGGGTAAAGTCGTGTCGTGTCGTGGTCGCAGTCGGTCGGGTAAAGTCGTGTCGTGTCGTGGTCGCAGTCGGTCCGGTAAAGTCGTGTCGTGTCGTGGTCGCAGTCGGTCGGGTAAAGTCATGTCGTGTCGTGGTCGCAGTTGGTCGGGTAAAGTCGTTTCGTGTCGTGGTCGCAGTCGGTCGGGTAAAGTCGTGTCGTGTCGTGGTCGCAGTCGGTCGGGTAAAGTCGTGTCGTGGTCGTGGTCAGTCGGGTTAAGTTGGGTCGTGTCGTGGTCGCAGTCGGTCGGGTAAAGTCGTGTCGTGGTCGCAGTCGGTCGGGTAAAGTCGTGTCGTGTCGTGGTCGCAGTCGGTCGGGTAAAGTCGTGTTGTGTCGTGGTCGCAGTCGGGTAAAGTCGTGTCGTAGTCGCAGTCGGGTAAAGTCGTGTCGTGGGCGCAGTCGGGTAAAGTCGTGTCGTGGTCGCAGTCGGTCGGGTAAAGTCGTGTCGTGTCGTGGTCGCAGTCGGTCGGGTAAAGTCGTGTCGTGGTCGCAGTCGGTCGGGGTAAAGTCGTGTCGTGTCGTGGTGGCAGTCGGTCGGGTAAAGTCGTGTCGTTGTCGCAGTCGGTCGGGTAAAGTCGTGTCGTGGTCGCAGTCTGTTGGGTAAAGTCGTGTCGTGTCGTGGTCGCAGTCGGTCGGGTAAAGTCGTGTCGTGTCGTGGTCGGTCGGGTAAAGTCGTGTCGTGTCGTGGTCGCAGTCGGTCGGGTAAAGTCGTGTCGTGTCGTGGTCGCAGTCGGTCGGGTAAAGTCATGTCGTGTCGTGGTCGCAGTCGGTCGGGTAAAGTCGTGTCGTGTCGTGGTCGCAGTCGGTCGGGTAAAGTCATGTTGTGTCGTGGTCGCAGTCAATCGGGTAAAGTCGTGTCGTGTCGTGGTCGCAGTCGGTCGGGTAAAGTCGTATCGTGTCTGGTCGCAGTCGGTCGGGTAAAGTCGTGTCGTGGTCGCTGTCGGTCGGGTAAAGTCGTGTCGTGTCGTGGTCGCAGTCGGTCGGGTAAAGTCGTGTCGTGTCGTGGTCGCAGTCGGTCGGGTAAAGTCGTGTCGTGGTCGCAGTCTGTTGGGTAAAGTCGTGTCGTGTCGTGGTCGCAGTCGGTCGGGTAAAGTCGTGTCGTGTCGTGGTCGCAGTCGGTCGGGTAAAGTCGTGTCGTGTCGTGGTCGCAGTCGGTCGGGTAAAGTCGTGTCGTGTCGTGGTCGCAGTCGGTCGGGTAAAGTCGTGTCGTGTCGTGGTCGCAGTCGGTCGGGTAAAGTCGTGTCGTGGTCGCAGTCGGTCGGGTAAAGTCGTGTCGTGTCGTGGTCGCAGTCGGTCGGGTAAAGTCGTGTCGTGTCGTGGTCGCAGTCGGTCGGGTAAAGTCATGTCGTGTCGTGGTCGCAGTCGGTCGGGTAAAGTTGTGTCGTGTCGTGGTCGCAGTCGGTCGGGTAAAGTCATGTTGTGTCGTGGTCGCAGTCAATCGGGTAAAGTCGTGTCGTGTCGTGGTCGCAGTCGGTCGGGTAAAGTCGTGTCGTGTCTGGTCACAGTCGGTCGGGTAAAGCTGTGTCGTGGTCGCTGTCGGTTGGGTTAAGTCGTGTCGTGTCGTGGTCGCAGTCGGTCGGGTAAAGTCATGTCGTGTCGTCGTCGCAGTCGGTCGGGTAAAGTCATGTCGTGTCGTGGTCGCAGTGGGTCGGGTAAAGTCGTTTCGTGTCGTGGTCGCAGTCGGTCGGGTAAAGTCGTTTCGTGTCGTGGTCGCAGTCGGTCGGGTAAAGTCGTGTCGTGTCGTGGTCGCAGTCGGTCGGGTAAAGTCGTGTCGTGTCGTGGTCGCAGTCGGTCCGGTAAAGTTGTGTCGTGTCGTGGTCGCAGTCGGTCGGGTAAAGTCATGTCGTGTCGTGGTCGCAGTCGGTCGGGTAAAGTCGTGTCGTGTCGTGGTCGCAGTCGGTCGGGTAAAGTCGTGTCGTGGTCGTGGTCAGTCGGGTTAAGTTGGGTCGTGTCGTGGTCGCAGTCGGTCGGGTAAAGTCGTGTCGTGGTCGCAGTCGGTCGGGTAAAGTCGTGTCGTGTCGTGGTCGCAGTCGGTCGGGTAAAGTCGTGTTGTGTCGTGGTCGCAGTCGGGTAAAGTCGTGTCGTAGTCGCAGTCGGGTAAAGTCGTGTCGTGGGCGCAGTCGGGTAAAGTCGTGTCGTGGTCGCAGTCGGTCGGGTAAAGTCGTGTCGTGTCGTGGTCGCAGTCGGTCGGGTAAAGTCGTGTCGTGTCGTGGTCGCAGTCGGTCGGGGTAAAGTCGTGTCGTGTCGTGGTCGCAGTCGGTCGGGTAAAGTCGTGTCGTTGTCGCAGTCGGTCGGGTAAAGTCGTGTCGTGGTCGCAGTCTGTTGGGTAAAGTCGTGTCGTGTCGTGGTCGCAGTCGGTCGGGTAAAGTCGTGTCGTGTCGTGGTCGGTCGGGTAAAGTCGTGTCGTGTCGTGGTCGCAGTCGGTCGGGTAAAGTCGTGTCGTGTCGTGGTCGCAGTCGGTCGGGTAAAGTCGTGTCGTGGTCGCAGTCTGTTGGGTAAAGTCGTGTCGTGTCGTGGTCGCAGTCGGTCGGGTAAAGTCGTGTCGTGTCGTGGTCGCAGTCGGTCGGGTAAAGTCGTGTCGTGTCGTGGTCGCAGTCGGTCGGGTAAAGTCGTGTCGTGTCGTGGTCGCAGTCGGTCGGGTAAAGTCGTGTCGTGTCGTGGTCGCAGTCGGTCGGGTAAAGTCATGTCGTGTCATGGTCGCAGTCGGTCGGGTAAAGTCGTGTCGTGGTCGTGGTCAGTCGGGTTAAGTTGGGTCGTGTCGTGGTCGCAGTCGGTCGGGTAAAGTCGTGTCGTGGTCGCAGTCGGTCGGGTAAAGTCGTGTCGTGTCGTGGTCGCAGTCGGTCGGGTAAAGTCGTGTTGTGTCGTGGTCGCAGTCGGGTAAAGTCATGTCGTAGTCGCAGTCGGTCGGGTAAAGTCGTTTCGTGTCGTGGTCGCAGTCGGTCGGGTAAAGTCGTGTCGTGGTCGCAGTCGGTTGGGTAAAGTCGTGTCGTGGTCGCAGTCGGTCGGGTAAAGTCGTGTCGTGTCGTGGTCGCAGTCGGTCGGGTAAAGACGTGTCGTGTCGTGGTCGCAGTCGGTCGGGTAAAGTCATGTCGTGTCGTGGTCGCAGTCGGTCGGGTAAAGTCGTGTCGTGTCGTGGTCGCAGTCGGTCGAGTAAAGTCGTGTCGTGGTCGCAGTCGGTCGGGTAAAGTCGTGTCGTGTCGTGGTCGCAGTCGGTCGGGTAAAGTCGTGTCGTGTCGTGGTCGCAGTCGGTCGGGTAAAGTCGTGTCGTGTCGTGGTCGCAGTCGGTCGGGTAAAGTCGTGTCGTGTCGTGGTCGCAGTCGGTCGGGTAAAGTCGTGTCGTGGTCGCAGTCGGTCGGGTAAAGTCGTGTCGTGTCGTGGTCGCAGTCGGTCGGGTAAAGTCGTGTCGTGGTCGCAGTCGGTCGGGTAAAGTCGTGTCGTGGTCGCAGTCTGTCGGGTAAAGTCGTGTCGTGTCGTGGTCGCAGTTGGTCGGGTAAAGTCGTTTCGTGTCTTGGTCGCAGTCGGTCTGGTAAAGTCGTGTCGTGTCGTGGTCGCAGTCTGTCGGGTAAAGTCGTGTCGTGGTCGCAGTCGATCGGGTAAAGTCGTGTCGTGTCGTGGTCGCAGTCGGTCGGGTAAAGTCGTGTCGTGTCGTGGTCGCAGTCGGTCGGGTAAATTCATGTCGTGTCGTGGTCGCAGTCGGTCGGGTAAAGTCGTGTCGTGTCGTGGTCGCAGTCGGTCGGGTAAAGTCGTGTCGTGTCGTGGTCGCAGTCGGTCGGGTAAAGTCGTGTCGTGTCTGGTCGCAGTCAGTCGGGTAAAGTCGTGTCGTGGTCGCTGTCGGTCGGGTAAAGTCGTGTCGTGTCGTGGTCGCAGTCGGTCGGGTAAAGTCGTGTCGTGTCGTGGTCGCAGTCGGTCGGGTAAAGTCGTGTCGTGGTCGCAGTCGGTCGGGTAAAGTCGTGTCGTGTCGTGGTCGCAGTCGGTCGGGTAAAGTCGTTTCGTGTCGTGGTCGCAGTCGGTCGGGTAAAGTCGTGTCGTGTCGTTGTCGCAGTCAATCAGTTAAAGTCGTGTCGTGGTCGCAGTCGGTCGGGTAAAGTCGTGTCATGTCGTGGTCGCAGTCGGTCGGGTAAAGTCGTGTCGTGTCGTGGTCGCAGTCGGTCGGGTAAAGTCGTGTCGTGTCTGGTCGCAGTCGGTCGGGTAAAGTCGTGTCGTGGTCGCTGTCGGTCGGGTAAAGTCGTGTCGTGTCGTGGTCGCAGTCGGTCGGGTAAAGTCGTGTCGTGTCGTTGTCGCAGTCAATCAGTTAAAGTCGTGTCGTGGTCGCAGTCGGTCGGGTAAAGTCGTGTCATGTCGTGGTCGCAGTCGGTCGGGTAAAGTCGTGTCGTGTCGTGGTCGCAGTCGGTCGGGTAAAGTCGTGTCGTGTCTGGTCGCAGTCGGTCGGGTAAAGTCGTGTCATGGTCGCTGTCGGTCGGGTAAAGTCGTGTCGTGTCGTGGTCGCAGTCGGTCGGGTAAAGTCGTGTCGTGTCGTGGTCGCAGTCGGTCGGGTAAAGTCGTGTCGTGTCGTGGTCGCAGTTGGTCGGGTAAAGTCGTTTCGTGTCGTGGTCGCAGTCGGTCGGGTAAAGTCGTTTCGTGTCGTGGTCGCAGTCGGTCGGGTAAAGTCGTGTCGTGTCGTGGTCGCAGTCGGTCGGGTAAAGTCGTGTCGTGGTCGCAGTCGGTCGGGTAAAGTCGTGTCGTGTCGTGGTCGCAGTCGGTCGGGTAAAGTCGTGTCGTGTCGTGGTCACTGTCGGTCGGGTAAAGTCGTGTCGTGTCGTGGTCGCAGTCGGTCGGGTAAAGTCATGTCGTGTCGTGGTCGCAGTCGGTCGGGTAAAGTCGTGTCGTGTCGTGGTCGCAGTCGGTCGGGTAAAGTCGTTTCGTGTCGTGGTCGCAGTCGGTCGGGTAAAGTCGTGTTGTGTCGTGGTCGCAGTCGGTCTGGTAAAGTCGTGTCGTGGTCGCAGTCGGTCGGGTAAAGTCGTGTCGTGGTCGCAGTCGGTCGGGTAAAGTCGTGTCGTGTCGTGGTCGCAGTCGGTCGGGTAAAGTCGTGTCGTGTCGTGGTCGCAGTCGGTCGGGTAAAGTCATGTCGTGTCGTGGTCGCAGTCGGTCGGGTAAAGTCGTGTCGTGTCGTGGTCGCAGTCGGTCGGGTAAAGTCGTGGTCGTGGTCAGTCGGGTTAAGTCGGGTCGTGTCGTGGTCGCAGTCGGTCGGGTAAAGTCGTGTCGTGGTCGCAGTCGGTCGGGTAAAGTCGTGTCGTGTCGTGGTCGCAGTCGGTCGGGTAAAGTCGTGTCGTGTCGTAGTCGCAGTCGGTCGGGTAAAGTCGTGTCGTGGTCTCAGTCGGTCGGGTAAAGTCGTGTCGTGGTCTCAGTCGGTCGGGTAAAGTCGTGTCATGTCGTGGTCGCAGTCGGTCGGGTAAAGTCGTGTCGTGGTCGCAGTCGGTCGGGTAAAGTCGTGTCGTGTCGTGGCCGCAGTCGGTCGGGTAAAGTTGTGTCGTGTCGTGGTCGCAGTCGGTCGGGTAAAGTCGTTTCGTGTCGTGGTCGCAGTCGGTCGGGTAAAGTCGTGTCGTGTCGTGGTCGCAGTCGGTCAGGTAAAGTCGTGTCGTGGTCGCAGTCGGTCGGGTAAAGTCGTGTCGTGTCGTGGTCGCAGTCGGTCGGGTAAAGTCGTGTCGTGTCGTGGTCGCAGTCGGTCGGGTAAAGTCATGTCGTGTCGTGGTCGCAGTCGGTCGGGTAAAGTCGTGTCGTGTCTTGGTCGCAGTCGGTCGGGTAAAGTCGTGTCGTGGTCGCAGTCGGTCGGGTAAAGTCGTGTCGTGTCTGGTCGCAGTCGGTCGGGTAAAGTCGTGTCGTGGTCGCTGTCGGTCGGGTAAAGTCGTGTCGTGTCGTGGTCGCAGTCGGTCGGGTAAAGTCGTGTCGTGTCGTGGTCGCAGTCGGTCGGGTAAAGTCGTGTCGTGGTCGCAGTCGGTCGGGTAAAGTCGTGTCGTGTCGTGGCCGCAGTCGGTCGGGTA
Organism: Lepidochitona cinerea; assembly: GCA_963971465.1. NCBI lineage: Eukaryota > Metazoa > Mollusca > Polyplacophora > Chitonida > Tonicellidae > Lepidochitona > Lepidochitona cinerea. The sequence continues at coordinate 53,458,762 of OZ020553.1, forward strand.
AAGTCGTTTCGTGTCGTGGTCGCAGTCGGTCGGGTAAAGTCGTGTCGTGTCGTGGTCGCAGTCAGTCAGTTAAAGTCGTGTCGTGGTCGCAGTCGGTCGGGTAAAGTCGTGTCATGTCGTGGTCGCAGTCGGTCGGGTAAAGTCGTGTCGTGTCGTGGTCGCAGTCGGTCGGGTAAAGTCGTGTCGTGTCGTGGTCGCAGTCGGTCGGGTAAAGTCATGTCGTGTCGTGGTCGCAGTCGGTCGGGTAAAGTCGTGTCGTGTCGTGGTCGCAGTCGGTCGGGTAAAGTCGTGTCGTTGTCGCAGTCGGTCGGGTAAAGTCGTGTCGTGGTCGCAGTCGGTCGGGTAAAGTCGTGTCGTGTCGTGGTCGCAGTCGGTCGGGTAAAGTCGTGTCGTGGTCGCAGTCTGTTGGGTAAAGTCGTGTCGTGTCGTGGTCGCAGTCGGTCGGGTAAAGTCGTGTCGTGTCGTGGTCGGTCGGGTAAAGTCGTGTCGTGTCGTGGTCGCAGTCGGTCGGGTAAAGTCGTGTCGTGTCGTGGTCGCAGTCGGTCGGGTAAAGTCATGTCGTGTCGTGGTCGCAGTCGGTCGGGTAAAGTCGTGTCGTGTCGTGGTCGCAGTCGGTCGGGTAAAGTCATGTTGTGTCGTGGTCGCAGTCAATCGGGTAAAGTCGTGTCGTGTCGTGGTCGCAGTCGGTCGGGTAAAGTCGTGTCGTGTCTGGTCGCAGTCGGTCGGGTAAAGTCGTGTCGTGGTCGCTGTCGGTTGGGTTAAGTCGTGTCGTGTCGTGGTCGCAGTCGGTCGGGTAAAGTCATGTCGTGTCGTCGTCGCAGTCGGTCGGGTAAAGTCATGTCGTGTCGTGGTCGCAGTTGGTCGGGTAAAGTCGTTTCGTGTCGTGGTCGCAGTCGGTCGGGTAAAGTCGTTTCGTGTCGTGGTCGCAGTCGGTCGGGTAAAGTCGTGTCGTGTCGTGGTCGCAGTCGGTCGGGTAAAGTCGTGTCGTGTCGTGGTCGCAGTCGGTCCGGTAAAGTCGTGTCGTGTCGTGGTCGCAGTCGGTCGGGTAAAGTCATGTCGTGTCGTGGTCGCAGTTGGTCGGGTAAAGTCGTTTCGTGTCGTGGTCGCAGTCGGTCGGGTAAAGTCGTGTCGTGTCGTGGTCGCAGTCGGTCGGGTAAAGTCGTGTCGTGGTCGTGGTCAGTCGGGTTAAGTTGGGTCGTGTCGTGGTCGCAGTCGGTCGGGTAAAGTCGTGTCGTGGTCGCAGTCGGTCGGGTAAAGTCGTGTCGTGTCGTGGTCGCAGTCGGTCGGGTAAAGTCGTGTTGTGTCGTGGTCGCAGTCGGGTAAAGTCGTGTCGTAGTCGCAGTCGGGTAAAGTCGTGTCGTGGGCGCAGTCGGGTAAAGTCGTGTCGTGGTCGCAGTCGGTCGGGTAAAGTCGTGTCGTGTCGTGGTCGCAGTCGGTCGGGTAAAGTCGTGTCGTGGTCGCAGTCGGTCGGGGTAAAGTCGTGTCGTGTCGTGGTGGCAGTCGGTCGGGTAAAGTCGTGTCGTTGTCGCAGTCGGTCGGGTAAAGTCGTGTCGTGGTCGCAGTCTGTTGGGTAAAGTCGTGTCGTGTCGTGGTCGCAGTCGGTCGGGTAAAGTCGTGTCGTGTCGTGGTCGGTCGGGTAAAGTCGTGTCGTGTCGTGGTCGCAGTCGGTCGGGTAAAGTCGTGTCGTGTCGTGGTCGCAGTCGGTCGGGTAAAGTCATGTCGTGTCGTGGTCGCAGTCGGTCGGGTAAAGTCGTGTCGTGTCGTGGTCGCAGTCGGTCGGGTAAAGTCATGTTGTGTCGTGGTCGCAGTCAATCGGGTAAAGTCGTGTCGTGTCGTGGTCGCAGTCGGTCGGGTAAAGTCGTATCGTGTCTGGTCGCAGTCGGTCGGGTAAAGTCGTGTCGTGGTCGCTGTCGGTCGGGTAAAGTCGTGTCGTGTCGTGGTCGCAGTCGGTCGGGTAAAGTCGTGTCGTGTCGTGGTCGCAGTCGGTCGGGTAAAGTCGTGTCGTGGTCGCAGTCTGTTGGGTAAAGTCGTGTCGTGTCGTGGTCGCAGTCGGTCGGGTAAAGTCGTGTCGTGTCGTGGTCGCAGTCGGTCGGGTAAAGTCGTGTCGTGTCGTGGTCGCAGTCGGTCGGGTAAAGTCGTGTCGTGTCGTGGTCGCAGTCGGTCGGGTAAAGTCGTGTCGTGTCGTGGTCGCAGTCGGTCGGGTAAAGTCGTGTCGTGGTCGCAGTCGGTCGGGTAAAGTCGTGTCGTGTCGTGGTCGCAGTCGGTCGGGTAAAGTCGTGTCGTGTCGTGGTCGCAGTCGGTCGGGTAAAGTCATGTCGTGTCGTGGTCGCAGTCGGTCGGGTAAAGTCGTGTCGTGTCGTGGTCGCAGTCGGTCGGGTAAAGTCATGTTGTGTCGTGGTCGCAGTCAATCGGGTAAAGTCGTGTCGTGTCGTGGTCGCAGTCGGTCGGGTAAAGTCGTGTCGTGTCTGGTCACAGTCGGTCGGGTAAAGCTGTGTCGTGGTCGCTGTCGGTTGGGTTAAGTCGTGTCGTGTCGTGGTCGCAGTCGGTCGGGTAAAGTCATGTCGTGTCGTCGTCGCAGTCGGTCGGGTAAAGTCATGTCGTGTCGTGGTCGCAGTTGGTCGGGTAAAGTCGTTTCGTGTCGTGGTCGCAGTCGGTCGGGTAAAGTCGTTTCGTGTCGTGGTCGCAGTCGGTCGGGTAAAGTCGTGTCGTGTCGTGGTCGCAGTCGGTCGGGTAAAGTCGTGTCGTGTCGTGGTCGCAGTCGGTCCGGTAAAGTTGTGTCGTGTCGTGGTCGCAGTCGGTCGGGTAAAGTCATGTCGTGTCGTGGTCGCAGTCGGTCGGGTAAAGTCGTGTCGTGTCGTGGTCGCAGTCGGTCGGGTAAAGTCGTGTCGTGGTCGTGGTCAGTCGGGTTAAGTTGGGTCGTGTCGTGGTCGCAGTCGGTCGGGTAAAGTCGTGTCGTGGTCGCAGTCGGTCGGGTAAAGTCGTGTCGTGTCGTGGTCGCAGTCGGTCGGGTAAAGTTGTGTTGTGTCGTGGTCGCAGTCGGGTAAAGTCGTGTCGTAGTCGCAGTCGGGTAAAGTCGTGTCGTGGGCGCAGTCGGGTAAAGTCGTGTCGTGGTCGCAGTCGGTCGGGTAAAGTCGTGTCGTGTCGTGGTCGCAGTCGGTCGGGTAAAGTCGTGTCGTGTCGTGGTCGCAGTCGGTCGGGGTAAAGTCGTGTCGTGTCGTGGTCGCAGTCGGTCGGGTAAAGTCGTGTCGTTGTCGCAGTCGGTCGGGTAAAGTCGTGTCGTGGTCGCAGTCTGTTGGGTAAAGTCGTGTCGTGTCGTGGTCGCAGTCGGTCGGGTAAAGTCGTGTCGTGTCGTGGTCGGTCGGGTAAAGTCGTGTCGTGTCGTGGTCGCAGTCGGTCGGGTAAAGTCGTGTCGTGTCGTGGTCGCAGTCGGTCGGGTAAAGTCGTGTCGTGGTCGCAGTCTGTTGGGTAAAGTCGTGTCGTGTCGTGGTCGCAGTCGGTCGGGTAAAGTCGTGTCGTGTCGTGGTCGCAGTCGGTCGGGTAAAGTCGTGTCGTGTCGTGGTCGCAGTCGGTCGGGTAAAGTCGTGTCGTGTCGTGGTCGCAGTCGGTCGGGTAAAGTCGTGTCGTGTCGTGGTCGCAGTCGGTCGGGTAAAGTCGTGTCGTGTCGTGGTCGCAGTCGGTCGGGTAAAGTCATGTCGTGTCATGGTCGCAGTCGGTCGGGTAAAGTCGTGTCGTGGTCGTGGTCAGTCGGGTTAAGTTGGGTCGTGTCGTGGTCGCAGTCGGTCGGGTAAAGTCGTGTCGTGGTCGCAGTCGGTCGGGTAAAGTCGTGTCGTGTCGTGGTCGCAGTCGGTCGGGTAAAGTCGTGTTGTGTCGTGGTCGCAGTCGGGTAAAGTCATGTCGTAGTCGCAGTCGGTCGGGTAAAGTCGTTTCGTGTCGTGGTCGCAGTCGGTCGGGTAAAGTCGTGTCGTGGTCGCAGTCGGTTGGGTAAAGTCGTGTCGTGGTCGCAGTCGGTCGGGTAAAGTCGTGTCGTGTCGTGGTCGCAGTCGGTCGGGTAAAGACGTGTCGTGTCGTGGTCGCAGTCGGTCGGGTAAAGTCATGTCGTGTCGTGGTCGCAGTCGGTCGGGTAAAGTCGTGTCGTGTCGTGGTCGCAGTCGGTCGAGTAAAGTCGTGTCGTGGTCGCAGTCGGTCGGGTAAAGTCGTGTCGTGTCGTGGTCGCAGTCGGTCGGGTAAAGTCGTGTCGTGTCGTGGTCGCAGTCGGTCGGGTAAAGTCGTGTCGTGTCGTGGTCGCAGTCGGTCGGGTAAAGTCGTGTCGTGTCGTGGTCGCAGTCGGTCGGGTAAAGTCGTGTCGTGGTCGCAGTCGGTCGGGTAAAGTCGTGTCGTGTCGTGGTCGCAGTCGGTCGGGTAAAGTCGTGTCGTGGTCGCAGTCGGTCGGGTAAAGTCGTGTCGTGGTCGCAGTCTGTCGGGTAAAGTCGTGTCGTGTCGTGGTCGCAGTTGGTCGGGTAAAGTCGTTTCGTGTCTTGGTCGCAGTCGGTCTGGTAAAGTCGTGTCGTGTCGTGGTCGCAGTCTGTCGGGTAAAGTCGTGTCGTGGTCGCAGTCGATCGGGTAAAGTCGTGTCGTGTCGTGGTCGCAGTCGGTCGGGTAAAGTCGTGTCGTGTCGTGGTCGCAGTCGGTCGGGTAAATTCATGTCGTGTCGTGGTCGCAGTCGGTCGGGTAAAGTCGTGTCGTGTCGTGGTCGCAGTCGGTCGGGTAAAGTCGTGTCGTGTCGTGGTCGCAGTCGGTCGGGTAAAGTCGTGTCGTGTCTGGTCGCAGTCAGTCGGGTAAAGTCGTGTCGTGGTCGCTGTCGGTCGGGTAAAGTCGTGTCGTGTCGTGGTCGCAGTCGGTCGGGTAAAGTCGTGTCGTGTCGTGGTCGCAGTCGGTCGGGTAAAGTCGTGTCGTGGTCGCAGTCGGTCGGGTAAAGTCGTGTCGTGTCGTGGTCGCAGTCGGTCGGGTAAAGTCGTTTCGTGTCGTGGTCGCAGTCGGTCGGGTAAAGTCGTGTCGTGTCGTTGTCGCAGTCAATCAGTTAAAGTCGTGTCGTGGTCGCAGTCGGTCGGGTAAAGTCGTGTCATGTCGTGGTCGCAGTCGGTCGGGTAAAGTCGTGTCGTGTCGTGGTCGCAGTCGGTCGGGTAAAGTCGTGTCGTGTCTGGTCGCAGTCGGTCGGGTAAAGTCGTGTCGTGGTCGCTGTCGGTCGGGTAAAGTCGTGTCGTGGTCGTGGTCGCAGTCGGTCGGGTAAAGTCGTGTCGTGTCGTTGTCGCAGTCAATCAGTTAAAGTCGTGTCGTGGTCGCAGTCGGTCGGGTAAAGTCGTGTCATGTCGTGGTCGCAGTCGGTCGGGTAAAGTCGTGTCGTGTCGTGGTCGCAGTCGGTCGGGTAAAGTCGTGTCGTGTCTGGTCGCAGTCGGTCGGGTAAAGTCGTGTCATGGTCGCTGTCGGTCGGGTAAAGTCGTGTCGTGTCGTGGTCGCAGTCGGTCGGGTAAAGTCGTGTCGTGTCGTGGTCGCAGTCGGTCGGGTAAAGTCGTGTCGTGTCGTGGTCGCAGTTGGTCGGGTAAAGTCGTTTCGTGTCGTGGTCGCAGTCGGTCGGGTAAAGTCGTTTCGTGTCGTGGTCGCAGTCGGTCGGGTAAAGTCGTGTCGTGTCGTGGTCGCAGTCGGTCGGGTAAAGTCGTGTCGTGGTCGCAGTCGGTCGGGTAAAGTCGTGTCGTGTCGTGGTCGCAGTCGGTCGGGTAAAGTCGTGTCGTGTCGTGGTCACAGTCGGTCGGGTAAAGTCGTGTCGTGTCGTGGTCGCAGTCGGTCGGGTAAAGTCATGTCGTGTCGTGGTCGCAGTCGGTCGGGTAAAGTCGTGTCGTGTCGTGGTCGCAGTCGGTCGGGTAAAGTCGTGGTCAGTTGGGTCGTGTCGTGGTCGCAGTCGGTCCGGTAAAGTCGTGTCGTGGTCGCAGTCGGTCGGGTAAAGTCGTGTCGTGGTCGTGGTCAGTCGGGTTAAGTTGGGTCGTGTCGTGGTCGCAGTCGGTCGGGTAAAGTCGTGTCGTGGTCGCAGTCGGTCGGGTAAAGTCGTGTCGTGTCGTGGTCGCAGTCGGTCGGGTAAAGTCGTGTTGTGTCGTGGTCGCAGTCGGGTAAAGTCATGTCGTAGTCGCAGTCGGGTAAAGTCGGGTCGTGGGCGCAGTCGGGTAAAGTCGTGTCGTGTCGTGGTCGCAGTCGGTCGGGTAAAGTCGTGTCGTGTCGTGGTCGCAGTCGGTCGGGTAAAGTCATGTCGTGTCGTGGTCGCAGTCGGTCGGGTAAAGTCGTGTCGTGTCGTGGTCGCAGTCGGTCGGGTAAAGTCGTGTCGTGGTCGCAGTCTGTTGGGTAAAGTTGTGTCGTGTCGTGGTCGCAGTCGGTCGGGTAAAGTCGTGTCGTGTCGTGGTCGCAGTCTGTCGGGTAAAGTCGTGTCGTGTCGTGGTCGCAGTTGGTCGGGTAAAGTCGTTTCGTGTCGTGGTCGCAGTCGGTCTGGTAAAGTCGTGTCGTGTCGTGGTCGCAGTCGGTCGGGTAAAGTCGTGTCGTGGTCGCAGTCGATCGGGTAAAGTCGTGTCGTGCCGTGGTCGCAGTCGGTCGGGTAAAGTCGTGTCGTGTCGTGGTCGCAGTCGGTCGGGTAAATTCATGTCGTGTCGTGGTCGCAGTCGGTCGGGTAAAGTCGTGTCGTGTCGTGGTCGCAGTCGGTCGGGTAAAGTCGTGTCGTGTCGTGGTCGCAGTCGGTCGGGTAAAGTCGTGTCGTGTCTGGTCGCAGTCAGTCGGGTAAAGTCGTGTCGTGGTCGCTGTCGGTCGGGTAAAGTCGTGTCGTGTCGTGGTCGCAGTCGGTCGGGTAAAGTCGTGTCGTGGTCGCAGTCGGTCGGGTAAAGTCGTGTCGTGTCGTGGTCGCAGTCGGTCGGGTAAAGTCGTTTCGTGTCGTGGTCGCAGTCGGTCGGGTAAAGTCGTGTCGTGTCGTTGTCGCAGTCAATCAGTTAAAGTCGTGTCGTGGTCGCAGTCGGTCGGGTAAAGTCGTGTCATGTCGTGGTCGCAGTCGGTCGGGTAAAGTCGTGTCGTGTCGTGGTCGCAGTCGGTCGGGTAAAGTCGTGTCGTGTCTGGTCGCAGTCGGTCGGGTAAAGTCGTGTCGTGGTCGCTGTCGGTCGGGTAAAGTCGTGTCGTGTCGTGGTCGCAGTCGGTCGGGTAAAGTCGTGTCGTGGTCGCTGTCGGTCGGGTAAAGTCGTGTCGTGTCGTGGTCGCAGTCGGTCGGGTAAAGTCGTGTCGTGGTCGCTGTCGGTCGGGTAAAGTCGTGTCATGTCGTGGTCGCTGTCGGTCGGGTAAAGTCGTGTCGTGTCGTGGTCGCAGTCGGTCGGGTAAAGTCGTGTCGTGTCTGGTCGCAGTCGGTCGGGTAAAGTCGTGTCGTGGTCGCTGTCGGTCGGGTAAAGTCGTGTCGTGTCGTGGTCGCAGTCGGTCGGGTAAAGTCGTGTCGTGTCTGGTCGCAGTCAGTCGGGTAAAGTCGTGTCGTGGTCGCAGTCGGTCGGGTAAAGTCGTGTCATGTCGTGGTCGCAGTCGGTCGGGTAAAGTCGTGTCGTGTCGTGGTCGCAGTCGGTCGGGTAAAGTCGTGTCGTGTCTGGTCGCAGTCGGTCGGGTAAAGTCGTGTCGTGGTCGCAGTCGGTCGGGTAAAGTCGTGTCATGTCGTGGTCGCAGTCGGTCGGGTAAAGTCGTGTCGTGTCGTGGTCGCAGTCGGTCGGGTAAAGTCGTGTCGTGTCTGGTCGCAGTCGGTCGGGTAAAGTCGTGTCGTGGTCGCTGTCGGTCGGGTAAAGTCGTGTCGTGTCGTGGTCGCAGTCGGTCGGGTAAAGTCGTGTCGTGTCGTGGTCGCAGTCGGTCGGGTAAAGTCGTGTCGTGTCGTGGTCGCAGTTGGTCGGGTAAAGTCGTTTCGTGTCGTGGTCGCAGTCGGTCGGGTAAAGTCGTTTCGTGTCGTGGTCGCAGTCGGTCGGGTAAAGTCGTGTCGTGTCGTGGTCGCAGTCGGTCAGGTAAAGTCGTGTCGTGGTCGCAGTCGGTCGGGTAAAGTCGTGTCGTGTCGTGGTCGCAGTCGGTCGGGTAAAGTCGTGTCGTGTCGTGGTCACAGTCGGTCGGGTAAAGTCGTGTCGTGTCGTGGTCGCAGTCGGTCGGGTAAAGTCATGTCGTGTCGTGGTCGCAGTCGGTCGGGTAAAGTCGTGTCGTGTCGTGGTCGCAGTCGGTCGGGTAAAGTCGTGTCATGGTCGTGGTCAGTCGGGTTAAGTTGGGTCGTGTCGTGGTCGCAGTCGGTCGGGTAAAGTCGTGTCGTGGTCGCAGTCGGTCGGGTAAAGTCGTGTCGTGGTCGTGGTCAGTCGGGTTAAGTTGGGTCGTGTCGTGGTCGCAGTCGGTCGGGTAAAGTCGTGTCGTGGTCGCAGTCGGTCGGGTAAAGTCGTGTCGTGTCGTGGTCGCAGTCGGTCGGGTAAAGTCGTGTTGTGTCGTGGTCACAGTCGGGTAAAGTCATGTCGTAGTCGCAGTCGGGTAAAGTCGGGTCGTGGGCGCAGTCGGGTAAGGTCGTGTCGTGTCGTGGTCGCAGTCGGTCGGGTAAAGTCGTGTCGTGTCGTGGTCGCAGTCGGTCGGGTAAAGTCATGTCGTGTCGTGGTCGCAGTCGGTCGGGTAAAGTCGTGTCGTGTCGTGGTCGCAGTCGGTCGGGTAAAGTCGTGTCGTGGTCGCAGTCTGTTGGGTAAAGTTGTGTCGTGTCGTGGTCGCAGTCGGTCGGGTAAAGTCGTGTCGTGTCGTGGTCACAGTCGGTCGGGTAAAGTCGTGTCGTGTCTGGTCGCAGTCAGTCGGGTAAAGTCGTGTCGTGGTCGCTGTCGGTCGGGTAAAGTCGTGTCGTGTCGTGGTCGCAGTCGGTCGGGTAAAGTCGTGTCGTGTCGTGGTCGCAGTCGGTCGGGTAAAGTCGTGTCGTGTCGTGGTCGCAGTCGGTCGGGTAAAGTCGTGCCGTGGTCGCAGTCGGTCGGGTAAAGTCGTGTCGTGTCGTGGTCGCAGTCGGTCGGGTAAAGTCGTTTCGTGTCGTGGTCGCAGTCGGTCGGGTAAAGTCGTGTCGTGGTCGCTGTCGGTCGGGTAAAGTCGTGTCGTGTCGTGGTCGCAGTCGGTCGGGTAAAGTCGTGTCGTGTCGTGGTCGCAGTCGGTCGGGTAAAGTCGTGCCGTGGTCGCAGTCGGTCGGGTAAAGTCGTGTCGTGTCGTGGTCGCAGTCGGTCGGGTAAAGTCGTTTCGTGTCGTGGTCGCAGTCGGTCGGGTAAAGTCGTGTCGTGTCGTTGTCGCAGTCAATCAGTTAAAGTCGTGTCGTGGTCGCAGTCGGTCCGGTAAAGTCGTGTCGTGTCGTGGTCGCAGTCGGTCGGGTAAAGTCATGTCGTGTCGTGGTCGCAGTCGGTCGGGTAAAGTCGTGTCGTGTCGTGGTCGCAGTCGGTCGGGTAAAGTCGTGTCGTGGTCGTGGTCAGTCGGGTTAAGTTGGGTCGTGTCGTGGTCGCAGTCGGTCGGGTAAAGTCGTGTCGTGGTCGCAGTCGGTCGGGTAAAGTCGTGTCGTGTCGTGGTCGCAGTCGGTCGGGTAAAGTCGTGGTCGCAGTCGGGTAAAGTCGTGTCGTAGTCGCAGTCGGGTAAAGTCGTGTCGTGGGCGCAGTCGGGTAAAGTCGTGTCGTGGTCGCAGTCGGTCGGGTAAAGTCGTGTCGTGTCGTGGTCGCAGTCGGTCGGGTAAAGTCGTGTCGTGTCGTGGTCGCAGTCGGTCGGGGTAAAGTCGTGTCGTGTCGTGGTCGCAGTCGGTCGGGTAAAGTCGTGTCGTTGTCGCAGTCGGTCGGGTAAAGTCGTGTCGTGGTCGCAGTCTGTTGGGTAAAGTCGTGTCGTGTCGTCGTCGCAGTCGGTCGGGTAAAGTCGTGTCGTGTCGTGGTCGGTCGGGTAAAGTCGTGTCGTGTCGTGGTCGCAGTCGGTCGGGTAAAGTCGTGTCGTGTCGTGGTCGCAGTCGGTCGGGTAAAGTCATGTCGTGTCATGGTCGCAGTCGGTCGGGTAAAGTCGTGTCGTGGTCGTGGTCAGTCGGGTTAAGTTGGGTCGTGTCGTGGTCGCAGTCGGTCGGGTAAAGTCGTGTCGTGGTCGCAGTCGGTCGGGTAAAGTCGTGTCGTGGTCGCAGTCGGTCGGGTAAAGTCGTGTCGTGTCGTGGTCGCAGTCGGTCGGGTAAAGTCGTGTTGTGTCGTGGTCGCAGTCGGGTAAAGTCATGTCGTAGTCGCAGTCGGTCGGGTAAAGTCGTTTCGTGTCGTGGTCGCAGTCGGTCGGGTAAAGTCGTGTCGTGGTCGCAGTCGGTTGGGTAAAGTCGTGTCGTGGTCGCAGTCGGTCGGGTAAAGTCGTGTCGTGTCGTGGTCGCAGTCGGTCGGGTAAAGACGTGTCGTGTCGTGGTCGCAGTCGGTCGGGTAAAGTCATGTCGTGTCGTGGTCGCAGTCGGTCGGGTAAAGTCGTGTCGTGTCGTGGTCGCAGTCGGTCGAGTAAAGTCGTGTCGTGGTCGCAGTCGGTCGGGTAAAGTCGTGTCGTGTCTGGCCGCAGTCGGTCGGGTAAAGTCGTGTCGTGTCGTGGTCGCAGTCGGTCGGGTAAAGTCGTGTCGTGTCGTGGTCGCAGTCGGTCGGGTAAAGTCGGGTCGTGTCGTGGTCGCAGTCGGTCGGGTAAAGTCGTGTCGTGTCGTGGTCGCAGTCGGTCGGGTAAAGCCGTGTCGTGTCGTGGTCGCAGTCGGTCGGGTAAAGTCGTTTCGTGTCGTGGTCGCAGTCGGTCGGGTAAAGTCGTGTCGTGTCGTTGTCGCAGTCAATCAGTTAAAGTCGTGTCGTGGTCGCAGTCGGTCGGGTAAAGTCGTGTCGTGTCGTGGTCGCAGTCGGTCGGGTAAAGTCGTGTCGTGGTCGCAGTCGGTCGGGTAAAGTCGTGTCGTGTCGTGGTCGCCGTCGGTCGGGTAAAGTCGTTTCGTGTCGTGGTCGCAGTCGGTCGGGTAAAGTCGTGTCGTGTCGTTGTCGCAGTCAATCAGTTAAAGTCGTGTCGTGGTCGCAGTCGGTCGGGTAAAGTCGTGTCATGTCGTGGTCGCAGTCGGTCGGGTAAAGTCCTGTCGTGTCTGGTCGCAGTCGGTCGGGTAAAGTCGTGTCGTGTCGTGGTCGCAGTCGGTCGGGTAAAGTCGTGTCGTGTCGTGGTCGCAGTCGGTCGGGTAAAGTCGTGTCGTGGTCGCAGTCGGTCGGGTAAAGTCGTGTCGTGTCGTGGTCGCAGTCGGTCGGGTAAAGTCGTTTCGTGTCGTGGTCGCAGTCGGTCGGGTAAAGTCGTGTCGTGTCGTGGTCGCAGTCAGTCAGTTAAAGTCGTGTCGTGGTCGCAGTCGGTCGGGTAAAGTCGTGTCATGTCGTGGTCGCAGTCGGTCGGGTAAAGTCGTGTCGTGTCGCAGTCGGTCGGGTAAAGTCATGTCGTAGTCGCAGTCGGGTAAAGTCGGGTCGTGGGCGCAGTCGGGTAAAGTCATGTCGTGTCGTGGTCGCAGTCGGTCGGGTAAAGTCGTGTCGTGTCGTGGTCGCAGTCGGTCGGGTAAAGTCGTGTCGTGGTCGCAGTCGGTCGGGTAAAGTCGTGTCGTGTCGTGGTCGCAGTCGGTCGGGTAAAGTCGTGTCGTGTCGTGGTCGCAGTCGGTCGGGTAAAGTCGTGTCGTGTCGTGGTCGCAGTCGGTCGGGTAAAGTCGTGTCGTGGTCGCAGTCGGTCGGGTAAAGTCGTGTCATGTCGTGGTCACAGTCGGTTGGGTAAAGTCGTGTCGTGTCTGGTCGCAGTCGGTCGGGTAAAGTCGTGTCGTGTCGTGGTCGCAGTCGGTCGGGTAAAGTCGTGTCGTGGTCGCAGTCGGTCGGGTAAAGTCGTGTCGTGTCGTGGTCGCAGTCGGTCGGGTAAAGTCGTGTCGTGGTCGCAGTCGGTCAGGTAAAGTCGTGTCGTGTCGTGGTCGCAGTCGGTCGGGTAAAGTCGTGGCGTGGTCGCAGTCGGTCGGGTAAAGTCGTGTCGTGTCGTGGTCGCAGTCGGTCGGGTAAAGTCGTGTCGTGTCGTGGTCGCAGTCGGTCGGGTAAAGTCGTGTCGTGTCGTGGTCGCAGTCGGTCGGGTAAAGTCATGTCGTGTCGTGGTCGCAGTCGGTCGGGTAAAGTCGTGTCGTGGTCGCAGTCGGTCGGGTAAAGTCGTGTCGTGTCGTGGTCGCAGTCGGTCGGGTAAAGTCGTGTCGTGTCGTGGTCGCAGTCGGTCGGGTAAAGTCGTGTCGTGGTCGCAGTCGGTCGGGTAAAGTCGTGTCGTGTCGTGGTCGCAGTCGGTCGGGTAAAGTCGTTTCGTGTCGTGGTCGCAGTCGGTCGGGTAAAGTCGTGTCGTGTCGTTGTCGCAGTCAATCAGTTAAAGTCGTGTCGTGGTCGCAGTCGGTCGGGTAAAGTCGTGTCATGTCGTGGTCGCAGTCGGTCGGGTAAAGTCGTGTCGTGTCTGGTCGCAGTCGGTCGGGTAAAGTCGTGTCGTGTCGTGGTCGCAGTCGGTCGGGTAAAGTCGTGTCGTGTCGTGGTCGCAGTCGGTCGGGTAAAGTCGTGTCGTGGTCGCAGTCGGTCGGGTAAAGTCGTGTCGTGTCGTGGTCGCAGTCGGTCGGGTAAAGTCGTTTCGTGTCGTGGTCACAGTCGGTCGGGTAAAGTCGTGTCGTGTCGTGGTCGCAGTCAGTCAGTTAAAGTCGTGTCGTGGTCGCAGTCGGTCGGGTAAAGTCGTGTCATGTCGTGGTCGCAGTCGGTCGGGTAAAGTCGTGTCATGTCGTGGTCGCAGTCGGTCGGGTAAAGTCGTGTCGTGTCGTGGTCGCAGTCGGTCGGGTAAAGTCGTGTCGTGTCGTGGTCGCAGTCGGTCGGGTAAAGTCATGTCGTGTCGTGGTCGCAGTCAATCGGGTAAAGTCGTGTCGTGTCGTGGTCGCAGTCGGTCGGGTAAAGTCGTGTCGTGTCGTGGTCGCAGTCGGTCGGGTAAAGTCGTGTCGTGTCGTGGTCGCAGTCGGTCGGGTAAAGTCGTGTCGTGTCGTGGTCGCAGTCGGTCGGGTAAAGTCGTGTCGTGTCGTGGTCGCAGTCGGTCGGGTAAAGTCGTGTCGTGGTCGCTGTCGGTCGGGTAAAGTCGTGTCGTGTCGTGGTCGCAGTCGGTCGGGTAAAGTCGTGTCGTGGTCGCTGTCGGTCGGGTAAAGTCGTGTCATGTCGTGGTCGCTGTCGGTCGGGTAAAGTCGTGTCGTGTCGTGGTCGCAGTCGGTCGGGTAAAGTCGTGTCGTGTCTGGTCGCAGTCGGTCGGGTAAAGTCGTGTCGTGGTCGCTGTCGGTCGGGTAAAGTCGTGTCGTGTCGTGGTCGCAGTCGGTCGGGTAAAGTCGTGTCGTGTCTGGTCGCAGTCAGTCGGGTAAAGTCGTGTCGTGGTCGCAGTCGGTCGGGTAAAGTCGTGTCATGTCGTGGTCGCAGTCGGTCGGGTAAAGTCGTGTCGTGTCGTGGTCGCAGTCGGTCGGGTAAAGTCGTGTCGTGTCTGGTCGCAGTCGGTCGGGTAAAGTCGTGTCGTGGTCGCAGTCGGTCGGGTAAAGTCGTGTCATGTCGTGGTCGCAGTCGGTCGGGTAAAGTCGTGTCGTGTCGTGGTCGCAGTCGGTCGGGTAAAGTCGTGTCGTGTCTGGTCGCAGTCGGTCGGGTAAAGTCGTGTCGTGGTCGCTGTCGGTCGGGTAAAGTCGTGTCGTGTCGTGGTCGCAGTCGGTCGGGTAAAGTCGTGTCGTGTCGTGGTCGCAGTCGGTCGGGTAAAGTCGTGTCGTGTCGTGGTCGCAGTTGGTCGGGTAAAGTCGTTTCGTGTCGTGGTCGCAGTCGGTCGGGTAAAGTCGTTTCGTGTCGTGGTCGCAGTCGGTCGGGTAAAGTCGTGTCGTGTCGTGGTCGCAGTCGGTCAGGTAAAGTCGTGTCGTGGTCGCAGTCGGTCGGGTAAAGTCGTGTCGTGTCGTGGTCGCAGTCGGTCGGGTAAAGTCGTGTCGTGTCGTGGTCACAGTCGGTCGGGTAAAGTCGTGTCGTGTCGTGGTCGCAGTCGGTCGGGTAAAGTCATGTCGTGTCGTGGTCGCAGTCGGTCGGGTAAAGTCGTGTCGTGTCGTGGTCGCAGTCGGTCGGGTAAAGTCGTGTCATGGTCGTGGTCAGTCGGGTTAAGTTGGGTCGTGTCGTGGTCGCAGTCGGTCGGGTAAAGTCGTGTCGTGGTCGCAGTCGGTCGGGTAAAGTCGTGTCGTGGTCGTGGTCAGTCGGGTTAAGTTGGGTCGTGTCGTGGTCGCAGTCGGTCGGGTAAAGTCGTGTCGTGGTCGCAGTCGGTCGGGTAAAGTCGTGTCGTGTCGTGGTCGCAGTCGGTCGGGTAAAGTCGTGTTGTGTCGTGGTCACAGTCGGGTAAAGTCATGTCGTAGTCGCAGTCGGGTAAAGTCGGGTCGTGGGCGCAGTCGGGTAAGGTCGTGTCGTGTCGTGGTCGCAGTCGGTCGGGTAAAGTCGTGTCGTGTCGTGGTCGCAGTCGGTCGGGTAAAGTCATGTCGTGTCGTGGTCGCAGTCGGTCGGGTAAAGTCGTGTCGTGTCGTGGTCGCAGTCGGTCGGGTAAAGTCGTGTCGTGGTCGCAGTCTGTTGGGTAAAGTTGTGTCGTGTCGTGGTCGCAGTCGGTCGGGTAAAGTCGTGTCGTGTCGTGGTCACAGTCGGTCGGGTAAAGTCGTGTCGTGTCTGGTCGCAGTCAGTCGGGTAAAGTCGTGTCGTGGTCGCTGTCGGTCGGGTAAAGTCGTGTCGTGTCGTGGTCGCAGTCGGTCGGGTAAAGTCGTGTCGTGTCGTGGTCGCAGTCGGTCGGGTAAAGTCGTGTCGTGTCGTGGTCGCAGTCGGTCGGGTAAAGTCGTGCCGTGGTCGCAGTCGGTCGGGTAAAGTCGTGTCGTGTCGTGGTCGCAGTCGGTCGGGTAAAGTCGTTTCGTGTCGTGGTCGCAGTCGGTCGGGTAAAGTCGTGTCGTGGTCGCTGTCGGTCGGGTAAAGTCGTGTCGTGTCGTGGTCGCAGTCGGTCGGGTAAAGTCGTGTCGTGTCGTGGTCGCAGTCGGTCGGGTAAAGTCGTGCCGTGGTCGCAGTCGGTCGGGTAAAGTCGTGTCGTGTCGTGGTCGCAGTCGGTCGGGTAAAGTCGTTTCGTGTCGTGGTCGCAGTCGGTCGGGTAAAGTCGTGTCGTGTCGTTGTCGCAGTCAATCAGTTAAAGTCGTGTCGTGGTCGCAGTCGGTCCGGTAAAGTCGTGTCGTGTCGTGGTCGCAGTCGGTCGGGTAAAGTCATGTCGTGTCGTGGTCGCAGTCGGTCGGGTAAAGTCGTGTCGTGTCGTGGTCGCAGTCGGTCGGGTAAAGTCGTGTCGTGGTCGTGGTCAGTCGGGTTAAGTTGGGTCGTGTCGTGGTCGCAGTCGGTCGGGTAAAGTCGTGTCGTGGTCGCAGTCGGTCGGGTAAAGTCGTGTCGTGTCGTGGTCGCAGTCGGTCGGGTAAAGTCGTGGTCGCAGTCGGGTAAAGTCGTGTCGTAGTCGCAGTCGGGTAAAGTCGTGTCGTGGGCGCAGTCGGGTAAAGTCGTGTCGTGGTCGCAGTCGGTCGGGTAAAGTCGTGTCGTGTCGTGGTCGCAGTCGGTCGGGTAAAGTCGTGTCGTGTCGTGGTCGCAGTCGGTCGGGGTAAAGTCGTGTCGTGTCGTGGTCGCAGTCGGTCGGGTAAAGTCGTGTCGTTGTCGCAGTCGGTCGGGTAAAGTCGTGTCGTGGTCGCAGTCTGTTGGGTAAAGTCGTGTCGTGTCGTCGTCGCAGTCGGTCGGGTAAAGTCGTGTCGTGTCGTGGTCGGTCGGGTAAAGTCGTGTCGTGTCGTGGTCGCAGTCGGTCGGGTAAAGTCGTGTCGTGTCGTGGTCGCAGTCGGTCGGGTAAAGTCATGTCGTGTCATGGTCGCAGTCGGTCGGGTAAAGTCGTGTCGTGGTCGTGGTCAGTCGGGTTAAGTTGGGTCGTGTCGTGGTCGCAGTCGGTCGGGTAAAGTCGTGTCGTGGTCGCAGTCGGTCGGGTAAAGTCGTGTCGTGGTCGCAGTCGGTCGGGTAAAGTCGTGTCGTGTCGTGGTCGCAGTCGGTCGGGTAAAGTCGTGTTGTGTCGTGGTCGCAGTCGGGTAAAGTCATGTCGTAGTCGCAGTCGGTCGGGTAAAGTCGTTTCGTGTCGTGGTCGCAGTCGGTCGGGTAAAGTCGTGTCGTGGTCGCAGTCGGTTGGGTAAAGTCGTGTCGTGGTCGCAGTCGGTCGGGTAAAGTCGTGTCGTGTCGTGGTCGCAGTCGGTCGGGTAAAGACGTGTCGTGTCGTGGTCGCAGTCGGTCGGGTAAAGTCATGTCGTGTCGTGGTCGCAGTCGGTCGGGTAAAGTCGTGTCGTGTCGTGGTCGCAGTCGGTCGAGTAAAGTCGTGTCGTGGTCGCAGTCGGTCGGGTAAAGTCGTGTCGTGTCTGGCCGCAGTCGGTCGGGTAAAGTCGTGTCGTGTCGTGGTCGCAGTCGGTCGGGTAAAGTCGTGTCGTGTCGTGGTCGCAGTCGGTCGGGTAAAGTCGGGTCGTGTCGTGGTCGCAGTCGGTCGGGTAAAGTCGTGTCGTGTCGTGGTCGCAGTCGGTCGGGTAAAGCCGTGTCGTGTCGTGGTCGCAGTCGGTCGGGTAAAGTCGTTTCGTGTCGTGGTCGCAGTCGGTCGGGTAAAGTCGTGTCGTGTCGTTGTCGCAGTCAATCAGTTAAAGTCGTGTCGTGGTCGCAGTCGGTCGGGTAAAGTCGTGTCGTGTCGTGGTCGCAGTCGGTCGGGTAAAGTCGTGTCGTGGTCGCAGTCGGTCGGGTAAAGTCGTGTCGTGTCGTGGTCGCCGTCGGTCGGGTAAAGTCGTTTCGTGTCGTGGTCGCAGTCGGTCGGGTAAAGTCGTGTCGTGTCGTTGTCGCAGTCAATCAGTTAAAGTCGTGTCGTGGTCGCAGTCGGTCGGGTAAAGTCGTGTCATGTCGTGGTCGCAGTCGGTCGGGTAAAGTCCTGTCGTGTCTGGTCGCAGTCGGTCGGGTAAAGTCGTGTCGTGTCGTGGTCGCAGTCGGTCGGGTAAAGTCGTGTCGTGTCGTGGTCGCAGTCGGTCGGGTAAAGTCGTGTCGTGGTCGCAGTCGGTCGGGTAAAGTCGTGTCGTGTCGTGGTCGCAGTCGGTCGGGTAAAGTCGTTTCGTGTCGTGGTCGCAGTCGGTCGGGTAAAGTCGTGTCGTGTCGTGGTCGCAGTCAGTCAGTTAAAGTCGTGTCGTGGTCGCAGTCGGTCGGGTAAAGTCGTGTCATGTCGTGGTCGCAGTCGGTCGGGTAAAGTCGTGTCGTGTCGCAGTCGGTCGGGTAAAGTCATGTCGTAGTCGCAGTCGGGTAAAGTCGGGTCGTGGGCGCAGTCGGGTAAAGTCATGTCGTGTCGTGGTCGCAGTCGGTCGGGTAAAGTCGTGTCGTGTCGTGGTCGCAGTCGGTCGGGTAAAGTCGTGTCGTGGTCGCAGTCGGTCGGGTAAAGTCGTGTCGTGTCGTGGTCGCAGTCGGTCGGGTAAAGTCGTGTCGTGTCGTGGTCGCAGTCGGTCGGGTAAAGTCGTGTCGTGTCGTGGTCGCAGTCGGTCGGGTAAAGTCGTGTCGTGGTCGCAGTCGGTCGGGTAAAGTCGTGTCATGTCGTGGTCACAGTCGGTTGGGTAAAGTCGTGTCGTGTCTGGTCGCAGTCGGTCGGGTAAAGTCGTGTCGTGTCGTGGTCGCAGTCGGTCGGGTAAAGTCGTGTCGTGGTCGCAGTCGGTCGGGTAAAGTCGTGTCGTGTCGTGGTCGCAGTCGGTCGGGTAAAGTCGTGTCGTGGTCGCAGTCGGTCAGGTAAAGTCGTGTCGTGTCGTGGTCGCAGTCGGTCGGGTAAAGTCGTGGCGTGGTCGCAGTCGGTCGGGTAAAGTCGTGTCGTGTCGTGGTCGCAGTCGGTCGGGTAAAGTCGTGTCGTGTCGTGGTCGCAGTCGGTCGGGTAAAGTCGTGTCGTGTCGTGGTCGCAGTCGGTCGGGTAAAGTCATGTCGTGTCGTGGTCGCAGTCGGTCGGGTAAAGTCGTGTCGTGGTCGCAGTCGGTCGGGTAAAGTCGTGTCGTGTCGTGGTCGCAGTCGGTCGGGTAAAGTCGTGTCGTGTCGTGGTCGCAGTCGGTCGGGTAAAGTCGTGTCGTGGTCGCAGTCGGTCGGGTAAAGTCGTGTCGTGTCGTGGTCGCAGTCGGTCGGGTAAAGTCGTTTCGTGTCGTGGTCGCAGTCGGTCGGGTAAAGTCGTGTCGTGTCGTTGTCGCAGTCAATCAGTTAAAGTCGTGTCGTGGTCGCAGTCGGTCGGGTAAAGTCGTGTCATGTCGTGGTCGCAGTCGGTCGGGTAAAGTCGTGTCGTGTCTGGTCGCAGTCGGTCGGGTAAAGTCGTGTCGTGTCGTGGTCGCAGTCGGTCGGGTAAAGTCGTGTCGTGTCGTGGTCGCAGTCGGTCGGGTAAAGTCGTGTCGTGGTCGCAGTCGGTCGGGTAAAGTCGTGTCGTGTCGTGGTCGCAGTCGGTCGGGTAAAGTCGTTTCGTGTCGTGGTCACAGTCGGTCGGGTAAAGTCGTGTCGTGTCGTGGTCGCAGTCAGTCAGTTAAAGTCGTGTCGTGGTCGCAGTCGGTCGGGTAAAGTCGTGTCATGTCGTGGTCGCAGTCGGTCGGGTAAAGTCGTGTCATGTCGTGGTCGCAGTCGGTCGGGTAAAGTCGTGTCGTGTCGTGGTCGCAGTCGGTCGGGTAAAGTCGTGTCGTGTCGTGGTCGCAGTCGGTCGGGTAAAGTCATGTCGTGTCGTGGTCGCAGTCAATCGGGTAAAGTCGTGTCGTGTCGTGGTCGCAGTCGGTCGGGTAAAGTCGTGTCGTGTCGTGGTCGCAGTCGGTCGGGTAAAGTCGTGTCGTGTCGTGGTCGCAGTCGGTCGGGTAAAGTCGTGTCGTGTCGTGGTCGCAGTCGGTCGGGTAAAGTCGTGTCGTGTCGTGGTCGCAGTCGGTCGGGTAAAGTCGTGTCGTGGTCGCAGTCGGTCGGGTAAAGTCGTGTCGTGGTCGCAGTCGGTCGGGTAAAGTCGTGTCGTGTCGTGGTCGCAGTCGGTCGGGTAAAGTCGTGTCGTGTCGTGGTCGCAGTCGGTCGGGTAAAGTCGTGTCGTGGTCGCAGTCGGTCGGGTAAAGTCGTGTCGTGGTCGCAGTCGGTCGGGTAAAGTCGTGTCGTGGTCGCAGTCGGTCAGGTAAAGTCGTGTCGTGTCGTGGTCGCAGTCGGTCGGGTAAAGTCGTGTCGTGTCGTGGTCGCAGTCGGTCGGGTAAAGTCATGTCGTGTCGTGGTCGCAGTCGGTCGGGTAAAGTCGTGTCGTGTCGTGGTCGCAGTCGGTCGGGTAAAGTCATGTCGTGTCGTGGTCGCAGTCGGTCGGGTAAAGTCGTGTCGTGTCGTGGTCGCAGTCGGTCGGGTAAAGTCGTGTCGTGTCGCAGTCGGTCGGGTAAAGTCGTGTCGTGTCGTGGTCGCAGTCGGTCGGGTAAAGTCGTGTCGTGTCTGGTCGCAGTCAGTCGGGTAAAGTCGTGTCGTGGTCGCTGTCGGTCGGGTAAAGTCGTGTCGTGTCGTGGTCGCAGTCGGTCGGGTAAAGTCGTGTCGTGTCGTGGTCGCAGTCGGTCGGGTAAAGTCGTGTCGTGGTCGCAGTCGGTCGGGTAAAGTCGTGTCGTGTCGTGGTCGCAGTCGGTCGGGTAAAGTCGTTTCGTGTCGTGGTCGCAGTCGGTCGGGTAAAGTCGTGTCGTGGTCGCAGTCTGTTGGGTAAAGTTGTGTCGTGTCGTGGTCGCAGTCGGTCGGGTAAAGTCGTGTCGTGTCGTGGTCGCAGTCGGTCGGGTAAAGTCATGTCGTGTCGTGGTCGCAGTCGGTCGGGTAAAGTCGTGTCGTGGTCGTGGTCAGTCGGGTAAAGTTGTGTCGTGTCGGGTCGCAGTGGGTCGGGTAAAGTCGTGTCGTGTCGTGGTCGCAGTCGGTCGGGTAAAGTCATGTCCGACTGCGACCACGACACGACACGACTTTACCCGACTGACCACGACCACGACACGACTTTACCCGACCGACTGCGACCACGACACGAAACGACTTTACCCGACCAACTGCGACCATGACACGACATGACTTTACCCGACCGACTGCGACCACGACACGACATGACTTTACCCGACCGACTGCGACCACGACACGACACGACTTTACCCGACCGACAGCGACCACGACACGACTTTACCCGACCGACTGCGACGAGACACGACACGACTTTACCCGATCGCAGTCGGTCGGGTAAAGTCGTGTCGTGTCGTGGTCGCAGTCGGTCGGGTAAAGTCGTGTCGTGGTCGCAGTCGGTCGGGTAAAGTCGTGTCGTGTCGTGGTCGCAGTCGGTCGGGTAAAGTCGTGTCGTGTCGTGGTCGCAGTCGGTCGGGTAAAGTCGTGTCGTGGTCGCAGTTGGTCGGGTAAAGTCGTTTCGTGTCGTGGTTGCAGTCGGTCGGGTAAAGTCGTGTCGTGTCGTGGTCGCAGTCAGTCAGTTAAAGTCGTGTCGTGGTCGCAGTCGGTCAGGTAAAGTCGTGTCATGTCGTGGTCGCAGTCGGTCGGGTAAAGTCGTGTCGTGGTCGCAGTCGGTCGGGTAAAGTCGTGTCGTGTCTGGTCGCAGTCGGTCGGGTAAAGTCGTGTCGTGGTCGCTGTCGGTCGGGTAAAGTCGTGTTGTGTCGTGGTCGCAGTCGGTCGGGTAAAGTCATGTCGTGTCGTGGTCGCAGTCGGTCGGGTAAAGTCATGTCGTGTCGTGGTCGCAGTTGGTCGGGTAAAGTCGTGTCTGGTCGCAGTCGGTCGGGTAAAGTCGTGTCATGGTCTCAGTCGGTCGGGTAAAGTCGTGTCGTGTCGTGGTCGCAGTAGGTCGGGTAAAGTCGTGTCGTGTCGCGGTCGCAGTACGTCGGGTAAAGTCGTGTCGCGTCGTGTCGTGGTCGCAGTCGGTCGGGTAAAGTCGCGTCGTGTCGTGGTCGCAGTCGGTTGGGTAAAGTCGTGTCGTGGTCGCAGTGGTCGGTTAAAGTCGTGTCGTGTCGGGTCGTGTCGTGGTCGGGTAAACTCGTGTCGTGTCGCAGTCGGTCGGGTAAATTCGTGTCGTGTCGTGATCGCAGTCGGTCGGGTAAAGTCGTGTCGTGTCGTGGTCGCAGTCGGTCGGGTAAAGTCGTGTCGTGTCGTGGTCGCAGTCGGTCGGGTAAAGTCGTGTCGTGGTCGCAGTCGGTCGGGTAAAGTCGTGTCGTGTCGTGGTCGCAGTCGGTCGGGTAAAGTCGTGTCGTGTCGTGGTCGCAGTCGGTCGGGTAAAGTCGTGTCGTGTCGTGGTCGGTCGGGTAAAGTCGTGTCGTGTTCGCAGTCGGTCGGGTAAAGTCGTGTCGTGTCGTGGTCGCAGTCGGTCGGGTAAAGTCGTGTCGTGATCGCAGTCGGGTTAAGTCGGGTCGTGTCGTGGTCGCAGTCGGTCGGGTAAAGTCGTCGTTTGAGTCGTCGTTTGAGTCGTCGTTTGAGTCGTCGTTTGAGTCGTCGTTTGAGTCGTCGTTAGAGTCGTCGTTAGAGTCGTCGTTAGAGTCGTCGTTAGAGTCGTCGTTAGAGTCGTCGTTAGAGTCGTCGTTTGAGACGTCGTTTGAGTCGTCGTTTGAGTCGTCGTTTGAGTCGTCGTTTGAGTCGTCGTTTGAGTCGTCGTTTGAGTCGTCGTTTGAGTCGTCGTTTGAGTCGTCGTTTGAGTCGTCGTTTGAGTCGTCGTTTGAGTCGTCGTTTGAGTCGTCGTTAGAGTCGTCGTTAGAGTCGTCGTTAGAGTCGTCGTTAGAGTCGTCGTTAGAGTCGTCGTTAGAGTCGTCGTTAGAGTCGTCGTTTGAGCCGTCGTTTGAGCCGTCGTTTGAGCCGTCGTTTGAGCCGTCGTTTGAGCCGTCGTTTGAGCCGTCGTTTGAGCCGCCGTTAAGTCGTGTCGTGTCGTGGACGCAGTCGGTCGGGTAAGGTGTGTCGTGTCGTGGTCGCGGTCGGGTAAAGTTGTGTCGTGTCGTGGTCGCAGTCGTGTCTTGTAAAGTCGTCGTGTAAGTCGTCGTTTGAGTCGTCGTGTAGGTCGTCGTTAAAGTCGCCGTTAAAGTCGCCGTTAAAGTCGCCGTTAAAGTCGTCGGTACAGTCGTCGTTAGAGTCGTCGTTAGAGTCGTCGTTAGAGTCGTCGTTAGAGTCGTCAATAGAGTCGTCAATTGAGTCGTCGTTTGAGTCGTCGTTTGAGTCGTCGTTTGAGTCGTCGGTACAGTCGTCGTTTGAGTCGTCGTTTGAGTCGTCGTTTGAGTCGTCGTTTGAGTCGTCGTTTGAGTCGTCGTTTGAGTCGCCGTTTGAGTCGCCGTTTGAGTCGCCGTTTGAGTCGCCGTTTGAGTCGCCGTTTGAGTCGCCGTTTGAGTCGCCGTTTGAGTCGCCGTTTGAGTCGCCGTTTGAGTCGCCGTTAGAGTCGCCGTTAGAGTCGCCGTTAGAGTCGCCGTTAGAGTCGCCGTTAGAGTCGCCGTTAGAGTCGCCGTTAGAGTCGCCGTTAGAGTCGCCGTTAGAGTCGCCGTTAGAGTCGCCGTTAGAGTCGCCGTTAGAGTCGCCGTTAGAGTCGCCGTTAGAGTCGCCGTTAGGGTCGCCGTTAGGGTCGCCGTTAGGGTCGCCGTTAGGGTCGCCGTTAGGGTCGCCGTTAGGGTCGCCGTTAGGGTCGCCGTTAGGGTCGCCGTTTGCGTCGCCGTTTGCGTCGTCGTTAAAGTCGCCGTTAAAGTCGCCGTTAAAGTCGTGTCGTGTCGTGGTCGCAGCCTGTCGGGTAAAGTCGTGTCGTGTCGTGGTCGGTCGGGTAAAGTAAAGTCGTCGTCAAAGTCGTCGTCAAAGTCGTCGTCAAAGTCGCCGTCAAAGTCGTCGGTAAAGGCGCCGGTAAAGGCGTCGTCAAAGTCGTCGTCAAAGTCGTCGTCAAAGTCGTCGTCAAATTAGTCGTCAAAGTCGTCAACAAAGTCGTCAACAAAGTCGTCGGTAAAGTCGTCGTTAAAGTCGTCGTTAAAGTCGTCGTTAAAGTCGTCGGTAAAGTCGTAGTTAATGTTGTCGGTAAAGTCGTCGTTAAAGTTGTCAGTTAAGTCGTCGTCAAAATCGTCGTCAAAGTCATCAGTAAAGTCATCGGTAAAGTCGTTAAAGTCGTCGTCAAGGTCTTCGTCAAGGTCTTCGTCAAGGTCTTCGTCAAAGTCTTCGCCAAAGTCGTCGCCAAAGTCGTCGCCAAAGTCGTCGCCAAAGTCGTCGCCAAAGTCGTCGCCAAAGTCGTCGTCAAAGTCGTCGTCAAAGTCGTCGTCTAAGTCGTCGTCTAAGTGGTCGTCTAAGTCGTCGTCTAAGTGGTCGTCTATGTGGTCGTCTATGTGGTCGTCTAAGTGGTCGTCTAAGTGGTCGTCTAAGTGGTCGTCTAAGTGGTCGTCTAAGTGGTCGTCTAAGTGGTCGTCTATGTGGTCGTCTAAGTGGTCGTCTAAGTGGTCGTCTAAGTGGTCGTCTAAGTGGTCGTCTAAGTGGTCGTCTATGTGGTCGTCTATGTGGTCGTCTATGTGGTCGTCTATGTGGTCGTCTATGTGGTCGTCTAAGTGGTCTAGACAGTGGTCGTCTAAGTAGTCGTTAAAGTCGTCAGTAAAGTCGTTAAAGTCGTCGTTAAAGTCGGTAAAGTCGTCGTTAAAGTCGTCGTTAAAGTCGTCGTTAAAGTCATCGTTAAAATCGTCGTTAAAGTCGTCGTTAAAGTCGTTGTTAAAGTCGTTGTTAAAGTCGTGTCGTGTCGTGGTCGCAGTCTGTCGGGTAAAGTCGTGTCGTGTCGTGGTCGCGGTCGGTCGGGTAAAGTTAAACGACCGTTAAAGTCGTCGTTTGAGTCGTCGTTTGAGTCGTCGTTTGAGTCGTCGTTTGAGTCGTCGTTTGAGTCGTCGTTTGAGTCGTCGTTTGAGCCGTCGTTTGAGCCGTCGTTTGAGCCGTCGTTTGAGCCGTCGTTTGAGCCGTCGTTTGAGCCGTCGTTTGAGCCGTCGTTTGAGCCGTCGTTTGAGCCGTCGTTTGAGCCGTCGTTTGAGCCGTCGTTTGAGCCGTCGTTTGAGCCGTCGTTTGAGCCGTCGTTTGAGCCGTCGTTTGAGCCGTCGTTTGAGACGTCGTTTGAGACGTCGTTTGAGCCGTCGTTTGAGCCGTCGTTTGAGCCGTCGTTTGAGCCGTCGTTTGAGACGTCGTTTGAGACGTCGTTTGAGACGTCGTCTGAGCCGTCGTCTGAGCCGTCGTCTGAGCCGTCGTCTGAGCCGTCGTCTGAGCCGTCGTCTGAGCCGTCGTCTGAGCCGTCGTCTGAGCCGTCGTCTGAGCCGTCGTCTGAGCCGTCGTCTGAGCCGTCGGTTGAGCCGTCGGTTGAGCCGTCGGTTGAGCCGTCGGTTGAGCCGTCGGTTGAGCCGTCGGTTGAGCCGTCGGTTGAGCCGTCGGTTGAGTCGTCGTTTGAGTCGTCGTTAGAGTCGTCGTTAGAGTCGTCGTTAGAGTCGTCGTTAGAGTCGTCGTTAGAGTCGTCGTTAGAGTCGTCGTTAGAGTCGTCGTTAGAGTCGTCGTTAGAGTCGTCGTTAGAGTCGTCGTTAGAGTCGTCGTTAGAGTCGTCGTTAGAGTCGTCGTTAGAGTCGTCGTTAGAGTCGTCGTTAGAGTCGTCGTTAGAGTCGTCGTTTGAGCCGTCGTTTGAGCCGTCGTTTGAGCCGTCGTTTGAGCCGTCGTTTGAGCCGCCGTTAAGTCGTGTCGTGTCGTGGACGCAGTCGGTCGGGTAAGGTGTGTCGTGTCGTGGTCGCGGTCGGGTAAAGTTGTGTCGTGTCGTGGTCGCAGTCGTGGTCGCAGTCGTGTCTTGTAAAGTCGTCGTGTAAGTCGTCGTTTGAGTCGTCGTGTAGGTCGTCGTTAAAGTCGCCGTTAAAGTCGCCGTTAAAGTCGCCGTTAAAGTCGTCGGTACAGTCGTCGGTACAGTCGTCGGTACAGTCGTCGGTACAGTCGTCGGTACAGTCGTCGGTACAGTCGTCGTTTGAGTCGTCGTTTGAGTCGTCGTTTGAGTCGTCGTTTGAGTCGTCGTTTGAGTCGCCGTTTGAGTCGCCGTTTGAGTCGCCGTTTGAGTCGCCGTTTGAGTCGCCGTTTGAGTCGCCGTTTGAGTCGCCGTTAGAGTCGCCGTTAGAGTCGCCGTTAGAGTCGCCGTTAGAGTCGCCGTTAGAGTCGCCGTTAGAGTCGCCGTTAGAGTCGCCGTTAGAGTCGCCGTTAGAGTCGCCGTTAGAGTCGCCGTTAGAGTCGCCGTTAGAGTCGCCGTTAGAGTCGCCGCTAGAGTCGCCGCTAGAGTCGCCGTTAGAGTCGCCGTTAGAGTCGCCGTTAGAGTCGCCGTTAGAGTCGCCGTTAGAGTCGCCGTTAGAGTCGCCGTTAGGGTCGCCGTTAGAGTCGCCGTTAGGGTCGCCGTTAGGGTCGCCGTTAGGGTCGCCGTTAGGGTCGCCGTTAGGGTCGCCGTTTGCGTCGCCGTTTGCGTCGTCGTTAAAGTCGCCGTTAAAGTCGCCGTTAAAGTCGTGTCGTGTCGTGGTCGCAGCCTGTCGGGTAAAGTCGTGTCGTGTCGTGGTCGGTCGGGTAAAGTAAAGTCGTCGTCAAAGTCGTCGTCAAAGTCGTCGTCAAAGTCGCCGTCAAAGTCGTCGGTAAAGGCGCCGGTAAAGGCGTCGTCAAAGTCGTCGTCAAAGTCGTCGTCAAAGTCGTCGTCAAATTAGTCGTCAAAGTCGTCAACAAAGTCGTCGGTAAAGTCGTCGTTAAAGTCGTCGTTAAAGTCGTCGTTAAAGTCGTCGGTAAAGTCGTCGGTAAAGTCGTAGTTAATGTCGTCGGTAAAGTCGTCGGTAAAGTCGTAGTTAATGTTGTCGGTAAAGTCGTCGTTAAAGTTGTCAGTTAAGTCGTCGTCAAAATCGTCGTCAAAGTCATCAGTAAAGTCATCGGTAAAGTCGTTAAAGTCGTCGTCAAGGTCTTCGTCAAGGTCTTCGTCAAGGTCTTCGTCAAAGTCTTCGCCAAAGTCGTCGCCAAAGTCGTCGCCAAAGTCGTCGCCAAAGTCGTCGCCAAAGTCGTCGCCAAAGTCGTCGTCAAAGTCGTCGTCAAAGTCGTCGTCTAAGTCGTCGTCTAAGTGGTCGTCTAAGTCGTCGTCTAAGTGGTCGTCTATGTGGTCGTCTATGTGGTCGTCTAAGTGGTCGTCTAAGTGGTCGTCTAAGTGGTCGTCTAAGTGGTCGTCTAAGTGGTCGTCTATGTGGTCGTCTATGTGGTCGTCTAAGTGGTCGTCTAAGTGGTCGTCTAAGTGGTCGTCTAAGTGGTCGTCTAAGTGGTCGTCTAAGTGGTCGTCTATGTGGTCGTCTATGTGGTCGTCTATGTGGTCGTCTATGTGGTCGTCTAAGTGGTCTAGACAGTGGTCGTCTAAGTAGTCGTTAAAGTCGTCAGTAAAGTCGTTAAAGTCGTCGTTAAAGTCGGTAAAGTCGTCGTTAAAGTCGTCGTTAAAGTCATCGTTAAAATCGTCGTTAAAGTCGTCGTTAAAGTCGTTGTTAAAGTCGTTGTTAAAGTCGTGTCGTGTCGTGGTCGCAGTCTGTCGGGTAAAGTCGTGTCGTGTCGTGGTCGCGGTCGGTCGGGTAAAGTTAAACGACCGTTAAAGTCGTCGTTAGAGACGTCGTTAGAGTCGTCGTTTGAGTCGTCGTTTGAGTCGTCGTTTGAGTCGTCGTTAGAGTCGTCGTTAGAGTCGTCGTTAGAGTCGTCGTTAGAGTCGTCGTTAGAGTCGTCGTTAGAGTCGTCGTTAGAGTCGTCGTTAGAGTCGTCGTTAGAGTCGTCGTTAGAGTCGTCGTTAGAGTCGTCGTTAGAGTCGTCGTTAGAGTCGTCGTTAGAGTCGTCAATTGAGTCGTCAATTGAGTCGTCGTTTGAGTCGTCGTTTGAGTCGTCGTTTGAGTCGTCGTTTGAGTCGTCGTTTGAGTCGTCGTTTGAGCCGTCGTTTGAGCCGTCGTTTGAGCCGTCGTTTGAGCCGTCGTTTGAGCCGTCGTTTGAGCCGTCGTTTGAGCCGTCGTTTGAGCCGTCGTCTGAGCCGTCGTCTGAGCCGTCGTCTGAGCCGTCGTCTGAGCCGTCGGTTGAGCCGTCGGTTGAGCCGTCGGTTGAGCCGTCGGTTGAGCCGTCGGTTGAGCCGTCGGTTGAGCCGTCGGTAGAGCCGTCGGTTGAGCCGTCGGTTGAGCCGTCGGTTGAGCCGTCGGTTGAGCCGTCGTTTGAGCCGTCGTTTGAGCCGTCTTTTGAGCCGCCGTTAAGTCGTGTCGTGTCGTGGACGCAGTCGGTCGGGTAAGGCGTGTCGTGTCGTGGTCGCGGTCGGTTAAAGTTGTGTCGTGTCGTGGTCGCAGTCGTGGTCGCAGTCGTGTCTTGTAAAGTCGTCGTGTGAGTCGTCGTGTAGGTCGTCGTTTAAGTCGTCGTTTGAGTCGCCGTTTGAGTCGCCGTTTGAGTCGCCGTTTGAGTCGCCGTTAGAGTCGCCGTTAGAGTCGCCGTTAGAGTCGCCGTTAGAGTCGCCGTTAGAGTCGCCGTTAGAGTCGCCGTTTGAGTCGCCGTTAGAGTCGCCGTTAGAGTCGCCGTTAGAGTCGCCGTTAGAGTCGCCGTTAGAGTCGCCGTTAGAGTCGCCGTTAGAGTCGCCGTTAGAGTCGCCGTTAGAGTCGCCGTTAGAGTCGCCGTTAGAGTCGCCGTTAGAGTCGCCGTTTGAGTCGCCGTTTGAGTCGCCGTTTGAGTCGCCGTTTGAGTCGCCGTTTGAGTCGCCGTTTGAGTCGCCGTTTGAGTCGCCGTTTGAGTCGCCGTTTGAGTCGCCGTTTGAGTCGCCGTTTGAGTCGTCGTTTGAGTCGTCGTTTGAGTCGTCGTTTGAGTCGTCGTTTGAGTCGTCGTTTGAGTCGTCGTTTGAGTCGTCGTTTGAGTCGTCGTTTGAGTCGTCGTTTGAGTCGTCGTTAGAGTCGTCGTTAGAGTCGTCGTTAGAGTCGTCGTTAGAGTCGTCGTTAGAGTCGTCGTTAGAGTCGTCGTTAGAGTCGTCGTTAGAGTCGTCGTTAGAGTCGTCGTTAGAGTCGTCGTTAGAGTCGTCGTTAGAGTCGTCGTTAGAGTCGTCGTTAGAGTCGTCGTTAGAGTCGTCGTTAGAGTCGTCGTTAGAGTCGTCGTTAGAGTCGTCGTTAGAGTCGTCGTTAGAGTCGTCGTTAGAGTCGTCGTTAGAGTCGTCGTTAGAGTCGTCGTTAGAGTCGTCGTTAGAGTCGTCGTTAGAGTCGTCGTTAGAGTCGTCGTTAGAGTCGTCGTTAGAGTCGTCGTTAGAGTCGTCGTTAGAGTCGTCGTTAGAGTCGTCGTTAGAGTCGTCGTTAGAGTCGTCGTTAGAGTCGTCGTTAGAGTCGTCGTTAGAGTCGTCGTTAGAGTCGTCGTTAGAGTCGTCGTTAGAGTCGTCGTTAGAGTCGTCGTTAGAGTCGTCGTTAGAGTCGTCGTTAGAGTCGTCGTTAGAGTCGTCGTTTGAGTCGTCGTTTGAGCCGTCGTTTGAGCCGTCGTTTGAGCCGCCGTTAAGTCGTGTCGTGTCGTGGACGCAGTCGGTCGGGTAAGGCGTGTCGTGTCGTGGTCGCGGTCGGGTAAAGTTGTGTCGTGTCGTGGTCGCAGTCGTGGTCGCAGTCGTGTCTTGTAAAGTCGTCGTGTAAGTCGTCGTTTGAGTCGTCGTGTAGGTCGTCGTTAAAGTCGCCGTTAAAGTCGCCGTTAAAGTCGCCGTTAAAGTCGTCGGTACAGTCGTCGGTACAGTCGTCGGTACAGTCGTCGGTACAGTCATCGTTTGAGTCGTCGTTTGAGTCGTCGTTTGAGTCGTCGTTTGAGTCGTCGTTTGAGTCGTCGTTTGAGTCGCCGTTTGAGTCGCCGTTTGAGTCGCCGTTTGAGTCGCCGTTTGAGTCGCCGTTTGAGTCGCCGTTTGAGTCGCCGTTTGAGTCGCCGTTAGAGTCGCCGTTAGAGTCGCCGTTAGAGTCGCCGTTAGAGTCGCCGTTAGAGTCGCCGTTAGAGTCGCCGTTAGAGTCGCCGTTAGGGTCGCCGTTAGGGTCGCCGTTAGGGTCGCCGTTAGGGTCGCCGTTAGGGTCGCCGTTTGCGTCGCCGTTTGCGTCGCCGTTTGCGTCGTCGTTTGCGTCGCCGTTAAAGTCGCCGTTAAAGTCGCCGTTAAAGTCGTGTCGTGTCGTGGTCGCAGCCTGTCGGGTAAAGTCGTGTCGTGTCGTGGTCGGTCGGGTAAAGTAAAGTCGTCGTCAAAGTCGTCGTCAAAGTCGCCGTCAAAGTCGTCGGTAAAGGCGCCGGTAAAGGCGTCGTCAAAGTCGTCGTCAAAGTCGTCGTCAAAGTCGTCGTCAAATTAGTCGTCAAAGTCGTCAACAAAGTCGTCGGTAAAGTCGTCGTTAAAGTCGTCGTTAAAGTCGTCGTTAAAGTCGTCGGTAAAGTCGTCGGTAAAGTCGTAGTTAATGTCGTCGGTAAAGTCGTAGTTAATGTCGTCGGTAAAGTCGTCGTAAAGTTGTCAGTTAAGTCGTCGTCAAAATCGTCGTCAAAGTCATCAGTAAAGTCATCGGTAAAGTCGTTAAAGTCGTCGTCAAGTTCTTCGTCAAGGTCTTCGTCAAGGTCTTCGTCAAAGTCTTCGCCAAAGTCGTCGCCAAAGTCGTCGCCAAAGTCGTCGCCAAAGTCGTCGCCAAAGTCGTCGCCAAAGTCGTCGCCAAAGTCGTCGCCAAAGTCGTCGCCAAAGTCGTCGCCAAAGTCGTCGTCAAAGTCGTCGTCAAAGTCGTCGTCTAAGTCGTCGTCTAAGTGGTCGTCTAAGTCGTCGTCTAAGTGGTCGTCTATGTGGTCGTCTATGTGGTCGTCTAAGTGGTCGTCTAAGTGGTCGTCTAAGTGGTCGTCTATGTGGTCGTCTATGTGGTCGTCTAAGTGGTCGTCTAAGTGGTCGTCTAAGTGGTCGTCTAAGTGGTCGTCTATGTGGTCGTCTATGTGGTCGTCTATGTGGTCGTCTATGTGGTCGTCTAAGTGGTCTAGACAGTGGTCGTCTAAGTAGTCGTTAAAGTCGTCAGTAAAGTCGTTAAAGTCGTCGTTAAAGTCGGTAAAGTCGTCGTTAAAGTCGTCGTTAAAGTCATCGTTAAAATCGTCGTTAAAGTCGTCGTTAAAGTCGTTGTTAAAGTCGTTGTTAAAGTCGTGTCGTGTCGTGGTCGCAGTCTGTCGGGTAAAGTCGTGTCGTGTCGTGGTCGCGGTCGGTCGGGTAAAGTTAAACGACCGTTAAAGTCGTCGTTAGAGACGTCGTTAGAGTCGTCGTTTGAGTCGTCGTTTGAGTCGTCGTTTGAGTCGTCGTTAGAGTCGTCGTTAGAGTCGTCGTTAGAGTCGTCGTTAGAGTCGTCGTTAGAGTCGTCGTTAGAGTCGCCGTTAGAGTCGCCGTTAGAGTCGCCGTTAGAGTCGCCGTTAGAGTCGCCGTTAGAGTCGCCGTTAGAGTCGCCGTTAGAGTCGCCGTTAGAGTCGCCGTTAGAGTCGCCGTTAGAGTCGCCGTTAGAGTCGCCGTTAGAGTCGCCGTTAGAGTCGCCGTTTGAGTCGCCGTTTGAGTCGCCGTTTGAGTCGCCGTTTGAGTCGCCGTTTGAGTCGCCGTTTGAGTCGCCGTTTGAGTCGCCGTTTGAGTCGCCGTTTGAGTCGCCGTTTGAGTCGCCGTTTGAGTCGCCGTTTGAGTCGCCGTTTGAGTCGCCGTTTGAGTCGCCGTTTGAGTCGCCGTTTGAGTCGCCGTTTGAGTCGCCGTTTGAGTCGCCGTTTGAGTCGCCGTTTGAGTCGCCGTTTGAGTCGCCGTTTGAGTCGCCGTTTGAGTCGCCGTTTGAGTCGCCGTTTGAGTCGCCGTTTGAGTCGCCGTTTGAGTCGCCGTTTGAGTCGCCGTTTGAGTCGCCGTTTGAGTCGCCGTTTGAGTCGCCGTTTGAGTCGCCGTTTGAGTCGCCGTTTGAGTCGCCGTTTGAGTCGCCGTTTGAGTCGCCGTTTGAGTCGCCGTTTGAGTCGCCGTTTGAGTCGCCGTTTGAGTCGCCGTTTGAGTCGCCGTTTGAGTCGCCGTTTGAGTCGCCGTTTGAGTCGCCGTTTGAGTCGCCGTTTGAGTCGCCGTTTGAGTCGCCGTTTGAGTCGCCGTTTGAGTCGCCGTTTGAGTCGCCGTTTGAGTCGCCGTTTGAGTCGCCGTTTGAGTCGCCGTTAGAGTCGCCGTTAGAGTCGCCGTTAGAGTCGCCGTTAGAGTCGTCGTTAGAGTCGTCGTTAGAGTCGTCGTTAGAGTCGTCGTTAGAGTCGTCGTTAGAGTCGTCGTTAGAGTCGTCGTTAGAGTCGTCGTTAGAGTCGTCGTTAGAGTCGTCGTTAGAGTCGTCGTTAGAGTCGTCGTTAGAGTCGTCGTTAGAGTCGTCGTTAGAGTCGTCGTTAGAGTCGTCGTTAGAGTCGTCGTTAGAGTCGTCGTTAGAGTCGTCGTTTGAGTCGTCGTTTGAGTCGTCGTTTGAGTCGTCGTTTGAGTCGTCGTTTGAGTCGTCGTTTGAGTCGTCGTTTGAGTCGTCGTTTGAGTCGTCGTTTGAGTCGTCGTTTGAGTCGTCGTTTGAGTCGTCGTTTGAGTCGTCGTTTGAGTCGTCGTTTGAGTCGTCGTTTGAGTCGTCGTTTGAGTCGTCGTTTGAGTCGTCGTTTGAGTCGTCGTTTGAGTCGTCGTTTGAGTCGTCGTCTGAGTCGTCGTCTGAGTCGTCGTCTGAGTCGTCGTCTGAGTCGTCGTCTGAGTCGTCGTCTGAGTCGTCGTCTGAGTCGTCGTCTGAGTCGTCGTCTGAGTCGTCGTCTGAGTCGTCGTCTGAGTCGTCGTCTGAGTCGTCGTCTGAGTCGTCGTCAGAGTCGTCGTCAGAGTCGTCGTCAGAGTCGTCGTCAGAGTCGTCGTCAGAGTCGTCGTCAGAGTCGTCGTCAGAGCCGTCGTCAGAGCCGTCGTCAGAGCCGTCGTCAGAGCCGTCGTCAGAGCCGTCGTCAGAGCCGTCGTCAGAGCCGTCGTCAGAGCCGTCGTCAGAGCCG
Organism: Lepidochitona cinerea; assembly: GCA_963971465.1. Classification (NCBI taxonomy): domain Eukaryota; kingdom Metazoa; phylum Mollusca; class Polyplacophora; order Chitonida; family Tonicellidae; genus Lepidochitona; species Lepidochitona cinerea. The sequence goes on from OZ020553.1 coordinate 53,490,843, forward strand.
TCGTCAGAGCCGTCGTCAGAGCCGTCGTCAGAGCCGTCGTCAGAGCCGTCGTCAGAGCCGTCGTCAGAGCCGTCGTCAGAGCCGTCGTCAGAGCCGTCGTCAGAGCCGTCGTCAGAGCCGTCGTCAGAGCCGTCGTCAGAGCCGTCGTCAGAGCCGTCGTCAGAGCCGTCGTCAGAGCCGTCGTCAGAGCCGTCGTCAGAGCCGTCGTCAGAGCCGTCGTCAGAGCCGTCGTCAGAGCCGTCGTCAGAGCCGACGTCAGAGCCGACGGCGGTAAAGTCGTTGTTACTGTCGTCGTTTAAATCGTCGTTAAGTCGTGTCGTGTCGTGGACGCAGTCGGTCGGGTAAAGGCGTGTCGTGTCGTGGTCGCGGTCGGGTAAAGTTGTGTCGTGTCGTGGTCGCAGTCGTGTCTTGTAAAGTCGTCGTGTAAGTCGTCGTGTAAGTCGTCGTTTAAGTCGTCGTTTAAGTCGTCGTTTAAGTCGTCGTTTAAGTCGTCGTTTAAGTCGTCGTTTAAGTCGTCGTTTAAGTCGTCGTTTAAGTCGTCGTTTAAGTCGTCGTTTAAGTCGTCGTTTAAGTCGCCGTCGTGGTCGGGCAAAGTTGTGTTGTGTCGTGGTCGCAGTCGTGGTCGCAGTCGTGTCGTGTAAAGTCGTCGTGTAAGTCGTCGTTAAAGTCGTCGTTAAAGTCGTCGTTTAAGTCGTCGTCGTTAAAGTCGTCGGTAAAGTCGTCGTTAAAGTCGTCGATAAAGTCGTCGGTGAAGTCGTCGTTGAAGTCGTAGTTAATGTCGTCGTTTAAGTCGTCGTTTAAGTCGTCGTTTAAGTCGTCGTTTAAGTCGCCGTCGTGGTCGGGCAAAGTTGTGTTGTGTCGTGGTCGCAGTCGTGGTCGCAGTCGTGTCGTGTAAAGTCGTCGTGTAAGTCGTCGTTAAAGTCGTCGTTAAAGTCGTCGTTTAAGTCGTCGTCGTTTAAGTCGTCGTCGTTAAAGTCGTCGGTAAAGTCGTCGTTAAAGTCGTCGATAAAGTCGTCGGTGAAGTCGTCGTTGAAGTCGTAGTTAATGTCGTCGTTAAAGTCATCGTTAAAGTCGTCGTTAAAGTCTCCGTTAAAGTTGTCGTCAAAATCGTCGGTAAAGTCATCGGTAAAGTCGTTAAAGTCGTCGTTAAAGTCGTCGTTAAAGTCGTTGTTAAAGTCGTCGTTAAAGTCGTCGTTAAAGTCGTCGTTAAAGACGTCAGTAAAGTCGTCAGTATAGTCGTCGTTAAAGTCGTCGGTAAAGTCGTCAGTAAAGTCGTCAGTAAAGTTGTTAATGTCGTCGTTAAAGTTGTCGTTAAATTCGTCGTTAAAATCGTCGTTAAAGTCCTCGTTGAAGTCGTCGTTAATGTCGTCGTTAAAGTCGTCGTTAAAGTCGGCGTTAATGTCGTCGTTAAAGTCGTCGTTAAAGTCGTCGTTAAAGACGTCAGTAAAGTCGTCGTTGAAGTCGTCGTTAAAGTCGTCGTTAAAGTCGTCGGTAAAGTCGTCAGTAAAGTCGTCAGTAAAGTTGCTAAAGTCGTCGTTAAAGTCGTCGTTAAAGTCGTCGTTAAAGTCGTCGTTAAAGTTGTCGTTAAAGTCGTCGTTAAAGTCGTCGTTAAAGTCGTCGTAAAAGTCGTCGGTAAAGTCGTTAAAGTTCTCGTTAAAATCGGTAAAGTCGTCGTTAAAGTCGTTGTTAAAGTCATCGTTAAAGTCGTCGTTAAAGTCGTCGTTAAAGTCGTCGTTACAGCCGTTAAAGTCGTCGTTAAAGTCGTCGTTAAAGTCGTCGTTAAAGTCGTCGTTAAAGTCGTCGTTAAAGTCGTCGTTAAAGTCGTCGTCAAAGTCGTCGTCAAAGTCGTCGTCAAAGTCGTCGTCAAAGTCGTCGTCAAAGTCGTCGTCAATGTCGTCGGTAAAGTCTTCGGTAAAGTCGTCGGTAAAGTCGTCGTTAAAGTCGTCGTTAAAGTCGTCGTTAAAGTCGTCGGTAAAGTCATAAGTAAAGTCCCTAAAATCGTCGTTAAAGTCGTCGTTAAAATCGTCGTTAAAGTCGTCGGTAAAGTCGTCGTTAAAGTCGTCGTTAAAGTCGTCGTTAAAGTCGTCGTTAAAGTCGTCGTTAAAGTCGTCAGTAAAGTCGTCAGTAAAGTCGTCAGTAAAGTCGTCAGTAAAGTCGTCAGTAAAGTCGTCAGTAAAGTCGTCAGTAAAGTCCTTAAACTCGTCGTTTAAGTCGTCGTTAAAGTCGTCGTTAAAATCGTCGTTAAAGTCGTCGGTAAAGTCGTCGTTAAAGTCGTCGTTAAAGTCGTCGGTAAAGTTGTCGGTAAAGTTGTCGGTAAAGACGTCGGTAAAGTCGTCGCTAAAGTCGTCGTTTAAGTCGTCGTTAAAGTCGTCGTTAAAGTCGTCTTTAAAGTCGTCGTTAAAGTCGTCGTTAATGTCGTCGGTAAAGTCGTCGTTAAAGCCGTCGTTAAAGTTGGTAAAGTCGTCGGTAAAGTTGTCGGTAAAGTCGTCGGTAAAGTCGTCAGTAAAGTCCTTAAAATCGTCGGTAAAGTCGTCGTTAAAATCGTCGTTGAAGTCGTCGTTAAAGTCGTCGTTAAAGTCGTCGGTAAAGTCGTCGGTAAAGTCGTCGGTAAAGTCGTCGGTAAAGTCATCGTTAAAGTCGTCAGTAAAGTCGTTAAATTCGTCAGTCAAGTCGTCGTTAAAGTCGTCGTTAAAGTCGTCGTTAAAGTCGTTGTTAAAGTCGTCGGTTAACTCGTCGGTCCACACAACATTTGAGGTCCACATACGAGGTCCACACAACATTTGGAGGTCCACACAATACTTTTGTATACATGCGAAGGTCCACGGAACGCAGTTGCTACAACTGTATGTATATATATGTTAGTATATGTTAGTATGTGTAACGTTATGATATAACATTTATTTTGCCAAGACAGTATTTCTATCTTTTCGGGCAGTTTCATCTTCGAAAGGCAAACCATTGTAGATATCTTAAGCATCAGATACTCAAGTGAGAATCACAAAGTCCACCGATGTTCACACGTAATGCTTATCCGTTTGTTTGTTTTTTTTTTCATTTAGTTTTTTTTAAAAGAAAGTTTGTTACTCACTGGCGTTTTTTGGTTTTTGCTTTAGCAAGAGTCTATGTTGCCGATGAAACTCGGTAGTCGCTGTAGAATTTAGAGGGAAAGTTCGATTGTCTATCGTTGTCGAGCGAGTTCAAGATGGCGGCAAGTATTAAGATATCTGGCAGAAGACGTGAGAAAAGGTTGGATTTTGATTGTTATAAACGTTTATTCTATCCTTTAAAGCGGCGAGAGCTGAGTCCATATAGAAGTTCTGACACCCTGTTTCGTTATGCTTTGCCGTGGCTATCTAAAAGAAGACTTGGACGATGGGAGTAGCATTGGGCGTGACTGTATTTGAACTACAACATGAGACAATAAACGCGATGCGCTTTGTGCAGTTAGAGTCAATGTATGGAACTACATTATAACACATATCGTAACTTATCCGATAAACCGAAATGTCGACCTTCTTTAGGTTATTTGTGCATTTTAGAATCAGCACACAAAATTTCACCTGTATGGCGGCGTTATGGTGGAATAGCACTTGTATAACTCCGCGTCTTTGGTATAATCCATTCAATACATTTGCGCATTTTAGGGATCGTCACAAGATGGTTTTCAGCTAGCACTCTGCCAGTCGCTTTGGTAGCACACTTAAACGGTGTGAAACAGCTTTGGTAGCACACTTAAACGGTGTGAAACAGCTTTGGAGATGGCTTGTACTCTGCCAGTCGCTTTGGTAGCACACTTAAACGGTGTATAACAGCTTTGGTAGCACACTTAAACGGTGTGAAACAGCTTTGGAGATGGCTTGTACTCTGCCAGTCGCTTTGGTAGCACACTTAAACGGTGTGAAACAGCTTTGGTAGCACACTTAAACGGTGTGAAACAGATTTGGTAGCACACTTAAACGGTGTGAAACAGCTTTGGGGATGGCTTATACTCTGCCAGTCGCTTTGGTAGCACACTTAAACGGTATGAAACAGCTTTGGTAGCATACTTAAAGGTGTGAAACAGCTTTGGTAGCACACTTAAACGGTGTGAAACAGCTTTGGAGATGGCCTGTACTCTGCCAGTCGCTTTGGTAGCACACTTAAACGGTGTGAAACAGCTTTGGTAGCACACTTACACGGTGTGAAACAGCTTTGGAGATGGCCTGTACTCTGCCAGTCGCTTTGGTAGCACACTTAAACGGTGTGAAACAGCTTTGGTAGCACACTTACACGGTGTGAAACAGCTTTGGAGATGGCCTGTACTCTGCCAGTCGCTTTGGTAGCACACTTAAACGGTGTGAAACAGTTTAGGTAGCACACTTAAACGGTGTGAAACAGCTTTGGTAGCACACTTAAACGGTGTGAAACAGCTTTGTTAGCACACTTAAACGGTGTGAAACATCTTTGGTAGCACACTTAAACGGTGTGAAACAGCTTAGGTAGCACACTTACACGGTGTGAAACAGCTTTGGTAGCACACTTAAACTGTGTGAAACAGCTTTGGAGATGGCTTGTACTCTGCCAGTCACTTTGGTAGCACACTTAATCGGTGTGAAACAGCTTTGGTAGCACACTTAAACGGTGTGAAACAGCTTTGGTAGCACACTTAAACTGTGTGAAACAGCTTTGGAGATGGCTTGTACTCTGCCAGTCGCTTTGGTAGCACACTTAATCGGTGTGAAACAGCTTTGGTAGCACACTTAAACGGTGTGAAACAGCTTTGGAGATGGCTTGTACTCTGCCAGTCGCTTTGGTAGCACACTTAAACGGTGTGAAACAGCTTTGGTAGCACACTTACACGGTGTGAAACAGCTTTGGAGATGGCTTGTACTCTGCCAGTCGCTTTGGTAGCACACTTAAACGGTGTGAAACAGCTTAGGTAGCACACTTAAACGGTGTGAAACAGCTTTGGTAGCACATTTAAACGGTGTGAAACAGCTTTGGATATGGCTTGTACTCTGCCAGTCGCTTTGGTAGCACACTTAAACGGTGTGAAACAGCTTTGGAGATGGCTTGTACTCTGCCAGTCGCTTTGGTAGCACACTTAATCGGTGTGAAACAGCTTTGGTAGCACACTTAAACGGTGTGAAACAGCTTTGGTAGCACACTTAAACTGTGTGAAACAGCTTTGGAGATGGCTTGTACTCTGCCAGTCGCTTTGGTAGCACACTTAAACGGTGTGAAACAGCTTTGGTAGCACACTTAAACGGTGTGAAACAGCTTTGGTAGCACACTTAAACGGTGTGAAACAGCTTTGGTAGCACACTTAAATGGTGTGAAACAGCTTTGGAGATGGCTTGTACTCTGCCAGTCGCTTTGGTAGCACACTTAATCGGTGTGAAACAGCTTTGGTAGCACACTTAAACGGTGTGAAACAGCTTTGGTAGCACACTTAAACTGTGTGAAACAGCTTTGGAGATGGCTTGTACTCTGCCAGTCGCTTTGGTAGCACACTTAAACGGTGTGAAACAGCTTTGTTAGCACACTTAAACGGTGTGAAACATCTTTGGTAGCACACTTAAACGGTGTGAAACAGCTTTGGTAGCACACTTAAACGGTGTGAAACATCTTTGGTAGCACACTTAAACGGTGTGAAACGGCTTTGGTAGCACACTTAAACGGTGTGAAACAGCTTTGGAGATGGCTTGTACTCTGCTAGTCGCTTTGGTAGCACACTTAATCGGTGTGAAACAGCGTTGGTAGCACACTTAAACGGTGTGAAACAGCTTTGGTAGCACACTTAAACTGTGTGAAACAGCTTTGGAGATGGCTTGTACTCTGCCAGTCGCTTTGGTAGCACACTTAATCGGTGTGAAACAGCTTTGGTAGCACACTTAAACGGTATGAAACAGCTTTGGAGATGGCTTGTACTCTGACAGTCGCTTTGGTAGCACACTTAAACGGTGTGAAACAGCTTTGGAGATGGCTTGTACTCTGACAGTCGCTTTGGTAGCACACTTAATCGGCGTGAAACAGCTTTGGTAGCACACTTAAACGGTGTGAAACAGCTTTGGTAGCACACTTAAACTGTGTGAAACAGCTTTGGAGATGGCTTGTACTCTGCCAGTCGCTTTGGTAGCACACTTAAACGGCGTGAAACAGCTTTGGTAGCACACTTAAACGGTGTGAAACAGCTTTGGAGATGGCTTGTACTCTGCCAGTCGCTTTGGTAGCACACTTAAACGGTGTGAAACAGCTTTGGTAGCACACTTAAACGGTGTGAAACAGCTTTGGAGATGGCTTGCATGATCAGGTTTCTATATATAAATATTTTTAAAAAAAAAACGCCCGCTCTTTGCAGCTCCACACATCCCACAGCTGACAGGCATCGTGCTACTGCTGTCGGTCAGATCAGTGCAAAAAACTAAGTTTAAAAACTAACGAATGTCTAGTCCGCAGTACGGGCTAGTACGGGCTTTGTAGAAGCCAATTCTGTCGCAACGGCCAATTGTGTCGCAATGTGACACTATTGGTCAATTGCGACACAATTGGCTTCTACGTCTGGCCAATTATGTCGCAACCCCAAAATATGGGTACAAGAGGCCAATTATGTCGCAATACATTATAATATGATACATAGTTGAAAACCATGTAGATCGACTAGTAATCGTATTTGAAGACTTAAGAAAGTATACACATTTTCCAAATGTTTTTCTTTAAAATTCATTTTCTTTTTTCTTATTTCAAAGCTTTATATAGTCGATCCATGTCGCTCCTGTAAACGAATTTAAGTGATTATGTCGCAGAAATCATAATCGTTCCATAAGTCTGTCACTATTGATGAAATAGCAGAATAAGTCACCGAATTTATTGAATGGTATTATACTCAGGTCTGCAATGTTGTGTTTGTGAAATAACAATCAATCAATTATGAAAGAAAGTAGGATGTTATGAAAACACTACCACCACTTATATATTGTTATAAAATTTAGCCGATTTACCCTTTGTAACCATGAAAATTTACTGAAAACAATAAAAGCAGCCTTTTGGAGACACTAATACGTTTTTAGACTACCATGATCTTATTTTGTTTTTTTTCTTTTTATCACTTTTCTCTCTTGTGATCGCTATTCAAAGTAAACTGCTGGTCGGATCTTCTTTAAATTTCACACGCACGTTCCCCCTATGGTCTAGCTATACAACATCTATTCCTTTGCTCATTTGCATATTAAAATGGCCGCTGGCAACCATTTTGTTTTTATCACTTTTCTCCTAAAATAATGGAAGGATCTTAGTAAAAGTTTGTACACAGGTTAACCCTATCGTGCTCATTTGCATATTCAAAATGGCGGCAGCTGGCCATTTTTCTTTTTCTTCTTTTTATCACTGTTTTCCTAAATAATGAAAGATTCTCCGTAAGATTTTGTATGCAGGTTAACTTTATGATCTTGTTGTGCACTACCGGTATGCACTTTTTGGCGGCCGCTGGCCATTTTGTTTTTCTTCTTTTTGTCAATGTTCTCATAAAGCAGTGAAAGGATCTTCGTAAATTGTTGGTACGCATGTTAACCCATGTATACTATATTAGAATTCAAATCGAAGCATTCTTCATTTTAATCTTAGTATATTGAATCGAACATCCTTTTGAGTTATATTAATACTTGTTATAGGATCTTACTTTGTGAAATACTTTTTGGCATTCAGTGATGTCGTCGTTCAAACTCATGACGGGGCCTCCGGGGCTCAGTAGAGTGTTGGACGCTCAATCGGAACAGCTTTCCACCAATTGGTCGCGGGTTCGAATCCCACACAGTTAATATTTATACGCAAGCCTTCCCGTTGTAATTATTCAACCTAAATGTCACTCAAAGAACTTATCTTGCCAAACATTTAGGAAAGTTGGTTTGGAGTTTTCGGAGTACAGCCACTTTCTACCAGAGAAACTTTGTCCTTGTCCAGCCAGTCACCTATTGAAAGAAATCACTTTCACAAATCAAGTTTGCGATCCATTTACAAGCAGTCTCACTTTCTGAAAGTGTTCTATCAGTTTACTGATCTCTTGTTTACGGGTAAATGGCTAATGAGTGTAGAGCCTATTTCATCTACAAGTCTCTATGTATTCTATTAATAATTCTGGTCGTGATATAATCTTCTGGCTAGCAGAACTATTTATGTTGCAAAAAGAACTATATTGTGACTCACATACCTCACATGCTGGTAATATCGGATATATTCACACATGAAAACAAAAAAACCAAAAAATACAGCTCTTTTGATCATTACTTTTTTTTCCTTGGTTGTCTCGTCTTGATCATGTACAAAATCGTTGCATGTTAACAAAATAACTCCAATTATGTCGCAACAGCAAATTGTGTCGCAATACTCATATATGCCTTAAAAGTATGGTGTAAAGAGAAACATAACAAAACAAAAACGTTTGGTGAATGTTATTTATTCCCTTTCAACAACATTTCTTATCTCCTTTGAGATTTCGTTTGCAATATACGATATCATTGCTTAGTTTTGGTTTTTCTAGCCGTCAATTAGCTTAGGACGATGTACCAATTGTCAATTGTGTCGCAATACCTAAACGTGTCTTGAAAGTATCTCATACGTGCAGAAGAAAAAACGTTTGGTGAATTATTTGTTCTGATTATTTATTATCTCGCAACGGCCAATTGCGTCGCAATACTTATACATGCTTTGGACGTATACTGCATGTGTAAAATACAACAAAACAAAACAAAATAACGTTTGATTGAACGTAATGTTTCTTGTTTTGACAATATTTCTCATCTATTTGATGATTTGCTTGGCATTTGGTTTTATACCTTATCATTTCATTGTTGCGACACAATTGGTCAACTCTGGTAGCCAATTATGTCGCAACGGCCAATTGTGTCGCAATACTTGTAAATGCCTTGAAAGTTTATTTTTTGTGTAAAACAAAACAAAATAACGTTTGAATGAACGTCATGTTTCTTGTTTTGACAACATTTCTCATCTATTTGATGATTTGCTTGGCATTTGGTTTTATACCTTATCATTTCCTTGTTGCGACACAATTGGTCAACTCTGGTAGCCAATTATGTCGCAGAGGCCAATTTTGTCACGCTCAACCTAGCAGTATTTCAGTAGATTTAAATTAAAATCCAATGCTAACTTATCTATAGGATAAACCAAAGAAATATAATCTGCCTAACTTGTCGGTGTTTTGTAATTTCAATCTACTAAAATACTGATAGGTTAAGTGCGACACAATTGGCCATTGCGACACAATTGGCTACCAGAGGTGACCAATTGTGTCGCAACAATTACATGATTTGGTATATAACCAAATCCTAAGAAAACCAACAAATAAATAAGAAATGCTGTAAAAACAAAACACATTATGTTAATTCAAACGTTTTGTTTTGCTGATTTTTACACATATAGGATAGTTTCAAGGCTTGTTTAATTGGCTACCAGAGTTGACCAATTGTGAGGCAGTTTACCTACTATGCATTCATTGTGATGCTGTGGATGGACAAAAAGAAAGAACATCAACAAACAAATATGTAATGAATTTGCATGTTTGTGTAAAATCGAAGAAGTAGATTTTAGGCCTATAGAGTGGTTTAAGTTTTTTGTCGGGTTTTAACTTTTCGGATTTAAAGTGTTTTTCTATTTATTTATACGCCCGGCTTGAAAAGCGGGCTGTATTATGGTATCATCTCCGTCCGTCCGGCAGTCCGGAAGTCCGGAAGTCCGGAAGTCCGGCAGTCCGGCTGTCCGGTGTCCGCTTTCCCTTCCGCTCCATAACTTCTAAAGTTTTGATTCCATCTGCACAATTTTTTCTAAGTATATACCTTATGGGTAGAAGGTGTGTCGCAAACTATTTTTAACATCACTGGTTACATAATATGGGAGTTATATTGAATTATGTAATATTCCCTTCCGCTCCATAACTTCCAATGTTTTGATTCCATCTGCACAATTTTTTCTGAGTATATACCTTATGGGTGGAAGGTGTGTCGCAAACTATTTTTGACATCATACATTGCGTAATATGGCAGCCATATTGGGTTATGTAATATTTACTTTTTCTCTCCATAACTTTAACAAATATGATACGATGTTTTCAAATCTTTCATGTTACATACCATATTAACAGACAGTGTGTAAAAAAATTGTTTATGATATCAACTATTGCAAATTATTGGATTATGTACATTCCCTTTTATTCTTACTTTCATTTTCATGAAAATAACTTTTAAATTATAAAATGACTTCTACTTTTCCGATTCTCATCAAAAAAGGATTTTTTCAAATTGCAATAATGTTTCTAAATTGATTAAGACTATTCTTAAATCAATATATAACGTTTTAATCAAATGAAAAATACATATAAGGATTAAAGTTTTATCTACAGACCAAGAGATAAGTATCCCAGCTTTGGTCTAACTTACAGTTAGCTCTCAGATTTATGGCTAAACCAGGCTTTGTGTACCACATGGCCCCCATACAGTGGGTGACATTAGCAATGGACCCATAGCCAAATCTATTGTAAACATTTGGTCTATGATAAAATTTAGAAGTAATAACCTGTAGGTATATGGGGAGATTTAGAATATTGTCAAGATGTCTATGGCCAAATAATGTAGATAAAAAATATTATGAGAAAAATTGTCAAATCTACTTGAATTGGTGTGAGCTGCGAAATTACCAATTAATTACATTTGTTTAAGTATGATTAGTAAATTATAAACTGCTTTTCTAAAAAATTGAAACATTTTAGTGCAACCTTTATTGACAACAAACAATGTTTAACATCATGTTTTAACAGCAGCGAGAATTGATGACTTGTACCGTGTACAAATCTTGTTAATAATTGTTGATCCAAATAGCCCATTATAAATTTGATACAGATGGATTTTAAAGGTTTTAGTGGTACCGGTAAGATTTCATTTTGTTGACATAACATCACCTTTTACCAAGCTTCACATAATAAAACTGGCAACGCCGCCATATACATGTAAGTGAAATAATCTTAAGCGCAGCGTAAAACACCAAACAATTAATCAATCAATCATTTACCAAGCTTCAACCTCTTCCCTCTGAATTTTGAAAATTAAATTCAAATAAATATGGAAGGATTTGTTTTGGTATGGCTGCAGTTACTGTGCCTTTCCGGGCGTATTTTGGGTTTCCCGAAACTCTTGTTGGAGGAGCTCTGCACCCAGGTGAAAAATTAATAGGATTAACAATAACAATATTAAGAGGATGACCACCGACTCTCAATATGCTAGAGGTTTATCCAAAAGAACAACATTGACCTGGCTTAAGCAATGCAACAGTGTTGACGGAGTGCGACTATGTTTTAACAATGCGACATCAGCCTAATATTTTGACCTTCTTCTGGGTACAGTTTTGTCGTTCGGCTTACAAATAGAAGTGTTCGATAGTCTCGAATACATATGACAGGAAAAAAAATGAACTTCAAGTTAACGGACACTCAATAATACTTCCTGAACCAGAATTTATCACAGAATTTCTCTCGTGTCTCTCTTGAAACCGATATTAGATAAAATGGAATTTCATCTGGGTGAAAAATACTAACTGCAGACTGAACAAAATTAAAGCCAAAACAAACCAAAAATATTCGAACAAAATAAAAACTAAACAGATAAAAACTGAAAGAAAAAATCAAGATGATTTCGTTCATTTGACAGCGTTATCTGATTTTTCGGTGACGAAAACCGTGACATTATATTTCAAGAGGAAAATCCCATTTCATAGACCTATACACTTGGCAAGAAGCTCAATTTATTGAATTCCGTCAAAAGTTATCATATCCCTTTTCTTTTAACAAGTCTAAGGTGGATTCGAACTTGGGCCCATTGGTAGAAGTCGAAGTTGAGGAAAACGTTTAATATAGTCCGCACCCGTCACTGGACATACGGTGAATAGCGCGTGTTGATAAACTGCAAACAACCGTAAGAATTTGTGTGCGACACAACTGGCCGTTGCGACATAATTGGCTGTGAGAGAAAGCCAATTGTGTCGCAACGATATATTACTCATAATAAAACTAAGAAATAAAAATGAAATGGATCGATATCAAAGCACAAATTTGTACAAAAGTTTTTTAGGTTAACAACTTCAGGAATAAACGCACGATCATAAACAAAGCAGTAGTTTCAGGACGGGGAATTTACCTGAAGAAGGAAAATTTCGCCCACGTAGGGGTAAAATGCATCAGCAGTGTTCTAATGTGATGTTGGATCAAAATAAACGTATGTCAGTAAAAATACAGGAAAAAAGTTTGTATCAAAATATCGACAACAGAGGCCAATTATGTCGCAATTCCCGTTGCGACACAATTGGTCGACAGTAGAGGCCAATTATGTCGCATTGCGACACAATTGGCCGTTGCGACACAATTGGCTTCTACATACGGGCTTTTTCAATACCATGTCAACATAGGGTACCGTTACATTTGACAAATCCAAGAGTTGCTCTCGGAATTTTGAAAAAATTATAGCTTGAAATTATACCCGCTGCTTGCCTAAATCCATTTGTGGGGCCAAACCATCATCCGTGGTCTTACATACTTTTCATGTACGTAAACCCCAGAAGTATCAGAGTGACTGTCCCATAGCTTGACTGGCTTAGACGAGCCCTTGGTCCCCGCATAATCATGGACTTTCCCCTACACCAAGCCTCATTGATTGTTTTGGGCTTATCTTTTTTTGCACTATTGGGCAATTAGCGTGCTACATCGACTTGTTTACTGTGTGGCTGACGGTTTCGGGTGAATGTAAACAGAGGTCCTACATGGATGAACCCTACTGTAATGAGTTGTGAAAGCGCAACAAATATTCATCCTTCCGATGAACTGTGAAGAGTCGATTTCAGAGGACGACCGGCCAGGCTGTCAGCGTTCAACGACCCGCTCTGGAGCTTCAGTCCCTGTCATACTAGAACTAAAAGTAAACAAAACAGCTGCAAATGATTTCAAAAATCGTATTCAACTAGTCTTTAATAAACTGTCTATCAGTGAAATAATTTTACTAACTCTGATCATTCCAACACCTTTTTATTTTATGGTAATTTTGATGTAAATGGGCCTGTCTGATTAAAACTTCTTTTCGCCGCCATATAAGTACGGAACCGTAGAGGGGACATGCAAAAAAAAAAAAAAAAGCTCTAAAAAGATTTCGTTCCACGAATTACTATTTCGTTCCACGAATTACTATTTCGTTCCACGAATTACTATTTCGTTCAACGAATTACTATTTCGTTCCACGAATTACTAACTCGTTCCACGAATTACTAACTCGTTCCACGAATTACTATTTCGTTCCACGAATTACTATTTCGTTCCACGAATTACTATTTCGTTCCACGAATTACTATTTCGTTCCACGAATTACTATTTCGTTCCACGAATTATTAACTCGTTCCACGAATTACTAACTCGTTCCACGAATTACTATTTCGTTCCACGAATTACTATTTCGTTCCACGAATTACTATTTCGTTCCACGAATTATAATAACCAATGGCTGATGGCTTTATAACTTGCCAGCTAACCAATGAGGATGAACATTGCATATTTCTTGGCTGGCTCTCGTCGATGTAAAAATTGGTGCAAAAGGTGAAAAGACAGTCTAATTCCAGGATTCATAGCTAATATACTCACGATGTTCTTGTACAACAACCCTAATTCAAAATACATAGCAATAAGTTAATCCCTTTCAATGTTGACCTGTACGCATAGCCTCACTTTGATAACCTATTTCTAGGACAACAACAACGGAAACCATAATTCGTGGAACGAAATAGTAATTCGTGGAACGAAATAGTAATTCGTGGAACGAAATAGTAATTCGTGGAACGAAATAGTAATTCGTGGAACGAAATAGTAATTCGTGGAACGAAATAGTAATTCGTGGAACGAAATAGTAATTCGTGGAACGAAATAGTAATTCGTGGAACGAAATAGTAATTCGTGGAACGAAATAGTAATTCGTGGAACGAAATCTTTTTAGAGCTTTTTTTTTTTTTTTGCATGTCCCCTCTACGGTTCCGTATATAAGTGCAATAATCTTGAGTGCGGCGTAAAACTCCAATCAATCAATCAATCAACCAACACCTTCCCAATATGTGTCCGACAGTTCAATGTGGGTTTTTGTTTTATCTGTAATTTGCCTCAGACGCACTGTGCGATTCTAAATGACCGTACAAAGTACTGCTAAGAAGATATGTCCTTTACCAAAATATATCTACTTAATCGCCCAAAAGTAGTATCTAGTTTGTTAATGTCCTCCAGTTCGAAATTGTGTTTCTTGAATTCTCTGGCATATAGATGAACACTGTATTGTGCTTTCGGCCAGATGATGTTGTCGTTGTAAACAGAATCAAACCTTTTACCAAGCAAAATCATTCCCGTTTGTTCCACATGCACCAGACCTGGCAGAATCTTGCATAACCGGTTAGCCATCCAGACAGAGTTCTCTGCCCATGATTTGTTATTGTAAGCCGAATATGTGAGGTACCAGATTTTGAGAAAATTGGAGGTTTTATTGGCAAGAATGATGCCGTTGGAAATGGATTTCTGACCTTCACGGCTTAAGGTCAAAGGGTATTGTCTCAGAGTGTCAAAGCTTCTCAGTACGTACACATCGCCATCTAGATAAATGCCGCCATATAAACATTTGGTCTATGATAAAATTTAGAAGTAATAACCTGTAGGTATATGGGGAGATTTAGAATATTGTCAAGATGTCTATGGCCAAATAATGTAGATAAAAAATATTATGAGAAAAATTGTCAAATCTACTTGAATTGGTGTGAGCTGCGAAATTACCAATTAATTACATTTGTTTAAGTATGATTAGTAAATTATAAACTGCTTTTCTAAAAAATTGAAACATTTTAGTGCAACCTTTATTGACAACAAACAATGTTTAACATCATGTTTTAACAGCAGCGAGAATTGATGACTTGTACCGTGTACAAATCTTGTTAATAATTGTTGATCCAAATAGCCCATTATAAATTTGATACAGATGGATTTTAAAGGTTTTAGTGGTACCGGTAAGATTTCATTTTGTTGACATAACATCACCTTTTACCAAGCTTCACATAATAAAACTGGCAACGCCGCCATATACATGTAAGTGAAATAATCTTAAGCGCAGCGTAAAACACCAAACAATTAATCAATCAATCATTTACCAAGCTTCAACCTCTTCCCTCTGAATTTTGAAAATTAAATTCAAATAAATATGGAAGGATTTGTTTTGGTATGGCTGCAGTTACTGTGCCTTTCCGGGCGTATTTTGGGTTTCCCGAAACTCTTGTTGGAGGAGCTCTGCACCCAGGTGAAAAATTAATAGGATTAACAATAACAATATTAAGAGGATGACCACCGACTCTCAATATGCTAGAGGTTTATCCAAAAGAACAACATTGACCTGGCTTAAGCAATGCAACAGTGTTGACGGAGTGCGACTATGTTTTAACAATGCGACATCAGCCTAATATTTTGACCTTCTTCTGGGTACAGTTTTGTCGTTCGGCTTACAAATAGAAGTGTTCGATAGTCTCGAATACATATGACAGGAAAAAAAATGAACTTCAAGTTAACGGACACTCAATAATACTTCCTGAACCAGAATTTATCACAGAATTTCTCTCGTGTCTCTCTTGAAACCGATATTAGATAAAATGGAATTTCATCTGGGTGAAAAATACTAACCGCAGACTGAACAAAATTAAAGCCAAAACAAACCAAAAATATTCGAACAAAATAAAAACTAAACAGATAAAAACTGAAAGAAAAAATCAAGATGATTTCGTTCATTTGACAGCGTTATCTGATTTTTCGGTGACGAAAACCGTGACATTATATTTCAAGAGGAAAAACCCATTTCATAGACCTATACACTTGGCAAGAAGCTCAATTTATTGAATTCCGTCAAAAGTTATCATATCCCTTTTCTTTTAACAAGTCTAAGGTGGATTCGAACTTGGGCCCATTGGTAGAAGTCGAAGTTGAGGAAAACGTTTAATATAGTCCGCACCCGTCACTGGACATACGGTGAATATAGCGCGTGTTGATAAACTGCAAACAACCGTAAGAATTTGTGTGCGACACAACTGGCCGTTGCGACATAATTGGCTGTGAGAGAAAGCCAATTGTGTCGCAACGATATATTACTCATAATAAAACTAAGAAATAAAAATGAAATGGATCGATATCAAAGCACAAATTTGTACAAAAGTTTTTTAGGTTAACAACTTCAGGAATAAACGCACGATCATAAACAAAGCAGTAGTTTCAGGACGGGGAATTTACCTGAAGGAGGAAAATTTCGCCCACGTAGGGGTAAAATGCATCAGCAGTGTTCTAATGTGATGTTGGATCAAAATAAACGTATGTCAGTAAAAATACAGGAAAAAAGTTTGTATCAAAATATCGACAACAGAGGCCAATTATGTCGCAATTCCCGTTGCGACACAATTGGTCGACAGTAGAGGCCAATTATGTCGCATTGCGACACAATTGGCCGTTGCGACACAATTGGCTTCTACATACGGGCTTTTTCAATACCATGTCAACATAGGGTACCGTTACATTTGACAAATCCAAGAGTTGCTATCGGAATTTTGAAAAAATTATAGCTTGAAATTATACCCGCTGCTTGCCTAAATCCATTTGTGGGGCCAAACCATCATCCGTGGTCTTACATACTTTTCATGTACGTAAACCCCAGAAGTATCAGAGTGACTGTCCCATAGCTTGACTGGCTTAGACGAGCCCTTGGTCCCCGCATAATCATGGACTTTCCCCTACACCAAGCCTCATTGATTGTTTTGGGCTTATCTTTTTTTGCACTATTGGGCAATTAGCGTGCTACATCGACTTGTTTACTGTGTGGCTGACGGTTTCGGGTGAATGTAAACAGAGGTCCTACATGGATGAACCCTACTGTAATGAGTTGTGAAAGCGCAACAAATATTCATCCTTCCGATGAACTGTGAAGAGTCGATTTCAGAGGACGACCGGCCAGGCTGTCAGCGTTCAACGACCCGCTCTGGAGCTTCAGTCCCTGTCATACTAGAACTAAAAGTAAACAAAACAGCTGCAAATGATTTCAAAAATCGTATTCAACTAGTCTTTAATAAACTGTCTATCAGTGAAATAATTTTACTAACTCTGATCATTCCAACACCTTTTTATTTTATGGTAATTTTGATGTAAATGGGCCTGTCTGATTAAAACTTCTTTTCGCCGCCATATAAGTACGGAACCGTAGAGGGGACATGCAAAAAAAAAAAAAAAAGCTCTAAAAAGATTTCGTTCCACGAATTACTATTTCGTTCCACGAATTACTATTTCGTTCCACGAATTACTATTTCGTTCCACGAATTACTATTTCGTTCCACGAATTACTAACTCGTTCCACGAATTACTAACTCGTTCCACGAATTACTATTTCGTTCCACGAATTACTATTTCGTTCCACGAATTACTATTTCGTTCCACGAATTACTATTTCGTTCCACGAATTACTATTTCGTTCCACGAATTACTATTTCGTTCCACGAATTACTATTTCGTTCCACGAATTACTAACTCGTTCCACGAATTACTAACTCGTTCCACGAATTACTATTTCGTTCCACGAATTACTATTTCGTTCCACGAATTACTATTTCGTTCCACGAATTATGATAACCAATGGCTGATGACTTTATAACTTGCCAGCTAACCAATGAGGATGAACATTGCATATTTCTTGGCTGGCTCTCGTCGATGTAAAAATTGGTGCAAAAGGTGAAAAGACAGTCTAATTCCAGGATTCATAGCTAATATACTCACGATGTTCTTGTACAACAACCCTAATTCAAAATACATAGCAATAAGTTAATCCCTTTCAATGTTGACCTGTACGCATAGCCTCACTTTGATAACCTATTTCTAGGACAACAACAACGGAAACCATAATTCGTGGAACGAAATAGTAATTCGTGGAACGAAATAGTAATTCGTGGAACGAAATAGTAATTCGTGGAACGAAATAGTAATTCGTGGAACGAAATAGTAATTCGTGGAACGAAATAGTAATTCGTGGAACGAAATAGTAATTCGTGGAACGAAATAGTAATTCGTGGAACGAAATAGTAATTCGTGGAACGAAATAGTAATTCGTGGAACGAAATAGTAATTCGTGGAACGAAATCTTTTTAGAGCTTTTTTTTTTTTTTTGCATGTCCCCTCTACGGTTCCGTATATAAGTGCAATAATCTTGAGTGCGGCGTAAAACTCCAATCAATCAATCAATCAACCAACACCTTCCCAATATGTGTCCGACAGTTCAATGTGGGTTTTTGTTTTATCTGTAATTTGCCTCAGACGCACTGTGCGATTCTAAATGACCGTACAAAGTACTGCTAAGAAGATATGTCCTTTACCAAAATATATCTACTTAATCGCCCAAAAGTAGTATCTAGTTTGTTAATGTCCTCCAGTTCGAAATTGTGTTTCTTGAATTCTCTGGCATATAGATGAACACTGTATTGTGCTTTCGGCCAGATGATGTTGTCGTTGTAAACAGAATCAAACCTTTTACCAAGCAAAATCATTCCCGTTTGTTCCACATGCACCAGACCTGGCAGAATCTTGCATAACCGGTTAGCCATCCAGACAGAGTTCTCTGCCCATGATTTGTTATTGTAAGCCGAATATGTGAGGTACCAGATTTTGAGAAAATTGGAGGTTTTATTGGCAAGAATGATGCCGTTGGAAATGGATTTCTGACCTTCACGGCTTAAGGTCAAAGGGTATTGTCTCAGAGTGTCAAAGCTTCTCAGTACGTACACATCGCCATCTAGATAAATGCCGCCATATCCTGTTAATGGAAAACAATGAAACGTACGTTAATAGGCCTACGAGTTGCAACATCAAACAAAGGTTTTATCATTTTGTTGAGTTTGATTCTCGGTCGACATTCAGTGTAGTAGTAAATCTCAACTTTACATAAACAACAGTTGAATAGCAAACATTTTAACGTTCTTCGTTTTGCTGGTTTCCGGTATGTCCCTTTAAGTGCTATGCTTGGATGTGTGCATTTAAGAAAATTATTTTAAGAAACGTGTCTGATCCATGAGGTATGTGAAGTACATGTGGCCTGTGACGCCTGTCAAGGGGTAATGGGAAATATAGGAAGCTTGTGACACCAATGCCAAGACATACTCACTCATAAGAATTTCAAGTCGTAAGACATCCGACTGATGTTCTCGGGACGAGAGTTTGTTGGTGAAAATATGACTGGGTGGACGACATCTGACGAAAATAATATTATGTACACGTCGAAGTAAATTATTCCACCATTTGCCAGCTGGGATTATGTTGCCGTGAAACAATATATAACAAGGCCGTAGAAATCTACTGCTACTGTACACAGAAATGTATTCGTAAATCTTCATGTTTGTTTTACCAATCCAAGTGTAATGAACAATAGGGGGAACTGTGAAGTTATCTCGACAATTTATATCCAGAAATCGTGTCAGATTCTCTTCACCATACTCGAAAATGAGGTGCTTAACATTTTTCATATTTGAGGATAGCGAACTTGATATTGGAGGCATCACTGAAAAATAGGAAAACAATTGATTAAAACATTAATGGGATACGCTTAAAATTATAATCGACAACGAAGATGAATTGATTACATTTAGTTGATTTTAAATCACGAGGCGCACATATCCTTCCACACAAGCCTATGGAGGGGGATATCCGGCAAAAGTCCATGTGGGTAACTGTGTGCTTACTTTTACTGTGTCGCTTGCGATACTTTTGCTTGAATGCGTGAAACTTTGTCCAATGCAACACCTACATTCCTTTCATCTACTGTGTGACTACCGCCAGTCTGTTAAGTGGCCAGTGTAAAGCGAGCAGGGCTTGCACTCAGGCAATGTCAAGAACTACGCACGAGAGCTGCAACATTCCAGACAGCGAAGCTAGACGAATGAGAGCTCATACAGCCTTACCCACATATGTGGCTAAGTCCCATTATGACGACAGGGGGCGCTGCTGGCAAATGTTTCGGAAATTAAGACGGCCCCTAAGTCGAGCTCGAAACTTGGTTATTGTTGAATTGAACTTATTTTATTGACATTATATTCAATGAGATTAGGCACAAGTTCTTGAAACTTACGACTCCCTCTCCCTACATATGTGCAAAATGATGAAGTAAAAATGCAAGATAGAAAAATAACATTTGTTCTATAATTAAGTGAACCGATATATTTAACATATTACGTCATCAGGGCCATATAGGAACATACAGTGAAACAGTTAAAAATTATAACAGTTTCTGGTTAAACACAATTTTTTTAAAATTTGGTATTAACTATAATAATGACGATACTGAGAAAAAAATTAAAGAAAGTAAAAAAAAAAGAGAAAACAAAAAAAATTTTACTCAGAAAAAAACAAACAAAAGAAATATATATGGACTAGAAATATGAACGAGAGTAGCCATAGAGTTAGTTGAAGAAGCATTTTCATTCTGTGTATATATATGTATATACATATATGTAGACATATACATATATATATTGGAAATTCATAAATTGTTAAACAAACTCTTTCTGGATTTACAACTTCTGTTATATTTAGGCGCAACGTTTCAATGTCTATTCGGACATCGTTTTCAAGTTTTTGTTTAATGTTATACTTCCAACTTCTATATGCCCCTCAAACAAGTCATAAATTGTTGTTGTTGCACATGTATGTATATGCCCATAAAACAAGCTAAGTTATTGAGTATTCACACTAATATAGGCTATTATGATTGAGCCAGGCCGAATTATTTTAAATGTTAAAATGGCATGAGCTGCCAAAATTCACACTTTTTTCATGATTTCTTGTCGTCAGGACAGTAATAAGAGGCTATGAAGGTCATCGAAAAACTAATCGATTGGCTTTGGAATGAGGAAAATCCATACAGTATGTGGTCTGTGCGAACCGAAAACGTCTTCGAAAAGTAAACAAAATTTAAACAACCGGGACGACCATTCATTCATTCTAAGCCAAAGTTAGTTCAAAACAATACTTTATAGTACATTTTCGAGACTAAAAGCACTAAAAAGCTTCTGAATTATACGTCTTGAGAAAAATGGCCAATAATTTCAACATTCTGTTTTAACGTCAAAATATCACCATTTCGGCAGCTCATGCCACTTTAATTATTATTATCTTCAAATCAAGGCCTTGGCCTATTTCAACTTAACTTAAGTAGGCCTATTATTAAAAAGTATTATTTTATTAATATTATTCGTAGACCCCCCCCCCCCTATTCACGCTGGAAATACTGTCATAAACGTAAAGGGGTCGTCTATAATTTCCAATATTTTGTTTAACAGCGCCCCCTGTCGTCATAATGGTACTTAGCCACATATGTGGGTAAGCCTGCACGCGCTTGTATTCGTCTAGCTTCGCGGAGCCAGATCTCCAAAGAAAAGTGCCAAACATCTGCGGAGCTGTCAGACACGACCGAACTGCAAGCCGTACTCGCCCCTCGGTAGTGACATAGTCAGGCGTACAGTCAAAGCAAGCATTGTGCACGTTGAAACTGACACAGTAACACTCTCCCAGGCCTGCTCGTTGGTCACATAGCAGAGTCGCGGTGGTAACATTACACAAGAAACAGAGTTAACAAACACTGCACACATTGAAACCAACACAGCTACACGCATAGACTTTTGGCGGATATCCCCCTCCATACAAACCTTCCACCGATAGCTCGCAGGTTGGAAGTCTATTGAGCACAGCTAAAGAAATGAAAGGGGAAACGTCTGAGTTGGGTTTTTGTTTCATCGAGATCGGTTGACAGATTTATTAGCCGAAGATCGTGAGTTTCTAGAAACAACGCCGCATATCAAAGTGAAATAAACGAGTGCTGCTTAAAAATAATCAATCATGGTTTAGGGACGAAATTCTCATGTTAATACGTGGATAAATGTAAATAATTCAGAATCCAAGTCTTAACGAGATTTGTGTTGGTTTTATCCCGAGAAGGGTTGTGTGAAAGCATGGATTCAATAAGAGATATCCCGAGAAGGGTTGTCTGAAAGCATGGATTCAATAAGAGATATCCCGAGAAAAGTTGTCTGGAAGCATGGATTCAATAAGAGAAATATCCCGAGAAGGGTTGTCTGAAAGCATGGATTCAATAAGAGATATCCCGAGAAAAGTTGTCTGGAAGCATGGATTCAATAAGAGAAATATCCAGAGAAGGGTTGTCTGAAAGCATGGATTCAATAAGAGATATCCCGAGAAGGGTTGTCTGAAAGCATGGATTCAATAAGAGATATCCAGAGAAGGGTTGTCTGGAAGCATGGATTCAATAAGAGATATCCCGAGAAGGGTTAAATGAAATCATGGATTCAATAAGAGATATCCCGAGAAGGGTTGTCTGAAAGCATGGATTCAATAAGAGATATCCAGAGAAGGGTTGTCTGAAAGCATGGATTCAATAAGAGATATCCCGAGAAGGGTTAAATGAAAACATGGATTCAATAAGAGATATCCCGAGAAGGGTTGTCTGAAAGCATGGATTCAATAAGAGAAATATCCCGAGAAGGGTTAAATGAAATCATGGATTCAATAAGAGATATCCCGAGAAGGGTTGTCTGAAAGCATGGCTTCAATAAGAGATATCCCGAGAAGGGTTGTCTGGAAGCATGGATTCAATAAGAGATATCCCGAGAAGGGTTAAATGAAAGCATGGATTCAATAAGAGATATCCCGAGAAGGGTTAAATGAAATCATGGATTCAATAAGAGATATCCCGAGAAGGGTTGTCTGGAAGCATGGATTCAATAAGAGATATCCAGAGAAGGGGTGTCTGAAAGCATGGATTCAATAAGAGATATCCCGAGAAGGGTTGTCTAAAAGCATGGATTCAATAAGAGATATCCAGAGAAGGGGTGTCTGAAAGCATGGATTCAATAAGAGATATCCCGAGAAGGGTTGTCTAAAAGCATGGATTCAATAAGAGATATCCCGAGAAGGGGTGTCTGAAAGCATGGATTCAATAAGAGATATCCCGAGGAGGGTTGTCTAAAAGCATGGATTCAATAAGAGATATCCCGAGAAGGGTTGTCTGGAAGCATGGATTCAATAACAGATATCCAGAGAAGGGGTGTCTGAAAGCATGGATTCAATAAGAGATATCCCGAGAAGGGTTGTCTAAAAGCATGGATTCAATAAGAGATATCCCGAGAAGGATTGTCTGAAATCATGGATTCAATAAGAGATATCCCGAGAAGGGTTAAATGAAAGCATGGATTCAATAAGAGATATCCCGAGAAGGGTTAAATGAAATCATGGATTCAATAAGAGATATCCCGAGAAGGGTTGTCTGAAAGCATGGCTTCAATAAGAGATATCCCGAGAAGGGTTGTCTGGAAGCATGGATTCAATAAGAGATATCCAGAGAAGGGGTGTCTGAAAGCATGGATTCAATAAGAGATATCCCGAGAAGGGTTGTCTGAAAGCATGGATTCAATAAGAGATATCCAGAGAAGAGGTGTCTGAAAGCATGTATTCAATAAGAGATATCCCGAGAAGGGTTGTCTGAAAGCATGGATTCAATAAGAGAAATATCCCGAGAAGGATTGTCTGAAATCATGGATTCAATAAGAGATATCCCGAGAAGGATTGTCTGAAAGCATGGATTCAATAAGAGATATCCCGAGAAGGGTTGTCTGGAAGCATGGATTCAATAAGAGATATCCCGAGAAGGGTTGTCTAAAAGCATGGATTCAATAAGAGATATCCCGAGAAGGGTTGTCTGAAAGCATGGATTCAATAAGAGATATCCCGAGAAGGGTTAAATGAAATCATGGATTCGAAAGAGATATCCCGAGAAGGGTTGTCTGAAAGCATGGATTCAATAAGAGATATCCCGAGAAGGGTTAAATGAAAGCATGGATTCAATAAGAGATATCCCGAGAAGGGTTGTCTGGAAGCATGGATTCAATAAGAGATATCCCGAGAAGGGTTGTCTGGAAGCATGGATTCAATAAGAGATATCCCGAGAAGGGTTGTCTGAAAGCATGGATTCAATAAGAGAAATATCCCGAAAAGGATTGTCTGAAATCATGGATTCAATAAGAGATATCCCGAGAAGGGTTGTCTGAAAGCATGGATTCAATAAGAGATATCTCGAGACGGGTTATCTAAAAGTATGGATTCAATAAGAGACCATCTTTCTTACTTCTTGCTTGTATTGGAACTAAATTCCTGGCTCCAGTTTCTCTCATTGGTAGACTACTTCCAGCTGAATTAAATAAAATTATAGATGGTGGTAAAACCTATACATAATGTCAAAACCTATACACAATGTCAAACCCTATACATAATGCCAAACTCTATACATAATATCAAAACCTATACATGATGTCAAAACCTAAACATGATGTCAAAACCTATACATTATCTCAAAACCTATACATAATGTCAAAACCTATACATGATGCCATCAAAAAGCTATACATAATATCAAAACCTATACGTGATCTCAAAACCTATACATGATGTCATCAAAAAACCTATACATGATGTCAAAACCTATACATAATGTCAAAACCTATACATGATGTCAAAAATATACATGATGTCATTAAAACCTATACATGATTTCAAAACCTATACATAATGTCAAAACATATACGTGATCTCAAAACCTATACTTGATGTCATCCAAAAACCTATACATGATGTCAAAACCTATACATACTGTCAAAACCTATACATAATATCAAAACCTATACATGATTCAAAACCTATACATGATGTCAAAACCTATACATAAGGACTAAACCTATACATGATGTCAAAACCTATACATGATGTCAAAACCTATACATGATGTCAAAACCTATACATGATGTCAAAACCTATACATGATGTCAAAACCTATACATGATGTCAAAACCTATACATGATGTCAAAACATATACATGATGTCAAAACCTATACATGATGGCGAAAACTATACATGATGTCTAAACCTATACATGATGTCTAAACCTATACATGATGTCAAAACCTATACATGATATCCGAACCTATACATGATGTCAAGACCTATACATGATGTCATCAAAAAGCTATACATGATATCAAAAACCTATACGTGATCTCAAAACCTATACATGATGTCATCCAAAAACCTATACATGATGTCAAAACCTATGCATGATGTCAAAACCTATACATGATGTCAAAACCTAAACATGGTGTCAAAACCTATACATGATATCAAAACCTATACATGATGTCAAAACCTATACATGATGTCAAAACCTATACATGATGTCATCCAAAAACCTATACATAATGTCAAAACCTATACATAATTTCAAAATCTATACATGATAGCTAAACCTATACATGATGCCCAAACCTATACATGATGTCCAAACCTATACATGATGTCAAAACCTATACATGATGTCAAAACCTATACAGGATGTCAAAACATATACATGATGTCAAAACCTATACATGATGGCGAAAACTATGCATGATGTCAAAACCTATACATGATATCAGAACCTATACATGATGTCAAAAGCTATACATAATGTCAAAACTTATACATGATGTCAAAACCTATTATGATGTCAAACACTATACATAATATCAAGACCTATACATGATGTCATCAAAAAGCTATACATGATATCAAAACCTATACGTGATCTCAAAACCTATACATGATGTCATCCAAAAACCTATACATGATGTCAAAACCTATGCATGATGTCAAAACCTATGCAAGATGTCAAAACCTATACATGATGTCATCTAAAAACCTATACATAATGGCAAAACCTATACATAATATCAAGACCTATACATGATGTCATCAAAAAGCTATACATGATATCAAAACCTATACGTGATCTCAAAACCTATACATGATGTCAAAACATATGCATGATGTCAAAACCTATGCAAGATGTCAAAACCTATACAGGATGTCAAAACCTTTACATGATGTCAAAACCTATACATGATGTCAAAACCTATACATAAGGACTAAACCTATACATGATGTCATCTAAAAACCTATACATAATGTCAAAACCTATACATAATATCAAGACCTATACATGATGTCATCAAAAAGCTATACATGATATCAAAACCTATACGTGATCTCAAAACCTATACATGATGTCATCCAAAAACCTATACATGATTTCAAAACCTATGCATGATGTCAAAACCTATGCAAGATGTCAAAACCTATACATGATCCCAAAACCTATACATGATGTCAAAACCTATACATGATGTCAAAACCTATACATGATGTCATCTAAAAACCTATACATAATGTCAAAAACTATACATAATTTCAAAATCTATACATGATAGCTAAACCTATACTTGATGCCCAAACCTATACATGGTGTCAAAACCTACACATGATGTCAAAACCTATACATGATGTCAAAACCTATACATGATGTCAAAACCTATACATGATGTCAAAACCTATACAGGATGTCAAAACATATACATGATGTCAAAACCTATACATGATGGCGAAAACTATGCATGATGTCAAAACCTATACATGATATCAGAACCTATACATGATGTCAAAAGCTATACATAATGTCAAAACTTATACATGATGTCAAAACCTATTATGATGTCAAACACTATACATAATATCAAGACCTATACATGATGTCATCAAAAAGCTATACATGATATCAAAACCTATACGTGATCTCAAAACCTATACATGATGTCATCCAAAAACCTATACATGATGTCAAAACCTATGCATGATGTCAAAACCTATGCAAGACGTCAAAACCTATACATGATGTCATCTAAAAACCTATACATGATGTCAAAACCTATACATGGTGTCAAAACCTATACATGATGTCAAAACCTATACATGATGTCAAAACCTATACATGATGTCATCTAAAAACCTATACATAATGGCAAAACCTATACATAATATCAAGACCTATACATGATGTCATCAAAAAGCTATACATGATATCAAAACCTATACGTGATCCCAAAACCTATACATGATGTCATCCAAAAACCTATACATGATGTCAAAACCTATGCATGATGTCAAAACCTATACATGATGGCAAAAACTATACATTGATATCCGAACCTATACATGATGTCAAAACCTACACATGATGTCAAAACCTATACATGGTGTCCAAACCTATACATGATGTCAAAACCTATACATGATGCCAAAACATATACATGATGTCAAAACCTAAACATAATAGCAAACCTATACATGGTGTCAAAACCTATACATGATGTCAAAACGTATTCATGATGTCAAAAACTACACATGATGTCATTAAAACCTATACATGATGTCATTAAAACATATACATGATGTTAAAACCTATACATAATGTCAAAACCTATACATAATGTCAAAACCTATACATAATGTCAAAACCTATACATGATTCAAAACCTATACATGATGTCAAAACCTATACATACATGTAAGGATTAAACCTATACATGATGTCAAAACCTATACATGATGTCAAAACCTATACATGATGTCAAAACCTATACATAATATCAAAACCTATACATGATGTCAAAACCTATACATGATGTCAAAACCTATACATGATGTCCAAACCTATACATGATGTCAAAACCTATACATGATGGCGAAAACTATACATGATATCTAAACTTATACATGATGTCTAGGCCTATACATGATGTCAAAACCTATACATGATATCCGAACCTATACATGATGTCCAAACCTATACATGATGTCAAAACCTATACATGATGTCTAAACTTATACATGATGTCTAAGCCTATACATGATGTCAAAACCTATGCATGATGTCCAAACCTATACATGATGTCAAAACCTATACATGATGTCAAAACCTATACATGATGTCAAAACCTATACATGATGTCAAAACATATACATGATGTCAAAACCTATACATGATGTTAAAACCTATACATGGTGTCAAAACCTATACATAATGTCAAGACCTATACATAATGTCAAAACCTATACATAATGTCAAAACCTATACATGAGGCCAAAACCTATACATGATGTCAAAACCTATACATGATGTCCAAACCTATACATAATGACAGAACCTATACATAATAGCAAACCTATACATGATGGCGAAAACTATACATGATGTCCAAACTCATACATGATGTCAAAACCTATACATGATGCCAAAACCTATACATGATCTCCAAACCTATACATTATGTCCAAACCTTTACATAATGCCAAAACCTATACATGATGTCAAAACCTACACATGATGTCAATACCTATACATGATGTCCAAACGTTACATGATGGCCAAACCGATACATTATGTCCAAACCTTTACATAATCCCAAAACCTATACATGATGTCAAAACCTATACATGATGTCCAAACCTATACATAATGACAGAACCTATACATAATAGCAAACCTATACATGATGGCGAAAACTATACATGATGTCCAAACTCATACATGATGTCAAAACCTATACATGATGCCAAAACCTATACATGATCTCCAAACCTATACATTATGTCCAAACCTTTACATAATGCCAAAACCTATACATGATGTCCAAACCTATACATGATGTCCAAACCTATACATGATGTCCAAACCTATACATGATGTCAAAACCTATACATGATGGCGGAAACTATACATGATGTCCAAACCTATACATGATGCCAAAACCTATGCATGATCTCCAAACCTATACATTATGTCCAAACCTTTACATAATGCCAAAACCTATACATGATGTCAAAACCTACACATGATGTCATTACCTATACATGATGTCCAAACGTTACATGATGGCCAAACCGATACATTATGTCCAAACCTTTACATAATCCCAAAACCTATACATGATGTCCAAACCTATACATGATGTCCAAACCTATACATGATGTCAAAACCTATACATGATGTCAAAACCTATACATGATGTCAATACCTATACATGATGTTCAAACCTATACATATGGGCAAATGATGGCGACCATTTATGTACCAGAACATTGAGCAATATATTTTTTCCATAATTTGAGAGGCAGACCTTATTGAATAAATCAATTTTAGCTTCAATGTCATTGTATATGTAAAAGTACAGTAAAAAGTGGAAATATATTTAAGAAATAATGGATTGATTCTCTGCGTATACGCTGTGATAACTGCAAGAAAAAAGGAAGTGTCCATTGTTTTTGGACGAGGGCCGGAGGCCCGAGTTCAAAAAGTGTGGACACTTCCTTTTTTCTTGCAGTTATCACAGCGTATACGCAGAGAATCAATCCATTATTTCTATTCTAACACATTTACTTTAATGTAAAGAAAAACTTAATTTTGGTAGTTTGCGTTATTTTCTACTTCAAACTAAAAAAATGGCAACCCCTGCGTTAAAGATGAATATTTTTGCCCTGATTGGAGCATGGACGAATCTATACC
The DNA here is from genome assembly GCA_963971465.1 of Lepidochitona cinerea. Lineage (NCBI taxonomy): Eukaryota > Metazoa > Mollusca > Polyplacophora > Chitonida > Tonicellidae > Lepidochitona > Lepidochitona cinerea. Next base: position 53,520,402 of record OZ020553.1, read on the forward strand.
TAAAAAATGATAGGGGTGCTAGCTTCAAACAACTGTGTTATGTGTTACCCTTTTTAAGCTACTAACAGACCTGATAACTTTTTAAAGATATAATTATACTTTTAGCTTATGTAAGTTCCCTTTCAAATCTTGCCATCGCTTATTAGCAGCCTCCTGTGCTCATGATTTAGTTTTAAAGGCGAAATGCCTGGCATTCACAACAGTCTGGCATCCCCACTCGCGTTTAGGTGATGACGTCATCCGGTGACGTCGTGCTCCATCACGTCACCAAAATTTAAAAATGATGACGTCGTTTAGTGTCAGGGCGTTTGACGTCACAATGAAAACGTTCTCTGCGTATATGCTAGTTTATACGCCAGCTTTGTCCTATCTCACAACATGTAGGGAAATCACGCATGTGTTAGAATTAAGAAATAATGGATTGATTCTCTGCGTATACGCTGTGATAACTGCAAGAAAAAAGGAAGTGTCCATTGTTTTTGGACGAGGGCCGGAGGCCCGAGTTCAAAAAGTGTGGACACTTCCTTTTTTCTTGCAGTTATCACAGCGTATACGCAGAGAATCAATCCATTATTTCTATTCTAACACATTAACTTTAATGTAAAGAAAAACTGAATTTTAGTAGTTTGCTTTATTTTCTACTTCAAACTAAAAATTGGCAACCCCTACGTTATATCTGAATAGTTTTTCCCTGATTGTCCCATGGACGAATCTATATCTAAAAAAAGATAGGGGTGCTAGCTTCAAACAACTGTTTTATGCGTTACCATAATTTTGTCTACTAACAGACCTGATAACTTTTTAAATATATATTTATACTTTTAGCTTATGTAAGTTCCCTTTCAAGTCTTGCAATCGCGTATTAGCATCATCCTGCCTGTATGAGTTAGTTTTAAAGGCGAAATGCCTGACATACGCAACAGTCTGACATCCCCACTCGCGTTTAGGCGATGACGTCATTCAGTGACGTCGTGTTCCAACACGTCACCAAAATTTAAAAATGATGACGTCGTTCAGTGTCAGGGCGTTTGACGTCACAATGAAAACGTTCTCTACGTATATGCTAGTTTACACGCCAGCTTTGTCCTATCTCACAACATGTAGGGAAATCACGCATGTGTTAGAATATTGTTTTCATTTTAACTAGGTCCAAATTAACTAGGTCCGGAATTCAGATAACTGGGGTTTCCTGTTAGTCGTTCTTAATGAAGATTGGTTTAAAAGACATAAAAGACAAACCTGATCTACTCCTTCTAAAATGTATCCAGTCTATAATATAAACAGATACAAGAAACATACTGAAATATAACCATGGACTTCGAGAGTTAACCAGCTTGTGGCAGGTGCTACAAATAATATGAAAAACATGATCATTATTTTTACAATTTGATTGATTGTTTGATTGAATGGCTGCTTGCTGTCGAGTGGTTTCTGTGGGATAAAGGTGACTAGATACCAGTAAGCTGGATGAAGAAGTACGCAGTTAATTCACAATGTAGAAAGGGTGACATTACAACGCGTAAAATGTTTATACAGTGTAACTGGACGAACGCCTTGAGACAACTGATATATGAGTAAATAAGACACCAGCGTCACCCACTACTTGCTCACTTGCAATGCGTCTTTTTGCATGTTCAACTTTGCCATTGTACACGGGTAAGCGAGCGGGGGGGGGGGGGGTATAAGAATTAGGGTAGCTATAGTAGTTCATACTGGACTCAAATGAGGTGATGACGGGGTACGAGGAGTCTGCTTGGAGTGTTGTGAATCATAACTGCGTCTTAGATAGTTGAAGATGTGCTGTAAGCTCATGGATTTGTTTACGAAGGGAATGTTTGTGTCCTCCAGTAGCCATCGTTGGCCAGTGTTGAACAGTTTGCCAAATCTAAAGTATTTCAAAATGTCCAGCCCCTTTCCATTGATGAAACCGGAACTTCTTCAATCAATTTTTATTAACACAGTCTGTGTCGGTTCTGCAGAGTATGATTACAACACAAGTTCTCCATGGAAAGAAGAAGATCAAAGCCAAACGAGCTAAACGGGCAAATGTACCATTTTACTCCTGCAATCTTCGGTAATCTTTGTAAGGAAATCCCCGATTTTTAGTGGCATAGTCCGATAATGAACTCTGTGGTTTATGATTTGTCCTGTGTTGGATTTGATTAATTGTTTAATAATTAGCCTTGTCGAGTTTTGTTAAATATTGATTATTACTTCAGCCGAATCGCATTGGTTCCAATGTTTATAGGGGGAAAAATGGAGCTTAGGTTGGAAACCTCTGACCTGATAGTACCTGCTACTCAAGGCCTGTATCTTCCCATGGCGAGGCTCAGTTGACAGAGCGTTAGTCTCTGGTCATCCCAACACGAGCCTCACATTAATGGGTCGGGGGTTTGAATCCCAGGTACATGTAGTGTAAAGAAAATAAGTATGAACGCTGTCTTTATAATGTTTGTGAGAATGAAATAAATGTGGGGTTAGAAGGTCAATGCTGAACAACACAACAAGAGATATATTCAATGAGTTCTGTATCGATAATGTGAGGAAACTTCAAACCCTTAAAAATGTCTGACCGCTGAAAAGTTATTCAGGTACATTTTGATTTCCATCAAATAACTTACAGAATTTCCCCACATAGATGAAACCACGTCGGGTTTTCAATTATAGGGCGGCGTTGCCAGGTTTAGTGGGGGAGGAAACCGGGCTCATTGCCCAGAGGAAACCGCCGACCCTCGGCGAGTACCTGGCAACTCTTCCACATACGGCGACCGAGTGAAAAATCCACTCAGAAATTTTTCAATTTCCACTTAGTCTGACTGTGATTCGAACCCGCGCCGCATCGATGTAAGGTCTGTGTGGGACTGAGAGAGACGATCACTCTAACCCACTGGACCACCGAGGCCCCTAGTAGTAAATTGGATTTCATCAACTAACTTTCAATCCATATGAAAATGTTACTTTTGCTAACAAACACCCAAACAAAAGAAAAATAAGTTATGTTTTGTTTAACTTACCGTTTTAGTTCCATGCTTCTCGTTTATAATCAATGCATTCAATTATAACTTTTGTTTATCTTTTGGTTATTTTGGGGTTAATCCTTAGCAGAGGATTTCTGCTCTTGACACGGTCTGCATTAATTCGGCTTACAATCGCTGCTTTCTGTCGTCCCATCAGATTTGTTTAAAGAGGGGACAGGCTGATAATACAAGATAAAAAGTAGATCTACATAACTCTCTCCAAATCTCCTTCACACGAGTTTACTGTTGAATAAAGTCATCCAATAAACCAAGAAGTTGTTATCCAGAAGTAATTCTTCGCCTTATTGTAAGCTCTCAACTTCTAAATGTCATTGAAAATGTTGAATAAAGTTCGTAAAAACCCCGACCCAGACCTACTTCTTATAGTACAAACACGACCATATGCCACGATGTGTAGTTTAGTCTCTACTCAAACTAACATTAAAGCCTGTACGACAGATCGACGAAACCACACAATAGCATTCCATCAGGCGATTTGGTGGTTGTTTGGCTACGTTAGTTGGCAGTGAAGGTCGGGCAGGGGCCTGTTTCCCACAGCGGCGTAGCGTAAGTTTTTACGTAACTGCCACGACCACTCATAGCATTGCAAGCATTACCATATAGGGGAGGCGTAGGCGCCAGGGCCTACATATATACTAAGCCGCTCTACGTCTGCGGTATATGGTAATACTTAAAGCCCCGTCCACACTATCCAACATCACCCAACATGCTGTTGGCCAACAAGAGACAACTTCAAGTTGTTTCATGTTGCGGCATGTTGGGTAACGTGTCCACACTATAAAAAACAAAGACCAACAAGTCACAACTGCCTGTGAAAATGTTGCGCTGTGTTGCGTGATGTTGTGACAAACTTTTTGAAGAATTTGTGGGAAATTTAATTTGTTTTCCCTCCAATAATAAAAAAAATAAAGGTCAGTCAAAAGAGACTCGTAAGAGGACTTTCTGCAGTAATAATTGCTCTGGCAGCAAGTCGGCGTCAACGACCCCAAAGACAACGAAAACGTCGTGTTTGGGTTAAGGAGTGAATAAGAAAACTGGCGCTAGTTTCACAAAGCGATCTTAGCTAAGTGGGATCTTAACTACCATGGCAACCAATGCTAAAGGTATACGTTGCCATTGCCAGATCACCTTGTTTTTGATCGCTTTGTGAAACTGGGCCCAGGAGCGCTACGGGGCCTACCATTGCCTCCTGAATGAATTAAGAAGTGGCGATAGGCAAGGATATCGCAATTTCCTTAGAATGGATCAGGCACGCCTTTTCAGAACTCCTTCAAGAGGTAGAGCCGTTAATTAGGAAACAGGACACGCATTTAAGACCGGCCTACGGAACCGTAGAGGGGACATGCAAAAGAAAAAGCTCTCAAAAGAATTCGTTCCACGAATTCGTATTTCGTTCCACGAATTACTTATTCCTTCCACAAATTACTAATTCCTTCCACAAATTACTAATTCCTTCCACAAATTACTAAATCGTTCTACGAATTACTATTTCGTTCCATGAATTACTAATTTCTTCCACGAACTACTAATTCGTTCCACGAATTACTATTTCGTTCCACGAATTAGGATTTCGTTCCACGAATTATGATAACCAATGGCTAATGGCTTCATAACTTTCCAGCTAACTAATGAGGATGAACATTGCATATTTCTTGGCTGGCTCTCGTTTAATATCCTTTTCAAATGACGAAAAGACAGTCTAATTCCATGATTCACAGCTAATATATTCACAATGTTCATGTACAACAACCCTAATTCAAAATACATGGCAATAAGTTCATCCCTTTCCATGTTGACCTGTACGCATAGCCTCACTTTGAGAACCTATTTCTAGGACAGCAACGGAAGCCATAATTCGTGGAACGAAATAGTAATTCGTGGAATGAAATCTTAATTCGTGGAACGAAATCTTAATTCGTGGAACGAAATCTTTTTAGAGTTTTTATTTTGGCATTTCCCCTCTACGCTTCCGTAAATACCACCTGGAGAGAGACTGGCGATCACGCCGAGATATTTCGCTACAGGTAAACATAAATTTATACTCGTCATAGAATGCTACACGCTTTTGCCGTTGCAATAGTTAATATCGGCAGCATTGGAATATTACCTAGCCGAGAAATCTGGGCTCTGCGGATTTTTTTTTCCGTATTCGTCATAGCCCAGATCACTTTCAATATGTGAATAAAATATTTACCACTGCATTCCGATAGTAGAGACCACGAAGAAGGAGTTTGTCCAACTTACGCCGCTGTAAAGTGGCAAACTTTGGTAAATATTTTATTCTTTGCTTATTAGTTGTGAAATTTGTGCCGCCGTTTTTTTCGGCGGGACAAGTTAAAAATATCGTTTTTCCATTATGGAAGTGATCTGGGCTATGGCGAATACGGAAAAAAAAATTCCGCAGAGCCCAGATTTCTCGACGAATACGGAAAAAAAAATCGCAGAGCCCAGATTTCTTGGCTAGAATATTACCGTTTTTTAGTGTCACGGATTTGTACATCGTTAGGAAATTGGTAATTACGCCTACACGGCTTGATTTATCGAATGAGTGATAATATTCCAATCATGTGACGGTGGTGTATTCATGTTACAAGACGGATTTCCATCACTCTTCAATTAATGGGTCTATTCCACATTCGACTTTGGTGCTGCCATTTTGTTTGTCAGATCACGTGACTGTTTAAATCACCTGATTTATTTCTGATTGGTGATTGGCTACGATAACCAACATCGCCCAACAAGTGTTGTCAAGAATGTGCATGTACAAACATGGACCAACAATGTTGTCGAATGTTGTCGTCTGTTGGGCAATGTTGGGTGGCCCGTCCACACTATCAAACATGACGCAACTTGTTGGGGAAACACGAAGTTGTTCAATGTTGGTTCTGAAATGTTGGTCGATGTTGGATAGTGTGGACGGGGCTTTAACTTGCAATGCTATACCACCCATACTGTAGAGATACGTTGCTATGAAAGTTACCCGAAAACATAGGCCTCCTCTACGCCGTTTTGTGAAACAGGCTTCGGGTCAATATTGTCTTTTTGTGGCTTTTTCACTTCATTAGATATGTACATGATGTAGATCACCAAGAAGTTTGACAGTATTTGTATGTTGAATCTCTAACTAGGCATTGTTACGTTTGGCTTACATTCACAATTAAATGACATCAATTTAGTTTTGTTCACATTGAGGCATAATTGTGGTTATCGTTAAATGGAATTGCTTTAAAAACTGAGTCAAATGACTTTAAAAGAAGAGTTCTGAAATCACCCCATTAACTTCATCTCCATCTAACTGAAGGCCACCAATGTGTTTGTCTTCTCGTGGTGCAGTAATAATTAGCTCTAAACAGAGAACAAAGATATAAGGGGATAAAGGCCAAACAGTCCTGTTTAACTCCATGGAAATGATTTAACCAGTGAGTAGATAACCCCATTGACAACACACCCAGACGTTTTTGTGTATCTGAGGGCCAAAATTATACAGCTACAAAACCTTCATCATGAAATTATATTCAACTAAATCGCCTATGTCTAAAAGCAACAGCATTGTTTCACTTCCATAAGTCTCAATAAAATCCAAGATTAACCGTATATAAATCTTTTTTTTTTTTTTTAGTAGGGGCCTACATATATTTACGCATACAGTGATCCAATCTGACTAAAGTCGAGATGCTTTTTCCAATAAGCATCTCGACTTTAGTCAGATTGACAGTAATCACGATTTTACAAACACCTTACAATCCCACGTGATCAAGGGTTACAGGCGTTAACAGAAAAGTACAACAATTAAAACAGATACAATAACAGATAGGGCCTACAAAAGTTCGATGCATTGCTGAATCGAAGGTGTACAGTGGAAACATAAGTAAAATTTAATTATAAAATAGTAACATATGCTTAACTGACGTAAAATAATGAGAGAATAATAAACAACGATACAATAATAACAAAAGCTACCGTAAAGTACTTTGAGAAAGGAGCTGTTCATTTGATTGCATTTTAGTCGTACTAAAATAACATTTTGGAGAAAAGAACGAAAGTTGATAAAAAAAAAAACATGTGGAACCAGAAATATGACAGCTATTTAGAAAGTATTTGGCATAGAGTAATCAAAAATTAATCACTTTATGAGTATTTTCCTCAAACTCGAAGCAACCATATATTATATCGGTCAGTGAAGGAGACAAATTCATCTCTAAACTAAGCATCAGATAACAATCAATCTACTCTCTTTGATAACCATTTACCACACACAGACCAAAATATGCCTCTTGATTTGCAGAGAATCAGGTTATAAGTCATCTGAGTTCAGTTCAAGGGTTTTCTTCAAAGTCATCACTTGCAGGATTTTTGTGTAGAAAAATTTACATTTTATATTATATTTATATTATTTTATCTTGATTTGATAAAACCTCAGGCAAAAGGAGTGCTCTCCCCTTCTTTCTTCAAAATAAGGGGAGAACACTCCGTATGCATTTGTTATAAAGTGTACGAAAAGAAACATCAAGATGGTACTCGAAAGTACTATGGTTTGGTAAGTTTTATGAAATTATCCTCTATTCTAATATAGCATTTCTTCTTTTGTTTTACTTATCGGATTATGAAATATACGAAGTTTACCACCATAATCTGCATTATGTTGTCACAATCCTTATATTTGTTAAAATGTCAGCAATGACTAAGCACAGTGCAACAACAACACAACGCTATTATTATATTATAAATTATTAACTATGGGTATCCGATCAGTTACCGTGCACTTTTGCCTGTTTTTCAGCGTTATAATTTACAGCAGTATTTGCATTTCCCAGAAATTTTACAGAAGTAAAGCTGGGCTCACTCGACTTTTATTAAATCACAGTGGCTATTCTTACGTGACCGTAATGCCTGTTCCGTAGGCTATTCTTACGTGAGTTCTGATCGCGCGTGCGCAGATTGGAAACGTCGGGACTCTGTTGACAAACGGGCGCAGAGTTTGACAGCTCTATATAGAACTTACAGCATATCAGCGCTGTGGGTACCGTAGCCTTTTATTGTTTATACCATGGCTAAAAACGAGTATTCACTTTGCGTCCTTGTGATAACTTATATCCCTTTTGGTATTCCATGTATAATATGTAAACAAATCACACGTGTTAGTTTAACTGTTTAACTGAGTCCGAAATATCTGCGATGATGATGTAACTTTTGTAAGACATTTTCTGACAGATAGGCCATCATTCTGTCATCATCGCAGATATTTCGGACTAGGGTTTAACTTTGTAGTTTGTTCAACTTCAGACTCAGAGTTCAGTTCAAATGCTTTAACCTGCAGTGGAAGTATAAAAACTATAAGTAGGTCTTGCACACTTTCACAGGAAACAGGGCAAAGCTCTTTTTCTTAAAGGGTTTGTTCACTATAGCTTCACCTGTTCCAGATTGGCAAGTATCTTTTCGGCTATATTTTTCATGTTTATATAGTTGAAAGAAAAAAATCGTAACTAAATGAGAAAGGACTTTCCCTTGTTCTTCCTATCTGAAATGATTGCCAGGGCTCCCCCACTAAACCTGGCAATGCCACCATATCAGTGAAATAATCTTGAGTGTGATGTAAAACATCCAAACCACCTATCCACTTGCTTGAAATAGCCCTAATGATGGTTTGATTTTTTTTTCTTTGTACTATAAACTGTGCATATATTTTTCATACTATATAATGACAATCCAAAATCAACAAAAACCTTCTGCAGACTAAGGTTAAGTAATCATAATCTAATGATAGAAAAAGGGCGTCATTTACATATTAATTTAACAGAACGTGTTTGTCCATTTTGTCCCGGTATTATAGAAGACGAATATCATTTCCTAATTGGATGTCCAAATTATAAAAATTTACGTTCCCCTTTATTTTCCCAAATCATTAATATTTGTCCTCTATTTGGTACCTTTAATGATCATGAAAAGTTCCTTTTCATATTAAGCAACAATATTCCTGAATTATGCAAGCCAATATGCCAATCAATTCAACTGGCCACTAACAAACGTCATCCTACATGACATTGATAAACATGCTATGGGCATAGGTCCTCCTATTATTCAACAGCTTATATGTATCAGTATTATCTTAGTTAATTTAAATGTTGTTATGTTTTTTAAATTGATGTACACTGCCTTTCACTTGGTGTTTTGTACAATAAAATTGAATTGAATTGAATTGAATTGCTATTTGTGCTAATAATTTTTGCTTAAAGGGGCATGAGCTGCCAAAATGTTGATATTTTGACGTAAGAACAGAATGTTGAAATTATCGGTTATTTTTCTCAAGACGTATAATTCAGAGTCTTCTTAGTGCTTCTAGTATCGAGAATGTACGATAAAGTATTGTTTTCAACTAACTTTAGCCTAGAATGAATGAATGGTCGTCCCGGTTATTTAAATTTTGTTTACTTTTCAAACACTATTCCGGTTCGCATAGGCCACATACTATATGGATTTTCCTCATTCCAACGCTAATCATTTAGTTTTTCGATGGCCTTTAAGCCTCTTACTGTCGTGACGATCAGAAATTATGAATAAAGCATGAATTTTGACAGCTCATGCCACTTAAACATAATTGTTGAGAGCCCGAGGGAACGACAGTTTTTAACTGATTGATGGTCTCTCCATAAATACGCTACTAAATTAGAACTTTATTTCATAAGTCAATTAATACGAAAGATATCAATACGAATCTGTATCAGACACTAAGGCGTTTCAACGGTTAACGTATGAAATTTCTTAAGTTTCTGTTTGAAAATTCCTTTAGCAAAATATTTATTTAAAAAAACTTGGTCTACATGTTAAAAGCTGAACACTTCAATTATCAGCTTACGTGACTTTACCATGATAAGATAGCTTTGTAGGACCACATTTAGAATACTGGTTATCATTTTTTTCATATACCCCCAATTTGGCCACCAGTAGGGCTACCCTGCATTAAATATTATTAGGGTGCCTCAGTCGGTTAGAGTGATACACACAGACCTTCCATCGATGCAGTGCAGCATCGAATCCCACTCAGACCAAATACAAAATCTCAAAGTGGATTTTTCAGTCGATCAGCATGTGTGGAAGATTTGTTGGTTACTGGGCGAAGGTCGGGAGTTTCCTGCAGGCAACGAGCCCGATTGGTGGGCTAGGTGGTTCAGTGAGTTAGAGTGACCGTCCCTCAATCCCACACATACTTTCCATGGATACGGTGTAGGGTCGAATCATTCTCAGACCAAAATAAAATTGAAAAGGTCAAGGTTTTTCTCCGGACAATGAGCGCTGATTCCTCTCCACTAAACCGGGTAACACCGCCATATAAATGAAATAATCTTGAGTGTGGTGTAAAACATTTATCGATCAATCAATATTATTCAGCCTTTGTTGCGTGATGGTTCTACAAAAAAGGTTCCACAACTTTGTATGTATTCAGCGAGTTCGCATCCCGGTTGGTTATTTTAGAAAAGAAGATTTTCCCTGTGCCCGTATGTTTTAGTGATCATAAATATATACCGGGGATAAAAGTTGGGTGGTAATGATACACTCGTGAAGGAGAAGCAAACTTGTTGGGAGCTGAAGGGGTAATGGGTTTGTCGTAATGTGGTGGATTTGATATTTCTGAAATACCCCTGGAGAGAAGAGCTTTAAAGAGAACAGAACAAGCCTGATTGAAGAACTACCGTTTCTATAGAATCCAAAAAAACCCTGACACTTAATGAGCCGCTTGAAAGTGTGGGAAGGATGATATGACCCAGCATGTAGCAGCTGATGAGTGTCAGTAGGATTGAAGAATACTTTGTAATCTTGATTAGATGCCTCGTTGTAACAAGAGCCATCAGAGGATGACGTATCCCCCCTGTCCCATATAAGATTGTGGAAGTGGAAACATACTAAGAGCAGAACAAATTTCATTTCCATACAGGATGCCCTGAAACACTGTATGTTATCAGAAACAAGCACCTATTGAAAAGGGCAATAACTCTGAAAATACTTAAACCAGCGTAAATCGCATGATATCCAACATGTCCACCAAGATCAAATAATTCGATACAAAACGTGGGAGAAGATGCGATGACAAGCACCCATTGTCTATGTCTTTGAATACTGTTGGAAAAGGGCAGTAACTCTAAAAATAATAAAACCAGAATAGGAGGGGCAGATCCTCGCATGGTATTCAACATGTCCACCAAGTTTCGAAAGAAATTGATGAAAACCGTGGGAGGAGATGGGATGACAAGCACTAATTGTCTACATTGTATGTCTTCGTATACTGTCGGGAAAGGGCAATAACTCTAAAAATAATGAAACCAGCGCAAACAAAATAGGAGGTGCACATCCTCGCATGATATCCAACATGTCCACCAAGTTTTAAAAACAAGAGTTTCGGGAAACCCAAAATACGCCCGGAAAGGCACAGTAACTGCGGCCATACCAAAGCAAACCCTTCCATATATATTTATGGACACTAAAACACACGGGCACAGGGAAAATCTTCTTGTCTAAAATAACCATGGAGACAAGTTTCTAATTGTGTTAAAAAGAGGTATATCATTTAGACCTTTATACCCCATCATAAATTGTTGTAATAAAGTAAACCTATGATATTTCATTAGGTTGACGACTGACAGGAGCTTGGTCTTAGTCAGTAGAATTTTCTGGAACACTTTTTATTACATTGACAATGCTTACGTATCTTAAGCTATGGTAAGAATATCGTCAGACTATATATTATAGGGTCATGGGAAAAGACAGTGAAAATTTGCCCCCCACCCACCTCCACCCCTTACCCAGAAAAACCTAGGTAGAAGGCAGACAGGGGAGTTTAGCCCTGACCAGTATGTCTTTCAAACTCTTGTTCTTTTTATAAGCAATGACTGGCCTTTGGGTCAGAGGTCGAGCAAGTTTACTTTGAAGTAGTCTGTATTCTTCTACTATAATCTTGGCCATAGCGATGCTAGCTCTGTTATACTGAAAGACAAATGGTATTATAGTTTTTTCACGACATCTTCCTGGGTCCAAGTTCAAACCCAAAGGATAAATAGTTTGTAATGTTTGAATCCAAAAACTTTCCCTTTCCAAACGTCTGTGCTTGGTATCTGCAGCGGAAGTGAGAAAAGGGATTTTCTCAATAGGCATGATTTCAAAATGGTCCTTGACCGAATGACCTAGAGTATTGAAATGTTGTGCCACAGGTACATCATGTTTAAGTCTAATACTAGATAAATGGTTGGCTGCTCTTTGTCGTAGAGAATTCTGAGTTTCTCCAACATACTGTTTGCGACATTTTTTACATGTGATAACATACACGATATTAGAGGAGTCGCAATTAAGATTCTCTGCCATTTGATATTTGTCGCGAGATTGTTCTCCGAAAAAGGTTCCGCGATCGGGTACGTATATATCGAGTTTGCATCGCGTCTTAAGGCATTTCATTGATGTACCTGAGAGAAATGTTGGACGGTAATGGTACACCCGTGAAGGGGAGGTAAGCGTTTCGGGCTGAAGGGGGAAACATGATTTGTCTTACTGTGTTAGGTTTGATCCTTCGGAGTAATCTAAAAGAATACCTCCTAGGGAGGAGAGCTTTAAAAAGAACAGAACAAGCCTGGTTAAAGAAATCTGAAGAACTACAGTTTCTATAGAATCTAAAAATCTGAGACTTAATGACTCCCTTGAAAGTGTGAGGAGGATGGTATGACCCAGCATGTAGCAGCTGATGAGTGTCAGTAGGTTTGAAGAATACTTTGTAATCTAGATGCCCAGTAGTATGATATGTATGACCCTTGTAAATAGTTACATCCAAAAAATCCACAGAATTTTGATCAATAGTAGGCTGTAACTTAATGCTTGAGTCGTGAGAATTAAGAGTATCAATGAAAATATGAAGGTCTTCCAACGTATGCTGCCAAACGACAAAAATGCCATCCAGACACCGAAGGTAAATAAAAGGTTGTTTGTGACATTTGTGAAGAATATCACTCTCCCACTCAGCCATAAAAATAGAGGCAAAGCTAGGACTAAAACGTTTCCCCACAGCACACCCTTTAATTTGCTGAAAGATCTCCCCATTGAATTCAAAATCGTTACCCTTTAAGCTAAGTTCCAGCAATTCTAAAATGTCTTTATCCGGACGACGGTGGTCAGGATATCTTTGGAATGCTGACTTTATGGATTTAAGCCCCAAATCTATGTCAATGTTTGTATACACAGACTCCACATCCCATATATACATGTGTATTTGAATTTTATTTCAGAGGAAGGAGGTTTAAGCTTGGTAAAAGGCCATGTAATGTCAACAAAATGAAATCTTAAATTACCACTAAAACCGTAATCCATTTGTATGAAATTCAAATGCGCTATTTGGATCAAATTAACTAGAAGTCATGAATTCTTGCTGCTGTTAAATCGCAATGTTAAACATTCAATTTGTTCTCATTGTCTTTAAACAAGCATGCAATGTACATTGTCAATACAGGTTGGACTAAAATGTTTCAATTTTTGAGAAAAGCAGTTCATAATTTACTAATCATACTTAAACAAATGTAATTAATTGGCAATTTCGCAGCTCACACAACTTCAAGTAGATTTGAAAATCTTTCTCATAATATAATTTATCTATATTATTTGGCTACATTCAGGTGCATTATTCAAATATTCAAACCATATAATTGCACACAGTATTAACAAAGCCTACATGGAGAGAAGAGGCCATGTGGTAGAGAAGGCCATAAAGCTTTCAACACTAGTGATAAGAGCTAGTTTATGTTTACAAGGTAAATAGAACAAGGCTGAGTTACTCATCTCTTTGTCTGTAAATAGAACTTTAATTCTTATATGTATTTTCATTTGATTAAAACGCTATGTATTGAATAGGAATAGTTTTAATCAATTTAGAAACATTATTGCAATGTGAAAAAATCCTTTTTTGATGAGAATCGGACAAGTAGAAGCCATTTTACAATTTAAAGGTTATTATCATGAAATTGAAAGTAAGAATAATAGGGAATGTACATAATTGCATTGTCTGTTAATATAGTATGTAATTTGAAAGATTTGAAAACATCGGATCATATTTGTTAAAGTTATGGGGAGAAAAAGTAATAATCCAATATGGCTGCAATATTACGCAATGTATGATGTCAAAAATAGTTTGCGACACACCTTTTACCCATAAGGTATACACTCAGAACAAATTGTCAAGATGGAATCAAAACTTTGGAAGTTATGGAGCAGAAGGGAATATTACATAATCCAATATAACTGCCATATTATCTAACGAGTGATGTCAAAAATAGTTTGTGACACACCTTCTACCCATAAGGTATATACTCAGAAAAAATCGTCAAGTTGGAATCAAAACTTTGGAAGTTATGGGAAGGGAAACCGGAGAAAGTGAAGTCAATATTAATTGTATTATGATGATACCATAATACAGCCCGCTTTTCAAGCCGGGCGTATAAAAATGATGAAAACTGGGAGGAGATGCGATGACAAGCACTAATTGTCTATGCCTTCGTATACCGTCAGAAAAGGCCAATAACTCTAAAAATAATGAAACAAGCGTAAAAAGTTACATTTAAAAGATCAGCTATATCATATTAATGAACACTAAAACATACACGCAAGGAAAATCTTCTTGACTAAAATAACCATGGAGAAAGTTTGTAACATTGAATGTTACAAGTTTAACAATGTAAAAGATTCCCTCAGGATATTTTGAATCCTGGATTGATTAATGTTTTACACCCCCCTCAGAATTTTATCAGTTTAGTTGGTGAGGAAATCGGCTCTTTGTCTGAAGGAACCCCCTGTTTGTTTGGCAAGGTCTAGCAATTTTCAGTTCTTGTTCGGACTGAGTGGGATTCAAGCCCACAAGTACAGTAAGTTTACATGTTAATTGACACAATCCCAAGATCAAACGACCTGTGTGCCAGAGAGGAGAAAAAATCTGTCTGAAGTAAGCCTTTGTATATTAACATTGGATCAAAAAATGCTGAATATTTCTGAGGTCAGGCGAAAACGGATTTTTACTTACATGTACTGCATACGACATCTGCCCTGATGTCACCTGGCAACCATATAGGTCTGGAAGAAATCCACAGCCTGACGTCACCTGGCAACCATATAGGTCTGGAGGAAATCCACAGCCTGACGTCACCTGGCAACCATATAGGTCTGGAGGAAATCCACAGCCTGATAGCACCTAGCAACCATATAGGTCTGGAGGAAATCCCCAACCTGCCGTCACCTGGCAACCATATAGGTCAGGAGGAAATCCACAGGCTGATAGCATCTGGCAACCATATAGGTCTGGAGGAAATCCCCAACCTGCCGTCACCTGGCAACCATATAGGTCTGGAGGAAATCCACAGGCCGATAGCATCTGGCAACCATATAGGTCTGGAGGAAATCCCCAACCTGACGTCACCTGGCAACCATATATGTCTGGAGGAAATCCACAGCTTGATAGCACCTGGCAACCATATAGGTCTGGAGGAAATCCACAGGCTGATAGCATCTGGCAACCATATAGGTCTGGAGGAAATCCACAGTCTGACGTCACCTGGCAACAATATATGTCTGGAGTAAATCCACAGGCTGATAGCATCTGGCAACCATATAGGTCTGGAGGAAATCCACAGTCTGACGTCACCTGGCAACCATATAGGTCTGGAGGAAATCCCCAACCTGACGTCACCTGGCAACCATATATGTCTGGAGTAAATCCACAGCTTGATAGCACCTGACAACCATATAGGTCTTAAGGAAATCCCCATCCGGAAACCACCTGGCAACCATGTGGGTCTGGAGGAAATCCAAAACATGATACCACCTGGCAACCATGTAGGTGTGAAGAAAATCCAAAACATGATACCACCTGGCAATCATGTAGGTCTGGATGAAATCCAAAACATGATACCACCTGGCAACCATGTAGGTCTGGAGGAAATCTAAAACATGATACCACCTGGCAACCATATATGTCTGGAGGAAATTCAAAACATGATACCACCTGGCAACCATATAGGTCTGGAGGAAATTCAAAACATGATACCACCTGGCAATGATATAAGGCTGGAGGAAATTCTCAACCCGTCAGACAGCCTAATAAGACTGGGAGAAATCATTGACCCGATGGCACCTGTTAACCATATAGGCATCTTTTCCATCCAAGTTAAAAACTCCATGGCCCTATTCCGTGTTTTACCTTGGCGGATAAAGTTGTACACTCCAACCCGTCGATCGAACAGAGCCTTTTGATTGGATGCAAGTAAACTTCTCGCAGCTAATCAAAACCCGGGCACTTCCACTAGCTGAGAAATAATATAATTGCGGCTGTATACATCTTTAGCTAATGATTAACGAGTGCTGATTGGCCAAGATTTCCACCACCGGGCACTGTTTGATTTACGGGTTGGAGTGTAGTAATCTGTCAGGGTAAAACTCGGAATGGGGCCATGGAGATTTTAACTTGGCCCCAAAGGATGCCGTATAGGAGGAAATCCCCGACCTGATGTCTGCTGGCGACCATACCCGTCCCCCCCCCCCCCCCCCCCCCACCTCTATATTTATAGCTGTCGATCATTTCACAGACACTCTCTTTCGCATGGGCATTGTCAAGGATAAGCAGAGGATGTGAAATGGGCCATCTTACTTCTTACACTTACTCGGAAACTAGAATGCACAGCGTACATGTGTGGGAGAAGTTCTGGACAAGAATGGATACAGGAATGGTTAGTAATGGGCTGCTTCCCACTAATCCGTCCTCACCCTTGCCTTGGACAGTCTTTCTTTGTGTTGTTTATTTTTCTTATTATGCAGTGAGTGTTTTGGGGGCCTCAGGGTAGATCATCTGTGTTGCTGACTGAGAAAACTGTAACGTTCTTTAGTATCTTTACCCTCTTGAAATAAGGCCATTAATAATATTGACTACTGACACATAAAAAATTACTAAAAAATAAGAAAGTAGGGTACATGTACATAATGATAAAATATTAAAAATTGCAATTTTTACATCACGTGTAATGTAGCTGTATAGACAGTAGTCAGTCAGTGCGTCGAAGAACGTGAAAAAGACTGACAATGAAATCGATAACAGATTAAATACATTTAATTATAAATACATTATTTATAATTTATAGTAGGCCTAATTTAGTAATTATATAATTTATAAGAATGTTCTGTAGAGTAGTTTTCAGTCACAGACTTTCAATTTCACAATTTTATGTCACATTTACAATTACTAGAATTAGCCCCAGGTGACTATCCTGCCATTCTGTTGTATACAACAGAATGGCAGGATAGTCACCTGGGGCTAATTTACAATATAGTTATATACAGTGTATGACCTGCTGAGTGATGGTACCTTACACTACAGTTTAATTATGGTCGTACACTTATAAAATCTCATTAAAAGATTAAAGTACTAACAGTAAAAAGTTTACCGGACGAAACATGCCATGTTGAGGATAAACACCCGAACTGTCATTTCCAACCTGCGCACGCGCGATCGGGACTCACGTAAGAATAGCCTACGGAACAGGCATTACGGTCACGTAAGAATAGCCACTGTGTTATTAAATTATTTTATAAATTTCCCCCAAGACTCTTGAAATGTTGAATGAAGTTTTAACTTAAGCAGGTCGGGTTAAATGAGTTTTGGGAAAGTTGCCGATCGCCGGGTTGTCCAGCAATCAGTAGGTAAACAGCCACTTCACCCCCGAACGACAGAGTATAGACCCCTGGCCATCGATCGGTGGCTAACTTTTTTGACAAAATGTGTTTTCGGCAAACTATCGAGTTCTACGTCAACAGTGCATGTTCCAAGTTCATTGCGAATGGCAGTTCTACCTTCAAAGTCAACTCTCCACGTGCACAGAAACGGTTGAAATGTGTTTCATTAAAGTTAGTCCGAAATATCTACGATGATGGTGTAAGACATTTTCTGACAGATAGGCCATCATCATCGTCAGAACGCATTTGATCAATTTTCTGGGAATTCCTTGACACCCTTCGAGCTGGCAAGACCACCTCTCGTTTCTCATCAAAAATATCAAGATTCTCTCCATAACTGTTAAAAATAGAATTGTAACCCCGTACTTTCATGGTTTCCCTTTCTCCTCGCACCAATCTGAAATTTGTACGTCGACACAAGCCATAGATCTGCCCGGTTAAATTTCAAACTGTACCAAACCTTTAGTTTACAAAAGTTGCCATCTGCATACTCTAATTGATACTCTAAACTGCATACTCTAACAGACATAAAGTATCTAATTGATCAGGGCCGTTTCTAGAAAAAAAATCAAGCTTCCGATCCCAAACTCATATAAAGCCTGGGCTCTCCCTGGGATCTGTAATGAAGTTTTAGGGACCGAACATTCACCCGCTCGTCTGCATGTTTTTGACGGGAACCAGTTATCGTACATCCAGCGTTAAAGCTGTTGTGACGTCATTTCTCGTGTTCGAAAAGTCCCCGACACGGCCGAAGTCGACTATTCTTGGATCGGCGGACAAATGTAACTCGATAAAAAGTTTTATTCTTATTTGGAGGTTGAAATTTTCCGAGAAGATGCCTCGATACGTAAGCCTGTTGTCATCGACGGGAAAGCTTAATCGCGCATACGTGTTGGGTGTACGATAATTGGTTCTGTGCGATAACTGATCGGATACCCGTACCAGCTTCGCTTAAATAATGTTATTTTTTTTACAAATATTGGTCAACTTACAACAAAAAGTAATTCCAAAATCTAACCTTTTCAAAGAAACAAACATTTAAATAACATCGGACCTTCAGTCTTCAGTTTAGTCAACGATGAGTCTTCGCGCAAAATCAGATCACGTGCTACAATCACTTACTATACAGAGCAGTCAGATGACTGTACCTGTACGCTTATTTTCGTAAATTAATTTTATTTCTGTTGATTGTTTATTATATGTTTGAGATGCTGCTATCCATATAGTCTGTGCAACTGGTAAAATCATTGTGTATTGTCTTTTTCGAAAGCACAATCTCTCCCGCGTTTCCGGAGCCTCTGGTACTAAAACTTTACAGCACTCTGCAGATAATCAGTGAATAAGGCCCCAACGGGAAACTAGCAAATCAATTGGTCCTAATACTTAATTGGCCCAGCCCTCTAGCAGTCAATCAACCCAACAGCTATGATTGACATCTTTATAAACGTTGTATAGCGTATGAACACAGGGACTGATCCAGGGAAAATTTGGGCATACATGTACCATTTCGGTTAAAAATGTTCCCACAATAAGACAAAACAACATCTCAGGCCCAAAATTCAACATTTAATGCTATTTTGACATTAAAATCTGTTGGTTTTAAGAATATGGGCGGATTTTTTGCTTGTGAGTTTGGGCGCCCATACCTGTATACAGGTATCAAAATGTCTCTGGATCAGTCTATGGAACATTTTAGAGTGGACGAATACATAGCATGTCATTCATTGTCACGTGATATAACTTGGTTGAGATGGCTGGTCCGGAGATTTCATTTTGACAGACGTTCTTTCCTGCCATTTTCTTTAAAAACTGTAACACAGACTCTGTTGGTAGTCTTGATTTTTTAGGTCACTTGAGTGGTAAATGCGTCTGCCTATTCATATTTTAAAAAATATATACGATACAAGAGGGGAATTCAAATGACACGGATCGAAACGCAGAATGAGAATGTTCAAGAATCGGGTGGAGTCGTGGTCAAGTCAGACAGTGTATCCACGCTGACGACGTATGTAGACCAATCGGAAACTTCACTCAAGTCAGGTGACCACTTGGCAAACTAACAACTTCGGAACAATTTCTTTTCGTTCTTCCCGCTGACTACAGTTCATTGCGTGCCGGCCGTAGCTGTGTGTGTACCGTTCAACGGCGCGATTAAGGGTTTAATACCGCCGTAGCGGTGTTTGTTGCGTAACCCGATACCGCTGAACGTTGGTTCGTACCGAGTCAAACCACGAGAATGCGCAGCATTCGAGGGGTTTGACGAGGTGCGAACCAACGTTCAGCGGTATCGGGTTATGCAATAAACACCAAGACGAAGGTATTAAAGTCGATTCTACCCCGATAATTGAGAAAAATGAGGAAAAAGTGACCTGTTGTTGATTGCCGTTCCTTTTCCCTCCCTCGGGACAGACTGGGAACTTTTAACCAATCAACGATAAGCTTTGGTCACGTGCAACGGTTGACCCAGATATTTTGAAGCAGAATGACATAATGTCACTATGGCTACCGCTTTGACAGGCTGGGTTGCTGACGACGCTATCGGGGGAAATGTTGTGAAATCAACCCTTTGATGACTATATACGTTCATGACAGCCCAGTTTTCAATAGAAAAGGACAGAATATAACCACACTCACAACATTATCAGGTTAAATCCTTCATTTTGTATGATAACAAGCAAAATATCACTTCTTCCGGGGGAGGTAAACCTACCAGCCGGCAGCCGATGATGCACTACAGACTCGATGTTGTTTGAAAAGTCATCTCTACTTAACATGTATATTTGCACACGGCACGCACATGCAGGAGGGGTAGAATGCAACTCAAATGGACTGAATACAGAGTCTCTAGTCGCCTTGTGTTACAAGGCCATGCGCCAAACATTCTTAAGGGCCTATTTTTTTTTCTTTTTCATAAACTAAAGCCCCCATTTATTTTTTCTTAATTTAGTTTGGGCGCCCGGCCGTTTGGGCACCCTATCGTTTTCCGGAAGCAATACGACCCTAGATACGGCCCTGTTGATACTTTTCTAAAATAAAGGTTTTGTACAATGTGAGATTTAACCGGGCAGATCTATGGCTTGTGTCGACGTACAGACTTCAGATTGGTGCGAGGAGATAGGGAAACCATTAAAGTACGGGCTAGCAATTTTATTTTTAAAAGTTATGAAGAGGATTTTGATTATATTTTTGATGAGTAACGAGAGGTGGTCTTGCAAGAAATTCCCAGAAAATTTATCAAATGTGTTCTGACGATGTCTTACATCATCATCGCAGATATTTCGGACTAACTTTAGTTTGAAATATCTAAACTCTATTGTCAAAGTATATTTATAGACACTAAACGCACAGGCACAGGGACACTAAAACTTTTAGTTTGCTCAGGAGATTCTCTAAAGTTACATTTTTCAGTGCGTTGTACATGTACTTTTCAACTCTACTGGCCAGCACATCATCAATGTACATGTATTGCATCACACCTAAAAACTGAAAACATACATTTGCTGCGTACAATGCTCTAAACCTATTTTAAACTAATTTATTCTTATCTGATGCCCAGAAATTTTATTCATGCAAGCGCTCTCGTTTTAAAATATTAGAAACAGTCAGAGAATACAGCTTGGAAGGTCATTGCCAGGTGTGCATTAATACAATTACAACCATTTACATGTATGACCCGTGTATAATGTTG
Organism: Lepidochitona cinerea; assembly: GCA_963971465.1. Classification (NCBI taxonomy): domain Eukaryota; kingdom Metazoa; phylum Mollusca; class Polyplacophora; order Chitonida; family Tonicellidae; genus Lepidochitona; species Lepidochitona cinerea. The sequence continues at coordinate 53,541,870 of OZ020553.1, forward strand.
CCAAGTTAGTTTTTATGTAAGATACATGTACTTCAAGCTACATTAAGCTGAGCTGCCGGCCCAGACATGGCTGAAAGCTTCAGAAGGTGAGAAAAGTATCTAGTATTTAAATTTGTTTGTGCCGAGCGGAGGCAAGATTGAAGAATCTCACCGTTGGTATCTGCGCACCATATGAACTGGCAACCAAGCTGAGTGGAAGGAAAGGCCAATCGTGTACATGCCTATTAAACATCAGACCACTTATAGATATAACATAACATTGCCAATAAGCCTACATTTATATTGTGAAAATAGTATAAACAGTAAATTAAACTCTGATTTCTCAACTGGTGTGACCAAAGGGCTGATTTTGCTCTTTGCAGATAAATGATTGAGAACTTAATTTTAACATCTTGTTTGAACATGCTGACCAAGCTTATTTGGGATTTCAGTGTTGACAACAGCGATTTTATGAGAAATGGTGACTTCATTCCGAGCAGACTTCAAGCCCAGCAGGATGCTGTTAGTCTTGTCTGCCATTCCAAAGCCCGTTCAAACCCAGAAAACAATGTAGGTCTTGTTGTGATGTCCAGGTAAGTCCAGCTTCTACTGTACAGTACTGATTAAAATCCACATCTTGGACCCATGACCCCATACAATCAGTGTAGTTTTCTGTTATTTGATTCACTGTGAGCCAGCACAATGCCACCTATGCGTGTGCAATAGATTGGAAATAACTCCAAACATTCATTGATACATCTTTCTGGAAAACGAAATTTATTAAATACTGGAGATTCTAACCTTTTTATACGCCCGACTTAAAAAAAGTCTGTCATATTATGGTATCACCAGCGCCGTCCGTCCCGGATTCCCTTCCGCTCCATAACTTGAAGAGTTTTGATCTTATCTTAACTTTACACAACATATACCATGTGGGTAGAAGGTGTGTCATGAACCATTTATGACATTGTCGATTGCATAATGTGACTTCTACATTGGGTTATGTTATATGCTGTCTTAGTCTATATCTTCGTTGCCTTGGCTTCCACTCCATACACTGTAACTTGAAGGGTTTTGATCCGATCTTGAGTATATACCTAATGGGCAGACGGTGTGTCGTGTACCATTTCTGACTTCACCCTTTGCATAATATGGCACTGGCAGTTATATAGGATTATGTAATATTCCCTTCCGCTCCATAACTTCTTTCGTTTTGATATAATCTCTCCAATTCTTTTAGAGTGTACCTTATAGGTACATGTAGATGATGCGTCGCATACCAAATTTTGATTTGGGTCCACATATTTTTTGTGTGTTTTTAAGAGTGTTTTTTATCAGAAATGTGTACCTGCTGTTTAATATATATAAATATATATATTAATATATATCATTGCTTTTTTTAGTACACTTGGTTTAGAGTTATACTGGAAGCCAATTAATTTATACATTCTGAGACTGTTTTCTTGGATAGTTTAATGTGCGCTATAATAACAAAAAAGACCATTATCACAGCTTTATTGCCCATCTGGTATTTATCAGAGTGGCTGTTCAAATAGAGATAAGGGACAATGACATCCACTGAAGTGGACACACAAGGTTTGTATATTTACACACCATCATATCAGTGGTCAGCCTGAAGATTGTTTGCTTTGTAATAAAACTATTACAGCCAAGTCCAATAGAACAGTGTCCCAGTCAAAATTGTTAAAATTCAAGAATTGAAGGTATTATAGGCCTATTGATTGCTCCTTCATAATTATGGAACATAACAGCAATGTCAAAACAGCCACAATATTTCAGTTTTTGGAATTAAAATGTGATTGAATTTACCTGAACAGATAACATGTGTGTACTAAAAGGTACTGGTATTTAGTTGCCGCAAATTCAGAAAAGAAAAACTTCTAATGTGAACAAGAAATTTCAATTGATGAAATTAAAATAAATGTAAAGTTGTTAATCGGTTCGACTTTGCCACGGCGAGCATATGTTGAGTTTACTAAAACTCTTGTTTAACCTGAATTGTTTTGGACACTTAAATTGCACTGCTTTTGAGGTTTATGAAGAAAGTGAACTTATTCAGGGGTGCTGTGAGTTTAAACCACCTAAGGCTAAATTAAACATTGGGCATATTAAGCTGTGTAGTTATGTTGTCTCCATTAGGCAAATTCAAAACATACATTTATGGTCTCCTCTTAATATGTTTGTGTTTAGAAATAGGGGGACATAACTCATCTCCTCACAGATGTTGGGGATATTATCCCATCATCAATCATGAGGTTTAGTACCGATCACAACTATAAACTAGAGGTTGATGAAGTTGCAGCGGGGCAACTTCAAGGTCCGGGATCCCCTGTTAAGTTTTTATCAGTTTTTTCTTTTTTTCGTAATTATTTGCCACATTGAGACAGAAATCTTGAGCGCGGCGTTAAACACCAAACAATCAATCAATCAATCTGAAATAAAACCTAAAACCGAGAAATTGAATATATATTTGGTTATATTTTTCAATCATAATTTGCATTAAACATGTTTAGTACTGTCTCTGATATTTTCAGATTTGCGACGTACTATATATTATTTATATAATGTCACATCAATTGTACAAGATTAGGTCTGTCCACTTGAACATAGCAGTTATGGCACTGTTCACTAAATCAATGTTGCTCTCGCTGTGAAAACCATTGTGTCAGTTTCCGTTTGTGGTAAGTTTGCTTGTGAGCACCAAATGACATTGAAAATATGTCATTAAGCCAGTTGTGGTTTTTTGGAACAATTAATCTCTATACGGGAACAATTGCCCAAAAGTTATATTATGGTCTTAAACTAAAGAGCGATTGATTGAGACCCTGCCTGCTATTTCTTTTCCTAAAATGTTGGACGTATTTGTATCCTCTGGTGGAAATATCCGTCTATCATGTTACTTGTCTTAACAAGATTCTATCAATACAATGCACATCTTTCATTAACATCCTATGTTTTTGTCCTTTACTTGATATGGGTTTATGTCTGTGTGGTCGAAGATCTTATAAATATTTGAACATTTATGAACATCATATTTTTAAACAGTCATATTTTATTGAGTTTTTATTGAAACTGGTTGATTTTCACACAAGACATAGAACTTGATCAACACTATTGGTATGTTAAATTTAAAGTTGATATCTGAAAGCCATTTGGAAAAACTCAAGTTTTTAATTTTTAAATAAAATTCAATATGGCGGCGAAACCGTTGTACCAATCAAAAATTACCAAGCGGTTCAAAGATGAAGAAAGATATTGTCTATCTAAATTTAAAAAGCCGAATGCTTTATTAGAAAAATTAACTGAGATATGACTCATTAAAATTTTCAAAAATTCAAATAGGCGTCCTGGTCACATGACTTGTTGCACGTTCATAAAACTTTGGAATTTCATAGATCTATAAAAGGTCTACAAGCATGATAATTATCGTTAAGTTCCAATACATGGTTTTCTAGATATTGCATTTTTTTTTAAAGTTAAAAACATCACTTGACAAATAAAAATCTGCTATGAATTTTCGTGGAGATTCTTGATTTGGACAACTTAGTAGTCCCCCGACTTCTACTAAGTATATGTGAAATTTGAGCTAAATCGGATGAAAGGTTTCAGAGAAGAAAATTTTGGGGCAAATACGCCTTTTTCAAAATGGCGGACAAACGGCGTACAATTGAGAAAAAATAGACCTAGATAATTTGTTTAAGAATACATGTATGTATGTGAAAGATGAGAGTCGTGTCTAGAAAACTGTTGGAGTTATATCACCTACAAAAACAAATAAGAATAAGAATAATAAAGAAAAAGCAGAACGATTTCAAAAGGTATCCCCTCCAAGTAGGGGATCCCTAATAAATAGTTGCCTATTGTTTGAATGAGCCGAATATTCAAAGACCAAAATACACAACATGTATTTGAGCACTACATTTACATGTTATTGGCCTTATTTTTTTTTACATATTTGCCCTGGCCAAATTTGACCTAACTCATCGAAATCTACAAAAATATTGATTTTTCATCAACATATTGAGGCAACTTTTCAGACATTCAGACATTTCGACAGACATTCACTTCTTTAAGTTACCTGTGTGAACTTAAATATTGCTATTTTTATTCAACTATTGATAAACGTGATTGGTTCCAAACGCTGATTTTTAAAAAATACAGATCACTATACATGTAGATGCTTTTCAAATAATCTTAAAACGCTCTTTGGCGTCTTTGTTTTTCTCACTTGTTTGCTTTTCTCTGATCAATGTTTGCTTTCCGTGATAAAAGATTTAAAATCCTTGAAGATGCCACAGTTAATAGTTACTTTGACTATTGCAGTAGTAATTCTAAATAAATTCACTCTATGGTTGTATCTCGGTGTATTATGTTTTACAGCGTTGAGGTGTTAGTGACACTGACTTCAGAGGTTGGACGAATTTTATCCAAACTTCATCAAGTACAGCCTAGAGGAGAGATATCATTCATCACATCTGTTAGAGTTGCCCACGTAAGTCTGTCATAGTTACACCGGTAATATCATCACATCTGTTAGAGTTGCCCACGTAAGTCTGTCACAGTTACACCGGTAATATCATCACATCTGTTAGAGTTGCCCACGTAAGTCTGTCATAGTTACACCTGTAATATCATCACATCTGTTAGAGTTGCCCATGTAAGTCTGTCACAGTTACACCTGTAATATCCTCACATCTGTTAGAGTTGCCCACGTAAGTCTGTCACAGTTACATGTACACCTGTAATATCATCACATCTGTTAGAGTTGCCCACGTAAGTCTGTCATAGTTACACCTGTAATATCCTCACATCTGTTAGAGTTGCCCACGTAAGTCTGTCACAGTTACACCTGTAATATCCACACATCTGTTAGAGTTGCCCACGTAAGTCTGTCACAGTTACACCGGTAATATCCTCACATCTGTTAGAGTTGCCCACAAAAGTCTGTCACAGTTACACCTGTAATATCCTCACATCTGTTAGAGTTGCCCATGTAAGTCTGTCACAGTTACACCTGTAATATCCTCACATCTGTTAGAGTTGCCCACATAAGTCTGTCACAGTTACACCTGTAATATCCTCACATCTGTTAGAGTTGCCCACGTAAGTCTGTCACAGTTACACCTGTAATATCCTCACATCTGTTAGAGTTGCCCATGTAAGTCTGTCACAGTTACACCTGTACTATCATCACATCTGTTAGAGTTGCCCATGTAAGTCTGTCACAGTTACACCTGTAATATCCTCACATCTGTTAGAGTTGCCCACGTAAGTCTGTCACTGTTACACCTGTAATATCATCACATCTGTTAGAGTTGCCCACGTAAGTCTGTCACAGTTACACCTGTAATATCCTCACATCTGTTAGAGTTGCCCACGTAAGTCTGTCACAGTTACACCTGTAATATCCTCACATCTGTTAGAGTTGCCCACGTAAGTCTGTCACAGTTACACCTGTAATATCCTCACATCTGTTAGAGTTGCCCATGTAAGTCTGTCACAGTTACACCTGTAATATCCTCACATCTGTTAGAGTTGCCCACGTAAGTCTGTCACAGTTACACCTGTAATATCATCACATCTGTTAGAGTTGCCCACGTAAGTCTGTCACAGTTACACCTGTAATATCATCACATCTGTTAGAGTTGCCCACGTAAGTCTGTCACAGTTACACCTGTACTATCATCACATCTGTTAGAGTTGCCCATGTAAGTCTGTCACAGTTACACCTGTAATATCCTCACATCTGTTAGAGTTGCCCACGTAAGTCTGTCACTGTTACACCTGTAATATCATCACATCTGTTAGAGTTGCCCACGTAAGTCTGTCACAGTTACACCTGTAATATCCTCACATCTGTTAGAGTTGCCCATGTAAGTCTGTCACAGTTACACCTGTAATATCCTCACATCTGTTAGAGTTGCCCACGTAAGTCTGTCATAGTTACACCTGTAATATCCTCACATCTGTTAGAGTTGCTCACGTAAGTCTGTCACAGTTACACCTGTAATATCCTCACATCTGTTAGAGTTGCCCATGTAAGTCTGTCACAGTTACACCTGTAATATCATCACATCTGTTAGAGTTGCCCACGTAAGTCTGTCACAGTTACACCGGTAATATCCTCACATCTGTTAGAGTTGCCCGCGTAAGTCTGTCACTGTTACACCGGTACTATCATCACATCTGTTAGAGTTGCCCATGTAAGTCTGTCACAGTTACACCTGTAATATCATCACATCTGTTAGAGTTGCCCACGTAAGTCTGTCACAGTTACACCTGTAATATCCTCACATCTGTTAGAGTTGCCCACATAAGTCTGTCATAGTTACACCTGTAATATCCTCACATCTGTTAGAGTTGCCCATGTAAGTCTGTCACAGTTACACCGGTAATATCCTCACATCTGTTAGAGTTGCCCGCGTAAGTCTGTCACAGTTACACCTGTAATATCCTCACATCTGTTAGAGTTGCCCACGTACAGTACCGCTAGCGAAAACGAACAAATGCCACACACTGTGTTGTCGCGAAAAGAACGCGAAATCTCGCCGGGGATTATGGGTATAGACTTGGCGTATGAGTTAAGTAGTCCCGTGGCGTTCCAGCCGACAGAACCCCAGATAGTGTATTCAGTCGCTGCTCACTGTCGTGTCAGCCTTCACGCCTATGCTTCAGACAGACGTGTCGGTGAGCGACCGCATGGAGGGCGACGGAACGTTAGGTTGTGTTTTATTGCTGAACGTTGTATTTCCTATTCATTTATTGTTTGCTATTGTAAGAATGTTTTTAACATAAAAGGAAAGATTAAATATCGACACATATTATGTTTATTTATACAATGGTCGTTCATTCGTTTTTAGTTTTGCGACATTTTGGATTTCACTCGGATATAATTTAGTGAAGGCCCTGTTATGTTAAATTCATGCTTAATTGAATGTCTGAGATCCCCCAACAATAGTTTCTTACATGAAAATTTGATCAGTTCGGTTCTGACATATTCATTTATCTCGAAAGCTCTTTCAACAACAACACATAAAAGTCAACCTCAAACTATCCCTGGGTTTTTTTCAAGGGTGCTGCTGTTTGACGATATTTTTCAGTTCAATCTTAATATTTGGTTTTCAAAACGTTACTTTTAACATCGTTGAGCTCAGATAAATAGAGGTTTGAGTAGGGTTTCCCGAATTACGGCACAAAGAAATCGTCGGTGGATTAAAGATATCAGATGGATTATATACCGGTTATATAATCCGATTAAAGTGAGTATATTTTCAATTGTGTCAGACATGTCTAATAGATCGTTTTGTATGTTGGCTTCAGATATCTATAGTATAAATAAGCTTGATTTTAAGAAATAGTCATTGACTACGGCAACCATGGAAGTTATAACAATCAAACGTATATCTGAATATCATTGTGCTAGGATAGATCGTCTTTCGGAGATGGGATTGTCACCTTTGACAATTCGAAAACGTATTCTAAACGAAGAGAAGATAAGTATCACTACCAGGGCCATAAAGGTGTATTTATTACGAAAAGAAAGAAACCAACGACGAAAACTGAAAACAAGAAAACTTCAGCCAATGCATCTGCAGTATATTGATGAACAGATTGAAGCTAATGACCAGGTAACCGCCCCAACTTTGATGAGACGTCTTCAAGATAATTTTGGTTTAGACGTTTCGGTCGCCACTGTAAAGAAAGCAAGAAAACAGCTAGGATGGACAGCTACAGCTACTAAATACTGCCAAATTGTTAGAGATGTCAACAAGGTGAAACGTCTTAAGTATGCCATTGAATGCATGAGGACCGACGAATGATTTGGCGACGTAATATTCACAGATGAATCCACCATAAAGATACAAGGGAACGTAAGTCTATCATTTAGACGACATTGACATTTACGCAAACTGAAAGGCGTCCCAAAACACCCGTTTCAGGTAAGGTTATAACGAATAAAACCGTATTTTATTATTTGGAAATCTAGGTATATCGTTCTGAACATACACTATTATGGGGGTTATATCTATGTTTTATTCATTTTCATAGGTCCATGTTTGGGGTGGCATTTCAATCCGGGGCACCACCGAAATTGCCATATTCACTGGTCGAATGGATAGCATCGGCTACCAGACTATTCTTGAAGAAAATTTGCTTGTGAGTACTTTTTTTCCAGGTTTTTGTTATATCGTTTAAAAAGATGTACTATAAATACAAATACTTTTACCTCTTATTTCTCCTCCTTTTTCAGCCGTTCATTCGGGATGCGTATCCAGATGGTCATCGCTTATACCAGGACAACGACCCCAAACACACCAGTCGGTCAACCAAGGCTTGGATGGAAGAGAATGGAGTGAAAACCATACCTGCACCCCCAGAATCACCGGATTTAAACCCAATAGAGATGATATGGGCCTCAATGAAGCACTACCTTAAAACTGTAGTTCGACCGACATGCAAAGAACAATTGGTGGTGGGAATCAGACATTATTGGGATAACTTGACCGCAGATATGTGCAAAAAATATATTTCGCATCTGAGGAAAGCTATCCCGAAAGTTATTGAATGTGACGGAGCCGCAACTGGTTATTAAGACACTAGGAAACAAGTTATAGCAGCATGGCATTTTATTGATATCAATTAAATACGACAAATAATATATATATATATTCATATGACATGCATAAATAAGAAATAAATCAAATGTTATGATGGGGCAACCAAGACGATTTCAACTTGACCCCCCAAAGATATCTGAGGGACGTGTTTATGCTGTCAATAATAAGCTTTTCTATGTTTTCAGTGTTAAAATGATGTTTTGTTAATTTCATGATTTGGTTATATTTCATGACATCTATTCCTGATTTTGTTTTGCACGAGCCATTTAAATTTCGTCCAGTTGCATTTCTATTGTATAGTTCCTTTAGTCTGAATCCGGTGAATAATAAATTTTTAACAAAATGTGTAGCTCCATTGGATCTACGTTTTGTTTCTGTAATCTTGTTTTCGTCCCATAAATACTCTTCACAGTTGTTTGGTGTTTGCTTGTATAGATTTTCTAAATTACTTGGTGTGATTGCCATTTTGTCCAACTGACTTGGTAAAAGAAGCCAAAATTTGTCTGCATCTGTATGATAGGTATCGGCGTCACGTGGTTCTACACTTGAGGGGCTGGCAATTTGTAGATTTGATATCGGTGTGGTCTTTGCAACTGATTTATATCGTTGCACATTTTCTGTGAGGTTGATGATGGGGGTTGCGTGCTCCGTACATGACAAAGTTGTGAAATGTGGGGGTGTAGCAGTCAGGGTTGGTGTCGTGTCCAGTTCAGGTCTTGTTGCGAAACTAATTATACCGTCTGGGTGCGTCACAGGATATTGATTGGTCACCGGTGATGGTTGGTGGACTTCTGCAATGACTTGGATGATGGAGTTTGTCCTTGGAACTGGTTGGGGGATTTTCAGTGTGACAGGGAAAGGACTGGATAACGACGATGTGTGGGAGATATTTGATGGGACAGGAGAAGGACTGGATGGCGGCGACGTCTGGGAGATATTTGATGGCACAGGGGAATGACTGGATGACGGCGACTTCTGGGAGATATCTGATGGTACAGGGAAAGGGCTGGATAACGACGATGTCTGGGAGATATCTCGTGTGATAGGGAAAGGACTGGATAACGACGATGTCTGGGAGATATCTCGTGTGATAGGGAAAGGACTGGATTTCGGCGATGTCTGGGGTACTCCGGTAATGCCCTGCACTCTACTGGCGGACAGTTTGGTCTTATGGTCTTTAGCAAGGCCAGTTAAGGGAACGGTGGTAATTTGGAGTGGTCTGGGCAGTTTGTTGATACCTGAACTGGGAGTCTTTGATACGGAAAGACTTTCACTTTCTCTGTTAACTAGGATATCCACCTTTCTGGCTATCGTTTTTAGAAAGTCTTCCATTTCTACCATTTTACCCCTTATCCACCTAAACTCTGTCTCATTATTCGGTGGGTCACTCAAAATTGTCTCTGTTTTCCTTTTGCCTTTTTCAGATAAGACCCAAGATTCAAAGGCTACGTCGTCTGTTTTAAAGCTGGTTGGAGGAAGCGATTTGATTGGTCTTGGTCTTCGAATGAACTCTATTTTCTGAAGAAAAAAGCATTGACCAACTAGTTATACACATGAAGATGTGAAAATAAACAAACTTCCTAAGTTTCAATTCTCACATTATGTAAAAGCATTATTATTATTTATAATACTCTAGTCCTATCTGTTTGTTATACAAAGCTCTGGTATTTGTTATTTTAGATAAACATCCAAAAATTGTGAGACTCACCTTATGTGGAACGTTTTTTCTTTTCAGGGAATTTGGCCCAGCAACCGGTCGCCCATTACTCTTCACAGTCTTTATGTGTTGAACGGCGGAATTTGCTGAAATACCACAAAGGGAAATTGTTATTACCATAATAGGTTTGATACGTAAACAGGAAAGCTAACAATAAAAGCTAATCATCGGCATGTTATACGTTAAGGTATACATACAAGTGTCAGGCTGTGTAGTGTGTGTTTTTTTCATTTTCTTTCGTCTTTCTGATCTCATCAGTTCCCTCTCCTTTTCATACAAATCTGTGGGATCATCTGCAATGAGAAGGAATCTTGATAATAGAAAGTTGTTAGTATTCTAACGATTCGATAGAGCTGCCTTTGGTAATTTCTGGTCGTATAAGCAGTGACTATTCTTTTTAATTGTTTTTATATAAAGAAAAGGTTAACTAAAAATACCCACCGGAAAGACCTAGAATCGTGGCACGAAGGTGGCGATTCTCCCATGGCGCTAAAACCACTGATCCAACAATCAAAGGACGCTTGCTAATAAGGTCTTTGGTTTAAAGGTGAAGTGTTTTCTCATCACACATAAACTTGACAAAGGCATATTTAGAAACTGAAAATACAAATCAAAAAGATTAGTTTAAAAAAAAATCAAGTTCAGCGATTTCGTTTACTGGACATATTCACGTTAAGAATCAGCTAGTATTTGGGCGTGTGGTAACATGACAAGATCAGAAAAATGAAATCAAATACCTTTCAACTGGTTTCGTCGAGACATGATCGTTACTGGAAGTTTTGAAGAATGTTTCTATCCTCTTAAGATTAGGTAACGGATATGCAAAACATTGACGACCTTGGGCCCAAAACAATTTCCTTATGTCGGGGTGTAAAATTAAAAGCTTAACATATAAATTAATAAACAAATAGTGACAATGAAGACTGTTTAAGGAGCCAACGATAACTGGTGGAGTTTTATGAACGTTTTATACATATACTGGCGTGTGTGAGTTTTACATCTAGTCAGACGGTAAGCATGGAGGGGATGTTTACTGGCATGGAATTTGCACACTTTTAAAATAACTCAGAACTTTGTTTTTTAGCAGACAGAATTAACTTTACTGCTGTCTTTGAATCTTCATATAATACATCGGCAAAGTACTTAAAAGATCAGCATGACTTCGACATTTGCGTGTGTAGGCTGCCCATGCAGTGAGGGGCTGGTGATCACCGATAATGAGTGAGCTTGCCCTACAGGCGATCCCTATGAGATAAAAATGATACGCCGGTAGGCGGTAAACCACAATCAATTCAACAGCAAACAAGATAAAGAAAATCGGCAGGTTGATTGAATAATACATTGGGATGAAATCTACCTTACGTAGAACAGCATTTGTATAATGAAAAAAATGATTTGACGTAGTCTTCAGCTAGCGCCGACGGACACGGGGCAGTGGATTCAGACCATTCGTGATAGAAATAGATAGAAACACAAACAACACACACATCATAAAAATCGTTTATTAACATATTTACATAATGTAGCAAACGAATAAAAAGAAATCCACACACACACAACCCAATTTATCGTTTGTTGAAAGCACTCGTCGTAGAACTATTTTGAGTCGCGCAATACCTTATCCGTACTGGCGCTGTGATCAGTCTAGTGTATATGTCAAGATCACGGTGTCAAAAGCGTGATTTCGCTTACGTTTTCGCGAAAACACAGCACGTGGCCCTTGCCTGTTTTCGATAGCGGTACTGTAAGTCTGTCACAGTTACACCTGTAATATCCTCACATCTGTTAGAGTTGCCCACATAAGTCTGTCACAGTTACACCTGTAATATCCTCACATCTGTTAGAGTTGCCCACATAAGTCTGTCACAGTTACACCGGTAATATCCTCACATCTGTTAGAGTTGCCCACGTAAGTCTGTCACAGTTACACCTGTAATATCCTCACATCTGTTAGAGTTGCCCACGTAAGTCTGTCATAGTTACACCTGTAATATCCTCACATCTGTTAGAGTTGCCCACTTAAGTCTGTCACAGTTACACCTGTAATATCCTCACATCTGTTAGAGTTGCCCGCGTAAGTCTGTCACAGTTACACCTGTAATATCCTCACATCTGTTAGAGTTGCCCACATAAGTCTGTCACAGTTACACCTGTAATATCCTCACATCTGTTAGAGTTGCCCATGTAAGTCTGTCACTGTTACATCTGTAATATCCTCACATCTGTTAGAGTTGCCCACGTAAGTCTGTCACAGTTACACCTGTAATATCCTCACATCTGTTAGAGTTGCCCGCGTAAGTCTGTCACTGTTACACCGGTACTATCATCACATCTGTTAGAGTTGCCCATGTAAGTCTGTCACAGTTACACCTGTAATATCATCACATCTGTTAGAGTTGCCCACATAAGTCTGTCACAGTTACACCTGTAATATCCTCACATCTGTTAGAGTTCCCACATAAGTCTGTCACAGTTACACCGGTAATATCCTCACATCTGTTAGAGTTGCCCACGTAAGTCTGTCACAGTTACACCTGTAATATCCTCACATCTGTTAGAGTTGCCCACGTAAGTCTGTCACAGTTACACCTGTAATATCCTCACATCTGTTAGAGTTGCCCATGTAAGTCTGTCACTGTTACACCGGTACTATCATCACATCTGTTAGAGTTGCCCATGTAAGTCTGTCACAGTTACACCTGTAATATCATCACATCTGTTAGAGTTGCCCACATAAGTCTGTCACAGTTACACCGGTAATATCATCACATCTGTTAGAGTTGCCCACTTAAGTCTGTCACAGTTACACCTGTAATATCCTCACATCTGTTAGAGTTGCCCACGTAAGTCTGTCACAGTTACACCTGTAATATCCTCACATCTGTTAGAGTTGCCCATGTAAGTCTGTCATAGTTACACCTGTAATATCCTCACATCTGTTAGAGTTGCCCACGTAAGTCTGTCACAGTTACACCTGTAATATCCTCACATCTGTTAGAGTTGCCCATGTAAGTCTGTCATAGTTACACCTGTAATATCCTCACATCTGTTAGAGTTGCCCATGTAAGTCTGGCATAGTTACACCTGTAATATCCTCACATCTGTTAGAGTTGCCCACGTAAGTCTGTCACAGTAACACCTGTAATTAATATCCTCACATCTGTTAGAGTTGCCCATGTAAGTCTGTCATAGTTACACCTGTAATATCCTCACATCTGTTAGAGTTGCCCGCGTAAGTCTGTCACTGTTACACCGGTACTATCATCACATCTGTTAGAGTTGCCCATGTAAGTCTGTCACAGTTACACCTGTAATATCCTCACATCTGTTAGAGTTGCCCATGTAAGTCTGTCACAGTTACACCTGTACTATCATCACATCTGTTAGAGTTGCCCATGTAAGTCTGTCACAGTTACACCTGTAATATCCTCACATCTGTTAGAGTTGCCCATGTAAGTCTGTCACAGTTACACCTGTAATATCCTCACATCTGTTAGAGTTGCCCACGTAAGTCTGTGACAGTTACACCGGTAATATCCTCACATCTGTTAGAGTTGCCCACGTAAGTCTGTCACAGTTACACCGGTAATATCCTCACATCTGTTAGAGTTGCCCACGTAAGTCTGTCACAGTTACACCTGTAATTAATATCCTCACATCTGTTAGAGTTGCCCACTTAAGTCTGTCACAGTTACACCTGTAATATCCTCACATCTGTTAGAGTTGCCCACATAAGTCTGTCACAGTTACACCTGTAATATCATCACATCTGTTAGAGTTGCCCATGTAAGTCTGTCACTGTTACACCTGTAATATCATCACATCTGTTAGAGTTGCCCATGTAAGTCTGTCACAGTTACACCTGTAATATCCTCACATCTGTTAGAGTTGCCCACATAAGTCTGTCACAGTTACACCGGTAATATCCTCACATCTGTTAGAGTTGCCCATGTAAGTCTGTCACTGTTACACCTGTAATATCATCACATCTGTTAGAGTTGCCCACGTAAGTCTGTCACAGTTACACCGGTAATATCATGAAAAGTAGTTACACTACAATAGTTGCTCACATAAGTCTGTCAAAACTATGTACATTTAATACCCACAGGTAATATAAAGTGTGAAATATTTAAAGATAGTGTTGTATGGTAAGGCTCCTTGCAAAACTTTTTCAAAATGAGAAAATTTAGTCTGGGACCAGTTCAGTGGGAATAGCCCTGAAAGACGAGCAAGCTATAATGAAAAATGATGATTGACAGTCTTTAAGCGACTCTACATTGTAATTTAGTGGTTGCGTACAAAATAATCGTTTTTTTTTTTTTCGAATCTCTTCAACTACTATGCTCTCTGAATGCTTATTAGTGTATTTGCTTGTTTTCTACTTTTTTCCCCAGCTTGCTTTAAAACACAGACAAGGCCGTAACCACAAACTGCGCATAGTCGTGTTTGTGGGAAGTCCAATAGAAGATGATGAAAAAGAGGTAAGGAAGCGGCTTAAATACTGGCATGTAACAAACATGCCCCAACCCTGAGGGTTAACCTCAAAATGTATATTATTTAGACAAGAAGATTTTCCCTGTGACCATGTGTTTTAGTGTTTATAAATATATATTAAAAAATCAAGCAAGGGTTGAACTAATCTGATCAGAAGTTACATACATGTACATCCTTACAGTTACATGCAAAATAGTTGTCATAATAGGCCTAGACAAATTGTCCAGGACTATGATCATATGATATTTAAATTTTAATGGTTGATATATTTGCAGCTTGTCAAATTGGCCAAAAAACTAAAGAAAGAGAAAGTGAATGTTGATGTGGTGAACTTTGGAGAAGAGGTCAGTGGCTGTATCTTGTCCATTAAGATTGTATTAAATTGATTGGTCCCCTTACTTGCCATCAACTTTCCACACACACAAGTTGAGTATATATTGGAGGACATACTTTACTTTTGCTCTGCACTGTACTGCGTCCGTCAACTAATGCTTGTCTGCGGAAATTTTATATTTCAATTTACCAGGACGAGTTTCAGATCAATTGTGTGGGTATATAAGTGGATGTATAGCTCCACATCAAGCCTGTCTGTCTGGGTGGATGTACTGTATAGCTCCACATCTAGTCTGTCTGTCTGGGTGGATGTATAGCTCCACATCTAGCCTGTCTGTCTGGGTGAATGTATAGCTCCACATCTAGTCTGTCTGTCTGGGTGGATGTATAGCTTCACATCTAGTCTGTCTGTCTGGGTGGATGTATAGCTCCACATCTAGCCTGTCTGTCTGGGTGGATGTATAGCTCCACATTTAGTCTGGGTGGATGTATAGCTCAACATCTAGCATGTCTGTCTGGGTGGATGTATAGCTCCACATCTAGCCTGTCTGTCTGGGTGGATGTATAGCTCCACATCTAGCCTGTCTAGTCTGGGTGGATGTATAGCTCAACATCTAGCATGTCTGTCTGGGGGATGTATAGCTCCACATCTAGCCTCTGTCTGGGTGGATGTATAGCTTCACATCTAGCCTGTCTGTCTGGGTGGATGTATAGCTTCACATCTAGTCTGGGTGGATGTATAGCTCAACATCTAGCCTGTCTGTCTGGGTGGATGTATAGCTCCACATCTAGCCTGTCTGTCTGGGTGGATGTATAGCTTCACATCTAGTCTGGGTGGATGTATAGCTCAACATCTAGCCTGTCTGTCTGGGTGGATGTATAGCTCCACATCTAGCCTGTCTGTCTGGGTGGATGTATAGCTCAACATCTAGCCTGTCTGTCTGGGTGGATGTATAGCTCAACATCTAGTCTGTCTGTCTGGGTGGATGTATAGCTCCACATCTAGTCTGTCTCTCTGGGTGGATGTATAGCTCCACATCTAGTCTGGGTGGATGTATAGCTCAACATCTAGCCTGTCGGTCTGGGTGGATGTATAGCTCCACATCTAGCCTGTCTGTCTGGGTGGATGTATAGCTCCACATCTAGCCTGTCTAGTCTGGGTGGATGTATAGCTCAACATCTAGTCTGTCTGTCTGGGGGATGTATAGCTCAACATCTAGCCTGTCTGTCTGGGTGGATGTATAGCTCCATATCTAGCCTGTCTGTCCGGGTGGATGTATAGCTCCACATCTAGTCTGGGTGGATGTATAGCTCCACATCTAGCCTGTCTGTCTGGGTGGATGTATAGCTCCACATCTAGCCTGTCTGTCTGGGTGGATGTATAGCTCCACGTCTAGCCTGTCTGTCTGGGTGGATGTATAGCTCAACATCTAGTCTGTCTGTCTGGGGGATGTATAGCTCCACATCTAGCCTCTGTCTGGGTGGATGTATAGCTTCACATCTAGCCCGTCTGTCTGGGTGGATGTATAGCTTCACATCTAGTCTGTCTGTCTGGGTTGATGTATAGCTCCACATCTAGCCTCTGTCTGGGTGGATGTATAGCTTCACATCTAGTCTGGGGGGATGTATAGCTCCACATCCAGTCTGTCTGTCTGGGTGGATGTATAGCTCCACATCTAGCCTGTCTGTCTGGGTGGATGTATAGCTCCACATCCAGCCTGTCTGTCTGGGTGGATGCATAGCTCCACATCTAGTCTGTCTGGGTGGATGTATAGCTCCACATCTAGCCTGTCTGTCTGGGTGGATGTATAGCTCCACATCCAGCCTGTCTGTCTGGGTGGATGTATAGCTCCACATCTAGCCTCTCTGTCTGGGTGGATGTATAGCTCCACATCAAGCCTGTCCGTCTGGGTGGATGTATAGCTCCACATCTAGCCTGTCTGTCTGGGTGGATGTATAGCTCCACATCTAATCTGTCTGGGTGGATGTATAGCTCCACATCTAGTCAGTCTGGGTGGATGTATAGCTCCACATGTAGCCTGTCTGTCTGGGTGGATGTATAGCTCCACATCTAGCCTGTCTGTCTGGGTGGATGTATAGCTCCACATCTAGTCTGTCTGGGTGGATGTATAGCTCCACATCTAGTCTGTCTGTCTGGGGGATGTATAGCTCAACATCTAGCCTGTCTGTCTGGGTGGATGTATAGCTCCATATCTAGCCTGTCTGTCTGGGTGGATGTATAGCTCCACATCTAGTCTGGGTGGATGTATAGCTCCACATCTAGCCTGTCTGTCTGGGTGGATGTATAGCTCCACATCTAGCCTGTCTGTCTGGGTGGATGTATAGCTTCACATCTAGCCTGTCTGTCTGGGTGGATGTATAGCTCCACATCTAGCCTGTCTGTCTGGGTGGATGTATAGCTCCACATCTAGCCTGTCTGTCTGGGTGGATGTATAGCTCCACATCTAGCCTGTCTGTCTGGGTGGATGTATAGCTCCACATCTAGCCTGTCTGTCTGGGTGGATGTATAGCTCCACATCTAGCCTCTGTCTGGGTGGATGTATAGCTCCACATCTAGTCTGTCTGTCTGGGTGGATGTATAGGTCCACATCTAGTCTGTCTGCCTGGGTGGATGTATAGCTCCACATCTAGTCTGTCTGCCTGGGTGGATGTATAGCTCCACATCTAGTCTGTCTGTCTGGGTTGATGTATAGCTCCACATCTAGTCAGTCTGTCTGGGTGGATGTATAGCTCCATATCTAGCCTGTCTGTCTGGGTGGATGTATAGCTCCACATCTAACCTGTCTGTCTGGATGTATAGCTCCACATCTAGCCTGTCTGTCTGGATGTATAGCTCCATATCTAGTCTGGGTGGATGTATAGTTCCATATCTAGTCTGGGTGGATGTATAGTTCCATATCTAGCCTGTCTGTCTGGTTGGATGTATAGCTCCACATCTAGTCTGTCTGTCTGGGTGGATGTATAGCTCCATATCTAGCCTGTCTGTCTGGGTGGATGTATAGCTCCATATCTAGCCTGTCTGTCTGGGTGGATGTATAGCTCTATATCTAGCCTGTCTGTGCGGGTGGATGTATAGCTCCATATCTAGCCTGTCTGTCTGGGTGGATGTATAGCTCCATATCTAGCCTGTCTGTCTGGGTGGATGTATAGCTCCACATCTAGCCTCTGTCTGGGTGGATGTATAGCTCCACATCCAGTCTGTCTGTCTGGGTGGATGTATAGCTTCACATCTAGCCTGTCTGTCTGGGTGGATGGGTACATGTACATTTGTAGCTCAACATGTAGCCTCGCTAACTAACAGGGAGTTAGGTGATTCTCACTTGATGATTACATTTTGGTTTGTTTTCAGCATGTGAATACAGATAAGTTAACTGCATTTATAAATGCCATTAATGGGAAGGAAGGTAGCAGGTAAGCAACTGAAGTTTATCATCATTTAAACCCAACTAATCAAACAGAATAAGTTTAAATACACATGCATAGTAGAGCCCGGTTTCCTCCCACAATATAACTGGCAACGCCGCCATATAAGTGAAATAATCTTGAGCGCGGCGTAAAACACCAAACAATCAATTAATCTTTATGTTATCACTGGGACACTTTTATTGGGCTGCAAAGAGGATATGGTTTTCCATATAACCTGTTAAGGGGAATTGACGTATTTATTAAAATCCCCTAGGATATAATTATTTGAGTGAGATTGTCTAGCCTAAAGGGACGTGTCTAGACAGGAGTTGTTTCCCATGCACCTACCTCAAGTGTTCACCTTCCTGTTTACTATTTCATAAAACTTGCAGAAGTAAAATAATAACATTTTTAAAAGAAAATGGATAAAATCCAGCAAATTAATTGTTTTGTGGTTTTCTCAAGTACAGATATAAAACAGCAGCCCATGTCTCTTTGTCGTAACAAGTACACAGATATAAAACAGCAGCCCATGTCTCTTTGTCGTAACAAGTACACAGATATAAAACAGCAGCCCATGTCTCTTTGTCGTAAAAAGTACACAGATATAAAACAGCGACCCATGTCTCATTGTTGTAACAAGTACACAGATATAAAACAGCAGCCCATGTCTCTTTGTCGTAACAAGTACACAGATATAAAACAGCAGCCCATGTCTCATTGTTGTAACATGTACACAGATATAAAACAGCAGCCCATGTCTCATTGTCGTAACAAGTACACAGATATAAAACAGCAGCCCATGTCTCATTGTTGTAACAAGTACACAGATATAAAACAGCAGCCCATGTCTCATTGTTGTAACAAGTACACAGATATAAAACAGCAGCCCATGTCTCATTGTCGTAACAAGTACACAGATATAAAACAGCAGCCCATGTCTCATTGTCGTAACAAGTACACAGATATAAAACAGCAGCCCATGTCTCATTGTCGTAACAAGTACACAGATATAAAACAGCAGCCCATGTCTCATTGTCGTAACAAATACACAGATATAAAACAGCAGCCCATGTCTCATTGTCGTAACAAGTACACAGATATAAAACAGCAGCCCATGTCTCATTGTTGTAACAAGTACACAGATATAAAACAGCAGCCCATGTCTCATTGTCGTAACAAGTACACAGATATAAAACAGCAGCCCATGTCTCATTGTTGTAACAAGTACACAGATATAAAACAGCAGCCCATGTCTCATTGTTGTAACAAGTACACAGATATAAAACAGCAGCCCATGTCTCATTGTCGTAACCAGTACCGATATAAAACAGCAGCCCATGTCTCTTTGTTGTAACAAGTACACAGATATAAAACAGCAGCCCATGTCTCATTGTTGTAACAAGTACAGATATAAAACAGCGACCCATGTCTCATTGTTGTAACAAATACACAGATATAAAACAGCAGCCCATGTCTCTTTGTCGTAACAAATACAGATATAAAACAGCAGCCCATGTCTCATTGTTGTAACAAGTACACAGATATAAAACAGCAGCCCATGTCTCATTGTCGTAACAAATACAGATATAAAACAGCAGCCCATGTCTCATTGTTGTAACAAGTACACAGATATAAAACAGCGACCCATGTCTCATTGTCGTAACAAATACAGATATAAAACAGTAGCCCATGTCTCATTGTCGTAACAAATACAGATATAAAACAGCAGCCCATATCTCTTTGTTGTAACAAGTACACAGATATAAAACAGCAGTCCATGTCTCTTTGTTGTAACAAGTACACAGATATAAAACAGCAGTCCATGTCTCATTGTTGTAACAAGTACACAGATATAAAACAGCAGCCCATGTCTCATTGTTGTAACAAGTACACAGATATAAAACAGCAGCCCATGTCTCATTGTTGTAACAAGTGCAGATATAAAACAGCAGCCCATGTCTCATTGTTGTAACAAGTACACAGATATAAAACAGCAGTCCATGTCTCATTGTTGTAACAAGTACACAGATATAAAACAGCAGTCCATGTCTCATTGTTGTAACAAGTACACAGATATAAAACAGCAGCCCATGTCTCATTGTCGTAACAAGTTCACAGATATAAAACAGCAGCCCATGTCTCATTGTCGTAACAAGTACACAGATATAAAACAGCAGCCCATGTCTCATTGTTGTAACAAGTACAGATATAAAACAGCGACCCATGTCTCATTGTTGTAACAAGTACACAGATATAAAACAGCGACCCATGTCTCATTGTTGTAACAAGTACAGATATGAAACAGCGACCCATGTCTCATTGTCGTAACAAGTACACAGATATAAAACAGCTACCCATGTCTCATTGTTGTAACAAGTACAGATATAAAACAGCGACCCATGTCTCATTGTTGTAACAAGTACACAGATATAAAACAGCAGCCCATGTCTCATTGTTGTAACAAGTACACAGATATAAAACAGCAGCTCATGTCTCATTGTTGTAACAAGTACAGATATAAAACAGCGACCCATGTCTCATTGTTGTAACAAGTACACAGATATAAAACAGCAGCCCATGTCTCATTGTTGTAACAAGTACACAGATATAAAACAGCAGCCCATGCCTCATTGTTGCAACAAGTACACAGATATAAAACAGCAGCCCATGTCTCATTGTTGTAACAAGTACACAGATATAAAACAGCAGCCCATGTCTCTTTGTTGTAACAAGTACACAGATATAAAACAGCAGCCCATGTCTCATTGTCGTAACAAGTACACAGATATAAAACAGCAGCCCATGTCTCTTTGTTGTAACAAGTACAGATATAAAACAGCGACCCATGTCTCTTTGTTGTAACAAGTACACAGATATAAAACAGCAGCCCATGTCTCATTGTTGTAACAAGTACACAGATATAAAACAGCGACCCATGTCTCATTGTTGTAACAAGTACACAGATATAAAACAGCGACCCATGTCTCATTGTTGTAACAAGTACACAGATATAAAACAGCAGCCCATGTCTCATTGTCGTAACAAATACAGATATAAAACAGCAGCCCATGCCTCATTGTTGCAACAAGTACAGATATAAAACAGCGACCCATGTCTCATTGTTGTAACAAGTACACAGATATAAAACAGCGACCCATGTCTCATTGTTGTAACAAGTACACAGATATAAAACAGCAGCCCATGTCTCATTGTCGTAACAAGTACACAGATATAAAACAGCAGCCCATGTCTCTTTGTTGTAACAAGTACACAGATATAAAACAGCAGCCCATGTCTCATTGTCGTAACAAATACAGATATAAAACAGCAGCCCATGTCTCATTGTTGTAACAAGTACAGATATAAAACAGCGACCCATGTCTCATTGTTGTAACAAGTACACAGATATAAAACAGCAGCCCATGTCTCATTGTCGTAACAAATACAGATATAAAACAGCAGCCCATGTCTCATTGTTGTAACAAGTACAGATATAAAACAGCGACCCATGTCTCATTGTTGTAACAAGTACACAGATATAAAACAGCGACCCATGTCTCATTGTTGTAACAAGTACACAGATATAAAACAGCAGCCCATGTCTCATTGTCGTAACAAGTACACAGATATAAAACAGCAGCCCATGTCTCTTTGTTGTAACAAGTACAGATATAAAACAGCGACCCATGTCTCATTGTTGTAACAAGTACAGATATAAAACAGCAGCCCATGTCTCTTTGTCGTAACAAATACAGATATAAAACAGCAGCCCATGTCTCATTGTTGTAACAAGTACACAGATATAAAACAGCAGCCCATGTCTCATTGTCGTAACAAATACAGATATAAAACAGCAGCCCATGTCTCATTGTTGTAACAAGTACACAGATATAAAACAGCGACCCATGTCTCATTGTCGTAACAAATACAGATATAAAACAGTAGCCCATGTCTCATTGTCGTAACAAATACAGATATAAAACAGCAGCCCATGTCTCATTGTCGTAACAAATACAGATATAAAACAGCAGCCCATATCTCTTTGTTGTAACAAGTACACAGATATAAAACAGCAGTCCATGTCTCTTTGTTGTAACAAGTACACAGATATAAAACAGCAGTCCATGTCTCATTGTTGTAACAAGTACACAGATATAAAACAGCAGCCCATGTCTCATTGTTGTAACAAGTACACAGATATAAAACAGCAGCCCATGTCTCATTGTTGTAACAAGTGCAGATATAAAACAGCAGCCCATGTCTCATTGTTGTAACAAGTACACAGATATAAAACAGCAGTCCATGTCTCATTGTTGTAACAAGTACACAGATATAAAACAGCAGTCCATGTCTCATTGTTGTAACAAGTACACAGATATAAAACAGCAGCCCATGTCTCATTGTTGTAACAAGTACAGATATAAAACAGCAGCCCATGTCTCATTATTGTAACAAGTACAGATATAAAACAGCGACCCATGTCTCATTGTTGTAACAAGTACACAGATATAAAACAGCGACCCATGTCTCATTGTTGTAACAAGTACACAGATATAAAACAGCGACCCATGTCTCATTGTTGTAACAAGTACAGATATGAAACAGCGACCCATGTCTCATTGTCGTAACAAGTACACAGATATAAAACAGCTACCCATGTCTCATTGTTGTAACAAGTACAGATATAAAACAGCGACCCATGTCTCATTGTTGTAACAAGTACACAGATATAAAACAGCAGCCCATGTCTCATTGTTGTAACAAGTACACAGATATAAAACAGCAGCTCATGTCTCATTGTTGTAACAAGTACAGATATAAAACAGCGACCCATGTCTCATTGTTGTAACAAGTACAGATATAAAACAGCGACCCATGTCTCATTGTTGTAACAAGTACACAGATATAAAACAGCAGCCCATGTCTCATTGTTGTAACAAGTACACAGATATAAAACAGCAGCCCATGCCTCATTGTTGCAACAAGTACACAGATATAAAACAGCAGCCCATGTCTCATTGTTGTAACAAGTACACAGATATAAAACAGCAGCCCATGTCTCTTTGTTGTAACAAGTACACAGATATAAAACAGCAGCCCATGTCTCATTGTCGTAACAAGTACACAGATATAAAACAGCAGCCCATGTCTCTTTGTTGTAACAAGTACAGATATAAAACAGCGACCCATGTCTCTTTGTTGTAACAAGTACACAGATATAAAACAGCAGCCCATGTCTCATTGTCGTAACAAGTACACAGATATAAAACAGCGACCCATGTCTCATTGTTGTAACAAGTACACAGATATAAAACAGCGACCCATGTCTCATTGTTGTAACAAGTACACAGATATAAAACAGCAGCCCATGTCTCATTGTCGTAACAAATACAGATATAAAACAGCAGCCCATGCCTCATTGTTGCAACAAGTACAGATATAAAACAGCGACCCATGTCTCATTGTTGTAACAAGTACACAGATATAAAACAGCGACCCATGTCTCATTGTTGTAACAAGTACACAGATATAAAACAGCAGCCCATGTCTCATTGTCGTAACAAGTACACAGATATAAAACAGCAGCCCATGTCTCTTTGTTGTAACAAGTACACAGATATAAAACAGCAGCCCATGTCTCATTGTCGTAACAAATACAGATATAAAACAGCAGCCCATGTCTCATTGTTGTAACAAGTACAGATATAAAACAGCGACCCATGTCTCATTGTTGTAACAAGTACACAGATATAAAACAGCAGCCCATGTCTCATTGTCGTAACAAATACAGATATAAAACAGCAGCCCATGTCTCATTGTTGTAACAAGTACAGATATAAAACAGCGACCCATGTCTCATTGTTGTAACAAGTACACAGATATAAAACAGCGTCCCATGTCTCATTGTTGTAACAAGTACACAGATATAAAACAGCAGCCCATGTCTCATTGTCGTAACAAGTACACAGATATAAAACAGCAGCCCATGTCTCTTTGTTGTAACAAGTACACAGATATAAAACAGCAGCCCATGTCTCATTGTCGTAACAAATACAGATATAAAACAGCAGCCCATGTCTCATTGTTGTAACAAGTACAGATATAAAACAGCGACCCATGTCTCATTGTTGTAACAAGTACACAGATATAAAACAGCAGCCCATGTCTCATTGTCGTAACAAATACAGATATAAAACAGCAGCCCATGTCTCATTGTTGTAACAAGTACAGATATAAAACAGCGACCCATGTCTCATTGTTGTAACAAGTACACAGATATAAAACAGCGACCCATGTCTCATTGTTGTAACAAGTACACAGATATAAAACAGCAGCCCATGTCTCATTGTCGTAACAAGTACACAGATATAAAACAGCAGCCCATGTCTCTTTGTTGTAACAAGTACAGATATAAAACAGCGACCCATGTCTCATTGTTGTAACAAGTACAGATATAAAACAGCAGCCCATGTCTCATTGTTGTAACAAGTACAGATATAAAACAGCGACCCATGTCTCATTGTTGTAACAAGTACACAGATATAAAACAGCGACCCATGTCTCATTGTTGTAACAAGTACACAGATATAAAACAGCAGCCCATGTCTCATTGTCGTAACAAATACAGATATAAAACAGCGACCCATGTCTCATTGTTGTAACAAGTACAGATATAAAACAGCAGCCCATGTCTCATTGTTGTAACAAGTACAGATATAAAACAGCGACCCATGTCTCATTGTTGTAACAAGTACACAGATATAAAACAGCGACCCATGTCTCATTGTTGTAACAAGTACACAGATATAAAACAGCAGCCCATGTCTCATTGTCGTAACAAGTACACAGATATAAAACAGCAGTCCATGTCTCATTGTTGTAACAAGTACACAGATATAAAACAGCGACCCATGTCTCATTGTTGTAACAAGTACACAGATATAAAACAGCGACCCATGTCTCATTGTTGTAACAAGTACAAATATAAAACAGCAGCCCATGTCTCATTGTTGTAACAAGTACAGATATAAAACAGCGACCCATGTCTCATTGTTGTAACAAGTACACAGATATAAAACAGCAGCCCATGTCTCATTGTTGTAACAAGTACACAGATATAAAACAGCAGCCCATGCCTCATTGTTGCAACAAGTACACAGATATAAAACAGCAGCCCATGTCTCATTGTTGTAACAAGTACACAGATATAAAACAGCAGCCCATGTCTCTTTGTCGTAACAAGTACACAGATATAAAACAGCAGCCCATGTCTCATTGTCGTAACAAGTACACAGATATAAAACAGCAGCCCATGTCTCTTTGTTGTAACAAGTACAGATATAAAACAGCGACCCATGTCTCTTTGTTGTAACAAGTACACAGATATAAAACAGCAGCCCATGTCTCATTGTTGTAACAAGTACACAGATTTAAAACAGCGACCCATGTCTCATTGTTGTAACAAGTACACAGATATAAAACAGCGACCCATGTCTCATTGTTGTAACAAGTACACAGATATAAAACAGCAGCCCATGTCTCATTGTCGTAACAAATACAGATATAAAACAGCAGCCCATGCCTCATTGTTGCAACAAGTACAGATATAAAACAGCGACCCATGTCTCATTGTTGTAACAAGTACACAGATATAAAACAGCGACCCATGTCTCATTGTTGTAACAAGTACACAGATATAAAACAGCAGCCCATGTCTCATTGTCGTAACAAGTACACAGATATAAAACAGCAGCCCATGTCTCTTTGTTGTAACAAGTACACAGATATAAAACAGCAGCCCATGTCTCATTGTCGTAACAAATACAGATATAAAACAGCAGCCCATGTCTCATTGTTGTAACAAGTACAGATATAAAACAGCGACCCATGTCTCATTGTTGTAACAAGTACACAGATATAAAACAGCAGCCCATGTCTCATTGTCGTAACAAATACAGATATAAAACAGCAGCCCATGTCTCATTGTTGTAACAAGTACAGATATAAAACAGCGACCCATGTCTCATTGTTGTAACAAGTACACAGATATAAAACAGCGACCCATGTCTCATTGTTGTAACAAGTACACAGATATAAAACAGCAGCCCATGTCTCATTGTCGTAACAAGTACACAGATATAAAACAGCAGCCCATGTCTCTTTGTTGTAACAAGTACACAGATATAAAACAGCAGCCCATGTCTCATTGTCGTAACAAATACAGATATAAAACAGCAGCCCATGTCTCATTGTTGTAACAAGTACAGATATAAAACAGCGACCCATGTCTCATTGTTGTAACAAGTACACAGATATAAAACAGCAGCCCATGTCTCATTGTCGTAACAAATACAGATATAAAACAGCAGCCCATGTCTCATTGTTGTAACAAGTACAGATATAAAACAGCGACCCATGTCTCATTGTTGTAACAAGTACACAGATATAAAACAGCGACCCATGTCTCATTGTTGTAACAAGTACACAGATATAAAACAGCAGCCCATGTCTCATTGTCGTAACAAGTACACAGATATAAAACAGCAGCCCATGTCTCTTTGTTGTAACAAGTACAGATATAAAACAGCGACCCATGTCTCATTGTTGTAACAAGTACAGATATAAAACAGCAGCCCATGTCTCTTTGTCGTAACAAATACAGATATAAAACAGCAGCCCATGTCTCATTGTTGTAACAAGTACACAGATATAAAACAGCAGCCCATGTCTCATTGTCGTAACAAATACAGATATAAAACAGCAGCCCATGTCTCATTGTTGTAACAAGTACACAGATATAAAACAGCGACCCATGTCTCATTGTCGTAACAAATACAGATATAAAACAGTAGCCCATGTCTCATTGTCGTAACAAATACAGATATAAAACAGCAGCCCATGTCTCATTGTCGTAACAAATACAGATATAAAACAGCAGCCCATATCTCTTTGTTGTAACAAGTACACAGATATAAAACAGCAGTCCATGTCTCTTTGTTGTAACAAGTACACAGATATAAAACAGCAGTCCATGTCTCATTGTTGTAACAAGTACACAGATATAAAACAGCAGCCCATGTCTCATTGTTGTAACAAGTACACAGATATAAAACAGCAGCCCATGTCTCATTGTTGTAACAAGTGCAGATATAAAACAGCAGCCCATGTCTCATTGTTGTAACAAGTACACAGATATAAAACAGCAGTCCATGTCTCATTGTTGTAACAAGTACACAGATATAAAACAGCAGTCCATGTCTCATTGTTGTAACAAGTACACAGATATAAAACAGCAGCCCATGTCTCATTGTTGTAACAAGTACAGATATAAAACAGCAGCCCATGTCTCATTATTGTAACAAGTACAGATATAAAACAGCGACCCATGTCTCATTGTTGTAACAAGTACACAGATATAAAACAGCGACCCATGTCTCATTGTTGTAACAAGTACACAGATATAAAACAGCGACCCATGTCTCATTGTTGTAACAAGTACAGATATGAAACAGCGACCCATGTCTCATTGTCGTAACAAGTACACAGATATAAAACAGCTACCCATGTCTCATTGTTGTAACAAGTACAGATATAAAACAGCGACCCATGTCTCATTGTTGTAACAAGTACACAGATATAAAACAGCAGCCCATGTCTCATTGTTGTAACAAGTACACAGATATAAAACAGCAGCTCATGTCTCATTGTTGTAACAAGTACAGATATAAAACAGCGACCCATGTCTCATTGTTGTAACAAGTACAGATATAAAACAGCGACCCATGTCTCATTGTTGTAACAAGTACACAGATATAAAACAGCAGCCCATGTCTCATTGTTGTAACAAGTACACAGATATAAAACAGCAGCCCATGCCTCATTGTTGCAACAAGTACACAGATATAAAACAGCAGCCCATGTCTCATTGTTGTAACAAGTACACAGATATAAAACAGCAGCCCATGTCTCTTTGTTGTAACAAGTACACAGATATAAAACAGCAGCCCATGTCTCATTGTCGTAACAAGTACACAGATATAAAACAGCAGCCCATGTCTCTTTGTTGTAACAAGTACAGATATAAAACAGCGACCCATGTCTCTTTGTTGTAACAAGTACACAGATATAAAACAGCAGCCCATGTCTCATTGTTGTAACAAGTACACAGATATAAAACAGCGACCCATGTCTCATTGTTGTAACAAGTACACAGATATAAAACAGCGACCCATGTCTCATTGTTGTAACAAGTACACAGATATAAAACAGCAGCCCATGTCTCATTGTCGTAACAAATACAGATATAAAACAGCAGCCCATGCCTCATTGTTGCAACAAGTACAGATATAAAACAGCGACCCATGTCTCATTGTTGTAACAAGTACACAGATATAAAACAGCGACCCATGTCTCATTGTTGTAACAAGTACACAGATATAAAACAGCAGCCCATGTCTCATTGTCGTAACAAGTACACAGATATAAAACAGCAGCCCATGTCTCTTTGTTGTAACAAGTACACAGATATAAAACAGCAGCCCATGTCTCATTGTCGTAACAAATACAGATATAAAACAGCAGCCCATGTCTCATTGTTGTAACAAGTACAGATATAAAACAGCGACCCATGTCTCATTGTTGTAACAAGTACACAGATATAAAACAGCAGCCCATGTCTCATTGTCGTAACAAATACAGATATAAAACAGCAGCCCATGTCTCATTGTTGTAACAAGTACAGATATAAAACAGCGACCCATGTCTCATTGTTGTAACAAGTACACAGATATAAAACAGCGACCCATGTCTCATTGTTGTAACAAGTACACAGATATAAAACAGCAGCCCATGTCTCATTGTCGTAACAAGTACACAGATATAAAACAGCAGCCCATGTCTCTTTGTTGTAACAAGTACACAGATATAAAACAGCAGCCCATGTCTCATTGTCGTAACAAATACAGATATAAAACAGCAGCCCATGTCTCATTGTTGTAACAAGTACAGATATAAAACAGCGACCCATGTCTCATTGTTGTAACAAGTACACAGATATAAAACAGCAGCCCATGTCTCATTGTCGTAACAAATACAGATATAAAACAGCAGCCCATGTCTCATTGTCGTAACAAATACAGATATAAAACAGCGACCCATGTCTCATTGTTGTAACAAGTACACAGATATAAAACAGCGACCCATGTCTCATTGTTGTAACAAGTACACAGATATAAAACAGCGACCCATGTCTCATTGTTGTAACAAGTACAGATATGAAACAGCGACCCATGTCTCATTGTCGTAACAAGTACACAGATATAAAACAGCTACCCATGTCTCATTGTTGTAACAAGTACAGATATAAAACAGCGACCCATGTCTCATTGTTGTAACAAGTACACAGATATAAAACAGCAGCCCATGTCTCATTGTTGTAACAAGTACACAGATATAAAACAGCAGCTCATGTCTCATTGTTGTAACAAGTACAGATATAAAACAGCGACCCATGTCTCATTGTTGTAACAAGTACAGATATAAAACAGCGACCCATGTCTCATTGTTGTAACAAGTACACAGATATAAAACAGCAGCCCATGTCTCATTGTTGTAACAAGTACACAGATATAAAACAGCAGCCCATGCCTCATTGTTGCAACAAGTACACAGATATAAAACAGCAGCCCATGTCTCATTGTTGTAACAAGTACACAGATATAAAACAGCAGCCCATGTCTCTTTGTTGTAACAAGTACACAGATATAAAACAGCAGCCCATGTCTCATTGTCGTAACAAGTACACAGATATAAAACAGCAGCCCATGTCTCTTTGTTGTAACAAGTACAGATATAAAACAGCGACCCATGTCTCTTTGTTGTAACAAGTACACAGATATAAAACAGCAGCCCATGTCTCATTGTTGTAACAAGTACACAGATATAAAACAGCGACCCATGTCTCATTGTTGTAACAAGTACACAGATATAAAACAGCGACCCATGTCTCATTGTTGTAACAAGTACACAGATATAAAACAGCAGCCCATGTCTCATTGTCGTAACAAATACAGATATAAAACAGCAGCCCATGCCTCATTGTTGCAACAAGTACAGATATAAAACAGCGACCCATGTCTCATTGTTGTAACAAGTACACAGATATAAAACAGCGACCCATGTCTCATTGTTGTAACAAGTACACAGATATAAAACAGCAGCCCATGTCTCATTGTCGTAACAAGTACACAGATATAAAACAGCAGCCCATGTCTCTTTGTTGTAACAAGTACACAGATATAAAACAGCAGCCCATGTCTCATTGTCGTAACAAATACAGATATAAAACAGCAGCCCATGTCTCATTGTTGTAACAAGTACAGATATAAAACAGCGACCCATGTCTCATTGTTGTAACAAGTACACAGATATAAAACAGCAGCCCATGTCTCATTGTCGTAACAAATACAGATATAAAACAGCAGCCCATGTCTCATTGTTGTAACAAGTACAGATATAAAACAGCGACCCATGTCTCATTGTTGTAACAAGTACACAGATATAAAACAGCGACCCATGTCTCATTGTTGTAACAAGTACACAGATATAAAACAGCAGCCCATGTCTCATTGTCGTAACAAGTACACAGATATAAAACAGCAGCCCATGTCTCTTTGTTGTAACAAGTACACAGATATAAAACAGCAGCCCATGTCTCATTGTCGTAACAAATACAGATATAAAACAGCAGCCCATGTCTCATTGTTGTAACAAGTACAGATATAAAACAGCGACCCATGTCTCATTGTTGTAACAAGTACACAGATATAAAACAGCAGCCCATGTCTCATTGTCGTAACAAATACAGATATAAAACAGCAGCCCATGTCTCATTGTTGTAACAAGTACAGATATAAAACAGCGACCCATGTCTCATTGTTGTAACAAGTACACAGATATAAAACAGCGACCCATGTCTCATTGTTGTAACAAGTACACAGATATAAAACAGCAGCCCATGTCTCATTGTCGTAACAAGTACACAGATATAAAACAGCAGCCCATGTCTCTTTGTTGTAACAAGTACAGATATAAAACAGCGACCCATGTCTCATTGTTGTAACAAGTACAGATATAAAACAGCAGCCCATGTCTCATTGTTGTAACAAGTACAGATATAAAACAGCGACCCATGTCTCATTGTTGTAACAAGTACACAGATATAAAACAGCGACCCATGTCTCATTGTTGTAACAAGTACACAGATATAAAACAGCAGCCCATGTCTCATTGTCGTAACAAATACAGATATAAAACAGCGACCCATGTCTCATTGTTGTAACAAGTACAGATATAAAACAGCAGCCCATGTCTCATTGTTGTAACAAGTACAGATATAAAACAGCGACCCATGTCTCATTGTTGTAACAAGTACACAGATATAAAACAGCGACCCATGTCTCATTGTTGTAACAAGTACACAGATATAAAACAGCAGCCCATGTCTCATTGTCGTAACAAGTACACAGATATAAAACAGCAGTCCATGTCTCATTGTTGTAACAAGTACACAGATATAAAACAGCGACCCATGTCTCATTGTTGTAACAAGTACACAGATATAAAACAGCGACCCATGTCTCATTGTTGTAACAAGTACAAATATAAAACAGCAGCCCATGTCTCATTGTTGTAACAAGTACAGATATAAAACAGCGACCCATGTCTCATTGTTGTAACAAGTACACAGATATAAAACAGCGACCCATGTCTCATTGTTGTAACAAGTACATAGATATAAAACAGCAGCCCATGTCTCATTGTCGTAACAAATACAGATATAAAACAGCGACCCATGTCTCATTGTTGTAACAAGTACAGATATAAAACAGCAGCCCATGTCTCATTGTTGTAACAAGTACAGATATAAAACAGCGACCCATGTCTCATAGTTGTAACAAGTACACAGATATAAAACAGCGACCCATGTCTCATTGTTGTAACAAGTACACAGATATAAAACAGCAGCCCATGTCTCATTGTCGTAACAAGTACACAGATATAAAACAGCAGTCCATGTCTCATTGTTGTAACAAGTACACAGATATAAAACAGCGACCCATGTCTCATTGTTGTAACAAGTACACAGATATAAAACAGCAGCCCATGTCTCTTTGTTGTAACAAGTACAGATATAAAACAGCGACCCATGTCTCATTGTTGTAACAAGTACAGATATAAAACAGCAGCCCATGTCTCATTGTTGTAACAAGTACAGATATAAAACAGCGACCCATGTCTCATTGTTGTAACAAGTACACAGATATAAAACAGCGACCCATGTCTCATTGTTGTAACAAGTACACAGATATAAAACAGCGACCCATGTCTCATTGTTGTAACAAGTACACAGATATAAAACAGCAGCCCATGTCTCATTGTCGTAACAAATACAGACATAAAACAGCGACCCATGTCTCATTGTTGTAACAAGTACAGATATAAAACAGCAGCCCATGTCTCATTATTGTAACAAGTACAGATATAAAACAGCGACCCATGTCTCATTGTTGTAACAAGTACACAGATATAAAACAGCGACCCATGTCTCATTGTTGTAACAAGTACACAGATATAAAACAGCAGCCCATGTCTCATTGTCGTAACAAGTACACAGATATAAAACAGCAGTCCATGTCTCATTGTTGTAACAAGTACACAGATATAAAACAGCGACCCATGTCTCATTGTTGTAACAAGTACACAGATATAAAACAGCAGCCCATGTCTCATTGTCGTAACAAGTACACAGATATAAAACAGCAGTCCATGTCTCATTGTTGTAACAAGTACACAGATATAAAACAGCGACCCATGTCTCATTGTCGTAACAAATACACAGATATAAAACAGCAGCCCATGTCTCATTGTTGTAACAAGTACACAGATATAAAACAGCAGCCCATGTCTCATTGTCGTAACAAGTACACAGATATAAAACAGCTGCCCATGTCTCTTTGTTGTAACAAGTACAGATATAAAACAGCGACCCATGTCTCTTTGTTGTACAAGTACACAGATATAAAACAGCAGCCCATGTCTCATTGTTGTAACAAGTACACAGATATAAACAGCGACCCATGTCTCATTGTTGTAACAAGTACAGATATAAAACAGCGACCCATGTCTCATTGTCGTAACATGTACACAGATATAAAACAGCGGTCCATGTCCCATTGCTATTTGACAATATTTTATGGATGATATATTGTCTATATTCCTATGTTTACAGCAGTAATCTAGTGACTGTCTCCCCTGGTCCTATGCTATCAGATGCCCTTCTTAGTTCACCTGTCGTAATGGGAGAGGATGGTACAAATGTTGTGGCCGGCATGGGCGGAAGTTTTGAGTTCGGTGTGGACCCTAACGAAGACCCAGAATTGGCTTTGGTCTGTTCAAAATTTATTTTTATACACCCCGGCTTAAAAGCCAGCCACATTATAATATCATTAGTGTACGGCGTCTACTTCTCCTTCCGCTCCATAACTTCTGGGGGCCTCGGTGGTCCAGTGGGCGAGAGTGATCGTCCCTTGGTCTCACACAGACCTTCCATCGATGCTGCAAGTCCAAATCAGACTCAGACCAAATAAAAATGGAAAAAGTTTCTGAGTGGATTTTTTGACCTGGTTGTCGTATGTGGAAGAGTTGCCAGGTACTCGCCTGAGATCGGGGGTTTTCCCCCCACTAAACCTGGAAACGCTGCTATATAAGTGAAATAATCTTGGGTGCGGCGTAAAACATCAATCAATCCATAATTTCTAAAGTTGATCCCATTTTTATGTCTCCCCCAAAATATATATCTCCCCTAACAACAATTTGGGGTTCACACTTTTTTAATACCTATCTACTTTTACACCACCATTTACAAATTTCAAACATAACTGGAGATATATAATTTTACCAATGCTTAGTTTAAAATTTTACTTAAATATATGAAAGTTAGTGTACTTTAAGCAAGAATGTTCAGTGCGTGATCCTTCATCTTGAATCATATGTTTGTTGTCAGGCTTTACGAGTATCTATGGAAGAGCAACGGGCAAGACAAGAAGAAGAAGCTAGAAAGGTGGCTGCCTCCACCACTGATCCAACCCCCGTCACTAAAAAAGGTAATATTCTGTTATGGGGCAGAAATACATGTAGGTTTGATTGATTGATGTTTTATGTCACACTCAAGATTATCTCATTATGCTGGCTCAGGTGGGTTAAAAGGACATCGTGTGCATCAGGCAAATAAAAGATCCCCCAAATTCTGACATTTTACTGGGAAGATTTATCTTTAGTTTCTATGTTATTCTCTAAACTGATGGGGGGGGGGGGGGGGTCTCTGTGGCTCAGAAGGTAGAGCGTTCGAAGTTCAATCCGAACAGCCTTCCACCAATGGGTCGCGCTTTCGATTCCCACTCAGTCAAAAAAAAATTGGAAAATTTTCTGACTGGGTTTTCACTTGAACAACAATAAAACTGGCAACGCCGCCATATAAGTGAAATAATCTTGCGTGTGGTGTAAAACACTAAACAATCAATGAATCTAAATTTATGGGTGCAAATGATAGATTGGGCCCAAAAAGTCAACTGGTGGCTCAATCATTTAACAAAAACCCTTGAACTTATTACAGATTTGGGAAGAGGTTTTATTGACTACTATAGTGTTCTAGTATATTTATGAACACTAAAACACACGTGCACAGGGAAAATGGTTCTATTATATTGGATACTTGATGTTTGACTGGCTATTTGTTGTTTACATTGTTAGCCACAGTAGAGGAAGAATCTCTAGAGCAGGCTATAGCAATGTCATTTAATCCTGAAGCTGAGAAAATGGAAGTGGTCACTAAAGATTATTCTGAGATGACAGAAGAAGAACAAATTGCCCTGGCTTTACAGATGTCCATGCAGAATCCAGGTCGGTCCCCTTTTGTGATAACGAAATTTACACATCAATGTTGTGATATTTAAAATAGTTTTATTATATTATAAATATTCAAACAACATTCTTTAGGTACTTGTCTCTAAAGGGCTGCTCTCACTGTGCGATTTGTCGCACCGACTTGTAGGATGTGATTAAAATGGATACATTTGATTGGTTGACAAATCTTATCAACGACAAATCGCACGGTGAGAACGGGCCTTTAAGTAAAACATATCAAATATATTCCTAACTGCCTCTCACAATTTTCCTCAAACCCCAGTTTACATGTAGTGTTGATTTTATGGCAGCATTAACTTGTTGATCCACTGAAGAGCTTAGCCTAATGCAATAGCAAGGTTACTCCATAAAATTAATATTTCAACAAAGGTATATTTTTCATTTTCAGTCTGTAT
Organism: Lepidochitona cinerea; assembly: GCA_963971465.1. Lineage (NCBI taxonomy): Eukaryota > Metazoa > Mollusca > Polyplacophora > Chitonida > Tonicellidae > Lepidochitona > Lepidochitona cinerea. Next base: position 53,577,839 of record OZ020553.1, read on the forward strand.
CTCCCTAAACAAAGTCTGTATCTCACTAAACAAAGTCTGTATCTCATTAAACAAAGTCTGTATCTCACTAAACAAAGTATGTATCTCATTAAACAAAGTCTGTCTCTCACTAAACAAAGTCTGTATCTCACTAAACAAAGTCTGTATCTCACTAAACAAAGTCTGTCTCTCACTAAACAAAGTCTGTCTCTCACTAAACAAAGTCTGTCTCTCACTAAACAAAGTCTGTCTCTCACTAAACAAAGTCTGTATATCACTAAACAAAGTCTGTATCTCACTAAACAAAGTCTGTATCTCACTAAACGAAGTATGTATCTCACTAAACGAAGTCTGTATCGCACTAAACAAAGTCTGTATCGCACTAAACAAAGTCTGTATCTCACTAAACAAAGTCTGTATCTCACTAAACAAAGTCGGTATCTCACTAAACAAAGTCTCTCTCACTAAACAAAGTCTGTATCTCACTAAACGAAGTCTGTATCTCACTAAACAAAGTCTGTATCTCACTAAACAAAATCTGTATCTCTCTAAACAAAGTCTGTATCTCACTAACCAAAGTCTGTATCTCTCTAACCAAAGTCTGTATCTCTCTAACCAAAGTCTGTATCTCATTAAACAAAGCCTGTATCTCCCTAAACAAAGTATGTATCTCCCTAAACAAAGTCTGTATCTCACTAAACAAAGTCTCTCTCACTAAACAAAGTCTGTATCTCACTAAACGAAGTCTGTATCTCACTAAACGAAGTCTGTATCTCACTAAACGAAGTCTGTATCTCACTAAACGAAGTCTGTATCTCACTAAACGAAGTCTGTATCTCACTAACCAAAGTCTGTATCTCTCTAACCAAAGTCTGTCTCTCCCTAAACAAAGTCTGTCTCTCCCTAAACAAAGTCTGTCTCTCCCTAAACAAAGTCTGTCTCTCCCTAAACAAAGTCTGTCTCTCCCTAAACAAAGTCTGTATCTCACTAAACAAAGTCTGTATATCACTAAACGAAGTCTGTATCTCACTAAACAAAGTCTGTATCTCGTTGAACAAAATCTGTCTCTCATTGAACAAAATCTGTCTCTCACTAAACAAAGTATGTATCTCACTAAACAAAGCATGTATCTCACTAAACAAAGTATGTATCTCACTAAACAAAGCATGTATCTCACTAAACAAAGTCTGTATCGCACTAAACAAAGTCTGTATCTCATTGAACAAAATCTGTCTCTCACTAAACAAAGTATGTATCTCACTAAACAAAGTCTGTATCTCACTAAACAAAGCATGTATCTCACTAAACAAAGTCTGTATCTCACTAAACAAAGTCTGTATCTCACTAAACAAAGTCTGTATCTCTCTAAACAAAGCCTGTATCTCACTAAACAAAGTATGTATCTCTCTAAACAAAGTCTGTATCTCACTAAACAAAGCATGTATCTCACTAAACAAAGTTTGTCTCTCACTAAACAAAGTCTGTATCTCTCTAACCAAAGTCTGTATCTCACTAAACAAAGTCTGTATCTCACTAAACAAAGTCTGTCTCTCACTAAACAAAGTCTGTCTCTCACTAAACAAAGTCTGTATCTCTCTAAACAAAGCCTGTATCTCACTAAACAAAGTATGTATCTCTCTAAACAAAGTCTGTATCTCACTAAACAAAGTCTGTCTCTCATTAAACAAAGTCTGTATCTCACTAAACAAAGTCTGTATCTCATTGAACAAAGTCTGTATCTCACTAAACAAAGTCTGTATCGCACTAAACAAAGCCTGTATCTCTCTAACCAAAGTCTGTATCTCACTAAACAAAGTCTGTATCTCACTAACCAAAGTCTGTATCTCTCTAACCAAAGTCTGTATCTCATTAAACAAAGTCTGTATCTCTCTAACCAAAGTCTGTATCTCTCTAACCAAAGTATGTATCTCACTAAACAAAGTCTGTATCTCACTAACCAAAGTCTGTATCTCTCTAACCAAAGTCTGTATCTCTCTAACCAAAGTCTGTATCTCACTAAACAAAGTCTGTATCTCACTAAACAAAGTCTGTCTCTCACTAAACAAAGTCTGTCTCTCACTAAACAAAGTCTGTCTCTCACTAAACAAAGCCTGTATCTCTCTAACCAAAGCCTGTATCTCTCTAACCAAAGTATGTATCTCACTAACCAAAGTCTGTATCTCACTAACCAAAGTCTGTATCTCACTAACCAAAGTCTGTATCTCTCTAACCAAAGTCTGTATCTCATTAAACAAAGTCTGTATCTCACTAAACAAAGTCTGTCTCTCACTAAACAAAGTCTGTCTCTCACTAAACAAAGTCTGTATATCACTAAACAAAGTCTGTATCTCTCTAAACAAAGTCTTTATCTCACTAAACAAAGCCTGTATCTCTCTAACCAAAGTCTGTATCTCACTAAACAAAGTCTGTATCTCACTAAACAAAGTCTGTATCTCTCTAACCAAAGTCTGTATCTCTCTAACCAAAGTCTGTATCTCACTAAACAAAGTCTGTATCTCACTAAACAAAGTCTGTATCACTCTAAACAAAGTCTTTATCTCACTAAACAAAGCCTGTATCTCTCTAACCAAAGTCTGTATCTCACTAAACAAAGTCTGTATCTCTCTAAACAAAGTCTTTATCTCACTAAACAAAGTCTGTATCTCTCTAACCAAAGTCTGTATCTCTCTAACCAAAGTCTGTATCTCATTAAACAAAGTCTGTCTCTCACTAAACAAAGTCTGTCTCTCACTAAACAAAGTCTGTCTCTCACTAAACAAAATCTGTATCTCACTAACCAAAGTCTGTATCTCTCTAACCAAAGTCTGTATCTCTCTAACCAAAGTCTGTATCTCTCTAACCAAAGTCTGTATCTCCCTAAACAAAGTATGTATCTCACTAAACAAAGTCTGTATCTCACTAAACAAAGTCTGTCTCCCATTAAACAAAGTCTGTATCTCACTAAACAAAGTCTGTATCTCTCTAACCAAAGTCTGTATCTCACTAAACAAAGCCTGTATCTCTCTAACCAAAGTCTGTATCTCTCTAACCAAAGTCTGTATCTCATTAAACAAAGTCTCTCAGACAGACTTTGGTTGGTGAGATACAGACTTTGTTTAGTGAGATACAGACTTTGTTTAGTGAGATACAGACTTTGTTTAGTGAGATACAGACTTTGTTTAGTGAGAGACAGACTTTGTTTAGAGTGATACAGACTTTGTTTAGTGACACAGACTTCTATTGTTTGGTGTTTTACGCCGCGCTCAAGATTATTTCACTTATATGGCGGCGTTGCCAGTTTTATTGTGGGAGGAAACCGAGCTCTATGTCCGGAGGAAACCCATGACCTTTCGTTGGTATCTGGCAACCATCCCACGTCCCACAGACAGACTTCATATGGTGACAGACAGACTTTGCTTGGTGACAGTAAGAGCCTTTGAACGCCATCGAAAAACTAAATGATTGTCGTTTGAATGAGGAAAATCCATACAGTTTACAGTTTAGTTTATTACAGGATAAGCCAAGTGGCTTCTCTCCCAAAACAGCTTAAGTACATAATAGAAGAACAACATATAAAGAACACAGACAAAAGTCTGTATCTCACTAAACAAAGTCTGTATCTCACTAAACGAAGTATGTATCTCACTAAACGAAGTCTGTATCGCACTAAACAAAGTCTGTATCGCACTAAACAAAGTCTGTATCTCACTAAACAAAGTCTGTATCTCACTAAACAAAGTCTGTATCTCACTAAACAAAGTCTGTATCTCACTAAACAAAGTCGGTATCTCACTAAACAAAGTCTCTCTCACTAAACAAAGTCTCTATCTCACTAAACGAAGTCTGTATCTCACTAAACAAAGTCTGTATCTCACTAAACAAAATCTGTATCTCTCTAAACAAAGTCTGTATCTCACTAACCAAAGTCTGTATCTCTCTAACCAAAGTCTGTATCTCTCTAACCAAAGTCTGTATCTCATTAAACAAAGCCTGTATCTCCCTAAACAAAGTCTGTATCTCCCTAAACAAAGTCTGTATCTCACTAAACAAAGTCTCTCTCACTAAACAAAGTCTGTATCTCACTAAACAAAGTCTGTCTCTCCCTAAACAAAGTCTGTATCTCACTAAACAAAGTCTGTATATCACTAAACGAAGTCTGTATCTCACTAAACAAAGTCTGTATCTCGTTGAACAAAATCTGTCTCTCATTGAACAAAATCTGTCTCTCACTAAACAAAGTATGTATCTCACTAAACAAAGCATGTATCTCACTAAACAAAGTCTGTATCTCACTAAACAAAGTCTGTATCTCATTGAACAAAATCTGTCTCTCACTAAACAAAGTATGTATCTCACTAAACAAAGTCTGTATCTCACTAAACAAAGCATGTATCTCACTAAACAAAGTCTGTATCTCACTAAACAAAGCATGTATCTCACTAAACAAAGTCTGTATCTCACTAAACAAAGTCTGTATCTCTCTAAACAAAGTCTGTATCTCATTAAACAAAGCCTGTATCTCACTAAACAAAGTATGTATCTCTCTAAACAAAGTCTGTATCTCACTAAACAAAGTCTTTATCTCACTAAACAAAGTCTTTATCTCACTAAACAAAGTATGTATCTCACTAAACAAAGTCTGTCTCTCCCTAAACAAAGTCTGTATCTCACTAAACAAAGTCTGTATATCACTAAACAAAGCATGTATCTCACTAAACAAAGTCTGTATCTCACTAAACAAAGTCTGTATCTCATTGAACAAAATCTGTCTCTCACTAAACAAAGTATGTATCTCACTAAACAAAGTCTGTATCTCACTAAACAAAGCATGTATCTCACTAAACAAAGTCTGTATCTCACTAAACAAAGCATGTATCTCACTAAACAAAGTCTGTATCTCACTAAACAAAGTCTGTATCTCTCTAAACAAAGTCTGTATCTCATTAAACAAAGCCTGTATCTCACTAAACAAAGTATGTATCTCTCTAAACAAAGTCTGTATCTCTCTAAACAAAGTCTTTATCTCACTAAACAAAGCATGTATCTCACTAAACAAAGTCTGTATCTCACTAAACAAAGTCTGTATCTCACTAAACAAAGTCTGTATCTCACTAAACAAAGCCTGTCTCTCACTAAACAAAGTATGTATCTCACTAAACAAAGTCTTTATCTCACTAAACAAAGCCTGTATCTCTCTAACCAAAGTCTGTATCTCTCTTACCAAAGTATGTATCTCACTAAACAAAGTCTGTATCTCACTAACCAAAGTCTGTATCTCTCTAACCAAAGTCTGTATCTCATTAAACAAAGTCTGTATCTCTCTAACCAAAGTCTGTATCTCTCTAACCAAAGTATGTATCTCACTAAACAAAGTCTGTATCTCACTAACCAAAGTCTGTATCTCTCTAACCAAAGTCTGTATCTCTCTAACCAAAGTCTGTATCTCACTAAACAAAGTCTGTATCTCACTAAACAAAGTCTGTCTCTCACTAAACAAAGTCTGTCTCTCACTAAACAAAGTCTGTCTCTCACTAAACAAAGCCTGTATCTCTCTAACCAAAGCCTGTATCTCTCTAACCAAAGTATGTATCTCACTAACCAAAGTCTGTATCTCACTAACCAAAGTCTGTATCTCACTAACCAAAGTCTGTATCTCTCTAACCAAAGTCTGTATCTCATTAAACAAAGTCTGTATCTCACTAAACAAAGTCTGTCTCTCACTAAACAAAGTCTGTCTCTCACTAAACAAAGTCTGTATATCACTAAACAAAGTCTGTATCTCTCTAAACAAAGTCTGTATCTCACTAAACAAAGTATGTATCTCTCTAAACAAAGTCTGTATCTCACTAAACAAAGCCTGTATCTCTCTAACCAAAGTCTGTATCTCTCTAACCAAAGTCTGTATCTCTCTAACCAAAGTCTGTATCTCATTAAACAAAGTCTGTCTCTCACTAAACAAAGTCTGTCTCTCACTAAACAAAGTCTGTCTCTCACTAAACAAAATCTGTATCTCACTAACCAAAGTCTGTATCTCTCTAACCAAAGTCTGTATCTCTCTAACCAAAGTCTGTATCTCTCTAACCAAAGTCTGTATCTCCCTAAACAAAGTATGTATCTCACTAAACAAAGTCTGTATCTCACTAAACAAAGTCTGTCTCCCATTAAACAAAGTCTGTATCTCACTAAACAAAGTCTGTATCTCACTAAACAAAGTCTTTATCTCACTAAACAAAGTATGTATCTCACTAAACAAAGTCTGTATCTCACTAAACAAAGTCTGTCTCCCATTAAACAAAGTCTGTATCTCACTAAACAAAGTCTGTATCTCTCTAACCAAAGTCTGTATCTCACTAAACAAAGCCTGTATCTCTCTAACCAAAGTCTGTATCTCTCTAACCAAAGTCTGTATCTCATTAAACAAAGTCTCTCAGACAGACTTTGGTTGGTGAGATACAGACTGTGTTTAATGAGATACAGACTTTGGTTAGAGAGATACAGGCTTTGTTTAGTGAGATACAGACTTTGGTTAGAGTGATACAGACTTTGTTTAGTGACACAGACTTCTATTGTTTGGTGTTTTACGCCGCGCTCAAGATTATTTCACTTATATGGCGGCGTTGCCAGTTTTATTGTGGGAGGAAACCGAGCTCTATGTCCGGAGGAAACCCATGACCTTTCGTTGGTATCTGGCAACCATCCCACGTCCCACAGACAGACTTCATATGGTGACAGACAGACTTTGCTTGGTGACAGTAAGAGCCTTTGAACGCCATCGAAAAACTAAATGATTGTCGTTTGAATGAGGAAAATCCATACAGTTTACAGTTTAGTTTATTACAGGATAAGCCAAGTGGCTTCTCTCCCAAAACAGCTTAAGTACATAATAGAAGAACAACATATAAAGAACACAGACAAAAAAAAAACAAAAAAAATACAAATAAAAACAAAACATACAGTATGTGGCCTATACGAACCCAAAACGTGTTCGAAAAGTCAACAAAATTTAAATAACCGGAACAACATTCATTCATTCTAAGCCAAAGTTAGTTCAAAACAATACTTTATCGTACATTTTTATACGCCCGACTTAAAAAAAGTCTGTCGTATTATGGTATCACCAGCGCCGTCCGTCCCGGATTCCCTTCCTCTCCATAACTTGAAGACTTTTGATCTAATCTTTACAATTCTTTCACAACATATACCTTGTGGGTAGAAGGTGTGTCATGAACCATTTATGACATCGCCGATTGCATAATCTTGCTTCTACATTGGATTATGTAGTATTCTGTCTTAGTCTATATATTCGTTCCCTTTCGCTCCATAACTTGAAGAGTTTTGATCCGATCTTTACAATTTTTTTGACAACATATAGTTTAGGGGTAGAAGGTGTGTCATGAACCGTTAAGAACATTGTCCATTGCATAATATGGCTTCTACAGTGGATTATGTAATATTCTGTCTTAGTCTATATCTTCGTTCCCTTCCGCTCCATAACTTGAAGAGTTTTGATCCGATCTTTACAATTTTTTTTACAACATATAGTTTAGGGTTAGATGGTGTGTCATGAACCATTTCTGACTTCACCCATTGCATAATCTGCCAGCCATATAGGATTATATAATATTCCCTTCCGTTCCATAACTTCTAAAGTTTTGATCCGATCTTGACGATTCTTTCAGAGTATATACCTTATGGGCAGACGGTGTTTCACATACCATTTCTGACATCACCTGTTGCATAATATGGCAGCCCTATTGGATTATGTAATATTCCCTTTCGGCCCCAGAACTTCTTTCGTTTTTATATAATTTCTCCAATTCTTCTTGAGTATATATACCTTATAGGTAGATGATGCGTCACATACCAAATTTGATTTGGGTCCACATATTTTTTGTCTTTTCAAGAGTTTTTTTTATCAGAAATGTGTACCTGATGTTTAATATATATATATTAATATATATCAATGCTTTTTTTAGTACACTTGGTCCAGGGTAATACTTGAAGCCAATTAATTTATACATTCTGAGACTGTTTTTTTGGATAGTTAAATGTGTGCTATGATAAAAAAGGACCATTTTCACAGCTTTATTGCCCATCTGGAATTTACCAGAGTGGCTGTTTAAATAGAGATAAGGGGACAATGTCAGTGGTCAGCATATCAGTGGTCAGCCTGAAGATTGGTTGCTTTGTAATAAAACTATCACTGCCAAGTCTAATAGAACAGTGTCCCAGTCAAAGCTGTTAAAATTCAAGAATTGTAAGCTATTATGGAACATAACAGCAATGTCAAAACAGCCACAATATTTCAGTTTTTGCAATTAAAATGTGATTGAAATTACCTGAACAGATAATATGTGTGTACTATAACGTACTGGTATTTAGTTGCAGCTTCATCAAATTCAGAAAAGAAAAACTTCTAATGTGAACAAGAAATTTGAATTGATGAAATTAAAACAAATGTTATATTAAATGTTAAGTTGTTAATCGTAGCGGTTCGTCTTTGCCACGGCGGGCGTATGTTGAGTTTACTAAAACTCTTGTTGAGACTAGAAGCACTGAAAAGCTTATGAATTATACGTCTTGAGATACGTCATCATCAAATATTGGAACAATTGATTTTTAACTGATATTTTCATATGTTCAACAGAAGAATCTGAAGAGACTGGCATGGAAACTGATGATGGAAAAGCTGCTGGTCAAAATGTTCCCAAGGTAAAGATGGAAACATTCTTCATTCTAATCTGTTCCAATCAAAATTGGAAAAATTCTGAGTTAATTTTTCACCCAATCGCTGTATGTTCCCAGGTACTCACAGAAGGTCAGGGGGTTTCCTCCTGGCAAAGAGCTCAGTTTCCTCCCTCGATAAACTCGATAATCTTGAGTGCAACATAAAACAATCAATCATTATAATCTTGTCTTGGTTATCTAAAAAAAAACTAAACTTAAATTTGATTTTTATTTTTTTAATATATTACCTCTCAAAAACTTTCCACGAAACATATAGTCTCCTCTTTGTTTGTTCGTCTGGATTTTTCTCCCGAAGGATTGTTCGTTAACTTGGCTGGTACACTGTATACATGTACCAGAAGTCTATGAATTGGGAAGTAATAATGAAATATCATAGGTTGTGGTTTATTATAACAACTTATGCTTGGGTATAAATGTCTAAATGATATGCCCCTTTTTAACACAATAAGAAACTCATATTTTCCCTGTGCCCGTGTGTTTTAGTGTTCAAAAGTATATAGCTTTACATAAACCTGACTGCAATGAACTGAGCTATTTTTGGTGTTTTCAGTCTTCTGAGGACGAGGATTTTCTGAATGACCCTGCCTTCTTACAGAGTGTACTGAGTACCCTGCCTGGTGTGGACACAGAAAGTGAGGCCGTCAAGAATGCCATGATATCACTTACAGATAAAAAAGATGATCCAAAGAAAGAGGATAAATCAAAGGAGAAGAAATAGACTGGATGTTAACATTGTGTTTTCACAGAGTAAACAGGAGTGGATGTCAGTGGATGAGTTATCTGGAATTCATCATTTTGTGGACAAATTTAAATAAATTAGAACATTTAACCTTCTGACAAGTTCATTTCATAGCTTTTCATGACAAAAAGACATTTTCATGGATTTATTGTTTGGTGTTTTTCTGTGCATGTAAGGTAATTTCACTTAGGGGCCTTTCTCACGGTGCGATTTGTAGTATAGACTTGGTGCATGCGATTTGTAGCAGAAGACCAAAATCAAATACTTCAAGGTCAGATGCGACAAGTCTCGGATATCATGTTTTCTTGCGTAAATTCGTTGCGAGGGAATAGTGTCAGAAGTGTGACCATGATTGGCATTTTGAAGTGATTTGATTGGTCAATCTCTGCAATTTGTAGTATGAATATAGGACTTTCTCGATTTTATCTGACTCGCTAATAACATGTTGGATGCAACAAAAATCAGACCAACTTTCCTAAATACTAAATATAAGAACAAATATGCAACGTGGCCAATCAGTTTACAAGAGTAACTATGTCACAAGGTAATAACATTCTGATGTCGGAATCTAGAAATCGACATCAACCAAGAATGACATCAATATGTTAATGTTACAATACAAGAATCACGTAATATGTTAACGGATGACGTAATATGTTAACGTTGCAATACAAGAATGACGTAATATGTTAACGTTGCAATACAAGAATGACGTAATATGTTAACGTTACAATACAAGAAGGACGTAATATGTTAACGTTACAATACAAGAATGACGTAATATGTTAACGTTACAATACAAGAATGACGTAATATGTTAACGTTACAATACAAGAATGACGTAATATGTTAATGTTACTCTATATTGGCATCACAATAAACAAGCATGTTAAGGTCCGCTCACACGGTGCGATTTGTCGTACCGACTTGTAGCCTGCGATAAAAATTGATGTATTTGATTGGTTGACAAATCGTATCAACCAATTAAAAGTATCCATTTTAATCGCATGCTACAAGTCGGTGCGACAAATCGCACCGTGTGAGCGGACCTTTAAAAAAAATGAAAAACAATACATAAAAGTTCATGCATGCATTTTATAAATTGACCGATTGCCTGATGACGTCACTTGTAATTTACGCGCAAAGCATTTCGGGGGATTGAGGGATAATTTTAAAATAAAGCGAAAGAAATAATACTGTATCGAGAAGAAGACGTAAAAGGCGTAAAGTTACCAGAAAAATGTGTGGATAAAAACAGGTTATGTCATCAATGTTTTCCAAAGAAGTGACATCTTACCAATTAGGAAAATGGCGAACTGAGGTACATTTTACCCAGAAAGCTTTGCGTATATCTATGTGACGTCAGCAGGCGCGGGGGGGGGGGGGGGGGGTAATTAGTTTCATATTTCGTGGCTCAGTCGGTTAGAGTGATCGTCCCTCAGTTCAACACCCTCTTCCATTGATGCAGCGCAATATTGAATCCCCCTAAAAATTTGATAGTGGTATGTGGAAGAGTTACCAGCTACTTGCCGAGGTCGGGGGTTTACTCCAGGCAAAGTACCCCATTTCCTCCCCCAATAAATCTGTAAATGTGGCATATAATGAAACAATCTTGAGTGCGGCGTAAAACATCAATAAATCAAATCCATATGATATTGTTTGTATACCACAATCTCTATCTATTGAAAGGTTAAAGTGGCATGGGCTGCCAAAATTCACACTTTTTTTTCATAATTTCTGATCGTCACAACAGCAAGATGCTTTGAAGGCCATCGAAAAAATAAATGATCGGCGTTGGAATGAGGAAAATCCATACAGTATGTGGCCTGTACGAACCGAAAACGTGTTCGAAAGTAAATTGTTAGTTAAACGAGCTTTACCTGAAAGGTGAAGTTTAAATGTAATTCTACCGAGCTTTAGAAGTTCACAAGGGATCACATGAGATTGCGCGAGAGCTCACCAGTAGGCATATTTCAAAGCGTTTGGGTAGCATTGTTAACCCTAGGGCTGGGACAAAATACATAGAAGTCCATCTTGAAATAATTCTGAGTATAGTAGAATACATGCAGGGAGGGCAAGCGATAAGCTTGTGAACCTCTAAAGCTCGGTAGAATTACATTTAAACTTCACCTTTCAGGTAAGGCTCATTTAACTAACAATTCTACCTCGCTTTGGTTCACTAAGGGATCCCATGAGATATTTAAAGCAACAATGATGCACAAACACAACAGCATCAATATTTTATTTCATTTTGATTACATCAGATCAGATTCATGAGAGTGCTGTTTCGATGAATTTTTTTCCCAAATTCACCTGGACAGCGTATAGGCTTGTGATAAAATTTCGCGAAAGTAGATTCCTGGCTCCAACCGGCAGTCTTCATAATAGTATCAAGAGAAACTGAAGATTTTAATGCTTTACTGGTAGATGCAGATCGCACGCTGTGAGGGGAAAAAATACTCATATCTATGCCCGCTTGAATCAGAATAGTTTTTAACCACCTAGACACACTATCACGTGATACTGGCTTGAGGTTTAACAAAGGACAAAAACAACCTAGTTTCAGAATTTCGGACAAGCTCAGTCCTCTGAATATAAACATTTATATAATTGACTGGGCACAATCGTTTATCCGCTGGATAAGCTCGGAATTCCACTTCTGCTAAGTATTTTGACGGCACGGTTTGTTTCAATAAATCCCCAATACGAAATTTACATACTGATTTACTTTGTGTCATATTTCTCAAATCAAGAAAAGTTAAAGTTTGGGAAAATAAAGCGAAAGAAATAATACTGTATCGAGAAGAAGACGTAAAAGGCGTAAAGTTACCAGAAAAATGTGTGGATATAAACAGGTTATGTCATCAATGTTTTCCAAAGAAGTGACATCTTACCAATTAGGAAAATGGCGAACTGAGGTACATTTTACCCAGAAAGCTTTGCGTATATCTATGTGACGTCAGCAGGCGCGGGGGGGGTGGGGGCGGGGGGTAATTAGTTTCATATTTCGTGGCTCAGTCGGTTAGAGTGATCGTCCCTCAGTTCAACACCCTCTTCCATTGATGCAGCGCAATATTGAATCCCCCTAAAAATTTGATAGTGGTATGTGGAAGAGTTACCAGCTACTTGCCGAGGTCGGGGGTTTACTCCAGGCAAAGTACCCCATTTCCTCCCCCAATAAATCTGTAAATGTGGCATATAATGAAACAATCTTGAGTGCGGCGTAAAACATCAATAAATCAAATCCATATGATATTGTTTGTATACCACAATCTCTATCTATTGAAAGGTTAAAGTGGCATGGGCTGCCAAAATTCACACTTTTTTTCATAATTTCTGATCGTCACAACAGCAAGATGCTTTGAAGGCCATCGAAAAACTAAATGATTGGCGTTGGAATGAGGAAAATCCATACAGTATGTGGCCTGTACGAACCGAAAACGTGTTCGAAAGTAAATTGTTAGTTAAACGAGCCTTACCTGAAAGGTGAAGTTTAAATGTAATTCTACCGAGCTTTAGAGGTTCACAAGGGATCACATGAGATTGCGCGAGAGCTCACCAGTAGGCATATTTCAAAGCGTTTGGGTAGCATTGTTAACCCTAGGGCTGGGACAAAATACATAGAAGTCCATCTTGAAATAATTCTGAGTATAGTAGAATACATGCAGGGAGGGCATGTGATCCCTTGTGAACCTCTAAAGCTCGGTAGAATTACATTTAAACTTCACCTTTCAGGTAAGGCTCCTTTAATTAACAATTCTACCTCGCTTTGGTTCACTAAGGGATCCCATGAGATATTTAAAGCAACAATGATGCACAAACACAACAGCATCAATATTTTATTTCATTTTGATCAGATTCATGAGAGTGCTGTTTCGATTAATTTTTTCCCAAATTCACCTGGACAGCGTATAGGCTTGTGATAAAATTTCGCGAAAGTAGATTCCTGGCTCCAACCGGCAGTCTTCCTAATAGTATCAAGAGAAACTGAAGATTTTAATGCTTTACTGGTAGATGCAGATCGCACGCTGTGAGGGGGGAAAATACTCATATCTATGCCCGCTTGAATCAGAATAGTTTTTAACCACCTAGACACACTATCACGTGATACTGGCTTATGAGGTTTAACAAAGGACAAAAACAACCTAGTTTCAGAATTTCGGACAAGCTCAGTCCTCTGAATATAAACATTTATATAATTGACTGGGCACAATCGTTTATCCGCTGGATAAGCTCGGAATTCCACTTCTGCTAAGTGTTTTGACGGCACGGTTTGTTTCAATAAATCCCCAAAACGAAATTTACATACTGATTTACTTTGTGTCATATTTCTCAAATCAAGAAAAGTTAAAGTTTGGGAAAATAAAGCGAAAGAAATAATACTATATCGAGAAGAAGACGTAAAAGGCGTAAAGTTACCAGAAGTTTGGGCCCTTTGGCCGCTCAATAAAGCTAATAACATAACGGTTTTTAATGTCAACTGTTTTAGTGATAAATTCTTGCCAGGTGACAAGCTTTTTAGAAAGTTCAACACAAAATCTGTGTCCCAAGTAACAAGGGTATTTGGAAATGAAGGTCTCAACTGAAACATACCCTTTAGCAATTTTATAATTAAATGATGAGTCCCTGCTGGACGACCGTCCAAAATAATAACTGTTGATAAAGCCGATCTGGCACAATTAACTGAACTATAACTGAGTCCGGAGTCAAATAAAGACGCCAAGAAGTCGGCTACGGCGTACACATTTGGATTGTAGGGATCGACACCTTTCCGACTACAAAACGTTGTCCATCTTCGTAAATATAGGGAGTATTGTTTCCTAGTTTAGGGCCGCCATGAAGCATGGATAATTTCAACAGCTCTTTCTGAAATACCTGTTGCTTGTAGCGATCTCCGGACAAACGGCAGGCCATAAGTTTCAGTGTCACTATTGGGAAGATTCTCTGTGGATCGTTGGAGTGTATAAGGACACCTTTCTCCACAGGAAGAAGCACTGGTTTGTGTACAAGCATTCTTAATAACTTGCTGAACCACACCTGTGTGGGCCACACGGGGACTAGAACTAGAGCGTCGCTCCCCTCTCTCTCGATTTTCTGTAACACGACTGATATTACACTGAAAGGAGAGAAAATATAGCACAATTCATTATCCCATTTAATAGAGAAGGCGTCTGTAGCTATGGCATCTGGGTCTGGTTTCCAAGAGACATATCTCTTTAACTGAAAATTTAAGTAAGAGGCAAATAAATCAAGAATGGAACAAACATTGTGAAATTTAATTGGGTTGAGCTTCCATTCCTTATTGTCATGATCTGTTCGGGAAAGTTTATCTGCAACGTAGTTTTCACGAGAAGGCAGATAACTTGCATTTAGCGTAATGTTCCTCTCCATACAATAGAGAAATATTTGTCTCGTTAAAGTATAATAGGTGAGCTTTTTACCTCCGTTATTTAAATAAGCTACAGCAGTGGTGTTGTCTATTTTCATAACAACACTGGTGTCCCTAATTTCAGAGCAAAATGCCTGTAAAGCGAGAAATGCTGCAAGTAATTCTAAGTAATTGATGTGATATGTCTTTTGGGACTCGGACCAGTTCCCACCTGTAGTCTGGCCTCTGAACACAGCTCCCCAAGCAGTCAATGAAGCATCTGAATGTATTATAACGTTTGGTGGAGGCTGCTCTATATATCGAGGCATGCGATCAACATTTTCTATCCACCAATGTAAATCAGAATAAGCTATATTGGATAGAGTCATGAAACTGTCGTAATCGATTTGCCTATAATAGAGATTAGCATAGGCAACGCCCGGAGCACAAGATACCAGTAAGCCAACAACTTTGGCAACAGTTCGAATGCTAACATGGGGTGATTTTTTAATTAAATTTTTGCAGGCTATTTTTACTTTATTGGCCTTTTCAGGTAGCATTGATACCGTCAGTATCCGAGAATTAATTTCAAAACCTAAGTAGTGCACCGTTTGGGCTGGTTCTAGCATGGATTTCACTGGATGGATAGCAAACCCCAGTTTATTGAATAGTGCAGATGCCATATTTGTACTGTCATTACAGTCATCAACTGAATAGCCCATAATCAACACATCATCAATATAAGTATTAATTAGAACCCCATTTGATCGCAACACAGAACATGGTACTTTCATAAGTTTAGTGAAGATTCTAGGCGCTGACGCCAGACCATTTGGGAGGCAGGTGTATTTGTAGTATGCGTTTTGCCATTGGAATTTTAAATACTTTCTATCGGTTTCCGACACTGGGCGTAGTATGCGTCTTGCAAATCAATACTTGTGAAAAAACAGTTTTTTGTCATGGTGTTTAACACTGAATGAAGGGTATCCATTTTAAAGTGGTGATATTCAACACATTTGTTAAATTTGGCCAAATTTAGTATCATCCTGTAAGTTCCGTTTGGTTTCTTTTTCAAAAATATTGGTGACAAGTATTGACCTTTTTCGAGTTCACATTTTTCCAAAACTTCTTTTTCTATTAACTTTGTGATTTCTTTCGTGATTATTTCCTTTTGGATGTCATCAAATCTCGTTTGACTTGGGATACAGTGCTGCATTGGCACATATTTTAATTCAATTTTATACCCTTGAACAACATTATCCAGTAACCATTTATCAGTGGTAATACTTTGCCACTCTTGTAAACATCTGCTTATTTTACCAGCTTTAAATGGCATTGTGACTGCCTTGATGGGGGTACTGACCTCACCTGGAAATTTTAGTTCCTCTTGGACACATTTCTGGGGCGTTGTGAGTTTGCCTTGCCTTGATATCGGCCCCAGTTCTGTCGGCCTAAAAAAGGTTGCCTTTGTTTTGTTCGACCTCTGTACCCATCTCTTTGTTGCATTGATCTGCCAATCCTGTTTGATTCTTTAATATCGCGGAGTCGCCTGGGAAGATCATCTCCAAACAGAAAATTTGTTACCGGAGTTTCCCTAGTGCACAATGACTGATACCAACTATTAAGAAATGGCTTCATTAGGTCTCTACGGCGATAATTGAGCTCTAAATTAGATTGAGCAAGTATGGCCATTGCATCGGTGGCCCGCCGTATATTGGATTTTCGTACCATATCCAACTCATCTTTTGACGTTGTTTTATTAGACACTAGATTGTCAAGCAGAGGCAAAATAGCTGTCATTGCCTTTAATATATTAATTTGGACAGTCTGCATGGCTAAGTCCCTCGACCGAACTGACCGATCCACTCTACCCCATATTTCTGGGTTGACCTTTGTTGTTATCAAGTTTTCACAATTTTGAGGCCTGTGATATTTATCCAATAAATCTTTGAATTTATCATTTGCCATTTTTGTCCCCAAGATTTTATTTGTCAGTTCTGCTACTTTAGCAGATACAGGTGCCGATGTTTTCTCATCGGACGAATACTCCTGAACAATATCCTGGAGTAAGTCACATTGTTTGGCTGTTTCAGTGTCTGAAAAATCAGCAATGGTATGAGTAGGGCTATTTAGCAAACAATCAAGGTCAATGCTTTGTGCTTCACTTACGTTTGTGCTAGCGACCTTAAGCTACGTTTCCACTTGTGCGGATGCGGATACGGACGCGGTGCGGGTACGGAAAGCCGCGCGGTAGACTGTGCGGCGTGTGTGTTTCCATATATGCGGTTGTCCGTACGGTATGTGATTTTATTTCGTCCAGAAAATCGCCTGTAAAAAATCTAAGTGACTCGGGTTATTGATCTGGGTGAGGGTTTGGTAACTACCGAGTTTGCGTGCATTATTAGAAAAACTAAAACGAGAAAATCAAAGACCATTGGTGAGTTCGGGATCAAAAGGGAAAAAGAAAAAAATATATATTTTCATGTTCAAATGTGCGGTGGGCCTAATCTTTGCCATCCAATCGTGACGAATGTATATAATTTACTATTGTTTACGTCAAACGGGGCAGTTCTGAGATATACATGCAAAAGATCCTGTACAAAACAATATCCATGAAATTGTAAGGTATAATATGGGGAATTGTTGTACGGATAGCAGTACAGAGTGTTTCCACTTGTCCGTTCCGCATACGGTTCCGCATGCGGCACCGTGCCGATCGCTACATGGTCCGGTCGGAATTTGCCGCACCGTCGACCGTATCCGCAGCCGTATCCGCAACCGTACAAATGGAAACACTACCTCTACTCTAACTATAAAGCGATTTTTGCCGCGTCCGTATCCGCACCCGTATCCGCACAAGTGGAAACGCAGCTTTCGCCTGCTTGGAAGACGGCTCCCCGTCGTCGGTCGACTGTAAGTCCTTTTCTGCAGCTCTTTTAGATGTGCTTTGTACCGACGAGAACGAATCTGCTAGTTTACCGATAGTATGATTCATACTCTGAATAGCGGCTAGAATCAGCTCACTGGTTATTCCACTTTCGCCTTCTGTTTCAGAAGTTTTAATTTGTTTTTTATTTTCTTCCGTTTCGGAAGATACAGAGGGTTGTTTCTCGGCCAGTGTAGCCGCTGAATGACTAACACGACAATGCTGTGCCCATTTTCAATACAAACATCTTGCTGTATTTGCATCAGATTGACTGTAACAAACAAAAATTACAAAAGGTAAGTAAAAGGAACATTAGGCATAATTAAGGATCTTTTAGAAGGTTTACGGTAGGTATTTAGGTAAATCAGAAGAAGATTTGAGAGACACACGCGACAATAATCAGCATTATTCAAGTAAGTAAACATTTATAGTAAACATTACAGATTTATGTTTTAAACCAAGAGAATATCAGGATATTGTCAGGAAATTACCAGGAAAGCTGGTATATATAATATTACGCGTTCAAATAACAGAGAAATTATTACCAAAAAAGAATGAATATCATAAACAGCGCTAAACATAGTTAAAACGCATTTATATATCCAGGCAAGTAAATACTTCGAGAATTTACGGTAAAGCTTTGGCATACTGCCAACTCTAGGTGAAGCTGACCCAGATTCTGGGAAGCAAGCGAGACAATAGAACTAACAGCGATAAGTCAAGGAATCTACGATAAGTATGTACAAACACAATAAGATGTGAACATAACTGAACATAACTTTAGAAGTTCACAAGCACACATGCCATGACTAAATCTATACGCTTCTATTGGAAGTATCGACTAAATAAGAAAATACAAAACTATTTTGAGTCAATGATCTAAATAACACAAAGTAACGTTTGATATGAATTATGATGCTGGGCGAGTTTTACTATATAAAACACTGATTTAGTATGAGTTGTGTACGAAGCATCAAAACAAAACGAAATAACATAAACTAATGAAGTGAACACTGAAAGTAGTTACACAAGTTATCAAAATGACAATATTTAAGTAACATACCGTTTTATAGACTTCAGTAAGCTCTCTCAAGTTACTAACGTGCTTTGCAGTTTGAGGTCGCCATAACGTCTGTGTTATCTAAGCGGTATACAAGCTACAGAGCGGGAGTGGAACTACCGTAAATAATCTAATGGCTATTTCGACCGTTACATACCAGCCCCCAATTGTGACATTTTTCAGGGCACAATTACAAAACATATAAACGGTCGGATTTTCTCATAAATCAAGATAAAATTAAAGCAAAAATATCAACAGGTAAGTATTATGATTTGTTTACTCTCCAGCTTCTAGGATGAGACACAGTTTTGCGATGGGTCTAATTAAAGTTGATGTTTGAGTCTTTAGTTTCACCATCCGTACGTAGCCTTGTTTGTCCTTGAAAATCTCGAGTACTTTCCCCATGGACCAAGCATTTCTTGGAGTGGTGTTTACAACTAACACTATGTCACCAACTGAAATATTTCTCTGTGGCTGTGTCCACTTTTGTCTTTGTTGTAACATGGGGAGATACTCCTTCACCCACCTTTGCCAGAATAGGTCTGCCAAATACTGTACTTGACGCCACCGTTTCACTGGATATAAATCGGATTTAGTGAACTTGCCGGGTGGCAATCTTTCTCCGGAACGCAGTAATAAAAGGTGGTTTGGGGTGAGAACTTCAAGATCATTCACAGTGTCTGGAGAACTTGTAAGCGGACGTCCATTCAATATTGATTCCACCTCACAGAAAAGGGTAGCGAGACCTTCATCGTCTAGCTTTATCACTTGAGACCTCATTATAGAGTACAGAACTTTGCGAACAAGTCTAATTAGGCGCTCCCACACACCTCCAAAGTGGGATCCAGTAGGTGGATTGAATTCCCATGTTATGTTCTTTTGTAGTAGAAAACCTTTCATTTTCTGTGTATTCCACTTTTCTATCTCCTCTCTCAGCTCCCGCTCAGCACCAACTAAGTTGGTGCCGTTATCTGATCGTATGAGACGAACTGTTCCACGTCTGGCTATAAATCTTCTTATGGCGTTAATGCACGAATCCGTGTCTAGTGAAAAGGCAACTTCCAGGTGGACTGCTCTCACAGCTAAGCAGGTAAATATGACCCCATACCTCTTATAAACTGTCCTTCCACGTTTAACCTCAAACGGACCAAAGAAGTCCATACCTGTCCGTGAGAACGGAGGATCGCCAGGTAGAAGCCGATCAATGGGAAGACTTGCCATCTTTTGGGTTTCCGCAGATGCCTGGTATCGCCGGCAAACCACACATTTAGAAACGATCTCTTTTATTTCCGAGCTGGCACCAAGTATCCAAAACTTCTGCCTAACGTGGGCTAACATAGCGTTTTTTCCTAGGTGTCCTACCGTACGATGGGCTTCTTGAAGGATAAGCTTAGAAAGGTAAGATCTCCTAGGCAGAATAACAGGGTGTTTAACGGCGACAGGAAGTTTTGCACGAGTCAATCGGCCGCCTACACGGACTAATCCATCTTGAATGAAAGGGTCTAATCTTGTCAAAGGTGAAGACTTCAATATTCTTTCATTTGAATCTGCCTTCATTAAAATCTTTGCCTCCTTCGGAAAATGTTGCTTTTGCTCATAACGCAAAAGTGCTTCTTCTGCTCTCTGTAGGTTTTCAGTGGTGATGCAAAGTTTGTCTTTGTTCAGCTTGTGTGATTTCGGCTGTTTGTCTTTATCAGAGTTTATTGTTGTGTCTTGGGCTTGTTTCTTTTCGGCAACCTTTTCCTTCAGGAAAGTAAAGGTAACTTGCAGCAACGCAACAGCTTTGCGTAACCTAAACCAACTGGAGTAGTGGCACAGGAGTTTCTCCATAGCTGTAGGACTTGAATGAACTGCTGCACAAACAGGTTTCTTGACCTCAGTGTCATCCACTTGCTCAACATTCGGCGTGGTAGGTTGGGTAGGCCATTCTGTATATGGTAGCCACAAGAAATCCGGTCCATTGAACCACTGTTTGTGTTGAATCAGTTTCTCAATGTTCATTCCTCTCGAGGCGCAGTCAGCCGGATTTACAGCAGTGCCGACATATCTCCATTGGTCAACGTTTGTAGCCTCTCGTATTACCGATACCCTATTTGCGACGAACGTGTGAAAGCGCGAGCTGTCGTTGGCAACATAGCGTAGCACTGACATACTGTCCGTCCAAAAGAATTGCTCGTCGATATGGTAGTCTAACTCTTTTATCAGCATGTTATTCAATTTCACAAGAGTGGTGGCAGCTTGGAGCTCCATTCGTGGGATGGTTATCTTCTTCAGTGGCGAGACCCTAGCCTTTCCAAAAACAAACGAGCAGTGTACATGTCCATGGATGTCTTCGAAACGCAAGTAAGTCACCATCCCGTAACCCTTTTCACAAGCATCTGCGAAATTATGAAGTTGACAGGAGCGTATCGGACCGAAGTCCTTTGGTCTGTAACATCTTGCCACTTGCACGTTGTGAAGGAGTTCCAGGTCATCCAACCACTTATTCCACCTTTTCTCAATGTTCTCGTCGAGTTTCTCGTCCCATTCAATTTTATTTCGACATAGCTCTTGAAGTAGAGATCTGGCCACTAGAATGAAAGGCGCTAACACTCCCAACGGATCGTACAGAGAACTCGATATAGAGAGAATTCCCCTTCGTGTACAAGGAGCGACTTTCCCGTCCATTTGGAAGCCTAATGAATCCGACTCTGGTCTCCAGACAATTCCCAAGGCCTTTTCTGAGGGAAGGTTTTCACTTGACAGATCAAGATCCTTCACATCCTTTGAACGATCTTCTTTGGGGACTGTCTCCAAGACTGTATGGCTGTTACTTGACCACTTGGTGAGATGAAATCCACCTGTCATACAAACTTCACTCACTACCTCAATCAGCTTCACGGCATCTTCTTCTGATGGAACGGAACTCAAAAAATCATCAACGTAAAAGTTCCTCATAATTGATTGTTCGAATTCTGTATCTTGGATCTTGCCATCTACAAATGTTTGACGTAGTGCAAAGCTGGAACAGCTCGGCGAAGAAACAGCTCCGAAAAGGTGCACGCACATTCGATATATACAGGGGGTCTGTTCCAAGTCACCGTCTGGCCACCAGTAAAATCTTAAAAAGTCTGTATCTTCTTTAGGTACTCGAACCTGGTAGAACATCGCTTCGATGTCACTCATGACAGCGATATTCTCCTGTCTAAAACGAAGTAAGACGCCAATCAAGGTGTTTGTCAGGTCTGGTCCCGGTAGCAATGCATTGTTAAGTGAGATTCCCAGGTATTTTGCTGTGCAATCGAACACGACCCTCAATTTCCCAGGTTTTCTGGGGTGGTAAATGCCGTGATGTGGGATGTACCACACCTTGCCTCTCACTCTAGACAACTGGTCGTTGGGAACCCGCTCGGCGTAGCCTTTCTCCAGGATCGTATTCATAAAGCCATTGTAGTCCTTCTGAAACCCGGGATTCTTCTTCAGCTTACTCTTGAGTCCTTCCAGTCGTTTTAAAGCCTGTATCTGATTATCTGGCATGGTAACATTTTCATCTCGAAATGGTAAGCTGATGCAATAATGTTCGCCATCTTTGTGAACAGATCTGTTCACCTGTTCAATGAAGCGTTTGTCTTCTTGTGAGAACTCACGTTTGTCGTCAGCAGATCTCTCCGGGAAGTCCAAATTGATTGAGTCTCGGATTAATTTATCTAATTGGGATAAACTTTCAGCTTCATCCATGGCTACGACATGTGCTCGATTCACCGTTAAAGCTGCGCCGTCTTGATTCGTAAGTCTGCTATCTCTTACCACATTCCAAACGATCCAACCTAATAAACTTCTAGTTGCGTGTGGCGAGCCTCTTGGTCCAGAACGTACGTCAGATGGTGTGTAGGCGTCTGGGACATTATTTCCTATTAATAAACCGATGTCAGCGTCAATATATGGTAAGTTAACATCACTCAGGTGTGGCCACTTCGATACATCATTTTGTCTTGGAATGTGAACTTTGTCAACCGGCATGGCATCTTTGGTGAATACTCGTGGAAGATCAATTACATTCTCCAGGTGAAGATCGCCGATTTGTAGGCCATTTACCGAATACGTCTGCATCGTATGGGGTGTACCCACTGTTTCTACTGTAATCTGCATACGCCGGCCATGTCCTCCAACTTGGCGCATCAGACTTTCGGTGCAGAACGTCACGCTACTTCCGGGATCTAGAAAAGCATATGTCTTTACACTCGTCAGACCATCTCTCATCTTCACCTGGACAGGTATGATAGCCATTGTTGTCTCACCGTTTCCAGCCCCCGTCACACCGCATACACCACTAGAAAGACTTCTACAAACACTGGCATTCTTTTCTCTACTGCTGTCTTTTGATTTTTCGTCGTACGCTTCATGTCGTAACATCGACTCGTTGTGGAGAAGAGTAGGGTGTCTGTATGTACATACTGAGCATGTTGACTTATTACGACAATTCCTCCGAAGGTGAGAAGACTGCAAACAACCATAGCATAGTCCCTGGGTTTTCAGGAAGGCTATCCTCTCTGTATATGGCTTCTTTGATAAAAGTTCGCAGAATTCTAAGGAATGAGTGTCTGTTTGGCAATATGGGCAGTCCTTTGTAGTTTGTGCCTTCTGGTGGTTTCGTTGTTTGGTAGTTGAAGTATCTTCTAGACCAGTTCTTTTCGTTTCAAAAACTTGTTTGGTAGCGAAGACACCTTTTGTCCAAGGTCGCTGCTGCTTACCACTTTGACTGCGGATGTTTCCGGTATGTTGGTCATGCTGCATTGCTTCTCGTCCGTAAGTAGGATCACAAGCTTTCTTCGCCTCAATTTTGATAAAGTCTACCAAATGATGAAATTTAACGGTCTCCCCTCTTTGCTTGATTTGTAAAACCATACCCCGCCATTTATCGTGGTAGCGGTAAGGCAGTTTGGCAACCAACCTTTTCATGCTATCTGGGTATTGTAGGATTGATACTGATTCGATACTTCGTACGGCTTTCTCGCATTCTCCCAGAAATATTGCAAAATCATCAAGAGTTTTAGGGACATTTTCTTTAACATTCGGCCAATTAAGAGCTTTCTTTACAAATGCATTACCGACCACTTCCGGATTGCCAAAGCGTTCCTCTATCTCTTGCAGAGCTGCAGGGTATCCGATTTTCGCCTCTAAGTAGGAGTAGCCCTTTGCAATCCTGTGTGCATCCCCTTGTGTAAACTGAACAAGGTAGTTTAACCTTTCGTCGTCGTCCTCTGAATTTGCAACACATTTAGATCTGAATTGTCTGATAAATTGCCTGTACTCCAATGGATCTCCTGCGAATTTTGTGATCTCAGGTACTGGTTTTCTGAGTTGGCGCACGACATTAACAACCGTATTTTCTTGATCAGCAACTGAAAGGGAATGATTAATGGGTTGTCGTGACATACAAGTATTTTGTTCATACATATTTTGTTGTGATACATTTTGGACATTAATATTTGAAGGCATATAATTTTGGTTAACAGGAGAATGAGAATAAGTAAGGTATTCAGTTCGATCAACATTTGGTACAAATTCGTTAACAGTAGGATCTAAGCGATTTACGACATTAAAATTTATCTGATTTTCATTATCAAAAGGATATGCTGTATCAGCTGCCTTGTCCACAAATGTTCCGGCATTAATCTCTTCTGTTTCGAACTTTTCCAGAACCATCTTTTTTCGACCAGCAATGTCCATTTCAGTTTTCAATTTTAATTCTTCCTCTTTCAATTCGAGCTCTAGTTTTGCCAGTTCCAACTCTCTTCTTTGTTTCAGTGACGCCATTTTTGCCGATATTTCGGCCTGTCTTTGTTCTTCTTGAAGACGAGCAGATGATATGGATGCTATTGTCGAAGCCCTAGAGCCTGGTCGCCGGGAACCGGTCACTGAAGCACTGGATCCAAGTTTAAGGGTTTGAATTGGCCCCTCATATATTTGTGGTGTCTGAAGAAACCACCCTTCCATGGCCGACTTCATGATTGCCAATCTTGAAGCTTTTTCCTGGAACTCGTCAATATCATCTTTCTGGAGAAAGTTTCTATATTCCCCATAGACTTCCAGGAATTCTTCATAGTCTCGTAACCAGCGTGAATGTTTGGACTGGATACGGGTTGTATCTCTTTCTTCAACCATTATCGTTTCCATTTCTTGAAATTGTTTCGTCATTTGTGAGAAAAGGACTCCCATAGATTTTAGTTTACGCCCTACGGCGTAACTTTGTCCTTTCTCTGTCATCTTTTGTCCACGGGCACCACCATGTATTGTTTTCCCCTGCTCCGTTTCGGTGGGATTTGATGCCTCGTCTCTCTGAGTGACCTCAACCTCTTCAATCTCACGTTCCAGGGTTGCCTTGGTTACCGTGAGCCGAAAACGTCAATGAATGTAGCCGCTGAATGACTAACACGACAATGCTGTGCCCATTTTCAATACAAACATCTTGCTGTATTTGCATCAGATTGACTGTAACAAACAAAAATTACAAAAGGTAAGTAAAAGGAACATTAGGCATAATTAAGGATCTTTTAGAAGGTTTACGGTAGGTATTTAGGTAAATCAGAAGAAGATTTGAGAGACACACGCGACAATAATCAACATTATTCAAGTAAGTAAACATTTATAGTAAACATTACAGATTTATGTTTTAAACCAAGAGAATATCAGGATATTGTCAGGAAATTACCAGGAAAGCTGGTATATATAATATTACGCGTTCAAATAACAGAGAAATTATTACCAAAAAAGAATGAATATCATAAACAGCGCTAAACATAGTTAAAACGCATTTATATATCCAGGCAAGTAAATACTTCGAGAATTTACGGTAAAGCTTTGGCATACTGCCAACTCTAGGTGAAGCTGACCCAGATTCTGGGAAGCAAGCGAGACAATAGAACTAACAGCGATAAGTCAAGGAATCTACGATAAGTATGTACAAACACAATAAGATGTGAACATAACTGAACATAACTTTAGAAGTTCACAAGCACACATGCCATGACTAAATCTATACGCTTCTATTGGAAGTATCGACTAAATAAGAAAATACAAAACTATTTTGAGTCAATGATCTAAATAACACAAAGTAACGTTTGATATGAATTATGATGCTGGGCGAGTTTTACTATATAAAACACTGATTTAGTATGAGTTGTGTACGAAGCATCAAAACAAAACGAAATAACATAAACTAATGAAGTGAACACTGAAAGTAGTTACACAAGTTATCAAAATGACAATATTTAAGTAACATACCGTTTTATAGACTTCAGTAAGCTCTCTCAAGTTACTAACGTGCTTTGCAGTTTGAGGTCGCCATAACGTCTGTGTTATCTAAGCGGTATACAAGCTACAGGGCGGGAGTGGAACTACCGTAAATAATCTAATGGCTATTTCGACCGTTACAGCCAGAGTCTGGCCTTTGTGGCTGACACGTGGAGACCGCCCCGAGTCACGAGATTTACCAGTTTTCTGGTTTTGAGTTAAACCCTCTAAATTATAGAACTCCAGCTCGTCGTCCAGTGCAATTGAAGCCTCGTCAGCCATTGTAACTAGAGTGTAATGGAAAGTGGGAGTGTAAGGCTGTAGGACCTACTAGCCAAAGTTGAAACACGTGTTCCAATATTTGTCACGAAGTAACTCAGAAACACGTCTATCACCTACGAAAGTAAGTTAGCGCATGCCTACTGGTGAGCTCTCGCGCAATCTCATGGGGTCCCTTAGTGAACCAAAGCGAGGTAGAACTAAATTTAAAGGCCCACTTGCCGCCGTAGCCTGTTTAAATTTGCTAAGAAATCCAATTTACATGAGCTTACTACGACTAATACAACTAAACTTAAACATAGGACACATAAAACATGTCTAGTTAGCTTTAGAATGTAAAAATGGGGTGAAAAACAAACGAAGAATCTAAGCCTGATTACAACAACAACGATCAGTGTCGATCAACTTTCGTGTTGGATTACCTTAATTTCAGGCCTTTTTATCTGTGGTTTACACCCAAACAATAATCAGCAGGCTTTTCCAGTCGCTGTTAACCGATCGTCAGTCTGTATTTCTCAGATAAATAGGCCTACGTAAAATTACACTGTGCCGTTAGTTCACTCACTCGACAAACATAAAATCGCCAATAGGGGGGAGTGTGGTTTGTTTACGTTACGGGCACCTAACAATTCAAATTTTCAAATTCAAATTAAAAATACAAAGTGACGTCCAAACTTTTAAATTTTGGTAAAAATAGAAAGTTCCTAACTTATATTGTCTGGGAAAAATACAGAATACGGACTTTCTTTTTTAATGTACGGTAAACAATATTCCTGATTTTCGCGGCAAGTGTGCCTTTAAATAACCGGGACGACCATTCATTCATTCTAAGCCCAAGTTAGTTCAAAACAATACTTTATCGTACATTTTCGAGACTACAAGCACTAAAAACCTTCTGAATTAAATACGTCTTGAGAAAAATAGCCAATAATTTCAACATTCTTTTTTAACGTCAAAATACCAACATTTTGGCAGCTCATGCCCCTTTAAGGATGAACAAATATTTGTTTCCTCCAATGTTTATCTCAGTAGGTAGAGCGTTGGACGCTCAATCCAAACAGCCTTCCACCAATGGGTTCAAATCCCAAATCAACAAAAATTAGAAAATTTTCTGACTCTACTAGACTGACGTCAAGTTACACATACATGTATGTTCGACTATGTTCGAACCCCTCTGTCGGTAGCCGCACACATGTGCCTCATCCTGTTTTACTTACTCTGTCGGTAGATTCCTTCACTCAGGACGAGTGAACTAATCTTGAGAGTGGCAATGTATTCAGATCAGGGATATCAATGCCAAACATTTCATAGATTTACCCATAGGGTACAGTAGGATGGCCGGTTGTGGTATACTCAAAGAGAAGTTAGCGGGCAAGTGTCGATGTTGTTTTTCTTTGTTACCTTTATTCCAAGAAAACTACTTGTCCAATCTTAATCAAACTTAACATACACCATCACCCTATGGTCTAGTTGTGCACCATACATTTTCATCTCATTTGCATATTCAATATGGCCGCCAGGGGGCGATATAGTTTTTATGTTCTCTATTCCAAGAAAACTATCAGTCCGATATTCACCATTTCTTTTCTCACAATCTCACTGTATTTGGTTTGTAGTTCTGACATTACCTTTTTGCTCTAATTGTTGAATGAATGTGTAATGAAGATTGTATGATTTATGTTTGGTTAATGCCATGTAGCTACCCCGATTTCTTCTTTTTTTTCTCTTTATTCTCTTCATTCTTTTTTTCTATTCTTTTCTATGTTTTTTTTTTTTTCTGGTGGCTTCTCGTCATTTTATTTTGTAAATTGACTTTTTTGTTAGCATGTTGCCTACATGTATGTCGTATATCATGTTGCTATTATCTACTACCTGTCTTGTATGTACACATGTCACTTATATTACAAGTTGGCATATTCATACCTTGTATATAGGCCTACATTGCAACTCGAAGTCTGTAAATATCTTAAATACCCAATGTTATATATCTTAACAGCTTACCAAATCCAAGATTTTGTTTATCATTGGAATCTCGCAGCGACTCGGGATCAAAACAAAATGTTATTATTATTATTATTTTTTTTTTACATGGCTAATCTTTTTTTCTTCACTTTATTTTATCATACATTCATGGACTGTGACGAAAATTATGTGGACCACTCAAGCCAAATACCTAAACCATAGGAAGCTAACTCAAGTGCTGCCTTTAATTACACCCACCCGATTGCACAAAATCAAATACCACCAGATTCTTTTTAAAAATGGATAAGGATCTAACCCCCATAATGATGCAATCGGTCGATCCAATCGCTGGACTCATCATTCTCTTAAGCTATCACAACACATACAACCTACATACCCTACCATGTTTCTTTATACTCCAGTGTGGTGATGTATATACCCAAACAATACAACCCCAGCGACTGGTATACAAATCCTTCACCTTAATGTTAGAAGCATTAGAAATAAACTCCCCCACCTCTCTCATCTGTTTTACTGAAACTAACCTTGATTACAGCATTCCAAACGATGAGCTATATATAGAGGGATTTGGCTGTCCCTATAGAAGGGATAGAAGTAGTCCTCTACTTAATCCCTGGGGTGGTATAGCTGTTTATGTATCCCACCAACTTATATCCAATCGTATAACTGAACTATACCAACAAGACATTGAATCGCTCTGGTTAGATGTCAAAACAGCAACAACTAAATTTGTATTGAACGTTTCTTACATCCCCTCCCCCCCCCCCCCCCCCCCTCACAGCCCTGCCTCAACGTACGAAGCATATGAAGTGCTGATTGAAAAGGCAATGGACGTTAATAATAATCTTGTCATTCTCGGTGATTTCAATGACGATCTAACAGAGACGAAATCCCGTTACCTTCGTGAGATATTAATTAGATATAACCTCATAACTAAACCAACTCGAGTAACTCAAAATTCTGCAAGTATTCTTGATCCAATAATTGTTACAGACTCAATAGAGGTCGCAAATTGGGATGCTTTTGATGTTGATAGGGAGATGAGTGATCATCGAGCTGTATATGTTGATTTGAATATCAATTCATCATCTAAACGTGCTTACTCGAGAGAAGTATGGTCATACAAATCTGCAGATTTTGATGGGTTCAATGAAGCGCTATCAAATACCAACTGGGAATAGCTATTAAATACACATGGCGACATCAACGAAGCCACAAATATTTTTACTTGTGAGTTTCTGGAACTTGCCCATAAATTTATCCCCTCTAGAACAGTGACTATACGACATAACGACAAACCATGGTATGATTCCTGTCTTAGGACTGACATGAGAAAACGTGATCGTCTCAGGAAAAAGGCAAAACAATCAAATCGCCCCACTGACTGGTCAAATTTCAAGAAAAGTCGCAATAAAGTTAATAATATGAAAAAACATGCTAAATTAACATATTTTAATAACATTGAATCATCAAACAACAATCCTAAGTCATACTGGAAAACATTAAAAACAGTTCTCAACGATAACCCAAAAATCAAAGACTATCCCACCTCTAAAACTTACGAATAATGATAACGAATTTAGTTATTCAGATAAGGACAAAGCGGAACTGTTCAATGAATACTTTCTTTCGGTGTCTACGACAGACGAATCTTTACCTCCTTTCAATCGCACAAATGTCCCTCCCTTGGATCCATCTTTTATTAAAGAAGATGAAGTGGAGGATATCATTACATGTATAGATATTGATAAAGCAGTTGGACCGGACCTTATTAGTCATCGTATGTTAAAAGGAGTTTCACGTATGCAATCAGTTCTTTAAGTGGCATTTAGAAGTTGAACTGTCAATAAACACGGGGTTGGTATGGATAACAAACGTCTTCGTTTATTTTTCTGACGACGTTTCGGTGTAGATACTTGCTTACATACTTAAGTTGTTCTCATTTATTGTTATTGTTTATTTACAGTAATGCAATCGACTGGAAGAAATAGAGGATATTGAACATTTGTGTTTGAATAACACTTATATTTTTTATCTTGAAAGGCGGAGTGATAACCCACTCGACGCTTCGCGTGGGTTATCACTCCGCCTTTCAAGATAAAAAATATAAGTGTTATTCAAACACAACTGTACAATTTTCTGTTTATTATTTATACTATCATATTTGCGGATTGTTTATTAAGTAAAAATTTATAAATTTTAAAAAAGAAAATATGAACAAACTTATGACGGATTAGGTTAGATTACAGTTACTCGTTACACGCAGTGGTCCGATTTTCCGAAGCCATGATATAAGTCACACAACGCTGCCAACAGACGATCGATAATGAAGTTTTGTTTTATTGCTTTGATTTTAAGTGGTAAGCCGATCCTCTATTGGATCAATCTAATGTTTTCAGTTGTAAATTATTTATCTTAATGCTAAAATGACTGAAAAGGCTTCGTATATTCCAATTGAAATCCTATGTACTGTTGTTGTTGTTGTACAGCAGACGTCAGTACACAGGAAAGAAGTAGGTCCGACGACGGCATCGGCTTCGTCGCATACATTAAATAACAAAAGTTTTATTACACTTTGATGATCACTTACACACCAGATTTAGTACCATGCAGTTTAAGTCTGTGTCAGCGTGCATGCATGAGCTGTTTCCGACTGAACGACCAACTACACATAGTTGTATGTGTCTGTGTCAGCGTGCATGCAGGGCCTGTTTCCGATTGAACGACCAACTACATATAGTTGTATGTATCTGTGTCAGCGTGCATGCATGAGCTGTTTCCGACTGAAAGACCAACAACACATAGTTGTATGTGTCTGTGTCAGCGTGCATGCAGGACCTGCTAACGACTGAACGACCAATTACACATAGTTGTATGTATCTGTGTCAGCGTGCATGCAGGCCTTTAAACTGTGCAGTTGCGCAGTATAAATAAACAAATACGTCTGGGGACCGTCCCACTGATTTACATCAGAATTAACTCGCCTCGCGCCCCGCCTTATTATTTTTCCTAGAGTACTGTCTGCCTCTGTTATTTTTCTATTACACCGTGTGTTTAGGCATTAAAATGATAAATTGACGTTTCTGCTATGGCCAAAATGTGTCTGGGTTGAGATTGGGATTATTCAAAATCAATATCCAAATCTCTCAAGTGGCCAAATTTCGAATCCATGTAATCTTTCTGCCACGATGTAAGTAAGAAAATGTCATCCATAGTTATATCCAGTCAAATTATTTCATTGATGTGTTGCCAGGCTTAGTGGATTGGGGGTGGGGTGGGTGGTCAGCTCTTTGTCAGTAGCAAACCCCTACTTTCGGGGAGTAGGCCTACCTGCTAACTCTCCTACATGGGCGATCGAGTCAAAACCCAACTCAGAATGTTTCTCTTGAGTTTGAAAATATTCCACAATGATTTTATTAAATAGTATTGTCGATCGCTATATGTTCCTTGGCCCAAAAGAGTTATTATACTAGAAAGGCTGGGTGTCACAACTGAATCATGCCCAAGAAAGTGTTGATATACATTCTACCTGGGATGAATATGAAAGGGATATGAAACGCCTTTGTTTTTGCAGTCAGTCGACTGGCAGTTGTTTGACTCTCTATTGTTCTCGTCCGACGCCCAGTGACGGCATTCCGATCCGCTCCGAGAATAGCCGAAAGCCGTGTTGTGTATTCCGAATCATTCTGAACCATACCGATGTCGTCGATATATGGGCTGCGCATGCCCGTTTGTAAGCTAGCAACAGAAAACAATCGCCATTTTGAATATTCTGACAGTGTTGCTAGCTTATAAATAGGCATGCGCAGCCCATATATCAACGACACCGGTATGGTTCGGAATGAATCGGAATACACAACACGGCTTTCGGCTATTCTCTAAGCGGATCAGAATGCCGTCACGGGGCGTCGGACGAGAACAATAGAGAGTCAAACAACTGCCAGTCGACTGACTGCAAAAACAAAGGCGTTTCATATCCCTTTCATATTCATCCCAGATTCTACTTACGGCTCGTTGTGAAAATTGAGCATAAAAGACGATTACAGTTATTGTATTTGTGTGTCCCGTGTTTTTAGCCCTTAAGCGCTTTAATGGCATACTTTTATTCCTCATTTATAAGTCAGTCTACGGAAGTCAAGACGAGCATCATCATACATTTCTGTTGGGTTTCTGATTGGCTTGGATCCTTCATCACAAGGTTTGGCTTATCGATGAAATGACTGAAAGATAATCGGACATTGCGTCATCATGATAACTGTTTCCAAAAACATTTACACCCCACATACCTTTATGTCTGGTATGTTACCTTGCATTAGACTTTCGTCGGGTGTAATTATTTTGAGAAACACCTCCAATGGCCATGTGTTAGTAATCAGTGTTATGTAGCGTTGGATGTAAATCTGTGTGAAAACTATCTGCTCTAATTGCCCCATGTTGAAGATATATACCCATATTTTGACCAGTGTTGTCCGATATGATTCAAGGGTCTTGTTTCTCGTTTGATTTACGTCTGGCTAACTGTCTTGCTAGCACCTTCAACATTATGTTTCAACTTGGCACAAAGTTACGTCGGACGTAAATGTTTTGATAAACTGGCCCGAGGGTATACATAATATTGATATTGTATCAATTGTCCATATGTGCATGTACTTTCAACTTTGTGTTTGAGGCCTCGGTGGTCAAGTGGGTTAGAGTGATCGTCCATCAGTCCCACATTGACCTTCCATCGATGCGGCGCGGGTTCGAATCACAGTCAGACCAAATAAAACTTAAACATTTCTGAGTGAATTGTTCACTCGGTCGCCATATCTGGAAGAGTTGCCAGGTACTTGACGAAGGTCGGGGGTTTCCTCCCCAACTAAACCTGGCAACACCGCTATATAAGTGAAATAATCTTGCGGCGTTAACATC
Organism: Lepidochitona cinerea; assembly: GCA_963971465.1. NCBI lineage: Eukaryota > Metazoa > Mollusca > Polyplacophora > Chitonida > Tonicellidae > Lepidochitona > Lepidochitona cinerea. The sequence goes on from OZ020553.1 coordinate 53,611,104, forward strand.
AATCAATCAATCAACATTATGTTGAATAGTTCTTGGTCATGTTGACCAGTAGTTGAACTCCCTCCCTTCCCAACGTTATGTTGACCAGTAGTTGAACTCCCTCCCTTCCCAACGTCATGTTGACCAGTAGTTGAACTCCCTCCCTTCCCAACGTCATGTTGACCAGTAGTTGAACTCCCTCCCTTCCCAACGTCATGTTGACCAGTAGTTGAACTCCCTCCCTTCCCAACGTCATGTTGACCAGTAGTTGAACTCCTCCCTTCCCAACGTTATGTTGACCAGTAGTTGAACTCCCTCCCTTCCCAACGTCATGTTGACCAGTAGTTGAACTCCATCCCTTCCCAACGTCCTGTTGACCAGTAGTTGAACTCCCTCCCTTGTCATGTTGACCAGTAGTTGAACTCCCTCCCTTCCCAACGTTATGTTGACCAGTAGTTGAACTCCCTCCCTTCCCAACGTCATGTTGACCAGTAGTTGAACTCCCTCCCTTCCCAACGTCATGTTGACCAGTAGTTGAACTCCCTCCCTTCCCAACGTCATGTTGACGAGTAGATGAACTCCCTCCCTTCCCAACGTCATGTTGACCAGTAGATGAACTCCCTCCCTTCCCAACGTCATGTTGACCAGTAGTTGAACTCCCTCCCTTGTCATGTTGACCAGTAGTTGAACTCCCTCCCTTCCCAACGTCATGTTGACCAGTAGTTGAACTCCCTCCCTTGTCATGTTGACCAGTAGTTGAACTCCCTCCCTTCCCAACGTCATGTTGACCAGTAGTTGAACTCCCTCCCTTGTCATGTTGACCAGTAGTTGAACTCCCTCCCTTCCCAACGTCATGTTGACCAGTAGTTGAACTCCCTCCCTTCCCAACGTCATGTTGGCCAGTAGTTGAACTCCCTCCCTTCCCAACGTCATGTTGACCAGTAGTTGAACTCCCTCCCTTGTCATGTTGACCAGTAGTTGAACTCCCTCCCTTCCCAACGTCATGTTGACCAGTAGTTGAACTCCCTCCCTTCCCAACGTCATGTTGACCAGTAGTTGAACTCCCTCCCTTCCCAACGTCATGTTGACCAGTAGTTGAACTCCATCCCTTCCCAACGTCATGTTGACCAGTAGTTGAACTCCCTCCCTTCCCAACGTCATGTTGACCAGTAGTTGAACTCCCTCCCTTGTCATGTTGACCAGTAGATGAACTCCATCCCTTCCCAACGTCATGTTGACCAGTAGATGAACTCCATCCCTTCCCAACGTCATGTTGACCAGTAGTTGAACTCCCTCCCTTCCCAACGTCATGTTGACCAGTAGTTGAACTCCCTCCCTTGTCATGTTGACCAGTAGTTGAACTCCCTCCCTTGTCATGTTGACCAGTAGTTGAACTCCCTCCCTTGTCATGTTGACCAGTAGTTGAACTCCCTCCCTTCCCAACGTCATGTTGACCAGTAGTTGAACTCCCTCCCTTCCCAACGTCATGTTGACCAGTAGATGAACTCCCTCCCTTCCCAACGTCATGTTGACCAGTAGTTGAACTCCCTCCCTTGTCATGTTGACCAGTAGTTGAACTCCCTCCCTTCCCAACGTCATGTTGACCAGTAGTTGAACTCCCTCCCTTCCCAACGTCATGTTGACCAGTAGTTGAACTCCCTCCCTTCCCAACGTCATGTTGACCAGTAGTTGAACTCCCTCCCTTGTCATGTTGACCAGTAGTTGAACTCCCTCCCTTCCCAACGTCATGTTGACCAGTAGTTGAACTCCCTCCCTTCCCAACGTCATGTTGGCCAGTAGTTGAACTCCCTCCCTTCCCAACGTCATGTTGACCAGTAGTTGAACTCCCTCCCTTCCCAACGTCATGTTGACCAGTAGTTGAACTCCCTCCCTTCCCAACGTCATGTTGACCAGTAGTTGAACTCCCTCCCTTCCCAACGTCGACCGAACAGGTCAGCTCTGACTATGTATGACGTGATAGTCCACTCTACATATGTTTCATTCATAAATTGTATTTCGTATTGCCATTCTGTATTTGGAAAATAATTGATAATCCTTCACGCTATCATTTTCTGATAATATTTAAAAAGAAAAATTAACAGCAAAATGTTTCTGCTGACGTAAACACTCCCTACGACTACCCCTGGCATTCTTCATTTTTCCAAATTTATGATTTGAACTCAAGGAAATTACAGATTGGTGTCAAATTAGATGTAACATCTGACAGGGATATCTGTTCTGTTGATACACGGTGGAAGTCTATGGTCTCTGCTACAATTACCGCCAGCTGTGCCAGTTAGGGTCAAACTGGTCTGATGCCAATCAATGCTGTTGAAGTGTAACAAAGTTTGACATGCAACCCAGATTCCGTTTGAACGATAGCGGGTTGAAGAGACACTGGAAATCGGATGAACAGACATTTTGTCTGGGTATTTTGGCTTACACCAAATGACACCACCTGTATAGATTGCACATATAGCCCATACATTTGTTGCAGTAGATGTATATAGCAGCCTGAGTGGAATACTTGCTTAGTGAGTTTTATTAATATAATGGTAAAACTTAATATGTTGTGCACATTTGCTTTAACATATATCTGTAATAACAAGCTCTGTTGATCATTTATTTAAAGGCACTTTCGCCGAGACAAATCGAGAACTCCAATTTTCTGTATTTTGCCAAGGCTAAAGTTGGCAACTTTCTACTAAGGTCAAAATTTTAGCATCATTTTGTATTTTTGATCCGCAATAGAAACAATATTTAACGTCAAGCCTGAGCATGCGCACAAATGACTTTAAAATTTGAATAGTCTAAATGAGGGGAACGATTAACGTGTTTTAAGGCCCACTCCCAGCTGTAGCTTGGTGAAGAAAGTGAATTTATTTGAGCTTCCCGCTTGGAAAAACCTTTAAATTTAACATGAGATGCTTCAAACGTTTTTTGCTTGTGTGAAAGCATAACTGAACCAAAGTCCAAACATCAACTTCGACCAGAAAGTCCATAAATTCTATGTTAGAAATCATTTCAGATCTTAACTAGCACGTGCCACCTCAATTTCATTTTCAACGATTGTTACATGGCAACTGCTGATTGGACAGATGTATGCTTATATGTCCCCATCCGCTGATTTTTGCGTTTTGAATGGCAAATCGTCCTCTATCAGTTTATTAATCAACTAAAATCTTCACAAACTGGTTAGTGCATGACTGTAGACTAGAATCTTCACAAACTGGTTAGTGCATGACTGTAGACTAGAATCTTCACAAACTGGTTAGTGCATGACTGTAGACTAGAATCTTCACAAACTGCTTAGTGCATGACTGTAGACTAGAGTCTTCACAAACTAGTTAGTGCTTCAAATGCATCGTTTTTAGTCGAGATATGCTTAAAAATTGAAGTTCCGTTAAAAACATCAAACGACAATCTTTAGTTGTAACCACAAAATACTTGTTATATTTTGTATGTGTCACTTGTGGCGATTTGCCCTCCTTACTTGACTTCGATTTGCAATGAGATCTGACTTGTTCTTGTATCTTTTGAAACTCATTTACTTCCGCTTTGAAATCTGAACCTTGCGATCGCATCTTCTCGTGAAACCGTTTCACAAAATGGCTGTAAAATAGACTGCCAGCCATTGAGAAATTTCTATGGTACTCCAACTCGGATTCTTGTAACTCGACATTGTCCCTTATCTTGAAAGACTTTCGTCTGATAAAAAGTATCTCCATAAAAGTCCAAGAAAGACGTCTTAATAAAATCAACGATTCATAGAAATGTTCAACTTCAGTAACTAAGTCAAACGTGTTGTCTAGTAACTTGAGATATTCTCTAATATACGTCTTGTTTCGAAAATGTTTTTCTGGCAGACCAAAATCATACGCCATGCGATTGTTTGTAAAAGATAATCCAGGTCGCCTGTCGTATTTTTCACGATTATGTAAGTACTCATGCAATTTCTTTTTGCCTGGAATTTTATTGTATAGGGGGGCGTTCCAAACATATAAATAATATTGAAAGGCCGATATGGTGAGATTTAAGGGATCACGGACACTACCGATGAAGACAGCACCTGGCGGAAGTACTTTAAGGAATTGGGTTTTGTTGAAATGGTCAACATGGTGTAAGAGCATATTGAATTTATCACTTGTAGGGTGTTGAATAATGTTTCCAAAGTTTTTGTCATTGATGTTAGTACCACGTGATAAAGCTATGGACAAGTTGTTTTGAAAAGCAAATCGCTGGAAAATGTTGAGCATGGTTGTTGAGCCGGCTTTATAAACTAAGTATCCAATATTGGTTAACGCCATAGATCTCCACGCTCTTTTCGAAGCCTGATTACAACAACAACGATCAGTGTCTGTTAACTTAGTGGCTAAATTACCCCCATTCCGGGCCCTTTTATCTGTGGTATACACTCAAATTATCGGCAGGCTTTTAGAGTCACTCTTACCCGATCGTCACTCTGTATTTCTCTGATAAAGTACGTAAAATTATACTCTGCAGTTAGATCACTCACATGATTCAGACATTAGGGCGGTTGTGAACATGTTCAGGTTCGGGGTTTGTTTACATTGCGGGTACTTGATAAATCTAATTTTCAATTTCAAATTAAAAATACTAAATGAGGCAAAACTTCTGTCTCGGAAAAATACAGAAAACCACCCAATTTTTTTTTTTTTTTTTTTTTTGCGGCAAGTGTGCTTTTAAGGAATTTGTTCCTGTTTCCAGGGTATAACACAATTGTGCTTCATATCTACTCTAAAATACTTATTTCGATCATATATTAATTACTTCATTTCATATCGCACAAAATCGTGATGCGAACTAAATGCGGAACGTGGCGTAAAACATTAATGAAATAATCTTTATCATTTTCAATGCTTTATTACAAACAACTTTCTCGTCAAATTGAACACAGCCAAGATAAATATCCCATTAAATCCATACAGTTGATATATCTAATTGAATGTTGCGTGACTGACACACATAGTCCATTTAGTTCAAAGGCATTGAGAATTATTCCCTCGTAAATCTGGTGATTCTTAATTAGATACACAAATCAGATATTTTTACTTGTGATAAGAGCTTATCACGAATGCCTTGACCGTGAGATAAAGCAAAAAAAGACATTGGGACTTCCGAAGGTTTCTCATTAAAACAATTAAATACCACACAGCGTATATGACATGCGTGTATAATGATGAATGTATATCAAACAAAGAACGTTTTGGATGAAAGTAGCAGTTATCCTGTTCCTATATGTGTCTTCAACAGCCAATAACTTGAAGAGAAAATCTATACAAAAATATGGCCCTGAACACGGAGTTTATCCCATTACATGAATTAACCTTTTCTGAATAAACGCTTTCATACAGTAAACATAATGATACCGGAATTTATAGATGGAAATGATGGAAGTATACGAATTGAGTAGGAAGAGTGTCAGAATGTTAAGTTTACTAAATAAAGGTTGAGATTGCTCAAGTTTTCCTGAAAAAGTTCTAATTCGGATAGATCGCTTTTGTAACAAAAAATAGTGACTGAAGGTGAGTTTGGTAGGTGTTTTCCTATAATATGTTACCATACCAGAAATAAGGAAAAATTAAGGAGTAAAAGGCGATAAGAATTTCTAATATACTGAGACGCAATGAAAACGCACCAACATTAAAATTGGTATATTTCGAATACAGTCCAATTCTTGTACATCAATCTTGCTAATCCGATTGAAACCACGTCAGATCAATGCCAAAACATGTAAAGGTGGTGTTTCAGTGATCGCGGAAACGCAACACTGAACATGTTGCCGAAACACGAAAATGTAAACGTGGCTCAATGGTTATGCGTTACATGACATTTTCATGCGTACATGGGGTATAAGATGTGGCCTTTTAGAAACTAGGGTCAGGACACTTCCTACTGTTCTGATGAAGACGTAGCGATATATGTATGAAAGGCCAAACGCGCCATAAATAGCAACGTATTACGTTGCTCTCAAAACACAACATGTCGAAACACAACGCAACACGTTGCTCTCAAAACACAACATGTCGAAACACAACGCAACGTGAGTATATGAATCGTCCAATCAAAGTGCTTTATTTTTACTTTTAAACCTCCTTACGTTGCTCCGAATAATTAGAACATGTAATCTAGCGTGAACCAGGTTCGTCACGTTGCTCAGAGCAACGCAGATCCTTAGGACTACATGTAGTATGAAAACCACTACATGTAGTATGAAAACCGGAAACGTCTTGTTAGACGAATTGTGTTAGTTGACCAATCACATAGGCCTATATGCGCGGGAAACTTAAACACAACATACAACCGGAAACAATCTTGATGCGTTGCTGATGTGGACTACATGTAGTATAAAAACCACTACATGTAGTATGAAAACCGGAAACGTCTTGTTAGACGAATTGTGTTAGTTGACCAATCACATAGGCCTATATGCGCGGGAAATTTGAACAGAATGTACAACCGGAAACAATCTTGCAACGTTGCTCTGGAACCAATGAAAACGAGTCTTACATATGTATTTGATGGGTGTGATTTCTCCCGCAAAGTGAGACTGTCATCTGTATATTGTTGAAAGTTAAAACAACAACAACCTAAGCTGGAAATATCCAAACTCTATCGCCTAAGTAGGCCTACATGTATGTTGATGTTGTGGTGGCCAATAAAGTTGTAAAGTGTAACACGTTAAGTGCGACTGCTGACCATGAAACAGCTTTTTGCCATAATTTTGGGACAAAGCAACTGCTATGATTATGAATATTATAAGTGAGGATAAAATCTGAAGCCTGAAGGTAGGTCTATTGGTAAGTAAATACTCACTTTATTTACAAGTAAGCCTATCCTGTATTAATAAAAATGTCCCTACATGGTGTATTCGTAATGTTTTCAGTCAGTAAAATATGAGAATCGAATAAGTGGAAATTGTTTAAGTAGACCATTACTAATTCAATAATATTAAATGCCTACACTACAGGTACCTAGTTATTTATGTTTGGATACTTATTGGTCGGTACCAGGTCGACGACCATAGATCGATGTCAGAATTATCAAATAACGGAGTAAGATCTTTACTTTAGTGAAGTAGTCTACCATTACAACTCGTCAACTGTCTTCAATTTAATTTTCAGATTTATCCTTATAGGCCCTATTTGAAAATAATCAAAATGAGAAAGCTAAACCAAAAAACGCCAAAACTAATAGCTTATCGAACATGTTTGACCAATCACCATTTCTGCTCTTGTTTTTAAAGTGAAAAATTTCGTTTTTCACCAATATTTTATACCCATTAGGTTAACTGATAACACATAGTTCGCAATATGTTAATTAACCGATTGCTTGATGACGTCAGCTGGAATTTACGCGCAAAGCATTTCGGGGATCTTAACATAATTTTAAAATATGGCGGAAGAAATAATACTGTATCGAGGAGAAGACGTTAAAGGCGTTAAGTTACCAGAAAAATGTGTGTATAAAAACAGGTTATGTCATCAATGTTTTCCAAAAAAAGGTGACATCTTGCTAAGTACCAATAAACAAAATGGCGAACTGAGGTATATTTTACCCAGAAAACTTTGCGTAAATCTATGTGACGTCATCAGACTCGGTGGTAATTGGATTGAAGTTATTCTGATACGCTCACACGGGCTGCTTCAATACCACCAATATGTTATGCTGGTATTGAAGAAGCCTGTGCGAGCGTATCAGAATAACTTCATTCCACTTAACATATTGCGAACTAGTTAACACATTGATTGATTGATGTTTTGTGCTGCACTCTTCAATTATTTCACTTATATGGGGGCATAGCCAGGATAAGTGGGTGAGGAAACCGGGCTATTTGCCAGGGGGCACCGGGCAACTTTTTTTTACAAATGGCGATCGAGTGAAAAGTCTAATCAGAAATTTGTCATTGTTTATTTGCCCTGGGTGGGATTCGAACCTGTGCCACATCGATGGAAGGCTGTCTTGGACAGAGGTAATATTGCTCTAACCAACTGAGCTCTCTAGCCCCCATCACAATGAAGCAGGACAGATGCACTACTGTTTGATATGGGACAATGCTTACTTATGCTATGAATTTATTTAAAGAGTCAATAAATCCTCTTTTTTTTCTTTTTGTTGAAGGATGTCCATAAAGATGTTGATGAGTTCCTGTTGAAAAAAAGTTTTGGACAGAAGCAAATAACTTTGTTGGAGAGGCTGAGCTATTTTGCAAAAATATTTCCTGGATTGTACCAATCATATTGCGCAAAACTGTAACCATGCTGCATTTATCCCTGAAATCTCCATGAACAATGAGCCTATTAGAACATGTATTTGTGCTAGGGGTTTTGATGCGGGGGACATACATGTAGGCCTATACTTGTATTCAGTATCTCCAGTAGCGTGTCCAAAATAGTTATCAACGAATTGATGGCGTTCAAGACAAATAAGTTCTTTGAGAACAGTGCAAAATTTTATATGGAGCAATATAGCTAAAGTTATACTTGAATTGAGTGTGTTTATCTTCTATGTTATATCTGATTGAGATTTGGGGATTCTTAGAGGTACCAAGAACAACCAAATGAAGGAATTAAAAAAATGTGTGCCTATTCCAATGTTACCTATAGAAAAATGGGGTTTCCAGATTGTCAATGACCATCATGCAATGGAATAACCCACCCAAAACTATTTGTGGAAAAATGTGCTAAATACACTCATGCAATGAATTTAACATCTAACTGTTTAACCAAATAGAGTGTTTTACTTAAATGATATAGTGAAACAGAGCTTTACCTATATGTCACTTGTAAGACACCCATTTCAAATTATCATAAGCTGGATGAGTCACTGAAGGATATGTTGGGATGGCCCTGGTTTACATTTAATTTGATTATGGTAAATGTTTAAGAAAATAGTGTTTAGTCAGAGATTAACATCTAATGGCCAAAATTTCTATTAACCATAAAAAAATTTGTCTCGTTCATAACCTTAAAAAAAGTTTGAACCCTGTATAAACTGTGTGAAAAAAACTCCTGGTCCATTCTTAAAAAAAAAACGGCATAAATTTTGCCTGGTCCCTAATCAAGGCTTGAATACGATTGGTAAAAATAAAAGTAAGCTTCAGGATTGATTAAAAAAAAACAGTTGTTTGGAATTGATTCAGGTTTTTCTTGAATAGATTATTTAAGTCGTCAAATTAGGAGAGTGCTGGGTAATTCTAGTAATAAATCCTCTGAGCTGTCTCACAACATTGAGCCCAACCAAAGCTAGGTGTAGCAGGGACCCTTTTAAAGTAGTTTTTCTTGTAGGCTCCGCTCATTGATTGGTGTCATAAATATATATATATCTATTTTCTTTGGTGGTAGATTAATATTGTCCTCGGCTTCATTCATTTGTTCATCTGAATTATACAAATCTCTAATACTATATGAACTGACAAACAATAAATATCATGAACTGATCTTCTTTGTTACTTCAGTGTAATGTTTTCAGAAGGAGAGAGAATGCTATTTAACAAAATATTAAAAGGGCACCTTTTTATTGGCGTTGAAGTGGCATGAGGTTTCAAATTTGAAAATAAAAACTTTTTTTCATAGGCACTGATTGTAATAATAATATTAGGTCATTCAAAGAGAGCATAATTAGCCTTTTTAATAATTTGCTGTATTTCTTTTTTTTGTTTTGAAATTGACAATTTATACCCATGTGGATATATTTCCGGCAGCCATGCCTAAATTAGCTACCATCTGTGTGAGCATATATTTACATGCATGTGGAAATTATTTTTCACAGTTGTAAAACTTAATTTTGGACCCTTATGGAAATTAATATGAATCCATGCAGAAATTACCTTGCACCTCTGAATAAATTATGTCTTGTAGTGAATCTACAACATAGTCTGACTTGAGCAAATGTTCTGTGTAAAGCAGACAAATAAAAATCAGACCTATTTAATACAAATGGTAAAAAAATTTCAAATGGGTGTAAATTTTCTCAAGGATCATAAACATCAATTCCAGAGTGTTACACATTACTTTTGTAGTTGCTCGTAATTGCTAGTAAACGACCTGTAATTGCTAGTGAACGTCTTGTAATTACTAGTGAATATCTTGTAATTACTAGTAAACGACTGCTAGTGAACATCTTGTAATTACTAGTGAATATCTTGTAATTGCTAGTGAACGACCTGTAATTGCTAGTGAAAGTCTTGTAATTACTAGTGAACATCTCCTACACCCTGGTGGACATCTCGTACACACTGGTGGACATATCGTACACACTGGTGGACATATCGTACACACTGGTGGACATCTCGTACACACTGGTGGACATCTTGACACCCTGGCGAACATCTCGTAACACTGGTGGACATCTCGTACACACTGGCGGACATCTCGTACACACTGGTGGACATCTTGTACACACTGGTGGACATCTCGTACACCCTGGTGGACATCTCGTACACACTGGTGGACATCTCGTACACACTGGTGGACATCTCGTACACACTGGTGGACATCTCGTACACACTGGTGGACATCTCGTACATACTGGTGGACATCTTGTACATACTGGACATCTCCTACACACTGGTGGACATCTCCTACACACTGGTGGACATCTTGTACATACTGGTGGACATCTCCTACACACTGGTGGACATCCCGTACACACTGGTGGACGTCCCGTGCACACTGGTGGACGTCCCGTACACACTGGTGGACGTACCGTACACACTGGTGGACGTACCGTACACACTGGTGGACGTCCCGTACACGCTGGTGGACGTCCCGTACACACTGGTGGACGTCTCGTACACACTGGTGGACGTCTCGTACACACTGGTGGACGTCCCGTACACACTGGTGGACGTCCCGTACACACTGGTGGACGTCCCGTACACACTGGTGGACGTACCGTACACACTGGTGAACGTCCCGTACACACTGGTGGACGTCCCGTACACACTGGTGGACGTCCCGTACACACTGGTGGACGTCTCGTACACACTGGTGGACGTCTCGTACACACTGGTGGACGTCTCGTACACACTGGTGGACGTCTCGTACACACTGGTGGACGTCTCGTACACACTGGTGGACGTCTCGTACACACTGGTGGACGTCTCGTACACACTGGTGGACGTCTCGTACACACTGGTGGACGTCTCGTACACACTGGTGGACGTCTCGTACACACTGGTGGACGTCTCGTACACACTGGTGGACGTCTCGTACACACTGGTGGACATCTCGTACACACTGGTGAACGTCTCGTACACACTGGTGGACGTCTCGTACACACTGGTGGACGTCTCGTACACACTGGTGGACGTCTCGTACACACTGGTGGATGTCTCGTACACACTGGTGGATGTCTCGTACACACTGGTGGACATCTCGTACATACCAGTGGACATCTGGCGACAATCTCATCATTACTAGACTAGTGAACATCTCGTAATTACCAGTGAAGACTGGGCAGCTACTGGTGAACATGTGTGCATGAAGCACACTTAACTTCAGAGTGCTCTTAGCTTATCTCAATAGCATGGGACATAACAACATGTACTGTATAACTATTATAACCTTCAGTTAAGATCGTTTTGTGCAACTCGACGGTGATTTTCCGGTTAAAACCTGTTAACATTTGAAAATTACCAGGGCACCTATTATATAATAATTACTATCTCTCATAATTATGAAATAAAGGTGTAGATTATTTAAGTTGTTAAGGGTGCTGGGTATTTCTAGTAATCAATCCTAGTAATGGCATCTCATAGATAAGTATTAAGGGTCTTCTAACTATAATTAGCATGACTACCTCTCCAACTATATCTGGAGACAAGATGTGCAGCATAAAATATCAATCAATCTGTTTAATTACGAGTCGTTTACCACATAGATATGAGCTCAATCTGGCACCAGGTTAATTTCTCTAAAAAAATTAGATTGTTATAACAGCACTCCCAGACCAAAGAAAACACCCTTACTAGGTTTTCAAACAATTGCCTCTGGTGGAATGGTTACCATTTGTCAGCTGAAGCTCAGTGGTCTCCTCTCCCACTAAAACTGGCAACCCAATTATACATGCACTAGTAAATAATCTCAGGTGTGGTGTTAATCAATAAATAATCAATCTGGGCATAAGTGCCATTCCAAATAGTTTTACAGAGTACAGTGTAAACAATAGTCCCATCAATTGATCTTTATATGCTGCTGAGAATCAAACTTAGGCCTACACCCCCTGATGTTAAATTCTGTTTATCAAGCATTTTTCGGCTTTAAAGTGGCATGAGCTGCCAAAATTAACACTTTTTTCATAATTTCTGATCGTCCCGACAGCAAGTGACTTTTAAGGCCATCGGAAAACTAAGTGATTGGCGTTGGAATGACGAAAATCCATACAATATGTGGCCTGCACGAACCGAAAACGTTTTCGCAAAGTAAACAAAATTTAAATAACCGGGACGACCATTCATTCATTCTAAGCCAAAGTTTGTTCAAAACAATACTTAAGCGTACATTTTCGAGACTAGAAGCACTAAAAAGCTTCTGAATTATACATCTTGAGAAAAATAGCCAATAATTTCAACATTTTGTTTTAACATCAAAATATCAACATTTTGGCAGCTCATGCCCCTTTAAGTAAAGCCTTTCACTGCGTATGAGAGTTCGGTTTTCATGTTATCTTCAATTGTTTAGTTTATTGATAGATAGGCCTACTTTTATTTAAAAAAGTGAATAAATACTTATGGATAACCACTTCTTCAGTTCTTGGTTTATTGGGTGACGACGTTTCGATGTAGTTCTTACATTGTTATCAAAGAACTATCGAAACGTTGTGACCAAATAAACCGGACTATTTGCCTGGCCGGCAAAATAAGTAAAACAGGATGAGACACATGAATGTGGCTAACCAAGAAGTAGTTATCCATAACATCTTATTGTAACCGTTCAACTTCTAAATGCCATAGAAAGATTTAATTGATTGATTGATTGATGTTTTACGCAGCGCTGAAGATTATAGTTCACTTATATGGCGGTGTTGCCAGGTTAAGTGGGGGAGGAAACCGGGCTCATTGCCTGAAGGAAACCCCCGACCTTCAGCGAGTACCTGGCAACTCTTCCACATACGGCGACAGAGTGAAAAAAAAACCACTACCGGAAAAGATTTGAAATTTGTATTCAGTACCTGTAAATTGTTTTGACTATCTGAATTTATGTTTTTTTTTTATTTTTGACAGCTAATTAAGCAAATTTTAACACTATTTCAGTTTTGATTTTTTGTCTTATCAAAACGATAATTGACCGTTTGATAATAATATTAAGATTAGAAGATAGACATTTACTTGGTGCCAATAATTAGGATAATAGAAAACTAAAGTATACATGTAAATTGTAATATTGAGTATCATAACTTTTACTACTAAGCAGTAGGCCTACTTATAACTTATAGTTATACAACTTTTATACAACTTACAACAACAACGTCAGTTTCTATCGAGTGATTGTTTTAAGACAAACAACGTTTAACCAGTCCAAACTCAAAATTATTTTAAGTTAAGTAGATGGACACACATTTATAGTGAACCTTACATTAGTCATTAGTTAGAATTGCATTCATTTTTGTCTACAGCACGTGGTTTTGTTTACTTTTTGTCTCTAGTCGAAATTAGATGACGTCAGTCAGTGTTGGGTTTTGGAATGACAGTCTCACTTTGCGGGAGAAATCACATGACAGTCTCACTTTGCGGGAGAAATCACACACATCAAATACATATGTAAGACTCGCTTTCATTGGTTCCAGAGCAACGCATCAAGATTGTTTCCGGTTGTATGTTGTGTTTAAATTTCCCGCGCATATAGGCCTATGTGATTGGTCAACTAACATAATTCGTCTAACAAGACGTTTCCGGTTTTCAAACTACATGTAGTGGTTTTCATACTACATGTAGTGGTTTTCATACTACATGTAGTCCGAAGGATCTGCGTTGCTCTGAACAATTTCCCGCGCATATAGGCCTATGTGATTGGTCAACTAACATAATTCGTCTAACATGACGTTTCTGGTTTTCAAACTACATGTAGTGGTTTTCATACTACATGTAGTCTTAAGTAACTGCGTTGCTCTGAGCAACGTGACGAACCTGGTTCACGCTAGATTACATGTTCTAATTATTCGGAGCAACGTAAGGAGGTTTAAAAGTAAAAATAAAGCACTTTGATTGGACGATTCATATACTCACGTTGCGTTGTGTTTCGACATGTTGTGTTTTGAGAGCAACGTAATACGTTGCTATTTATGGCGCGTTTGGCCTTTCATAATTCACATTCCTGACCTATTTGTCCACGAAGGTTTATGATAACGACTGTTCAGAGTTCAATAAAAATATATAGGATTTTTTGACAATCTTAAAAGTCTCATGAGCTGCCAAAATTTGCAATTTTTCATAAATTCTGATTGTCACGACATTGAGAGTCGTTGAAGATCATCAAAAAACTAAATGATTGACGTTGGAATAAGGACCATCCATACAGTCTGAGGCATGTACTTGTAAGAACCAAAATTTAAATAATCGGGACGAACGTTCATTCATTCTGAAGCTAAGTTATTTCTTCTTGGGAAAACAGCCGATAATTTCAACATTATGTTTTAGCGGCAAAATGTCAACATTTCGGCAGCTCATGTATTTCCCTGAAGCCAAATTGCATCAACTAAACGTCGATTGAACTCTACATACCGCAGCTATAGCCTATATATGGTGGTTGAGATGTGCCATTAAGCGTTTTCGCTGCGAACGAGAGAACACGAAATAAAACCAAAATTTCGCCGTGAGAATGCAAAAACACAAAATAAAACTAAAATTTCGCCGCGAGAATGCAAATTCTAAAGAAACTCCGAGTCTAGGGATGAGCACAAGCACCTTAATGATATGAACCGTGTGAGCGGTCTATTAGTACACTATTGTTTATCCGACTTCATTATCACGGGTTCGTTTTGTGGGGCCCTCAAGAGATATGGAAATTGTACGTTTGACGGCTACGTTTTTGGTTGCCACATTCAAAATGACCTGCAGTCTATCAGAGGGTATTTCACGTAAGTAAACCCCAAAGTTTCAGAGTGGGGATCGATACGCACAAGTACTCTAATGATGTGAACCGTGTGAGCTGTCTATCAGTACACAATTGCTTCATTTGAGAAATATAGACGAAGGATCTGGTTTGAGCGACATAAAAAACCTGCCCAAATTTGTGTTTAATTGATTGATGTTTTACGCCGCACTCAAGAATATTTGTCGGCGTGGCCAGGTTTAGTAGGGGAGGAAACCGGGCTCATTGCCAGGAGGAAATCCCCCAACCTTCGGCTAATACCTTGCAACTCTTCCACAGACGGCGATCGAGTGAACAATTTTATTTGGTCTGAGTGTAATTCGAACTATCCCCCCCCCCCCAATTTTGAGACTAAACTACAGATAAACTACAGCCTAAAACGAAGGTAATCCAAATGGAGTTTCTGATCGCTGCTCTTTTATTCTGGCTTCAGTTTAGGCCTGCGAATGCTTTTACATCCACATTTAGATATGTTTTGTGGTTATACTTCTTAAAAAAGTTAAGCACCCCATGCTGAAATTAATTATTATAAATCTGCATTAATATTATGATGATGATGATAAGAATGATGTTCTATTGAACGATTGTGGCAATTCATGTGTGGCAGTAACGCAAAAACTACATGTAATGCGACATGAAATGTTTTTTTCGTGCAATTACGCGAAATCCCCTTATATGTTTTGTACTTAACGCCGGTTTTGTGCAACGTGGGCTCATCTTCTGTGAACATGGCACGAAGGAGGATATCAGAGGGGCGAAAATGACAAATTGTCGGTATGCACTCCACAGGGATGTCGTACAAAGCTATCGGGCATCAATTGGGCTACCATTATACAGTGATAAGCAGATTGGTGAGAAAACACTGTGAAACTGGTGCTGTGAAGGACCGACCACGCTCGGGTCGACCACCTGTAACATCACAGCGTGCAGATAAGGCAATGATTCGATGGTACGACGTCATTCATTTCCCATAAAGTGCATCTTTGAAACGGCAATGGCTAACCAATCGACGTCTGTGCACAAGAACCGTGGGAAACCGATTGAAAGCTACAGCCCTGGGGAAAGGAGAGTCATCAGACGCCTCCTATTGCCAGATGGCCATCAACGGATACGTTTGGCTTGGTGTTTAGCACGACGAGGTTGGAATTTGAGGACCTGGCGAAGAATCCATTGGTCGGACGAAAGTCGTTTCTTGTTCAACGTCACGGATGGGCAAACGAACGAGGGTTTGGAGGCACATACACCCAAGAACTATGGAGGGGGATATCCGCCAAAAGTCTATGTGTGTAGCTGTGTCGGTTTCAATGTGTGCAGTGTTTGTTCGTTCTGCTTCTTCTGTAATGTCACCACCGATGTGGCTAGCAAGCAGGACTGTATGAGTGTAACTGTGTCAGTTTCAACGTGAGCAATGCGTACGTTTACTGGACGCGTCTATGCCACTACCGAGACTCTGCTATGTGACCAGCGAGGGGCGAGTACGGCTTGTAGTTCGGTCGTGTCTGATAGCTGCGCAGTTTTGGCCCTTTTCTTTGGAGATCTTGCTCCGCGAAGCTAGACAAATACAACCGCGTGCAGGCTTAACCACATATGTGGCTAAGTGCCATTATGACGACAGGGGGCGCTTTTAAATAAAATATTGGAAATTATAGACGACCCCTTTACGTCTATGACAGTATTTCCAGCGTGAATAGGGGGTGCCTACGAATAATTTTAATAAAATAATACTATTTAATAATAGGCCTACCTAAGTTAAGTTGAAATAGGCCAAGGCCTTGATTTGAAGATTATAATAATTAAAGTGGCATAAGCTGCCAAAATGTTGATATTTTGACGTTAAAACAGAATGTTGAAATTATTGGCTATTTTTCTCAAGAGAGGTATAATTCAGAAGCTTTTTAGTGCTTTTAGTCTCGAAAATGTACGATAAAGTATTGTTTTGAACTAACTTTGGCTGAGAATGAATGAATGGTCGTCCCGGTTATTTAAATTTTGTTTACTTTTCGAACACGTTTTCGGTTCGTATAGGCCACATACTGTATGGATTTTCCTCATTCCAAAGCCAATCTATTAGTTTTTCGATGGCCTTCAAAGCCTCTTACTGTCGTGACGATCAGAAATCATGCAGCTCATGCCACTTTAACATTTAAAATAATTCGACCTGGCCTAATCATTATAGCCTATATTGGTAGTGTGAATATTCAATAACTCAGCTCGTTATCTGGGCATATATATACATGTGCAACAACAACAATTTATGAATTTCCAATTTGATGTATGTATATATTTATGATCACTAAAACACACGGGCACAGAGAAAATCTTCTTGTCTCAAACGTGTACATAAATGTATATACATATATGTACACAGAATGAAAATACTTCTTTAACTAACTCTATAGCTACTCTCGTTCATATTTCTAGTCCATATATATTTCTTTTGTTTGTTTTTTTTCTGAGTAAAAGTTTTTTCTTTTATTTTTTTGCTCCCTTTTCTCAGTATCGTCATTATTATAGTTAATATCAGATGAAAAATAAAATTGTGCTTAACCAGAAACTGTTACAATGTTTAACTGTTTCATTGTAGGCCTATGTTCCTATATGGCCCTGATGACGTAAAATGTTAAATATATCGGTTTACTTAATTATAGAATAAATGTTATTTTTCTATCTTGCATTTTTACTTCATCATTTTGCACATATGTAGGGAGACGGACTCGTAAGTTTCAAGAACTTGTGCCTAATGTCAATGAATTTAATTTCAATAAAATAAGTTAAATTCAACAATAACCAAGTTCCGAGCTCGACTTAGGGACCGTCTATAATTTCCGAAACATTTGTCAGCAGCTCCCCCTGTCGTCATAATGGGACTTAGCCACATATGTGGATAAGGCTGTATGAGCTCCCATTCGTCTAGCTTCGCTGTCTGGAATGCTGCCGCTCTCGTGCGCAGTTCTTGACATAGCCGGAGTACAAACCATGCTCGCTTTACACTGGCCACTTAACACACTGGCGGTAGCCCAGAGTAGAAGCAAGGAATGTAGGCGCTGCATTGGACAACGTTTCACGCATTCAAGCAAAAGTATCGCAAGCGACACTGTAAAAGTAAGCACTGCGTACATTGAAACTGACACAGTTACCCACATAGACTTTTGGCGGATATCCCCCTCCATAAAGAACATCCATCCTTATGTTCCTTATGGAGGGGGCTCTGTAATGGTTTGGGGATTCATCTCTCACGACTGCAAACTGGACTGACAGGGAAACCTCACAGGTGACCGGTACATTCAGGAGGTCCTGCATCCAGTTGTCATGCCTCATTTTGAGAATCACCCATTAGGCTTAAGACATGTGTACATGGACGACAAAGCCAGACCTCATCGTTCCCGGGCGGTTATAGCCTACTTCAACAAGAGTTTTAGTAAACTCAACATACGCCCGCTGTGGCAAAGTCGAACCGCTACGATTAACAACCTGACATTTAATATAACATTTGTTTTAATTTCATCAATTAGAATTTCTTGTTCACATTAGAAGTTTTTCTTTTCTGAATTTGATGAAGCTGCAACTAAATACCAGTACGTTATAGTACACATATATTATCTGTTAATTTCAATCACATTTTAATTGCAAAAACTGAAATGTGGCTGTTTTGACATTGCTCTTATCAATCAATACAATAGCTTACAATTCTTGAATTTTAACAGTTTTGACTGGGACACTGTTCTATTGGACTTGGCTGTAGTTTTATTACAAAGCAAACAATCTTCAGGCTGACCACTGATATGCTGGTGTGTAAATATACAAACCTTGGATGTCATTGTCCCCTTATCTCTATTTAAACGGCCACTCTGATAAATACCAGATGGGTAATAAAGTGGGGAAAATGGTCTTTTTTTGTTATTATAGTGCACATTAAACAATCCAAGAAAACAGTCTCAGAATGTATAAATTAATTGGCTTCCAGTATTACTCTGGACCAAGTGTACTCCAAAAAGCATTGATATATATTAATATATATATATATTAAACATCAGGTACATAATAAAGTAGTAAGGAAACTCCGAAAATATTCATGGTGTAATCTCAATATTTCGACTTTAATTAAGTCATCGTCAGGAGAATTATGAGTACATCAAAAGACAGTGTGCATTTATATAGAAAAACAGAATACAATGATGGTTGACACTAAGAAGGCATGGGAGATTAAAATTTTAGTTACAATAGAGCAGGGTTCTAAAGGGCAGTCATAAGACCTAGCCAGGCTAATAAATTAAGTAAACATCTGTCACTGAAAACATTACTAGGTCAAATGCATACATTCAAAATAATAATTGGTAAAGTTTGAGAAAAATAAAATACATGTTTGTAAGTATATCAAATTGAATTTTACAATCAGCCGCATTGATTAAAATCATATATTTATTATGTATAAGCAATAGAAAGGGTAATAGGTCCTGAAAAGTTAATAAAACAAAGGAATTATTAAAAAAAAAATTCACTTCTGGCGATAGATGGCGAATTAGAAAAAAAAAAAAAAAAAAAAAAATTACATGGGTTATAACAGAGATTAACGAAATAAAGAGAGTTCTTTTGAAGCCATAATTCCGTGATTGAGGGGCGGTTTTAATCTCCTGATGGAGAGGGCTTCCTTAAGATGACTGCCCTTTAGAACCCTGCTCTATTGTAACTAAAATTTTAATCTCCCATGCCTTCTTAGTGTCAACCATCATTGTATTCTGTTTTTCTATATAAATGCACACTGTCTTTTGATGTACTCATAATTCTCCTGACGATGACTTAATTAAAGTCGAAATATTGAGATTACACCATGAATATTTTCGGAGTTTCCTTACTACTTTATTATGTTAAGTTGTTCAGTGGATCAAATACATCAGGTACACATTTGTGATAAAAAAAGCTCTTGAAAACAGACAAAAAATATGTGTACCCAAATCAAATTTGGTATTCGACACATCATCTACCTATACTCTAAAAGAATTGGAGAGATTATATCAAAACGAAAGAAGTTCTGGAGCCGCAAGGGAATATTACATAATCCAATAGGGCTGCCATATTATGCAACAGGTGATGTCAGAAATGGTACGTGAAACACCGTCTGCCCATAATGTATATACTCTGAAAGAATCGTCAAGATCGGATCAAAACTTTAGAAGTTATGGAGCGGATGGGAATATTACATAATCCTATATGGCTGCCATATTATGCAACGAGTGAAGTCAGAAATGGTACACAACACACCGTCTGCCCATAAGGTATATACTCTGAAAGAATTGTCAAGATCAGATCAAAACTCTTCAAGTTATGGAGCGGAAGGGAACGAAGATATAGACTAAGACAGAATATTACATAATCCAATGTAGAAGCCATATTATGCAATGGACAATGTTCTTAATGGTTCATGACACACCTTCTACCCCTAGAGTATATGTTGTAAAAAAAATTGTTAAGATCGGATCAAAACTCTTCAAGTTATGGAGCGGAAGGGAACGAAGATATAGACTAAGACAGAATACTACATAATCCAATGTAGAAGCCACATTATGCAATCGACGATGTCATAAATGGTTCATGACACACCTTCTACCCACAAGGTATATGTTGTGAAAGAATTGTAAAGAATAGATCAAAACTCTTCAAGTTATGGAGCGGAAGGGAATCCGGGACGGACGGACGGACGGCGCTGGTGATACAATAATACGACCGACTTTTTTTAAGTCGGGCGTATAAAAACGTAACAACTCTGTCTTGGCCCGCCGTGAGTCCGGAATCCTTTAGAGCACATTTGCGATAGGAGGGGCAGAGACATTCAAGCCCTAGAGCCTTCTGTACAAAATATGCAGGAATTGGAAGCCGCGTTACATCGGTATTGGCGGCAGTTACCCCAACAGATCCGACGTCTCGCTGGATGGATGAGACGCAGGTTGGAAGCTGTAATTCGGACTAATGGAGGCTATACACGCTATTGACCTTCTGCTCTAGGGATGTGTTCTACACACTCTAAAGTGACATTTTTACTTCAATATGTTCGCCCTGTGAAGCCAGATGTGAAGTTTCTTACTTACAAGCATCTTTTTATTTTGTTAAAATACACTTTTGATTTGGCTAACGATATCCTGAATAAATTGTATAGCTTTTTGCCATAAATGGTGATTTCTAATCGCCAGAATGTTGCCCTTTATGATCACAATCGTTTCTGCAATATCAGTTTGCCAGTCTCCCTACACCAATAAAAAATATTAAACATTGATGGGGTCTGCAAATGGGCCATGACAAGTCATTTGACCAGCATGGTCATTTCACGACCCCCTATGCAGACCCCAGGAAAAATATTAAACATTGATGGGGTCTGCAAATGGGCCATGACAAGTCATTTGACCAGCATGGTCATTTCACGACCCCCTTTGCAGACCCCAGCCTCTACCTACTGCCGGTAGAAGCACCTTACTCTGTCCACAAGTTGTTTCGGTGTTTTTGTCTGGAGTAGGTGCCGACACTTTTCCGATTTTTCCAAGAGCTCGGCCGAGGAGGTTTTCTTGTTCCTTATGTGGCTCCTCGCCACGTCAAAAAGGAAGGTCCTCTCCTCTTTGCTGAAGGCCCTCCTTGCTCTCCGAGACTCCGACAGTTGCTGTTGCTGTTCTGATCCCGCGGCTGCCGAAGTGTGACGAACGATTTTTTTTTTATATTGTTTATTGATTTCATTTATACATTACAATCATTACATTCATTTCAACATAAAAATTATACAATTGAAATATTCGGATCCATCTATACATTGATTTTGAGTTTTCATTTTCACTGTACCTTGGAGAGGACTCTTACACTAATCAAGGAGTTGACGTATCCTACACTCTCTTTCAAACAATATGAGTAAATTTTCGGGTTTTCCATATTTGAACTTACTAATACACATTTTAGCCCCAAGAATAATATGGTTGATTTCTAGCTTCTTAATATTAGATAAATTTAAGTTACAGTTCATATATCCAAACAATAATTCTGTAGCAGAAAATGTTATATTTTTGCCAATCTTTGTGTATATTAGTCCTTTAACCATGGTCCATAGAGGCTGCACAAGCGCGCAGTCACAAAAGAAATGCTCTATATAATCAATATTTTTACAATATTCGCAAAGATAAGAGTTAACAATGCCCATTTTCTGGAATCTTATCCGTGTTGGGTAAATATTATGTAAAATTTTCCATTGAAGGACCTGTAATCGGACCTCTTTGGTACATTCAAAGGCCAATTTCCAATAGCTACCATCAATATAAACATCAAATTTGCGTCTCCAAAAGAGAACTGACCATAACGGACACTCATTATCATTCAGCATTACCCTATATTGCTTACTTCTTAAGCTGCTTATATTATTTCCACGAAAAAGGACAATTCTTTCCCGGTTTTCGGGATGAACACTGCCCGTAATTTGTTTTGGAATTGCTTTAAATACGCTGACATATTATAAAACCCTATGAGAGGCTTTGCCAACTTTTTCAACAATTTCTTGAAAAGATAAAAAAAATGGTCATTTTTAAGCATATCCCTTACTCGGACTATACCTTTTACTATCCATTCTTTTACAAATAATGTTTCACCTTGGCATGTAATACATATATTATTCCAAATAATATCATCATAATTGACTTCTGTGGAGTCATCAGAAATATTATTATCCAGCCAAGCTGTCAGAACACATTGCCAAAAGTGGGATTTAATTAGAGACATGCCTTTAAATGGCTTTGAAGTTACAGAGCTTTCAAAAACACTTCTTTCCGATCCGAAGATAGAAAAATATAAATTTGGAATTATGCACTGTGTGCGTTTCCATGAGATAACTGCAATTTAGTCATCCATGATAAAAGAAAAGATGTTTTGAGTTCTCGCATGTCAATCATTTTTAAACCACCTTCAGTATAACCTTTACACATCACCTTTCTTTTTACTTTTTCAAAGGTGTTTTGTTGTCCACTAGGACTGTTGTAGAGTAAGCTGGTGAGGTTAAGTGTTGCCGCCCCCTGGGCCATTGTTTTGTGCTGGGTAACCTGAAAGAAAAAAACAGTATTCTTTATATTTAGATCGTGAAAATCCTGCACTAATAAACTTATGAGTTTCCTTACAATGATTCCTATCTATGCACTGTAATCGTTTACCGTCAATTCTACAGTAGAATATTTTAAAATTAACGGTAAATTGCCGTTTTATACTTCAGTGGAAGCTTTACGGTCGTGTACCGTAAAATAACTTTGAGACAGAGTTGTCGTTTCCGAGCTAACGAGATCTGATATCCTCGGTTGTTTCCGTGAAGGATTCGTCCAAAATACGTCATTGCGGATCAAAGGGTGCGAAAAAACGGAAGTGCGCATGCGCACACCGAAGCGCTAGTAAGGCATGGAAATATGGCCACCTTGCCTTCATATTTATAGTTAGTGCAGTGGTTTAAGGGCTACTGTTATGGCTAGTGCGCACATAGTTCTGCGCAGCTCCTGTATGGGAGGTTAGAGGTTCGACTCCCGCCGTAGGCGATTTAATATAAGAAAAATTTGTCATTATAGGCGAAGATAGTTAATTTAACATAGCTGTATTTGAAAGCGTAGATTGAGAAACCTGCCCTAAGGGAGGATTTTCATCAGCTTTTTTTCAATTTTTTCAAATCAATATATGTTTGTCAACTTACAGAAGTAGTCAGTTTTACTATTTCGTTGGGGGTACATAACATTTGAAAATCTATCCATGCTGGGGTTGACGATTTAAAGTCCTGTATTTCTTAGCCTGCTGATTTCATAATGTTTTTTCACATTCACTGATTAGGGATGTGGCTAGTTGATTTTACGGTCTACCCTTATTTTTACGGTAGAAAGTTGGCAGCCCAGCTGCCAGTATTCTACCGTAAAATGTACGGGTTACATTTTACAGTGTGGTAGTCTCTAACCCTCTTCATTTTTTACTAAAATGGGAAGTATTATTGGTTTCAAATTTTAGTTACAGTGTCCAAGTATCATTTATTACACTGATATTTCACCAATTATTTAAGTGTTAAATTAATTAAATTCCATACTTACGGTGATGGCTCGGAAAATGTCTTCCCCGACCGTGATTTCGGGGGCTTCTTTGACTGCAGATACACCCGTGCCTCTGATAGCACTATTGAGATTCCCAGTATACAGGAGGCAAACACTTTTTGAAAGATCCTAAATAGGACAGTGTGGTGCCTGGGGCTTTTTCCATTGAAAATTTCTCCACCCAGGCACCAACTTTGTTTTTATCTTGAAGGTCCTCCATTGCGAAGTTGGGGGACACCCGGACACCCCCTGGCCCCTTCCAGATGCCAATCACATGAAAATACAAACGAGTTTAAATTTTATTTGGAAACTATTCATATTAACTTTCATGTCATATGTTTACCAGTTAATTTTTTTCAGGTCTTTTAAAGATTCAAATGTATTTTAGGATTAAACATTCTTGAAAAATGGCCGAGATTCAACTGCCGATTTCGGGCCATTCTCGAAAGCTATACCTGTATTAACAAAATATTTTATATCACTAACTTGGAGCATATTCTGTTTAGAGATGTTGGCATCCTTGCCCCGCCCTCCAGTGACATCTGCCACCCCAGGAACCGATGGTTCATAGTTTTCCCCTCTGGAATAACAAAGGGGATCCCTCCTCCCACATCGGTCCCTGTATCTTCATCGTCTGAGGACCAGCCTCCAGCAGATATCATTACTGTAACTTCTCTGTGTGTGACAAAAAAACCCACTCATTTTAATTTTTTATGTCAAGCATCTTACAAGACAACTTGGGCCAATCAGTTACATGAGTCTCCCTCACCCTGGATGAGTAGCAGAGGTTTGGATTGAGAAAGTGCTTTTTTTGACTTATTGATTAATTTGCTCAATATGTTAACACATAATTGAATTCACACAAGTTTCCTATTCATAAGTCTGTTAAAATTTAAAAAAAACTCACTTTTCAGACAATTTATCCACTTTATGGACTTTTTTTAGATGCCGGTCCAGCCAGAAAACTTCCACTTGGCATTTAGGACAGGTTTTCTTCCTGCCCTCTGAGTTCTTTTTGGCCGTGGCCGCCTTGGAATCTTCAGCCGAATAGTTGTGCACCTGCCTTAAATGGCGCGGTAGGTGCACAACATCCCGATCGCAGAAGCCGCAGGTGGTCACTTCACCCCCGCACCTTTTCCTTTGGGAGCTTCCACCTAAAGGGTCGGTTAGTCTGAAAAATATAGAAATGAAAAATATATTAGCACTTAGCAATCTATCAGATGGGTTCTAAACCGGTGACAAATAGCCAAATGTGTACCCAAATCACGCCACCCTCGAAAGTAACCTTGGGTTAGAGCTATTGTTAAAAAAGCTGGCTTTGATTAAATAACCAAATTATTAAGTCTACCTTCTCCACAACAATACAGGAATCAGCCGGCTCCTCCTCCTAAGCGAAATTCGCCTCATCCTCCTTCTCGATTCCAAGCTTCCACAACTAGAACAAAGCAAGCAACACATGAGATAGATGGATACATGGATGTATTTATTCTTTGTGCCTCTCTTAATGGGGAGAAAATCAGAATTTAAGACGTCAAAAGTCTCTTCATAATTTTGAGGAATAAAAAAAAAATCATTGACAAAGATTACCAGTAATTTCGTTAATCTTTAATCGTTAATTTGTAGCACACGTCTTCAGTTCGCACGTTTAATGGTTTTAGCAATATTTTTATTTCAACGTCGATCCGTTAGGTTTTCAACGTACTCCAAACACTGAACTTCTCTTGGCAATCAAAATTTATGGGGAAAAAATCTGAATTTTGGCAGTTCATGACTTCAAAGTGGCATGAGCTGCCAAAATGTTGATATTTTGACGTTAAAACAGAATGTTGAAATTATCGGCTATTTTTCTCAAGATGTGTAATTCAGAAGCTTTTTAGTGCTTTTAGTCTCAAAAATGTACGTAAAAGTATTGTTTTGAACTAACTTTGGCGTAGAATGAATGAAAGGTCGTCCCGGTTATTTAAATTTTGTTTACTTTTCGAACACTATTTCGGTTCGTATAGGCCACATACTGTATGGATTTTCCTCATTCCAACACCAATCATTTAGTTTTTCGATGGCCTTCAAATCCTCTAACTGTCGTGAGAATCAGAACTTATGAAAAAATTGTGAATTTTGGCCGCTCATGCCACACATCCATGGTTATTTTACACAAGAGGACTTTCCCTGTGCCCGTGTGTTTTGTGTTTATAAATATATAAACATGGATTATATTTGGTCAGAGATCAAAAACAAAAATAAGACGCAGTAATCTAAAGCTTGGGGCATTTGGGCCCACACAGTCTGGAACAATCGGAATAAAATCTGCGGATTAGTGAAAACTATAACATTCGATTATCTGGAGATCGATTTTTCAAGCTAAACAAGAAATCTAGAATTGATTGATTGATTGTTTGGTGTTTTACGCCGCGCTCAAGATTATTTCACTTATACGGCGGCGTTGCCAGTTTTATTGTGGGAGGAAACGGGGTTTTATGCCCAGAGGAAACGCACGACCTTCCGTTGGTAACTGGCTACCATCCCACATAGGTCGGCAAATCTATAAAGCGTGTACCTTTGATAACAGATTATTTTTATTTTTGTGCATTATAGGGGCATGAGGTGGCAAAATCTTCGTACCTACTTTTTTCATAAATTCTGAGAGGGGTTGAAGTTCATCGAACCCCTAGATGTTTTACGTATACATAGGAATTAACGTACATGGGAAAAAGGAAAGTCCACACAGCCTGTGGCTGATGCGATCCGAAATAGTATAAAGAAATTCAATAAAATTTAAATAACCTGGACAACCGTTTATTCACGTTTGGCCGCGTGGCCAAGTAGGAGTTCAAGTATTCAATGTTCCCTCCCGACTTTTACGCATAAACCTATCATTTCTCTCATACCGAAGCTTTGTTTTTTATTTGACTCTTAAATACGTCATACCTATTCAAGATAAAGACAAATAACTTGTTTCAACGATATTAATGAAACCAAAAGCTGGGACAATCGTTACTTATATATGGATTACAAAAGAACTTCTTTCCTTTTCGTATATGATAATGCTGCAATCTACATTTATTCATTCCCAAAAAACGTTTGTGTTATTTCCAACGATCTTTGGAAAAAAGATATGGACGTTGACTAGTACAAAAACGGAATAGGTTGTAACCCATAAATAAGTAACTATGTTTATAACAAAGTAATTTTCCAGAATCAGAACGGCGGAATAAACCCTTTTAAGAGTTTGGTTTATTGCTGAAATAATAACAGCCATGTACACGCTTTAACTCAAACGTCAAGTGTAAAAAGCGGAATGTTTCTAGTATTCAACTACACTGTGCAAATGAAATACATGTATCTTTTCTAATAGCATTCGTTTCTCGTTTCTTAGCAATTTTGTGCAACGCATTCACAAGCTTATTGTTAGTATTGTATAGGTCTTATCGACTTGGTGACGTGTGTACATAAAATTCAATATCAATAGAATAGAAGTCATTTGTCTCTGTTTAATGGAAAAGTAAGAATAAATGACAATCCTGACACTAAAATATCATTTTCATGCAATGTTATTGAGCTAATGTGCACAAATATACAGTTCGAGGACTGAAATACACGTAGCTACACATACGATTACATTTACAGCCTCTTGATTAGGGGCCTACTTGGTGATTGATTACTCAAACCAATCGAAATGGTGCTTTTGTGCTTTCAGCAAGTTTTGAAAAATCACATCCAAATTCAAAGTGGTCTTTGTGAACTTTCATTTTTGGAAGTGGTCTGTATAGTGATTGATGAAGTTCGTTTGTAAACGTTGATGGCCATTTGTTTTTTGTGTTAAAGAAAAATGACATTTCTTGCTCCTTTTATACATTTGGGCTGTATTTGGCTACATTTGGCAGGAACAGGGCATGCATATTCACACGTGACAAATTCAAAAGTATATAAGCCAGGAGTTTGCACATTTCTGACAATTAAACCACATTAATAAGGCCAATGCCTCATCATTAAACAAGCAAGAAGTTTTGATCATACTTTGGTTAATTGATTGAGCGCATTGTCTCGAATTCGGGTGCATACATGACACATAAAAGATGAATGCCAAAATATTTCCAACGATGAGTCGCACATTAAAATCCCATTGAATCACGGAACGCCACGATATGGGAAGAGAAGGTAAAGACTAGAAATGTCGGTGTATTTGTATTTCTTTACTCACCATATGTACACACATTTCACTGATTAATAATATGCTAAATTAGTTGATTGATATTTACGCCGCACTCAAGATTATTTCACTCATATGGCGGCGTTGGCAGGTTTAGTGGGGAGTGGGCCCATTGCCCGGAGAAAACCCCCGACCTTCGGCGAGAACCTGGCAACCCTTCCACATAGGGCGATCGAGTGAAAAATCGAGAATTTTTTTCATTTTTATTGGCTCTGAGTGTGATTTGAACCCGTGCCGCATCGATGGAAGGTCTTTGTGAAAGTGAGGGACTCTCACTCGGACCAACTGAGCCACCAATGCCACAATAATATGCTAACACAGAATTCTGACTATATTTAATTCTCTCCTGAAGGGAAAATACAGAACGTCCAAGAATCTCACCAAATGTGAGAACATCATTCATTACAAACATTGCGCTTCCGCTACAGCGGTATAGCTGTATTTTAATAACCACCTAAATGAATTAGTATACATAACTCTAATGGAATTCCACACAGTTTGCGAAAACAACCCCAGAGAGAGCAACAATATATATTACAACAACATGATTTGAATAGAGTTCTTTTCACAAGAGTCAGAACAGTAGCAGAATCTACGTAACAGTACGTTTGCCTAAACATACAGTTTCCTTTTCTGGGGCAAAATGTCCTCATTACCTGACATAGGATGAGATATTATATGCCCTAGGTATTTGTACGTCTCAACAAAAGATAGCTTGGTACCGTCTAACTGCAAATAGGGCGATTCCCGGCCCTTGAAAGTGGCATGAGCTGCCAAAATTCACACTTTTTACATAAATTCTGATCGTTACGACATTAAGAGGCTTTGAAGCCATCGAAAAACTAAATGATTGGCGTTGGAATGAGGAAAATCCACACGGTATGTGGCCTATACGAACCGGGATAGTGTTCGATAAGTAAACACAATTTAAATAACAGGGACGACCATTCATTCATTCTAAGCCAAAGTTAGTTCAAAACAATACCTTATCGTACATTCTCGAGACTAGAAGCACTAAAAAGCTTCTGAATTGCACGTCTTGAGAAAAATAGCCGATAATTTCAATATTCTGTTTCGTCGTCAAAATATCAACATTTTGGCAGCTCATGCCACTTTGAACCAACTTGGTTTGAACAAAGTGCATACAGTCTTAGAAGTAAGAACTATTATATAAAATATCATGGTATGTCGCGTAATCTGAACAGCAATTTAACAAGAGTTGGAGAGCATTACTTGAAGCACATAGCAAACAGAGGTCATCTGCATACAGTACTAGATGATTGATAAAGTTACCAGCTATATTATACCCTACCCCAGCCTTGCTAAGAGTCACATCGAGGGTGATAGTATACCACTGACCAGTCACCACCCTGCCTAACTCCATTAGATACTTTTAAAATGGTGATATAATTGAAGAACCCCATCTTACTGCAAAATTCCGTGTGGTTAACCACCGATACAAGAAATTTACAAAGACAATCGGAATGCCTCAATCAATCAACGTTTTTAGCAAGGGTCAGTGGTTCACTCGGGCGAACGCCTTACTAGCATCAATATAACATATGTATACATACATACATTGTCGCCTACAATAGTTGCAATTGCGCAATCGCAAAGGAAACCAAGTTGTTTTCAACCGTTGTCCATAGAAACAACCAATGAAATGGACCTTACAATGCGCGGGCTTTTCATGGTCAAATTTTTTCACAGCTTGTTCAGATTTCCTCTTGGGATGACGCCTGGTGTCTCTCTTGAGATCCATTCGGGAAGGACAGACTTTGAATCTTCACATACCAAATGGGTAGGGCTTATGCAATAGTAAAGTTAAGACTATATGGTAGATAGGCATAAAATAGCTTCGATAGGGATTTAAATGGATTCAAGTTTGTCCTACCTGTTCGATTATCAAGAGAACGCAAATCCTGTCGCCATACCCTTGCCTTCTTAGCACGAAATCTCTTTTTGTTTGTCATCCATTTTGGATTGGTTGGTTATTGGGTTCAGATGCATTGTTTCAAAGTTCTCGCATTCACTGCGCTTGGGACTTTTGATGTATGTTTGTGGTGAATAAGTCTTTTACTGGTTTAGATTCTTTGAGTTCACTGCAGCAAGAACAGCGATATTTATTGTGTGTTATTAGTGACTCTCTTCTGTCTGCTGTATAAATATATATCTCTGCCTACTTCCACAGGCTAATTTTCTTGGCCAAATTTTCGGCTTCACAAGGCAAGCTGGTCTGCACTTACAAGCCAGTCGGCTGCACGGTGACGATTACTGTCCTCGAATCAGACACCCTGTCAGCACACTTTTGTCGGATTTCTTTTACTTCTGTTTTATCAATTTTACTGGCGTTTACCGGGCTTTGCACTCTGCCCCCCCCCCCCCCCCCCACACACACACACACCCCTCATTCTAATCACGTACATCTCGTTGTCTGTGTTTTGGGAATCCCATCCGTAACATTCAAAGCGATCCAAGAAATTGTTTATTATAAAACATCTCATGCTAAATAGGAGATTTGGTGGA
Organism: Lepidochitona cinerea; assembly: GCA_963971465.1. Classification (NCBI taxonomy): domain Eukaryota; kingdom Metazoa; phylum Mollusca; class Polyplacophora; order Chitonida; family Tonicellidae; genus Lepidochitona; species Lepidochitona cinerea. The sequence goes on from OZ020553.1 coordinate 53,642,009, forward strand.
CACTAAAGAACTACTCTGTGCTTGAAAAGACCAAAGAAGAAAGATTACGCCGACTCACAGTGGATACTAATGAACCGACTGTTCAAACAAAACTGACAATATGACAAGTGTCCGTCTTTTATATAACGATAGTAATGAACCAACCTGTTCAAACAAAACTGACAATTTGACAAGTGTCACTCTATTATATTTATGATCCGTCTTTTATATATGTGTTGGTGAATGGTGATATTGTATTTGTGTTTACTAACATGTTGTAACCCTTTTATAAATGCTATAAATATTGTACTTAGGGTTTTAGGTAAATATATTAATAGTACATTTTTAATGTTAAGAACATAAATATGAATATTTATAAATAAGTGCCTAACTAATAATCATTCCACTTTTTTGGGGAAAGTGGAATTTTGTTCTTAGTGTTGTAGATTTACCTTGGCCAATGATGAATAGAAGACCCTTAGAAGAAAAGCACTAACCACCTGATAGAAGACCTGCCCCAGAGAACAGACCTATATACCGCCCTGAAGATGAAACATTTTGGAACCTTAAACAGACGATCTAAGAATAGAAACCAACTGAAAGAAGACCTGCCCCAGAGAACAGACCTATATACCGCCATGAAGATGAAACATTTTGGAACCTTAAACACAGACGATCTAAGAATAGAAATTTACTTCACTTTAAGATAAGTTTCTCCAAATTTAAAATTCATGCTCACCATTTAAATCCTTTCACATTTTGTTTAAATGCTCGATTTCTTAATTTGTTTTAAATTAAAGATCTACAATCTGGGTAATGGGTTCTGTTAGATGACATTAGAGGTACTGGGATAATCTTATTTGGTATGACCTTTTTTTGTGGACCGATCAACCACAAAAACAGGTCATGCCAAAGGACTTCATTAAGCGTAGTGAATTAAAGATCAAAATATAATGATTGGGTAATATGTTCTGTTAGATGACATTAGAGGTACTGGGATAATCCTATTTGGTATGACCTTTTTTTGTGGACCGATCAACCACAAATACAGGTCATACCAAAGGACTTAATTTAGCGTAGTGAATTAAAGATCAAAATATAATGATTGGGTAATATGTTCTGTTAGATGACATTAGAGGTACTGGGATAATCCTATTTGGTATGACCTTTTTTTTGTGGACCGATCAACCACAAGAACATGTCATGTCAAAGGACTTAATTTAGCATAGTGAATTAAAGATCAAAATATAATGATTAAAACATAACTGTCGCCTTGTTTTGTAAAAGCATTGGGATTTTAGCTATATTTATTAATAGTACATTTTTAATGTTGAGAACATAAATATGAATAATTATAAATAAGTGCCTGACTAATAATCCTTCCTCTTTTTTGGGGAAAGTGGAATTTTGTTCTTAGTGTTGTAGATTTACCTTGGCCAATGATGAATAGAAGACCCTTAGAAGAAAAGCACAAACCAAGTGAAAGAAGACCTGCCCCAGAGAACAGACCTATATACCGCCCTGAAGATGAAACATTTTGGAACCTTAAACACAGACGATCTAAGAATAGAAACCAACTGAAAGAAGACCTGCCCCAGAGAACAGACCTATATACCTACCACCCTGAAGATGAAACATGTTGGAACCTTAAACACAGACGATCTAAGAAAAGAAATTTACTTCACATTAAGATAAGTTTCTCCAAATTTAAAATTTATCCTCGCCATTTATATCCTTTCACATTTTGTTTTAAAGCTCGATATCTTAATTTGTTTTAAATACTTATCTAAATATGTTTTAGTACCATATCTCTAATATTGTTGTTGTCCAGACTTGAGGTTTTAACAAATATAGTTTATAATACTTTTTGTAAATTCACTATCTACAATCTGGGTAATATGTTCTGTTAGATGACATTAGAGGTACTGGGATAATCTTATTTGGTATGACCTTTTTTTGTGGACCGATCAACCACAAAAACAGGTCATGCCAAAGGACTTAATTTAGCGTAGTGAATTAAAGATCAAAATATAATGATTGGGTAATATGTTCTGTTAGATGACATTAGAGGTACTGGGATAATCCTATTTGGCATGACCTTTTTTTGTGGACCGATCCACAAAAACAGGTCATGCCAAAGGACTTAATTTAGCGTAGTGAATTAAAGATCAAAATATAATGATTGGGTAATATGTTCTTTTAGATGACATTTGAGGTACTGGGATAATCCTATTTGGCATGATCTGTTTTTGTGGACCGATCCACAAAAACAGGTCATGCCAAAGGACTTAATTTAGCGTAGTGAATTAAAGATCAAAATATAATGATTAAAACATAACTGTCGCCTTGTTTTGTAAAAGCATTGGGATTTTAGCTATATTTATTAATAGTACATTTTTAATGTTGAGAACATAAATATGAATAATTATAAATAAGTGCCTGACTAATAATCCTTCCTCTTTTTTGGGGAAAGTGGAATTTTGTTCTTAGTGTTGTAGATTTACCTTGGCCAATGATGAATAGAAGACCCTTAGAAGAAAAGCACAAACCAAGTGAAAGAAGACCTGCCCCAGAGAACAGACCTATATACCGTCCTGAAGATGAAACATTTTGGAACCTTAAACACAGACGATCTAAGAATAGAAACCAACTGAAAGAAGACCTGCCCAAGAAAACAGACCTATATACCGTCCTGAAGATGAAACATCTTGGAACCTTAAACACAGACGATCTAAGAAAAGAAATTTACTTCACATTAAGATAAGTTTCTCCAAATTTAAAATTTATCCTCGCCATTTATATCCTTTCACATTTTGTTTTAAAGCTCGATATCTTAATTTGTTTTAAATACTTATCTAAATATGTTTTAGTACCATATCTCTAATATTGTTGTTGTCCAGACTTGAGGTTTTAACAAATATAGTGTATAATACTTGTTGTAAATTCACGATCTACAATCTGGGTAATATGTTCTGTTAGATGACATTCGAGGTACTGGGATAATCCTATTTGGTATGACCTTTTTTTGTGGACCGATCAACCACAAAAACAGGTCATGCCAAAGGACTTAATTTAGCGTAGTGAATTAAAGATCAAAATATAATGATTGGGTAATATGTTCTGTTAGATGACATTAGAGGTACTGGGATAATCCTATTTGGCATGATCTGTTTTTGTGGACCGATCCACAAAAACAGGTCATGCCAAAGGACTTAATTTAGCATAGTGAATTAAAGATCAAAATATAATGATTAAAACATAACTGTCGCCTTGTTTTGTAAAAGCATTGGGATTTTAGCTATATTTATTAATAGTACATTTTTAATGTTGAGAACATAAATATGAATAATTATAAATAAGTGCCTGACTAATAATCCTTCCTCTTTTTTGGGGAAAGTGGAATTTTGTTCTTAGTGTTGTAGATTTACCTTGGCCAATGATGAATAGAAGACCCTTAGAAGAAAAGCACAAACCAAGTGAAGGAAGACCTGCCCCAGAGAACAGACCTATATACCGCCCTAAAGATGAAACATTTTGGAACCTTAAACACAGACGATCTAAGAATAGAAACCAACTGAAAGAAGACCTGCCCCAGAAAACAGACCTATATACCTACCACCCTTAAGATGAAACATCTTGGAACCTTAAACACAGACGATCTAAGAAAAGAAATTTACTTCACATTAAGATAAGTTTCTCCAAATTTAAAATTTATCCTCGCCATTTATATCCTTTCACATTTTGTTTTAAAGCTCGATATCTTAATTTGTTTTAAATACTTATCTAAATATGTTTTAGAACCATATCTCTTATATTGTTGTTGTCCAGACTTGAGGTTTTAACAAATATAGTTTCTAATACTTTTTGTAAATTCACTATCTACAATCTGGGTAATATGTTCTGTTAGATGACATTAGAGGTACTGGGATAATCCTATTTGGTATGACCTTTTTTGTGGACCGATCAACCACAAAAACAGGTCATGCCAAAGGACTTAATTTAGCGTAGTGAATTAAAGATCAAAATATAATGATTGGGTAATATGTTCTGTTAGATGACATTCGAGGTACTGGGATAATCTTATTTGGTATGACCTTTTTTTGTGGACCGATCAACCACAAAAAAAGGTCATGCCAAAGGACTTAATTTAGCGTAGTGAATTAAAGATCAAATATAATGATTGGGTAATTTGTTCTGTTAGATGACATTAGAGGTACTGGGATAATCTTATTTGGTATGACCTTTTTTTGTGGACCGATCAACCACAAAAACAGGTCATGCCAAAGGACTTAATTTAGCTTAGTGAATTAAAGATCAAAATATAATGATTGGGTAATTTGTTCTGTTAGATGACATTAGAGGTACTGGGATAATCTTATTTGGTATGACCTTTTTTTGTGGACCGATCAACCACAAAAACAGGTCATGCCAAAGGACTTAATTTAGCGTAGTGAATTAAAGATCAAAATATAATGATTAAAACATAACTGTCGCCCTGTTTTGTAAAAGCATTGGGATTTTAGCTATATTTATTAATAGTACATTTTTAATGTTGAGAACATAAATATGAATAATTATAAATAAGTGCCTGACTAATAATCCTTCCTCTTTTTTGGGGAAAGTGGAATTTTGTTCTTAGTGTTGTAGATTTACCTTGGCCAATGATGAATAGAAGACCCTTAGAAGAAAAGCACAAACCAAGTGAAAGAAGACCTGCCCCAGAGAACAGACCTATATACCGCCCTGAAGATGAAACATTTTGGAACCTTAAACACAGACGATCTAAGAATAGAAACCAACTGAAAGAAGACTTGCCCCAGAAAACAGACCTATATACCTACCGCCCTGAAGATGAAACATTTTGGAACCTTAAACACAGACGATCTAAGAAAAGAAATTTACTTTACATTAAGATAAGTTTCTCCAAATTTAAAATTTATCCTCGACATTTATATCCTTTCACATTTTGTTTTAAAACTTGATATCTTAATTTGCTTTAAATACTTATCTAAATATGTTTTAGTACCATATCTCTTATATTGTTGTTTTCCAGACTTGAGGTTTTAACAAATATAGTTTATAATACTTTTTGTAAATTCACTATCTACAATCTGGGTAATATGTTCTGTTAGATGACATTAGAGGTACTGGGATAATCCTATTTGGTATGACCTTTTTTTGTGGACCGATCCACAAAAACAGGTCATGCCAAAGGACTTAATTTAGCGTAGTGAATTAAAGATCAAAATATAATGATTGGGTAATATGTTCTGTTAGATGACATTAGAGGTACTGGGATAATCCTATTTGGCATGACCTTTTTTTGTGGACCGATCCACAAAAACAGGTCATGCCAAAGGACTTAATTTAGCGTAGTGAATTAAAGATCAAAATATAATGATTGGGTAATATGTTCTGTTAGATGACATTCGAGGTACTGGGATAATCTTATTTGGTATGACCTTTTTTTGTGGACCGATCAACCACAAAAACAGGTCATGCCAAAGGACTTAATTTAGCGTAGTGAATTAAAGATCAAAATATAATGATTGGGTAATATGTTCTGTTAGATGACATTAGAGGTACTGGGATAATCCTATTTGGTATGACCTTTTTTTGTGGACCGATCCCCAAAAACAGGTCATGCCAAAGGACTTAATTTAGCCTAGTGAATTAAAGATCAAAATATAATGATTGGGTAATATGTTCTGTTAGATGACATTAGAGGTACTGGGATAATCCTATTTGGCACGACCTTTTTTTGTGGACCGATCCACAAAAACAGGTCATGCCAAAGGACTTAATTTAGCGTAGTGAATTAAAGATCAAAATATAATGATTGGGTAATATGTTCTGTTAGATGACATTCGAGGTACTGGGATAATCTTATTTGGTATGACATTTTTTTGTGGACCGATCAACCACAAAAACAGGTCATGCCAAAGGACTTAATTTAGCGTAGTGAATTAAAGATCAAAATATAATGATTGGGTAATATGTTCTGTTAGATGACATTAGAGGTACTGGGATAATCCTATTTGGCATGACCTTTTTTTGTGGACCGATCCACAAAAACAGGTCATGCCAAAGGACTTAATTTAGCATAGTGAATTAAAGATCAAAATATAATGATTAAAACATAACTGTCGCCCTGTTTTGTAAAAGCATTGGGATTTTATCTATATTTATTAATAGTACATTTTTAATGTTGAGAACATAAATATGAATAATTATAAATAAGTGCCTGACTAATAATCCTTCCTCTTTTTTGGGGAAAGTGGAATTTTGTTCTTAGTGTTGTAGATTTACCTTGGCCAATGATGAATAGAAGACCCTTAGAAGAAAAGCACAAACCAAGTGAAAGAAGACCTGCCCCAGAGAACAGACCTATATACCGCCCTGAAGATGAAACATTTTGGAACCTTAAACACAGACGATCTAAGAATAGAAACCAACTGAAAGAAGACCTGCCCCAGAAAACAGACCTATATACCTACTGCCCTGAAGATGAAACATTTTGGAACCTTAAACACAGACGATCTAAGAAAAGAAATTTACTTCACATTAAGATAAGTTTCTCCAAATTTAAAATTTATCCTCGCCATTTATATCCTTTCACATTTTGCTTTAAAGCTCGATATCTTAATTTGTTTTAAATACTTATCTAAATATGTTTTAGTACCATATCTCTTATATTGTTGTTTTCCAGACTTGAGGTTTTAACAAATATAGTTTATAATACTTTTTGTAAATTCACTATCTACAATCTGGGTAATATGTTCTGTTAGATGACATTAGAGGTACTGGGATAATCCTATTTGGTATGACCTTTTTTTGTGGACCGATCAACCACAAAAACAGGTCATGCCAAAGGACTTAATTTAGCGTAGTGAATTAAAGATCAAAATATAATGATTGGGTAATATGTTCTGTTAGATGACATTAGAGGTACTGGGATAATCCTATTTGTTATGACCTTTTTTTGTGGACCGATCAACCACAAAAACAGGTCATGCCAAAGGACTTAATTTAGCGTAGTGAATTAAAGATCAAAATATAATGATTGGGTAATATGTTCTGTTAGATGACATTAGAGGTACTGGGATAATCCTATTTGGCATGACCTGTTTTTGTGGACCGATCCACAAAAACAGGTCATGCCAAAGGACTTAATTGAGCGTAGTGAATTAAAGATCAAAATATAATGATTGGGTAATATGTTCTGTTAGATGACATTCGAGGTACTGGGATAATCTTATTTGGTATGACCTTTTTTTGTGGACCGATCAACCACAAAAACAGGTCATGCCAAAGGACTTAATTTAGCGTAGTGAAATAAAGATCAAAATATAATGATTTGGTAATATGTTCTGTTAGATGACATTAGAGGTACTGGGATAATCCTATTTGGCATGACCTTTTTTTGTGGACCGATCCACAAAAACAGGTCATGCCAAAGGACTTAATTTAGCATAGTGAATTAAAGATCAAAATATAATGATTAAAACATAACTGTCGCCCTGTTTTGTAAAAGCATTGGGATTTTATCTATATTTATTAATAGTACATTTTTAATGTTGAGAACATAAATATGAATAATTATAAATAAGTGCCTGACTAATAATCCTTCCTCTTTTTTGGGGAAAGTGGAATTTTGTTCTTAGTGTTGTAGATTTACCTTGGCCAATTATGAATAGAAGACCCTTAGAAGAAAAGCACAAACCAAGTGAAAGAAGACCTGCCCCAGAGAACAGACCTATATACCGCCCTGAAGATGAAACATTTTGGAACCTTAAACACAGACGATCTAAGAAAAGAAATTTACTTCACATTAAGATAAGTTTCTCCAAATTTAAAATTTATCCTCGCCATTTATATCCTTTCACATTTTGTTTTAAAGCTCGATATCTTAATTTGTTTTAAATACTTATCTAAATATGTTTTAGTACCATATCTCTTATATTGTTGTTTTCCAGACTTGAGGTTTTAACAAATATAGTTTATAATACTTTTTGTAAATTCACTATCTACAATCTGGGTAATATGTTCTGTTAGATGACATTAGAGGTACTGGGATAATCCTATTTGGTATGACCTTTTTTTGTGGACCGATCAACCACAAAAACAGGTCATGCCAAAGGACTTAATTTAGCCTAGTGAATTAAAGATCAAAATATAATGATTGGGTAATATGTTCTGTTAGATGACATTCGAGGTACTGGGATAATCTTATTTGTTATGACCTTTTTTTGTGGACCGATCAACCACAAAAACAGGTCATGTCAAAGGACTTAATTTAGCATAGTGAATTAAAGATCAAAATATAATGATTAAAACATAACTGTCGCCTTGTTTTGTAAAAGCATTGGGATTTTAGCTATATTTATTAATAGTACATTTTTAATGTTGAGAACATAAATATGAATAATTATAAATAAGTGCCTGACTAATAATCCTTCCTCTTTTTTGGGGAAAGTGGAATTTTGTTCTTAGTGTTGTAGATTTCCCATGGCCAATGATGAATAGAAGACCCTTAGAAGAAAAGCACAAACCAAGTGAAAGAAGACCTGCCCCAGAGAACAGACCTATATACCGCCCTGAAGATGAAACATTTTGGAACCTTAAACACAGACGATCTAAGAATAGAAACCAACTGAAAAAAGACCTGCCCAAGGAAACAGACCTATCTACCTACCGCCCTGAAGATGAAACATTTTGGAACCTTAAACACAGACGATCTAAGAATAGAAACCAACTGAAAGAAGACCTGCCCAAGAAAACAGACCTATCTACCTACCGCCCTGAAGATGAAACATTTTGGAACCTTAAACACAGACGATCTAAGAATAGAAACCAACTGAAAGAAGACCTGCCCAAGAAAACAGACCTATCTACCTACCGCCCTGAAGATGAAACATTTTGGAACCGTAAACACAGACGATCTAAGAATAGAAACCAACTGAAAGAAGACCTGCCCAAGAAAACAGACCTATCTACCTACCGCCCTGAAGATGAAACATTTTGGAACCTTAAACACAGACGATCTAAGAATAGAAACCAACTGAAAGAAGACCTGCCCAAGAAAACAGACCTATCTACCTACCGCCCTGAAGATGAAACATTTTGGAACCTTAAACACAGACGATCTAAGAAAAGAAATTTACTTCACATAAAGATAAGTTTCTCCAAATTTAAAATTTATCCTCGCCATTTATATCCTTTCACATTTTGTTTTAAAGCTTGATATCTTAATTTGTTTTAAATACTTATCTAAATATGTTTTAGTACCATATCTCTTATATTGTTGTTTTCCAGACTTGAGGTTTTAACAAATATAGTTTATAATACTTTTTGTAAATTCACTATCTACAATCTGGGTAATATGTTCTGTTAGATGACATTAGAGGTACTGGGATAATCCTATTTGGCATGACCTGTTTTTGTGGACCGATCCACAAAAACAGGTCATGCCAAAGGACTTAATTTAGCGTAGTGAATTAAAGATCAAAATATAATGATCAGACCCCTAGCTAGGATTTGGGAGGGGCAGGGTGCTGGCCAAAATAAAAGGGCACTTTAAGAGAAAAAGGGGCACCTGATCGTCGATTACTTCATTTGGTCTGAGCGTCTCACTGAACGTCTTAATTTATATGGTAGTGAAATTTACAAAACTGAGAGCCACTTACATGCAGATTGATTCTTATTCAATTTTACTTTCAGGAAAGAAAAAAAATTACACTAGTAGTTTTTTCATTTGGTTCAATGTTTTGGTCTAACTATGATACCTTAAACTTTTTAAGCCATTTCTGCTGGGATAATAACAAGAGTAGGGAATGGCGATAGGAAAATTGTGTAATCCACTTCATGAAATTAAAAATGCAGGGGAAGTCCATTTTTCAAATCTATTTAATTTTTATAGGCATAATTCTAGTAGGGTATTTTTTGCAATGTATCATTAATGCTAAGTTGCCTTGGGGTGTTTTTATCAGAAAACACTCTAACAAATTATTAGTACAAGTTTTAAATGAAGTTTGACACTGCGAATGTGACATTGACTGGCTGATTGACTGGCTGTAGACAGTGTTTGCTGAACTTGGCGGTGTAACAATCCAATAAAAAAAATCCAAAACTAATTGCTATGAAACTGTCAAATTTCTTTCAAAATGTCCCAAACTATCCTCTATTTCTAGTATTTTGTACAATTTCTAATGTGTTTGTGTGTGTCTTTTTCGTTTGCCTTAAACTCCAACTGTAACACGATTTCATTTGATAAAGAGGATCGTGTTGTTGTTGTTGTTGTTGCTGTACAATCGATTGAACTGAATACCTTTGGCAATGGCAGCTTTCTGTGTCAAGGCAGGGGACTAAATTCCATGATTAACTTCTTTTATTTGAGTGAATTCTATCCACCATTTGAAGACTGTGCAGTGCTTGATGTTAGGCACTTTTCCCTGGTAAATTATTACGTTGAAGGAGGTCACTATTTTCAGACATGTTGAAGTGATGCAATACCCGCCACAACAAGTGGCCCATGGGAATGAGGTTGACTCTCCGTAGCATATGTCTGTTTTTCTCTAAGTTTTCATAACACGTATGTCTGCAAGGAGAGCATCAACGACTGATGCATTGTGGGAAGCTGAATTTCCGGAATAATTGACCTGAATGGAAGTTTGTAACGTGTTGGTGTTGTACACGTTTTTGACAGCATTTTTTAAATAAATTTTGGTCAGGGAAGGACTGATGTGGAGACAGTGGGTAGTCATGATCTTTGGGGCACAAGGGGCGCAATGAAAGGGCAGAGGGGCGGGAGAAATAAGGGGCAGGGCGCTGCGCCCCTCTAAAAACGCCTAGCGAGGGGTCTGATGATTGGGTAATATGTTCTGTTAGATGACATTCGAGTTACTGGGATAATCTTATTTGGTATGACCTTTTTTTGTGGACCGATAAACCACAAAAACAGGTCATGCCAAAGGACTTAATTTAGCGTAGTGAATTAAAGATCAAAATATAATGATTGGGTAATATGTTCTGTTAGATGACATTCGAGGTACTGGGAAAATCTTATTTGGTATGACCTTTTTTTGTGGACCGATCCACAAAAACAGGTCATGCCAAAGGATTTCATTTAGCGTAGTGAATTAAAGATCAAAATATAATGATTTGGTAATATGTTCTGTTAGATGACATTAGAGGTACTGGGATAATCTTATTTGGTATGACCTTTTTTTGTGGACCGATCAACCACAAAAACAGGTCATGCCAAAGGACTTGATTTAGCGTAGTGAATTAAAGATCAAAATATAATGATTAAAACATAACTGTCGCCTTGTTTTGTAAAAGCATTGGGATTTTAGCTATATTTATTAATAGTACATTTTTAATGTTGAGAACATAAATATGAATAATTATAAATAAGTGCCTGACTAATAATCCTTCCTCTTTTTTGGGGAAAGTGGAATTTTGTTCTTAGTGTTGTAGATTTACCTTGGCCAATGATGAATAGAAGACCCTTAGAAGAAAAGCACAAACCAAGTGAAAGAAGACCTGCCCCAGAGAACAGACCTATATACCGTCCTGAAGATGAAACATTTTGGAACCTTAAACACAGACGATCTAAGAATAGAAACCAACTGAAAGAAGACCTGCCCAAGAAAACAGACCTATCTACCTACCGCCCTGAAGATGAAACATTTTGGAACCTTAAACACAGACGATCTAAGAATAGAAACCAACTGAAAGAAGACCTGCCCAAGAAAACAGACCTATCTACCTACCGCCCTGAAGATGAAACATTTTGGAACCGTAAACACAGACGATCTAAGAATAGAAACCAACTGAAAGAAGACCTGCCCAAGAAAACAGACCTATCTACCTACCGCCCTGAAGATGAAACATTTTGGAACCTTAAACACAGACGATCTAAGAATAGAAACCAACTGAAAGAAGACCTGCCCAAGAAAACAGACCTATCTACCTACCGCCCTGAAGATGAAACATTTTGGAACCTTAAACACAGACGATCTAAGAAAAGAAATTTACTTCACATAAAGATAAGTTTCTCCAAATTTAAAATTTATCCTCGCCATTTATATCCTTTCACATTTTGTTTTAAAGCTTGATATCTTAATTTGTTTTAAATACTTATCTAAATATGTTTTAGTACCATATCTCTTATATTGTTGTTTTCCAGACTTGAGGTTTTAACAAATATAGTTTATAATACTTTTTGTAAATTCACTATCTACAATCTGGGTAATATGTTCTGTTAGATGACATTAGAGGTACTGGGATAATCCTATTTGGCATGACCTGTTTTTGTGGACCGATCCACAAAAACAGGTCATGCCAAAGGACTTAATTTAGCGTAGTGAATTAAAGATCAAAATATAATGATTGGGTAATATGTTCTGTTAGATGACATTCGAGTTACTGGGATAATCTTATTTGGTATGACCTTTTTTTGTGGACCGATAAACCACAAAAACAGGTCATGCCAAAGGACTTAATTTAGCGTAGTGAATTAAAGATCAAAATATAATGATTGGGTAATATGTTCTGTTAGATGACATTCGAGGTACTGGGAAAATCTTATTTGGTATGACCTTTTTTTGTGGACCGATCCACAAAAACAGGTCATGCCAAAGGATTTCATTTAGCGTAGTGAATTAAAGATCAAAATATAATGATTTGGTAATATGTTCTGTTAGATGACATTAGAGGTACTGGGATAATCTTATTTGGTATGACCTTTTTTTGTGGACCGATCAACCACAAAAACAGGTCATGCCAAAGGACTTAATTTAGCGTAGTGAATTAAAGATCAAAATATAATGATTAAAACATAACTGTCGCCTTGTTTTGTAAAAGCATTGGGATTTTAGCTATATTTATTAATAGTACATTTTTAATGTTGAGAACATAAATATGAATAATTATAAATAAGTGCCTGACTAATAATCCTTCCTCTTTTTTGGGGAAAGTGGAATTTTGTTCTTAGTGTTGTAGATTTACCTTGGCCAATGATGAATAGAAGACCCTTAGAAGAAAAGCACAAACCAAGTGAAAGAAGACCTGCCCCAGAGAACAGACCTATATACCGTCCTGAAGATGAAACATTTTGGAACCTTAAACACAAACGATCTAAGAATAGAAACCAACTGAAAGAAGACCTGCCCCAGAAAACAGACCTATATACCTACCGCCCTGAAGATGAAACATTTTGGAACCTTAAACACAGACGATCTAAGAAAAGAAATTTACTTCACATTAAGATAAGTTTCTCCAAATTTAAAATTTATCCTCGTCATTTATATCCTTTCACATTTTGTTTTAAAGCTCGATATCTTAATTTGTTTTAAATACTTATCTAAATATGTTTTAGTACCATATCTCTAATATTGTTGTTGTCCAGACTTGAGGTTTTAACAAATATAGTGTATAATACTTGTTGTAAATTCACGATCTACAATCTGGGTAATATTATACGTTCTGTTAGATGACATTCGAGGTACTGGGATAATCCTATTTGGTATGACCTTTTTTTGTGGACCGATCAACCACAAAAACAGGTCATGCCAAAGGACTTAATTTAGCGTAGTGAATTAAAGATCAAAATATAATGATTGGGTAATATGTTCTGTTAGATGACATTAGAGGTACTGGGATAATCCTATTTGGTATGACCTTTTTTTGTGGACCGATCAACCACAAAAACAGGTCATGCCAAAGGACTTAATTTAGCGTAGTGAATTAAAGATCAAAATATAATGATTGGGTAATATGTTCTGTTAGATGACATTCGAGGTACTGGGATAATCTTATTTGGTATGACCTTTTTTTGTGGACCGATCCACAAAAACAGGTCATGCCAAAGGATTTCATTTAGGTTAGTGAATTAAAGATCAAAATATAATGATTGGGTAATATGTTCTGTTAGATGACATTAGAGGTACTGGGATAATCTTATTTGGTATGACATTTTTTTGTGGACCGATCAACCACAAAAACAGGTCATGCCAAAGGACTTAATTTAGCGTAGTGAATTAAAGATCAAAATATAATGATTGGGTAATATGTTCTGTTAGATGACACTAGAGGTACTGGGATAATCCTATTTGGCATGACCTGTTTTTGTGGACCGGTCCACAAAAACAGGTCATGCCAAAGGACTTAATTTAGCGTAGTGAATTAAAGATCAAAATATAATGATTGGGTAAAATGTTCTGTTAGATGACATTCGAGGTACTGGGATAATCTTATTTGGTATGACCTTTTTTTGTGGACCGATCAACCACAAAAACAGGTCATGTCAAAGGACTTAATTTAGCATAGTGAATTAAAGATCAAAATATAATGATTAAAACATAACTGTCGCCTTGTTTTGGAAAAGCATTGGGATTTTAGCTATATTTATTAATAGTACATTTTTAATGTTGAGAACATAAATATGATAAATTATAAATAAGTGCCTGACTAATAATCCTTCCTCTTTTTTGGGAAAAGTGGAATTTTGTTCTTAGTGTTGTAGATTTACCTTGGCCAATGATGAATAGAAGACCCTTAGAAGAAAAGCACAAACCGAGTGAAAGAAGACCTGCCCCAGAGAACAGACCTATATACCGTCCTGAAGATGAAACATTTTGGAACCTTAAACACAGACGATCTAAGAATAGAAACCAACTGAAAGAAGACCTGCCCAAGAAAACAGACCTATCTACCTACCGCCCTGAAGATGAAACATTTTGGAACCTTAAACACAGACGATCTAAGAAAAGAAATTTACTTCACATTAAGATAAGTTTCTCCAAATTTAAAATTTATCCTCGCCATTTATATCCTTTCACATTTTGTTTTAAAGCTCGATATCTTAATTTGTTTTAAATACTTATCTAAATATGTTTTAGTACCATATCTCTTATATTTTTGTTTTCCAGACTTGAGGTTTTAACAAATATAGTTTATAATACTTTTTGTAAATTCACTATCTACAATCTGGGTAATATGTTCTGTTAGAATTAGATGACATTAGAGGTACTGGGATAATCCTATTTGGTATGACCTTTTTTTGTGGACCGAACCACAAAAACAGGTCATGCCAAAGGACTTAATTTAGCGTAGTGAATTAAAGATCAAAATATAATGATTGGGTAATATGTTCTGTTAGATGACATTAGAGGTACTGGGATAATCCATTTTGGCATGACCTGTTTTTGTGGACCGATCCACAAAAACAGGTCATGCCAAAGGACTTAATTTAGCGTAGTGAATTAAAGATCAAAATATAATGATTGGGTAATATGTTCTGTTAGATGACATTCGAGGTACTGGGATAATCTTATTTGGTATGACCTTTTTTTGTGGACCGATCCACAAAAACAGGTCATGCCAAAGGATTTCATTTAGCGTAGTGAATTAAAGATCAAAATATAATGATTTGGTAATATGTTCTGTTAGATGACATTAGAGGTACTGGGATAATCCTATTTGGTATGACCTTTTTTTGTGGACCGATCCACAAAAACAGGTCATGCCAAAGGACTTAATTTAGCGTAGTGAATTAAAGATCAAAATATAATGATTGGGTAATATGTTCTGTTAGATGACATTCGAGGTACTGGGATAATCTTATTTGGTATGACCTTTTTTTGTGGACCGATCAACCACAAAAACAGGTCATGCCAAAGGACTTAATTTAGCGTAGTGAATTAAAGATCAAAATATAATGATTAAAACATAACTGTCGCCTTGTTTTGTAAAAGCATTGGGATTTTAGCTATATTTATTAATAGTACATTTTTAATGTTGAGAACATAAATATGAATAATTATAAATAAGTGCCTGACTAATAATCCTTCCTCTTTTTTGGGGAAAGTGGAATTTTGTTCTTAGTGTTGTAGATTTACCTTGGCCAATGATGAATAGAAGACCCTTAGAAGAAAAGCACAAACCAAGTGAAAGAAGACCTGCCCCAGAGAACAGACCTATATACCGTCCTGAAGATGAAACATTTTGGAACCTTAAACACAGACGATCTAAGAATAGAAACCAACTGAAAGAAGACCTGCCCCAGAAAACAGACCTATATACCTACCGCCCTGAAGATGAAACATTTTGGAACCTTAAACACAGACGATCTAAGAAAAGAAATTTACTTCACATTAAGATAAGTTTCTCCAAATTTAAAATTTATCCTCGTCATTTATATCCTTTCACATTTTGTTTTAAAGCTCGATATCTTAATTTGTTTTAAATACTTATCTAAATATGTTTTAGTACCATATCTCTAATATTGTTGTTGTCCAGACTTGAGGTTTTAACAAATATAGTGTATAATACTTGTTGTAAATTCACGATCTACAATCTGGGTAATATTATACGTTCTGTTAGATGACATTCGAGGTACTGGGATAATCCTATTTGGTATGACCTTTTTTTGTGGACCGATCAACCACAAAAACAGGTCATGCCAAAGGACTTAATTTAGCGTAGTGAATTAAAGATCAAAATATAATGATTGGGTAATATGTTCTGTTAGATGACATTAGAGGTACTGGGATAATCCTATTTGGTATGACCTTTTTTTGTGGACCGATCAACCACAAAAACAGGTCATGCCAAAGGACTTAATTTAGCGTAGTGAATTAAAGATCAAAATATAATGATTGGGTAATATGTTCTGTTAGATGACATTCGAGGTACTGGGATAATCTTATTTGGTATGACCTTTTTTTGTGGACCGATCCACAAAAACAGGTCATGCCAAAGGATTTCATTTAGGTTAGTGAATTAAAGATCAAAATATAATGATTGGGTAATATGTTCTGTTAGATGACATTAGAGGTACTGGGATAATCTTATTTGGTATGACATTTTTTTGTGGACCGATCAACCACAAAAACAGGTCATGCCAAAGGACTTAATTTAGCGTAGTGAATTAAAGATCAAAATATAATGATTGGGTAATATGTTCTGTTAGATGACACTAGAGGTACTGGGATAATCCTATTTGGCATGACCTGTTTTTGTGGACCGGTCCACAAAAACAGGTCATGCCAAAGGACTTAATTTAGCGTAGTGAATTAAAGATCAAAATATAATGATTGGGTAAAATGTTCTGTTAGATGACATTCGAGGTACTGGGATAATCTTATTTGGTATGACCTTTTTTTGTGGACCGATCAACCACAAAAACAGGTCATGTCAAAGGACTTAATTTAGCATAGTGAATTAAAGATCAAAATATAATGATTAAAACATAACTGTCGCCTTGTTTTGGAAAAGCATTGGGATTTTAGCTATATTTATTAATAGTACATTTTTAATGTTGAGAACATAAATATGATAAATTATAAATAAGTGCCTGACTAATAATCCTTCCTCTTTTTTGGGAAAAGTGGAATTTTGTTCTTAGTGTTGTAGATTTACCTTGGCCAATGATGAATAGAAGACCCTTAGAAGAAAAGCACAAACCGAGTGAAAGAAGACCTGCCCCAGAGAACAGACCTATATACCGTCCTGAAGATGAAACATTTTGGAACCTTAAACACAGACGATCTAAGAATAGAAACCAACTGAAAGAAGACCTGCCCAAGAAAACAGACCTATCTACCTACCGCCCTGAAGATGAAACATTTTGGAACCTTAAACACAGACGATCTAAGAAAAGAAATTTACTTCACATTAAGATAAGTTTCTCCAAATTTAAAATTTATCCTCGCCATTATATCCTTTCACATTTTGTTTTAAAGCTCGATATCTTAATTTGTTTTAAATACTTATCTAAATATGTTTTAGTACCATATCTCTTATATTTTTGTTTTCCAGACTTGAGGTTTTAACAAATATAGTTTATAATACTTTTTGTAAATTCACTATCTACAATCTGGGTAATATGTTCTGTTAGAATTAGATGACATTAGAGGTACTGGGATAATCCTATTTGGTATGACCTTTTTTTGTGGACCGAACCACAAAAACAGGTCATGCCAAAGGACTTAATTTAGCGTAGTGAATTAAAGATCAAAATATAATGATTGGGTAATATGTTCTGTTAGATGACATTAGAGGTACTGGGATAATCCATTTTGGCATGACCTGTTTTTGTGGACCGATCCACAAAAACAGGTCATGCCAAAGGACTTAATTTAGCGTAGTGAATTAAAGATCAAAATATAATGATTGGGTAATATGTTCTGTTAGATGACATTCGAGGTACTGGGATAATCTTATTTGGTATGACCTTTTTTTGTGGACCGATCCACAAAAACAGGTCATGCCAAAGGATTTCATTTAGCGTAGTGAATTAAAGATCAAAATATAATGATTTGGTAATATGTTCTGTTAGATGACATTAGAGGTACTGGGATAATCCTATTTGGTATGACCTTTTTTTGTGGACCGATCCACAAAAACAGGTCATGCCAAAGGACTTAATTTAGCGTAGTGAATTAAAGATCAAAATATAATGATTGGGTAATATGTTCTGTTAGATGACATTCGAGGTACTGGGATAATCTTATTTGGTATGACCTTTTTTTGTGGACCGATCAACCACAAAAACAGGTCATGCCAAAGGACTTAATTTAGCGTAGTGAATTAAAGATCAAAATATAATGATTGGGTAATACGTTCTGTTAGATGACATTCGAGGTACTGGGATAATCCTATTTGGCATGACCTTTTTTTGTGGACCGATCCACAAAAACAGGTCATGCCAAAGGACTTAATTTAGCATAGTGAATTAAAGATCAAAATATAATGATTAAAACATAACTGTCGCCTTGTTTTGTAAAAGCATTGGGATTTTAGCTATATTTCTTAATAGTACATTTTTAATGTTGAGAACATAAATATGAATAATTATAAATAAGTGCCTGACTAATAATCCTTCCTCTTTTTTGGGGAAAGTGGAATTTTGTTCTTAGTGTTGTAGATTTACCTTGGCCAATGATGAATAGAAGACCCTTAGAAGAAAAGCACAAACCAAGTGAAAGAAGACCTGCCCCAGAGAACAGACCTATATACCGCCCTGAAGATGAAACATTTTGGAACCTTAAACACAGACGATCTAAGAATAGAAACCAACTGAAAGAAGACCTGCCCAAGAAAACAGACCTATATACCTACCGCCCTGAAGATGAAACATTTTGGAACCTTAAACACAGACGATCTAAGAAAAGAAATTTACTTCACATTAAGATAAGTTTCTCCAAATTTAAAATTTATCCTCGCC
This sequence comes from Lepidochitona cinerea, assembly GCA_963971465.1. Classification (NCBI taxonomy): domain Eukaryota; kingdom Metazoa; phylum Mollusca; class Polyplacophora; order Chitonida; family Tonicellidae; genus Lepidochitona; species Lepidochitona cinerea. The sequence goes on from OZ020553.1 coordinate 53,661,219, forward strand.
ATTTATATCCTTTCACATTTTGTTTAAAAGCTCGATATCTTAATTTGTTTTAAATACTTATCTACATGTAAATATGTTTTAGTACCATATCTCTTATATTGTTGTTTTCCAGACTTGAGGTTTTAACAAATATAGTTTATAATACTTTTTGTAAATTCACTATCTACAATCTGGGTAATATGTTCTGTTAGATGACATTAGAGGTACTGGGATAATCCTATTTGGTATGACCTTTTTTTGTGGACCGATCAACCACAAAAACAGGTCATGCCAAAGGACTTAATTTAGCGTAGTGAATTAAAGATCAAAATATAATGATTGGGTAATATGTTCTGTTAGATGACATTCGAGGTACTGGGATAATCTTATTTGGTATGACCTTTTTTTGTGGACCGATCCACAAAAACAGGTCATGCCAAAGGATTTCATTTAGGTTAGTGAATTAAAGATCAAAATATAATGATTGGGTAATATGTTCTGTTAGATGACATTAGAGGTACTGGGATAATCTTATTTGGTATGACATTTTTTTGTGGACCGATCAACCACAAAAACAGGTCATGCCAAAGGACTTAATTTAGCGTAGTGAATTAAAGATCAAAATATAATGATTGGGTAATATGTTCTGTTAGATGACACTAGAGGTACTGGGATAATCCTATTTGGCATGGCCTGTTTTTGTGGACCGGTCCACAAAAACAGGTCATGCCAAAGGACTTAATTTAGCGTAGTGAATTAAAGATCAAAATATAATGATTGGGTAAAATGTTCTGTTAGATGACATTCGAGGTACTGGGATAATCTTATTTGGTATGACCTTTTTTTGTGGACCGATCAACCACAAAAACAGGTCATGTCAAAGGACTTAATTTAGCATAGTGAATTAAAGATCAAAATATAATGATTAAAACATAACTGTCGCCTTGTTTTGGAAAAGCATTGGGATTTTAGCTATATTTATTAATAGTACATTTTTAATGTTGAGAACATAAATATGATAAATTATAAATAAGTGCCTGACTAATAATCCTTCCTCTTTTTTGGGAAAAGTGGAATTTTGTTCTTAGTGTTGTAGATTTACCTTGGCCAATGATGAATAGAAGACCCTTAGAAGAAAAGCACAAACCGAGTGAAAGAAGACCTGCCCCAGAGAACAGACCTATATACCGTCCTGAAGATGAAACATTTTGGAACCTTAAACAAACACAGACGATCTAAGAATAGAAACCAACTGAAAGAAGACCTGCCCAAGAAAACAGACCTATCTACCTACCGCCCTGAAGATGAAACATTTTGGAACCTTAAACACAGACGATCTAAGAAAAGAAATTTACTTCACATTAAGATAAGTTTCTCCAAATTTAAAATTTATCCTCGCCATTTATATCCTTTCACATTTTGTTTTAAAGCTCGATATCTTAATTTGTTTTAAATACTTATCTAAATATGTTTTAGTACCATATCTCTTATATTTTTGTTTTCCAGACTTGAGGTTTTAACAAATATAGTTTATAATACTTTTTGTAAATTCACTATCTACAATCTGGGTAATATGTTCTGTTAGAATTAGATGACATTAGAGGTACTGGGATAATCCTATTTGGTATGACCTTTTTTTGTGGACCGAACCACAAAACCAGGTCATGCCAAAGGACTTAATTTAGCGTAGTGAATTAAAGATCAAAATATAATGATTGGGTAATATGTTCTGTTAGATGACATTAGAGGTACTGGGATAATCCTATTTGGCATGACCTGTTTTTGTGGACCGATCCACAAAAACAGGTCATGCCAAAGGACTTAATTTAGCGTAGTGAATTAAAGATCAAAATATAATGATTGGGTAATATGTTCTGTTAGATGACATTCAAGGTACTGGGATAATCTTATTTGGTATGACCTTTTTTTGTGGACCGATCCACAAAAACAGGTCATGCCAAAGGATTTCATTTAGCGTAGTGAATTAAAGATCAAAATATAATGATTTGGTAATATGTTCTGTTAGATGACATTAGAGGTACTGGGATAATCCTATTTGGTATGACCTTTTTTTGTGGACCGATCCACAAAAACAGGTCATGCCAAAGGACTTAATTTAGCGTAGTGAATTAAAGATCAAAATATAATGATTGGGTAATATGTTCTGTTAGATGACATTCGAGGTACTGGGATAATCTTATTTGGTATGACCTTTTTTTGTGGACCGATCAACCACAAAAACAGGTCATGCCAAAGGACTTAATTTAGCGTAGTGAATTAAAGATCAAAATATAATGATTGGGTAATATGTTCTGTTAGATGACATTCGAGGTACTGGGATAATCCTATTTGGCATGACCTTTTTTTGTGGACCGATCCACAAAAACAGGTCATGCCAAAGGACTTAATTTAGCATAGTGAATTAAAGATCAAAATATAATGATTAAAACATAACTGTCGCCTTGTTTTGTAAAAGCATTGGGATTTTAGCTATATTTCTTAATAGTACATTTTTAATGTTGAGAACATAAATATGAATAATTATAAATAAGTGCCTGACTAATAATCCTTCCTCTTTTTTGGGGAAAGTGGAATTTTGTTCTTAGTGTTGTAGATTTACCTTGGCCAATGATGAATAGAAGACCCTTAGAAGAAAAGCACAAACCAAGTGAAAGAAGACCTGCCCCAGAGAACAGACCTATATACCGCCCTGAAGATGAAACATTTTGGAACCTTAAACACAGACGATCTAAGAATAGAAACCAACTGAAAGAAGACCTGCCCAAGAAAACAGACCTATATACCTACCGTCCTGAAGATGAAACATTTTGGAACCTTAAACACAGACGATCTAAGAAAAGAAATTTACTTCACATTAAGATAAGTTTCTCCAAATTTAAAATTTATCCTCGCCATTTATATCCTTTCACATTTTGTTTAAAAGCTCGATATCTTAATTTGTTTTAAATACTTATCTACATGTAAATATGTTTTAGTACCATATCTCTTATATTGTTGTTTTCCAGACTTGAGGTTTTAACAAATATAGTTTATAATACTTTTTGTAAATTCACTATCTACAATCTGGGTAATATGTTCTGTTAGATGACATTAGAGGTACTGGGATAATCCTATTTGGTATGACCTTTTTTTGTGGACCGATCCACAAAAACAGGTCATGCCAAAGGACTTAATTTAGCGTAGTGAATTAAAGATCAAAATATAATGATTGGGTAATATGTTCTGTTAGATGACATTAGAGGTACTGGGATAATCCTATTTGGCATGACCTGTTTTTGTGGACCGATCCACAAAAACAGGTCATGCCAAAGGACTTAATTTAGCGTAGTGAATTAAAGATCAAAATATAATGATCGGGTAATATGTTCTGTTAGATGACATTCGAGGTAATGGGATAATCTTATTTGGTATGACCTTTTTTTGTGGACCGATCAACCACAAAAACAGGTCATGCCAAAGGACTTAATTTAGCGTAGTGAATTAAAGATCAAAATATAATGATTGGGTAATATGTTCTGTTAGATGACATTCGAGGTACTGGGATAATCTTATTTGGTATGACCTTTTTTTTGTGGACCGATCAACCACAAAAACAGGTCATGCCAAAGGACTTTAATTTAGCATAGTGAATTAAAGATCAAAATATAATGATTGGGTAATATGTTCTGTTAGATGACATTCGAGGTACTGGAATAATCCTATTTGGTATGACCTTTTTTTGTGGACCGACCAACCACAAAAACAGGTCATGTCAAAGGACTTAATTTAGCATAGTGAATTAAAGATCAAAATATAATGATTAAAACATAACTGTCGCCTTGTTTTGTAAAAGCATTGGGATTTTAGCTATATTTAATAATAGTACATTTTTAATGTTGAGAACATAAATATGAATAATTATAAATAAGTGCCTGACTTATAATCCTTCCTCTTTTTTGGGGAGAGTGGAATTTCGTTCTTAGTGTTGTAGATTTACCTTGGCCAATGATGAATAGAAGACCCTTAGAAGAAAAGCACAAACCAAGTGAAAGAAGACCTGCCCCAGAGAACAGACCTATATACCGCCCTGAAGATGAAACATTTTGGAACCTTAAACACAGACGATCTAAGAATAGAAACCAACTGAAAGAAGACCTGCCCCAGAAAACAGACCTATATACCTACCGCCCTGAAGATGAAACATTTTGGTACCTTAAACACAGACGATCTAAGAAAAGAAATTTACTTCACATTAAGATAAGTTTCTCCAAATTTAAAATTTATCCTCGTCATTTATATCCTTTCACATTTTGTTTTAAAGCTCGATATCTTAATTTGTTTTAAATACTTATCTAAATATGTTTTAGTACCATATCTCTAATATTGTTGTTGTCCAGACTTGAGGTTTTAACAAATATAGTTTATAATACTTTTTGTAAATTCACTATCTACAATCTGGGTAATATGTTCTGTTAGATGACATTAGAGGTCCTGGGATAATCCTATTTGGTATGACCTTTTTTTGTGGACCGATCAACCACAAAAACAGGTCATGCCAAAGGACTTAATTTAGCGTAGTGAATTAAAGATCAAAATATAATGATTGGGTAATATGTTCTGTTAGATGACATTAGAGGTACTGGGATAATCTTATTTGGTATGACCTTTTTTTGTGGACCGATCAACCACAAAAACAGGTTATGTCAAAGGACTTAATTTAGCATAGTGAATTAAAGATCAAAATATAATGATTAAAACATAACTGTCGCCTTGTTTTGTAAAAGCATTGGGATTTTAGCTATATTTATTAATAGTACATTTTTAATGTTGAGAACATAAATATGAATAATTATAAATAATTGCCTGACTAATAATCCTTCCTCTTTTTTGGGGAAAGTGGAATTTTGTTCTTAGTGTTGTAGATTTACCTTGGCCAATGATGAATAGAAGACCCTTAGAAGAAAAGCACAAACCAAGTGAAAGAAGACCTGCCCCAGAGAACAGACCTATATACCGTCCTGAAGATGAAACATTTTGGAACCTTAAACACAGACGATCTAAGAATAGAAACCAACTGAAAGAAGACCTGCCCCAGAGAACAGACCTATATACCGCCATGAAGACGAAACATTTTGGAACCTTAAACACAGACGATCTAAGAATAGAAATTTGCTTGAAGTTGCTCCAATTTTTAATTTATTCTTACCGTTTATATAATTTCAAAAGTTTCTTTCAAACCTGGGCCTAGTTTCACAACGCGATCTTAGCTAAGTGTGATCTTAACTACCATGGCAACCAATGCTAAAGGTATACGTTGCCATTGTTAATTAACATCAACTTAAGCTAAGATCGCTTTGTGAAACTGGGCCCTGATATCTTATTTTTGTTTTAAATGTGTATCTAATATTGCATTTTTCATCCAAATTTGAGGTTTCAAAAAATATAGTTTAAAATAATTTTGGTTAGATTAATTTTCTACAATATAGGTAATACGTTCTATTAGTTGAAATTAGAGGTACTGGGATAATCCATGTATGGTAAAAATGGCTTTCTTTTTCTGGACTGGCCAACCACAAAAAGCAGGTCATGCCAAGGGACTACATGTACTGAATTAGCAATCAAAATATAATGATGCAATCACCACTGTCGCAAATTATATATTGTAAGAGAATTGGGATTTTAGATATATTTATCGATAGTTAGTACATTTTTCAATTTGAGAATATAAATATGAATATTTTTAAGCATGTACTCAACTAATAACCATTCCTCTGTTTTGGGGGAAAGTGGAATTTTGTTCTTTATGTTTTAGATTTACCTTGGCCATTTAAAGAAAAGCGCAAACCAACTGAAAGATGACCTGCCGCCTGATACACTTTAACGTTCTGCCCCGAGAAATATCGATATGTGCCTTAATTGTTTTAAATTTCAGACGAAGTTCGTTGAAAGTGATTGGAAGCTACGACTTTTGTGTGTTGAGGTCTAGCTCCCATGATGCACTTTTCTGATAAATATGATTTTATTTTGCTACACATTTGTCTTCTTTCTGGTGGGGGGCGTTAATGCATGTCAAATATGGCTAAATTCAGTATACATGTTGCATGATTTTATATCACTGTAATTCTGTGTTATTTCGGCCCACTTTTGACAAAACAAATAACCTTTTCCCCTTGCTTAATTCAGTATAGATGTTGCATGATTTTGTATCACTGTAATTCTGTGTTATTTCGGCCCACTTTTGACAAAACAAATAACCTTTTCCCATGCATGATTTTTATATCACTGTAATTCTGTGTTATTTCGGGACACTTCTGACAAAACAAATATCCTTTTCCCATGCATGGTTTTTAAATTTATATCACTGTAATTCTGTGTTATTTCGGGACACTTTTGACAAAACAAATATCCTTTTCCCCTTGCTAAATTCAGTATAGATGTTGCATGATTTTTAGATTACTGTAATTCTCTGTTATTTCGGCACACTTTTGACAAAACAAATATCCTTTTCCCCTTGCTAAATTCAGTATAGATGTTGCATGATTTTTAGATTACTGTAATTCTGTGTTATTTCGGCACACTTTTGACAAAACAAATATCCTTTTCCCCTTGCTAAATTCAGTATAGATGTTGCATGATTTTTAGATTACTGTAATTCTGTGTTATTTCGGCACACTTTTGACAAAACAAATATCCTTTTCCCCTTGCTAAATTCAGTATAGATGTTGCATGATTTTTAGATTACTGTAATTCTGTGTTATTTCGGCACACTTTTGACAAAACAAATATCCTTTTCCCCATGCTAAATTCAGTATAGATGTTGCATGATTTTTAGATCACCGTAATTCTATGTTATTTCGGCACACTTTTGACAAAACAAATATCCTTTTCCCCTTGTTTATGGTCACTAAAACTTAATATAAATTTTTTACAGTTAATTAAAATAGTCTTTGTTGAGAAGAAATCTCCCATTTTTTAAATTATTACACATATTTTTTCCATGTGTTGAAATCTTATTGATGAAAAACTGATGCAAAACTTTATTTAGTTATACAAAGTATGCAAAGCTAGCTTATGACAACTAATGAAGGATGTTTCTATTGAAAGGAACGCTCTCCTTGGTTAGTGGCTTCAAGGTTTTTTTTTTTTTTTGGGGGGGGGGGGGGGGGGGGGGGCGGCTTGTACACTACCCGTTTCATTGTAGCATAGATTTTTTGGATCTTTTTTATATTTCCCACCTATAAGCCTATCCTTATAAAAGCCATCATATCAAGTTGTAATTATTTGGAGATATTCCTGTATCAATTTGAAGAGGAATTGTATTTATTCGCCATCGTCCATCTGTTTGACATGCTTTAACTGCTGGCCAAAACATCGAAAAAAAATGTACTAAATTCCACATTTTCAACACACAAACACAATTTTTAATGCTGCCTTACAATACTGTAAGAAGGTCCCAAGTCCTTATCAAAAGCAGAGGGGAAATTTGTGTTCTCTAACGTTTCACTATAGAGGTTTCGTTTTTTGTGTATTATGATGTTTAATTTTCATACAATGGAAAATACAATCCAGCAATACAACTGATTGTGCTTATCGCTAGATGGAACTATTTTTATTCAATGATACTAAAACAAATGTCACAATTAAACTGCTTTAATCATTTTAACAACCAACTTTGGCTGTTCTTGTTTTGGACACTCAATGCAGTTATCTAAGTAAAGAGATCTCCTTCGTTCAGTCTATTAAAGTGAGAGACGCTAACGTCAATACCAGCAATCCAGCTCGCAGGTTTGAATTCCAATCACTACAAAAAAATAAAGAGTGTTCCTTCTTTAATATGTAAATCCCAGTTTCCTACCCCACTATAATGATTTAAAACTTACAACACTGTTATACAATAGAAGTAAAACCTAAATCAACAAAGCCAATGGACATTAATATGCTACCAGTAGTTCACAAAGCACCTAATTTTATCAGTACGATATAACTCCCCCTTACAGACGATTGAAAATTTGATTTATATAAAAACATTATCTTGGGAGTTGATCGAAATGTGGTTAGCACAGTGGTATTGCACTAGTTACTAAATTGTTTGATGTTTAGCACTTAATGCTGCAGTTTTAATTACAGTTGCAGAATATGCAGCTACTGCCAACTATATTGGTGAGGGAAATCCTAAACTTAATTCTACTTATGTTGGTCGGACTCGGAGAAGAAGTCTTGCTTACTTACATGCATGATATTCATTTCAATTTTCGAATATGATAATTTTTTTGTAATGAGAATTGTTGTGTTTTTATCAGGTGATGAAAAAGTGGCTCCCAGTTTCAACTTAAAAAGCCTGGTTCAGTCCTGTTGCAGGCTTTAAGAAACACTTTGCAATAGAAAATGAAATGACAAAAGATGGTTAAAAAGGAAATCAAATGACTTCAAGTGAAAGTCTAAATGACATCAAGTACCAGGGATGAAACTATGAAGCTGGCTATTAAGTATGTTAGATTTCCCATATAATGGTGTGAAATTGTGAGAGGGCCAACTGCAATATGGATCCCCCATTGTATGCGGTTCCAGGAAGGAATGAAATCGAGGTGTTACCTGCCCCTAAAACACCCACCATGGTGGATATACATGTACCAATACTGTCAGCAATAAGGTAATGCAATTTTATACTATTTACTTACTTTTTCTTAAAAGTCATATTTTCAAGTTCTGTTATCCTTTTTTATTTCTATACAATGGAAGTAAAAGGTAAATCAACCAAGTCAATTGGCAAAAATAGGCTACCAGTAGTGAATTAAAGCCCCCTAATTTTATCAGGACGACATAACTCATCTTTACTGCTGATTAAAACTTTGATTTATATAAAAAAATGTCTCTTGGACTTTGCTAGCGAGTGGTATTGTACTAATTACTAAATTGATTGATGTTTGGCACTTAATGTCGCAGTTTTAATTAACATTGCAGAATATGCAGCTGCTGCCAAATATATTGGTACGGGAAATCGTAAACTCAATTTATCATTCTACTTATGTTAATCGGAAAAGAACTCTTGCTCGCTTGCATGCATGATATTCATTTCAATTTTCGAATAAGAATATAATTTTGGAATGAGGTGTGTTACGTTATACTTTATATCAGGTGATAAAATAGTGGTTCCCAGTTTACAAATCGTGGTTCAGTGGGCAGAGTGACGACCATCGCTCATTCCAACACAGGCCTTCAATGGCAGCTCTAGCATAATCAGGCTTCTCTCAGATTGGCACCTCTCTGGTCAATAACTGTATATTTCTTTCAAGTTGTCAAATTTTGATTGATTGATTGATTGTTTGGGTGTTTTATGCCGCGCTAAAGATTATTTCACTTATACGGCGGCGTTGCCAGTTTTATTGTGGGAGGAAACCGGGCTCTATGCCCGGAGGAAACCCACGCCCTTCCGTTGATAACTGGCAACCATCACACATAGGTCGTTCGTGTGAAATCCCAATCAGAAAATTTTCCAATTTTTTTTTGGGACTGAGAGGGATTCGAACCCGCGACCCATTGGTGGAAGGCTGTTTGGATTGAGCATCCAACACTCTACCTACTGAGCCACGGAGGCCCCTCAAATTTTGATAATTAATGGAATAAAAACTTACCCCACCCCTCTAAAGGTGATGATGTTCACATAGTTCCAAGGGGAATAACCCATTCCAATTTCTCCATAAAAGTTGTCAAATTTTATATGAGTTCAAACCTTCATTTCCTATAAAATTTGCATGAGCTGCCAAATTCGAACTTTTCTCAGGAATTCTGATTCTCATGACAGTAAGTTGTTTTGAAAGTCATCGAACAACTAAACAGTCTGTGTGTTGTACGAGGCGATATAGTGTCTGAAAAGAAAGCAAAATTTAAATAACCGGGTTCCTTCTAAGTTAGTGCAAAGCATTACTTTAACAGATATTCTCAAACCCACCACTAAACAAGCCAAAAATGTCGCAAACAATACGTCAGAGAAACTCAAAATTCTCTACGACAAAGAGCAGCCAACCTTTATCTAGTATTAGACTTAAACATGATGTGCCCATGGCAAAACATTTCAATACTCTAGCTTATTCGATCAAGGACCATCTTGAAATCATGCCTATTGAGAAAATCCCTTTTCTCACTTCCGCTGCAGATACCAAGCACAAACGTTTGGAAAGAGAAAGTTTTTGGATTCAAACATTACAAACTGTTTATTCTTTGGGTTTGAACTTGGACCCGGGAAGATGTCGTGAAAAAACTATAATACCATTTGTGTTTCAGTATAACAAAGCGTTTCAAAGTTCAATTGTTAAGTTTAGAACACGTAACCACACATGGTCGATAGAAACGGACAGGTGGTAAATTAAGATCTCAAAGATTGGTAGTGTACAATGAAGAAAACAACAGGCTTCACATTTCGAAACATTTTCGTCAGCAAGGCCCCCCCCCCCCCCCCCCCCCCCCCCCCCACCCGGGCCATCTCACTCGCTCAAATCATCGGTCTAAAAAAAAATACACAGGCCAAGAGTTGGCATATTTCTGACAATTATACCATATAAATGAATAAACCAATGCCTAATCATTAAACAAGAAAAAAGTTTTTGATCATACTTTGGTGAATTGATTGAGCGACACATATTTGGTGATGTTATTAAAGATGAATAAATATTCCCACCAATGAGTCGCACGTTCGAACCCCAGCGAATCACGAAAACGTTAATTCATATGGCAAGAGAAGGTACAGACCAGAAATGTCTGTGTATTTACTCACCAGTCGTTAATAATATGCATTTGAAAGCTTCAGGGTTTGTGATCAATTCACATCGAACAAATTATGCAGGAAACTATGTAGCTCAGGTTAGGCTTCCCAGACCTCTTCACCAGCACCATGCAAAAACGACGAAACAAAGTTTTGAATGACATTATCTCGTACTAGGTCACAAGCTGACTAATTTCAAAAGACTCATGGCATTCACTGAATCTGACATAAGTCGGGATGTTCATTGAAAAGAATACTCAGATTGTACATTACTTTGATTAGGCAGGTTGATGATGTCATCAAATGTTAGGACCAGGTATTTGATCATAAAAGTTAAAAAAACAAATATGAGTGTTAACAGTTAAAAATAAAGCAAAAAGTCTAGTTCGTATATTTTTTCAGAGCCCATTCATAGCTTAGTGCTACCATTCATAAAAATGCCTCATAAAGGCCTAATTCAATTTTACCGAACTTATGTACATTGTATTGGTTATATTACATGTACCAACTATTATTCAGTAATTGAACTTCAGAAAGGCCCATTTTTAGACACGAAAGTTGTCTCTCTTGATTTATTAAATATCATTTTTTAAAGTAAATCAGATCATGTGGAACTGAATACTGATTATATCTTATAATCATGTGAACAATAGTTTGATATAGGTTTTATAAACAATCTATGGATGATTAAAATTGACCTGACTCAACATGTTAAATCCGATTCATTAGTGAACAATTCAAAATTGACCCAGGACTGGCTGGCTAGTACATATGGCATCAGTAGACAATAATTTTCCATTTGCTGTAATGTTAACATTTGGCTCCCTCACTCAGTTAGAAACATTTGCCCAGCTAAAAGTCCTGGTGGAAAATCGGAACCACCCTAGACAAGTCTGCAGTTCAAATCTTGACAGACCAATAAGCGAGAAATCTCAAGATTTTCACTTCCGAAGGGGACAGAGGTGCAGATTCCGAAGGGGACAGGGGTGCAGACGACACAAGTCATATGGGCCAAATCATATGCCAAATCCCCCCCCCCCCCCCACCCCATATCAGACAGCTCAATCCGCCACTTTTATTCAATCTTCACCTTTTATGTATTTTTTTAGGCAAACTACTACTTCATTGCGTCACATCAATACTCAAAACAATATTCCTAGCTTTTGAGAAGTCCAACTAAAAAATGACCAAAGATATTCACCAAAATCTAGGAACTATTTTCAGGCTAATCCTGATTGTCCTCTTGCTCCTGTATACCCAGGTCAACTTAAAATAAGTGGCTGTCGCCATCAGGACCGCTTGGGTCTGGGTCAAAGTAACCAAAGATATATTTATTTTCCAGACAATTTGTTGCGAGTGAAAAACTACTCCACATACACATGTATCACATTTACAAAGAGTTTTTTGGCTGACGGTTATGTAAGGGGCGTAACTCTTGAAAAACACGTCCGAGCGGGTCGATTTTAAATAGGCTTCTTGCGTGCTGTATTGAACAAATGTAGGAAGTTTTAAAAATGTGAGTGAAAAGACTTTTTTAGATAATCTGTTTACAAGGCTTTTTTACAGCAGCGGTAATATAAGGGGCATAACTCTTGAAAAAACTTCAGAGTGCGTTGATTTTTAATAGGCTTATTGTAGTTGCTGTATTAAACAACTGTGTAAAGTTTCAAAGTTGTAAGTCAAAGTCTTTTTTAGATAATGTGTTTACACGGCTTTTTAATGCAACGGTAATGTAAGGGGCATTACTCTAGAAAAAAAAACATCTAAGCGCGTTGATTTTTAATAGGCTTCTTGTACTTGCTGTATTAAACAAATCTGTGAAGTTTCTAAGTTAAAAACTTTTTTGAATAATGTGTTTACAAGGCTTTTTACAGCAGCGGTAATGTAAGGGGCATAACTCTTGAGGAAAAAAATCCGGGCGCGTTGATTTTCAATAGGCTTCTTGTACTTGCGGTATTAAACAAATGTGTGAAGTTTCAAAGTTGTAAGTTAAAGACTTTTTTAGATAATGTGTTTACAAGGACCAATGGACAGACAAACGACAGAGGCAACGAAAATACCCTTAGGGATAAAAAACATTATTGATATGAATTTGCCTGGGTCCATGATGCTACACCCTTGGAACCCCCCTACTCACCCTCAAATTTCCCATATTCCCTCAGTTTTCAAGCCAATCAGGGATCTTTGTATAACATAGAGAGGTGAAGTGCAGAGCTGGCAATAGTTGAAGAAAAAAACAAAGTAGTTCAATTTGATTTCTCATGTCTTCAACTGCTACTGTTGGATGAATTTCAAGTTCAGTTTAGAAGGTTTGGGATTTTCTGGGATATAAACTTGTCCAAGAGACTAAACCAAGGAGGCTGAAGTCTAAGTCAGAGCTCAATCTGTGATCAAAATAAAATGATAAGGTACCTGTTAACAGAAGAAAAATATAGTTAGATAAAGAAAGGGAAGCACAAAATTGGACCAAATGAAGAAAAAAAGCAGATTTCTTCATAAACACAGCTATTAGAAACATTTATGGGGCTATTATACAAATCCTGTATCTCAAGGAGCTGTTGAAAATAAAAGGGGAGTGTGTGAGTGTGTGTATGGGGGGTCCTTCTTTTGTGTGGAAGCACACGTGTGAAATGGAAGATAACTGAATATTGTCAGCACTCAGGAGAGGCAATTTTCTTGGCAGATTACCCATAACTCATGAGGTTGGTGGAGAAAAGCAGAATTAGCCTGTTGATCTATTTGTTCCACTGAACAACTTAACATAATAAAGTAGTAAGGAAACTCCGTAAATATTCATGGTGTTCTCTCAATATTTCGACTTTAATTAAATCATCGTCAGGAGAATTATGAGTACATCAAAAGACAGTGTGCATTTATATAGAAAACAAATTAAGTAAACATATGTCACTGAAATCTCTGCTAGGTCCTATATACATTCACAGTAATAATTGGTTAAAAAAATAAATAAATAAATAAATATTTGTATGTATATTATGATATATATATGCATGTATGCATAAGACCTAGCAGAGATTTCAGTGACATATGTTTACTTAATTTATTAGCCTGGCTAGGTATTGACATTTAGGACCCTGATCTATTGTAACAAAATTTTAATCTCCCTTGCCTTCTTAGTGTCCACCATCCTATAGTTGTATTCTGTCTTTTCTATTTAAATGCACACTGTCTTTTGGTGTACTCATAATTCTCCTGACGAATTAAAGTCGAAATATTGAGAGTACACCATGAATATTTACTGAGTTTCCTTACTACTTTATTGCCTGTTGATACTGTATATCATGGGGACATCCAAGTCAATTTGGATGTAGAACCCACAGGGTAATTTCATGGTGATAAAATAGGCTAATACATATAAATGGACATCTGGTCACAGAAAAAAACATTAATCAAGAGGAAAAAATAGTATTTGGGAGGTGGGTTTGGATAAAACATGAATACTTTAAAACCAGGTGGACAGATTAATGAGAGGTATTGAGAGTTGTGGAAATTGAGATAAAATTCAACAGTGAAAACATCTATAGAGAACCAAATCTTCATTTACAACTATATCAAAGCCAAAACTTTCAAGACAAGTCCTAAATTCAAGATGTTTATGCAATTGTCCAGTTAAATGCAACCAAAAGTTGACCATACAACCTTCTTACTTTCAATATGTAACATATAATATGTCTTTCGAAAAATTGGCCTTGCTGAAATTCTACTGTTTTTATTGCAAGGTGTCAAAAAAATACTATTTCTGTAATTTTCCTAGACTATGTTTTCCAACTTTCTATTTAGTTCTAAAATTAAATGTTATTTGCCTGGTGTGTAGCACAGCCCAAACTATCACACAATGTATACATGTTTCTCCTCAAATGAGAATTTGCAAACAGAAAAAAATTAGATTGATTGTTTGGTGTTTTACGCGGCGCTCAAGTTACCCTTTTTTTTTTTTGACTGATTGGGATTCGAACCCACGACCCATTGGTGGAAGGCTGTTCGGATTGAGCGTCCAACGCTCTGCCTACTTAGTTACGGCTTTTAAATGAATTATTTGGAAGGACTTCGGATTTCAGATTTAAGCTAAGTCTTAACTATCCTTAATCTCAACTACCTTTCAGCTATTACCGCCTATTATATTTTGAAACATTCCTCTTTTCACTGAACCAGTTAATTTCTTCGAAATCCGTTGTTAAACTGTTAAATCGCTCTTTGTAAAGCATAGCATAAAAATTGGCCTAATGAGGTTACATGAGTTATCTCACCCTTATAATAGCAGTTTAATGTGTGGCTCTACCTGACAGGCAAAGTAAGTAAACCAGGATAGAGACACACGAGTGCGGCTACTGCCTACTGAGCCACGGAGGCCCCACAACAACAAAAATTAGGGGAAAAAAACTAAACATGTAAAATTATCTTCATTTTTGTCTTCAATCACATGTTTTGAGTGAAACAGGTCAAACTAGTTCAGCCAACAACAACACAACAATGAACATTCATAATATTAAACATTACGCCGTACAGGAATCAGTAGACAATTAATTTTCCATCTGCCGTACTAATGTTAACGTTTGGCTCCGTCGCTCGGTTAGAAACATTCGCTCGGGCCGGGCTAAAAGCCCTGGAACTCGAAACCATCAAAACAAGTCTGCAGTTCAAATCTTGACTTTCACTTCGGATGTCGACAGGGGTGCAGACGACGCAAGTCACATTGCAATCGTGCACACATGCTTACCTCCCCTTCTGAGAGTTTCTAACACGGATCCACACAAACACACTCGATTTTTTTTAAATATTGAAAATCAAGTCTTATTATCTATTTCATGTCAAAAAGCAGAGGAATTAACCTGTAGCTGTTTCCGTTTGACTATGCCTTTCTTTTATACTCAACTGTTGCACTGCAACCAAAATTAAAAGCACACTTGCCGCGAAAATCAGGAATATTGTTTACATTAAAAAAGAAGGACCGTTTTCTGTAAATTTCCCAGACAATATAAGTTAGGTACTTTGTATTTTTAACAAAATTTAAAAGTTTGGACGTCACTTTGTATTTTTAATTTGAATTTGAAAATTTGAATTGTTAGGTGACCGTAACGTAAACAAACCAAACTGCTCGCAGGGGCAATTTTATGTTTCAGTCGAGTGAGTGAACTAACGGCACAGTGTAGCCCTAGGCCTAATTTTACGTAGGCTTATTTATCTGAGAAATACCGACTGACGATCGGTTAACAGCGACTGGAAAAGACTGCTGATAATTGTTTGAGTGTAAACCACAGATAAAAAGGCCTGAAATGAGGGTAATTTAACGCGAAAGTTGACCGACACTGATCGTTGTTGTTGTAATCAGGCTTCGATTCTTCGTTTGTATTTTCACCCCATTTCTACATTCTAAAGCTAACTAGACATGTTTTATGTGTCCTATGTTTAAGCTTAGTGGTATTAGTCGTAGTAAGCTCATGTAAATTGGTTTTCTTAGCAAATTTAAACAGGCTACGGCGGCAAGTGGGTATTGTTATCTGACCGGGCTTCTCTCTAAGAAAGCCAAGAAGGCTCATTTGAATTTCAGGTTTCGAAATTTTAAATTCACATTTCTGAATTTCCAGATTCAAATTTCAAAATCTAAAATTGGAAATCGGGAAATCACATTTCGGGTTTTTTTAAACATGAATTGTGAGACTACTGTACGTTATACTAATTACAAAACATGGCAACTTCAGAATCGAAGATAGTCGTAGGCCTATATTGGACAACACGTCGGATCAACAATAAACATGTGTAGGCTATGCTTTCTTGGTTAGTAATTCGCGCTTACATAATCAGGAAAGTTGATGGATTTTTATTTAGCCTACATTTAATTACAGATTTGTAACTCGTACCGTAGAAGAAGAAAAAAAAACATCTATCGAGAATATTGTGTCGGTGCCAACAGAATACGGATTGCTTCCCTGCGCCAGAAAAAGTATACGTGTGTAGTCATATGTAGGCCTATGTGCCACTATCAAAGACTTAAAGGCACACTTGCCGCGGAAATCAGGAATATTGTTTACATTAAAAAAGAAAGACCGTTTTCTGTATTTTTCCCAGACAATATAAGTTAGGAACTTTCTATTTTTACCAAAATTTAAAAGTTTGGACGTCACTTTTTATTTTTAATTTGAATTTGAAAATTGTTAGGTGCCCGGAACGTAAACAAACCAAGCTGCCCCCTATTGGCGATTTTATGTTTCAGTCGAGTGAGTGAACTAACGGCACAGTGTAATTTTACGTAGTCCTATTTATCTGAGAAATACAGGCTGATGATCGGTTAACAGCGACTGGAAAAGCCTGCTGGTAATTGTTTGAGTGTAAACCACAGATAACAAGGCCTGAAATGAGGGTAAACCAACACGAAAGTTGACTGACACTGATCGTTGTTGTTGTAATCAGGCTACGATTCTTCGTTTGTTTTTCACCCCATTTCTACATTCTAAAGCTAACTAGACATGTTTTATGTATCCTATGTTTAAGTTTAGTGGTATTAGTCGTAGTAAGCTCATGTAAATTGGTTTTCTTAGAAAATTTAAACAGACTACGGCGGCAAGTGGGCCTTTAACAAAGTGGGCTTTTCAAGAAAAAAGTCCCTCTCCAATCCCATATTTTTTGGTGTGACGTCATAAAGCTTTGTGCCTATTACCCATTACGCACACATTGCACTGATGAAGTAAAAAGAGTTGCTATAGAGTCTATAGTAGAGAAATAACGTTATAAACTTCTGACATTAAACTCTATAAAAACTAAGTGTCGGTCAAAACAAAAAGAGCTGTTGCGATGCAGCAGCATTAAATCATCAGATACACATTCCTGAGATTAATAAACCGAGCCAAATATTATAGTATTTTCTGACCTTCTAAGCTACGAAAAATATCTGCAACCATATGAGGTGGCTAGATGTAATCAAAGGCATTTAAAATCTTCACCGGATCACAAGTAAATTTTCGATACAAGTAAATATAAGAGCAGCCCTTGGGCAAGTTCGTCATGTAAGACAACTTCAAAACAGTATGCTCTTTTATATATACAGAAACACCTACCAATCCATACCTATATATATATATATATATATATATATATCTTCACCGGTATATATATATATATATATATAACATGTAAAGAGGTCACAAGTTAATAACATATATAGGTATAATTTAAAGTGAAACATATATATATATATATGGATTGGTAGGTGTTTCTGTATATATAAAAGAGCATACTGTTTTGAAGTTGTCTTACATGACGAACTTGCCCTAAAGCCAGGCGTACACTACACTTGCGGTCTACGACATTATTCAGCGGTGCCGTTTTCAAACGGTTGCGGTCCAAATTAAGGTCCAGTTATACAGAACGCGTCCAACGCGAACGCGACTTTGGAGCAGTTTTGCCATTCAAATACATGTAGATCACAAACGCGAACGAGGAAAACTGTTGACGGCTTTCGCGGCAGCCGGTCTTTTCAAGTTCTTGCTGTGAAAGATAAAATTTGGTCATTTGGAAGTGACACCGTGTTTTAAAATTGTTAAAACAGATAAACTCAAATAAATTTCAATCAAACCAGTCCCACTTTCTGTCCAATTGCTTTCCATATGTCTTTTTTTTCTTGATGTCTTTGAAACCTTTGTCTGCTTTGTTGTACAAAACAGGATCCTTCTCAATTTCCAGAAGCATGACTTCTGTGTTGTCCATTGTCTTGTCCATTCTTCTTCGCAAAGTAGACTGATGCTAGTGCCTAGCTTTTTCTTGCAACGGTACAAGTTTCTATTTATGGAAATGATGCGAAGGAAGTACCTGTTGATTGGTTGATAGCAAAAAAACGAGCGACTTTTTGAGAAAATTCGCTCTGGAGGCAATCAAAATGGTCTTTCGCGCGAACAAAAATTTGTTCGCGTTTGCGTTCGCACTCTATATGAACGACATTACAAAAATATGACTGAGCTACTCCAGGACGAAAAACCGCGTTCGTTTTCGCGTGTGCGCTCTGTATAACAGGGGGCTGTTTCTCGACACCGGCGTAACTTTGCGGCTGGTCGTAACGTCATGGCAACATATACCTTCAACATTACGTTACGACCAGGCGCAAAGTTACGACGGGCGTAAATGTGTTGAGAAACAGCCCCCTGGACCTTTAGACTGCGTCTTTAATAATGACTGCGTCGTTCACAGCACACCAAGGCTTGCGTCACTGCGGTTTGAGACGTTGGTAAAAAAATCGTAGACCGCAAGGGTAATGTGCGCCTGGCTAACATAAACCCTGTACCCCCCCCCCCCCCCCTCACACACCCACCATCACCACCACACGCACCCCCTTAAACTCAATGTTAAAGTCGTGTCATAGGCTGTAAAATTCACGGAAAATGTTCTTCAAACAGAATATGCTGCAGAATTATGCTGGGATAGCCTTGTCGCCTTAATCGACAGGGGGTCGATTAGCCCGGATTTTCGGCAGAGCCCAGATTTCTCGGCTAGGGGTCTATGCGTTACCCGGGGAAGGGGAGTCAGGTACACCTATTTTTGTTTACGTGGATTAGACCTATCAATTTTAGTACACTTTTGTATTTTTTTAAAAAAAAGATATTCATTATAGTGCACAGTAAGCTAAGAGCTTATTGCATGCAACAATTCATACATAAATTGCCAACTTATATAAAATATATAGGGGCCTAACGGTTATTAGAAGAAGGAAAAATATAAGTTAAAACTTAAGAGTATTCATTTAACTACAAACGCAGGATACATTTAGTCTTATTATTTACCTCAGCATAGATTAAAAACGACATCGAGTCGGCCGTCCAAACTGTGGCGCTGTCTCCATCGGAGATCCACACCAACATTTTAGAGAGTCGGAAATATATACTTAGCGCCATTAAAAACGCACGGTTGAATTTTATGTTTCTACCCCAGTAAGGCTATTGGCCATTTACGTTTTGTTTTTTATTGTTAGTTCGAGTTGAGTGTTGCAATAACTGGATAACCTGTGGTGTTCCCGACGCGCCTGTCGTGAACACTACGCAACATTTCCTAATAACGTCCATTGAGTGTTTCACCGTCACTGAGAACAGCTTTCAGGGCTCATTTGTCGTGGGTTCAACACTTTACACGAAGCTCAGCATAAAGACGAAAAAAAATCAGAAAACGTTACCCCGACTTACGACACAACAAAGGGAACGTGCCATTGGCATGTTACAGCCGGGTCTCAGTTGTGCCGCCGTAGGACGCCACATGCAGTGTCATCCCTCCACAATTAGTCGCCTCAGAATCAGGGAACATGAAACTGGCAATGTTGCCGACCGACCACGCCCTGGTCAGCCAAGAGTCACTACAGCCCACCAGGTTTGTTTGTTGCACACACGTGGCCAATTTCGCACCGCGACACAGACTGCTCTGAGACAGTGGAAATTGGAAGGCCCAGGGTAAGCCTCAGCACCATCCGACGCCGTCTCCAACAGATACAGATGCATGCATGCATCCCCTACCGATGGCCCATATTGACACCCGCCGCACGCCAAAACCGTTTACGATGGGCTCGAAATCATCAGAGCCCACAATCTGCAAGGTTGACACAAGACTTCTTGCAGCAGAATAATGTGAACATCATGGAATGGCCAGCTTACTCCCCCAATCTATCGCCCATACCCATTATTGAATGATGACACCTTCAATTTCTGTATCAACGATTTGTTTGCAAGGTATAAAAGTCACCAGGGTTTCACATATTGTCAATTCTTTGTATCATTGTGACCAATGCCTTGTTCTTCAATTTAAGAGTACTTACAATATTTTACACTTTACATTTCTCAAAATATTTTACATTCTTTGGGTCGTGCGTTTTTAATGGCGCTAAGTATAGTTGTACAAATTGTCATTGAGAGAGCTACACCCATTACGCAGCCTGCACAATATGATACCGCTTTTCCGAGGTCCAGAATAGTACCAAGACGGTACTTTTGATAATGGAAAAATAATCTTGAAAGAATTTCTAGATTTCACTTTATCTGTTATGGATCTGATTGGCTCTGGCAATTCGTTCCATTCACGCAAAGTTGGTGGATAACACGAATTCCTAAAGCTAGCAGTTTTGCATTTGAACGGGGTTAAGTTATTTCGGTTTCTAACGGCTGCTGAATTTTGTACACTTGATTCTGTCCCACTCTGAAATTTCGGGGATTTACGTACGTGAAATACCCTCTGATAGATTGCAGGTCCATTTGAATGTGGCGACCAAAAACGTACAATTTCCATATCCTTTTAAGGGTCCTACAAGAGTCCCTGTGATAATGTAAGGGGCCGAAACACTCGGGTGGACTTCCAGCCTCGATGCTTGCTTGCTTGCTTGCTTATGTTGGTTTATTGGCGTTTTCAACTCTGCATGATGCAGGTTATGCACGCCATAACTTTACTGTTAGTATGCTCAACTGTTATATATACATGTAGAAGGAAGTAGGGGAAAAGGAAAGGGGAGTGGTCAAGATTCTAGCTAAGGGGAGGTAATTTGTACAATTTCCTTACTAATGTAGGTTCTCAAAAAAGTTATAGAAAATCCATTAAATAATCTTTATACTATATTAGGATTTACTGCCAACCGTTTTCACTAAAGTTTGTTGAAAAATATACTATAAAATGTCATGTATACTATGGGAAAAGCAAAAACAACATATAGATATTTTCAAAATATATCACAATCGTCACATTAAAAGAACGCCAACTCTTTCCCATTAAAACCTGCTAAAAATATAAGTACATGTATACTATAAAAATTCGTGTATACTATGGGTAAAACCAGAAAATATATAGGTATATTCAAAATTTATCACAGTGATCGCTTGAATTTCTTGGATTTGTCTACAAAATTTATCAGGGCAATAAATACTCTCTTTCTGTTGTTTTCTGGGTTAAAAATATGATCTAGATCAAAATTGTTTACACCTAATGTACGAAGTTTATAGAAGAATTCTCTTCGGATAAAAGTAAATACTCTGCAGGTTAATATAAAATGTTGGATGTCTTCTTCTACATGACAGATATCACAGAGCCCATTCGGATGCCTTCTCATAGTACATAGATATTTGTTTACTGGAAAATGGCCAGTCAGTAACCGAAATAAAATAACTTCTTGGCGTCTAGTAGGGAGTTGGGGTAAGTTACACTTAACATTTGGTTGATATTTATAAAAAAAATCTCCCTTTTGTAGAATTGGACCATCTGTCTTGCCATTTGTTTAAAAATTTATCTTTTAGCGTAGCTAAAATTTCTGAAACAGATAAAGAGACAGTGTAGATTACATTATTAGACATAGCAGCATTTTTGGCTAGAGCGTCAGCCATTTCATTACCAGGTATACTTGAAATGCCCTGGAACCCATTCTAAAAGCACAGTTATGTTTTCATGAAGCAATGAGTTTAAAACATATAAGATTTCACATAAAATGGGAGACGGACGAGCAGGGTTGAAATTACTTAAGGCTTTTAAAGAACTAAGGGAATCGGTAAATATAGCACAAGTGAGTGGTTTGAAGTCACGGACCCATTCTAAAGCCAACAAAATGGAAAATAACTCGGCAGTAAATATAGATATATTATTTGATATACGGCCAGAATGGGAAACCTTTCCAGCCTCGATCAGTTATATATTGGAGGATGTACCGAAACTGCGACTGTCTACAACATGCGGTTTAGCGGGCTAAATACAAAATTTAAACAAATATCTTTATAAATGACATTAGCGTTTAATAAAGTTATAATTATTTGTATTTTTTTTTTCTTCTGTAGTAAAATATTTTCATATGTACTTAAGACGCCCCAAAATACGGTGATTGACCGTATAAAAAGCGTACACTGCCCGAGGGGGGGGAGGGGGGTAACTTCTACTTCACAGCAAAAAAATCTGCATGAAACTTTGTCTAGTTTTATGATTTCAAAAATCACTGAAATTTCAATTTTTTATAACGTTAAAGCAGAATATATTTTGAAATGTTGTACACCTAATTATTTAATAAAATTACACTTATATTTAAAAATCAGATTGGATCATTGCTTTATACAGCAGCTTCCTTGTTGGTTAGACTTCGACATAAGAACTTCTTTAGTTAAGCCTGCCGCAGACGAGAGCTATCAGCTGAGGTAAATTCCTCTCGAGGAAATTTCCTCAGCTGTTAGCTCGTCGTGTGCGGGGTGTTTTTAATGAATTTCTCGCCTCGCGAGGCCTTGAGACAAATATCTAATATGTTGAATAATTTCAACCTCTCGAGGTAAAAATCTGACCGTCTGCGGGGGACTGAGCTATCAGCTCAGAGTGAAAAAGATAGGCCAGCCAATCAAAATGAGAGATCGTGTCACCTGGTACACTCTCTGAAGACATACATTTTTAAAAGACTATCCGTGTATATTTTGAAGATTATTTTTGTTTAGTGATTTCCAGAGAGGAAAAATATATGTCTGCCAAATATATGTGTAAACTCTAAATGAAAACGAATGAGCTAATTGTTTGTAAGTTTTAAGAAACAGTATGAAATGCAAGCTTTCCTCATGTTTTATATGTCAGTATTTATCAAATTCTGGTATTAGCACTCATCTTCGATTTGTACGGACCACTGGCTTTACATGCAGTTTTTATTTTTACGTCAATCTAGGCCTATTGACAATTGAAATGTATGAAAAAAAGTTTTTTGTAATTTTGGTAGCTTCTTAACCAAGGTTATTCAGAATGCATGATATTGTATTGTGTATTGCGTTGTATAAAATTGGTTTGCAAATATAAGCTTGAATACGCTGGATACGTTCATATTTGTTTATTCTAATATTAGTTTTCAAATAAGATATCATATTATAGAGCCGTCTATGTATAATCTATTGGAGAAGAATCGTTGCTATTTTCCACCCACTGTCATGTGATATTTTCGTGAGTTTTTATTCGTCAACTGTCAAAAGTTAGCTGAGCTGATAGCTCAAACACCCCGCAAACAGTGATTTTTTGTCCTCGAGAGACGTAAAATATTAAACACGTCAAATATTCGCCTCAAGACCTCGCGAGGCGAGAAATTCAGTAAAAGCACCCCGCAAACGACGAGCTAACAGCTGAGGGAATTTCCTCGAGAGGTTTTTACCTCAGCTGATAGCTCTCGTCTGCGGCAGGCTTTAGGGGCGGTATATAAGCAAATCCAGCTATTTACAAATATGTGTCTGGTGGTGACTTCAAAACTTGCAACATACAGTCCCCCAAAAGTGCGTTTCTCTCAGTTCATCTCGTTGAGAAACTGATTCAAGCAGCGTATTACGTGTAAGAGACCCTATAACCCCTAACACTAGAATACCTAACCTACGACACTTGGCCGCTGACATAATGAACCCCTACAAGTAAAATAACTATCAAACGACACTAGCCTGCTAACGCAATGACCCTCTAACATCTAATACTATCCTACGTCACTTGCTCGCTGAAACAACAACCTTCTACCCTCTACCCTCTCAACTTCTACCCTCTCAACTTCTACCCTAACCTGTCTGACACAACACCATCTAACCTTCAATAGTAACACACCTGTTCGACACTTGCACCCCGATACATCGACCATAAACCCGTAACACTAGAATAACTACTATCCAACGACACCTGCTACCTGACACATCGTCTCTCTAACACTAAAGTTTAACTATCCAACTATAATTGCCCCTGACACATCGAACCTAAAAATCCATACACTACAATACCTATCCAACTACGCTTGGCCGCTGACACTTCGACCCCCCCCCCCCCCCCTCTAACACTAGAATGACTGTCCACCGACACTTGCCCGCAGACACATCAACCCACTAACTCCTAACACTGGGATAACTATCCACCGACACTTGCCCGCAGACACTTTTTGGTAAAAATAGATTTTTTTTTGGTAAAAATTCTTTTTTTGATAAAAATACTATTTTTGGTAAAAATAGAAAGTTCCCACTAACTCCTAACACTGGGATAACTATCCACCGACACTTGCCCGCTGACACATCAACCCACTAACTCCTAACATTGGGATAACTATCCACCGACACTTGCCCGCAGACACATCAACCCACTAACTCCTAACACTGGGATAACTATCCACCGACACTTGCCCGCAGACACATCAACCCACTACATTCTAACACTAGAATAACTATCCACCGACACTTGCCCACAGACACATCAACCCACTAACTTCTAACACTAGAATAACTATCCACCGACACTTGCCCGCAGACACATCAACCCACTAACTTCTAACACTAGAATAACTATCCACCGACACTTGCCCGCAGACACATCAACCCACTACATCCTAACACTGGGATAACTATCCGCCGACACTTGCCCGCTGACACATCAACCCACTAACTCCTAACACTGGGATAACTATCCACCGACACTTGCCCGCAGACACATCAACCCACCAACCCCTAACACTAGAATAAATATCCTCTTGTCCGTTGACACATCAACCCACTAACCCCTAACACTGGGATAACTATCCACCGACACTTGCCCGCAGACACATCAACCCACTAACTCCTAACACTAGAATAACTATCCTCTTGTCCGTTGACACATCAACCCACTAACCCCTAACACTGGGATAACTATCCACCGACACTTGCCCGCAGACACTTTTTGGTAAAAATAGAAAGTTCCCACTAACTCCTAACACTGGGATAACTATCCACCGACACTTGCCCGCTGACACATCAACCCACTAACTCCTAACATTGGGATAACTATCCACCGACACTTGCCCGCAGACACATCAACCCACTAACTCCTAACACTGGGATAACTATCCACCGACACTTGCCCGCAGACACATCAACCCACTAACTTCTAACATTGGGATAACTATCCACCGACACTTGCCCGCAGACACATCAACCCACTAACTCCTAACACTGGGATAACTATCCACCGACACTTGCCCGCAGACACATCAACCCACTAACTTCTAACATTGGGATAACTATCCAGCGACACTTGCCCGCAGACACATCAACCCACTAACTCCTAACATTGGGATAACTATCCACCGACACTTGCCCGCAGACACATCAACCCACTAACTCCTAACACTGGGATAACTATCCACCGACACTTGCCCGCTGACACATCAACCCACTAACTCCTAACATTGGGATAACTATCCACCGACACTTGCCCGCAGACACATCAACCCACTAACTTCTAACACTAGAATAACTATCCACCGACACTTGCCCGCAGACACATCAACCCACTAACTTCTAACACTAGAATAACTATCCACCGACACTTGCCCGCAGACACATCAACCCACTAACTTCTAACACTAGAATAACTATCCACCGACACTTGCCCGCAGACACATCAACCCACTAACTCCTAACACTGGGATAACTATCCACCGACACTTGCCCGCAGACACATCAACCCACTAACTCCTAACACTGGGATAACTATTCACCGACACTTGCCCGCAGACACATCAACCCACTAACTCCTAACACTGGGATAACTATCCACCGACACTTGCCCGCAGACACATCAACCCACCAACCCCTAACACTAGAATAACTATCCTCTTGTCCGTTGACACATCAACCCACTAACCCCTAACACTGGGATAACTATCCACCGACACTTGCCCGCAGACACATCAACCCACTAACTCCTAACACTAGAATAACTATCCTCTTGTCCGTTGACACATCAACCCACTAACCCCTAACACTGGGATAACTATCCACCGACACTTGCCCGCAGACACTTTTTGGTAAAAATAGAAAGTTCCCACTAACTCCTAACACTGGGATAACTATCCACCGACACTTGCCCGCAGACACTTTTTGGTAAAAATAGAAAGTTCCCACTAACTCCTAACACTGGGATAACTATCCACCGACACTTGCCCGCTGACACATCAACCCACTAACTCCTAACATTGGGATAACTATCCACCGACACTTGCCCGCAGACACATCAACCCACTAACTCCTAACACTGGGATAACTATCCACCGACACTTGCCCGCAGACACATCAACCCACTACATTCTAACACTAGAATAACTATCCACCGACACTTGCCCGCAGACACATCAACCCACTAACTTCTAACACTAGAATAACTATCCACCGACACTTGCCCGCAGACACATCAACCCACTAACTCCTAACACTAGAATAACTATCCTCTTGTCCGTTGACACATCAACCCACTAACCCCTAACACTGGGATAACTATCCACCGACACTTGCCCGCAGACACTTTTTGGTAAAAATAGAAAGTTCCCACTAACTCCTAACACTGGGATAACTATCCACCGACACTTGCCCGCTGACACATCAACCCACTAACTCCTAACATTGGGATAACTATCCACCGACACTTGCCCGCAGACACATCAACCCACTAACTCCTAACACTGGGATAACTATCCACCGACACTTGCCCGCAGACACATCAACCCACTACATTCTAACACTAGAATAACTATCCACCGACACTTGCCCGCAGACACATCAACCCACTAACTTCTAACACTAGAATAACTATCCACCGACACTTGCCCGCAGACACATCAACCCACTAACTTCTAACACTAGAATAACTATCCACCGACACTTGCCCGCAGACACATCAACCCACTAACTCCTAACACTGGGATAACTATCCACCGACACTTGCCCGCAGACACATCAACCCACTAACTCCTAACACTGGGATAACTATCCACCGACACTTGCCCGCAGACACATCAACCCACTAACTCCTAACACTGGGATAACTATCCACCGACACTTGCCCGCAGACACATCAACCCACCAACCCCTAACACTAGAATAACTATCCTCTTGTCCGTTGACACATCAACCCACTAACCCCTAACACTGGGATAACTATCCACCGACACTTGCCCGCAGACACATCAACCCACTAACTCCTAACACTAGAATAACTATCCTCTTGTCCGTTGACACATCAACCCACTAACCCCTAACACTGGGATAACTATCCACCGACACTTGCCCGCAGACACTTTTTGGTAAAAATAGAAAGTTCCCACTAACTCCTAACACTGGGATAACTATCCACCGACACTTGCCCGCTGACACATCAACCCACTAACTCCTAACATTGGGATAACTATCCACCGACACTTGCCCGCAGACACATCAACCCACTAACTCCTAACACTGGGATAACTATCCACCGACACTTGCCCGCAGACACATCAACCCACTACATTCTAACACTAGAATAACTATCCACCGACACTTGCCCGCAGACACATCAACCCACTAACTTCTAACACTAGAATAACTATCCACCGACACTTGCCCGCAGACACATCAACCCACTAACTTCTAACACTAGAATAACTATCCACCGACACTTGCCCGCAGACACATCAACCCACTACATCCTAACACTGGGATAACTATCCGCCGACACTTGCCCGCTGACACATCAACCCACTAACTCCTAACACTGGGATAACTATCCACCGACACTTGCCCGCAGACACATCAACCCACTAACTCCTAACACTGGGATAACTATCCACCGACACTTGCCCGCAGACACATCAACCCACCAACCCCTAACACTAGAATAACTATCCTCTTGTCCGTTGACACATCAACCCACTAACCCCTAACACTGGGATAACTATCCACCGACACTTGCCCGCAGACACATCAACCCACTAACTCCTAACACTGGGATAACTATCCACCGACACTTGCCCGCAGACACATCAACCCACCAACCCCTAACACTAGAATAACTATCCTCTTGTCCGTTGACACATCAACCCACTAACTCCTAACACTGGGATAACTATCCACCGACACTTGCCCGCAGACACATCAACCCACTAACTCCTAACACTAGAATAACTATCCTCTTGTCCGTTGACACATCAACCCACTAACCCCTAACACTGGGATAACTATCCACCGACACTTGCCCGCAGACACATCAACCCACTAACTCCTAACACTAGAATAACTATCCTCTTGTCCGTTGACACATCAACCCACTAACCCCTAACACTGGGATAACTATCCACCGACACTTGCCCGCAGACACATCAACCCACTAACTCCTAACACTAGAATAACTATCCTCTTGTCCGTTGACACATCAACCCACTAACCCCTAACACTGGGATAACTATCCACCGACACTTGCCCGCAGACACATCAACCCACTAACTCCTAACACTAGAATAACTATCCTCTTGTCCGTTGACACATCAACCCACTAACCCCTAACACTGGGATAACTATCCACCGACACTTGCCCGCAGACACATCAACCCACTAACTCCTAACACTAGAATAACTATCCACCGACACTTGCCCGCAGACACATCAACCCACTAACTCCTAACACTGGGATAACTATCCACCGACACTTGTCCGTTGACACATCAACCCACTAACCCCTAACACTGGGATAACTATCCACCGACACTTGCCCGCAGACACATCAACCCACTAACTCCTAACACTAGAATAACTATCCTCTTGTCCGTTGACACATCGACCCTCAATACTGAAATATCTATCCAACGACACTTGACCGCTGACAGATCTAATCTCTAACACCTACGACACTTGGCCGCTGACACAATGACCATCTTACGTCTTACACTAGAATAACTACCCAACGACACTTGCCCCTGAAGCAAAGACCCTCTGACCCCTAACACTTGAAACCAGCTTGTTCATTGTTAAAGCCATGCACCTGCATCCACAGGACGAACAAACGCCCGTTTCGTTGAGGGGGTTGCACAGGGCCCATGTTAACAAGAGACTTGCAATTGTCAGAAACTCCATTATATCCTGTAGGTTTGGGTTCAAAAACGTTGTCGAAGACCCGAAGGGTTTGAAAACGCTACTTTATGTCTAGAAAGTTGTTATCTGGGTAAAGTTTCACTTGATCTGAATAGAGTGGAGAACAACGGTTCACAGAGTTTTTAGGGCTCGACTTTACACGGGTCGTATTTGACATAAATGTTCATGTATCTTGACTTGTTACGGGTGATGTGTTTTTTTTACCATCAAAATTTCAAAGCCTTCCGTCGACAGCCTCGTCAAGCCAAATAAATATTGAGAGCACAGTTTATGAAGAACTATCATCTTCCAGTAATCAAGACCCTAATGATGATCCAGCAACTATTGTTAAACCTACTCACGACACGGAACGAAATAGCAATAGATATTGACATGACTGAGGCAGGTGATGACAGTGAGGATGACATTGGATCAAAACCAAAACTCATTCTTGGGAATACTGCCGTTCTGAAAAAAGATGAATTTGCTATAGTTAAATTTGAAACTGAAAGGCAGAGGAAAGTTCTCTACGTTGGACAAGTACAGGATGTAGTTGATGATGATGACGGCAGAGAATATGAAATGATGTTTATGAGGCGAGTGTCAAGAACATCGTTTGCCTTTCGATTCCCCTTCATTAATGATATCAGCGATGTTCCAGACGCAGACATATTTGCCAAACTCCCGGATCCCGTTGAAAGGCATGGGCGATACCTGGTTTTCCCTGTTAACCTTACACCTCATGCAAATGATCTTTATTAGATATCATGCTAAAGATGAGATTTTGACAGTTTTGGGAGCTTAAACACACATTTAAATTTTTGTTTGTTATTTAAAAGTGCTTATTGTTTGACACACTTTTGAAATTTAAGTTTGATAAGGTATAAAACCATATAGGCCTACCCTTACTTGAGAATTATTTGTCACTGAACAGTAAATTTACTTTGAATTATTGTTGTTTGTTCGAAAAAGGATAATTACATTGTTAAAGACCACTGTATTTATTATTCCTTCCATAGTTTTTACCAATAATGGATTTGGTCAATATAATTTGTGTTTTATTATGATAATTAGCAAAAACTCTCTAAATATTTCCTGCAACTAAGCACATAAATAAATGGGGGACATGATTACCTTTTATAAAATGTATAAACATGATGACTTGCCTTCAAACTTTTGAGGCTTAGAACAAAATAACAAAAAGTGACCCACTGTGTTCTGTCGCATTAGCCGACAGTCTTAAGTGAATTAGGCCTACGTCATAAACTGTATTGACCTATTTTCCGCCAGACACTGCAGTCTTTCTTAAAGGCCCACTTGCCGCCGTAGCCTGTTTAAATTTGCTAAGAAAACCAATTTACATGAGCTTACTACGACTAATACCACTAAACTTAAACAAAGGACACATAAAACATGTCTAGTTAGCTTTAGACTGTAAAAATGGGGTGAAAAACAAACGAAGAATCGAAGCCTGATTACAACAACAACGATCAGTGTCGGTCAACTTTCGTGTTGGTTTACCCTCCTTTCAGGCCTTTGTATCTGTGGTTTACACTCAAACAATAATCAGCAGGCTTTTCCAGTCGCTGTTAACCGATCGTCAGTCTGTATTTCTCAGATAAATAGGCCTACGTAAAATTACACTGTGCCGTTATAGTTCACTCACTCGACTGAAACATAAAATCGCCAATAGGGGGCAGATCGGTTTGTTTACGTTCCGGGTACGTAACAATTCAAATTTTCAAATTCAAATTAAAAATACAAAGTGACGTCCAAACTTTTAAATTTTGGTAAAAATAGAAAGTTCCTAACTTATATTGTCTGGGAAAAATACAGAATACGGTCTTTCTTTTTTAATGTAAACAATATTCCTGATTTTCGCGGCAAGTGTGCCTTTAAGTTGTCAAAGCGATCGGTTCTCACGCTCACTCAGAGCTACCTTCATATGTACGTGAACTTGAAGTTAGATGCCAGTTCCCAGTTGCCGGTTCGATATTCGAATATAACATAGATGCCAGTTGCCAGTTCGATATTCGGAAACAGTGGGCTATTATTCGAAAAGTTTTGAAGATATGGTCACCAAACTTTATACACACTCTACTCGCGAATATCTGCAAAGGGCCACCTTTGGTTTTGCATTCCTCCGCCAGGGGGCGAATTGGCATCTGGGGGGTTGAATTGGCGTCTGGCATAAAATTGGCTAATATTCGAAAAGTGTTGAAGATATATGGTCACCAAACTTTATATATACACAGTCTATTCGCGAATATCTACAAAGGGCCGCCTTTAGTTTTGCATTCCTCTCCCAGGGGGCGAATTGGCATCTGGGGGTTTGAATTGGCGTCTGGCATAAAATCGGCTAATATTCGAAAAGTTTTGAAGATATGGTCACCAAACATTATATACACAGTCTACTCGCGAATATCTACAATTACAAGGGCCGCCTTTAGTTCTGCATTCCTCTCCCAGGGGGGCGAATTGGCATCTGGGGGTTTGAATTGGCGTCTGGCATAAAATCGGCTAATATTCGAAAAGTTTTGAAGATATGGTCACCAAACATTATATACACAGTCTACTCGCGAATATCTACAATTACAAGGGCCACCTTTAGTTTTGCATTCCTCCGCCAGGGGGCGAATTGGCATCTAAAACGCGACGTCGAGTTCAGTGTCTATCTTTTAACATTATAAAACTCGACGCGCGACGCGGAGGTCGACGTCGAGTAGTACCGCGTCGCATTTGTGTAAGTCGATGCGCGATGGAGAAATGGCCCAAATAGAACACCATACTTGAGTAAATTAGCCAATAATTTAAACATTTTGCTTTAAGTTTACCGGGAAAATATCAACATGGCAACTCATTTAATTAGGACTTAATAACTTCCAATTATACAAAAATCAACTGGCCAAAAATCATTTCCCAATAAATGATTTCTCACAACTATTATTTTGCTATCTTTCCCTTCGATCACCTGTCTATTGGGAAAAAATACCAAAGCTGATGTCATCGGAATAGCCATATATTTCCTGCCTCGCCCTCCCTCTGGCAGATTGAGTACACAATGCGTCACTACAACCTGTTTTTGAACTATTTCATTTGGATTGTCGTCAAACGCAGGCGTAAGTCAAACTCCCTTTGTCCGATCCTCCATACTTTTATAAGTGTCAGATTTATCCATGCAAAAAGTATCAACACTTCTCGTTGTGACGGGAGTAGGTTTGCTGAGCGGCACAGCCAATCGCTTTTCACTTTCTCGTTTGTCATGACTGGTACATTTGCATAATTCCGATGCTTGTTGGAGGCGATCTGGGTCAAAATTCGCCTTGGTTTGGGAGGAGTTAAGCTTGTACCTTCGGCTTATCTGAATTAGGTAAGTAATGCACGTATTTAACAAGATCAGTCTCGGTTTATCACTAACATTTCATCTATAACAATCCGTGGAAATCTGCTGGTATCGCCATGCGTATTAAACATGATGATGAAGTCGGCACCGGGGTAATTTTGGGCGAGTCAACTCTGCCGGCATGATAATTGCTGCGCGCTCCTACCACTAGGAGTGACTCCACATAAGTGCTGTCTTTGGAGTATTATTTAGATTTTTAACTAGCTAGTGTTTAATCGTCATTCACGACTTTCGTGCATTTTGATAGCCATTTAACCGAGACTGAAGCCTATGGGGCGATTTAAAGGTAGACAGCGCCATCTTGGAAATGGACTAGCTGATTTACTGTGGTTGTGAACCATTCAAGGTCGACTTCACGATAATTGTAGAAAAACAATCCTCATACGAGCTGCTCCACACCCAGCATTGTAGAACAGTTGTAGAGCAGGCCGGGCATCAAATCTAGTTCCCTTAATTTTTCTTGATTAAAATTATATTTACAGTTTACACTGACTTAAAATTTAAGTTAAATACAAATTTACAATATAAATTGAAATAGAATAAATGCCATGATTTTCACAGGAACATATAAATCTCTCTCCATATCCAATGACTCATTCATGTATTTCATTTTTTTCTCCCCGTCATTGCTAACATTGGGCCCAGTCAAGCTGATGCCCGTAGCCCCAGGTGACTATCCTGCCATTCTGTTGTATAGTCACAGATCGGTGCCATTTGGCTCTGTAGGACGGTTCTAACTTTTCTTCTTGTAGCCTTTATCAGGCTTTGAATGAGTAAATAACATACTTTATTGACAGTTTGGGTGTCCCACTTGCTATTCCAGTGGTAAAAATCCAAATAAAAGTTTAGAAACTCTTTTTATGGTCCATTTTGACCCACGATAATGGTTAAAACAATCTTGTCAAACAAATATGGCGACCGTTAATTTGTGGAGAATGTCACCATTTCGTATATCAGACTTGAATTTTATAGTGGAGCGCATGCGTGCGCATGTGTATTGCGCCAAATTTTATACGAAACAACAATACTCTATACAGAGGTAGCGGTCACCATTTTGTTTTTCTGTGATGTCTATAGGGGTATCGTAGGTCAAAATGGACCGTAGAATTAGTGTTTAGACTTTTATTTGGATTTTTACCAATGGAAATGCAAGTGGGACACCCAAACTGTCAATAAAGTATGCTATTTAATCATTTACAGCCTGATAAAGGCTACAAGACCAAAAGTTAGAACCGTCCTACAGGGCCAAATGGCACCAATCTGTGACTATACAACAGAATGGCAGGATAGTCACCTGGGGTTAATATGCCCAGGACAGACAACTTTTCACATATGTCTGCACGGCGGCCAACAGAGAAAAATTTGCCATTTTCAAGAACCCATAACTAATGACTAAAGAAATATTTAAATTTGCATCTTATGTTTAGAATCCAAGATTGGTTGCTGTTTTTCGCATGTTTCCCTCGTGGTCCTATTAACCCAGAAACTTGTCCCTCACCGCCATTATAGTATACCATGGTAGGCATTCCAACCTCTAAAGGTGCATCCTTCATGCGCATATGAACGAACAGGTGGCACTTCCGGTTTTGAATTAGCTGGATTCTGCTTATCCTTGAATAAAAATTAATTTTCGAAACTGAAAATAGCACAGGTTTACAGGGCAATGTATAAACACTACAACACCAACAGCAATTCTTCGGACTTACATGATTTTCATTGACAAAACAAACATTTCTTACAATTTCTAAATACCTATCCCAATGCAGTTCTCGGATATGCAGTTCTCGTTATCCGAGAACAAGAATGTATTTCTTCATGCCGCATTTAGCCGCTTACAGACGATAGCATTAATGTAAAACAACGAATTATCGTATTTAAACTTCCCTGATAACTTTCGGTAAAGGTAAAGAATAGCAGGTAATCCAAATAGGTCAGTTGGCAAACAATACGCTAACCCTAAGTTCCACGGGGGGGTCACAATGTTGAAGAGATAGACCATCACTGAGCGACCCACGTGATACCTGCTATTCTTTACTTTACCCTAACTTTCTCCTCCTGTCGAAGTCATTTACCTTTTATCTCTAGTTCACGTGGTTGTATATTAGGGTCCGTCTCTAATTATATTGTGTCCAATCAGAACCAATTGGATTGTTGTAATAGCCCCTAAGTATTTGTAATTTCCCTTTGAACTTTTCTTAAAAGTAAGCCACCAGATGGCGTTACCGCATTGCTGTACTAGAGAGCTCTGACATCCATTTTTTGATTGACCCACATTTATTTGTTTAGCCGTAATAGCTATTTGGCTTCGGTTTTTTTACTTCCAAATGTTGACATAAAATAAAGGGCACATGATTAAAATATATGTTGCTTAAAATAACTGATAAAATACATTTTGCATTCTGTCGATGGAATGCCTAACCATGGTCAGTAGTGAACATCGTTGCATTTATCTTCCATACGTAGTGCTTTTAGAGAATTTTAAACTTTTTGATCAGGAAATAATTTTTTTATGTACTTCATGCACTAAAACAATTTGATTTTTAAATGTGTATTAAATTCCAACCGTTAATTTTAGATGGATGTACTTTTACAGAACTCTTTGCATATTTTTATGTTATTTGCGCCATAGCCCATAGGCGTCTTTTCCGTATTAAACTGAGTTGATGTGTTGAATAGCATCATAATTTATTGATATCTGTGAGGTCAAAGATCAGTCTGTTGAATCACATTTTATCTCACGGATCTTGTCACAGATGACCTTTGACCCCCTACATATCACCCATTACCCCACACGTATGACCCCTTACCCCACATATATGACCTTTGACCCAACACATATGAATAAATTATGTAATTTGATACATTAACTCAATTTACAGACATCCTGACCTATTTACATTTATAGATCCTTGAGTTATCCTACAGACCTCCTGACCTATTTACATGTACATATGTAAACCCTTGCTATCCTACTGAGAACCTGACCTATTTACATGTACATATGTAAACCCTTGCTATCCTACTGAGAACCTGACCTATTTACATGTACATATTTAAACCCTTATTATCCTACTGAGAACCTGACCTATTTACATGTACATATGTCATAGACTGATCCAGAGACATTTTGATACCTGTATACAGGTATGGGCGCCCAAACTCACAAGCAAAAAATCCGCCCAAATTCTTAAGACCAACAGATTTTAATGTCAAAATAGCATTTAATGTTGAATTTTGGGCCAGAGATATTGTTTTTGTCTTATTGTTGGAACATTTTGAACCGAAATGGTATGCCCAAATTTTCCCTGGATCAGTCCCTGTATGTAAACCCTTATTATCCTACTGAGAACCTGACCTATTTACATGTACATATGTAAACCCTTATTATCCTACTGAGAACCTGACCTATTTACATGTACATATGTAAACCCTTATTATCCTACTGAGAACCTGACCTATTTACATGTACATATGTAAACCCTTGCTATCCTACTGAGAACCTGACCTATTTACATGTACATATGTAAACCCTTATTATCCTACTGAGAACCTGACCTATTTACATGTACATATGTAAACCCTTATTATCCTACTGAGAACCTGACCTATTTACATCATACATGTGTTATCCTGCTTAATTGTATTCTGCAAGCTTTAAATACTGCTACAAGGCCTGCCAGAAACTAGAGCTACATGTACATGTAAGTGTGCAATGTACATGTATCTGTTGTTAATCGTGTGCAGGGGGTTTTTAGGCCGTTCGGAAAAAAATATGTGTTTCCGGTAACATGTTTGAAAAAAATTGGGTAGGTAGGTAGGGAAATTTTTTTTTTTTTTTTTTTTTTTTATGTTCTGACTTGCTATTCGATCGATTGGTGTTTAGCATACATTATACATGATCTGATATAATCGCTTGACAAAAATATTTTCTGTAATTAAAAACTTTATATAGGTAACAAACTTTATTTATGTTTAAGGATATATGTTTAACATTTGACAAAAAATGAAACTAAAAGACCTCTATCTGTTCAATGTATTCATTTTCTATACACAAAATTGTTCAGCTATTCTTTTTTGTAGCAATTCTTAAAGATTGTTTTTAATAATATAAATAAAGATTATATGTTTGCTAAATCATTAAACTTAAAACTCAAAGCTTTGGATCAGCTTGCCAGTAGGCCTAAGCATGCAATGTCAGAATTTTATTATTTACAGCTTCAAAATCACTTGTGAAATGAAATAGAGAATAGCTACAATTTCCCCTAAATTTTGCAGCTGCTGTCAAATATTTTTTTCTTTTCTACCCATATATGTAAATATCCAAATAACAAGTTTCGTTTTCTTGTATTGACATTTAGATTTTGACACGTTGTTGTTGTAATAGTGTAAAGCCACGCTTTACC